>BSBN01001011.1:10000000-11252198 GCA_027924645.1 Cunninghamia lanceolata | reverse complement strand
CTGCTGCAATGTATTCTGCTTCAGTTGTAGACAGAGATATTGCATCTTGTTTCTTGCTTAGCCAAGAAACCAATCTCTTTCCCAAAAAGAATGCTCCACCACTAGTGCTCTTCCGATCATCCACATCTCCTACCCAATCTGCATCTGTATATGCATGAAGAGAGAAATCCAGATCTCTAGGATACCATAGACCATACTCAACTATTCCTTTCAAGTACCTTAAATTCTTTTGACTGCCATAACATGAGATTCTCTAGGATCAACCTGGAATCTTGCCACAAGACCAACAGCCTGCATTATATCTGGTCTAGTCTGAGTTAGATATAATAAACCTCCAATCATTGATCTATACTTTGTCTGATCTGTTTTAGGAGAATCATCATCTTTGCTCAACTTACATCCGGTTGCCATAGGAGTGTTCACTGGCTTTGAATCTTCCATACCAAATTTTCTCAACAATTCTTTCACATATTTGGTCTGAGAAATGAAGACCCCTTTCTTTGTTTGAGTAATTTGTAGACCCAAGAATAAATTCATTTCACCAAGCATAGACATTTCAAACTCACTTTTCATCTGATTTGCAAAAGTTTTACACATACTATCTCTTCCTCCAAAAATGATATCATCCACAAACACTTCAACAATCAAAATGTTTTCATGATCAATTTTGAAATATAAGTTACTATCAGCAGTACGTTTGTTGAATCCAATCTACACAAGATGCTTATCCAACCTTTCATACCATGCTCTTGGGGCTTGCTTCAATCCATACAATGCTTTCTTCAACTTGCAGACCATATCATCATTATTAGACAATTGAAATCCATCCAGTTGTTCAATGTATACTTCTTCCAAATCACCATTTAGGAAGGCAGACTTGACATCCATCTGATATACCTTGAAGTCTTTGAAGGTAGCATATGCAAGAAATAATCTGACTACTTCAATTCTTGCTACCGAAGCAAAGGTTTCTTCAAAATCAATTCCTTCTATTTGAGAGTAGCCTTTGTAGACCAATCTGGCTTTGTTTCTGATAACTTCACCAACCTCATTTAGTTTGTTCCGGAAGACCCATTTGGTTCCAATCACATTCTTGTTTCTAGGTCTGGGGACAAGATCCCAAGTGTGATTTTTCTCAATTTGCATCAACTCTTCTTCCATTGTTTTTGTCCAATTTTCATCATTGCATGCTTCATTTATTGTCTTAGGTTCAATCTTTGAAATCAAACAACATTCATCTAAATTTTGAGCAATTTTCCTCCTTGTTTGTACCCCTTTGCTTTTGTCACCTATGATTTGATCTTCAAAGTGATTTAAAGTTACATACCTTGGAACTTTGGGAGTCTCTTGCACTACTGTTTCTTGATCAGGTTCATTCAGACAAACCTCTTCTTCCTGATTTACCAGATCAGTCTGAATCTAACTTTCAGGAAGGGATTGAGTTCCTTGAATCAGAGCACCATCCTGATCATCTTCATCATATTCATAAAACCTTGAGGGTTTCTCAATTCCTTCATCAACCTTCACATTTGTACTTTCTATCATCTTTTTCAGTCTCTTATTGTAACACTGGTATGCTTTGCTTTGAGTGGAGTAACCCAAGAAAATTCCTTCATCACTTCTAGCATCAAACTTTCCTAGATCTTCATCTCTTTTGATGTAACACTTGCAACCAAATACTATAAAATATCTCACAGTAGGAGTTATACCAAACCAAAGTTCATAAGGAGTCTTACCGGTATTGTTTTTGATTTGAACTCGGATAAGAGTGTAGACTACAGTGCTGACAGCTTCTCTCCAAAACATCTGAGGAACATTTGCTTCCATCATCATTATCCTGGATGGTCTAGTTCTTTCTCTCAACTACTCCATTCTGCTGTGGAGTCCTAGGAGCAGACAACTGTCTCTTTATGCCATGCTTCTCACAAAAGTCTATGAATTCACTGGATATGAATTCACCACCTCTATCAGACCTTAGACACTTTAGTTTCAATCCGGTTTGATTCTCTACCATAGCTTTAAAGATTTTGAACTTCTCAAGGGCTTCTGATTTCTCTTTAGGAAGGTAACCCACATCATTCGGGAATGGTCATCAATTAGCAACATGAAATATCTTTCACCTTGTATACTCTTGATTCTTGTCAGACCATAGAGATCAGTATGTACTAATTCCAACAATCTGGTAGTGGACTAATCCTTGCTTTTGAAAGAGACTCTACTCTATTTACCTAGCTGACATTCTTTGTACAAACTATTTGTAGGTTTCACCAATTTTGGAAGATCTCTTACAGCCTGAATATTGCTTATCTTGATGATGTTATCAAAATTTACATGACACATCCTTCTATGCCATAGCCAACTCTGATCAACTTGAACAAACATACAACTTTTATTTGAACCAACCAGATGGAAGATATTACCTTTAGTTTGAGTACCGGATGCAATCTCAGTTCCTGAGCTTGTAAAGATTTTGTATCTTCCATTCTTGAACCAGAGATCATAGCCTTTATCCACTAACTAACCAACACTGAGAAGATTGTGCTTCAATCCTTCAATATATAGTACATTACCAGTTTTGCTCTTTCCATCAAAATAAATAGTTCCCCTACCTCTGATTCTGCCAGCAGAATTGTCACCAAACTTTACCATTCCTCCTTCATACTTTTCCAAATCTAAGAACTTGTTCTTGTCACCAGTCATATGGTGAGAGCATCCACTGTCAATAACCCAATCATCCTTTTCTTCAATTTGGGCAGCCAAAGCTCTTTCTACAACCTTATGATTGACAAATTCAGAGGATATTGAATCTTCTTCCTTGATGGCAATAAACACCCATTCATTTCTAGATTTGCTTCCTATTTCTGATTCATCATCTGTTACTCCTTCATTGTCATCTTATTCATGAACATAATAGCAGTTCTTTTGAAACCTTTGTCTGTTGGTATTAGACCTTGCAGATCTTTCTGGACATCTTGAAGCAAAATGACCAATCTTATTGCAGTTGAAGCACTTAAAGGGTAGTTTTCCTTCATACTTGCCAAATCCTCTTGGCAGTCTTTTTGCAATGAGGGCTTCAAGTTGAGTTGTTTCTGCTTCTTCCTCTTCCATATCTTTCCTTGCTTATTCATACCATGACAGCTTCCTTGAAGAGTTCTCTCCCGGATCAAATCTTTGTTTGCCTTTCACATAGGCACTGGCTTTGAATGCAGATTTAGTCTTGGGGGGATCATCTCCAAACTCAGTCATTTCAAATGCAGCCAGTTTGCCAGCCAGTTGCTCTCTTGTGACAGTTGTATGGGCTCTGAATTCATCAATGGCAACAACATTGATTTTGTAGGTAGTAGGAAGGGATTTGAGAATTTTGCAAACAATTTCATTTTCATCTAGAACTCCACCAGCATTCCTGATTCCACACACTAGCTCATTCACTCTTGGCATAAAGGTAGTGATATTTTCATCATCTCTCATCTTCAGTCTTTCAAATTTCCCTTTCAAACTTTGCAACCTTGCACTCTTGACAAACTCATCTCCTTCATACAGAAGTTCCAGTTTAGTCCAGATCTCATATGCAATTGGTAGGTCAATAACATTTGAGAGATCTGAATCAGTCAATGTGCTTAGAAGAGCTTCCTTGGTCCATAAATTATTTTCAGCATCTGTGATTTCATTCAGAGTTGTTGGACCACCCTGTGGAGGTACATATGGTTTTGAGACCATTGCCAAGTATGCTTTTCCCATACACTCCTAGTGACATTTCATGTGACCTTTCTAGAGAGTGAAGTTGGTTCCATCAAACTTCGAACTATCCTTCTTGTATGACGATATCCTGGATCTCCTCAAGCGGTTAAGCTCCTTTCAGAGGAACTTGGCTCTGATACCAATTGTTAGATTTAGGGCACACAGTTGAGAGGGGGGTGAATCAGTTGTACAAAAACTTGCTTCTACTTCAAACACTTGATTCTTCTTTGTTAGTTAATAGCATATTAATTAACCGTCCATGAAAGCATAATGCATAAACACAACAGCAGATAAACATCAACACATTGGACACCAAGATTTTGACGTAGAAAACTTGGTTAAGGGAAAAACCACAGGCTGATTAACCCAAGGATTATTCTCTGTTAGAAGAATAAGAAAAATGAATGGCACATGCCAATTAGGGCTCACTGCCCGAGCACACTGCTAATAAAGAGGCACATTGCCTACAAGAGACACACTGTCTACAAAGTGATAAGAATCACAAACTTGAACTGGAGATTGACATCTTTACCATGTCTAGATCAGTTCCATTTAAGCCCGAGATACTTCTTCTCTGCCCTTCGCTCTTTCTCTATACCACTCTCATCCGCTGCTCAACACACTTTGAAATGAACTCACAAACCTTTATTTATACAAAACATCGACTTAGGAACAATCATCTAAGTTGGCAATCAACCATAAGGACATCCACAAGATGATTAATACATCCGGTCGGCCACCACAAGAACATTCACAAGATGAACAACTCATCCGGTCGGCTAGTCTGAGCAAGAGCTTCATCTGGAAGAATATCTTTAATTTCGAGCTCTACCATCAATGCGGACCAACAACATAACCTCAACATGATCCAAGAACCTTCACAAGCTTACCTAATTAACCAGGTACATCCGCACTTCATCTACTCACTGGAATCTCTTCTCCTCTTCATTTGGAACTTCAAGAACACAGTTTGTCGCTACTATCATACTGAAGAAGGTGCTTCCGGACCTCCAAACTTTGTACAAACTGAGAGGACACATCACAAGGACATCCCAAACACTCCTTCCAATCCGCAGAGTTTGACAATGCTCCTCCGGATCTCACCAGACCTTTTTGTAACACTCTGTCACTCCAGAACAGCTCCTGGAACCGGTTCTACTTAACCGATCACAACTTTTTCATATCTTCATGCGGACCTCTAAAATCTTAACTAGATCAGCTCAAGACTCATATCTACAAACCCTTTAATCCGCATCGTCTGATTCTCAACCTATTGAGTACATTTGCCTTCTTCTTATCACTATTCTTCACTGTTCCTGATTGAGACTACTTTTCTTAATATCCTCAACACACAGCTCATCCAAACCTTCTTACCAATGCAATATGAGTATGTTGACATCAATGACAACACTGGTTAACCTCATACTTGCAACAATATGAACCAAGGGGTAGGATGTGAAGGTCTACTATAGTAGACAGAGAACCAATCCTCAACTCACAACCATGCACTAGAGACTCAACTACGACCTTAGCCCCGGAAGCTAACTCAACCTGCCACCTATCATCCTACTTTGTTTCTAGTAAACCAC
The DNA here is from genome assembly GCA_027924645.1 of Cunninghamia lanceolata. Taxonomy (NCBI): domain Eukaryota; kingdom Viridiplantae; phylum Streptophyta; class Pinopsida; order Cupressales; family Cupressaceae; genus Cunninghamia; species Cunninghamia lanceolata. Next base: position 11,246,871 of record BSBN01001011.1, on the reverse strand, counting down.
AACGCTCCACAAGAGAAGGAGAAATGAACGAATCAGAAGCACTGGAATCAAAGAGAACAGAAAAATCAATACCTCACATGAAACTAGAAGTCTCCACCATGGTGCCTTGATGCTCTTCCTGGCAGTTATCAACTGTTGTAAAGACTCTATGCAATCTACCTACATCACCTATGGTTGGCTCTGAATCTACCGACCTATGCCCAAAACCTAAAACATTCCTCTGACGACACTATCTAGCAATATGGCCTTGTTGGCCACAAGAGAAGCACCATGTGCCTCTACCACCCTGAGAGGCATTAGACTACTAGAAACTACCCCTGCTCACTATAGACTGCGTGCTCTAAGCAGGATGATCAACACGATCCTATCTAGAACACTGCCAATTCTGGTTCTTCTTATTCTAAAATTTGGTACCCTGCTGTGGCTGAGAATTATTCAGTTTGGCCTGAGAGTATTGCTGCTGCTGTCCATCCTTTGAGGGTGTGTGAGATCTTGATGCCTGAGTATGTCCACCACAAGAACTGAATCCTACAGAAGGTGCATTGCTAATATGCACACCTATATGCCCACCAAGTGCCATAGTCAAATTCTCCTACACTAACCAGGCTTTCTCCACTACTACCTCCATAGTCTTAGGTTTGAATACACAAACCCCTCCACTAATCTGGGCACTTAAGCCCCTGATAAAATGCTACACTAACATAGTCTCATCATCTCCAATGCCTGCATACTTCTTGAACTCATAGAATCTATGCTCATACTACTCAACTAACATGGCCATCTACCTCAGCTCATGGAACTCATTTGCGCGACGCTGCCTCCAATGATCAAATAGGAAATGGGCTCTAAATCTCTCTAAAAACAACTCCCAATAAATAGTGCTAATGTCTAGGTGTAACTTTTGCTCCTCTAAATGCCACCAAGTCAAAGCAAAACATCTGAAATGTAGAATAGCACATCTAGCGTTGGTGTTGCTGCCATACAGATGCATGGTAAAACACCTGCCTACATCCAATAATCAAGTCTCTGCCTCTAGACCACTACCAACTCCATCAAAGGTGGGAGGGTGTGCCCTCAGAAGATCTCTCATATGACTAGCTAAAGTGGCCTCCTGCTTAGCTATCAATTCTCTCTGCCTAGGTGATCTCTCTCTTTCCCTAGCTTCTGGCTGGTCTACTTCTTGTCCCCCTCTAGGCTGCTCTACTTCCTGTCTAGGGCCTAAATGGGTAAGGGCCTCCTCAAGTAACTATCACAACTTGGCTCCCTCAGGCTGACCTTGACCTTCCATATTCTGACCCCTGCCTTCATGGGTACTCTCATGAGGAGAGCTGGGAGGAGGTGTACCGCCACCACCTCTCCCATGACCCCTACCTCTACCACGACCTCGGCCTCTACCTCTAGGCATCTACCTACAACACCAAAAGATAATTCAATACACACAAAGAGGGAAACAACAGGGATGAAAGTTAACCTCCAGAGTTTAAGCAATAGGTCACATAATGGGCTCAGTTATAACCAAAATACCTAGTGTTTAAACCCCACTCTGATACCAAATGTGATGTACCGTCATGCAACCCTAGAGAGTTAGGCTAACAGGAGATAAAATTACAGAATTTTTTTTTTTTGAAGCAAGTAAATGCATTAGCATTAGATAAAGTTGATACTATTCATAGCATTTAAACTAGATGATCAACTAACTCCTCTAGGGAAACATAACTACATTCAAAGAACATAAATTCATAAAACACAAGTAATATACATTTTGATACAACAGAATTACATTATTCATTTACAGATATGAACAGTTACATAAGATCAAATACAAGATTACATGCTTACAAGATTCATGACCGATTACATCAGTTTACAATATACAACAAGATTATACAAGTCTGAAAGTAATATATAGCTCTGAGGATGCAAGTACAAATTTGGAACTAGAAGCACATCTGTAGTGAACATGAATTAGGTTGACCAAGAAAAACCAATGGATTAAGCTCTTCCACCCTACCATGTGGAACCCTGAGGTCCACCCCCTGAGCTACGAGATAACAATGAGGTTCCACTAAGTCAAAGGATACAAGCAAGTAGATACAGACTTGACATACACAACTCAGATCATCAAGACTACACAAATCATCAAGACAAGACAGTACTCCAGAGGCAATAGATAAAGAGGAAGTAACTAGACTGCAATAGGGAGAGTGTCATCACATGGTCCTAGCATGGGTTATCTACGCTATCTCTCACTAGAAATCGACCCCTATCTATGGTTATCATGGTAGTCTCTCTCTAGGCACCAGCCCCATAGGGTGACACATGCGGAACTGACACATCCTCTCATGGAGACAAGGAGGTTGATCTTGCCAACCAAGCCTTCTGATCCCATCCTTAGCCTATGAGAGAACTCAAGGCATGGTTGAAGCATCAAACTTATATTGTTATGTGAATTACTACCCAACCCACCTAGATAAATTATTAAGTTTTCTCCACTGCTACCTCCATAGTCTTAGGTTCGAATACACAAACCCCTCCACTAATCTGGGCACTTAAGCCCCTGATAAAATGCTACACTAACATAGTCTCATCATCTCCAATGCCTGCATACTTCTTGAACTCATAGAATCTATGCTCATACTACTCAACTAACATGGCCATCTACCTCAGCTCATGGAACTCATCTGCGCGGCGCTACCTCCAATGATCAAATAGGAAATGGGCTCTAAATCTCTCTAAAAACAACTCCCAATAAATAGTGCTAATGTCTAGGTGTAACTTTTACTCCTCTAAATGCCACCAGGTCAAAGCAAAACACCTGAAATGTAGAATAGCACATCTAGCGTTGGTGTTGCTGCCATACAGATGCATGGTAAAACACCTGCCTACATCCAATAATCAAGTCTCTGCCTCTAGACCACTACCAACTCCATCAAAGGTGGGAGGGTGTGCCCTCAGAAGATCTCTCATATGACTAGCTAAAGTGGCCTCCTGCTTAGCTATCAATTCTCTCTGCCTAGGTGATCTCTCTCTTTCCCTAGCTTCTGGCTGGTCTACTTCTTGTCCCCCTCTAGGCTGCTCTACTTCCTGTCTAGGGCCTAAATGGGTAAGGGCCTCCTCAGGTAACTATCACAACTTGGCTCCCTCAGGCTGACCTTGACCTTCCATATTCTGACCCCCGCCTTCATGGGTACTCTCATGAGGAGAGCTGGGAGGAGGTGTACCGCCACCACCTCTCCCATGACCCCTACCTCTACCACGACCTCAGCCTCTACCTCTAGGCATCTACCTACAACACCAAAAGATAATTCAATACACACAAAGAGGGAAACAACAGGGATGAAAGTTAACCTCCAGAGTTTAAGCAATAGGTCACATAATGGGCTCAGTTATAACCAGAATACCTAGTGTTTAAACCCCGCTCTGATACCAAATGTGATGCACCATCATGCAACCCTAGAGAGTTAGGCTAACAGGAGATAAAATTATAGAATTTTTTTTTTTTGAAGCAAGTAAATGCATTAGCATTAGATAAAGTTGATACTATTCATAGCATTTAAACTAGATGATCAACTAAATCCTCTAGGGAAACATAACTACATTCGAAGAACATAAATTCATAAAACACAAGTAATATACATTTTGATACAACAGAATTACATTATTCATTTACAGATATGAACAGTTACATAAGATCAAATACAAGATTACATGCTTACAAGATTCATGACCGATTACATCAGTTTACAATATACAACAAGATTATACAAGTCTGAAAGTAATATATAGCTCTGAGGATGCAAGTACAAATTTGGAACTGGAAGCACATCTGTAGTGAACATGAATTAGGTTGACCAAGAAAAACCAATGGATTAAGCTCTTCCACCCTACCATGTGGAACCTTGAGGTCCACCCCCTGAGCTACGAGATAACAATGAGGTTCCACTAAGTCAAAGGATACAAGCAAGTAGATACAGACTTGACATACACAACTCAGATCATCAAGACTACACAATTCATCAAGACAAGACAGTGCTCCAGAGGCAATAGATAAAGAGGAAGTAACTAGACTGCAATAGGGAGAGTGTCATCACATGGTCCTAGCATGGGTTATCTACGCTATCTCTCACTAGAAATCAACCCCTATCTATGGTTATCATGGTAGTCTCTCTCTAGGCACCAGCCCCATAGGGTGACACATGCGGAACTGACACATCCTCTCATGGAGACAAGGAGGTTGATCTTGCCAACCAAGCCTTCTCATCCCATCCTTAGCCTATGAGAGCACTCAAGGCATGGTTGAAGCATCAAACTTATATTGTTATGTGAATTACTACCCAACCCACCTAGATAAATTATTAAGTTTTCTCCACTGCTACCTCCATAGTCTTAGGTTCGAATACACAAACCCCTCCACTAATCTGGGCACTTAAGCCCCTGATAAAATGCTACACTAACATAGTCTCATCATCTCCAATGCCTGCATACTTCTTGAACTCATAGAATCTATGCTCATACTACTCAACTAACATGGCCATCTACCTCAGCTCATGGAACTCATCTGCGCGACGCTGCCTCTAATGATCAAATAGGAAATGGGCTCTAAATCTCTCTAAAAACAACTCCCAATAAATAGTGCTAATGTCTAGGTGTAACTTTTACTCCTCTAAATGCCACCAGGTCAAAGTAAAACACCTGAAATGTAGAATAGCACATCTAGCGTTGGTGTTGCTGCCATACAGATGCATGGTAAAACACCTGCCTACATCCAATAATCAAGTCTCTGCCTCTAGACCACTACCAACTCCATCAAAGGTGGGAGGGTGTGCCCTCAGAAGATCTCTCATATGACTAGCTAAAGTGGCCTCCTGCTCAGCTATCAATTCTCTCTGCCTAGGTGATCTCTCTCTTTCCCTAGCTTCTGGCTGGTCTACTTCTTGTCCCCCTCTAGGCTGCTCTACTTCCTGTCTAGGGCCTAAATGGGTAAGGGCCTCCTCAAGTAACTATCACAACTTGGCTCCCTCAGGCTGACCTTGACCTTCCATATTCTAACCCCCGCCTTCATGGGTACTCTCATGAGGAGAGCTGGGAAGAGGTGTACCGCCACCACCTCTCCCATGACCCCTACCTCTACCACGACCTCGGCCTCTACCTCTAGGCATCTACCTACAACACCAAAAGATAATTCAATACACACAAAGAGGGAAACAACAGGGATGAAAGTTAACCTCCAGAGTTTAAGCAATAGGTCACATAATGGGCTCAGTTATAACCAGAATACCTAGTGTTTAAACCCTGCTCTGATACCAAATGTGATGCACCGTCATGCAACCCTAGAGAGTTAGGCTAACAGGAGATAAAATTACAATTTTTTTTTTTTTGAAGCAAGTAAATGCATTAGCATTAGATAAAGTTGATACTATTCATAGCATTTAAACTAGATGATCAACTAACTCCTCTAGGGAAACATAACTACATTCGAAGAACATAAATTCATAAAACACAAGTAATATACATTTTGATACAACAGAATTACATTATTCATTTACAGATATGAACAGTTACATAAGATCAAATACAAGATTACATGCTTACAAGATTCATGACCGATTACATCAGTTTACAATATACAACAAGATTATACAAGTCTGAAAGTAATATATAGCTCTGAGGATGCAAGTACAAATTTGGAACTGGAAGCACATCTGTAGTGAACATGAATTAGGTTGACCAAGAAAAACTAATGGATTAAGCTCTTCCACCCTACCATGTGGAACCCTGAGGTCCACCCCCTGAGCTACGAGATAACAATGAGGTTCCACTAAGTCAAAGGATACAAGCAAGTAGATATATACTTGACATACACAACTCAGATCATCAAGACTACACAAATCATCAAGACAAGACAGTACTCCAGAGGCAATAGATAAAGAGGAAGTAACTAGACTGCAATAGGGAGAGTGTCATCACATGGTCCTAGCATGGGTTATCTGGGCTATCTCTCACTAGAAATCGGCCCCTATCTATGGTTATCATGGTAGTCTCTCTCTAGGCACCAGCCCCATAGGGTGACACATGCGGAACTGACACATCCTCTCATGGAGACAAGGAGGTCGATCTTGCCAACCAAGCCTTCTCATCCCATCCTTAGCCTATGAGAGCACTCAAGGCATGGTTGAAGCATCAAACTTATATTGTTATGTGAATTACTACCCAACCCACCTAGATAAATTATTAAGTTATCACATGATTACAACTTCCATGGGGTTATCCAGGCAGCCACTTTGGGCACCAGCCCCACCATGAAAGCCACTCTCCTTCATGCAACTAGTAACCTCTAACCAACATCCAAAAACCAATGACATGCATGGACAAGGGACTATAAGGCATCTATCTTTTTACATATCAATAGTACATAGACAATTTCCAATCCAACACCTCAAACAACAAATCTTTCCCCTATCCACATCAAAATTTCAAATCAATTAAAACATTTAAAATGACATGATACAATGTTGTACTAGAACCCAAGTAGCCTAACCTTTGAAGTTGGGTAAATTGAAACTCAATACCACTATTAATACATTCATTTCCTGAGATGGAAGAAGTGAAGATTTAAATGACTTGACATTTAATAACCCTGACATTCCATAAACCAATTTCTTCATTACTGCTAGTCAATACTAACTGACAATGGAATTAAAAGACCATATAATATATCTAAATTTAACTCAAATCTATCACCTTCAAACAATTTAAACATGGAAGCACTATAAAGTTTTTAACTCAATATTTAATTCTAGAATTTTAATACCATCTAACATTTGTTTAAACACTAGCATTACCATTTAATCTATTAATTCTCTAATTCATTTAACAATCTTACATCTATTTCTATTCTATTCTCAATAAGGTAATTACTAAATAAAATATTACAATTCTATCCTAGCAAATATATAAGTTATACTAAAATTAATTTCATCACTTTTATTTCTAATGAGTTGTTTAAAATCTATTTAATAAGTTAACTAATCACTTAAGTAAGATTTGCTAACATTCATGGAGTTTCTCATTAGAAACTTTCTAAATCATTTCCTTTGCCAATCCTCCTACTCTATTTAAATGGACTCTTGCTAAAATTTCATCATAAGGAAAGAAACAATAATAATATAATTATAATAGAGAGTCTTTAAATCTAGAGAGAAGAAATTGGAAGAAGACTTCTGAGTTTTGTTTTTATAAAAATGGAGAATGGTCTACCAGAAGAAGCCATGAGAGCAAGATGGCAATACAGATTGTAGAGGCTTGGGATGAATCCAATATAATTTTTTAGACATTTCATTGAAAGGGAGAAACCACAATTTGCAAGAAGGAACAAATTTATAGAGGAATTAGAGATAAAAAAAATGTCTGGCAGAGAAGGATTGGCAAAGAGATTCAGGCAGCAATGTCTTAGGAAAGATATAGATTTTATTATCATCATTATTTTATTGGCTGGAAAATATGCAACATAACGTCGTACAGCGGCCAAACAGGAGGTTCAGAATTTGTTTTTTAATGAATGATAATGCTACTCTTCACCCACGCCATACGGTCAAGCAAGAGCTTGTAAGAAGAAAACATTAAAGGAAGAGGAAATTTCAAGGGGGTAGGGGAGGAGGCCATACGGCGGTGGCTGGGAAAGTTGATTGCTTGCAGAGTGAATTTTCACAAAAAATGACCAAAACTTTACTAAAAAAAATCTAATAGAGATAAGGGAAAAGAGGTGGAGAGGAAGGCCGTATGTTAGCTTCAACAACAAGGAAGAAATATTATTTGATTAAGTTCTTTAATAGGCTATTCATTTATATGAAGAAGGCTGAAATCTTCATCTAGGCAAGGAAAATTTAAGAGGTAAGTCCGAAGCAACTGGCAAAAGATTCTATATTGATTGAAAACCAAGGTTCAGGCAAGATTCAAAATAGGTGAAATGAGAAATTAAGAGAAAGAAAGATTCTTAAAAATAAACCTCAGAAGGTAGTTCGTCGATGGGAGCTGAGGAGAGATTCCAAGGCTGAGAAAATGATTAGGGAGCAACATGCAATTCATATACACAAAAAGAAAAATACAAAAATAATCATGCTACATGAAAATTTAAATTCTAGAATAGACAAGATTACAGGAAGACTTCAAATTTGCTCATAGTACAAGTAGACATACCCGGACTTCAATCCAAGCTTGAAAATTCTTCAGCTTCCCCAACTTCTTTAGTTTCCCCATAACAAATTTTTTTCAAATTTCTGTCTCCCCCATCTCAGAATTCCTCTACCCACAAATAACTTCCCATAAACCAAAAATAGGCAAACTCCATTAAATTTCCACTACCCAAAATCTGTTACAGAATCCCACCAACCCCCCAAAAAGAAAGCGATTAAATTTTTCTTTGTGAGAGGGATTCTCCATGTTAGGAATCCTCATACGACAACTCACATGAATCAAATTATTAACTAATATTTTTTTAAAAAAAAATTACCATATACTATTTTAATAATAAAACAATATTAAATACTTATGACTCAAATCTTATTAAAATCATTAAAATAATTAATTTAATCTTTATTAAAAAATTACTTAAATAATATTCCCAATTCTCATTAATATTCTATGACTAAGAAAATACTTTTATATTTAACTTATAAATAACATTATTATTATTATAATAATTCATTTCCAACTGTTTCATAAAGACAGAAACCATCAAATTCAAGCAAAGACAATTATATACTAGTGACGACCATAAACCTGAGGTAAGGACCAAAGAGTGACATCCAGACCCATGACCACAAACTGAAGATGAAAACTGACCTAGGGAAAGCCCATGCTATCTCCCATCCACATTATCCATTGGTGCAAGGGTACACTCAAACCTACTAAGTCAGGTGGAGTCGATGCCTGGTACCTGCAACCTGCATCAAAATCATAGGTTGTAGTCGAGTATATACATATATAGCACACACACAGAGTTAGGGAGTCGTAGCGTAGTAGGGTGCTCGGAATGAGCAATACTACACTGTCCCTTCTCTGAAATCATGACAATAACATAAACACCTGTAACTATAAATCAGATATCAACAAATCACATAAAGCATGATAATATCTAACCATTACTAATCATGTCAAACACATCATAAACTAGAATATCAATAATGTCATCATAAAACTCATAACACATGTCAAAACCACATTAGTCAAACATAGTCCATCATGATCATAATAAGCATAAACCGTAAGTCTATCTACCATATGTGTCAAAACTATCTAAGTGCAATAGAAAAACTACCAACTGTCACAAGCCAAAAATGAGGGGCATTACAAAGGGAGGCAGGTCTATGAACAAAAGAATATGATGGTAGATAATTATAATATAATATTATAATTAAATAATTTTCTTTATTGTATTTATTACTATATTAATTATTATATTTATTATTATAAACATTCTACATAATAATGTAATAATATAATAATATAATAATATAAATTTAATATTATTATATTTAATAATGTTATGCTATATAATTTTGATTTAAAATAATTAGGGTTTTTATTAATTAGTACTATAAAATAGTTAGCATTTATAATAATTTTGATGCAGGAACTTCTGGAGGTCACAACTTTTGGCCCAGAGGTCAATTGGAGCTAAAATTTGGTTGGCAAATGATGTAGGAGCATCCCAGGTGAATCGATGATCAGCATCAACAAAAAAATTACAAGTTTAATTTTCCTTTTCTTTGGTTTGTTTGGCTTTATGGATGAAATTCAGTGGAATGAGTTGCATGAAGATATATTAGAGAAAGTGTTTGCACAAGTTCCTATTTCTAGCAATTTCATTTTGTATGCAAAGGATGGAGCTCTCGCATATGTTCACCAAGTTTTCAAAAAGCTTGCTCAAAGGTGCCAAGGAGCCCATGATTCCACATGGTAGATTCAAAGGCTAATGAAAGAATTATGATACAGAGGTTAATAAGTGGCACCATATTAGATATTTTTGTTGATCCCATTATCCTATTCTAACTCCCAAGGCTATAAGAGAGCAGCTGGTGGAACTCATGTTTGAAACTTTCAACGTGAGTGGATTTTATGCAATCGAACAAGAAATATTGTCACTTTATGCTGTTGGATGGATATTTAGTTGTGGTGTTTATATTGGACATGGAAAGATAGATATTGCACTAGTATGGGAAGGTGTTGTTCAGCACAACGCTTTGAAGAAATTTAAGGTTGGGGGCATAGATTTGACTGAATTGTTTGCGCGGGAACTTTAGAAATCAAATACTCAAATGCAGTAGATGAAGTTCTTTCTCAATATCATGAGATAGACATCTATAGTCTCTACACTCCTAAATACATTCACACAAACACAACCAAAAATGCAAAATGGGAGAATAAGATGTGGAGGAGGTGGCTCGATGGATATGATGCTTGTCTTGGTGACTATGTCGAAGCGTATTACAGTAGATATGATGTTTAGAAAGCTCTTCATGTCATCAATGGCTCACACCTTAGAAATTGGAGTATATGCAACATGGATAGCTACCATGGGTAGATAGATTCATGAGCATATGTATTGTCGGCCTATCTTAAGCTTATTGAGGCACGCCTATGGATATGGGTTTATAGTGGAGATATGGCTGAGTACTGCATACAGTAATCAAGATACTTGTGTTCCTAGGTTGGAGGAAAACAATGCTACTACAACCACAATTTCAATCGTTGCGGTTAACACAGATAATCTTATAATGACAATACATATTCCACCACAACATTATCTAAATGTTGGTTTATAAATTATGAAAACTTCCATCCATGTAAGGACAAAAGATATAAGAAGGGGACATTGAAGATATAAGAAGTGTTTGATAAAGGGAAACCACCATACTGCGAGCCACACACCTCACATAACTAAATCGATTCATTTCTAGAAGACAAAAAGACATATTGAAGGCAAGTAAGAAATTAAATGGCCTCATTTGAAGTTTAATAAAACCTATCAATCCTTGTAGAATAGAGTGCCACATAGAGAGAGGAATGAGAGGGGAAGTACACAACTGATAGAAAGGGTGTGACAGTAGATTGAGTAAGGAAAATTAGAAAATATATGAGAGGCTCTGTGAGGAAGATACTCTATGAGGAAAGCAACTAGTTAGAAGGAGTCCATTGCTACAAAATTATCCATTGAAGGGTGCATTTATAATTTAGTTGTAGATGTAATTTTATTTGATTTAAATGAAGTAAAATCTAATCTTTGTGTTGCAATATAGATATTCTAATTATGGTTAAGTTGATGTGTTAACATAAATTTGCTTGTATAATGAGTTGTGTGTGAGAGAGGCAAGGGGAATACCTATCTATGTTATATGGTATCAGAGCCAGAGGTCTTGAGCATGGAGAGGATCCACCAAGACCTGTGGGTAGAGTAGAGGAAGCACGGTGAAGAAGAGCTCAAAAAATTGTTGTAGGTAGAGAGGAGTCCTGAGCAAGTGACAGCTGGGAAGCCATAGCTAGAATTTTGTTTGCAGATTACAGAGTGTAGGATGTGGATTGTAGAAGATTGCAGTAGCAAGTGAGAGGGGAATATTTTTGAGAAAGAAGCCCATGATATGGGAAGGTTGGAGGCAGTATCAAGAGCGAAAGACTCTTGAGATGATGATAGGTATATGTGAGAGATTAGATAAGAGATTGAGCATATTGGAAGCATGGTAGCATGGTAAATTGGTTAACCAATATGAAAAGCATGCAATAGTAGTGGAAGATGAAGAGGTGGGCAGCGAGAATGAAGAGGTTGAAGATGTAGCTGTGGAGAATGTGATTGTAGTGATGGAATGTGAAGAGGTTGCAATGAAGGATGAGGATAAAGATGAGTTATCGTTACAAATTTTGGCATTAGAGAAGGAGTGGTTTGATAAGCTTACCAATGGAGGAACAAACATGAATGTTGCAACGAAGGATGAAGAAGATAATGTTGTAGCAACAAAGGAAAAAGAGGTAAATCATTAACATTTTGATTTCATTTGTGATTATTCTTCCATAGTGAGAGTAGAAGAGGATGTTGTTGTAGAGGACGAAGAAACAATTATAGATTTGTATGTAGATGCTACATATTTTCTTGTAGAGGTTGTGGAGGATGATCTGGGTGGATTTTGGTGGAGGTGGTTGGTCTGTGATGGGTTGGATCCCATGAAGGAGAAGAGGAGAGTAGAGAACATTTGGTGGAGGAGGATGGCATATGGTGGATGTGAATCCACGAGAGGAGAGAGGAGTGGTGAATGGAGTTGTGGGAGGAGGATGACGTGTGTGCCAATGAAGTGTTAGAAAAAGAGGAAGAAGAAATACCCTGTGCACATTTTACAGCAATGGAGTTCACTACAGGTTGGTTGCAACCTGAAAGGGTAGTTCAACTACTCAACTCCACCTTTATGAGCCTATGCTCACAAACTTTCTACCTAGTGTGTCTAATGCAAGAGCATCCCAGGTGAATCAGTGATCTGCATCAACAAAAAAAATTGCAGGTTTAATTTTCCTTTTCTTTGGTTTGTTTGGTTTTATGGATGAAATTTAGTGGAATGAGTTGCATGAAGATATATTAGAGAGGGTGTTTGCACGAGTTCCTATTTCTAGAAATTTCATTCTATTTGCAAAGGATGGAGCTCTCTCATATGTTCACCAAGTTTTCAGAAAGCTTGCTTAGAGGTGCCAAGGATCCCATGATTCTACATGGTAGATTCAAAGGGTGATGAAAGCATTATGATACAGAGGTTAATAAGTGGCACCATATTAGATATTGTTGTTGATCCCATTATCCTATTCTAACTCCCAAGGCTATAAGAGAGCAACTGGTGCAACTCATGTTTAAAACTTTCAATGTGAATAGATTTTATGCAACTAAACAAGCAGTGTTGTCACTTTATGCTGTTGGACGAATATTTGGTTGTGCTGTTGATATTGGATATGGAAAGATATATATTGCACAGTATGGGAAGGTGTTGTTCAGCACAATGCTTCAAAGAAATTTGAGCTTGGGGGCATAGATTTGACTAAATTGTTTGCATGAGAACTTCAGAAATCAAATACTCAAATGCAGTATATGAAATTCTTGCTCAATATCATGAGATAGACATCTAGAGTCTCTACACTCCTAAATGCATTCACACAAACACAACCAAAAACACAAAATGGGAGAACAAGATGTGGAGGAGGTGACTCGGTGGATATGATGCTTTTCTTGGTGACTATGCCGAAGTGTATTACAACAGATATGATGTTTAGAAATCTCTTTATGTCATCAATGGCTCACACCTTAGAAATTGGAGTATATGCAACATGGATATCTACCATGGGTGGACAGACTCACGAGCATATGTATTACCGACCTATCTTAAGCTTATTAAGGCACGCCTATGGATATGGGTTTACAGTAGAGACAGGGGTGAGTACTGCAGATAGTAATCAAGATGCTTGTGTTACTGGGTTGGAGGAAAACAATGCTGCTACAACCACAATGTCAACCGTTGTGGTTAACATAGATAATTTTACAATGACAATATGTATTGCACAACAACATTATCTAAATGTTTGTTTATAAACTATGATAACTTCCAGCCATGTAAGGACAAAAGATATAAGAAGGGGATGTTGAAGATATAAGAAGTGTTTGATAAAGGGAGACTGCCATACAACAAACCACACACCTCATAGAATTAAATCGATTCATTTCTAGAAGACAAAAGACATATTAAAGGAAAGTAAGAAGTTAAATAGCCTTAGTTGAAGTTTAATAAAAACCTATTGATCCTTGTAGAATAGAGTTCCACGTAGAGAGAGGAATGAGAGGGGAAGTACACAGTTGATAGAAAGGGTGCGGCAGTAGATTGAGTAAGAAAAATTAGAAAATATGAGAGGCTCTAGATATGAGGAAGATACTCTATGAGGAAAGCAGTCAGTTAGAAGGAGTCCACTACTATAGAATTATCCATTGAAGGGTGCATTTATAATTTAGTTGCAGATGTAATTTGATTTGATTTAAATGAGATAAAATCTAATCTTTGTGTTGCAATCTGGATCTTCGAATTGTGGGTGAGTTGATGTGTTAACATAGATTTTCTTGTATATTGAGTTGTGTGTGAGGGAGGCAGGGGAATACCTATCTACATTAGTATATGCATCTTGAAGAGTTTAATAAAAATCCCATAGAATTGGTAAATTCAATAGGTCACCATTTTGACACTTTTTTCAGGACCTTATCCGATCATCTAGGGCCTCAAAATGAGGTTTTCATGTTTTTTTCAAGATTTTCCAAGTTTTTTCTAATTATTTTTCAAACTCTACTTGCAATTAGATTAGAAAGTTGATGATTAGTCATCTTTTAGTGATTTTGAAATATTTGGAAACTTTCATGATCATACGGATAAGGATACAAAGTTACTAAAAATGGCAATTTTAGAAAGTTGCTAAAATCTGCCAAAAATGGTAATTTTTGTTTTTGTATAAACTTGGTATTTATTTTCAATTGTAGCAAGATGGAATGGAATGAGAATGAATTTGAAAATAGTTCTATGTTTTTAGTGTGAATCTTATGTTGTAAATTTGGTTACATCAAATTTATATTATATTAGTAATATTATTATTAATATATAATAGAATATATAATTATATTATATATTTTATAATAATATATAGCATTATTATAATGTAATAATATAAATAAATATTATTATATTTGATAATGTTATATGATATAATTATATATTAATTAAATTAATGTCTTACATGTGCTCCAACTACTACTAGTTTATATATATAATATTATCAATTTATCAAAAAATGTGTTATAGCGCCTCGATTAGGATATCTCACCGTATTTTATATATATTATTTAATATATATAAGCTATTTAATAATATATTAATAATAATATTTATATTAAATTATTGATTATACAAATAAATAGAATTATCATTATAATATATTTAAATTTATGTTATATTATAGTAAAATAAAATATTGATATATATTTATGTATAAGTATTAAATATTTAAATGTTTTAGTGATCTAAATATTAATATCTTGTATTGTGTAATATATTATTTAATTTTCTTCATTGTAATTATAATATTGATATTTTAAATATCTATATAATAATATAATTAATACTATTTTTATATTAAAATTTATTGAAACATAGTAAAATGAAATATTGTTAATAAAATATTTGCACTGGAAAATGAAAATGAAATCTATGAAGGATATAATCATTTCATTTTGACATTACATTGGTATTGTTATATTTATATTAGGAATCTAAATTGCTAACTTAAAACAAGTGCCACTTAGTGGCCAATACCTGCCTTGTAGTGTTGTAATTAGAGTATGTGTTTTAGTTGTAATTTTTTTCTTAGATTAAATATTTGTTGTATAGACAAATTGTATTCCAATAATGTTAAACAAATAATTTGTTTTAAAGTCTATATAAATATTATAACAAAATTATAATAGTTATAGTAATATAATATTCATAGTAATGTGATTATTTAATTTTGATTCAATATATATATTTGTAGACATGATATTTCCACAGTCCATAATGATAAGATAGATGTGCTTCTGGGACAAACTGTGTATGCTTTTTTTGACTCAACATTTCAGATCATACTCCATGATCCATGTGAGTTGTATTCTCTTACTTTCCTTAAATTTAATTTATAAATTTGATATCTTAAATATTAATGAAATGGTGTAATTAATTATATATTGATAATAAAGAATGTTTATAATAATAAATAAAATAATTTAATTATAATTATAATATTATTATAATATTATATTTTAATTCTAATTATATATTACAATATTAAATACAATAAAATTATATTTATATTATTTCATTATTATAATATTATATATTATCATATTATATTTATGTTTATGTTTATTATTATATAATATTATTATAATACTATAATATGAATTAATATAATATATCAACAAGTGTTATAATAAATATTAATAATATAGTTAATATTATTATTAATATTATAACTATAAATAATAAAGATTTTGTTGGTTTGAGAAAAAGTAAATTTGAAGTTTACCTAATGAATTAAAAAATTAAATATTAAAACCATTTATTTAATTTTGATTGTTAATAAAGTAAAATATATTTAGAAACAGTAAGTAGATTTTGAATATCTTCAAATATCTATTTTGAATATGTTCAAATATCTATTTTTAGATAACCATTTACTAATATGGAATATTGATTTTTATTAATGTATATATGATCTTGCTACAACTATATAGTGTGTTTTTTGTTTTTACCTGTGTTAAGGATGGGGTCTATGGAAGGAGTTTATAGGTGGTCTCTGTTGAAAACTGGTCCCAACTAAGGATGGGGTTCATGGATGTAGTTTAGACTCTCATTTTATCCCATGGAATTGAAAAAATGTAGTTTGATATTAAAAGGAATATTTACCCTAACTAGCTAGACTAGACATAGATTAATAGTTGTAGTCACACTTGGTAGTGGGGTATCTAGTGTTTATTGTGTGTCATAGAATTAATAAGATTTCTATCTTGAGATCATATAAAAGAGATCAATTAGTTTTATGGTATTGACATTAAGCTAAGAACTGTGGAATTTTTCTCTACCAAGTTATTAATTTAATAAAATGTTATTAGTGTGGTGTAATTTTTTATTATCTGGTTCTGAGGTCACCATGGGAGAATATTTAAATCTTGACTTTATGATTCCTGCATCTAGACCTATCTTACAAACTACAATAATTATTATAAACTGTAAATGGATCCGTTAGAAAACTTGAGATACTTAGTCAAGTTTTAATTACAAATCCATTGAATTGTCCTATAGCTAGGTATGGGTAGTGTCTTGGAAACATTATGTGGACAAGCTTTTGGGGCTAGAAAGTATCATATGTTAGGAGTGTATCTGCAATGCTCATGGATTGTGTTTTTCACTGTTTCACTCATCTTGCTACCAATGTATTTTTTTGCAGCCCCTCTTTTGAAATTGATGGGTAGAGTGGTGAAATAGCTAAACTATCCAGCACACTCTCTATCTGGTTCATTCCTCAGCACATCTGATTTGCTTTTTCTCTTCCACTTTAGAGATATCTGTAATCAAAGCTTAAAAATGCAGTTATTGCATGGCTCTCTAGAGTAGCCTTTATTATCCATCTATTTTTAAGATGGCTCATAATTTCATAGCTGGAAATGGGCATAATTTCGAAGGAACTCTAAGATATCAAAATGAGACAATTTTGAGTCTCTTTGATGACTCCGATAAAGAAATAAAAGCATACCTTTCAAACGAATATTGAAGGAAGATGAAGATATCGATGAGAGCAAAGTTACTTTTTTCTATGTTTCTCATTTTGGATGAACATCAATAAAGTTGATGTGATAATACCACTGGGATTTCTAGTTGCCACTGGGCATCCTGCTATTTCCATAAAATTTACACAACAACCAATAAGAAGTTTGATTTTCTTAATTATGCTAATGATTAACCACTTTTTATTGATAGGGTGAGGGTTGCAAATGAGCTTGGAAGTGGAAATGGAAAAGGTGCAAAATTTGCAGTAATTGTGGCAATAACAACCTCCATGGTAATCATTCTTTTCTTTTGGGATCTCATTCTGGCACTTCATAATGGCTTTGCTCTGATTTTTACACAGAGTACAATCATTATTGAGGCAGTATCCAAATTGGCATACTTGTTGGCATTCACTATTCTCCTTAACAGTGTGCAATCAGTTCTCTCAAATGAAATCATTGTAGGAAAATTTGAAGTCATCTTTAATAACTAATACCACAATAAATCAAATCACTATAGGGTAAATTGAAAGCAACACAAGAAGCATTTTTCTGTCTGTAATTAACTCTATGGTAAATAAAGTTTAAAAAGTGAAACAATAAATGAATTTATCAAAATTTACACCATTTCTAATATTAGGTGTTCCTTTCTTCCAAACAAACGCTCCAAACTATTTCTATAACTCTTTTTTTTTCCTTCCATTTTTACATACAAAAGAGCCCTAACTCTGAAGAACACAAATCCATGAGGCTTCCTGCTTGAGGTGACAAAAACACATAGACACCAAATGAAAATAATAACAAGAACAAAGATGAAAAACAAACCAAATGTTTCTTCCTATTCTTCCTCACTGGTTGCTCCGATTAATCATCTCCATGTAACTCTTAAACGAGTTTGGTCTTTGCAACCTTATCTCATTATTGAACATAGAAAGCACAATTAAATAGTTTGTCTAAGAAAACCTAGAAATGTCCTCCAAAACCTAACAGGAAGCAAATTGAGGTAATCCAAAACTGCTTCCTCTTTTGGTATGGTTGTAATTTGCATCCACCCTAGAGCAAAGTTATTTGCAAAGATCTAAGAATTAGAAAACCAAAAAAAAACAATTATTAAAATTTTAAAACCCTCTCAAATCACAATCTAGGCTCTATTGAAAAAATAGAGAAAAATTCTTTCTATGATGGTAATCATCATATCTAAGCCTTCAATAAAATACAATCCTATAAAATATACCTGCGATTTTTTGTTAAGTACATATCTAGAACTTTCGTTTGTTGAAACCATTTAGCACTTTAAATTAAAACTACTATCGCTAAAAAATGTAATACTTTGTCGTTAAATGCAAATTACTGAGAACATAACTAATATCACCACAATATGAAGATGGCGATGGAAATGGGTGTGAGAGCCCGCAAATCATTTTTCCCTCTCATAATTATCACCATCCATTTAGGCATGACTTAACTAGTGGGAGACAAGATTTGTGTTCATAATTTGTTTACTTGCCACATCCTCCCCTCAATCCAAAATTTGCTTCACATTTATAGCTTTTTGTTGCACTCTTGACAATCAGCAGAGAAGAGGTCTTTTTTATTTAGCTAATGATAATATAGATAAATCATTTTTCAATGATTTTTTGTTAAAAATTTATCATTTTGATAGGAAAAGTACAAATTTAAATCAAATTTTCTCGACAAGAAAAATAATCCTTTCTTTTGATTTGTTTACAATCAATAGATTAATAACTAGATAAGTGCAAACTCATTGCAATAGTACTGGCCGAAGGCAAGTACTAATAAAAATTGAAAGAAAACAATCCAGCAATGAGTGGTAAATTTTTAAGCTATGTTTAAGAGTAAGAACAAAATAGTTTGAAGTTAGTTATCTTTTTGACATTATAGGATCATTTAAAACAAATAATTATGAATAGAGAGCTAAGAATTCAAGTGTAGAAGCACAATAGATTTTGTGAGCTCTTTATGCTTGTTTACTGATACTATTTAACTTTTTTGTTTACTAGTACTATTTAACATCTTGTTTATTATTTACATGTTTTACAAATTGAGGGTTGTTTAATTTATTTATTTAGTGAGTAAAGTAAATAATATTTATTTGTGGCTTTGTTTTGCCATAGGATGAAATAAAAAAAAAAAAAAAGATATTTGTGAGTTATGTTTTAGAGGAAGACAAAATTTAGAACAAAGATAGATGAATAACAAGTAAAACATTTTATTGGAAGTTCTATCAAGTGCGCTTACAAGGCATACATTATTGTGTGTTCCTTTTCCAACATAGAGTGATAGACTTCCTAGTATACTTATCCCATTTTTTTCTCACATATTCTTTCATGGCATAAGTATTCCATACAGTTCAAGATTTAATGGCATAAATTACATATTGTTCAAAATTTAAAGTTTTCATCAGAAAAAGTAATTTTTGATGAATAACAAGTAAAAAAATTTATTGGAAGCTCTAGCAAGTGTGCTTACAAGGCATACATTATTGTGTGTTCCTTTTCCAACATTCAGTGATAGACTTCCTAGTATACTTATCCCATTTTTTCTCACATATTCTTTCATGGCATAAGTATTCCATACAGTTCAAGATTTCATGGTATAAATTATGTATATTGTTCAAAATTTAAAGTTTTTATTAGAATTTTTTTGTAATATGATAATAAGCATGTATGCCCTTCAGTGCAAGAAAACTCCCCTATGTTGAAGTTAGTATAGTAGGATGTATAAAAGTATGTGGCATATTATCATTTTGAAATTCATGTTGGGTTTGTCAATTTGAGTGCTGATTAATTTTTTGCTTCATATATCTAGAGACATTATGGGTTTGATAAATTTTAGCTTGTTGAATTAATATTTCATTCACTATAATATGTTAATATTTAATTTTTATAAACAAATATATATGAATATTCATTTTACTATGTATAATAAATTTTATTATAAAAATAGTATTAATTATATTATTTTATTGATATTTAAACTAGCATACCTATGTTTAATAAATAGTAAAGATAGGTATGCTAGTAGCATTGAAGATGTAAACATAGTATTTTAAAGAGTAGTATTTAAATGTATAAGATTTTTTTTTGAGTAATAATAGTGCAACAATGTTAGAGAACATAAAATTACTAATAACTAATAATTGAGTAGATGTGAATAAGAGAAATATAGGAAAGTTAATGTGAAAAAGGCTATGTTAACTCATAATATTTGAGAAAATTTTGTAAGTACATCACATAATTTATTATGTATTAATAATCATGAAAATGTGGAATACAATTGAGAGAAAATCTAAACTATTCAATATTTCATATTCATATTCAATATTATAATTCATATATGACCATTATATTCTTTTTTATAAATATTAAATATTAAAATATTGTAGTGATCTAAATATTAATATATTATATTGTATAATATTCATATTCATATGAATATGATTGTTTAATTTGTATTCATTTTATATATTAATTATGAAATTCTTATTTGCCGATGATGGCATGGTTCGGTGGTTAAGTCGCTCAAGATGTAGTGGTGGCCACCAGAGTTCAAACCCCTGCTGGGCCAATGAGCTCGCGGGTTTGAAGTGTTCTTCCTAGGGGATGAGGTCCCCCAGTTGTGGCCTCACCGGTTCATTGCTCCGGGCAAAAGCATTCGCGTGGAGCCGGAGGGCGTGTCGCACCAGCGTCGCCGGTCACGTTAAAAAGTTTACCAGGC
The DNA here is from genome assembly GCA_027924645.1 of Cunninghamia lanceolata. NCBI lineage: Eukaryota > Viridiplantae > Streptophyta > Pinopsida > Cupressales > Cupressaceae > Cunninghamia > Cunninghamia lanceolata. The sequence goes on along the minus strand of BSBN01001011.1, from coordinate 11,225,768 downwards.
GCTTTTTTAAAAAAAAAAAAAAATAATAATGAAATTCTTATTGGAAATATCAATAGAATAAAGGAAATTAAATATTAATATATTTTAGTCATCTAAATATTAATTTATTATATTGTGTAATATTCATATTAATAAGATTATTTAATTATGAAAATATAGTAAAATGAAATATATGTGTGTGTGTGTGATCGCAATAATAGAGAGTAGTAAATTGCTATAATAAATGAAAAAGAGACTCAAGAATGGGCAATATTAGACTAAAATTCACATTTTCTGACATTCTCAATGTAAACTCTATTGGAGTCTATGCTAATGAAACAAATATTAAATCAAACTCAAAATCAACTAATCAATTCATGAAGAGTATTTACCAATAAATTAGTTCCACATCAATATTGAACAAATGTTTAATCTAAGAAAAAATTTCAACTACAAAACACATACTATTATTACTACACTACAAGGCAAGTACCACCACTACATAGCACTTGTTATTTTCTGGCTTATTTATTGTGATGTGAATTCAAAATAGATTTACTTGTGCCTTGAAATTGATTTTTATATTATTTTTTTGTGTAAATCATATCCCTATAATTTAGCTAACTAATTCATTATTTATAGCTTATTTATTATGACGTTATTTCAAATTAGTTTTACTTGTGCCTTGAAATTACAATTTATATTATTTTATTTGTGTAAATCATATCCCTATAATTTAGCTAACTATTTATTATTTTATTGATTTTAAAATAGATTTACTTATTAGGTGTTAACATTTGTGTTTTATTTTCAAATTTATAAAAAAATGGGTGTTAATTTGAAAGACAAATATTACATAGTTGAATGAGTATGTAGTTAAGTGAAAATTAAATAATTTATGTAGAGGAAATTATTATTTATTTTTTAGTTATTTTTTTTATTATTGTAGAAATGGATAATGTAATATTTGTTGACCCTTAGACAATCTAGTTAATGTTGATTTATCTATGTAGTGAGAATCATTTTTTTGCTTTATAAATTTATTGTATTTACTTGTACATTAAATTGTCGGTCAAATTAAAGTATGTCAATTATATTTATTTATAAAATGAGTCAAAAAGTGATTAAAGTAATCCTAGATTATTTAGCTTAAATTTTAATGTTTTGAGTAGATTTATTTTCATCAATTAGTATTTATTTGTTCAATTCACACTAACATGATGAGTTATCACTTTCACTTAGGAATCCTAGAAGGAGATTCCTCATGCGAGGTTTCCCTCGTGGCACCATGGATAATATCATCATCACCTTGTTAGATTGCCTCTACTTTTGAATGGGGGTTCCATCACATCTACATTTGTTATTGTATCTCTTCACATTGAGTAATGTGCCCTCATTCCATTGCATGTGCAACAATGTTGATTGTGCATAATTCTATTCTATGAGTAGTGCAATTCTTAGTAATATAGTGTTGTAATAAAAAAAATAGTTTCTTTGTGTTTATGTCTATTTGTGTGGTTGTGTATGAGTGGGCATGACATTTGGTATCAAAGCCAAGTTTGTAAACACTAGGAGCTCTAGGAATTTGTTTGGGTCATGTTGTCGAATATGTTATTATGTAAATGTTGTTGCATGATGATTTTGGTAATGATTATTGAAAATGTATGGTTCATATATTCTATCCTTACCATCAAATGTTGTAGTATGTTGGTCAATGCTTACACTTAATGTGAAAATTTTGAGTAGTTAGAGAATTGATTGCTCCTATCCATTCTTGGAATATTAAAATAGTGCTTTAATATATTCCCCCTTGTGTGTTCCTAATTACATGTACCACTTAGATAATTATTATAATTTTGATAGCACCTTTTCTAATTGTTGCATAATTTTGATTTCTTGTTAAAATGATAGGTTAATAATGTATGAGATTTAAATTTAAGGAAATGAAGAGTTATCTAAAGAAATTAAGGGGTAGAAAATATAGAGTTGTGTAGTCCTTTTTAAATAAATAAAAGATTCTATGGTAAACTATTAAATATCAAATTATTCACTATTCTTATGCTTTAATGCTTACAATAAAATAATGATCTTCAAATAAATTAAAGGTTAGAGTTAAATGTGTTGGGAGCACATAGAGAATAATATGTGTATAAATATGTACATATTCATCCATGTTGTTAGACCAATTAATATTGTTTAGTAGAATGTTTTAATTTTTTAGTTTCTTGTGTGGAAAACTCTTGTGATTAGCCATCAAATGAGTTGACCTATTGATTAAGAGTTACAACAAGTTTAGGATGTTTACCTTGTGTTGTTGGTTAGAAATGAGGAGTTAAATGCAAGATTTTGTTGTCATCTACATTAGAAGATAATGATGTAGGTTATGCAAATGTTATATTCTATATGCATGCATGGAATAATAAGACATATTGGATTGTATTAGATAGCTTGGTATTATTGTAAGGAAGCTAATTTAGTGGAACAACTTCCTACATTAATCTTGAGAGGAGGGATATGTAAAAATTTTCAAATCTTTACAATAGTTATAGAAATTATACAGAAATAAACATAAATAATATTCATACCACAACACAATGATTTACATGGGAAAAACCCCTTTTGGGAGAAAAAACCTACACTCCAAAAGTAGCCCAATATATTATTCAAAAATCTCAACAAGATTACAATATACTTGTTGAGAAAGCTTTCATAATAATATCATCAACCAAAGATTTGGAGGCAACATTACAAAATCTATAAGACTCTCACACCAACCTCTATTTCAAGCACCTAATATATAGGAGATATAATACATGAAACTGTCAAATGGTAATTATAAAACCATGAGCCAAAACCACTCAAAAGTGGCACCTAAATTCTCAAGGTTCCATTATCTCCAATTAAAGGTGCCTTATGATGTGTCATAACATGCATCAACATATGTAACTCCCCCTTAAAAATCTTTTCGTGTCTAACACATTTTACTTTTTCTAATATGGGAGGCCCAACTTCTAGAGGCCATAACTTTTGATCCAAGAGGCCGATTGGGCCCTTTTTTAAATTGTATAGATCAAAGAGATCTACACACCGAGCACCACTATAAGTGATGCTGAACAATCTAGAATTTTTATTTTGGCTAAAAACTAACTCTATATCCTAGAAATTGAGTTTATTCAATTTTATAACTAAAAAATCACACTTTGTGTAATTTCAAGGTTGAGACACCTTTTCTAATATTATCCCACTTGTCAAACACATTGCAAGAGAAAAGCGAGTATCAACACCATGATTTAATTGCTAGGGGCTGAGATGCCCATACACTTTGAACACCATCTAAACTTCTTTGTTCTCACAAGCTTAGTTAATGAATTTGCAACATTCATCAAAGTCTCTACCTTAACCATCTTCACACTGCCATCATCAACCATGTTTCTAAAAAATGATATTGTACATCAATGTGCTTGGTCCTAGCATGAAATGTTGGGTTCTTAGCTAGGAAAATCACACTTTTACTATCATAACTATCATAATAAACGATCATTGCACCTTGTTTTATTCCAATATCTTAACACAATCTCTTAAGCCAAATGAATTATTTACAAGCATCAGTAGCTTCTATATACTCAACCTCAATAGTTGATAAAGAAACCATAGCCTATCACTTACTCATCCAACTAATTACACCACCAAATAAAGTAAACACATAAGCATTGGTGGATCTTCTGCTATCAATATCACCTGCCTAGTTTGAATTCACATAACTACAAATATCAAGGTAATGTATGTTTCCTATAAAATTACCATGATAACACAAGGAATACTTTGAGGTATCCAATAAATATCTAAAGACTCTTTTGAATACATCCCATTTAACTCTACCAAGTTTAGACATATATCTAGAAAGAACTCCCACTTCTTGGGTAATGTTTAGTCTAGTACAAACCATAGAATACATCAAACTTCTAACTACACTCTGGTAAGGTACTCTGCTCATGTCTTCCATCTCTAATGGGGATGTTGAACATTGTGAAGCAAATAACTTTATTCCAACTATAAAAGAACACATAATGGTCTATAATAATGCATGTTAGACCTATGTAAAATTGAATTGACATACTTTCTCTAGCCAAGCCATAGTTTTCTATTCACTCTATCTCTTTTGATTTCCATCCCAAGAATGTGTTTAGTTACACCAATTGTTGTAAGTATGTGCTAATTGGTGTTGTCATTGATGTCAACATGTTTGTGTTGTCATTAGTGTCAACTATATCTTATGATGTTGCAGTTGTTGACTGATTGAGTTGTGGTAATGTGATTTGAATGGCTTATAGTAGTGTTGATGATGTTAGTATAGTGTTCTTATTGATGAATTTCCAAGTGGTTTTGAGAAAATTTGACAAATACTGAAGACAATGTTGTGAATCTAAGTATTCTAGCTTACAAGATATTGTCTGAGTTCTTGCTTCACATTTCTTCTGTGTTGAAGACCAAAGTGTGAGGTTTTGATATGTTTTAGATAAGTGGTTGAAGATATTAAATCTAGAATTTGGTGATCTAGAATGTTGTGTCTTGAAAGATATGTTCACCAGTTTGAACCCTATTCCTGGCAACATTTGTAGTGTGACAGGGAGAAAGTATTTTGCTTTGCATTCGTCTGCAATTTGATTTTTGGTCTTGTGGTTCTAGATGAGTGTTCCTAAGATCTATATCTATGTTCCATCTAAAGGAATTGTGATTTGGTGATCCAGAATGTAGTTTTTATGAGTAGCAGAGCTTGGCAGTGTTGGTTGTGAGTAGCCTGTGATTTGTCTTCAAGTGAGATTTGTTGTAGCTAGATTTGTTGGCTCCTAGGTGGTTTCATGTAACTATTCATGGATGTCTCTAGATTGTGTTGAAGGCTTGTACTTGGTCTACAAGTTATGGTTGTGTATTTGGAAGCGTGTGCCTAAAGATCCTAGTGTTAACACCAATTTTAGCCAACCTGGTTGTTTACACTCTTTGCATATGTGCTTCGTGGATTGTGGAAATGTATTGAAGCATGTGAAGATGTATTTAGGTCTGAACTAAGTTCTAAAGTGTTTCACCTTCATTCCTTTGCTTTGCAGGAATGTTTAGGTCTAGACTTAATTTGAATTCTGTATGTTTTCCAACCTTGGAGATTGTTCCAAAGGTTGTAGAATGTGTTTCTGACCTTGATGAATGTTTCAAGGTTGATGATTGATATAAATAAGTGTAAAGGATTTAGGTGTATGTGGGTGAATGTGAAGATGAGGATGTTTGTGTTGTGAGGCTACAAAGGTGATATATATTGTGCTTCATTGGAATTGAACTCAGGCATGTGGTAGATGCTATCATATCAGTTCATGGAAATGAGCCTTTTCTTTTGGCAGTGAGCCCTTTTTGACAGTGAGCCCTTTTGGCAGTGAGCCTATTGTAGTGAGCATTTCTTTGGATAGTGAGTCTTTGGGTAGTGAACCCCTTGGTAGTGAACCTCTTTGTAATTTAGTATTGATACTACTATTTATTGTGAGCTAATCCTCACCATGGTTTTTCCCTTTTATAGTTTTCCACGTAAAAATATGGTGTTCTCTTGTGCATGGTGTTGATGTGATTAAGTTTTTGTTATCTATTTTCATGTTTAATCTTCCTAACAGAATTAGGTTTAAGTGAATTGATGTGGATGTGATTTTGTTTGTGAGGGTTTAAAGTTTTTTATACAACTGATTTACCCCCCTCTCAGTTGTCTTTTACATTCAACACTTAGTATCAAAGAGAGGGTTCCTTTGAAGAAAGCGTAACAACTTAAGGTAGATCTAGGGTGATGCACAAGAAATACATTCCTTAGTTTGATGGATCTGACTATGCCTTCCAGAAGGTCAGAATGCAAAGTTATCTTATTTCTCTTGGTTATAATGTGTGGAGAATGGTTCAAGAAGAATACACTATACCTAAAGATGGCTCGGAGACTGCAATGGAGATTAGGGCTTATGAGACTAATGGTAAAGCTAGGAATGCCCTACTAAATTCCCTATCTAACACTGAACTATTGAAAGTTTTGGATCTGGAAACTACACAAGAGATCTGGAAAAAATTTAAGAATATCTATGAAGGTGATGATTCTTTCAAGAAAGCCAATTTAGAAATTTGAAGTCCAAATATAACACTATCCGGATGTCTAAAGATGAGAACATAACAAGCTATATGAAGAAGATTGATGAAGTTGTCAATAGAATCAAAGGTCTTGGTGGAACAATGGATGATAAAGATGTAAATAAGATACTCAGAACACTTCCCAAATCTTATAGTCAAAGTGTCTGCCATTGAAGAGTTGCTAGCTATGGACAATCTTTCAAAAAACCAATTACTTGGTAAAATGACTGCTTTTGACATGAGAGAATTTGGTACTACTGATGGCCTTTTGAAAGTAGAGACTGCCTTTAAGATCAAATTAGAAAAGATCATTAGGTCAGATAAGTATGTTGTGGAATCAGATGAGGAAGACTTTGATGAGATTGAGGCAAACTTTGTAAGTAGAATGAAAAAGGGAATAAAAAAATTTAGAGGTAAGTTACCTTTCAAATGTTTCAGTTGTGGTAAGATTGGTCATTATGCTTCAAGATGTCCTGATAGAGCTTTGAAGATCAAGAACAAAGAAGGCAAAGTTAAGATTGTAAGAACAAGTTATTATGTTAGAGATGATGATGGTGTAACTAATGATGAATCTGATTTTGAGGATGGTAATGCTAGTGAATGCTTGTTTATTGGCCTAAAAGAAGAACCCGTTTCAACTAGCCTTGCAAGATACGTGGAGGAAAGTCTAGAAGAAGAGAAAGTGATATCTACATTTCATGCCAGAAAGGAAAAGGATGAATGGATCATTGACAATGGATGTTAAAATCACATGACAGGAGATAAGAGTGAGTTTGTTAAATTGGACAAGTATGCAAAGGAGGACTAGTTAGATTTGGTGATGATGCAGCTGGTAAGATTTGTGGAAAAGGGTCAATTACTTTTGATGGAAAGCATAATATAGATGAGTTCTTTATGTCAAAGGCCTAATGCATAATCTTCTAAGTGTTGGATAGATGTGTAGCAAAGGATACAATCTGATGTTTAAAGATAATGGATGTGAGATAAGGAAAGACTTTGAAACAATAATTGTTGCTGGTAAGAAGACTCATGTTAATGTTTATCATTTGAGTGGCACTGATAATTGTTGTTTGTTGGCTCAGAAAAATGAAAGTTGGTTATGGCATAGGAGAATGTGTCATATTAAGTTTCATAATCTGGTGAGAATAAGCTCAGTTTAAGCTGTAAGAGACCTACCTTAGATTGTGAAGCATGCTAATGCTATTTGCAAAGAATGTCAATTTGGGAACCAAACAAAGACTAGTTTCAAGATCAAAGAACAATCCTCTACTGATCTATTGGAGTTGGTGCATATAGACTTGTGTGGTCCTACAAGAATAAGAAGTTTACAAGGTCACAGATATTTCATGCTACTTATTGATGATTATTCAAGAATGACTTGGGTTACTTTTCTTAGAGAAAATTAGAAGCTCTAGATAAATTTAAGGCATTTAAAGCAATGGTTGAAAATGAAATGGACTTGAGAATCAAGTGTTTGAGGTCTGACAGAGGTGGTGAGTTTGCATCAAATGCATTCAATGCTTTTTGTGAAGAACATGGGATAAAGAGACAACTGTCAGCCCCTCAAACTCCTCAGCAAAATGGAGTAGTTGAAAGGAAGAACAGAATAGTTCAGGAAATTGCTAGAACAATGATCAAAGAAGTAGACCTACCAGAAGTATATTGGAAAGAAGCAATTTACATTGTTGTCTACATTCAGAATAGAGTGCAAGTCAAAGAAAATGGTATGAAGACACCTTATGAGCTATGGTATGAAATAATTCCTACTGTCAAGTATTTCAAAGTTTTTGGAAGCAAATGTTATATCAGAAGAGATGAAGAGTTAGGAAAGTTTGATGTTAGATTGATGAAGGCATATTCCTTGGGTAATCTACCAAAAGAAAAGGTTACCGATGCTACAAAAAAGGTTGAGAAAGATTAGTGAAAGTGCAAATGTAAAAGTAGATGAAGATATTCAGAGGATCTTAGAGCCAAATGGTTATGAATCAGATGAGTCTGCTAATACAAAAGAAGTTGAAGACAAAGACAAGGAAGTTCAGGTTGATGAAGAAGAAGCTCCAGAAAGAGTTCCTAAAACCCCCAAGTATGTGCAAAAGAATCACTTAGAGGATCAAATCATTGGTGACAAAAGCAAAGGAGTTTTGACAAGAAGAAGAGTTGCAGAAGAATAGGTAAATCTCTGTCTACTTTCAAAGACCTTGAATCTAAGATAGTTTCTAAAGCATGTAAAGATGAACATTGGGTCAAAGCTATGGAAGAAGAATTGATGCAAATTGAAAAAAACAAGACTTGGGAACTTGTCCACAGGCTTGCACATAAGAATATGATTGGAACAAAGTGGGTTTTTAGAAATAAGTTGAATGAGAATGGAGAAGTAGTAAGAAACAAAGCAAGACTTATATGCAAAGGTTACTCACAAGTGGAAGGAATAGACTATGAGGAAATGTTTTCTCTGGTAGCAAGACTGGAAGCTATTAGGTTGTTTTTGGATTATGCAGCACACAAGGATTTTAAAGTACATCAAATGGATGTGAAGTGTACTTTATTGAATGGTGAGTTGGAAGAGAAAGTATATATAGAGAAACTAGATGGAATTCAGTTGTCAGACAAACTAGATATGGTATGTAAATTGAAGAAGGCACTATATGGACTAAAGCAAACTCCTAGAGCTTGGTATGCTAGGTTAGACAAGTATTTGTTGTAGCAGGGATTTAGTAAAGGGTCCACAGATAGTAATTTGTACATCAAGGCAAGCAAAGTTCAAATCCTGATTATTGAAGTCTATGTGGATGATATAATCTTTGGTGGAAATGAAAGTATGTGTAAGAACTTTACAAATGAGATGCAAAACGAATTTGAGATGTCAATATGTGGTGAGACAAACTTCTTTCTTGGACTACAAATTAATCAAACAGATAAGGGCATTTTCATTTCACAATCAAAGTATGTCAAGGAGTTATTGAAGAAGTTTGGAATAGAAAAATCTAAACCAGTTTGTACTCCCATGACAACTAGTTGTAAGTTGATAAAATATGATGAATCCCTTAAGGTTGATCAAAGAAAATATAGATCAATGATTGGAGGACTACTATACCTAACTACTACGAGACCAAATATCATGCATGTAGTCTGTCTTGTGGTTAGATTTCAGGAAGATCCTAGAGAATCACATGTCATGGTAGTAAAGAGTCCATATTCAAGTATTTGAAGGGCACTCTAGACCATGGTTTATGGTATCCTACAAATAATGACTTCATCCTAAGTGCCTACATAGATGCAGATTGGGCCAGATGTGTAGATGACAGGAAAAGTACAAGTGGTGGTGTGTTCTTTCTTGGAGATAGAGTTGCACGTCATGGAAAAGAAAGAAGAAGGATTCAATATCCTTATCTACTATAGAATTAGAGTACATTACAGTAGCATCATGTTGTACATAGGTGCTATGGATGAGACAAACTCTGAAGTATATCAAATTTGAGTATGATGATCCAATTCCTATTTTCTATGATAATACTAGTGCCATTAATATTTCAAAGAATCCAGTGATGCTTTCAAGGACAAAGCATATTTCTATCAAGTATCACTTTCTAAGAGAGAAGGTTGCAAAGAAATAAGTGAAGCTTGAGTATGTGTCTACAAAAGAATAGGTTGTTGACATATTCACCAAGGCTCTTCCTAAGGATGCATTTGTGTATCTTCGGGAGAATTTAGAGGTTATTGCCCCTCCTTTGTTGAACTAGATGCATAAGGAAGTGTATCAGTCTAGTGTGATTTAGGAGTCATTCTTTTTTGGACTAATGATGGAGGCTAGCTCTCAGGAGGAGCAGGTAGTGGCATTGAAGAGTGTTGTAGTCAGGGAGAGAAAAATTGAGAAAAGTGTGTCACCCTTTGCCATTGACATGTCAAAGGCGGGGAGAGTTCATGTGAAAAAAAAGGGAAGAGTAAGATGTATAAAAGAAAGGGGGAGAATAAGATTAGTGCAGAATTGTGTCATGATGGTTTTTCGCATCATATGTTGCCATCTATGACAAAGGGGGAGATTGTTGCAAGTATGTGCTAATCAGTGTTGTCATTGATGTCAACATGTTTGTGTTGTCATTAGTGTCAACTGTATCGTATGATGTTGCAGTTGTTGACTGATTGAGTTGTTGTGGTAATGTGATTAGAATAGCTTGAATTAGTGCTTATTATGTTAGTATAGTGTTCTTATTGATGAATTTCCAAGTGCTTTTGAGAAAATTTGATAAATACTAAAGACAATATTGTGAAGAAATATTCTGGCTTACAAAATACTGTTTGGGCTCTTGCTCCACATTTCTTCTGTGTTGAAGACTAGAGTGTGAGGTTTTGATATGTTTTACAGAAGTGATTCAAGATATTAAATCCAGAATTTGGTGATACAGAATGTTGTGGCTTGAAAGATATGTTCACCAATTTGAAGACTGTGCCTGGCAACATTTGCAGTGTGATAGGGAGAAAGTATTTTTCTCTGCATCCCTTTGAAGTTTAGTTTTTGGTCTTGTAGTTCTGGATGAGTGTTCCTAAGATCCATACCTATGTTCCATCCAAAGGAATTGTGATTTGGTGCTCCGGAATGTAGTTTTCATGAGTAGCAGAGCTTGGCAGTGTTAGTTGTGAGCAGTCTGTTATTTGTCTTCAAGTGAGATTTTGTAGCTATATTTGTTGGCTCCCAAGTGATTTCATGTTGTTCATGGATGTCTCCAGATCATGTTGAAGGCTTTTACTTGGTCTAAAATTTATGGTTATGTATTTAGAAGCGTGTGCCTAAAGATCCTATTGTCAACAACAGTTTTGGCTGACTTGGTTGTTTACACTCTTTGTGGATGTGTATCATGGATTGTAGAATTGTGTTGAAGCGTGTGAAGATGTATTTAGGTATGAGATAAGTTGTGAAGTGTTTCACCTTCATTCCTTTTCTCTGCAAGAATGTTTAGGTCTAGCCCTAATTTGAATTTTGTATGTTTGTTGACCTTGGAGATTTTTCCAAAGGTTGTAGAATGTGTTGCCGATCTTGATGAATGTTTCAAGGTTGATGATTGATATAAATAAGTGTAAAGGATTCATGTGTATGTGGGTGAATGCGAAGATGAGAATGCTTGTGTTGTGGGAATGTAAAGGTGATATATATTGTGCTTCGTTGGAACTGAACTCAAGCATGTCGTAGATGCTATCATATCAATTCATGGCAGTGAGCCTTTTCTTTTGGTAATGAGCCCTTTTTGGAAGTGAGCCTATTGTAGTGAGCATTTCTTTGGATAGTGAGTCCTTGGGTAGTGAGCCTCTTTGTAATTTGGTATTGATACTACTATATATTGAGAGCTAATCCTCATCGTAGTTTTTCCCTTTTAGGGTTTTCCACATAAAAATTTGGTGTTCTCTTGTGCATGGTGTTGATGTGATTAAGTTTTTGTTATCTATTTTTCATGTTTAATCTTCATAATAGAATTAGGGTTTAAGTGAATTGATGTGGATGTGATTATGTTTTTGAGGGTTTAAAGTTTTTGATACAACTGATTCACCCCCCTTTCAATTGTCTTATGCATTCAACACCAAGATCTTTCATATCAAATTTAGCTACAAGTTGAGACTTTAGTTCTAAAATCATTCCTTTCCCTTGACCAATAAATAACATATCATCAAATATATAATGCAATAAATAGGAAATAATGACCATCATATTTATAATAAACACAATGATCTGATTTAAAATGCTCAAATACAAAACTCAACACATATGTAGCAAATTTTTGGCACCACATCCCAGGGCTCTATTTGAGACCATACAAATATTCTTCAATTTACAAACTAAATTACTTTTTCCTTTCACCATGTAGTGCTCTATTTGTGTCATATAAATATCCTCCTCCAAATCACCATGAAGGAATGTCATTTTTATATCCATTTACTCAACCTATAGATCATAAGTTATAGAAATATAAAGAAAGAATTGAATTGATATCATTTTTGCAACAAGAGAAAATATTTCACTATAATCAACACCCTCAACCAGAGAGTAACCTTTCACAACCAACCATACTTTGTACTTCTCAATACCTCCATCTAAACCAATCTTTTTCTTGAACACCCATTTGCAACCAACATGTTCTCATCCTTCAAGAAATGGTACTAGATCCCTGTATCATTCTTTTTCAATGTTGTCATTTCTTCATCCATGACAATCTTCCAAGATTCTGCATCATTCATACCTAATCCCTCTTCTATAGATCTTGGTTAATCCATGTTAGTATTCAAAGAAAAAGTACATCTATAGTCATCAGGTGAATACCTTTCAGGTGATTGTCTATATTTTGTAGACCTTAAAACAAGCTAAGGTGGAGGTTCTTCCTTCTCTTTTGAATATTTAGAGATAGATGAGCTCTCCTCAATTTCTTATCTATCTAGGGGCCTAGATTCAACTTTCTTAGGAATAGAAGGAAGTTGAATCATATCTTTCTATTCACTTTGTTTTGTGTGTAATGTAAAAGAAGAAGACTTAGTTTCTCTAAAAATCACACTTCTACTATATATTACCTTTTGTGCAATAGGATCCCAAAGCTTGTATCCTTTCACACCATAACTATACCTAATGAAGATACATTTCAAAGCCTTGTTTTCCAACTTTGTTCGTATCTCCTTTGGCACATGTGCATATGCCCCACAACCAAAAACTCTAAGATGTCTCAATGAATTCTTGTGACCCAACCACACCTCCATAGGCATTTTATCAACAAGAGCTAATCTATAGGACCTATTAATCAAGTAGCAAGAAGTGGCAACAACTTTAGCCCAAAACCTTTGTTCTAGACCAGCAACACTAAGCATACTCATAGCCTTCTCCATCAGTTTATGTTCATTCTTTCTACAACTCTATTCTATTCCGGAGAATATGAAGTTGTCTTTAGTCTCTAAATGCCACAATATTTACAAAATATATCAAAATCATTAGAGAAAAATTCACCACCATTGTCAGTCCTCAAATATTTTATTTTCTTTCTAGTCTATAACTCAACCATTGCTTTAAGTTCTTTAAATCAAATGAAAAATTTAGATTTACTCTTTAGAAAATACACCCATGTCCTTCTTCTATAATCATCAATAAATGAAACATAATATGTGGATTTTCCAATGGAAGAAACATCTATAGGACCAAACACATCAGAATGAATAAGACCCAATACACTACAAGATTTATGAGAACTCAAGTAAAACTAAATATGGTTTTGTTTACAATAAATATAATGCTCACAAAAATCAAAATCAAAATTACAAGAAGTAAACCCTTCAACAAGGTTTTTATTTTTCAAGATCCTCAGACCCTTTTCTCCAATCTAGCCTAATATTTGATGCCATAACATAGTCTTCTCTACATGTAATTTTGATTCAAAAGAAAGAGCACCCTTAGGTACCCAAAAGCTACGACCATCTACTTAAGTGAAAATCCTCACTTTTTCCAACAAAGTGGTCACAGACTTGCTTTTCATAGAAGTACTATTACACTCAAGAGTGTATGCATTAAGCTTATACAATGTGCTAAATCTATCACCTCTAGTGATCACTATAGCACCTCTAATCATCTTGCATCCAACATCAAAAAAGACTACCTACACACCAACAGATCTATTAGTTTGTTGACATATGTAAGATATAAAAGAGGGCCTAATCAATTATGCACTAACTAGATCAATCTTTTCTATCAAACATTAGAACACAAGCCGGCAAAGACTTGTACGCTTGGCTATAGTCCTCAAGGGAGAGCCAAGCTATCTAGGGCTTTGTTCTTTTGGTGTAATAGTGGAGATTGATTTGAGAATAACAAGATCTAGGGTTTCAAGTGATCTAATTGACAAAATGAATAGCTTACAGGTGTTATAGAACAACTGATAGAAACAAAGAGTAAATCAAGAAGAAGTAGAGCAGACGGAGCCTGTAGCTAGAAAAAAGGGAAGATCTGGGAGGACTTGGCACTGGGCACCCTAGTCCTAGGGTTTTTGCCCTAACAAAATCTGTGTGTGACAATATTTGCTACTTTTGTCCTCTTGTCACGCATCAAGTGCTTGAAACTCCCAATTTGGAATTACACACATAAAAGAGGGAAAATGGTTGTGTTGTATAGGGGCTGATCTCAGCTAAACCCTATGTTTGTGTTCCCACCTCCACAACAATAGTGATAAGAGTAATGTAGAGTGCATGCTCATGATGAGAAGAGGCAGAGCATGTAATAAAGACTATAATAATGAAATAGAATGCAATAGAGTTACCATGAGCATGAAGCCCTAGTTGAATGGATGTCACAATCCACAAGGAATTGAAGTAGAAGGAAGAAGATTGCTTGTAGACCTGTAAGGTTGAGTACATACAACAATAAACTTCACAAATAGAGAGTTTGTAGAGAGAGAAAAAATAGAGAGCTTGTTAGAGAGAATCATCATAGAGATCATCTAGTGTAGATGAGTGAGAGAGACTTGTTTATATATGAATCTCAATTATTTTTTGAGGGCCTAATTGAGTTGAGTCCAACAAGGTGCATCACTTAAGCCATAAGGCTGATATTCAAATATAACTTTTCGGGGCCAAACTGGCAAGACCCAAGTGCTAGGTACCCTTGTCCTAGTGATTCGAGCTCTTCAAATCTCAAATGTCAGAGGACTAAGCCTTGTTTCTCATAAAAGTAGTGGAGATTGCATATTGTAAATAGAGATGAACAAACAAGCTAAAACAGGTGCCAAACCTAGTGCAAAATTGTAAGAGATATCATTTTTTGACACTACATTTATCCCCCACTTTAGTGAGGCTATGAACTTACACTCATATAATCACTGAAGTATGGAGAAGACAAATCTCTTTTCCAAGATGTTGAAGCCATAGAATGTTGCTAAGTTGATAGTTGCATTAGCCCCCAAGCTTAGGATCCTACAAGTCTACAATGCTTAGATAAAGAGGTTGCACATACACAAGACACATAGCATGAATCACACATACACGTAAATCATTCATAGAGCATACACAAAGAACATATGGAAAACACAAAGTATACATGGAAAACATAGAGCATACATGGAAAACATGAAGCATACATGGAAAACACAGAGTGTACATGAAAGCCACGGATCATACATGAAAGACATGAAGCATACATAGAGCATAGATGAAGAATACATAGAGTATACATGGAAAATAAAGGCATAAAGTGAGCAAACACATAAACAAATGAAATTTAAAAAAATTTGAGTCAAAAAGGTAAAGAGACCTAGGTAGAAAGGTTGTCTCAATACCTTGCATCATCCTCAAAATATAACAAAAATAAAAGAAAACCAAAAAAATAGAGGAATTCTAAGAAGGAGATAGAAGAATGTAATGAGTCTATCAATTGCTTTAAGGAGAGAAGACATACATATAGACGGGGGAGAAATTGATATGAATGAGGAAGAGTACATGACTCAAACAATAGCTTTCTCTATCACTAGGGGTCATGTAGATCAAAACATGCTCATGGATCATGGGCTAGCAAACTATGTTATGCTAGGTGACCATGAGTGCAACAAGGTCGTGTGAAACACACAGACTAGCGAGTTGTGTTATGCTAGGTGGGTCATAGACTATAAGGATCATAGGCTAGCAAGCTATGTTATGCTAGGTGACCTAATACTACCAATGCCTCAAGGAGCATAAAAATAAACAACACCTTAAGGAGCATAAAATAAACAATGCCTCAGGGAGCGTAAAATAAACAACACCTCAAGGAGCGTACAATATGGTGGTACCCACCTAGGTTTAGGGTTTCAAATTAATCCCATTAGTATTTACCCCCATTTTTGCTTAATCCCTAAAGGCCCGCGGTCCTCTTTACACTTAATGTTCTATTATATCATTGACCGCTTATCCTAGGTGCTTGGTTGCTTAAGTCATAACTCTAAGCCTTTTAAATCATTCAGTGACTGGCCCCTTCTTCCTTGTTTACCTCTTGTTTCCCATCACAACTTAAAGTTTATATGCCTAAGTCTTATGGGGGCCTGGGAGTGCCATGTGGCTGCTTGTCGCGGCATCATGCTGCGTCATCAGTGACGTCACCGATCCCCTGTGCAGCCGCAATAAGGTGCCAGCTGCAGAAAGGATAGGACTTTTAGCCATTATATCAATGACACCAATTTATAAATTAGGGTTTGCCAGGTGTTATGATGAGAAGAAATCTATATAGGGGGCCAAGATCTAATGGTCGCGCATGTGTGCATGGGAGTTCTGTCAGAAAAAATATTTGCTACGCTGGTACGATAAGGTGACACGTGGCCTAGTTTTATTTGAAGGAGCACTAGGTGAATGAAGAAAGGACATGTGGGGGCTTTTGTGTGCCCACACAGGGTACTTTGGTGATGGCCCATTGTCGGCTATGATGGGATGCCATGTGTCAAGATTGAAAGGTAGATGATGAGTGCTAGATAACACCCATGAAATACACCTTTTTACCCCTCTTTTTCCTTCCTTCTTATTCTATTGTCTTGATGACTGTACCAAAATAGATTAACAAGATTGTTCTAACTATGATTAATAAGAGATGAATTACTTAAAATCATGATTTCTGATTGAGGGACTAATGTGCACTGAATTAATGGAAATATGTAGAATTTACTCTTTTTGAATCAATAGGTGCAGATATTCGAGCAAAGATAATTTCAGTCGTCTTCGGAGGTGGTCCTAATAATCTCCAGAGCTAATAGATGGATCCTGCACCAGTCTCCAATATTTTCTGATATGATTGGAAAGATTTTTGAGATAAAGGGGGAGAATCATCTCTGGAGCTAGACTGAAGTCAAAAGTATATCTCTGGAGCTGAACAAAAGGAAGTAAAGCATATCTCCGGAGCTGAATAGAAGGTCGTAAAGCATATCTCTAGAGCTGCAAGCAAAAGTACACACCTCCAGAGTCTCCTCAACATAGATGTAGATTTCTAGCACGCCTCCAGTCAACACTTCTAGTAGTAATTGGGGTATTTTAGATATTACTCAATCAGCACTTGAGTAATCGGATGAAGACCATAGTTAACTATTAGAAGTTTATCTTTCTTTTGATTTTGCATAAGTTCTTGACAAACTGATTTAAGTACCTGTATTTTAGGGCCTCATTGCCCAATTGTATTTGAAACTAAGACTTAGGTTTAGTGAGACTACTATTCCACTAAACCTATTTTAATTTGCATGAATGTTTACTCTGTAGTTAACAGTTAGTAGAATAAGAGATTGATATTATCTCATAGGTGAACTAGTTGTTAAGGTAAGTAATATCTCATCACTGGATTAGATATAAACTTACAAAGGTAGCAGCAGAATAGATAGCAAATTATTGTTATTGTAATCTCATTTTGATATAGATATTTTCTGAATACAAAAGCTGATGGAATTGGATTGAAAGCAAATTGGTGTTACTTTCTTCTATTGATTCTTTACTTTAGTCTTTAGCCCTATGGGTGTGGAGAAAGGGCCCACTCTCACCACTAAGGCAGAAGGCTAGTACTATTGTTTTGTTATTTTAGATTCTATTTAAGGAGATAGTTACTGTTTTAATAGATAAATGCATGTTTTAGTTGAAAGGAATAGTATAGATTTACTTTAGAAATTCATTGTTCAATTTCATTTTTAATATTCTTGGAATTCATTTTCATAGTAGATAGATCAGTAATATTAGTTTCTTTAATCAGTAAAGATCATTAGAGTTAGAGAAACTAGCAACTATAGGATTCCTAATTGTAGATAGCCATGGACATAGCCCTGGATTTGACAAAATGAAATATGACTAAATGCCAAGGACCAATGACCCTTGTCATTTTTGGCACCATTGACAGGGATCTTTTGTGTTAATTAGGAAAACTTAGTCAAAAAGTTTTAGGATAGATTAAATCTATATGGTTAGAGCTAGAGATTCAAAAGGAATATATATAAAATAGACACCCCATCAACAAACTATAGGAGAAAGTAGTGGGGTGGCACGAGATCTTGTTGAAGAGAGACATCTAGAACCTACCTTGAAAGTTGTACCTAAAATTAATTATCCCTTAAATCCTCCAAATCTTCCACTCGCTAACTTTATCCAAGAATTACAATGGAAATTCCAAGCAGATCCTTCGATAGAAACTAATTCCCCAGAACCTCAAGGAGAAGAACCAATATTAGACATGGATGATAATCATGAAGATGAGGAAAATCAGGCTCTAAGAACCTTCTCATATCCCATTGTTCTGGCTACTGGAGATAATGCCCCTATGAAAAATATTTCACCTGCACACTTGCCAAATTTTAGGGGTCTTGCTTTTGAGGATCTAGGTCAGTTTTTGTTTGAATTCAAAGTGGTATGCCAGACTAATTATTATGGATCAGATAATCAAAAACTCAAACTATTTCCCTCAAACCTGAAGAGTTCTGCAATGAGATGGTTTATGGGTCTACCCCAAAACTCCATCCATTCCTGGGATCAGATGGAGACAAAATTCTTGGGAAAATACCAGGACTATTGTAGAGTTAGTGATAAGGATGAGGAATTATTCAAAATTAATTAGAGAGAGGAAGAGACCTTAGAGGATTATGTGGATAGGTTCAACTTTGTTTTAAGAAGGTATGGCAACCCTGTAAATCATTCTTTGGTCAAAACCCTGTTTGTAAAAGGATTAGACAAAGAATCAAAATAGGCACTAGATCTAATGGAAAAAAGGAATAACAACAAAATGGATATGCCCACTATAGAAGAAATCTGTAGGAACTATTCTAGAACCCAAGATGGAGTGAGAATGCCCAAATCTTTCAAACAAAAGAATGAAATAGGATAGTTAATGGAGGAAATTGCAAAATTTAAAATAGATATTCTACTCCAACTGAATACCACATTAGATGGGATTCAGGTAAAAACTAGAACACATGATCAAGATAGAACAACTGAACCACTCTCCATCTATTGTCCTAGGTGTAGAAACAAACATCTATTGAGAGAATGCCCTTTGGATAAATCAAAAATCTGTCAGAACTGTGACAGAGAACATCCTACCAGTCAGTGTGATCAACTCCCAACCCTAAAAAGGCTAAGTAAAAGGAATGCCATTATAGAGGAGTTGAATTATGTAGGACAAAAACAAGTTGGGAATTTTCCTTATAATCAGTATCCAAACCAAACTTCTTATAGGGGTCCTTCTAATTAGGGAAATAATCAATGGAATCCAACTTGGCATGGGCCTTAGAATAATCTACCTTGGGGGCCACAAGATTGGCCAAACCAACAATGGAAGAACAAACATTGGAAAAATAAGCCCTAGGGGAATCAACAATGGCCACAATAGTTTGGATCACAAAAGATGCAGCCTCACTGGGGTCCTCAACAGGGATATAATCAACAATACCAGGGACAACCTAGTTTCTAACCTCAACAATAAGCATTGCTAACTGTACCCCCCAACACACAAGGTCAGTCACAAAATGAACCAGTCAGCCAACCACCCTTACCAGCTCAACCTATACCAAACCCACGAAATAAGCAGGGAGCATCTGTTTACATGACATAACAAGAAAACATGGCTGGTATTAATGCCATATATTCCAATAATCTCTAGCTGCGTTCTGGGAAAGCACTTCCAAGACCATCTCCTCCAACCATAATTGAAGTAACTCAGCTTCCAGAGGAGATTACTACTGAAACAGTACTAAAAGAATCATCCTTGGATAACTCTGGAGATCCTCCTAAAAGAATGACTCCAGAGAACATCCCTAGAAATATTTTTATAAAGGTTCTAGAGATGCTCTAAAGATGGAAAACTAGCCATACCCAGAACAGCTCAAACAGCATGTTCCCCAGAAAAAGGTTTTACAAAAACAAGTCCAATCTACCTTGGAATCAAAACTTTTACAAGAAATTAGGCAACTCAACATTGAAATTCCACTCCTACAAGCAATCAAAGATGTACCTAAACTTAACCAATTCATCAAACAACATTGTGTTAAGACCCAAGGAAGAAAGAAGAACTTTCCCTCAACCATCCAAGTGGAAGGAAAGGTATTAGACCTCCTAATGAGAGAAATGCTCCTCCCAAAATATGGAGACTCTGGAAATCCTGTCATGACTGTTTACATCTTAGGGATAGAAATTTCAAATGTTTTGGTTGATTTGGGAGCAGCAATAAACATAATGACAGTTCATACAATGGACAAATTAGCCATAACAGGTATCCAATCCACATATACAACCCTTCAACATGCTGACTAGTTAGTAGCTATTCCAAAAGGGGTGATTATTGATGTTCCAGTTGTAATAGAATCATGGGAATTCCCAGTAGACTTCCTAATATTAGAGCCAAGAAACCAGAGAAATGCTTATCCATTGATATTAGGAAGACTATGGTTGGCTACAACAATAGCATCTATTGATTGTTGAATTGGGGATATGGTCATTTCTAATGGGATAGACTTGAAGAAAATATCTTTGTATCCACCAGCTAAACCCTCAATACATTATTTAGGAAGAGTATGGGTAGATGAACCAAATAATAGGGAAAACAGTGCCTCTATAGCTGTGGTTACCATCAGAGAACATTTGGGTGAGTTAGAGGAAGATATCTACTATGATACAATAGAAGATATTGTTACAGGTAAAATTAGATAATTAAATGAATAAATAAAAACCCAAAACACCAATGGAATGTGCATGCAAAAAGAGATTTAAAATAAGAGAGAGAGATACTCACAACCTTTTACCTTGTGATTTCCATTGTTCACCTATTCTTTCTTGATCCTTTGGTGATGAAGATGGCCCTCATGAAGCTTGCTTCCTTGCTTCGATTCCTCAAGATGACAAGGAGAAATGGCTCAGATACTTGCTTGTGTTGAAGATGAGCCTCAACACAATATGATATGGATGATTGATGAAGTGATATGCAAGTGGGGTGCCAATGGCGTGCTATGGATTCTGCAGCATAAGTTTACTCAAAAGTTGGATATCAATTGAAGAAGAAGAGGGTTGTATTTATAGAGTTGTGTGAGAGAAGATCAACAGTTGAGAAGAAATAAGAAGATCAACGAAGGAGGATGTTCGAGGGAACGTGCATGAATAGAAGAAGGACATGTGTCATTCAAAAGGAAGCTTTGTTGAGTTAGCTGCTTTCTTGATGAGGATGAGTTTTTTTTTTCTTAAATTAGAATATATTTTTCTAATTTAAGAGCTTTGTTGATAAAACAGATTTTCTTTAAATCAGTTAACTCAGCTTTTGCTTTTGTGTGACAAGAGGAATTTATTTTTGGAAGATATTGAAGATTTTTTAGAAGATAAGAAAGCATAATTAATTAAATAAATTTATTTAATTACTTGCAGATAATTTGGAATAATAAATAAAATATTTAAATATATTTTATTTTTGGAGATTTAATTTAAATAAATTTGCATTTTATTTAAATTTAGAAGAATGGATGATTTAATTAAATAATTAAAATTATTTAATTATTTAGAAGAATAAAGATGATATAAATGAAATTAATTAAATAAACGTAATTTATTTAATTAAATGGGAGGAAATGAATCAAACAAATAAATTTATTTATTTATTTATTGATAGAGGAATATGAAGGTGAAATAAATATTTAAAATATTTATTAAGTAGACTCATGTCATTTTTAGGTGTATACATTTTGCCCCTCTTTGATGCAATGTGTTTTATCATGTTGTTTCAAAGAATAAGAATTTTTGACGATGATACATGCCCCAGTTTGTCCTTGGTACAAGTTTAATGATAGGATGCCCCCTTGGGAGATTGGACGGGAAGAAGGTAGAAAGCATGAGACGGACAATCTCACGAAGAAGAAACTGGAAGAATAGGTTAGGATGGAGAAAAATAGGACATGGTTCAGAGGAACAGGTATGGGAAGTAGTCACAGTTGTCACATAGTCAGCTATGGTTCACTTTCTATATATAGGAGCTAGGTCCACAAGTTCTATTCATTTTCACACTTATCCTTAGTTGATTGGTCTTTGAGAGCTTAGGAGAGTATGGGAGCTAGAGCAATCGATAGAGAGATGGATATTCTGTGAGAGGAGCACTAGTTTGAGTGAGCCCGATGGTTCAATCGGCTAGCTGAGGTAGAACCACCAGTATGTAGTTCGTCAAAACTCGCTAAAAGTCATTTATTAGGTCAATAAATGCTTAGGAAAAAAATTTATGACAGATGTGCCAAACCGTCGTTCGGCACATATACACTCCAAAATGGCGCATATGAGATATCTTATGGCGCATGTGATAGTTGTGCGCATATAGGCTATGAATTGGCGCATCCATTGTGGAACGACACATGTGACACAAGAAGCGGTGCATGTGCTAGAACGGTGCATACACATCAAAGAGTGGTGCAATCATGGTGAAGAGGTGCATATGATATGGATTGGCACATTTGCACTAGGAAAATTAGTTGACTTAATGAAATTAACCCAATTGGCATCTTGATTGATGTGTCAATTGATAAGCGATCTCTGAGATTGCCGAGAATCTAGTCGAGAGATGATATGTTGTTTTGATTAATTTGATGTGTTAAGTCAATGATAGGATAGTTTTAATTGCTTTGAGTAGGTTTGCTTGGATATGGATTTCTTTGATGCTATGATTTGCCTGATTGCAGGAGGATATCCGAGATACCCTAGTGTCACGAGAGCAGTTCCCTTTGCCGTTGTTGTAGCGGTATATGTTGACAAAGATAGATCACGAGGCTCTTGGTGCTATGGGTCTTCATTACGTTTGTTTCATGCCTGAGGTTCGCACCAACTATGGATTGTTGACTGCAGCAGTGGAGTGATTCCACAGTGAGGATGGCACATTTCATCTACTAACTAGGGAGATGACGATCACTCTAGAGGATGTGTACAAGATCTTACACCTTCCTATTTAGGGAGAGTTGGTAGAGTATGAGTCATAGCGTGACACTGGATTGGTTGAGTGCAGATGGGTGTTTGTTGATCCATAGTTGGTTGAGTAGGTGATTTCATGGCAGGACATTTATGACTGCTATGACTACTTCTCAGGTATAGTGGTGGGACTGATCAGTGGCGTAGTATGCCCCGATAGGAGGTCTCATAGGTTTTCGACTAGTTGGGGGAGGGTACTGGAGAGCATGATTACTGATGGGAGTTGGTATGCATGGGGCGTGTGCATGCTAGCACACTTGTACAGAGATATGCACTAGGTTGTGTATCACAGAGGAGCCAATCTGTCAGCAGGTGTGTCTCTTTTGTAGTTTTGGTTATGGGAGCACATAGCTATCACACAGCTGATATGTTTATTTCATAGGCAGAGGGGTGAGCCCTACAGTTACGGATATGCAGGTGTGATTTCCCAGCATAAGCTAGGAAAACTTAAGTATTGGAAACATGTGCTAGATAATGTAGATCAGGTTATCTGGAGCCCATAACTAGATTGTGAGGTATGGGAGGATGAGGTTGACACCTGACTATGAGGAGTGGTTCACCACTCATCTATTTCCTAGATATTTAGGGCCTGGAGAGTTGGCTCCTCGTATAGACAAGGAGGATTCAGAGGATGAGGGTGGAGCTGGCAGGAGGAGGAGGGGATGGAGGAGGGGGAGAGGAGGTCAAGGAGATGATGGAGGAGATGGAGGAGGAGGTGGCAGATTGAGATAGAGGAGGTCTAGGGAGGGACCTTTGGGTCAGTAGGCAGTTGCGCAGCCGCAGGCTGCAAGACAGGTGCAGGTACCATTACAACAGGTGGCACCAAAGAGACAGATGTCGCCACCACAACAGGTGGCACAACAGCAGGTGCAAGGGTAGGTGCCAGCATAGAATGTGGTATAGAGACAGGGACAGGCAGGGTAGGCTCCATAGCCTGACTTACAGCAGTAGTCTATTGTGGTATTACATGATTAGATTAGGCAGGTGAGGGCCCATCTAAGAGCAAGGGAGTCTCGGAGAGATGTGGATGTAGGACGAATATCAGAGATATCCAGAGAGAGAGACATAGCCTTGGCTAGCATGCAGATGATGAATGCGGAGAGGGATGTAGCAGTGGCAGCAATGGGTACAGATGGTACTTCTAGTTTTTTAGTTTCACAGGTGTAGCAGGCATAGACACAACTGGCCCAGGTACAAAGTGAGCTTGCCAGAGCACAGGCTTAGGCTCAGTATTACAGAGGGTTATACCATGGGGCAATGTCAGCAAATCAACATGCGCCTAGCTATAGGAGTCAATCTGCGGCGTCACAGAGGGTAGGTGGATCCCAACCATGGCATCAGTGAGGGCCCCCTAGCAGTCAAGGGGAGACAGAGGAGAGGGCAGCGCAGTGAGCAGTGCTCCATGGCAGCAGGGTTAGCCAGACATGGACACTTGCACCAATTTTTGATCTGATGTACACATTTTTGATGGATGAGATAGCCTATATATGTATTATTTTTTCCTTGAGAAATTGTATCATTGTCTTTTTGTACTTTGTATACATTTCATGACATGACTCTGAGATATGGATAGATGTTTTGATATTTTGTACATTTGGACATTTTTTGATGGTTATATGATGATGCAGTTATTGATGTTCTACATGCACATGTTCTATGTTTATATGTTATGGATGCAATCTATCTTATGATGCTTTGTATATGTGATGTATACTAGATGGATTAAGATGATTTGATATGTAAAAATGTAAATGTGAGATGTTATGGATATGATTATGCAGCTCTATATGTATTTGTCTATGTTTTTGATTTTTTGATATGATATATGGATGTAAATGTATGTGGATGACCTAATGCACTTATTATATATGCAAAATGATTTAATCATATGAATGCCTATCTCATTTAATATGATATGTTACCTATGCTATGTTTTGGATATGTCCAAATGTACTCAATCGACCCAGAGATGATATAGATAGGTAGAAGAAAACAAATGAAGAAAAATGGGCTTTCATTTGATATACTATAGGATTTTCTTATTGCATGGTTGATATGGATTTTTGGATATGGGATGGATGCAGATTGTCATCTTGATATTGCAAGTATTTTGCTTTCATCATTGGGCACTTTTTGTTTCTTTTCTCTTTTTGCAATGTTGTAAGGAAATACAAGCATCTAGGTATAATTGAACTGAGATGACCTGAGTATTCCTTACATGGATTTTGATATAGCCAGTTGATACAAGCATCTAGTCAAACTTGAATCTAGATGACCTGAGTACTTTTTACATTTCAACAGACAAGGATTACCCCTTTTCATGTTCTAACCTCTGAAGTCCTCAATGATCTTTTGCTGATCATGTCGTTAGACAAAGGTCATCACATTACTAAAGTTTTAATCCACAAATAGCAGACAAAGAAAAAGATTATGGCCCCATCATAACATCTCTAGCTTTTGGCATCCTTGAGTAGCATAGGAAGACATAATGACAAAAATCCAAGACTTTGTAAGTTAACCTATTCACAAAACATTCTTGCATTAGATGTGTCTTTTTGCCATAATTGATATAGAGTTAGTTTGGGTGTTTTGGTATGGTGCTCTGCTTTGGACAGGTTGATGTTTTGCGCCAAGATTTTTGTTTGGAAGCTTGATTTGTTGTGTGTGCTTGTCTAGCGAAAGGTATCACAATCCTTATTGGTATCCTCTTAGAATATGTGGCATTCAAGAATCCAAATCTGTAACCAGGTCGAGGAGTTGCCCCTAGTTTAGTCAAAGGATCAATTTATTATGGGTGATATGACAAACAGACATGGAGAGATGGACCCTAAGGGACTGACCTAGTGCCTCGGGGGCTTATTGCTGAATGGCCTTGCCTATGTGACGACGCAGAGGCAATGTAGTTCAGCGTGAACCTGATGGACCTAAGACCTAGGTGATGGCATAGATGTAGAAATGGTGTGTACAATAGGACAGACGGCCCTCAGAGGTCTGGAGAGGAAAGAAATAGAGTGGAGTGGAGTGGAGCCTCGGGGGCATATTAAGAATGGCCTTGCCTACGTGATAGCTCAAAGGTGACATAGTTCGACAATAGTTCAAAGGACTGGTTCAAGATGAACGATATGATGGACACAAGAGACATGAGGTCACAACAGATGGAGGAAGTGGTTTGTCACAGATAGTGCCTATTTACTAGGTTTTCACCACTTGCTTTTATTTGCATGAAAGCTAAAAGTACGCATGGCACCTATTTGCTAGGTTTTCATCATGGTACCTATCCTAGGCACCTATTTGCTAGGTTTTCACTAGAGGATGATTTTTATTTTTTATTTTTTTTAATTTTTCAATTTTTTTAAATTTTTTTTATCACTTTTTTGATTTTTTGAATTTTCTAAGGACTACCTTGCATTGGGGTTGTTAGGTATAGAACTTGCAAAGATGCATGTTGTTGATAGGATCATCAAACAGTTCACCTTCAGATGTAGCCAATTGATATGCTTCTGACCCATAGGTTGCAATGATGACATA
The DNA here is from genome assembly GCA_027924645.1 of Cunninghamia lanceolata. Lineage (NCBI taxonomy): Eukaryota > Viridiplantae > Streptophyta > Pinopsida > Cupressales > Cupressaceae > Cunninghamia > Cunninghamia lanceolata. The sequence continues at coordinate 11,199,176 of BSBN01001011.1, read as the reverse complement.
GGGACCTAGCCAGTTGGGTTCGAACTTGCCTTTCTTTTCAAGATCTTACTGATTTCTGGGGTTTTCTCTAAGGACTAGATCACCAACTTGGAATACTCAGGGTTTTACCCTATGATTATAACTTCTGGACATCCATTGTTGATAAGCTTTTAGGTGGTTAAAAGTCTATTGCCTTCTCTCTTCGAGCAGCTCTAACTCTTAAAGTCAGGACACTCTGTACTCTTCATCAGATATGAGGCCTTTTAAAGAAACTTGCAAGGATGGAATCTCAACTTCAATGGACAAGATGGCTTCAGATCCGTAGACTAGGGAGTATGGTGTTGCACCTGTGGGTGTGCGGATGCTTGTACGATAGGCTCACAGCGCAGGATTTAATTAGACATGCCAATCACGGCTGGCATCATTGACAGACTTCTTTAGGATTTTCAAAATGGTTTTGTTTGATGCATCTGCCTGACCATTGCCTTGGGGGTAGTAGGGGGTAAAAAAGTGGTGCTGGATATGGAATTTGTCGCATAGTTCCCTAACATCTTAATTTTTGAAAGGTCATCCATTATCTGTGACAATGGATGAAGGGATGCCATAATGACAAATGATATAGTTCAGGATAAAGGAGGCAATCTTCTTGCTTATGATGTTGGCTAAGGGTACGACTTCAATCCACTTTGTAAAGTACTCAGTGGCAGTAATTATGAATTTATGTCCGCTGGATGAAGGAGGGTGAATCTTGCCCACTAACTCAAGTCCCCACTGACAGAAAGGCCAAGGAGTCGTTAATGGTTGCAGCTCCTGTGCTAGTGCATGTATCAAGTTCCCATGGATTTGGCACTTTTTTCACTTCATTACAAAATGATAGGAATCTTGTTCCATGGTTGGCCAGTAGTATCCCATACATATGAGTTTCTTGTCTAGGGTAGGGCCACTAGAGTGGGTCCCACATATACCGTCATGCACTTCGTTTAGGGTGGTTTGATATTCCTCACTATTGAGACATCTAAGGAGAGTACCATCAAGACCTCTGCGATATAGGGTATTGGCGACAATGGCATACCGGGATGCCTGATGGATGAAGGTTCATTTCTAGTTACTAGAGAGATCAAGTGGGAGGGTATTCTCTTTAAGATACACAAATATTTTTCCATAGAGGGGTGAATCAGTTCCAACAATGTGGCAAATGATATGGGATTCAGGGGTGTCATATGTAGGATAGGACACTGGCTCTACCAAGAACTCGTAATGTGATTGATTATTTGGAATATCAAGGAGAGACGCAATCGTGGCCATGGCATCTACATCTTTGTTCTTAATCCTTGGGATTTGCTCAAAAGAGATCTTGACAAAGTATTCTTTGAAGTCAGCTACCATTCGTTTGTAAGGGATTAATTTCTCATCTTTTGTTTGGTAGTCATCATTTACTTGATTTATGACCAGCTATGAGTCACCATACACCTGAAGTTCTTAGATATTCCATTCAACTACTAGTTTGATGCCAATGACTAAGGCTTCATATTCTGCCACATTATTAGTGCAAGGAAATAGTAATCTGTATGATTTAGGAATGGTATCTCTACTAGGATTGATCAACAAGATACCTGTCCTCGATCCATGTTGAGTATATGATCCATCAAAGTACATTTTCTAGGTTGTTGTGCTTATGTGAAAGATAGACTCATCTAGAAATTTGAAGCTCAAAGGGCTGTCATCTGTTAGAGGTGCATCTGCTAGTTGATTTGCAAGTACTTGGCCTTTTATTGCTTTCTTGTCTATATATTCAATGTTAAATTCACTGAGAAGCATGACCCATTTGGACAATCTACCTATTAAGGCTGCTTTGTTGAGTAAGTACTTGAGTGGATCAATTTTTGCTACCAGTTTGACAGAATGTGATAACATGTATTGTCTCCACTTTTGTGAGGTGAAGACCACAGTGAGACATGCTCTTTCAATCAGTGTGTATTACAGTTCATATCCAACACGTGTTCGGCTGATATAGTATATTGCTTGTTCTTTCCCTTCATAATTTTGTTGTGCGAGGAGAGCTCCCAGAGCTATTGGTGTAGCCGAGATATATAGCAGCAGAGGTTTACCCTGAATTGGTGCCATCAATACAGGTGGCTTCATGAGATACTCTTTTAACTGCTAAAATGCCTGTTCACATGATTCATTCCATTTGAAAGGGACATTCTTATGTAGGAGGTGAGAAAATGGGTGGCACTTGTCAGCCAACTAAGAAATGAACCTTCTGATAGATTGCAGTTTTCCCTGTAGGGACCTTAGTTGAGTGAGATTCTTAGGAGGAGGCATTTCCATGATGGCCTTCACTTTAGCTAGGTCAACTTTGATTCCATTGGTAGACACTATGTATCCAAGTAGCTTACCTAAGGTATCTCCAAACACGTACTTCTTTGGATTGAGGCGCACATTAAACTGTTCCAGTCTTTTGAAGATTTTGTCCAGTACTACCAGGTGTCCTTCTCTTGTGAGTGATTTTGCCAGGATGTCATCAACATAATCTTCCATTATAGTGTGCATCATGTCGTGGAAGATTGTGGTCATAGCTCTCTAATATGTTGCGCAAGCATTTTTCAAACCAAATGGCATGACACACCAACAATAGGTGCCCCAAGGACATGTGAATGCAGTCTTGTGTTGGTCTTTAGGTGCAATTTTTATCTGGTTATATCCAGAGAAACCATCCATTGGTAATAGCATGGTGTGCCCTGGCGTGAGATCTACAATCATGTTAATGTTTGGCAGGGGGAAATCATTTTTCAGACAAGCTTTATTCAGCTACCTGAAGTCATTACATATTTGGACTCTGCCATCTATTTTAGCAACTGGTACCATGTTTGAAATCCACTCAGGATAGTCTATCGATTTGATGAATCTGATGTCTAACAGTTTCTTCAGCTCTTCTTTTACCATGAGGGCCACATGTGGGTGCATCTTTCTGAGTTTTTGCTTTACTGGCTTAGTTCTTGGAGCTAAAGATAAGTGATGCATTATGAGATTTGGATCTATCCCTAACATTTCTGCATATGTCCAAGCAAAGTTGATTTGTTTTCTCTTGAAGAAGTCAGTAAATGCTAGATTTTCTTATTCTGTTGAAGGCTGTGCCATGTGGATCATTTTGGGATTATCACCTGTGCTAACATTGATCGGCTGTACTGGTTCTATCAAGATTGAAGATCTCTCTTGATGTGTAAGATGGGTAGTGGGTCAAGCCTTCCATCCTTTAGCACCTCAGACAGGTTTTCACTATTGGATACATCTATATTTTTACTTTTTTCATGATCTAACACTACCATAGAGCAGTTTTCACCATTAGATCTTTCTTTCATTTTGACATTTTTGAGACTGAAAGGCTTGGCACTCTCTCAAAAATAGGCCTTCTCGTTGAGTTCTATGGCATAGCCAGCTCTGTGGTCCCTTGCAAGTATATGATCTCTAAGCTCAAGATAGTCTATGATGGCTTCATTGTTCTCAAAGGTGTCGAGCTCAGGGGTAGTGCCTTGTAAGTCCCAATCTATAAGTTTGGCGTGTACCAATGGTAGGGGGTCATTGGGTCGATCTGGTTTGATGGTGTTGATGGTTAGGATAGAGTTCTTATAAGCATGGACAAATTCTATGATGGTACTCTCTATTAGTGGATTCGTCAAGGGGGGTATCATTCTTTCCTCATGACTTTCACTATCGTTATTATGCAGGTCAGACTCTAGCGGTCTAGCCCTTGGACCTCATCTCTCATTTGCATGGGTTGGGTCATACTCGTGGACAACATCGATACCTTTTTTGTCACAAGATAGCTCTGAGAGACTATCCCACTCATATTCATTGGAATCAGTCTCACTCCCCAATTATAGTTGTTGAATTTGATCAACTAGATTACTAGTAGATGTTTCTGGTTGTTTGCCTTTGTTCTTATTTGCTCTATTGGTTCTTGATGTGCCAGTATAACCTAGCCCTGTAGTGTCTTAGGCTGTCAAGGTATGAGGTTGGATGGGTTCAGTGATACCATCTTTTCTTGAACCAAGTGGACCGTGTCCTTCATATCCCATTCTTTATAGCATTTGGAATCCTTGACCATATTGTTCAGTTTGTATAGTGTGATGGTCTTGTTGTGTTGATGAACTGCCTTCATCCTTGTATAACCATTGTAGGATATCCTTTTCATCACTCTCATCTTCGAGGCTTCCCCATTTGATAAACAGACCTTTGGTAGTTTTGTCTGCTTTGGGTTTGCTTAGAGTAGGTCTTCCATATGATCTGGGAGATAGGGGGAGTTGTGCCAAGCAGAGGGATTGGGAGATTGTGTACTCACCCAAGCCCTTATCTTTGAGTCTGAGATCAGGTTGGGATGCCTTTGAAGTGGAAGCAAGTGAAGCTAGGTCAACACAGGATGAAGATGAAGTAGAGGCACGGTTGTTAGGAATCACAACTTCAGGTTTAGATTGAATGGAGTTGCAATACTGAAACGGATTGGGGTCACCTTGGATGGTGATCTCTTGGCCTTCATAGGGGAATTTGATACACTGGTGGTATGTTGAAGGTACTACTCTCAGAGCATGTATCCATGGTCTCCCAAGAAGAATGCTATATGCTAGCTCCATGTTGAGGACTTGGCAAGCAACATCTTTTACTATAGGTCCCACTCTAATTGGTAAAGTAACAATTCCCTTGGAAGTTCTCTCCTCCTCATCATAGGCTTTGATAGTAATTTTCTTTTTTGGATCAATAGCTTTCTCTCCAAACCCCAATGCAAGGATTAGCTTCAATGTAAAAATATTCAAACCATCTCCTCCATCTATTAGAACCCTTTTTATCTTGTGTTTGTGGATGAAAGCTTCGATATGAAGAGAGGCATTATGAGGTTGGGTGATTGACATATCATCCTTTTTAGTGAATGATAGAGAATGAGGTGAGGTAATGTGACCTACCATGGTTTGAAACTATTCTTCAGCAAGGTTCGTTGGAATGGAGGCTTTGGAAAGAGCTTTGTGAAGTATGGCCCTATGGGACGGGGATAGACGTAGAAGTTCCAGGATGGAGATATGTGCAGGTGTCTTATGTAGCTGATCCAAGATATTGTGTTGATTAGCCGGAGGGGCGGAAGCTCCTCTAAGAGTGACTCTATTATTGCGGGTGGTAACATTCCAATCTGAAACTTTGTTTATAGTGATCACATTGATGTGTGAATCACTTTCCAAGATGTGGTTAACAACATAGTCAAAGTTGACATTCATGTAATTCGTGTTGTTAGCTCCACTATTGTTTTTGTTGGAAGCTCCTCCTTGCTCATAGTTGGGAAGAGGATCCTTGAGTGCCTGATGATAATTCATGGAGGTATGTCCATCAAGTGACACTTTGTTTTGCTTGATCAAATCTTGGATAGTGTGTTTGAGTGCAATGCAGTTGTTGGTTTTGTGCCCCCTGTTTTGGTGGTATTCACAGAAATCATTGTCGTTCCACCAAGGAGGTTTGACTTTTGGTTCATATTCCTGCGCTGATGGAAGTGTTATGATCTTACTTGCGATTAACTTCCATAGGGTGGTTTCTAGTGATTCTCCTAAAGGTGTGAATTTTCTCCTAGGTTGAAAATTTGTAAACTCTGATTCAGTGTTTCTTGGTTTGTTTTGTGGGGGGTTGTTTTGAGGAGTCGATAAGTTGAAGATTGGTTGTGTTTGGTGCCACATTCTTGGCATCTACCACCCCATCATTCACAATGTTTTTGTTCTCTGTCCAGAATCTTGGTTTATCTACGTTGGTATTGGTACTAGGAGTGTCCTTATAAAGCTTTATTTGACCCCTTGTGATTAAAACTTTTTCAATGATTAGACCCATCTCAATGACCTTACTAAAGGAAGTAGGACATTGGATTTGTATCTAATAGCTTAGGTTAGTTTGTAAGTTATGGACAAACATTTACAGCATTTGTTTTTTAGGCTTTTGATGTGGGCACTTACCTACCAACTGTCTCCATCTTTGTAGGAAGGTGGCAAAAGATTCTCCACCTTTTCACTTGGTGTTACAAAGATCTAAGATTGAGGTGTCATGCTCAATATTATAAGAGAAGTGTGTGACAAATTTGTCCACAAGTTCATTAAATGTTCTGATACCAGGTGGTAGTCTATAAAACCACTCCATGGCTTGTCCACCTAAGCTTCTTGGAAACAGTTGCATAAGGTAAGTATCATTGTGCGTGACTTCAAGACATGCAGTGTTGAATTCCCTAATGTGGTCTCTTGGATCACCCTTTCCTCAGAATTTATCAAAGTTTGGCACCTCAAATTTAGAGGGGAAAGGTATCATGATCAAGGTTCTATCAAAAGGATATGGTGAAATATCCTCTAGGGAGTAATGCTTAGTTGATGCTCCTATTTGCATGTCTGTGAATTATTGTTGTAAATCTTGGATCTATTGTGTCATCAAGCTTAAGGCGTCCGTGGAATCAATGGTTGCTTTGCTTTTGTCTATGGGTATTTCCTCATGTGTACTTCCCTAAGGGTTTCTTTCTTGTTCATGTTCCTTTAGAGCTTCTACGTCAAAATCTTTAGGGAACTTGACTCCTAGTTGTGCTAGGTGTAGAAAGAATTTGGTAGGGTCTTGGGCAAATACCTTATCCATTATACATTGAAATCTTTGGTCTTGTTGTGTTTGGAGGACTTCTTCCATAGAAATTTCCTCATCACTTTCGTGAGAGTTTGGGATAGTTTTCTCAGCCATTTCAATCAATTTTTGTTTTTGTGACCTCATTAAGACCATGCAAGGTGACTAAAGATGGGATGGGGAGAGTTTGAAAGTTTTGAGCAAGGGGTGCTAGAATGTGTCAAGATTTGAGCAAGGTTCTCCTTAGATCTAACTAGTGTCAAACAAGTTGGGTGCACAAAATGATAGTCAAAGTAAGGATGATAAAAATCCGTTTACTTGATGTGGACTAGTTTTTGCACAAGCCACTAGTGGAGTTTCGAGAGAAAAGGATAAGTGATCCTTGATAGTAGAGACTCACTAGGTTTGTCTGAGGTTTGATGCAATCAAGAATAGATTGGTTCTAACCATGTTGGATTTGGGAAGAATTTTGTGAGATTTTGGATGATGTAGTGTGGGAAAAGTAGCTATGGTGTAGAAAAAGAGGGAAATGGTTGACTTGCATGATTTTGATCAGATTTTGGAACAATTGAGACAGGTTTGAAATGGTTTTCTAAAAAGTTGAAAAACTTTTCTTGGAAGGTACATAATAGCTCTCTAGTTTGGATGCATAGCAATGAATGCGCCGGAACAGAGTGTAAAAGTGCCATAGGTCACAGCAAATGCACAACTCTAGTAATTTTCAAATGCGTCACAATAGTGTTTAAATGTGCTGTAAGTCTGAGTAAATGTGTCGCAGGTCGCAGCAAATGCATCGTTCTGGTTTTTAGTCTGGTTTTACAGAGTTTTTGGAATGTTTTCAAAAAATTTCTATTTTTGGTTGAAAACTTAGTCTTTTCTTGGATTTTGTTTTTCATTTATGGCAAAGGACACAGTAAGCGCATAGAAGTTTTCATGATTTTTAGCTTTTGTTATTTTTTTGTATTTTTGGACTTTTGGGCACAAGAACAAGTATAACCTAGGTTGGAAAGGACAGTATTTGTTGAATCCCCTAGCTGTGCATATTCAAAGCGTGTAGCTCTAGGATCTGGTAGCACCGGCTCCCCTCCATAGCACTCACTTCTCACGCATACCAGATCCAGGTTTCCTTAGGCTCATACCCCCACCGAACCATAGGATTGTCCCTGCTATCTCTACTAAGAATCACATGAATCAGGACTGCTTCAAAGGCTCTGGCTTTTGTGTCAACAAATAGGGGTTTTTGGTATACTAAACAAGTGGCTAAGTAGTCAAGGCAACCATTTGAGTGGTTACACATGCAGCAGCACTACTCTCTGTTATGGAGTCTCCTAGCCTCCAAGGGTTATTCCTTGGAGGGTTTTGGGGGAGGTTGGCTGTCGGTGTAACACAGCAGCACTCATTGCAAGAAGCTTTCGCCTCAAGCACAATTTATTTAAAGTGGATCGGTAGGGCTTGTGATGTAATGATTAATTGTCCTGAGGGTCTTGGTAAGGACCCTAGGACCAAAAAATGATGTAAGTTGGGCCAATAGTGCCTCTAGAGTCAAGTATGGGTGTCTAGGATTAGGAATAAGATATAATGATCCTAAGAAGATCAACTATAATGGTTTGGTAGGGTAGAAATCCATTAAACCAAAGTTTAAAGTTCAAAATTTTGAAATAAGCATTTGGGCGGGAAAATCAAAATTGAGTAGTTTTGTAAGTTTAACCATCTCCAACTGATGGGAATTGGTTATGGAAGTTAGGACAGAAGTTATGTAAGCCTGCCCAAGGCATTTGATGGTACGGTGGAATCATTTTGAGGCCTGGGTTGTACGACAGACTAAAAATAATAGTAAAACTTAGTTTTTCTTGCATTTCCTTCTTGTTTCTGTTGATCTTTTGATTGTTGGTCGATTGGTAAATGTTTTAAGTCCTTATCTAACAGTAATAGATTCCATTCTATGCTTTGAGGAGGTTCTAAAAGTGGGTCTTGTTTCTGTTCATTTGACTGTCACAAAGAACAACAGACTGTCCTGTGAGTTTTGAGAGATTAAAATGAATCATAGGACCTTTCCATGAATGTAAGATCTATGATGCAGAGGTCTCCAATGATAATCTAGCAAGATCAAAAGATTTAAATTGCTTGTGGGCTTCAACCAATAAGACTTCACTAGTCTTCCTCTTGCCCTAAACTCCACCAAAGGGCACAAACTTGTTTCCAACTTCTAAGATACAATCTTCCACCTTCTAGGGTCTCAATATACCACAATCAACAAGATTCAAAAGGTTTCACAAACCAATTTGACTGGTTCTTGACAACTCCTCTTGACTAGGCCTAATCCTAGTAGCCCTGTTCAGCAACTAACCTGCACTTTTCTCCAATCTTTCCCAAAGCACTTCCAAAACTAATGATTGATCTGAATACCCTTTACCAAGTTCTATAACATACCCAAGATTCATATACTATTGTTTTGGACCAAACTTGACTATCCTGACACCCTGCTGCCTTCCTACAAGGCCTAATTTGCCCACTTTCAAAGGGACCCTATTAGATACTTGTCAAAATAATGAATTGAGAGAAGCCTTAGAGGCTAGAGAAAAAGAGTTGAGGGAGAGAAAAGAATAGGATGCTACAAGGGAAAGAGAGTTAAGACAAGTGAGAAGAGAGAATGCATCAATCTTGGCAAGGTTGGAAGCATTCGAGAAGAATCCTAGAAGGGATGAACAAGATGATCAAGAAGGAGATGATGAGGTAGATGAGAACCCTCCTAAGGATGAATTGGAACTTGAAGAAAGAAGATTTTTGAGATTTCTTAAGGCAGTTCAAGGTAGTGGAACAAAGGCAAATGTAGAGTTGCCTATCTATAGGGGAAGATGGATAGTGAAGAGGTGTTAGGGTGGATAGATGCCCTTGAAAAAAATTTTGAGTATGAGGAAATAAGTGATGACAAGAAGGTTAAATTTGCAAAGACAAAGTTGAGAGGGACATCACTTACTTGGTGGAGTAGTGTACAAATAGAAAGAGTGGCCAGAAGTGGAACAAGAATCACTTCTTGGGGTAGGATGAAGGATATGGTGAAGGATCAGTTTCTTCCATCTGATTATTCTATTCAAACAAAGAGGATGAGGCAGAACTTGAAGCAGAAGGACATGGATGTTATGTCCTATACTGAGCAATTTCATAAGCTTAGTATTAGAGGAGGATTGGAAGATGAAGAAGAGAAAGTTGCAAGATACCTTAATGGGCTTAGGTACAACTTGCAAGATGAAATTGGTTTGACCATACCAAGATCACTTGGGGAATGTTTTTAGTTAGCCATAAGGGCTGAAGAAAACATGAAAAGGAAGCAAGAAAGACAAGGAGGTAGTGGTAGAGGATATAGAGGTAGGGGTAGATCTACTAATGAAGGGCAGAGCAGCAATGAGAAAGGCAAAGAGTTTTCTACAGATCTGAGAGGTGGATATAGAGGTGGAGGTAGGTTTGGATCAGGTAGAGGAGTATTCATAGGCAAATGTTATCATTCCAATGAAGTGGGACACACATCTTTCAAATGTCCTAAGAGGGATGATGTTGATAAGAGCAAGGAGAGAAGAGTTCATTTGGCACAAGAAGAGGAAAAGAAAGAAGACCAAGAACCAGCAGTAGCCTATCCAAAAATAGATGGAGAATTGCTCATGGTGAAAAAAGGCAAAGTGCAGTAAGCACCATAGGTATCCATTTTTAAAACTAATTGTTTAAACCATGGAAAAATGTGCAAGTTGATTATAGATTCAGGTTCACATGATAATTTAGTCTCCTAGGATATGGTACACCAATTGGGATTGAAGACATTTGATCATCCTAGTCCTTACAATGCCACTTGGGTAAGTCAAGAGCAACAAGTAAGGGTTAGTTAGAGGGCATATGTTGATTTTTCAATTGGTCCATATCATGATTTTGTTTAATGTGATGTTATTTCAATGACATGTGGGAATATAATCTTGGGAAGACCATGGAAACATTTGAGAAGGATAGTTCATGATGGTTATACAAATAGTCATTTGGTGCACAAAGATGGTAAAAAGTTTAAACTAATGCCTTTACCTTGTGAAGACAAGAAGGAACATGCTATTATCTGTTTTGGAGAGAAATTATAGTGGAATGTGCAGGTTAAGGAGGATTGGAAACAACAGGAATAGTTGCAGCAGAAGAAGGTTTATGATAGTCCTAAAGAACAACAAGTTTGGGACTTAAGTTGCATCAAGATTGGGGATATTGATTGCCCTATAAGGAGATAGGAAAAGGAAGGCAAACAATAGGGAAAAATAGATCAAAACCTCAAGATGGGAAGAGCAGAAGCATCACAGCAGTAAGGTCCTAGGGAAGGACACCAAAACATGTTTTGTGATACTAAAACTATTTGTAAGAGCCATGCAGGTTGGAGAAGGAGGAGGATAACCCTTGGAGAGTTCATGTTCCCTGTCACAAATCAAAGGAACATTTCAAAAAGACTACAAGAGGTTTGGAGCAGATTACATGACTCTTGGGATAAGAGTTTTCATCATGCTGGGGAGTATGGTGTAGGACCACCTAAGGGAACATTTTGGAACAAGGAGACACCAGTGACTAAGAGAGGAGCCCATGGAGTCCATCAAGTCAAATGGAACATCCTAAAACCAATTATGGCATGTTATAATGGGAAAAATGATGTAATGATCAAATGTCCTGAGAGTCTTGGTAAGGACCCTAGGACCAAAAAATGATGTAAGTTGGGCCAATAGTGCCTCTAGAGTCAAGTATGGGTGTCTAGGATTAGGAATAAGATATAATGATCCTAAGAAGATCAACTATAATGGTTTGGTAGGGTAGAAATCCATTAAACCAAAGTTTAAAGTTCAAATTTTTGAAATAAGCATTTGGGGCGGGAAAATCAAATTTGAGTAGTTTTGGAAGTTTAACCATCTCCAACTAATGGGAATTGGTTGTGGAAGTTAGGATAGAAGTTATGTAAGCCTGTCCAATGCATTTGATGGTACAGTGGAATCATTTTGAGGCCTGGGTTGTACGACAGACTGAAAATAATAGTAAAACTTAGTTTTTCTTGCATTTCCTTCTTGTTTCTATTGATCTTTTGATTGTTGGTCGGTTGGTAAATGTTTTAAGTCCTCATTTAACAGTAATAGATTCAATTATATGCTTTGAGGAGGTTCTGAAAGTGGGTCTTGTTTCTATTCATCTGATTGTCACAAAGAACAACAGACTGTCCTGTGAGTTTTGAGAGGTTAAAGTGCATCATAGGACCTTTCCATGAATGTAAGATCCTGGTTCTCATGGAATAGGTCTTAGATAATCTGTATAATATGTTTCCTAACCTTGACAAGGTAGGAGGAGTGCAAATGGAGAGGTGATCACCATTGGAAGTCAAGTTTGTATGTGAAAAGAGCATGAGAATGATGGCACAGTTATAACAGCCAGAGATCTGCCTTAACAAGGTGATGTTTTTATGATTGATATTGTTTAATATGGTCAAGGAGATGGTGTTAGACCTTTGAATGAGGTCTGGAATTGATTGGAAGTGGGAGATCTAGTAAAACCTAGGTTTTGGGTCCTATAAATGGGGGTTTAGTATTTAAACATTTGAATGAGCAAATCATTGTCTGAAACCTTGAAAATCCTCTATTTTGGAACCTCTCCTAAGACTATTTAAAGGTTTGGAGTGAGTATGACAAGTATCTAATAGGGTCCCTTTGAAAGTGGGCAAATTAGGCCTTGTAGGAAGGCAGCAGGGTGTTAGGACAGTCAAGTTTGGTCCAAAACAATAGTATATGAATCTTGGTTATGTTATAGAACTTGGTAAAGGGTATTTAGATTAATCATTAGTTTTAGAAGTGCTTTAGGAAAGATTGGAGAAAAGTGTAGGTTAGTCGTTGAACAAGGCTACTAGGATTAGGCCTAGTCAAGAGGAGTTGTCAAGAACCAGTCAAATTGGTTTGTGAAACCTTTTGAATCTTGTTGATTGTGGTATATTGAGACCCTAGAAGGTGGAAGATTGTATCTTAGAAGTTGGTAACAAGTTTGTGCCCTTTGGTGGAGTTTAGGGCAAGAGGAAGACTAGTGAAGTCTTATTGGTTGAAGCCCACAAGCTATTTAAATCTTTTGATCTTGCTAGATTATCATTGGAGACCTGACACCTCTGCATTAGCTTGGCTTTAGCCTGTTTCCACTTAAGGTCATTCCCACTTGGATAGGTGGGCATCCAAGGGCAGGCCCCTCTAAAGGTTATACAAAGGGAATAACAAGTCTGGCGTTCTGGTCACCCAATAAAGGGGAGAGCATAAGCCTATTGTCATTCAATAGACACAGAAGATAGTGATTAATCCAATCCTAGTTAAAAGGAAAAAAAACTAAGTGTGTTATCTACTTGGGCACTCACACATATGTTAACTTTGAAGTGTTTAAAAGATAGCAATGTTCATTCCGTTTGTGAGATAGAAATATTCTAACTAAGAAAGATAGCAATATGCAAAGATAGTAGTGGTTCAGTTACTATCCTCCTAGTTAAAGACTACGTGAGATTTGCATGCATGCATTTTTTTTTACTTTTTCCCTTAATTAATCTAAGTGAATTAATTAATGCAGCTAAATGATCTATCTAGTCCCTAATCCTGAAAGGCAAACATTAGTCCTAATCAAAAAAATCACAAAAAAAATCCTAAAATCCTAATGAGAAATCAGATGCGCTGCTATACAGTCTGTATGTGCAGAAACAAAGACTGTAAGCATGGTACAAGAGCACCTTCTCTATGGTGGATCCTATCTTGGATCATTTGAATTTCTATGCATATCATGTTTTGTTTTCATTAAGAATTTTAAGCCACATCATGTTTGTAATAAGGACTTTATGTCAATTTGGTCACTAGACCTATGTAGACCATGTTTTGGTCAAGTTTGATGTAACAACACAATGAAAACATGTAGTTTTCTTGTGAGAGGAGAAACCCAACAGCTAACTGACTTTCAAAATTAGTTTGTACGGTTGCGAGGGATGTAAACAAAGGTCTTAATCCTTTTATAAGCGAGGATGGATGTAACCAAAAGGCATGAAAGCAATGAATGAAGAATTGGATTTTTGGGTGTGTTGAAAACACTGTTTTGTCTGAGTAATCCATTGTAACAATTATTTCTGTATGGTCTGTACAAATAGTTGATCATCTGAAACCAATTGGAGATGTTTTTGTGTTGAAATAGCTTTCATTTAGAAGTAGTCTGGTGTCTTGAAGTGTTTTAGTTTGTAAGATATTGTTCTTTTTGCAAAGACTGGTCTGAAAACCTAGAAACTAGGGTTTTGTGAATAAATGGATTGTATTTCCTCTGTCCACTGAAAGCAAGATTCTCATTTTCAGTGTGATGGAGGAATACAATGTATATTTTGTGTTTTCTGTGGTTTTGGTCAAACACCCAAGGATCCAAGGAGTTTGGGAATGAGTTGACTAGGCATCTCTATGTGACTAGTCTTTGAAACGATAGGAAAAGTACTATCAATGGAGTGGCCAAATTGATGCTGATCAAGTGGTTGCAGAAGATTGTAAAACCCCTTCCATTCTATTAAGTTCTTGTTTCTATGTACTTGTTGAATGTCTATGAGTTGTAGAGTTACAAAAGTGTCGTCAGAGTAACACAGCCCCTCGAGGAAACTTTTGGAAGTTACACTGATCAATGGTGTTAGGTCGATAGAAAGTGTATCGGTGAAGAACGAAGGAAGTCTCACCGAAGAAACATATATCGGCGTAATTTTTGCATCATTTCACTGAATGTATATTACATATGCATATCGCAAAAGTATGTTGAGAATGTATGTTGAGGATGTATCTTTCGTTGGATACAAATGGTGACCGGTCGTAACAGTGAAATCAGGGTAAAGAAACTTTAGTCCACTGATAATAGCAAGTCACACAAAGCATATACTAAGTTGATACATCAGCGCATCGGAAGGAGAGTAAAAGATTCCACCAACAAAGTAAGTCACACCGATGGTTGTGGGTCGAGGGTGCCATCAGTATATCGGCCAAGGTTCTTAAGTGTTTGCCGATGAACAAAATCTTACTGATAGGTGTGAAATGTAGAGTCCTCTATCAGGGAGACTTGTGAGATCGAAGAGATAAGTTGCAAGGTGACCGACAAGTTATGTTTGGCTGATAAGAGTTGATCGCCAAGACATAAGCCACCCTCTCACTGATCAAGTTTGTTGATTAGTTGTACATTTCCACTGTGTGCTCTGCATCATATTGGTATCAGAGCCAATATTTGAATTGGAGCAGTGTATGTCAGATGAGGAGATAGAAACTGAGGCTAGCACAATGCCTCCCAAGTCTATGAACCAAGAAGCCATCAAGAAGATGGTAGAGGAGATGCTTGAATCAAGGTTGAAGGAAGAGAGGTTCAAGGGTAAGAGTAAAGAGGATGGAAGTGCTTCTAATGCAGAAGAAGAAGAAGAGGCAGAGGAGAGCCCTCAAGAACAAGATATGTCTACAGACCAAAAGGCATTCTTGAATGCACTCAAAGGTGCTCATGGAGATAGTGGTGATCCAAAGATGGATGTTCCTACATTCAATGGGAAACTAGATGGAGATGCCCTCATGGATTGGATTGAATCCATGTGCAACTATTTTGACTTCAAGGAGTATAGTGACAACAAGAAAGTCAAGTTTGCTAAGACAAGATTGAGAGGTTCTGCCCTAGTTTAGTGGAACTATATGCAAGGTGAAAGAGGGAAAGTTGGAAAGAACCCTATCACCAAATGGAGTAGAATGGTGGCCATGCTAAGAGACAAGTTCATGCCATCTAATTATGAGTTGCAGACCATTAGGAAGTTTAATCATCTTAGACAAAAGGATATGGATGTGGCCACATATAGTGAAGAATTTCATAGATTGAGCATGAGAGTCAATCACAAGGAGGAGAAAGAGATGGTGGCCAGGTATCTTGATGGCTTGAGTTATAACATATAAGATGAATTTAGTATGGTGGTTCCTAAAATAGTGGATGAGGTTTCCAATTAGCCTCTAGGGCAGAGGAGAAGTTGAAAAGAAAGAGTGATCAAAACACCAGAGGAAGAGGTGGCAAAAATAATAGGGGAAGAGGCAATTTTGGTAGAGGACAGTCAAGTTGAAATGAAAACCCAAGTCAACAAGAGTCTCATTTTGATGTAGAACATAGAGGTGGTGGTTTCAGAAGTTGGAAAAGACCAAATGGTAGAGGTAGAGGTGGTGGTGCAGGTAGAGGACCCAGAGTTTTCATTGGTAGATGCTATGGCTGCAATCAAGTAGGCCATACCATGACCAAATGCCCTGAGAAGGCAACTAGTTCCCATGATGGTCAAAGAAGGAATCAGTTGTTGAAAGATGAGGATTGCCAAAGTGTGAATTCACCCATTGGTAGTGTTGCACCAGTCCTTGAAGGAGAGAACATGATGATCAAGAGGACCTTGATGAAGATGCCATTGAAACAAGAGCCCCCACAAAGGAAGACTCTCTTCAGAACCCAAAGTAAAGCATATGGTAAACTTTGTAAAATCATTGTTGATTTAGGTTCTACTGAGAATGTAGTGTCTACTAAAATGGTACAGAAGTGTAAGTTGAAAAGGCTGCCCCATGTTAGTCCTCATAAGATCTCTTGGTTGAATAAGAGTCAAAATTACATGGTAGAAGAACAAACTTGGTTTGAGTTTGAGATAGGTGATTATAAGGACAAGGTACTATGTGAGATTATTCCCATGGATGCTTGTCACCTTCTTCTTGGATGTCCATGGCAGTATGATGTGAAGGCACAACATGATGGTGAGAAGAACACATACCTCATCACCAAGAATGGAAGGAAGTTTAGGATGGATCCTATGCAAGAGTAGATTGGAGAGAAGAGTAATGACACCAATGTCATGATGGTTAGTGGCAAAGAGTTCTTACACCTCATGAAGGAGAAGGATACCCAAGGGTATGCCTTGATAATGAAGCCTAAAGATGAATCAGGTCAGCAAGACAAAAAGTAGAAAGAGATTCCACTAGAAGTGCAGCAACTATTGGATAAGTACCAAGATCTTGTGGTAGAGGATACTCCTAACTCCTTACCACCCATGAGAGATATAAGTCATTAAATTGACTTGATTCCAGGTGCCACATTGCCCAATAAGGCTGTCTACAAATTGACACCACAGCAAAATGAAGAGGTGAGTAGACAAATTCAAGAACTCTTAGAGAAAGGACTGATTAGAAAGAGTCTTAGTCCATGTGCAGTCCCTAGTGTACTTGCTCCAAAAAAAGATGGGAAGTGGAGACTATGTATAGATTCAAGGGCCATAAATAAGATCACAATAAGGTATAGATTCCTTATGCCAAGGATTGAGGATCTTTTAGACTATCTTGGAGGGTCATGTTATTATTCAAAGATTGATTTGAAATCTGGTTATCATCAAATCAGAATTAGGCAGGGAGATGAATCGAAGACTGCCTTCAAGACAAATGAAGGTCTCTATGAGTGGCTTGTCATGCCATTCGGCCTTAGCAATGCCCCAAGCACATTCATGCATTTGATGAATGAGGTACTTGTTGAATTCATTGGCAAATTTGCAATTGTTTATCTTGATGACATACTTATTTTCAGCAGGACAAAAGAAGAACATGTGAAGCATCTTGGACAAGTGATGAAGAAGTTGCATGAGAATAAGTTGATGATCAACTTGGATAAGTGTGAGTTCATGAAAACTAAACTTGTGTACCTAGGTTTTGTGATTTCTAATGGTTGTTTGAAGATGGACCCCACAAAGGTTGAGGCCATTCTCAATTGGCATACTCCTAGGATAGTGGGAGATGTTAGAAGCTTCCATGGCTTGGCAACTTTTTTATAGGAAGTTCATTAGAGGATTCAGTCACATAAGTGCTCCTATTCTTAACACCATCAAGGGTGGAATGAAGTACAAATTTCAATGGACAAAGCAAGCAGATGATAGCTTTGAATTGTTGAAGAAGAAAGTAGCTAAATCACCTACATTGGTACTCCCAAATTTTGACAAAGTTTTTGTAGTGGAATGTGATGCAAGTCAGCAAGCAATAGGTGTTGTTCTCAATCAAGATGGACATCCAGTGGCCTTTTTTTCAGAGAAGTTGAATGAGGCTAAACAAAGGTACTCGACCTACGACCTAGAGCTTTATGCAATGGTGCAAGCTCTCAAAAAGTGGAGACACTATTTTCTACCCAAAGAATTCATTGTTTTTACTGATAACCATGCTCTTAGCTTTCTAAATAGTCAAGAAAAGTTGAATCATAGGCATGTTAAGTGGATGGAACAATTACAGGCCTATACCTTCACTATTAAGCATAAAAAAGGTGTTGCCAACAAAGTGGTTGATGCTTTAAGTAGAAGGATGCTTGTCATACATGAAGTACATATGGAAAGCATGGGGATAGATTGTTTGAAGGAGTTATACAAGGAGGATGTAGATTTCAAGGCTTCTTATGAAGTTTGTGTTAATTTAGCTAACACTTTTCATGGTGAATATTTAGATTTTGTGTTGCAGGAAGGTCTCTTATTCAAGGGCAGTTTGCTATGTGTTCCTAAATGTTCAATGAGGGATAACATCATCAAAGAGAAGCATAATGGAACCTTAGGAGGACACTTTGGGTTGGACAAGACTTTGAAACAAGTCACTAGATTCTACAATTGGCCAAAGGTACAATCAGATGTTAGGAGATATGTTGCAAGTTGTACCATATGTCAAAAGGCCAAAGGTATGTCTTCTAATGCTGGTTTGTACCAACCACTTCCTATTTCCAACAGGCCTTGGGAGAGCATTAGTATGGATTTTGTACTTGGTCTTCCTAAGACAAGGGGTGTGGATAGTATTTTTGTCATTGTGGACAGATTTAGTAAGATGGCCCATTTTGTGCCATGCAAATGCACAAATGATGCATCTCACATTGCTGGTCTCTTTTTCAAAGAAGTGGTTAGAATCCATGGTTTGCCCCTTTCAATTGTCACTGATAGAGACTCCAAGTTTGTTGGTCATTTTTGGAGGACCTTGTGGAGAAAATTGGGAACACAATTGTCTTTCTCATCAGCCTATCATCCTCAAACTGATGGTCAGACTAAGGTTGTTAATAGGTCCCTAGGAAACCTTCTAAGATGCCTTACCAAGCAGCATGGGTTGGCATGGGACTTGATTATCAGTCAAGCTGAGTATGCTTACAATGATTTAGTGAATAGAAACATGGGGAAGAGTCCATTTGAAATTGTTTATGGTTTCCATCTAAGAGGACCACTTGAACTCAAAGATCTCCAAGGTTGGGATAAGAGGAGTGCTCTAGGAGAAGATTTCTCTACCACCATGAAGGCAGTTCATGATCAAGTCAAAGTTCAGTTGGAAAAGACAGTCTCCAAATACAAAGATAGGGCAGATCTCAAAAGGAGAGATGTATAGTTCAAGGTGGGAGATTTGGTGATGGCCTATCTAAGGAAGGAAAGGCTGCCTAAAGGACAACCAACCAAGCTTTTGATGAAGAAAATATGACCATGCAAGGTAGTGCATAAGTTTGGTCCAAATGCTTATGAAATAGAATTGCCTTCCAGTCTTGGTATTTCTCCCATATTCAATGTTTCAGACCTATTTCCATTCAGACCTCCATTGAATGCTAAAGATGGATTAGATGCTATGATTGAAGATGAAGATTGGGTCAGAGATCTACCTCCAAGTAAGCCTTTACAATTGGAATGCATCTTAGATTCCAAAGTTGTCAAAAAGACAAGGAAGGGTCTATACAAGGAGTACTTGGTCAAGTGGTAGGATCTTCCTAATTTAGAGGCTACATGGATGAGTGAGGCAGACATTTTGAAGCATGGGAAGACACTCCAACAGTTGGCAACCCAAGGGACTTGAGTTTTTCTTATAGGGGGAGTATGGTGCAGGAGCACCTTCTCTATGGTGGATCCAATCTTGGATCATTTGAATTTCTATGCATATCATGTTTTGTTTTCAATAAGGCTTTTAAGCCACATCATGTTTGTAATAAGGACTTTATGTCAATTTGGTCACTAGACCTATGTAGACCATGTTTTGGTCAAGTTTGATGTAATAACACAATGAAAACATGTAGTTTTCTTGTGAGAGGAGAAACCCAACAGCTAACTAACTTTCAAAATCAGTTGGGAGGGATGTAAACAAAGGTCTCAAGCCTTTTATAGGTGAGGATGGATGTAACCAAAAGGCATGAAAGGAATGAATGAAGAATTGGATTTTTGGGTGTGCTGAAAACACTATTTTGTCTGAGTAATCCATTGTAACAGTCATTTCTGTATAGTCTGTACAGATAGTTGATCATCTGAACCTAACTGGAGATGTTCCTATGTTGAAATAAATTTCATTTAGAAGTAGTTTGGTGTCTTGAAGTGTTGTAGTTTGTAAGATATTGTTCTTTTTACAAAGACTGGTCTGAAAACCTAGAAACTAGGGTTTTGTGAATAAATGGACTGTATTTCCTCTGTCCACTGAAAGCAAAATTCTCAATTTCAATGTGATGGAGGAATACAGTGTATATTTTGTGTTTTCTATGGTTTTGGTCAAACACCCAAGGATCCATGCAGTTTGGGCATGAGTTGACTAGGCATCTCTATGTGACTAGTCTTTGAAATGATAGGAAAAGTACTATCAATGGAGTGGCCAAATTGGTGCTGTTCAAGTGGTTGCAGAAGATTGTAAAACCCCTTCCATTCTATTGAGTTCTTGTTTCTATGTACTTGTTGATCATCTATGAGTTGCAGAGTTACAGAAGTGTCGTCAAAGTAACAACCCCTCAGGGAAACTTTTGGAAGTTACACCAATCAATGGTGTTAGGCCGATAGAAAGTGTATCGGTGAAGAATGAAGGAACTCTCACCAAAGAAATATATATTGGCGTAAGTTTCGCATCGTTTCACCAAATGTATATTGCATATGCATATCACAAAAGCATGTTGAGAATGTATGTTGAGGATGTATCTTTCATCGGATACAAATGGTGACCGGTCATAACGGTGAAATCAAGGTAAAGAAACTTTAGTCCACTAGTAATAGCAAGTCACGCCAAGCATATACGAAGTTGATACATCGGTACATCAGAAGGAGAGTAAAAGATTCCACTGATGAAGTAAGTCACATTGATGGTTGTGGGTCGAAGGTGCTATCGGTATATCGGTCAAGGTTCTTAAGTGTTTGCCGATGAACAAAGTCTTACTGATAGGTGCAAAACGTAGAGTCCTCCATTGGGGAGACTTGTGAGATTGGAGAGATAAGTTGCAAGGTGGCCGACGGGTTATGTTTGGCTGATAAGAGTTGATCACCAAGACATAAGCCACCCTCTCACCGATCAATTTTGTTGATTAGTTGTACGCTTCCACTGTGCACTCTACATCAAAGCACCATTTAACAAATGCACTAAGACAAATGTCAAAAGTGTAGGAAGAAGAGACAAATGTGTTAATTTAATAGATGCACCGTGAAAATGTATGTAAGTTCCATGAGGTAGGGTGTATGTGCCGGCATTCTGCATGCGCCAAAACAGGAAGTGTATGCGCTGTGTCAGAGAATGGATGCACCGTAGCACCACAGGCGTTAGAACAGAAAGTAAAAGCATCGGTTCAGAGGTTATTTGCGCTGAAAGTCTATATGCGCTGTAGCAGGAGGTAAAAGCATCAGCTCAGAGGATGTATGCATCAGATGAACCTGTCAGAAGCCTATACGAAACTTGTGTGGAACCTATCACTAAGAAACTTAGATTTTTGGTTAGATTAGGGGCAAGAGCCCCATGGTGGGCACCAAAAATGTTACGAGTAAAATTGGATAATCAAATGAATAAATAAAAACCTAAAACACCAATGGAATGTGCATGCAAAAGGAGATTTAAAATAAGAGAGAGAGATACTCACAACCTTTTACCTTACGATTTCCATTGTTCGCCTATTCTTTCCTTATCCTTTGGTGATGAAGATGGCCCTTAGGAAGCTTGCTTCCTCACTTCGATTCCTCAAGATGACAAGGAGAAATGGCTCAAATACTTTCTTGTGTTGAAGATGAGCCTCAACACAATATGATATGGATGATTGATGAAGTGATATGCAAGTGGGGTGCCAATGGCACTCTATGGATTCTGCAGCATAAGTTTACTCGAAAGTTGGATATCAAATGAAGAAGAAGAGGGTTGTATTTATAGAGTTGTACGAGAGAAGATTAACGGTTGAGAAGAAATAATAAGATCAACAGAGGAGGATGTTCCAGGGAACGTGCGCGAATAGAAGAAGGACATGTGTCATTCAAAAGGAAGCTTTGTTGAGTTAACTGCTTTCTTGATGAGGATGAGTTTTTTTTTCTTAAATTAGAATATATTTTTCTAATTTAAGAGCTTTGTTGATAAAACAGATTTACTTTAAATCAGTTAACTCAGCTTTTGCTTTTGTGTGACAAGAGGAATTTATTTTTGGAAGATATTGAAGATTTTTTAGAAGATAAGAAAGCATAATTAATTTATTTAATTACTTGCAGATAATTTGAAATAATAAATAAAATATTTAAATATATTTTATTTTTGGAGACTTAATTTAAATAAGTTTGCATTTTATTTAAATTTAGAAGAATGGATGATTTAATTAAATAATTAAAATTATTTAATTATTTAGAAGAATATAGATGATATAAATGAAATTAATTAAATAAATGTAATTTATTTAATTAAATGGGAGGAAATGAATCAAATAAATAAATAAATTTATTTATTTATTGATAGAGGAATATGAAGGTGAAAAAAATATTTAAAATATTTATTAAGTAGAGTTATGTCAATTTGAAGTTCTCCCCTTGAATCTTGGGTTAGCTCCATTATATTTTAAATATTTATTTCACCTTAAAAGAATGGGAAGTGGAGAGTGTATTGACTATAAAGAGCTAAACAAAGCCACAAAGAAGGACTACTTTCCCCTACCATTCATTGACCAAGTGTTGGACAACCTTGCAAGGAGGAAGTATTTTTCTTTCCTCGATGGGTTTAGTGGATATAACCAAATCCAAGTAGCACCTAAAGATTAGGATAAAACCATGTTCACTTGTTCTTGGGGAACTTTTGCCTACAAAATTCTTCCATTTGGACTATGTAATGCTCCAGCTACATTTCAGAGCCTTGTTTTAGCCATTTTGCTGAACTAGCTAATGAGTGCATGGAAGTCTATATGCATGACTTTACTGTGTATGGGGACAACTTTGAAGAAGCTCTCATAAAATTGGAAAAGGTATTAAAATGCTATGAAAAAAATCAACTATTCCTGAGCCATGAGAAGTGCTTCATGATGGTAGAGGAAGGAATTGTATTGGGACACCACATTTCAACAAATGGGATCAAAGTGGACAAAAAAAAATAGAAGTGATCAAGCAGTTACCTTCACCTAAAAATTAGATAGATGTTAGAAGTTTTCTAGGTCATGCAGGCTACTATAGGAGATTTATAGAAAATTTCAGCAAAATAGTTGCTCCTCTATTTACCCTACTTAACAAAGATACATAATTCTTATGGACAGAGAATTATCAATCAGTATTTGAAACCCTTAAGGAGAAACTTACTGTCACACCTATTTTAAGAGGACCCAATTGCACTCTACCATTTCACATACAAACTGATGCTTCAAATGAGTCCATTGGAGCAATCTTAGGACAGAAAGAGGAGGAAGAGTATGCATGCCATCTATTACATTAGTAAAAACCTCACCTTTGCAGAAAGAAACTATACCACAACTGAAAAAGAATTCTTGGCTGTCATATATGCTATAAACAAATTCAGGCATTATATCACCAGATACAAAATATTTGTACATACTGATCATACAGCCATCAAATACTTAATGAATAAGCCAGTAGTGGGTGCAAGGATAATCAGGTGGTTATTGCTATTGTAGAAATTTGACATTACCATAGTTGATAATCGAGGCAATATTTATTTTGGTTGTTGATTTTCTGTCAAGATTGCATAAAGGCGGAGAGAACTAGCCAGTGGAGGATATATTTCTAGATGAACATCCTTTTACTATCTCCTCTACTGCACCTTGGTTTGCAAACATAGATAATCTCTTAGCTACAGTCTTGTTTCCATCCCATTTTACCTCAAAACAATGGAAATGCTTACTTAAGGAAAGTTTATCTTACAAATGGTTAAATGGTTTACTGTTTAAATGTGGTCCTGATTTCATTTTGCACAGGTGTTTAAATGATGATGAAATTTTTTATATCTTAAGGGCATGTCATGATGAATCATCTAGTCGGCACTATTCTTTACACATAACCATCCACAAGATTCTAGGAGTTGGTTACTACTGGCCCTCTATTCATAAGGATACCAAGAAGTATGTGCAGCAGTGTAATCAATGCCAAAGGATGGGACAACCAACTTTCACCTAGGAAATGTCACTTCATCCTCAAGTAATGTTGGAACCATTTGAGCAATGGGGTCTAGGCTTTGTGGGGACCAATTTCTCCACCATCATTAGGAAAAGAGTACATTCTGGTATGCACAGACTATGTGACTAAATGGGCTGAAGTTCAGGCATTGCAATTTGCAAGAGAAGAGAAAGTTGTTGATTTCCTTTATAATAGAATTTTCTTGAGGTTTGGAGCCCCAAGATCAATAGTTTCAGACAGAGGACCTCAGTTTATTTCACAAGTAATCAGAGCATTCATAGATTTATATCAAGTTAAGCATAGGAAATCTTCACCTTATCACCCCCAAGCCAATGGGCAAGTAGAGGTGATTAATAGGGAGCTAGAGAATATTCTGACAAGGATAGTGGCCATGGATAGAAAGGATTAGGCTAACAGATTACCTGAAGCAGTTTGGACTTACAATACCACTTGGAAGTCCACAACCAAATTCTCACCATATGAATTAGTTTATGGGAAGAAGCCCATTCTGTCTATAGAATTTGAACTACAAACACTTAAAACTTCATTAGATATTGGCCTACCATTGTCTATAGCACAACATAACAAGATTCTTCAGCCTAATGAGTTGGATGAAATCCATACAGAGGCCATACAACAAATAGAACTTGTTCAATATCAAAGGAAGCAATGGCATGACCAGCACATCAAAAGGAGGACATTTCAGCAAGGTGATTGGGTTCTCCTATATGATTCTAAGTTCAAGGAGTTCAAAGGGAAGCTACAAACTCATTGGATGGGTCCTTACCAGATAAAGGAAGTTTTTGAGAATGGAACAGTGTTGCTGGAACCCATTGATGGAAGCATAGACATATTCTTAGTAAATGGCCACAAAATTAGACTCTATAAAAGGCCATCCACTAAGGAAGAATTCATCAAAGATTTGTGCTTGGTTATAGGGGACACATCCTCTGTCACAGATTTGGACTAAAAAAAAAAAAGGTTGAAAACCAGCAAATGGCGGCCTTCTTAAACTAAAAAAAAGTGAGAGAGATGGAAAACTAGTAAATGGCTATCTTTCTCGTACAAGGGGGTTGAAAACTAGTAAATGGCAGTTCCCTTCTTCTTTCCATATAAGAATAATCAAACTATGGAGGTAATTAGGTGCCAAGAGTTGCTCAAACATAACTTCGGCACTCACAAACTTGGAGCACCTCTGGCGCTTCACAAACTTGGAGCACCTCTAGCGCTCATGAACTAGGAGCACCTTCAATGCTCCCCTAATAAACAACCATTCTTGAATAGAATAAATAAGGAGGGAACCCACCTCTCCAGGTAATAAAGTGGAGATGTCACTTGATGAGGTCAGCATGACTCATCCTCCACTTCAAGATAAAAACAAAGATGACATTAGCATGCATGCCATCAGTAGTTGAAAAAGCCATTACTTCTGCATGCGCAGGCCATCACAAATCATTGTACTGACGTCATTTGACAACATGGCATTCCCAAACCACTCAGTAGGAATAATTGCAGAATATGTGACATCAAGGATGCTAACGCCATTTCAAACCAGCGCAGATGCTGCTCACGTGCCTAGTCACATCAAGTCGCATCACAGCCACGGTCTTGCATCCAAGTACATTAGATCTTCATCATTAAGAATGATTCAGGTAATTCTCTTCAATTAACTTAGTTAGTAACTATCTTGTCATTTCTATTTTTGGGTACTATTATTGTACCACATCTCCTTGCCATTATTTCCCTTTTCACCTCATGCATGCCGCCATATTTGCCACATTGTTGACCTGTCTATAGAGTGTCCCATCACTCTGCTGCAATTATTACTACATAAGCATGCTAAACCACTTTCAACCTCCTTTCCCATAATCTAAGTAGTAAAACAGAAATGACATATCAACCTTCACTCAAGATTGCAGAGTTTTCTAAAAATCTTTGGGTGAAAAATTTAAGTCTGCTAACATAGTCCTCCAAAGTAAAAAGAGAAATAGACTACAAAGAGAAGCAACAAGAATTTTAGCTACAGAGGGTGGAATAGGACAGAGAGATGGGTGTCAAGAAGAAATCAGAGCCAAAGAATATATTAGGCCTGCTGAAGGATGAAGCTGTGGTAGACATTCTAAGGAGTGCAGGGTGTTTACAGTTCCTGGAGAAATTTGAAGGTTTTCAAGAGGACATTGTTGATGACTTCCTACAAAACCTGAGAGATAATCAAACAACTATTAGAGGGGTTCAAGTCAATATCTCTGCAACCATCATTAGTCATATCTCTGGATTACCAGAACAAGGTGAGAGGTTTTACCATTTGAAAACCCTATATGTTGATTTAATTAAAAATTTCTCTGGAGATGGTGAACCTGTAATACAATTGCATTTAAGCAACAATGAGGTTAAAGGAATTGTTAGGTCTTCACTTCCAAACCCCTGGCAGTCTGTAGCATTATGGCTGATGAAATACTTTACATGTGATGGCCAATTTTTCATAGTTCTAGGACCAATAATGAAAATGTTGATTTTTCTGAAGCATGGAAATGCACACCCAAAATTTAGCATAAACCTTCCAAATGTTCTATATTCTACAATTAAATCATCTGCAGACATATATCAATAAGGGAAGGGTCCTATGAAACACCATGGCCTCATTTTTCTGGTTGTAAAACATCACTTTTTGTCTCAAGTTGATGGAGAAACATTATGGCAAACATTTTTAGACAATAAACCCCAAGATAGAACACCAGAGAGGGAACAAAGAATGGAAGAAGCTTCCTCTACCCATCAGGAAGAGGAGGCAGAGTCTTCAACTTCCTCTCCAACTACTGAGAGAGGTCAAGGTCAAAAGCCCTCATTGGAGGCAATTTCATCTGCTACCCCTATTTCTAGCAAAAAGAGAAAAGGGAAAGAAGTTGTGGAACCTAATCTTGAACAAACTCCATATTTGACTCGCTCAGCAAGGTAGAAGATGGCCTTGGCTAAGGAGTCTATTCCACCAGAACCAACAAGAGAAAGGCAGGGTCAAAAAACAAAAAGCACTTCAAAGAAAATTGATTCCACAATACACTACAAGGCTGAGGAAGCATCTCATAATTTAGATGAAATTCCTCTAGTAAGAAAGAAGAAACTAAGAGAAACTTCCCCATAACCCTCTGTTCAGCTAGGTTCTCATAGTCCAACTTCACAACATTCCCCTGCTCCAGAGACAGAACAAATAGAAACTTTTACCATTTCCTTAGACTCTAAGGATGATATACCTGCTATGGAGGAACCTACTCCACGTGTTCTATAGAGAAGCAAAAGGAAAAGGTAGCTTACCCAAGCTGAAAAAGACACTACTCTCTTAGCTGAAGTCCTCTTGGGCTTCAGAGCTTCTGTAGATGAGGTTGGGCCTTCATCAACACAAATAACTGCACACAGAAGTCAAGAGGAAGGTCAAGGAAAGGAGACTACAGGGAAAGGTGAGACAGAGAAAGTGGGTATAGTAGGCAGTGAAGAGAAAATACCTGTGGAAAACCTTGATGTACAACAAATAGAAAAAGAAACAAGAACTTATTCTCATCCCTCTGATCAGGAGAATATTGAGATTTCAAGGGAACAACAACTGCTTGAGGAAATTGATAATCTAAAAAGATTATTATGGGGGAAGAATCTAATTATTACTAACCTCAAGAAGGTCATGGGAGAAAAAGAAATGGGGTAAAAGCAGGTGATTGAAGGGCTACAAGTAGAGCTCCAGAATAAACAACAAATAATTTAGGAGAAGGATGCAAAATTGAGAGACCAAGAAAAAAAGGCAGCCCAAAGCATCAAGGAAAAAGAGGTAGAGGCAGCCTAAAGCATCAAAGAAAAGGAGGCAAAGGCAGCACAAAATATCTCTGACCTTACAAAAGCTCGAGACAATAGTCTCACAATAACTGCAGCACTAGTTGAGAAAGTACAAAGCCAAGCCAAACAATTAACATGGGCCAACAAAAAAATAGATGATCAAGAAGAGTACATTCAGGAGTTGATTGGCCCAAGGGAAACCATGGAATGAGAGGTGCAAAAAGATCCATATATAGGCCCAATTCTAATAGATATTCCTAAAGCCCTGTTCCATTGGGAAAGAAGATGTAGGGAATATGAGGCTTCTAAGCCCATGCTGTAATTACAGAGGGCAGTAACTGCCATGTCAAAAAGAGTACAAACCTGGGAAGAAAAAGTCCTTTAGGTGGCTTCTATTTCATCTGAGATCCTATCTTGTAGGCCCCCAAGTGGAAGTTATGATCTATTCTTACAAGAAAGAATCCTGTAGAGGAAACTATCTTTGATTCTATCTAATTTGACTGAGGACACAAAAATAGGGGAAGGGTTCAAGGAAGCATACATTAGAAGTTCTGATGAAGACAAAATTTTCTATGTGAGTTATATTTGCATGGCTTTTGTGTTGATGATATGACCTTCATTATCAACTATTTTGTAGGAGAATGTCAACTCAAGGCATTCATGTCACTGATGAGAAATCATCAGATCTGGAATGAAAAGATGGAGGCTTATCTAAAGAAGGACACAAAAATGAACCTTTTTATCAGAAAAGAATGTCCAAATCCCCATGCTTTTAAGGTCCAATTTAGGGCATACGTTTACCACCCAAACAGTAAGACCAAGATTTTACCATTGTATCTAAAACATCTGCAGGAATGTTCCATTGATTTTGGGCTCCTCATGAACAGTTCATCTAATCAAGTGCTTGTAGTGGCAAAGAAAAGGTGGAACATTTTAACTACATAACAGAAGATGAGAGAAGTGGTGTCCCCTACCAACCTTGGGTTGTTTATGAGGAAGGCTAGGTTAGTATCCAAAATGATGGATAAATACCAACAGGAGCAGATAGGTGGCCGATTCAGACCCCCAAGCTCATCATTGAGCCACTACCTATCTAGGTTGAATAAATGGAAGATGATAAATTATAGGAATGGATGAAGCAGGTTGATCAGTATAGAGGAAATGGTAACATAGACTGCACCACTTGGACCACTTATAGAAAGGACTACAACTTGACTGATAGGATATTCCACCAGAATAAGTCTAGATTGTGAGAAAACGGGAGGACCTACTAATCCTTAAGTATGAGGGGATGATGAGTGCCAGTTAGTACCCATGAAATACACTTTTTTACCCCTCTTTTTCCTTCCTTCTTATTCCATTGTCCTAATGACTGCACCGAAATAGATTAACAAGATTGTTCTAATTATGATTAATAAGAGATGAATTACTTAAAATCATGATTTCTGATTAAGGGACTAATGTGCACTGAATTAATGGAAATATGCAGAATTTATCTCTTTTTGAATCAACAAGTGCAGATATTCAGGCAAAGATAATTTTGGTCATCTCTGGAGGTGGTCCTAATAATCTCTGGAGCAGACAGATGGATCCTGCACCAGTCTCCAATATTTTTCGATATGATTGGAAAGATTTTTGAGATAAAGGGGGAGAATCATCTCTGGAGCTGGACTGAAGTCAAAAGCATATCTCCAGAGCTGAACAGAAGGAAGTAAAGCATATCTCTGAAGCTGAATAGAAGGTTATCAAGCATATCTCTGGAGCTGTAGATAGAAGTACACACCTCTAGAGTCTCCTCAACATAGATGCATATTTCTAGTGCACTGCCAGTCAACACTTCTAGTAGTAATTGGGGTATTCCAGATATTACTCAATCATCACCTGAGTAATCGAATGAAGACCATAGTTAACTGTTGGAAGTTTATCTTTCTTTTGATTTTGCATGAGTTCTTGACAAACTGATTTAAGTACCTATATTTCAAGGCCTCATTGCCCAGTTGTATTTGAAACTGAGACTTAGGTTTAGTGAGACTACTGTTCCACTAAAGCTATTTTAATTTGCATGAATGTTTACTCTGTAGTTAACAGTTAGTAGAATAAGAGATAGGTATTATCTCATAGATGAACTAGTAGTTAAGGTAAGTAATATCTCATCACTGGATTAGATATAAACTTACAAAGGTAGCAGCAGAATAGACAATGAATTATTGTTATTGTAATCTCATTTTGATATAGACATTTTCTGAATACAAAAGCTAATGGAATTGGACTGAAAGAAAATTGTGACATTACTTTCTTCTACTGATTCTTTACTTTAGTCTTTAGCCCTAAGCGTGTGGAGCAAGGGCCCACTCTCACCACCAAGGTAGAAGGCTAGTACTATTGTTTTGTTATTTTAGATTTTGTTTAAGGAGATAATTACTATTTTCATAGATAAATGCATGTTTCAGTTGAAAGGAATAGTATAGATTTACTTTAGCAATTCATTGTTCAGTTTCATTTTTAATATTCTTGGAATTCATTTTCATAGCAGATAGATCAGTAATATTATTTTCTTTAATCAGTAAAGATCAGTAGAGTTAGTTAGAGAAACTAGCAACTATATGATTCCTAATTGCAAACGGCCATGGACACAACCCTGGATTTGACAAAATGAAATATGACTAAATGCCAAGGACTAATGACCCTTATTAGTAAGGAAGGAAAAGTCAAACGAAGAGGACCACCTACATGGTGTGACATCATTAGCGGTGGACTTGTCAAAGGTGCCAGTATGGATTTTTGGGGCTGGTGATCATTTCAAATCATCAATCTTGCAGGGGACAGGCTCAGATCAATGGCTAAGTTCAAAATTGGGAGTAGTTGTCTGTCAGCTTAATTCCCTCCCTTCTCCATACTAAGCCTATTGCATGGCCATGGACCAGACATCAAATCCTCTCATCTGATTAAACTTAAAGTTGCTTCACAGGTGAATTTTTAGGGATTTTCATCATGGATCTGACTACTTCAGCGACTGAATTCATTGAAGATCAAAATGTTTATTTGAAAATATGTAAGGAATAGATCTTTTCATTTAGGAAGTCTGTCAGAGGGTAGATGGCCTATAGCTTGTTTGCTCCTTTAAAAAAGAATCCATGGCCATTCTACGAGGGGTTGAATTTTTTTGGGTCTTTTTCCTTTTGACTCTGAATACAAGGTATTCACATTTTGGAGGGCATTTCTTGTTGTAGGCTTGGTTTTTTGTCTAGTACAGAGGTATTCTCTATTTTGTAAATGATAAATTTATGTATGATAATCTTCTATTCAGATTGAGTTAAATGAGAAACAGTTCATGTGTGTATTTTTATGATTGTCTCGTGTGATGTTATTGTTTTCTTTTTAAGCAAGGTTATCAAGGGTTTCCAAGTTCTTCAGTATAGACTTGCTATACTGTGTGTCTGATTTATTGCGTTTGCTCAAGGAGTGGATTAAATAGGCTCTAGATCAAATATAGGGGAAGGTGGGTAACATCGTAGGATCAATGAAGTATGGTCATAGGTAATACTCTTTCTTGGACATATTACTGTTAGACAGTAGTATTTTATTTTAAGTCCCTTGGATATGAAGTCATGTTATCATAGAGAAACATTTACATTTGTAGGTTTAACTCTGTTGCCCTAATAAAGTACTGGTCTGTGGATTTGTTTGTCCAAAGGGTCTGGGAAAGTCTCACAACTTCAATCTTAAATCATCTTAAACAAAAAATAAATCTGTCAATCTGTAGGAGTAGAATTATGACTTTGCATGCTCTCATTCTCAACTAGTGTGATATGTCCAAGAACATTGCTAGTTTGGATACATCCAGCACATCTTGGTCCTTGCATGAGAGCATTCTACATGTATTGAAAAGTTAAATCTTTTTATTTTGAGAGAGTCAAAGACAAACCTTATGTTATAGGGATACCCCCTAGGTGCGGCAGAACCTGAAGTGATGAGGAGGCAAATGCAAGCAGCCTCCCATCTTTGTTGGCCAAATCCATTTGTACTAGAGCATAGGAAGTGGCAAACCCTTTGTTGATTTGGGAACCAACACAATAAATAACACCTTAGGGAGCATATTGATAACCACGCTTCAAGGGGCACTATGAAAAACAACACCATAGGGGGGCACATCAACAACACAAAGTTTCAAAACCATGAATAAATAAGGGTGCATGTATGGATGCACATGTGAATAGGGAATATATGTCCCCCTTAAAATGCTAGCATGTAAAATATGCAAATTTTTTAAGGTAAAGAAGAGGGGGAAGTATAAGAGGAGGGGGATCCTTAGAAAGAATGCCTACCCCTTGAACAAGTTGTCCCCCTACCTCAAAAGTACGAGTGAGAACAACTATGAAAAAGTGAACCGTGTTGCTATTGTAAAGTGGTGGAGTCTATTGCAATGTGATGACAAAGGTGGCTCGATGTCATAACAATGGAGACTCAATCATAATGATGTATGGAGAAGAATTTTATTTGAAGAAAGAAGAGGTACTACAATAGAAGGGGAAGTGTGATGTAGAGTAGGGGTGGACAACTCCAAACAATCCTCAAACAAGAAAACTTTCAATCTCTAAGCATTTGAATGGTGGGGTTTCATTCACTAGCCTCATTCTCCTTGTAGCCTTTCCAAATTGGTTTTTCCTTCATAACTTTCCATACAAATATGATATCAAAAATGTGAATATAGTTTCAGATACCCATTTGTGCTTTATTCCACATATCGTAAAATCATATAGGGTTATTTTGTATAGAAAGGCTCAAAAATTGACTATCTCAGTTCTTGACTAGGCCTAATAATACTCCAAAATGACATTTTATTTCATAAATTCCAATTCAGACCTGATACCCATAATGTAAACATAGATTTTGATACCCTTTTGGGCTTTATCAAACATATCTAACATGTAGGTGGGGTTACTTTGGAACACGAGGCTCAAAATTTGACTGTTCCTCTACTGATTAGGCTTGCAAACAAGGTTCAAACACCAAATCAGATTAGTTTCAGAAAAATGACAATATCTCCCTTGATACTCAATGAAAATGGATCAAATCAAAAACTCATTAAAGGTAAGAGTTCCCTCTATAATGGGTAATTAGTCATTCAGCCGTACTAGATCGTACAAAATCGTACTAAGCAATTTTCTGTTGTCTCACCATAAAAATCTAGAAGTGACAATCACTAAATTGATCATAACTTTCACAAAATATGACGAAAATCAACCAAACCAAAAGAATTAGGAAGGTAAGTCAATGATATTTCGAGTCATACCACATGCATGTCATACAAAAGTCATACAGATCTGTATCATGTGAAAGAATAGGACTATTATAGAAAAATACACAGAAAACAAGAGTTTTATTTATCAAAACTTCCAAATACCAAATGTTTTCTCATCTTTTATCATTCCCCCATATTTGTGTCAACCATACAAGGCCTTTTTAAACATTTACAACTATTTTTCAACAATTCTCAACCAACTTTTTAATTTACAATTGTTCATATTCCACCAATGTGCAACTTGGCAACATTGTGTAACATTGACACTTTTTGCAACTAGACACTTCCATTCACCTAATGACCTAGCTTAGACTCCAAGACACATGAAATGGTATTAAAAGACCTTATTACATGTAAACAACTCAAACAAATCAAAATATCAACTTTTGACCCCTTGGAGGCATAAAAGCACTGTGGGTGCCCCTGCACCATACTCCCAAGGGAAAGAAAAACTCATATATAATTTGGTGTCATTAGAGATGGTCGAGAAGCTTAAATTAAAGAGAAGAAAGCATCCAAACCCTTACAATATTTTTTGGTTGCAAGGAGATCATCAGATATGGGTAAGTGATCAATGTATTGTTTATTTTCATATTCGTAGATATAAGGATGAGATTCTATGTGATATAGTACCTATGGATATATGCCATGTTTCGTTGGGTCGACCATGGCTCTATGATAGAGAAGCTATACATAATGGCAGATAAAATACATATAGCAGAATAAAGGATGGGAAAGAGTATGTTTTGAATCCATTGTAGGGTAAACAAGAGGAAGTGGCGAAAGAAGTTGCAGCAGTATGCCCTAATGGAGGCATAGAGAAAGAGGCTGAAAAAGAAGAGGAAAGTGTAGCAATGGCTGATGATAAAGAAGAAAGAGAAGAGGTTATGGTAGAGGTTTCTGAGGATGAAAAGAAAAAGGATATAGTTGTAGAGGAAGATGGTGAGATCCCAGCAGAGATTGAGGAGTAATGTAATGTTGCAGTAGTTGAAGAGGATAATGTTACAATAGTTGTGAGTCCTTTGGAGAACACAATGATGGTGGTAACAGTGGTTGGTGAATATGAAAAGGTTGTATTAGAGGATGAGCAAGATGTTGTCACAACAGCAAAGGAGGAAGAGAATGGTGAAGTTGTAGGTGCAGATTTGTATGCGGATGCTAAAGGTTGTGATGAGGGATTTTGGTGGAGGAGGTTGGATGATGGTGGGTTGAATCCCAAGAAGGAGGCAAGGAGTGGAGAGAGTATTTGGAGGAGGTTGAGTTGTGGGGGACATGAGTCCATGAGAGGAAGGAGGAAGAAGGTGCACATTTGGTGGAGGATGGCAAGTGTCCTGGCTAAGTGCTGGAAGAGGCATAGGAAGAAATTATTTCTATCTAATTCAGCAATGGAGTTTGATGTAGGTTGTTTTCAACCTAGAAGAGTAGTCCCAATACTCAACTCCATTTTGTGAGTCCTACTCACAAAATTTTCCTACCCAGCGTGTCTGATGCAAGAGCATACGGGCGGACTGGCAATCGGCATCACTAAAAAAAATAACATTTTCAGATTTGGTTTTTGGTTTTGATTTGGTTTGGTGGTCATTGGTATCTCTCAGCATCATAGAACTTCAAAGTTGGCACAGAATTGCAAGAATCAAACTTGTGTTGGTTCGCAGTTTCGACACTCCATAGGTAGTTTTGTAAAATTTATTCCCAAACATCCATAAGAGCTAGAGTAGAATCCTTTTGAAGGTGCATTCTTGGAGGTACCATGCCTAATGTGCAAAAAGAATCGAAGTCATATCTTTCACTGTTTGGGAGAAATTATTGCCAAAAATTTGTGTTTTTAAAGCTAAAAGTGTGTCGTCAGTCACAGAAAGTTTAAAATTTCATAATTCTGGAAGGCTGGAGTGAAATCCTTCTGTGGAGGACCTAAGGGGGTCATAATACACCTTTGGGAAAAATTTTAGACAAAATAGAGAACTTTCATTTTTTCGCCTACCGACACCCGATTCTACACATTGTCAAAGTTGCAATTTCTCAAAATTGCTTATACAACTTCATGAGGTATTTAAAAGGTATTTAAATTGTTTTATTGAGGTATTTCAAATGTCAATATGGGTGGAGCTGGAAATTCTTCAGTTTTAATATTCAATTTCTAGGTAACTCTAAAAAAAAAAAAAAAACATTGCCAGAAATGAAGACATTATGTTTGTAACATCTCATGGGAAGAAAATATAATATTCATAAAGAGAATGGACAGCACCACAAGCTGGAACACAACAATTGAGATGCTTAAGGGACATACAGAGGTATTTAATTGGAGTTTGTTACAAGTTTGAGTAGTCCTAAGTTGGTTAAGGAAGAGGGGGAAGGGGCCAGATATGTGGCAGGTTTGTAGAGGTTAAAATGCAAAGATTAACATAGAGTACAACAGAAAATAGAGGTTTTTTTAGAGGCAAATTTTATGTTCTAAAATAGAGAGGAGTGATGAGAAAGTATGCAGATTGGATGTGGATATGAGAGGCCATGAAAAGGCCATTGTTTGTCTTTGTATTGAAGATTTGTTTGTTGCAAATTTGTAGATTGCATAAGAATTTTTATTTCAATAAAATGAAGCAGAAATTTGTATTTGCAATCTCTAAATTGTGTTGTGAGTTTTAAGTTGTGTGTGGCAGAGGGAATACCACTTGCATCAAAGTGTGAGCACGTGTAATGAAGATGTTGAATTTTGTCATGCAAGTCTTGGCATTCACTAGTGGAATGACCCAATGCTCAATGATATACATAGAAAGGAAGTGTTTATTGATTATTTTGTGAAAATTTTTTGCATGTTGGAGGAGGAAGGGTGATCATGCAGTCCTTGAGTAGACTCAGAAAATACACTCTTGTTGAGATAGAAGAGAAGAAGTAGGTGGAGTAGGAAGCAACTCTTTTTGTTGTGGAGAAAGGTTTGATTTTTGAAAAGGAGGATCTATAGAAACATCAGACAATGGTGGAGGGGATGTAAATAAAGGAGAAGGTTGGAAACCTAAACCTTCTTGAGAAAAGTGTAGTGTCGATTTCACAGGAACCTTAACTCCTTGTTCCATGCATCCTAAACCACTTCCATTGTATACATGTTTAGAAATGTTTTTGAATCCAGTACCATAACATGTCTCCAAATCAGAAAGAGGAGAAGAGGCCACATTACCAATTTTATCAAAATGAGAGGTGTAGTGACATGTTGAAAAAGAAGCAGTAGAAGAATTGATATGGGGAGAAGGATCAATCCTTTTGCAAGGATGTGGATCCTTGTTGAGTGTTGAGATGTTAGAGTGAGGAGGGTCAATCTTAGATTCAACAAACCCATGCGGGTTGAAATCTAAAGAGCCCCAATCATCACTAGGACATGCATTACAAGAAGAAGGTACATTATCATGGATAGAAGGTGATGATGGTGTTTGAGAGTTTGTTGAAGTAGAAGTTTGAGTGGTGAGTTTAAGTTTATTCAAAGAAAAAATAGATTATGTAGAGTAAATAGAAGCCACTTCAGGATCTTAGGTTTAGATTACAGGATTCTGTACACTCCAATAAAAGAGGGGGGTGTACATGCAAGAAGTTGGGTCCACTTTTTGGCTAAAAAGTGGAAGTGTTTTCCTTGAAAATTAAAGTCTGTTACAGTTGGAGTCAAAATTTGAAGCACTTACACATAGAATCTTAAGGAAGTCCATTAATATGAAATGTAGTATTTTAAATCTAGTTTTCAAATATGTAATTTATTCTAATACCCAGATGATACAAACTAAATTTTCATAGGCTTGTAAAAAAACCACTTTTTAAAAGTCATTTTTTTAGGACCATACCATGCACGTGTATGGACAACATAATTTGACCTAAATAAAAGTATTTTTCTAAATCCTTTTGGGGAAAGATGTGTATTATAGTGAAGTTTGATGAGGATAATTTTTTTTTTTTTTTCCAAATATTTTTTTTATTAATTTTTTATTTTCCCTAATTGTTGTTTTTGAAAACCCCTCGTGTACAGCTAACATAATTTGAGCTAAACTAATCATAAAATAATTTTTTTTGATTGTGTAAATAATGATGTGTAGATTGATGACATATAATTTTTTTCTAAAAAGAATTTAAAAATTAAAAATTATTTTAAAAAATATATAAAAACCTATTATTTCAAGTTTATGGACTATTTTGCTCATATATTAATTAATAAATAGAGAAAACAAGTCGAATAAAAAAAATATATATTTGAAAACTACATATTGTCGTCTATAATGGGTTTTAATTTCATGAAAAAAATTAAAAAAAAAACATCGTCAGGCATATTGGTAAAGTTAGTTTTTTCTCTTGCTTTGAACATGGATTTGTACTTGCAGGTCCAAGGCTAGGGGTCAGCTTTGTTGAAAGAACACTAATACATTAAGAGGGGGGGTGAATCAGTGCATGTTAAAACTTTAAAATGAAATTAGCAGATAAGAATTAAATGCACATATAAATCACATACACACCAAGAAATGCCAGATTTACGTGGAAAACCCTAAAAGGGAAAAACCACGATGAGAATGTTGCTTGAGTCTACTACTCAAATCCAACCTTACAATAAAAGATTTTACAAATGTTTTGTAAGAACCAACTTACAGGTACATTGACACCCAAAACAATGTTTTGAGGCTCCAACCTTCATGTACACTATACACCTAATTGAGCACCAACCCAATACAATGAGGCACCAACCCCAACGAGGCACCAACCCCTAAATACTTACAAATACTAATGTACAGACACTGGTTCTTCACTAACCTGAAATGCACCCTTCAATTCATATTCAATCTCATCCGGACTCCTGCACTCTATGTTTTCATCAACACAATCTTCTCCTCTCTCTACACTCTCTGCATTCTCTATTCACTTTAATAGAGCCTTCCCTCTTCTCAATACAATTTGCCTATTCCTCCAAACTCTACACTCTATGCCTATGAAAGAAAAATGTCCATTTGAGTAACTCATTCACACACAAAAACATTGCATATATAAACATAGAATTCAGTAGCTGAACTGCTATCAACTGCTCAAAAACCACACATCGACAGTTCCAAGTCATTTCATAATATATCGCAATCAGTTTAACTGATGTGCACTTGACTTCTAGCTCAAAAATATATATAGGCAAAATTTCATAT
Organism: Cunninghamia lanceolata; assembly: GCA_027924645.1. Lineage (NCBI taxonomy): Eukaryota > Viridiplantae > Streptophyta > Pinopsida > Cupressales > Cupressaceae > Cunninghamia > Cunninghamia lanceolata. Next base: position 11,160,868 of record BSBN01001011.1, on the reverse strand, counting down.
CATCCCCACAAAATCCTTAGAATAAATGTCCACCATAAATTGTAAAACCATCCCAAATGTATCCACATCATAATTTAAAGTAATGCTGATGCGACCCTACAAGTGTGATGCTAGACATGTTGTTTATCGACAAATGTTATGATTTCAAAACATGGCCTTAATCGCCCTTTGTCGGTGAAATCACGCATTTTTGAACTAAGGCATTGTCTCCCTTCTCTATTAGTAAAGATGTCCTTTTCCAAACTTTAGTTACAAAGTCCTTTTATCGACAAAGATAGACTTTTCAAAACCTTGGTTATAAATGCTTATTAGCAAAAATTGATTTTTTCTGAACCATTCCCTTCTTATGCTTTCTTAGAGATTTTTGTATATCACAAACTAGCCTTTCTTTTCTTTATCACTTCACACACTATCCTTGGCAAGTGTTTTCCAGTCGATAAATTAGGAAATATCTGAACTTTCAAACTAGTTCATCATTGACACACTTTCCCAACAATAGATAACAAGTACTTAAAACACGTTTTGTTTCTCCCCAAAGACTTAGCTTTTCCAAAAGATACTATATGTTTGCCTTCACAAGCCGCTATCAGCTAGTCAGCAAATTGGAAGAAAATAGAACATATGAACTAGTTGGGAAAATCAAGACTTTCCCACCAATGCTTCAAACACTCTGAGGCTATGTCTTCATCGGCGAGTCAAAAAAAAGCCAAACTTGTGAACAAGTTTGCAAACCAAGGACTGTGCCAATAATATAAGTATGTTTACTTCAAATTCTTTTTCTCTACGCCTCAGTCGGCAAATTACCAAATCAGTGAACTGATGAACTTCAAAACTTTCAAACTTAACTTTGTCAAGACAAAAAAAATTTATCTTCCAAGTCTTCAAAACATTTCCCCTTGTTCTTCTATCAGTGAATTGGGAAAAACCAAAACTGGTGAACTTGCTAGTTCTAGAACCACAAAAATCTTTGACTGGCTATAACTTAGCCAATTTTCATCCAAACTTCACAAAAATGAAACTAGGGATACCCATTTGGGTTTTTAACAAGATGAAATCTTCAAATCACACACACAACTTGAAATTCAACAATCTCCACAATGTGTCGATCAGTTGCTCCTTTCTTTGACATCAATGATGACAATTCAATAATCTCCCACTTGTCATTGATGGCAATACCTGAATCTAAATTTTTGTATTGGCCATGTCAACCATGCTTCCCATTTGAGTGATGACTATAAAATTCTCCCCCTTTGATATCAATTACAAAGGGATGCACAAAAAAAGCCTTATCTGTGATGACAGTGTGAACGTACTCCCCCTGAGGACAATCATCCTATAGGGCAACTATGGTACCAAGGATAAATAAATGCTCAGATATACTCCCCCTAGATGAATACATTCTGTATTCAATTAGAGATAGGAGAAGGACCAAATCCTAACTTCTACTTGAGCTATTCAAATGTCTTCTTTGGAAGGGATTTTGTAAATATATCTGCCAGCTGCTCTTTTGTCTGAACACATTCCAATTTGATGTCCTGTTCAACAACTTTCTCCCTGAGAAAATGGTACTTAATGGATATGTGTTTGGTTCTTGAATGCATAAATGGATTCTTTGAGATGTTTATTGTACTAGTATTATCACAAAGAATAATGACCAGTCCATCAAAATCTACCTTAATATCTTGTAGCATTTGCTTCATCCATAACACCTAAGTACAACAAGATATGACAACTATATATTTAGCTTCAGTTGTTGACAAAGAGACTAACTCTCATGTCTTACTTAACCAAGATACCAATCTATCTCCTAGAAAGAATGCACCACCACCAGTGCTATTTCTATCATCCATAGAACCAGCCCAATCTACATCTGTGTATGCAGTTAAAGTAAAATCATCACCAATAGGATACCAAAGACCATAATCTAATGTACTCTTCAAGTATCTAAATATCCTCTACACTAGTTTGACATGTGTCTCATTAGGAGTAGCTTGAAATCTAGCTACCATGAAAACAACTTATATGATGTCAGGCCTTGTTGTGAGATACAAGAGACTTCCAATCATGGATCTATACAAAGTTTGATCTACTGCAATTTCAAGCAGATTCATCATCTTTCCAAAGCTTACACACCCAGTGACCATAGGTGTACTGACTAGCTTGCAATATTCCATTTTAAATTTCTTTAGAATTTCCTTTACATACTTGGTCTAAGAGATGAAAATCCCTGTGTCTAGTTGATTAACCTGTAAACTAAGGAAAAATGCTAATTCTCCTAGCATTGATATCTCAAAATCTTTCTGCATAGCATCAACAAACTCTCTACACATTTTATCACTATCTCCACCAAATATTATATCATCAACATAAACAATAACAATCAACATATGATTACCTTCAGTTTTAAAATACAGATTGCTAGCAGCTATACCTTTCTTATAACCTTATTGTTGAAGATATTTGTCCAGCATGGAGTACCAAGCCCGAGGAGCTTGTTTTAGACCATACAATGCCTTCTTCAATCTGCATACATAGTCTTTGTTTTTAGTCACATGGAATCCTTCAAGTTTCTCTATATAAACTTCCTCATCCAAATAGCAATTGAGAAATGCATATTTCACATCCATCTGGTACACCTTGAAATGTTTATAAACTGAATGTGTAAGAAACATTCTAATAGCTTCAAGCCTAACCATAGGTACAAACATTTCATCAAAATCTATACCCTCAACCTGAGCATAGCCCTTGCAAACTAATCTAGCTTTGTTTCTAGTTATTTGCCCATCTTCATTCATTTTATTTCTAAACACCCATTTTGTGCCGATGACATTCTTATCAGTAGGCTTTGGAACAAGTTCCCAAGTCTAATTTTTCTCTATCTGACTAAGTTAATCTTTCATGGCCTCAATCCATCTTTTATCCTTACTAGCTTCTTCATAAGATTTGGGTTCTATTTTAGACAATAAGGAATAGTTTATCTATTCTTGTTGTGCTAACTTTAGATTTCTCCTTGTCATGATACCATCAAATTTATTTCCAATAATCTGACTTTCAAAAAGATCTCATTTGGCATACTTGGGTGGAGCCTTTGGAGTAGATTTTGGTTGTTCTTCATTACCAACATCACTCTCCTCTTGTGGCTCTTCTTTTACAACTTCTTCTTCTTCTTCATAAATAGGAACCTTTGAATACAAATCATTTCTACGTGACAACTAAGAGAAGTCTTCATTCACTCTAACATTCACACTTTCAACTATCTTCTGCAACCTTTTATTATAGCATTTATAGGCTTTTCTTGTAGTTGAATAACTAGGAAAGATTCCCTCATTAGACCATGTCTCAAATTTACTCAAGGTATCTTCATCCCTTTTTATAAAACACCTGCTTCCAAAAATTCTAAAATGCTTCACAGATGCAGGTCTACCTTTCCACAATTCATATGGAGTCTTATCATGATTTACTCTTAACTGACCTCTATTAAGAATGTAAACAACAATATGAACTGCTTCCTTCTAGTATCTATCAGGTAGTTTGGCATCATTCAACATTATTCTAGCCATTTCCTGGATAGTTCTATTCTTTCTCTAAACAACTCCATTTTGTTGAGGTGTGCTGGCTGCAGAGGAATGTCTTTTAATTCCATGTTTTTCACAGTACTGATCAAACTCATTAGAAGTGAATTATCCATCTTTGTCAGACCTTAAGCATTTTATCCTTGAACCAATCTCATTCTCAACCATAGCCCTAAAAATTTTAAACCTTTCAAGAGCTTGATATTTTTCTTTAAGAAACATTACCCATGTCATTCTTGAATAATCATCTATCAACAACATGAAATACCTTTCTCCATTGATACTTTTGGTTCTAGTTGGTCTATACAAATCTATATGTATCAATTCAAGAGATTTTGAGGTTGAATAATCTTTTGTCTTGAAGTTGACCCTTATTTTCTTTCCTTCTTGGCATTCTTTACAAAAGGTGTTTTCTAGATTGCTAATACTAGGCATATGTCTAACTGCATTCCTCTTGCTTATCTTCACTAGATGGTCAAAGTTGATGTGACCCATCCTTTTGTGCCATAATCAAATTTCATCAGTTTGCCCTAATAGACATCTTCCACCCTTCACTTCCTTCAGATGGTATAGGTTGTTGTTTGTTCTATTTGCCTCAACAACAAATCTACCAGAGCTAGATTTTCTTATCTCACATCCACTAGCATGAAATTACAAGTAATACCCCTTATCACACATTTGGCTAACACTAATCAAATTATGTTGTAATCCCTCTACATGCAACACATCTTGAGTATTAGTTTTACCAACTATGCATAATGTGCCTTTTCTAGCTATCTTAGTAGTGGTGTTATTACCAAACTTGACAGAACCACCATTCCATTTCTCCAAAATGGTGAACTTGCTCTAATCTCCAATCATATGACTAGAGCATCCACTATCTATCACCCAAGGATTGCCTTGTCCTTTGGCATGAAAAGTTGTTTGAACTAACATAGACTTTTTATCCTTTTTTCTACCCAACGCCTTTTTGAACTTCTCTCCTTTTCCTCAGAATGATTTGCTAGTTCTTTCTCTTGAGTAGGGGGTGCAGACTCTTTCTTGTGACATGTAAAGGATTGTACTTTTTTCTATTTTTGTAAAGAAGTATGTGCAGGTTTTTCTAGCCATGGAGGATTAAATCTCCTTTTCTCTTTTCTAGAAGGCTATATAAATACACTTCTACAAAACTTGGCAATATGCCCATAATTGTTACAATTGTAACAAATATCATTCATATCAACTAAAGGGGCAAAATGATTTTTTCAAACAAAATCATGTCTATCCATTCTCCTAAGTCTAATTTTGTAGTTTATTGCTTTATGTCCAAACTAATTACATGAAAAACAATAACCATGAAATGCAAAATTGAACTTGGCTTGTCTTGCAAGTTGATATTTGAATCTCCTCTTTGGATTGTGGACTTTGATGAAACCATCATCTTCCTTTCTAAAATCTTCAGTCTTCTTATTCTTCTTGATTCCTTCAGGCTTCCTAGAATCAACATGTTTTTTAGACGTAGCAGTGCTTGATTCACCTTGTTCTCCAATTGTCTTTTTGAAGGGAGCAACTTTATTGATAGTTTTATCTTCTACATTCTTTTCTGAGACAACATCTTTGAAAATCTTGTTTTCAACATAGACTGACCCAACTGTGTTGGAGAAGGATCTTTGAAAACCAATTATTTGATCAAGAATTTCTGAGCTATTTTTAAACTTGAGGCTTCTATTTAACTGTTCATTCACCTTTTCTAATTCCTTCCTCAGCGAAACAACTTCAGCCTCTAATTTTTGACACTCTTCTAGTTTTTTCTTCAAATCCAAACTAGGTACCTCTTCTATTCTTTTAGACTCAACTAACTACAGTTTTAGATCTACAACAAGTTTATCAGATTCTTCAATCCTTAACTTGTATTTTCCATTTTGTTTTCTTTCATACCCTAGATCATCTAGAGCAGAAATCAATTCACCTTCCAAATCAACTTCACCCTCTTCTTCCTCATCAAATTCTTCACAACAATCTTTTATAGGAGTATTTTCATCTTCTTTAATTTCAATAGCCATGAAGGCAGTTTCATAATCTTCACTTGCAAAAGAACAGTCATCTAAAGAACTGATTTCTATATCTACATATAGACTCTTTTTCTTCTTATTAAAGTTTCTTCTTTTATACTTTGAAACTTATTGACTCCTAAAACTATCTCCCTTTTATTTTTCACCTAAGGGACATTTAGAGGCAAAGTGACCAATCTTTCCATAATTAAAACATTTAAAAGGTAGCTTACCTTTGTATTTTCTAGACCCCTTCTTTAATTTTCTGACAAAATTTGCTTCTTCTTCATTTGAACTGGTACTTTGTTCTGAATCTACTTCAATCTCCTTTTCTTTGGAAGTCTTGAATGTTGCTTCTTTCTTTGTTGAGCCTATACTATCACTTCTCCTCTCATATATTGTGAGTTACCCAAATAATTCATCCATAGTAAGCTCATCCAGATCTTTTGCTTCCTCAATTGTAGAGAATTTAGAATCACACCTTTATGAGAGAGACCTCAGAACCTTCTTTACAACCACCTTATCTTCTACTTCTTCTCTAAGACTCTGATTGCATTCACTACCTCATCTACCCTGAGCATGTAGGATGCAATATTCTCATCATCATTCATCTTCAGAGACTCAAATTTACCTCTATGAGTTTGCAATTTTTCTTGGTTCACTTTTTCATCACCGTCATAGATTTTGTGTAACGTATTCCATACGTCTTTGGTAGATTTACAATGCATGACTTTTACAAACTCTTTATTAGTTAGACCACATAGTATAACATTCTTTTATTTGGCATTGTTTTTACAATCTTTCTTATCATATATAGTGGGAGTAGATGATGTTGGTGTTGGTGTGTAGCCATCTAAAATAGATTGCCATACATCAAATCCAAGACAGGTCAGGTAAGTCTCCATTCTAATGCTCTATAAAGCATAATTAGATCCATCAAATAATGGTACTTTATTTGAATAAGAACCCTCATGTCCTGCCATAGTGTTCTTGAGACTAGATCTTCCTTAAGTGGTTAAACTTTCTTCAAGGAACCTAAGTCTCTGATACCAATTGTTAAAAGAAAACTAATACACTGAGAGTGGGGTGAATCAGTGTATGTTAAAACTTTAAAATGAAATCAGTAGACAATAATTAAATGCACATATAAATCACATACACATCAAGAAAAACCAAATTTATGACCCTAAAAGGGAAAAACCACGGTGAGAATGTTGCTTGAGTCTACTACTCAAATCCAACCTCATAATAAAATATTTTACAAATGTTTTGTAAGCACCAACTTACAAGTACATTGACACCCAAGACAATGTTTTGAGGCTCCAACCTTTAGGTACACTGTACACCTAATTGAGCACCAACCCAATATAATGAGGCACTAACTCAAATAAGACACCCACCCCTGAATCCTTATAAATACTGATTTGCAGACACTGGTTCTTCACTAACCTGAAATGCACCCTTAAATTCATATACAATCTCATCCACACTCCTGTACTCTGTGTTTTCATTAACACGGTCTTCTCCTCTCTCTACACTCTCTACATTCTATGTTTACTTTAATAGAGCTATTGATAACTGAGAGGGGGGGTGAATCAGTTATCTAAATTACTTCTACTTTCTGTTCTTCTTTAACCATTAGTGTAGCATCAAATCATATAAGTAAACATAACCATGAAAGCAAAAATAACATCAATACACATAACACAATGATTTTGACGTGGAAAACCCTATTAAGGGAAAAACCATGGGGTGACTAACCGAAGATTGTATTCTCTGTTAAAAGAATAAGATAGTACAAAGTGGAACTTGCCAATTAGGGCTCACTGCCCGAGCACACTACTCACAAGAGGCTCACTGCCTACAAGAGACTCACTGTCTACAAGATACAAGAAGGTAACAAGATACTTGAACTGATGAGAAGCATCCACATATGCTGAAGTTCAGTTCCGGCTAGGTTTAATACACTGATCTGCTGCACTTCATTCTTCCTCTTCTTTGGTGCTGCTATCCTGTCACATACCGGACCTGTATTATTGCTTTCACACTGCTCTCTACTTTTCTTCACACTTCACAACACACCACACACACCTTCATACCAAAATCAATCAGGTATATATATCCGCATCAATGATTTCAATCATCTTTCTAGTCGGCATTTGGAAAACTCAAGATATTTCCAAACTCTTGTCTGTCAGCCGAATCCATGCTTACTAAGTGATGCATACCAAAAAGATAGTTATAGAAGTCATCAATCATGTCGGTCAATCATGAATGATACCTTAATAACCTTGATCACCATCAATATCTTATCCAGATTAAGGTCTGATGCTCTACCGGTCAGTTCTTCCTTAGTCTACTCTGTCAAACAGGAACCCAATACTTAGGTGCTCATATCTCTTCATTCTTTCATCACCGGAGGCTCAATCCCTGGAGTCTATTAGTCAAGGTACTCCTCTTGACTTTCCCAAGTCCATACTTTACTGAGATACTTCCTCTGAGAGATCCGGACCTGATTGTTAGACCTTGCTGCATGCTCTATTCTTGGTCATCAGACCAAAATACTCTTCAATCTGACTTCCGGTATAGACACACCATGTCCTGCGGATGTGTGGGATGGACTTTGTTGCCATCAACGACAACACTCATGAAGCCACAACATGTCTCTTGCCAACAATCTCCCCCTTTGTCATTGATGGCAACACTTAGTGAAAAATGACTAAGTGTCACACTACACTCCCCCTTGGCTAATGCTCTATTCTAATTTACACTTTACCGGAGCTCCCCCTTAGCTAGATTCCACATTTTTCACTGCTCCTCACTCCCCCTTTGACATCAATGGCAAAGGGTAGAATCCACACACCAAAATTTTCAAAAATCAATCTATACATATTCGCATAAGTATATATACAAGTTGTACTTACATATACTTAAGTATATTTGAAAAAATATTCTTCAACTGTACAACTTTTGTCACTGAAGTCTGCTTCATCCTATCCAAAATTGAGATGTGACCACTCAATAGGAATGCAAAAGCTTCTGCCTTCTTAAGATCTGTAGGATCACTGGTCTAGGTTATGGCCTGAGCATCAGTTAGGGCCTCATGCATGGCTTCTAACTTAGGGATAATGATCCCTCTAAGTTCACTTAACCTATTTATTCTATTTTTCTTCTCCTTCTCAAGCTTCTTTATTTCATTTATGATTACAATAGTCTAACACTCTTGATTTACTATGGAAGAAGAGAGGGGATCAAAACTTTGAGAAGACCTTGTTAGTTTATCCTCTTGCCATTTTACTTTCTTCTCATTATCCTTGGTCACTTTAGGCTAGGATAAACAAAATTTATATATATCTCTGTCACCTTTAATAGCATTTTCTAAGCTCTTTATCCCTATATCCATAACTCTCCTATCATTAGTTATTAGACCCTATACCTCAGAGAATCTTTTTCCCAAAAATTCTTTCCAGACTTTATCTTCAGCTAATTTTTCCGAAGAATCAAAATGTGTGCTAATTGAATTGACAAGAGATTTCAAGTTACCGAATGAAGAGGCTAAAAGATCCTTCTAGAAGGATGGCATGATTTTCTCCAATGCACCAGATGCAATTTCTATTAGATCATAGTCTTCCATGTGAGACTTCAAAAGTTTTTCTTTTGCCTTTGCATGGGCAAAGGATGTTATCTTCATAGTTTGAATGAGGGAGAGGGAATCAAAATTGAATGGTCTTTGAAGTAGCCCTGGTTCATCTAATTCCATCATTTCTTTTGTCAAGAAGTCTTTGACTTCTTCTATAGTGTCTCTTGCCAGAGACAGAGTTTTATTCACTTCAACAGCACTATCACTTGTGGTCTTCTCTGTTTGACCTTCTTCTCTTTCCTTCACCTCTTCTTCTTGACTAATTTTCTCTTTTGTTCTTTCTTCTCCTTTAGATTTGGAGTCTGCTAGGGAAATTGGAGGAGAGATGTTTGTTTCTTCGAGGACTTCCTCTTCCAGAGCAGAGGAATCTAGATCCTCAGATTTCTCTTCACTTGTCTTCTTTGCCTCTTCTGCCACTGTCTCAGTAGCTTCTCCTTTGTCATCCATGGCAGAGGGTTCATCACCTAAGTCCTCTATAATAGGAAGATTGAATCTTTTAAAGGCATTCTAGAGGATATCTTCTATTTCCTTTGCCACTTTGTCAGTTTCACCAAGCATAAGTTGATTCATTCTAGCTTTGCTCCTGAACTCATCCTTGCATTCCTTGAAGATAATGTTCATTTGTTTAGGGGTAATGGATGGATAGAGCTGAATAGCAATCTGCTCCTGGATTTCTAGATCTTTTGCTTGGGCATTGTTCTTGCTTATTTCAAGTTCCTTCTCTAAGATTTTGGGAATAAGAGATATAATTTCAATGAATGCTTTGTTGTAGATGTTTAGATACCTGACTGTGGTATCTTGCAATATCTTCTGATTAGTTTCATTATATTCATCATAAAATTTAACCATTGGTTGTAAGTTCCCATCCACAGTGACTGATTTGATGATATCATCAATGCAGAGAGTAGGTTTTTCAACAAATTCCTCTACCTTTTCCTCTTTGCCTTGACTGGTAGAAGGTTCACCAGTTGTTTTATTCTTCTTCTTCATTTTCTTTACTTCCTCATCTATCTCTGTCTCTTCATCATCCTTGAGGCTTGTGTATGATCTTGTAGCCTTTGTCTTTGTTCTCTTTTCTCCTTTACTGGATGATTTTGCTTCCGGTTTTGATGCCTTTGACCTCTTAGCAGTGGCAAGTGCAGAGCTCTTAGAGGATCTGGTCCAGGAGGGAGCTTCTACTGGAGCACTTTATTTTTCTACTTCTTCCTTTTCTTTCTCTGCCCTTTCCATCTTCTCCCTATTGGCATCAACTACCTCCTTTGATATTCCATTCCTTTTGGTGAATTCTTCTACTTCTTTTCTTACTTTTCTCTTGATCTTAGGCTGTATAAGTTCAACATGAACTTTTACACTTAGCTCTTGGTAAGTTCCAAACCTTTCTGCCTTAGGATCCTTGGGCTGATTCAACATGTGTTGAACATGTAGCTCTACAATTTTCTCATCTACTTCATACCCCATTGGCATGATCCAGACTGTCCTTGGCTCCACTACCTCCATTAGGCATTGATCAGTGTCTACCATGAAGCATACTGTATCTTTATACTTTTCAACTAGAGATTGGGGGATTCTCTCTTGCTTGCATCATACTCTGAAAGTTCTTGAAGTAGCCCCATAGTGCTATGTTCTGTGCCTTGGCATCACCAAGCCCATGCATATAATCTCTAATTTGTATGGCTACTGGTCTGTCATTCTGCCATATCCAACCACTGGAAGTGGGTAGCTCATTCATAAAGTAAAAGAATAGACACAATATCAGACCACCATATTTGAAAGAGTTTTTCTTGTCCTTCTTGATTCTTTGTAAGTTTTCTAACAGTTAGCTCAGAAGAAGTTCGCAAAGATCATAGTCAGCATTTTTCCTTAGCATTTCATAAGCAATATACACAGCTGTTCCAAATACTAAATTTTCCCTGCTAGAGTGATATATCTTATAGCCAATTATCATAGATGCAAACTTGATATCCGTATCAGTGATATCTTCTATAGTCATTGCTCTCTTGTTAAATTTTGATCTGGTTGCCTCACTCACTGTCTGATTCTTGATAGATTTGAGAGCAGGTATCCCACTAGATGAGTGCAATCCGGTAACTGCCCTAATGGCATCCTTGATTATCTTGAATGGCCTCATCAACCATATAAAGTTATCATGCATTCTACTTAGAACATACCGGACCCATTCATCTTCTGCAAAACAGGGGAAATGGATGCAATGTCCAAAATGCTTATCCCGGATACCCTTGTACTGTGGTTTGAGTTCAAAAGCATCATCTATTAACTGATTGTGATAGATATCCATTAACTTGGATTCCCCAAATTCCTCAATGTTTGCATGAATATATGCCCTAACATCTTCTACATGCAAAACCCCATGCAGAATGCTTGAAAATGTGCCTAGGGGATCAACTTCTAGGGATTTATAGGGATGTTTCTTGAATTTAGGGCACGGCCTATCAGTAATCTTCACAACATTTGGAGTAGCCATCTTTTAAAGATTCAGAGAGAGATTTCAAGATCAGACAATACCTCTTACCCTTCTAGGGTTCACGATATGAGCTGGATCGAGTTTCTTGGATGAATCGACTTCTGTGGTTTGATCTTTGAGAGGATTGAGATAGCTTGTTGTAGAGCTCCTTCTTTCTTCCTTTTGAATGTAAATGTGCAAATGATGAACCAAAGAACCCTTTTATTTCTATGCAAACCCTAATTCCATTTTGTAATAAATGCACAACCTAAGTTATTCCAGTTGCCTTGTTTTCCTTGTTCTGAGAGAGATCTTTCCGGATCACTGGTATGGACTATTAACTGTCTATCTATCTTTCCCAAATCATTCTACTTATCCACAGATCAAGATACCTCAAATTTGAGTCATACCAGATCTAACTGTGAAAATCCTATTCTTACCGGATGACTATTAAACCGGATCAATCTAGGAAGATTAACCTCTTCTAAACTTCTTGCGGATCTTGCATATCTTTAAGAAGGCTCATTTATATGTTTCTCTGAGAACCCTTTAATTCACAACTTCCCATGTGCCAATTTCAGGGACCAATTGATTGGATGGGGGGGACTTGTTTTCTTTTGAGACTCCCCCTGAGCCAGAGCTCATCTATTTAGTTTTTAGAAGGAATATCAACACCAGATTCTGGTGCAGATACATCCACAACATTTTCTGTACTCCTTTTTACCCAAATCTTGTTCAACTCCCTTTGAATTTCATCTACATCTACTTTTCCTTTTCCTTTGTCTTGGTTTTGATTATAATGCACCAAACCCTTTTTGTCTGGATTCTTACTTCTACAGAATTTGGCAATATGACCGGATCTATTGCAATTGTAGTAAACAACATTTCTTTGCATATTTGACTAATATACTTTTGATCTACACTGATTAGCCATATGTCCCATTCTATTGCATGCAAAGCATCTACCATTGAATGAATTGTTCATTTGCATATTTCTACACTCATGAGATTTGTGACCATACCTTTTGCAATTAAAACACTGTCCAGAGAAGGATGAATTAGTCTAATTCATTCTTCTTCTGCACTAATTTGCTTTATGACCAAAGTCATTGCAATTGTGGCAGTATCCATTGAAGGATGGATATCTTTGAGCATTAGGTTGCCTTACCAGAGGTCTTCTAGGCTTGTTCCTTGGATTTCCTAATCCAGAGTTCTTTTGACCAGATCCTTAGCTTTCACCTTTCTCATACCCCAAGCCTTGCTTGTCATCTACTCTCTTTTGGCTTTCAAGAAGAACTTCAAGCTGAGCAGAGCTTATCTTGAATTTCTCTTTGTATTCATTTGCTATTTGAAGATCTCTTTTTAGAGTGTCAATCTGATTTTCAAGTTGTTCTTCATTATCTCTAACTTCTTCCAGATCAGATTCCAAATGCCTGATTATTCTATCCATTTTGTGGCAGTCTTCTGATTTCTCTTTGAGAGATTGTTTTAGGTTATCTTTAGTTTTTCTCTTCTCTTCAATTTCTTGGGTGAATTTCATAACCCCTAATTCCATTTCATGTCTTACCATAATGACTTCTTTTGATAGCTTCTCACATAACTTGTTTTTCTCATTCAAATATTCATTTGCATCATTGGCTTCATTCTGACTTGCTAATTGCTGAAGTAGTTCCTTTCTCTTTTTCATAGAGATACTCAATTTCTCCTTGAGTTCATTTATGAAGTCATCAGCTTGTTTGAGTCTTTCCCTTAAGTTATTTACTTCAGAGTGAGACTGTTCAAGATCATCTAGGGCAGACTAAAGTTGTTCCCTCATACCATACATATCCATTGAGATTCCCAGATCTTCCTCAAGCTATTAGGCTCTATTTGGAGGAAATTGGCTCTGATACCAGTTGTTGATAACTAAGAGGGGGGTGAATCAGTTATCTAAATTACTTCTACTTTTTGTTCTTCTTTAACCATTAGTGCAGCATCAAATCATATAAGTAAACATAACCATGAAAGTAGAAATAACATCAATACACATAACACAATGATTTTGACGTGGAAAACCCTGTTAAGGGAAAAACCACGGGCTGAGTAACCCAAGATTATATTCTCTGTTAAAAGAATAAGATAGTACAAAGTGGTACTTGCCAATTAGGGCTCACTGCCTACAAGAGACTCACTGTCTACAAGATACAAGAAGGTAACAAGATACTTGAACTGATGAGAAGCATCCACATATGCTGAAGTTCAATTCCGGTTAGGTTCAATACACTGATCTGCTGCACTTCATTCTTCCTCTTCTTTGGTGCTGCTATCTTGTCACATACCGGACTTGTATTACTGCTTCCACACTGCTCTCTTTTTTTCTTCACACTTCACAACACACCACACACACCTTCATACCAAAATCAATCAGTTATATATATCTGCATCAATGATTTCAATCATCTTTCTAGTCGGCATCCAGAAAACTCAAGATATTTCCAAACTCTGGTCTGTCAGCTAAATCCATGCTTACTAAGTGATACGTACCAAAAAGATAGTTATAGAAGTCATCAATCATGTCGGTCAATCATGAATGATACCTTAATAACCTTGATCACCATCAATATCTCATCCGGATTAAGGTCTGATGCTCTGCCAGTCAGTTCTTCCTTAGTCTACTTTGTCAAACAGGAGCCCAGTACTTAGGTGCTCATATCTCTTCATTCTTTCATCACCGGAGGCTCAATCCCTAGAGTCTATCAGTCAAGGTACTCCTCTTGACTTTCCCAAGTCTACACTTTACTGAGATACTTCCTCTGAGAGATCCGGACCTGATTGTCAGACCTTGCTACATGCTTTGTTCTTAGTCACTGGACCAAAATACTCTTCAATCTGAATTCCGGTATAGACACACCATGTCCTGTGGATGTGTGCGATGGACTTTGTTGCCATCAATGACAATAGTCATGAAGCCACAACGTGTCTCTTGCCAACAAGAGCCTCCCCTCTTCTCAATACAATCTGCCTATTCATGCAAACTGTGCACTCTATGCCTATGAAATAAAAATGTCCATTTGAGTAATTCATTCACACACAAAAACATTGCATATATAAATATAGACTTCAACAGTTGAACTACCATCAACTGCTCAAAAACTGTACATGGACAGTTCCAAGTTGTTTCATAACATATCACAATTAGTTTAACTATCACACACCTAACTTCTGGCTCAGAAATATATAGCGGCAAAATTTCCTGTCATTCCCATAGAATCCTTAGAATAAATGTCCATCATAAATTATAAGACCATCCCAAATGCATCCACATTGTAACTTAAACTATTGCTGATGTGGCCCTGCAGGTGTGATGCTAGACATGCTATTTATCGATAAATGTTATGATTTGGAAACCTGGCATTAATCACCCTTTGTCGATGAAATCACGTATTTTTGAACTAAGGCAATCTCCTTTCTCTATTGGCAAAGATATCCTATTCCAAACTTTAGTTACAAAGTCCTTTTATCGACAAACATAGAATTTTCAAAACCTTGGTTATAAATGCTTATCGACGAAAATTGCTTTTTCTAAACCATTCCCTTCTTATGCTTTCTCAATGATTTTTGTAGATCATAAACTAGCCTTTCTTTGCTTTATCACTTCACACACTGTCCTTGCCAAGTATCATCCAGTCAGTGAATCAGGAATTATTTGAACTTTCAAACTAGTTTTTCATTGACACACTTTGCCAACAATAGGTAACAAGTACTTAAAACATGTTTTGTTTCTCCCCAAAGAATTAGCTTTTTCAAAAGACACTATATGCTTGTCTTCACAAGCCGCTATCGTCTAGTTGGCAAATTAGAAGAAAGTATAACCTGTGAAATAGTTGGGAAAAATCAAGACTTTCCCACCAATGCTTCAAACACTCCAAGGCTACGTCTCCATTGGCAAATCGGCAAAAAGTTGAACTTGCAAACAAGTTCACAAACCAAGGAATTTGCCCATAATGTAAGTTTGTTTACTTCAAATTCTTTTTCTCTACACCTCAGTTAGTGAATCACCAAATCGGTGAACCAATGAACTTCAAAAATTTCAAACTTAACTTTGCCAAGACAAAAAGTTTTTATCTTCCAAGTCTTCAAAATACTTCCCCTTGCTCTTCTGTCAGTGAATCAAGAAAAACCAAAATTGATGAACTTGCTTGTTCTAGAACCAAGAAAACTCTGACTAGCTATAATTTAACCAATTTTCATCCAAACTTCATGAAAATGAAACTGGGGATACCCATTTCTATTTTTAACAAGAAGTATTCAAATCACACACACAACCTAAAATTTAGCAATCTCCACAATGTTCTGATCCATTTCTTCTTTCTTTGACATCAATATCAACAATTCAACATGCTTACTATGCCTTTCTTGAGCCTAAAACCAAACCAAAAATGTAGGTGTGAAGTTCAAAATTTTAAAAATGGGTACTCGTTCTAAAAAACAAAATGAGTACCTATTATAAAAACAATGAAAAACAAAATGGGTACCCATTCTACAAATAATAAAAACAAAACTAGTACCCATTCTAAAATAGGTACCCATTCTAAAAAATAATAAAAAACAAAACGGGTACCCATTTTAACATGGGTACTCGTTCTATAAAACAAAATGGGTACCCATTCAAGGCTCATGGTAGGACTTGTGAAAATCTTGTGGTCTTTTGTGTGATTTCCATCTTTGAACCTCTACTTGGCCTTTGTGGGTGAGGGTTAATGTGAAATAGTGTTTAGGGTTTAGCATAACTTGTGAAATCTTCAAAAAACTCTAGTCTTTTGTCACTAGGTAGCCTTTTCTATTTCCCTATTGACCGGTTGAGTCTGTTTCCCAGTTGGTTGAGTGATAACTTATGCCTTTGTCTTCATATTCTGACCGGCCCTTACACCTAGTGTTACCATTTGGTCCCTTGGCAAAATTTTAATGAATATCCAATGTATTGTAATAAAGTTTAATCCCTAGGTTGGATTGTGAGCATGCCTTTTAAAATTGAGTCCCCTCTTGTTTGTTCAACCTAGCGTGGCTCCATTTTAAAAATAGACTTTTGAGCATGTGCGCATATATTGTAACTTAAGTCCTCCATCGTACATGTCCTTCACATCACGTTTGTTCTATTGGTGCTTCATTCTAAAATGCGATGTGCAATGGAGCATTCCTTTGGATAGGTGTTCGCTCCATTGTTCATCATGCATATCCTTCACATCACAATTTATACTTGTGAGGAGGAAGGGAAAGGGGCGATATGTGATGAAGGTCCATATTTGTGCCATGTGTCTCCATCTCTATTCATTGCAGCATGTCTTCACATCGCAAGTTACTCAAGAAGGAAATATGATAGAATGCAATGTGTGACAGACTTCACAAGTAAACATTTTTATATATGCTCTATCTCCCTGCCAGGTGTCGTTGGTAATGGCTTGTCGTAGCAGTCCCTCACATCACATGTAGTGTTTGCCAAGGATAAACTAAAATGTGACATGCCATGGTTACAAAATTAAGTTGGCAGTAAAGGATGTTAGAGGAAGGAGCTACATGGTGTTTCCTCTAATCATTGCTTGGCTTCTTCACATCGTGGTTAGTGTCATTGAACCTCAAATCAAAAGGTGATGAATGTAGGTGATGTGACAATCGTTGATTGTGTCTAAAGGCAGTTTCATCTATGGCTAAGATTTGAACCACAAATGGCTATCTATCAGCGTTTTCCTTCTCACTCATGTGAACCATCATTCTTTCATTAATGGCATTTCAATGTGTTTCAAGGTCATATAATTGATAATTAGATTGCTTTATCATCATTTTGCATGTGCATCATCCGAGCGTTCGAGTCTGTGGAAATTAAAGCAGGGAAATTCGAAGTAAAGTGCAGCCTAAGCTGGGTAAGTAGGATTTTAATCCTTATTCTATGAATGATCTAGATTGGATAATTAAAAAAGGGATTTGCATGTGCTTGTAATAAACCTAGAACCCTAGTTTAGAGAGAAGATAAATTTGTAAGGGTTTGCGAAATTAGAATCAACTAAATTTGATATTTTCTGGGTAAACATTGTTAAATTGAAAAGAAAATCCTTGTATTAAATTCAAGAACTCTAGGTCCATATAGGTCATAAAAATGAGTCAAGCTAGCAAATCATCAACAAGTAAACCAAAATCCAAGAAGGGAAAACTGAAGGCTGATGAGGTAAAACCTAAAATTGAAGAAGAAAGGCCAAAGACCAAAGGAGTAAAACGTGACTGCACTAGATTCATGGAGGATGACCTTATGATACTATTCCCTCAGGCCAAGATTATTGGGAAAATGGCTACTGGGGAGGGTATCCTATCTAACCACCTACAAGATTTTTCTTGGGAAAATGGAGACATTGTTGTACCCCAAAGTGGATGGGATTTGTTTGAATATGCTTATAGAAGGTATGATTTCCCTAAACCTATCAACAACCTATGGAGAATTGATTTGGGCAAGCTCATTGTGCCCAATGTGTTAATGGATGTTAACCTAATAAAGGAGATTGCCAAGTATTATGACCCATTGGACAAGGTCATAAAGAGTGTAGATGGAATCTGCAGAATGGAAATCAATAGGACCTAGGTTGTAAGGACTTTTGGGTTAGACCCCTCTACTACCGTTGCCATTCATTTTAGTGCCTTAAAGCAGGAATATGACAAGGAAAAATGTGCATACATAACCCACAAGCTTCCTAGGCATATGAGAAGAGACTTGGGCAAGAAAGGGCAAAGGTTTACTACTTAAGAATACTTATTACGCATTGTGTCAGGTTCTGGGCAGGAAGTTTGATTAAGGATGCCCATTCCCATGATGGTAAAGGTTGTTGATATTCAAGATAGAGAATCAAACAAGGGTTTTGATTATGCTTCCTTAGTTGATGCATATGTTGTTGTGGAGTGGCGTGAAGATTTGGTCCAAGTTTTTGGACCTCATCATAAAAGACAAGGATGGTAATGATTTGCTAATATAAACATGGACACCCATCTTGGACCAGCACTATTCTAAATCAAATTATCTTGATTTCAACAACAAATTGGTCATTTCTATCTTGGAGAACTTGGGGGTAAGGCCTATGGAGAGAATTTCTAGAAATGTAATGGGAATTCTAAGGCCCAAGGATTTTAGGCATGATACCATAATTGATCATAATTGGAGAGACTGATATTTTTTTAACACATGTACAATCTTTAGAGTATATGGTGCCCTGATACCTCCCCATTGTCTTCCTATTTGACAGGCTCACCTTTATGGAGATCATGTTCTAGTTGGATTCTATGGACAAGGAACACTATAGAAGTGCTAAGAAAGGATCATTTATCCTAGTACAACTTTCATTCTCCCATTTTAGGATTACATCTAAAGAAGGCATAGAAAACTTTGTGGGAATTCTAAGAGCCTTTAGAATGGATTCGGAAAAGGTGAGAAGATGTGAATTGAAGAGTTTATTGATGAAGTAAGTAGACATGTGGGTGGGTCAAGATTTTCCCATCAGTTCTTGTATTCAGAGGATGTAATTAGAAATTGGACAACTTCTGAAGAGATTGTGAATAGGAAGAATGCTTAGTGACATATCAATGAAGTTGAGGAGGGAATAATTAAGAAGAATCCAAGGTACATTATCCCTTATGCCCATATTCCTAGTGTGTTTCAAAAGGCTATGAAGATGTTAGAAGGTCATGAACAAGGCATATTTATGGATGAAGTCAATAAGGCTGAGGATACAACAGGGATAAAGAAAAGTGAGTATTTGGTTACAACTAGAGACAAGCCTGCTAGGTCAACTGCACTTGATCCCTCTAGTCAACCAATGGATATTGAAGGAGAGGAGGTTGCCCAGCCCCTTTTAGATTATTCTATTGACACTAAAGTTGGAATTACTATGGAAGAACACTCTGTTGAGCATATCCCAAGGGATGAAGACATACAACAAAATTTCCCTTCTCCCATGTCAATGATATTATTGATCCTTTTATCCCTACTAACAGAGTTGTTGCCACCATCTATGATAAGGAAGTGGATGAGACTGATGAAGATGTTAGAATGATGGCTCACAAGGAATTCATAATTGATGAATTCTTAGTGTAACAAAGGAGTTCAAGGAATTTTTTATTCAAGTCAGGTGTAAGGAAATTCATGAGCAAATTAAGAAAGTAAAGAAAGGGGTTGAACCCTCATTGCATGAGGAGGTTGAGAGGAAAGAGGAGGAGAAGATTTGTAATGAAATTGCATTGATTACACCTATAGAGGGCCGCTTGATGGTTAAAAAGAGTGATATTCTTTTATTGCCTGATTAGGATCTTTCTTCCACCATTGCTTTTGATGCAATAAAAAATGATGAAGAGGCTTATTTTTGTGGAGCAATTTGATAACATAGTGTTCGGCTCAGTTTTCAGCCCTAGATTATATGCAATGGAAATCTGGTTTGTGGCTCCTAACACAAGAAAGCCAATGGTGGTCAAATCAGTAAGTGATATCACCGGGGAATTTATTATAAGAAAAGCATCAAAAGTCAACCAAAGACATGCAACAAAGCTCACTATACATGCTGCAATGCTCAATGTTGATGCTGCAGAGATAATGTAGGAGAGATATGATCAACAACTAGATAAATTTAATTTGTTGTAGGGTGAGTATCTCAAATTGAAAGCCTATGCCCTTCATGAGAAGCTTGCAATGCCTGCAATAAAAGCTCTCCCATCCACTACTGATGCACAAGACTTGTCTGACCAAGATAGAATGAATTTGTCTCTCAAGATCAAAGGATTGAAGGGGGAATTGAAATTGGCCAAAGGTGGTGAGAAAAAGGCAAAAGATGAAGTGAAGAAGGTAATAACTGATATTATTGATGATATCCTAGGCCACATGATATCTTGTATTCTTCACAAATTAGAGAATGTTTGAAAGGTTTACGGAGACATCCACAAGGAATACAAGAAGCATGTTGCCATTCAGGATAGCTTCCAGAATGTATGGAGTAAATGGAGTGTGAGAGTTGGAGCTCTCAATGAAATACTAAAATACATGGGAAGTGATTCCGAGGAAACAAATAATTTGTCTCTGATGATGAAAGCTATTAGCTTGTTGGGTGATATTTCTGATTTTCATAGTAAGATGGACTTACAATTTAATAGGAAAATAAAGATGTTTAGGGACATTGAAAAGGATGGAGTGCCTTACATTTTAAATGAGGCATAGGAGCTTAAAGATTTCAATGATTGGAAAGCTGAGTTTGGAAGCATTGTCCCTAAGATGCTTGCTTTCATTTTCAAGGATGGAAACCCTAAGCTGGTAGAAATGAAAAATTTTATTGATAAAATGTTTAGAATGGAGGTAAACATGGACTTGTTTGTAAAGGAAGCCAAATCTATTATGGATGCCTAGTTAAACTTGCACAATTCAAAGGAGCAAAAACTATATGAAGTTAGGTGGTCATCTGAGGAAGAGCATAACATGTGGCTTGAAAATTTTAATAACTAAGCTTTGTGTGTAGTATGGTTTATAGCTGTCCCCTCCATTTTGAGAATTATTCACGCCTTCTGATGTAGTGGGACGTGTTTTGTCTTTTCTTATTTTATGCTCCTGAGCCCAGGGTTGTTGGAATTTGAAATGATATAAAAAATGGAATATTTGTTCATTAGAAAATAACTTCCTCCATGACATGCTTTTGGAAAGCAGAGGTATCTTCTCCAGCATATGTAACTATTTTTGTCCCATGTGTTGTCTTCACTACATGGGTTGTTATGGTCCAGTTTCCCTTGTAACTATAATGATTGTCAAATGAAAATCTAACATGTGTAGGTGGCCCGATGCTTGTTTCTCCCTTGTCTTATAAAAGGGATTTCAAGGCCACTTACAAAGGTTGTTGATATCTTGGAGTTTTTTGTAGAGAAGTGCAAGGAATAGAAGTTATGTTTTGTTCTAGGTTTTTTAATTCTTAATTGTATGTATATTGCAAATTTACTTAATAGTTCTAGCATCCGAAGTAAATATAAATGGTAGATTTCTGAAGCTAGTTATCTCCTAATGTGTGGCTTGTGCAAGTTATGAATTGAATGAATCAAAGATTGTTCAATTTGTCTTCATTAAATTTCTTATGATTGTATCTATCTATTCAAGGCTCTTATTCAAATAATGAGTTAAACGCTTTAATAGAAACATAAAATTATGTGAATGTATGCGAGGCTATTGTAAGTGTGACTGGTTAAGACATCCTAAGTGTAATGTTGTAAGGCAATGTTATGAAGCTCTCTAATGTTTAGGTTAAATGTTGTTAACAAGTTTCAGTTACATGTTGTTATGACTCTGTGACCCTAGGTTAAGGCACCAGTTTCTTCCCTTTGTCTGTTATCTTCAACTCTATAAATCAATCGAAAATAAATGCTTTTAAATCTTCAAATTCAGTTACAAGTGTTTGTCAAATTGATGTCTCACTTTGTTCTATGGTTATGAGCAATGATAAATGCTTGATTAATATAAGCTAGGTCCTCAAATGTTTCATAATCTTCAAGCAATTACGCATAGGACAAATCTGCTTTTCATAGTATTGGTAATAACTGGCACACGATATTTTAAATATTGTTAAGGATCACCCTCCTAGGTTTTGTTGAGCCTGAAGTGCAAAGGTAAAGTTAGTTTTAACTTTCACCTATGTGTTGGACAACCCTCCACAATAACCAAGTATTGAAAGTGGCTAAGTCATAGGTTATTCATGAGACTAGGTTGGGATTTAAAAACAACCAATAGAAATGGTGACTCTACTAGGGAATATTTGAATAGAATTGTGTCTTATCCTGAGTCTCATAATCCCTTGTTTACAAATACCAAAGCTCTTATAGCAGTTAGAGCTAAAAAGTGTTGAAGCTTTGAGTTCTTGGATCCCTTGTTCGTATTTTTGTAACTTGCCTTTTAGCTTGTCAAAGGTACTATCAAAGATCTTTGTGTCTGTAATTTTTTCAAAAGACTGGTTAAATATTTTCTATTCTCATAATTTGGGTGGTGACTATGAGTCTCATGTGCTGATGTAAAGATTATTTCAAAGAAATAAGTAAAGGAAACAAAGGAAAATTATAGAAAATATGAGAAGAACCTAAGGACAAATGAAGAATCATCCTGACCATAAGCTAGAAGGTGAATTGCCACAAAATACCAAACAATCTTGGAAAAAGAAGAACACCAATACTGGTGAGTTTGACATCTGCCCTCCTCCATTAGGATCTAGGCTTCTTATTACTAGTACTAGTGAAAATTTGTAGAAATCATATGAATATGGTAATGCCTGCTACAAATGAAGATAATTCCATTTTCAAGGATTTTGTTGAACAAGAACAAGCCTGTTTAAGTCTCCTAGCTAACAAGAAATTAACTCCCAATGTGTCAAACCCTTCTAATCCTATTAGTAGGTTACCCACCCCTTCTTTCCATATGAATGTTACAAATCTTTTGGATAGTTCTCTAGAAACTTCTGATTTAGCTACTACATTACCTAATGAAGAGGAATTAATGAATGAGATCCATGAGTTGCATAGAGAAAATTAGAGAGTAAAAGATTTGAATGCAAGAAGGGCTAAGGAAAGAGAGGAAAAGATTAGGAATGCTATGGATGAGAGGGATAGGTTGAAAGTAAGGTTGGAACGAATGAAGTTGTTGAGTCTAGAATAACCTAATCCTACCCCTATTATATTTTCTGGCCCAATTGTTCCCCAAGTGCTTAGTCGAAATGCTATAAATGTCCATTGAAAACTACCCCTACAAATACTTGGACTAGTTCTATTGTTACTACCACTGTTGCAGCCCCTTTTGCCTCTAAGCCTTATTTTCAACATGGTGGCAAAGGGAAGAAGCCTTTAAAAGGAGTATGTATTAAAGAGGTTGGATCACCTCAAAATATTCCTTCATCTAAGGAATCTGACTCATTGGATCTCAAGTTGAAGAAAGAAAATGAACAATTGCAAAAGGAGTTGGAAAGAGTGGAGATATTGGCTGCAAATGCTGAAATACAGAGGAAGATTGATTTTCTAAAATCTTCTATTAGAAACCCTACAAATTCTATTCCTCACAACCCATTGGCCTCTTCACCCATTGATATAAATATCTCAGCCTCTGCTCACCAGTCTGGCCCTAGTTCTCATGTACCTACCTTGTCTGAAAGCCAAAATATGAGACAACAAGGAATTCTAGGTGTAGGGGGAAGTGGTACAAATAGACAGCACAATAATTAGAGAGATCAGTACTAGAGGAGACCCTTGCAAATGGAGAGGTATAGGAAATTATCGTTTGATGGGATACATGGTTTTCCTAACCCTAATCCAAGTGATGTCAGAAATATATTAGCTAAGTTTACTAGAAATAATGTATTATCTAGTAAAGATCATTTAAGAGCCTTTTTGAACCTGTTGGATGACTATGAGATCGAGAATGAAGATGTAGTCATGAAGTTGTTTATGCAACCACTAGTAGAAGATGCTAGAGATTGGTACATGGGTTTACCTGAGGCTGGTATTGGGTCTTGGGAGGAATTCAAAAGAGTATTCAGAGAACAATATGGAGATAAGACAGACCCCCAGTTTATGTTGAATGAATTTAACACCATCTCTAAGGGACATAATGAAATGGTCTCTAATTTTAACACAAGATTCCAAAAGACAATGTTTAGGCTCCCTGTGGGTCTGAGACCTAGCGAACAAGTCTACCTTGTTTTATACCACAATGTCTTTGATTCAAAGCTAAGTTATTGCTTGAGAGATAAAGACCCCCAGTATTTGAGGGAGGCTTTCAAGATTGCTCTACACATTGAAAGCAACAGAAGGACCTCAAGGAAAGTAGGGAAAAGAGATGATGTAAAACTACTAAAAACCCCTAAAAGTTAGGAAAAGTTGCCAGGACAAGATGATAAGATGGATAAGGTTATTAGCGCCTTGAAGTATTTGAATTATAAGATTGCTAGATAAGAGAAGGGTCTGACAAATGAGAAGCCAACTTTCCAAAGGAATGAGAGGCCACCAAGACTACATGATCAGCCATACAATACTAATTGGCATAATGGTAAGCCTATTCTCAACAATCAGAAGAATTTACAGAGTAGGGATCCTCCTGATCCATTAAAGAAAACTTTTGAATTTTGTGGATGACAACCCATGGTGACTAGATTACCAATTACCCCATTCACTGTATTAGTGTGTAGTAGCACAATCTTTAGAAGAGACAAGGATTGTTATGAATGTGAATTATCTCATGAACATGATGGGGCAATTAATATGTTGTTTGCTGATGAAGAATGTTCTTCTAATGAGGAGGCTCATGAGGTTGATGTTGATAATCAAAGGTACATAGTAAGTGCACATCATCAACAGGTCTTTTCTGATGAGGATGATGAAGAAAGTTGCTCTATGAATGCTCTAGAAACTGAAGAAATTGGTGTCACATTAAGGAGACCTTCAAATGAAGAAATTAAGAAACTAACCACTGTTGTTGTGGCTCAATTTAAAAGTAACTATCATTTGCGAAACAGAGTTGTGAATGATGATCTAGGAAAGGCTGGTAGTGTGTTTATAAAGGAAAGTCAAGAAGACAAGAAAAAGGAGGAGCCAAAAGGAAAAGGTGCCAAAGTATGGAGAAAGAAACTTGAAGGGATACATGTTGATGAGTCGTTGGCTACTCCACCAGCTCTGAGCAAGCCTCAAAAATTAAAAACTAGTATAGAAAATAAAAATATTGTGATTCAAAAGGATGGAACACCTAATATGCATACGAGGAAATCTAAGGATAGCCTTGTGGTAGCTTGTGATGTACCCAAATACACCCATGTTGATATGTTCCAATTGTTACCATAGGTAAAGGTGTTAGTTCCATTTCTAGAGTTGATGAGGATTGAAAAGCATAAAGATAAGGCAATGGCCTTTATCATTGGTGTGGATACATTATGCAATGAAAAAGGGGAGAATATTCAGCCTGAAGGAAGTAAGGTGAAGACAAAAATAAAGGAAGTTGAGAGGAGTAGCAATGATAACTCTCAGATATTTTTAGGTGCCACACTTACTGCATGTCTTAATCAAATAGACCCTTTTTATGTGTTCCTGATCATAAATGACAGAATGTTAAAGAATTGTATGATTGACTCAGGGGCATCTTCAAACATCATGTCGGTTAGAGTCAAGCAAGCATTGGACCTGAAGATTACTAAAGCTTATGGAAAATACTATGCAATGGACAACAGGGAGGTCCCAATCAGAGGGATCATAAGAGAAATACCTTATAGGTTGGTGGCATATCCTGATAAAGAGTTTGTGATGAGTGCAACTATGGTGGATATCCCTCCAACATATGGCATGCTTCTATCTAGAAAGTGGACCGCTGCCATTGGTGGAAGCATGCAATGTAATATGTCTTTTGACACCATCCCCATTGATGGAAAGGATGTTAAGCTTCACAAGGAGCCTTTGGCTTCATCTATAGTGGTCGAAGATGAATCTGAGTTGCATATCAATTTTGTTGATGTAGACATTGGCAGCTTAGGGTTGAGGAGTTGCAAGAAGAAGAAGACAATAAACCTGTACCTTTGGAAAAGGAAGTAAAGGAGCAAGTGTCTAATGATGAATTGTGGAATATGTATTTTGATGGTACTTATTCTAGGGAAGGCTCTGGTGTAGGTGTTATCTCCATTTGACCTAGTGGTAAAACATTTAAGTTCTCATTTTCATTAATGTTTGTCTGCACAAACAATGTTACTGAATATGAGGCTTTGTTGCTTAGATTGAAAGTAGCATACAAACATGGAATAAGAAAATTAAGAGTTGTAGGTGACTCAAAATTGATTGTGTCTCAGGTGAGATCAATATTCATGTCTAAGAATAGTAGATTAAAACAATATATAAATGTTGTTTGGGACACAATAAAAATGTTTGATGCTTTTAACATTGAGTGGGTAGAAAGAAGTAAGAATACTATGGCAGATTTATAGGCCAACAAGCATTAAGGCCTAATGATATGACATTTGCAGGTATCTCAAAGGTTGAGATGCAAACAAGGCCTTCTGTCCCTGATAACATCTAGAATTAGCAAGTGTTTAATAATGATGAGGATATATTGAGATTCATGTAGTGCGTAGACCAATATGAAAATTAGGAGATAGACTTTGGAGCATTTGTGGAGGAAAAGCATGGAAAAGAAATAGTATTCAGATGTGAGGTGATCTAGCTCAAGACTAATAAAATTCCTAGGGGTCTTGTGGCTTTTGAAAGGGTCTTTCAAGGCCCTGATAAGAGTACTATTAAGAAAAATTCTGCACATCTAGATGATCTAGAAGAAATAAATCTTAGAACTAAGAATGCTCCGAAGAAAGTATATATAGGAAAAAAGATGAAGCCTCAAGTTAAAGAAATGCTGATTGCTTTATTGAGAAAATATAGATGTGTGTTTGCCTGGTCTTATGATGATCTAAAGGCATATAGAGAGGATTTGTTTTAGCATGAGATACCTCTTAAACCAAATGCAAAACCCTTCAGGTAGAAGCAGAGGTCAATAAACCCAAAATTGGTGCCTAAAATGTAGGTAGAACTAACAAAGTTAAGAGAGGGTGGGATTATAAAGCCAATCAAAAACTCAACTTAGTTGTCTAATCTTGTACCTATTGTACCTATTGGGGGGAAGTTGAGGTTCTCAGGAAATCTACCTCTTAGACCAGTCACAGTGCATGCACCTTTTCAATAGTGGGGAATTGATTTTATAGGAGATAGAGAAATCTAGTGGTGGGCATTCCGAGATCCTGGTAGCCACTGAATACTTCACAAAGTGGGTCGAAGCCATCCCTACAAGGGCTACTAGCAAGGTGGTGATAGATTTCTTAATGAACAACATTCTAATCAAATTTGGAGTTCTAGAAAGGATACTA
This sequence comes from Cunninghamia lanceolata, assembly GCA_027924645.1. NCBI lineage: Eukaryota > Viridiplantae > Streptophyta > Pinopsida > Cupressales > Cupressaceae > Cunninghamia > Cunninghamia lanceolata. The sequence continues at coordinate 11,133,254 of BSBN01001011.1, read as the reverse complement.
TCTAATAATTCTATGTGTTTTAGATCAGAAGAATTCTTAGACTTCTACAATAAGTATACTATATACATTTCCTTCTCAACTCCTTATCACCCACAAGGTAATGGAAAGGCTGATTCTAGCAATAAAAATTTAATGAAGATCATAAAAAGGATAATAGAGAAAAATAAGAAAGCTTGGGATTCAAAATTGAGACCATCCCTTTGGGCCGACAGGATGACAGTCAAGAATGCAATAGGGCAGTCTCCTTTCAACTTGGTTTATGGAATGGAGACCAGAATGCCAACAAACAACTTGTTACAAGTATATAAGTTCATCTAGGAATATGATGATAATTTCTTGAATGATATGCAACATAGAATTGATGTTCTTACAGAACTGGATGAAGTCAAGAGAGATGCATAGAAAAACACTCAAATGTTGCAGTTGTAGGTCAAGAAGTTGTATGACAAGAAGTCTTCTCATAGAAAATTTGAGAATGGAAATATGGTCTTGGTATGGAATGCCAGGGCTGAGGATAAGGGAAAACATGGGAAATTTGATGCCTTATGGTTGGGTCCATATTTGATCAACAATGCTCATGGAGAATACTCATATTTTTTGCAGTCTCTAATAGGTGAACTTCTAGAATTGCTAGTACATGGACAATTCCTTAAGCCATACTTCTCTTGAAGTATGTTGTTTTCCATGTACATTATATTATATGTGTGGTTTTTTTTAATATCATCTATCCTTTTCCTATTTGGTCAGGTTTTGTTTCTCTGTGTTTCTGCTTGGTCTTGTCTACTTCACCAGGAGATATTCTGGAATCTCACCCTATTCTTGGGAACAAGCGTCCCTGAACACGAGCCATTGGTAGGACTTGTGAAAATCTTGTGGTCCTTTGTGTGATTTCCTTCTTTGAAACTCTGCTTGGCCTTTGTGGGTGAGGGTTTATGTGAAACAATGTTTAGGGTTTAGCATAACTTGTGAAATCTTCAAAAAACCCTAGTCTCTGGTCACTAGGTAGCCTTTTCTATTTCCCTGTTGATTGGTAAAGCTTGTTTCCTTGTTGGTTGAGTGATAACTTGTGCCTTTTTCTTCGTATTCTGACTAGCCCTCACACCTAGTGTTACCATTTGGTCCCTTAGCAAAATTTTAACGAATATCTAACGCATTGTAATAAAGTTTTATCCCTAGGTTGGATTGTGAGTGTGCCTTTTAAAGTTGAGTCCCTTTTTGTTCATTCAACCTAGCGTGACCCCCTTTTAAAAATAGCCTTTTCAGCATGTGTGCATATGTTGTAACTTACATCTTCCATCGCGCATGTCCTTCACATCACACTTTTTCTTTTGGTGCTTCATTCTAAAATGCAATGTATGATGGAGCATTCCTTTGGACAGATGTTCACTCCATGGTTTATTGTGCATATCCTTTGCATCATAGTTTATACTTGTGAGGAGGAAGGGAAAGGGGTGATATGTTGTGAAGGTCCAAATTTGTGCCATGTGTCTCCATCTCTATTCATTGCAACATGTCTTCGCATCACAAGTTACTCAAGAAGGAAATATGATAGAATGCGATGTGCGACGGACTTCACAAGTAAAGATTTTTAGATATGCTCTATCTCCCTACCAGCTCTTGTTGGTAATGGCTCATCGCAGTAGTCCCTCGCATCACATGTAGTGCCTACCAGAGATAAACCGAAATGCGACATTCGATGGTTACAAAATTAAGTTGGCGGTAAAGGATGTTAGAGGAAGGATCTATGTGGTGTTTCCTCTAATCATCACCTGGCTTCTTGACATCATAGTTAGTGTCATTATACCTCAAAAAAAATTGATGAATGTAGGTGATGTGACAATTGTCAATTGTGTCTTAAGGTAATTTCACCTACGACTAAGATTTGAACTGGAAATGGCTATTTGTCATCCTTTTCCTTCTCACTCACACAAACCATCATTCTACCATTGATGGCATTTCAACGTGTTTCAAGGCCATATAATTGATAATCAGATTGTTTTCTCGTCATTCTATATTTTCATCATCTAAGCATTTGAATCTGTGGAAATCAATGTAGGGAAATTTGAAGCAAAGTGCAACCTAAGCCAGGTAGGTAGGATTTTAATCCTTATTCTATGAATGATCTAGATTGGATAATTTTAAAATGGATTTTCATGTGCTTGTGGTAAACATGGAACCCTAGTTTAGAGAGAAGAGCAATTTGTAAGGGTTTACGAAATCAGAATCAGTTGAATTTGATATTTTCTGGTTAAACATTATCAAATTGGAACTAAAAGCCCTGTATTAAATTCAAGAGACCTAGGTCCATTTAGGTCATAAAAATGAGTTAGGATAGCAAAGCATTAGCAAGTAAACCAAAATCTAGGAAGGCAAAACCAAAGACTGATGAGGTAAAACCTAAAATTGAAGAAAAAAGGCCGAAGACCAAAGGAGTAAAACTTGACTACACTAGATTCATGGAGGATGACCTTATGAGACTATTCCCTGGGGCCAACACTATTAGGAAAAGGGCTATTGGGGAGGGTATCCTATCTGACCACCTACAAGATTTTACCTGAGAAATTAGAGACATTGTTGTAGCCCAAACTGGATGGGATTTATTTGAATATGCCTATACAAGGTCTGATTCCTTGAACCTATCAACAACCTATGGAGAACTGATTTGCACAAGCTCATTGTGCCCAATGTGTTTGTGGATGTTAGCCTAATAAAGGAGATCACCAAGTGTTATAACCCAGTGGACAAAGTCATAAAGAGTGTAGATGGAACCTGCAGAATGGAAATCAATAGGACCCAAGTTGTAACTAGGACTTTTGGGTTAGACCCCTCTTCTATTGTTGCCATTAAGTTTAGTGCTTTGAAGTAGGAATATGACAAAGATGAGCATGCATATAGTACCCACAAGCTTCCTAGGCACAGAAGAAGAGACCTAGGCAATAAAAGGCAAAGGTTTACTGCACAGGAATCAGAGCCTTTTAGATATGATGAATTTGAGAATTATTCTAAGAATACTTATTACACATTGTGTTAGGTTCTAGGTAGGAAGTTTGATTTGAGGATGCCCATTCCCACGATGGTAATAGTTGTTGATATTCAAGATAGATAATCAAACAAGGGTTTTGATTATGCTTCCTTTGTTGCTAGCAAAATTCATAAGGAGCTAACCAAGTTGAGGGCTCCCAATGCTCCTCTAGTCTTCAAACATTATTCTTTGTTGATGCATATGTTGTTGTGGAGTGGCATTAATATTTGGTCCAAGTTTTTGGACCTCATCACAAAATATAGGGATGGTAATGATTTGTGAGTGCAAACATGGACACCCATCTAGGACCAACACTATTCTAAATCAAATTATCTTGCTTTTAGAAATAGATTGCTCATTGCTATCTTGGATAACTTGGGGGTAAGGCCTATGGAGAGAATTTCTAGAAATGTAATGGGAATTCTAAGGCCCAAGGAGTTTAGGCCTGACACTATAATTGATCATAATTGGGGAGATTGGTATTTCTTTAACACATGTATAGTCGTCAGAGTATATGGTGCGCTGGTACCTCCCCATTGTCTTCCTATCTTTGTATCTGATAGGCTCACCTTTATGGAGATCATGTGGTGGTTGGACTCCATGGAAAAGGAGCACTTTAGAAGTGCTAGGAAAGGATCATTTATCCCAGGATAACTTGTGTTCTCCCATTTTAGGATTACATCTAAAGAAGGCATAGATAACTTTGTGGAAATGCTAAGAGCCTTCAGAAACAATATGGAAAAGGTGAGAAGATGTGATGAAGCAAGGAGACATGTGGGTAGGTTAGGATTTTCCCATTAGTTCTTGTATTTAAAGGATGTAATTAGAAATCTGACAACTTCTGTAGAGATTGAGAATAGGAGGAATGTCTGGTGAAATATGAATGAAGTTGAGGAGGGGATAATTAAGAAGAATCTAAGGTACATTAGCCCTTATGCCCATATTCCTAATTGTTTCAAAAGGCTATGAAGATGTTACAAGATCATGAACATGGCATATTTATGGATGAAGTCAATACGGCTGAGGATGCAGCAGGGATAAAGAAAAGGGAGTATTTGGTTACAACTAGAGCGAAGCCTGCTAGGTCAACTGCACTTGATCCCTCCAGTCAACCAATGGATATTGAAGGAGAGGAGGTTGCCCAACCCCTTGTAGATTATTCTGTTGACACTGAAGTTAGAATTACTATGGAAGAACAATATATTGAGCATATCCCAGGGGATGAAGACGTACAACAAAATTTCCCTTCTCCCCATGTTAATGATATTATTGATCCTTTTATCCCTACTAACAAAGTTGTTATCACCATCTATGATGAGGAAGTGGATGAGGCTGATGAAGATGTTAGAATTATGGCTTGTAGGGAATTCATAAGTGAAGAATCCTTTGTGTAAACAAAGGAGTTCAAGGAATTTGTTATTCAAGTCAGGTGTAAGGAAATTAATGAGCGAATTGAGAAAGTAAAGGAAGGGGTTGACCCCTCATTGTATATGGAGGTTGAGAGGCAAGAGGAGGAGAATATTTGTAATGAAATTGCATTGATTACACCTACAGAGAGCTAGTTGATGGTTAAAAAGAGTGATATTCTTTTATTTCCCACTAGGGATCTTTCTTCTGCCATTTCTTTTGATGAAATAAAAAATGATGAAGAGGATTCCATTTTTGTGGAGCAATTTGATAATAGGATGTTCATCTCAGCTTTCAAACCTAGATTGCATGCAATGGCAATTTGGTCCATGGATCCTAACAGAGGAAAGCCAAGGGTGGTCAAATCAGTAGGAGATATCACTGGGGAAGTTATTATAAGAAGAGCATCAGAAGTCACCCCAACACATGCAAAAAAGCTCACTGTACATGTTGCAATGCTTAGTGTTGATACTATACAGATAATGTAGGAGAGATATGATCAGCTACTAGATAAATTTAATTTGTTATAGGGTGAGTATCTCAAATTGAAATCCTATGCCCTTCATGACAATCATACAATGCCTGTAATAAAATCTCTCGCATCCATTGCTACTACACAGGACTTGTCTGACCAAGATAGAATAACTTTGTCTCTCAGGATCAAAGGATTGAAGGAGGAATTGAAATTGGCTAGAGATGGTGAGAAAAAGGCAAAAGGTGAAGTGAAGAAGGTAATAACTGATATTATTGATGATATCTTAGGCCATATGATATCTTGTATTCTTCATAGATTAGACAATGTTTGGAAGGTTCATGGAGACATCCATGAGGCATACAAGAAGCATGTTGCCATTCAAGATAGCTTCCAGAATGTATGGAGTAAATGGAGTGTGAGAGTTGGAGAACTTAATGAAATACTAAAGTACATCATAAGTGATTTTAAGGAAGCAAATAATTTATCTCTGATGATGAAAGCTATTATCTTGTTGGGTGATATTTTTATTTTTTAGAGTAAGCTAGACTTATAATTTAATAGAGAAATAAAGATGTTTAGGGACATTGAAAAGGATGGAGTTCCTTGCATTTTAAATGAGGCACAGGAGCTTAAAGATTTCAACAATTCAAAAGTTGATTTTGGAAGCATTCTCCCTAAGATGTTTGATTTCATTTTCAAGAATGGAGACCCTGAGATAGCAAAATGAAATAGTTCTATTGGTAAAATGTTTAGGATAGAGGTAAGCATGGACTTATTTGTAAAGGAAGTTAGAGCTATTATGGATGCCTGGTTCAACATGCATAATTCAAAGGTGCAACATCTGTATGAAGTCGGGTTTCTATCTGAGGAAGAATATAACATGTGGCTTGAAAATTTTACTAACTAAGCTTTTTGTGCAGTATGGTTTATAGTTGTCCCTTCCATTTTGAGAATTATTCACACCTTCTAATGTAGTGGGATGTGTTTTATCTTTTTCTATTTTATGCTCCTGAGCCCAGGGTTGTTGGAATTTGAAATGATATGACAAATGGAATATTTGTTCATTAGAAAATAACTTCCTCCATGGTGTGCTTTTGGAAAGCAAAGGTATCTTCTCCAGCATATGTAACTGTTCTTGTCCCATGTGTTGTCTTCACTGCACGGGTTGTTATGGTCCAGTTTCCCTTGTAACGGTAATGATTGTCAAATGAAAATCTAACATGTGTAGGTGACCCGATGCTTGTTTCTCCCTTGTGTTATAAAAGAGATTTCAAGGCCACTTACAAAGGTTGTTGATATCTTGGAGTTTTTGTTAGAGAAGTGCAGGGAATAGAAGCTATGTTTTGTTCTAGTTTTTTTAATTCTTAATTGTATGTATATGGCAAATTTACTTAATAGTTCTAGCATCCAAAGTAAATATAAATGGTAGATTTCTGAAGCTAGTTATCTCCTAATGTGTGGTTTGTGCAAGTTATGAATTGAATGAATCAAAGATTGTTCAATTTGTCTTCATTAAATTTCTTATGATTGTATCTATCTATTCAAGGCTCTTATTCAAATAATGAGTTAAACACTTTAATAGAAACATAAACTTATGTGAATGTATGCGAGGCTATTGTAAGTGTGACTGGTTAAGACATCCTAAGTGTAATGTTGTAAGGCAATATTATGAAGCTCTCTAATGTTTAGGTTAAATGTTGTTAACAAGTTTCAGTTACATGTTGTTATGACTCTGTGACCCTAGGTTAAGGCACCAGTTTCCTCCCTTTGTGTGTTATCTTCAACTCTATAAATCAATAAAAAATAAATGCTTTTAAATCTACAAACTTAGTTACAAGTGTTTGTCAAATTGATGTCTCACTTTGTTCTATGGTTATGAGCAATGATAAATGCTTGATTAATCTAAGCTAGGTCCTCAAATTTTTCATAATCTTCAAGTAATTACGCATAGGACAAATTTTCTTTTCATAGTATTGGTAATAACTGGCACATGATATTTTAAATACTGTTAAGGATCACCCTTCTATGTTTTGTTGATCTTGAAGTGCAAAGGTAAAGTTAGTTTTAACTTTCACCTATATGTTGGACAACCCCCCACAATAACCAAGTATTGAAAGTGGCTAAGTCATAGGTTATTCATGAGACTAGGTTGGGATTTAAAAACAACCAATAGAAATGGTGACTCTACTAGGGAATATTTGAATAGAATTGTGTCTTATCCTAAGTCTCATAATCCCTTGTTTACAAATACCAAATCTCTTATATCCGTTAGAGCTAAAAAGTGTTGAAGCTCTGAGTTCCTGGATGCCTTGTTCATATTTTTGTAACTTGCCTTTTAGCTTGTCAAAGGTACTATCAAAGATCTTTGTGTCTGTAATTTTTTCAAAAGACTGGTTAAATATTTTCTATTCTCATAATTTGGGTGGTGACTCTGAGTCTCATGTGCTGGTGTAAAGATTATTTCAAAGAAATAAGTAAAGGAAACAAAGGAAAATTATAGAAAAGATGAGAAGAACCTAAGGACAAATGAAGAATCATCCTGACCATAAGCTAGAAGGTGAATTGCCACAAAAAAACCAACAATCTTGGAAAAAGAAGAACACCAATAATGGTGAGTTTGACATCTGCCCTCCTTCATTAGGATCTAGGCTTCTTGTTACTAGTACTAGTGAAAATTTGTAGAAATTATATGAATATGGTAATACCTACTACAAATGAAGATAATTCCATTTTCAAGGATTTTGTTGAAGAAGAACAAGCCTATTCAAGTCTCCTAGCTAACAAGAAATTAACTCCCAATGTGTCAAACCCTTCTAATCCCATAGAATATGATCTACTTGGTAATCCAATTAGTAGGTTACCCACCCCTTCTTTCCATATGAATGTTACAAATCTTTTGGATAGTTCTCTAGAAACTTCTAATTTAGCTACTACATTACCTAATGAAGAGGAATTAATGAATGAGATCCATGAGTTGCATAGAGAAACTTAGAGAGTAAAGGATTTGAATGTGAGAAGGGCTAAGGAAAGAGAGGAAAAGATTAGGAATGCTATGGATGAGAGGGATAGGTTGAAAGTAAGGCTAGAACGAATGAAGTTGTTGAGTCTAGAATAACCTAATCCTACGCCTATTACATTTGCAGGCCCAGTTGTTTCCCAAGTGCTTAGTCAAAATGCTATAAATGTCCATTGAAAACTACCCCTACAAATACTTGGACTAGTTCTGTTGTTACTACCACTATTGCAGCCCCTTTTGCCTCTAAGCCTTCTTTTCAACATGGTGGCAAAGGGAAGAAGCATTTAAAAGGATTATGTATTAAAGAGGTTGGATCACCTCAAAATATTCCTTCATCTGACTCATTAGATCTCAAGTTGAAGAAAGAAAATGAACAATTGCAGAAGGAGTTGTAAAGAGTGGAGATATTGGCTGCAAATGCTGAAATACAGAGGAAGATTGATTTTCTAAAATCTTCTATTGGAAACCCTATAACTTCTATTCCTCACAACCCATTGGCCTCTTCACCCATTGATATAAATATCTCAACATTTGCTCACCAGTCTGGCCTTAGTTCTCATGTACCTACCTTGTTTGAAAGCCAAAATATGAGACAACAAGGAATTCTGGGTGTAGGGGGAAGTGGTACAAATAGACAACACAATAATCAGAGAGATCAGTTCCAGAGGAGACCCTTGCAAATGGAGAGGTATAGGAAATTGTCATTTAATGGGATACATGGTTTTCCTAACCCTAATCCAAGTGATGTTAGAAATATATTAGCTAAGTTTACTGGAAATAATGTATTATCTAGCGAAGATCATTTAAGAGCCTTTTTGAACTTGTTGGATGACTATGAGATCGAGAATGAAGATGTAGTCATGAAGTTGTTTATGCAATCACTAGTAGAAGATGCTAGAGATTGGTACATGGGTTTACCTGAGGCTGGTATTGGGTCTTGGGAGGAATTCAAAAGAGTATTCAGAGAACAATATGGAGATAAGACAGACCCCCGGTTTATGTTGAATGAATTTAACACCATCTCTAAGGGACATAATGAAATGGTCTCTAATTTTAACACAAGGTTCCAAAAGACAATGTTTAGGCTCCCTGTGGGTCTGAGACCTAGCGAACAAGTCTACCTTGTTTTATACCACAATGTCTTTGATTCAAAGTTAAGTTATTGCTTGAGAGATAAAGACCCCTAGTATTTAAGGGAGGCTTTCAAGACTGCTCTACACATTGAAAGCAATAGAAGGACCTCAAGGAAAGTAGGGAAAAGAGATGATGTAAAACTGCTAAAAACCCCTAAAAGTCAGGAAAAGTTGCCAGGACAAGATGATAAGATGGATAAGGTTATTAGCGCCTTGAAGGATTTGAATTATAAGATTGCTAGATAAGAGAAGGGTCTGACAAATGAGAAGCCAACTTTCCAAAGGAATGAGAGGCCACCAAGACTACATGATCAGCCATACAATACTAATTGGCATAATGGTAAGCCTATTCTCAACAATCAGAAGAATTTACAAAGTAGGGATCCTCCTGATCCATTAAAGAAAACTTTTGAATTTTGTGGATGACAACCCATGGTGACTAGATTACCAATTACCCCATTCACTGCATTAGTGTGTAGTAGCACAATCTTTAGAAGAGACTAGGATTGTGATGAATGTGAATTATCTCATGAACATGATGGGGCAATTAATATGTTGTTTGCTGATGAAGAATGTTCTTCTAATGAGGAGGCTCATGAGGTTGATGTTGATAATCAAAGGTACATAGTAAGTGCACATCATCAACAGGTCTTTTTTGATGAGGATGATGAAGAAAGTTGCTCTATGAATGCTCTAGAAACTGAAGAAATTGGTGTCACATTAAGGAGACCTTCAAATGAAGAAATTAAGAAACTAACCACTGTTGTTGTGGCTCAATTTAAAAGTAACTATCATTTGTGAAATAGATTTGTGAATGATGATCTAGGAAAGGCTGGCAGTGTGTTTATAAAGGAAAGTCAAGCAGACAAGAAAAATGTGTAACCAAAAGCAAAAGGTGCCAAAGTATGGAGAAAGAAACTTGAAGGGATACATGTTGATGAGTCGTTGGCTACTCCACCAGCTCTGAGCAAGCCTCAAAAATTAAAAACTAGTATAGAAAATAAAAATATTGTGATTCAAAAGGATGGAACACCTAATATGCATACGAGGAAATCTAAGGATAGCCTTGTGGTAGCTTGTGATGTACCCAAATACACCCATGTTGATATGTTCCAGTTGTTATCACAAGTAAAGGTGTTAGTTCCATTTCTAGAGCTGATGAGTATTGAAGAGCATAAAGATAAGGCAATGGCCTTTATCGTTGGTGTGGATACATTGTGCAATGAGAAAGGGGAGAATATTCAACCTGAAGGAAGTAAGGCGAAGACAAAAATAAAGGAAGTGGAGGGGAGTAGCAATGATAACCCTCAGATATTTTTAGGTGCCACACTTACTGCATGTCCTAATCAAATAGACCCTTTTTATGTGTCCCTGATCATAAATGATAGAATGTTAAAGAATTGTATGATTGACTCAGGGGCATCTTCAAACATCATGCTAGTTAGAGTCAAGCAAGCATTGGACCTAAAGATTACTAAAGCTTATGGAAAATACTATGCAATGGACAACAGGGAGGTCCCAATCATAGGGATCATAAACGAAATACCTTATATATTGGTGGCATATCCTAATAAAGAGTTTGTGATGAGTGCAACTATGGTGGATATCCCTCCAACTTATGGGATGCTTCTATCTAGAAAGTGGACCGCTGCCATTGCTGAAAGCATGCAATATAATATGTCTTTTAACACCATCCCCATTGATGGAAAGGATGTTAAGCTTCACAGGGAGCCTCTGGCTTCATATATAGTGGTCGAAGATGAATCTGAGTTGCATATCAATTTTGTTGATGTAGACATTGGCAGCTTAGGGTTGAGGAGTTGCAAGAAGAAGAAGACAATAAACCTGTACCTTTGGAAAAGGAAGTAAAGGAGCAAGTGTCTAATGATGAATTGTGGAATATGTATTTTGATGGTACTTGTTCTAGGGAAGGCTCTGGTGTAGGTGTTATCTCCATTTGACCTAGTGGCAAAACATTTAAGTTCTCATTTTCGTTGATGTTTGTCTGCACAAACAATGTTACTGAATATGAGGCTTTGTTGCTTAGATTGAAAGTAGCATACAAACATGGAATAAGAAAATTAAGAGTTGTAGGTGACTCAAAATTGATTGTGTCTCAGGTGAGATCAATATTCATGTCTAAGAATAGTAGATTAAAACAATATATAAATGTTGTTTGGGACACAATAGAAATGTTTGATGCTTTTAACATTGAGTGGGTAGAAAGAAGTAAGAATACTATGGCAGATTTACTGGCCAATAAGCATTAAGGCCTAATGATATGACATTTACAGGTATCTCAAAGGTTGAGATGCAAACAAGGCCTTCTGTCCTTGATAACATCCAGAATTACCAAGTGTTTAATGATGATGAGGATATATTGAGATTCATGTAGTGCATAGACCAATATGAAAATTAGGAGATAGACTTTGGAGCATTTGTGGAGGAACAGCATGGAAAAGAAACAGTATTTAGATGTGAGGTGATCTAGCTCAAGACTCATAAAATTCCTAGGGGTCTTGTGGCTTTTGAAAGGGTCTTTCAAGGCCGTGATAAGAGTACTATTAAGAAAAATTCTGCACATCCAGATGATCTAGAAGAAATAAATCTTAGAACTAAGAATGCTCCGAAGAAAGTATATATAGGAAAAAAGATGAGGCCTCAAGTTAAAGCAATGCTGATTGCTTTATTGAGAAAATATAGATGTGTGTGTGCCTAGTCTTATGATGATCTAAAGGCATATAGAGAAGATTTGTTTTAGCATGAGATACCTCTTAAACCAAATGCAAAACCCTTCAATTAGAAGCAGAGGTCAATAAACCCAAAATTGGTGCCTAAAATGCAGGTAGAACTAACAAAGTTAAGAGAGGGTGGGATTATAAAGCCAATTAGACACTCAACTTGGTTGTCTAATCTTGACCTATTGTACCTATTGGGGGGAAGTTGAGGTTCTCAGGAAATCTACTTCTTAGACCAGTCACAGTGCATGTGCCTTTTCAATAGTGGGGAATTGATTTTATAGGAGATAGAGAAATCTAGTGGTGGGCATTCCTAGATCCTGGTAGCCACTGAATAGTTCACAAAGTGGGTCAAAGCCATCCCTACAAGGGCTACTAGTAAGGTGGTGATAGATTTCTTAATGAACAACATTCTAATCAAATTTGGAGTTCTAGAAAGGATAGTATCTAATAATTCTATGTGTTTTAGATCAGAAGAATTCTTAGACTTCTACAATAAGTATATGATATACATTTCCTACTCAACTCCTTATCACCCACAAGGTAATGGATAGGCCAATTCTAGCAATAAAAAATTAATGAAGATCATAAAAAAGGATAATAGAGAAAAATAAGAAAGCTTGGGATTCAAAATTGAGACAATCCCTTTGGGCCGACAGGATGACAGTCAAGAAAGCAATAGGGCAGTCTCCTTTCAACTTGGTTTATGGAATGGAGACCAGAATGCCAACAAACAACTTGTTACAAGTATATAAGTTCATCTAGGAATATGATGATAATTTCATGAATGATATGCAACATAGAATTGATGTTCTTACAGAACTGGATGAAGTCAAGAGAGATGCATAGAAAAAAACTCAAATGTTGCAGTTGTAGGTCAAGAAGTTGTATGACAAGAAGTCTTCTCATAGAAAATTTGAGAATGGAAATATGGTCTTGATATGGAATGCCAGGGTTGCAGATAAGGGAAAACATGGGAAATTTGATGCCTTATGGTTGGGTCCCTATTTGATCAACAATGCTCAAGGAGAATACTCATATTTTTTGCAGTCTCTAATAGGTGAACTTCTAGAATTGCTAGTACATGGACAATTCCTTAAGCCATACTTCTCTTGAAGTATGTTGTTTTCCATGTACATTGTATTATATGTGTGGTTTTTTAAAATATCATCTATCCTTTTCCTATTTGCTTAGGTTTTGTTTCTCTGTGTTTCTGCTTGGTCTAGTCTACTTCACCAGGAGATATTCTGGAATCTCACCTTGTTCTTGGGAACAAGCATCCCCAAACATGAGCCATTGGTAGGACTTGTGAAAATCTTGTGGTCCTTTGTGTGATTTCCTTCTTTGGAACTCTGCTTGGCCTTTGTGGGTGAGGGTTTATGTGAAACAATGTTTAGGGTTTAGCATAGTTTTATCCCTAGGTTGGATTGTGAGTGTGCCTTTTAAAGGTGAGTCCATTTTTGTTCATTCAACCTAGCGTGACCCCCTTTTAAAAATAGCCTTTTCAGCATGTGTGCATATGTTGTAACTTACGTCTTCCATCATGCATGTCCTTCGCATCACATTTTTTCTTTTGGTGCTTCATTCTAAAATGCGATGTACGATGGAACATTCCTTTGGACAAATAATCACTCCATGGTTTATTGTGCATATCCTTTGCATCATAGTTTATACTTGTGAGGAGGAAGGGAAAGGGTTATATGCGATGAAGGTCCAAATTTGTGCCATGTGTCTCCATCTCTATTCATTGCAACATGTCTTCGCATCACAAGTTACTCAAGAAGGAAATATGATAGAATGCGATGTGCGATGAACTTCACAAGTAAAGATTTTTAGATATGCTCTATCTCCGTACCAGGTCTTGTTGGTAATGGCTCGTTGCAGTAGTCCCTCACATCACATGTAGTGTCTACCAGAGATAAACTGAAATGCGACATTCAATGGTTACAAAATTAAGTTGGCGGTAAAGGATGTTAGAGGAAGGATCTATGTGGTGTTTCCTCTAATCATCGCTTGGCTTCTTGACATCACAGTTAGTGTCATTATACCTCAAAAAAAAGTGATGAATGTAGGTGATGTGACAACTGTCAATTGTGTCTTAAGGCAATTTCACCTATGGCTAAGATTTGAACTAGAAATGGCTATTTGTCAGCCTTTTCCTTCTCACTCACAAAAACCATCATTCTACCATTAATGGCATTTCAAAATGTTTCAAGGCCATATAATTTATAATCAGATTGTTTTCTCATCATTCTATATTTTCATCATCTAAGCATTTGAATATGTGGAAATCAATGTAGGGAAATTTGAAGCAAAGTGCAGCCTAAGCCAGGTAAGTAGGATTTTAATCCTTATTCTATGAATGATCTAGATTGGATAATTTTAAAATGGATTTTCATGTGCTTGTGGTAAACATGGAACCCTAGTTTAGAGAGAAGAGCAATTTGTAAGGGTTTACGAAATTAGAATCAGTTGAATTTGATATTTTCTGGTTAAACATTGTCAAATTGGAACTAAAAGCCCTATATTAAATTCAAGAGACCTAGGTCCATTTAGGTCATAAAAATGAGTTAGGATAGCAAAGCATTAGCAAGTAAACGAAAATCCAAGAAGGCAAAACCAAAGGCTGATGAGGTAAAACCTAAAATTGAAGAAAAAAGGCCAAAGACCAAAGGAGTAAAATGTGACTACACTAGATTCATGGAGGATGACCTTATGAGACTATTCCTTGGGGCCAACACTATTAGGAAAAGGGCTATTGGGGAGGGTATCCTATCTGACCACCTACAAGATTTTACCTAAGAAATTAGAGACATTGTTGTACCCCAAACTGGATGGGATTTATTTGAATGTGCCTATACAAGGTCTAATTCCTTGAACCTATCAACAACCTATGGAGAACTAATTTGCACAAGCTCATTGTGACCAATGTGTTTGTGGATGTCAGCCTAATAAAGGAGATCACCAAGTGTTATGACCCAGTGGACAAGGTCATAAAGAGTGTAGATGGAACCTGCAGAATGGAAATCAATAAGACCCAATTTGTAACTAGGACTTTTCGGTTAGACCCCTCTGCTATCGTTGCCATTAAGTTTAGTGCTTTGAAGTAGGAATATGATAAGGATAAGCATGCATATAGTACCCACAAGCTTCCTAGGCACAGAAGAAGAGACCTGGGCAATAAAAGGCAAAGGTTTACTGCACAGGAATCAGAGCCTTTTAGATATGATGAATTTGAGAATTATTCTAAGAATACTTATTACACATTGTGTTAGGTTCTAGGTAGGAAGTTTGATTTCAGGATGCCCATTCCCATGATGGTAATAGTTGTTGATATTCAAGATAGATAACCAAACAAGGGTTTTGATTATGTTTCCTTTGTTGCTAGCAAAATTCATAAGGAGCTAACTAAGTTGAGGGCTCCCAATGCTCCTCTAGTCTTCAAACATTATTCTTTGTTGATGCATATGTTGTTGTCGAGTGGCATGAATATTTGGTCCAAGTTTTTGGACATCATCACAAAATATAGGGATGGTAATGATTTGTGAGTGCAAACATGGACACTCATCTAGGACCAACACTACTCTAAATCAAATTATCTTGCTTTTAGAAATAGATTGCTCATTGCTATCTTGGATAACTTGGGGGTAAGGCCTATGGAGAGAATTTCTAGAAATGTAATGGAAATTCTAAGGCCCAAGGAGTTTAGGCCTGACACTATAATTGATCATAATTGGGGAGACTGGTATTTCTTTAACACATGTATAGTCGTCAGAGTATATGGTGCCCTGGTACCTCCCCATTGTCTTCCTATCTTTGTATCTAATAGGCTCACCTTTATGGAGATCATGTGGCAGTTGGACTCCATGGAAAAGGAGCACTTTAGAAGTGCTAAGAAAGGATCATTTATCCTAGGATAACTTGTGTTCTCCCATTTTAGGATTACATCTAAAGACGGCATAGATAACTTTGTGGAAATGCTAAGAGCCTTGAAAAACAATATGGAAAATGTGAGAAGATGTGATGAAGCAAGGAGACATGTGGGTAGGTTAGGATTTTTCCATTAGTTCTTGTATTCAAAGGATGTAATTAGAAATCTGACAACTTCTGTAGAGATTGAGAATAGGAGGAATGTCTGGTTAAATATGAATGAAGTTGAGGAGGGGATAATTAAGAAGAATCTAAGGTACATTAGCCCTTATGCCCATATTCCTAATTGTTTCAAAAGGCTATGAAGATGTTAGAAGATCATGAACATGGCATATTTATGGATGAAGTTAATAAGACTGAGGATGCAGCAGGGATAAAGAAAAGGGAGTATTTGGTTACAACTAGAGCCAAGCCTGCTAGGTCAATTGCACTTGATCCCTCTAGTCAACCAATGGATATTAAAGGAGAGGAGGTTGCCCAACCCCTTGTAGATTATTCTATTGACACTGAAGTTAGAATTACTATGGAAGAATAATCTATTGAGTATATCCTAGGGGATGAAGACGTACAACAAAATTTCCCTTCTCCCCATGTCAATGATATTATTGATCCTTTTATCCCTACTATTGTTGTCACCATCTATGATGAGGAAGTGGATGAGGCTGATGAAGATGTTAGAATTATGGCTTGTAGGTAATTCATAAGTGAAGAATCCTTTGTGTAAACAAAGGAGTTCAAGGAATTTGTTATTCAAGTCAGGTGTAAGGAAATTAATGAGCGAATTGAGAAAGTAAAGGAAGGGGTTGACCCCTCATTGTATGAGGAGGTTCAGAGGCAAGAGGAGGAGAAGATTTGTAATGAAATTGCATTGATTACACCTGCAGAGAGCTAGTTGATGGTTAAAAAAAGTGATATTCTTTTATTTCCCAGTAGGGATCTTTCTTCTACCATTTCTTTTGATGAAATAAAAAATGATGAAGAGGATTCCATTTATGTGGAGCAATTTGATAATAGGGTGTTCATCTCAGCTTTCAAACCCAGATTGCATGCAATGGCAATTTGGTCCATGGATCCTAACAGAGGAAAGCCAAGGGTGGTCAAATCAGTAGGAGATATCACTAGGGAAGTTATTATAAGAAGAGCATTAGAAGTCACCCCAACACATGCAAAAAAGCTCACTGTACATGTTGCAATGCTTAGTGTTGATACTGCAGAGATAATGTAGGAGAGATATGATCAGCTACTAGATAAATTTAATTTGTTGCAGGATGAGTATCTCAAATTAATATCCTATGCTCTTCATGACAATCATATAGTGCCTGTAATAAAATCTCTCCCATCCATTGCTACTGCACAGGACTTGTCTGACCAAGATATAATGTCTTTGTCTCTTAGGATCAAAGGATTGAAGGAGGAATTGAAATTGGCTAGAGATGGTGAGAAAAAGGCAAAAGGTGAAGTGAAGAAGGTAATAACTGATATTATTGATGATATCTTAGGCCATATGATATCTTGTATTCTTCATAGATTAGACAATGTTTGGAAGGTTTATGGAGACATCCATGAGGCATACAAGAAGCATGTTTCCATTCAAGATAGCTTCCAGAATGTATGGAGTAAATGGAGTGTGAGAGTTGGAGAACTTAATGAAATACTAAAGTACATCATAAGTGATTCTGAGGAAGCAAATAATTTATCTTTGATGATGAAAGCTATTATCTTGTTGGGTGATATTTTTGTTTTTCAGAGTAAGCTGGACTTATAATTTAATAGAAAAATAAAGATGTTTAGGGACACTGAAAAGGATGGAGTTCCTTGTATTTTAAATGAGGCACAGGAGCTTAAAGATTTCAATGATTCAAAAGTTGAGTTTGGAAGCATTGTCCCTAAGATGTTTGCTTTCATTTTCAAGGATGGAGACCCTGAGATAGCAAAATTAAATAGTTCTATTGGTGAAATGTTTAGGATAGAGGTAAGCATGGACTTATTTGTAAAGGAAGTCAGAGCTATTATGGATGCCTGGTTCAACTTGCATAATTCAAAGGTGCAACATCTGTATGAAGTCGGGTGGCTATCTGAGGAAGAATATAACATGTGGCTTGAAAATTTTACTAACTAAGCTTTTTGTGCAGTATGGTTTATAGTTGTCCCCTCCATTTTGAGAATTATTCACACCTTCTAATGTAGTGGGATGTGTTTTATCTTTTTCTATTTTATGCTCCTGAGCCCAGGGTTGTTGGAATTTGAAATGATATGACAAATGGAATATTTGTTCATTAGAAAACAACTTCCTCCACGATTTGCTTTTGGAAAGCAGAGGTATCTTCTCCAGCATATGTAACTATTTTTGTCCCATGTACTATCTTCACTGCGCAGGTTGTTATGGTCCAATTTCCATTATAATTTTAATGATTGTCAAATGAAAATCTAACATGTGTAGGTGGCCCGATGCTTGTTTCTCCCTTGTGTTATAAAAGGGATTTTAAGGCCACTTACAAAGGTTGTTGATCTCTTGGAGTTTTTTGTAGAGAAGTATGGGGATAAAAGTTTTGTTTTGTTCTAGGTTTTCTGATTCTAAATTGTATGTATATTGCAAATTTTCTTAACAGTTCTAGCATCCAAATTGAATACAAATGGCAAATTTATGAAGCTAGTTATCTCCTGATCTGTGGTTTGTGCAAGTTATGAATTGAATGAATCAAAGATTATTCAATTTGTCTTCATAAAATTTCTTGTGAATGTATCTATCTATTCAAGGCTCTTATTCAAAGAATGGGTTAAATGCTTTAATAGAAACATAAACTTGTGTGAATGTATGCAAGGATATTGTAAGTATGACTAGTTAAGACATCCTAAGTGTAATGTTCTAAGGCAATGTTATGAATCTCTCTGATGTTCAGGTTAAATGATGTTAACAAGTTTTAGTTACATTTTGTTCTGACTTCGTGACCCTAGGTTAAGGCACCAGTTTGTTCCCTCTATGTGTTATCTTCAACTCCATAAACTAATTGAACCCAAATGCTTTTAAATCATCAAATTCAGTTGCAAGTGTTTGTCAAATTGATGTCTCACTTTGTTCTATGGTCTTGAGAAATGTTAAACGATTGATTAATCCTCAAAATTTTCATAATCCTCAATAAATTATACATAAGACAAATCTTTTTTTCATAGTATTGGTAATAATTGGCATAGGATATTTTAAAACTATTAAGGATCACCCTCCTAGGTTTTGCAGAGCCTGAAGTGTAGAGGTTGTAGATTAGATATGCAAATAAGGTTGAAATACTAAACAAAATGCAATAAACACAAAGTTATACCTTACAAGAAAACCCAATCCCATCAAGGGAGGAAGGAGCCTTTGCACCCAAAACAAGCTCCTAGACAAAGATAATCCCTAGACAATGAATTGAAATGTGAAATGCTACTTCTAGTTTGCAACTCACTATTCTAGGTCAAGAGTGATTTTGACATGGTAATTTTGTATAAACTTGGATCATGATAATGGATTGTGAGAGGTTCTATTTATAGACTTTTGGAAGGGATTTTGATCCAATGGTGGAGGATAAAAGTGATGTGGAGGGCCTAGATTGAATCTTGAATGATTGGAGGGCTAGGAATAAAAGTGATTCTTTTATTCATTTTGGGAAAAGGGGTTATTTAATGAGCATGGGGGTGAAGGATTATTTTGGAATTAAAGATTCATATGGGGGAATGTAAATGAATTAAAAATTTATTTGGGGAAGAGAGGAAATAAATGAGTATGGGTTTGTAAGGAGAAATAAATGTGATGTGGGATGTTTTTAAATAAAAAATTGACTTATGTGGATTTAATTCAATTTTTTGTTTGGAGGATGTGGGGAAAGGTGTTAAACAAGGTTTGACCACCCAAATGAAGGGGTTAGGATTAATTAAATAGAGGTTTTATTTAATTAATCCTAGGGCTACGATGAGGTAGGCTAGGGTAGGCAATTAAATAATAGCTATTTAATTGTCTAGGGTAGGGATAGGTTAATTAATAGGCTGGATTAATTAGTTAACATGGTTTTAACTAATTAATTAGATTTAGTGAAAAAGGGGAAATTGATTTAATAAATATTGCATATTTATTAAATTAATTGGCTAAGGTTTGGACTATTGAATTAATGAAATTAATTCAATTTTGGGGATAAAATGGTGTGAATTTGGAAAGCAAAAGAGGTAATTAATTAAATAAAAATTTAATTAATTGGTTAGAAGGGAAATTGGTGTGTTTAGGGTTGTTAGGAGTCAGTTTGATGGTAGAAGACATTTTTAGGTGTCTACAGAGGTAAAGTTAGTTTTAACTTTTGCCTATGTGTTGGCCAACCCCCCACAATAACCAAGTATTGAAAGTGGCCCAGTCATAGGTTATATTTGAGACTAGGTTGGGATTTAAAAACAACCAACAGCTTGCGTGCCCATTTCTAAATGGGTACCCATTTTTTTTAAAATGAGTACTCATTCATGTTGGGATTTATTTTTCCCGACACTTCCCCTATATGTGGACCCAACTTTTTGCTTCTACCTAAGGTGTAAAATCTAATGAACCCCAATCATCACTGAAATATGTACTCAAAGGCAAATCAGTATTCTAATTATTGCTATTGTTAGCAGCAAAGAATAGTAGGTCAGCTTTTGTTGAAGAAGGAATCAAAGTGTTGAGAGATCTAGAAAGAGGACCTATTGAGATCCGACTTCTACTTGTAAGCAAGTTCCTAGATTCAGATCACCCTCAACCATATAGAGTTTGTTGTTATAAATGAACTTCAATTTATGATGAAGGGTAGATGAGACTACCCTGTGGTATGAATCTATGGTCTACCGAGAAGAAGATTATATGAAAGAGAATCATGCATGACATGGATAATCATAGGCAAAGTCACAAATCCAACCTCAACTGGTAGTGTGATTGTACGTAGTGATTGTCTACTAACATTATCAAAGCCACAAATAGAAAGAGTATTAGGTTTAATAAGAGATGTATCTACACCAATTTTGTGCAAAAGGTCTATGCTAAAAATATTAAGACTTGATTTATTATAAATTAGAGTGTGCTTTATTCTAGTTCTATTAATGATGACTAAAATCATGAGAGAATCATGTTGTTGTTGAACTTCAAGAGAATGTAATTCATATTGTTGAAATACAATATTCCAACTCATCACATGCATACAATCTAATAGGGTTTCTACGTCATTCAGTCTAACAGAAGGTGGAAGACCTGTGTTCTGGAGAGCCTCTTGGAGCATTCTATGGTATGCAAGTGAGGTTTGTATTAACTCCTAGAGTGAGATCTTAGCTAGAGTAGCATGAAGCTATTTGACAAGATCATATTTTGTGTTAGCATATTAAGAAAGATGAGGAGTTGAAGGAAGAAAAGGTTGAGAGCATGGAAGAGAAGTAGGAACAATTGGTTCTTGTTTATTTTTTTTGTTGTTGCAAATTTTGTACCTATGAGCAACCTTGTGGTAACTAGGTTGTTGCGACACATTTGAAAAAAATGGTTTTTTTGAGTATGTTGTTTTGTAGAGTTGAAAATGTAACCAAAAGGTCGACGTGGGTTTTGAACTCCTCGAATAGTGATCATAGGGTTAGAATGAATATGTACAATAATTTTTGGTTTCACAGGTTCTTTTTGGGAACTAGAAACATAAACTGTGTTGATTTGGTTTTTATAATCATCTATCCGTGTGGGATCCGATGTGAGCTTTGATTCTTCATTCACCAATGCCACATTGCTAGAAGTGAGGGTATTGGAATGAAGAGTAGGTAAAGTGATGTTAAGGAAAGTGTCGATGATTGCATCCTTAGTGATTTCCAATGGGCTTCAACATGTGACCAAAGGAGGGGGAAATGAGGTCTTCACATCCTTAGTGACATCCAAGGGACTTGAACATGCAACCAAATGAGGAAGAAAAGAGATCTTCACGTCCTTAGTGATATCCAAGGTACTTGAACATGATACCAAAGGAGGAAGAAGAGAGATCTTCACATCCTTAGTGATATCCAAGGTACTTGAACATGCAACCAAAGGAAGAAGAAAAGAGATCTTCACATCCTTAGTGATATCCAAGGTACTTGAACATGCTACCAAAGGAGGAAGAAGAGAGATCTTCACATCCTTAGTGATATCCAAGGTACTTGAACATGCTATCAAAGGAGGAAGAAGAGGGATCTTCACATCCTTAGTGATATCCAATGTACTTAAACATGCAACCAAAGGAGGAAGAAAAGAGATCTTCACATCTTTAGTGATATCCAAGGTACTTGAACATGCAACCAAAGGAGAAAGAAAAGAGATCTTCACATCCTTAGTGATATTCAAGGTACTTGAACATGCAACCAAAGGAGAAAGAAAAGAGATCTTCACATCCTTAGTGATATTCAAAGTACTTAAACATGCAACCAAAGGAGGAAGAAGAGAGAACTTCACATTCTTAGTGATATCCAAGGTACTTGAACATGCAACCAAAGGAGGAAGAAAAGAGATCTTCACATCCTTAGTAACATCCAAGGTACTTGAACATGCAAACAAAGGAGGAAGAGAAGAGATCTTCACATTCTTAGTGATATCCAAGGTACTTGAACATGTGACTAAAGGAGGAAGATCATCATGGACTATGGAAGATGTGGTAGAAGTAGAAGTGATATGCACAACATCTATTAATGCCTCATCTCTAGAAGAGAGATCATCCAAACAAATAGAAGGTAAAGTAATATTAAGGAATGTGTCAATGATTTCATCCTCTAGCACCAAAATACCCTCATAAGTAGGAGTAGTTTTAGGAGAGCGAAGAGTTAAGTTACCATGACATGCTTGACATGGAACATCGTTGTCAACAATGTTTTGAGTAAAAGTGGACAGTGATGTAAGAAAAGAAGAGAATATCTAGGAAGAAATTAAAAATTAGAAATGTAATGAACCACAACTAATGAAGAAAGTAATTATAAGATAGATATGCCAATGATATGTTAGAAGAAGGAAAGGTTTTGTTTAGGTTTTGATTGTTTTGGTTTTTGTTTGACATGTTTAAATGTTGTATTTTGTAAACACATAAAAGAATATATGTAATAGAAGTGTCTAATTAGTTTATCAGATAATTAAACACACCAAAGAATGTTGTACAAGTGTAAGATGCACTGGGTTAACCAAAATGGAAGATTTTGGTAACCACAACAGTAGAGATGTATGGATTCACATAAATGTTTAATCAGATTCATCAACTAATTAAACACAACTACAGATCTGAGAAAAGAAGGTTATGTGTAATATGTTGGGTTCACCAAAATGTAAGATAGAAAAGAGGACCTAACCAATTATGTACTAACTAGATCAATCTTTTCTATCAAACATTAGTTCACACAACCAGTGAAGACTTCTACGCATGGCTACAATCCTCAAGGGAGATCCAAGTTGTCTAGGGCTTTGTTATTTGTTGTAATAGTGGAGATTGATTTGTGAATAGTAATATCTAGGGTTTAAAGTGATCTAATTGACAAAATGAACAACTTACATGTGTTACAGACCAACTAATAGAAACAGAGACTAGATCAGGAAGAAGCAGAGTAGACGGAACCTGTAGCTAGAAATAGGGGAAGATTTGGGAGGACTTGGGTGTTGGGCACCCTACTTCTAGGGTTTTTGTCCTAACAAAATCTATGTGTGATGATATCTATTGCTTCTATCCTCTTGTTGCATTTTCAGGTGCCTGAAACTCCTGATTCTAATCTGTACACATAAAATAGGGAAAATGGTTGTGTTGTATAGGGGCTTGCCTCAATCAAACCTTGTGTTGGTGTACCCACCTCCACAACATCAGTGATAAGAGTGATAGAGAGTGCGTGCCCGTAATGAGCATAAGCAAAGCATGTAATAAAGATTATAATAATGAAATAGAATGCAATAGAGTTACCATGAGCATGAAACCCTAATTGAATGGATGTCACAATCCACAAGGAGTTGAAGGAGAAGGAAGAAGATTCCTCATAGACCTACAAGAGTTAGTACATACAACAATAATATTCACAAATAGAGAGCATGTAGAGAGAGAGAAAGAATAGAGAGCTTGTTAGAGAGAATCATCATAGAGAGCATCTAGTGTAAATGAGTGAGAGAGACTTGTTTATATATGAATCTTGATTACTTTCTGAGGACCCAATTGAGTTGAGGATGACAAGGTGAATCACATAAGTCATAATTCTGACATTCAAATATAACTTTTTGGGGCCAAATTGGTAGGACCCAAGTGCTAGGTATCCTAGTCCTGGTAATTTGGGCTCTTCAAATGTCAGATGTCAGAGGACAAAGCCTTGTTTCTCAGAAAAGTAGTTGAAATTAACATACAAGATAAAACAAGTGCCAAACCTAGTGAGAAATTGTAAGAGGTATCAATTTTTGACACTACAACATATAATAAATTTCATGCTAACCTAGGGATATACAACACACCATTAATCCTTTTTTACTCTACCATCAAGAAATCTAATTTTAACTTTACCATGGCCAAAAATATTTAAATAAGATCATCACCCAAGTACACCTTACCTCCATCAAATTCTTCATATTCAGGAAACCAATCTCTATTAGGGGTCATATGGAAAGATGCACCTGAGTCAATTAACCATGAATCATTAGCTTCACAAGTGGCTAAAGCTACACTGAATGTATCACCATCTTCTTTCTCAAATTTAAAATCAAAATCAAATTTCTTTTTTCTCTTCTTCTTTTTTCTTTGCACTCCTTATAGAATTGTCCAAGCTTACTGTAATTCTAACAAATAACTGTGGACTTTCTAGGAGATTTGGATCTCCCCTTGGACTTGGATTTCTCACACTTTTCTCTTCTTACCTTTTTCTTTAGGTTTTCCATGAAATTTTAAGGCATCTTTGGCATTGATAGATACCTTCCTCCTCATCTCTTTAGAAAGTAAAGATGTTGCATGTATGTGCTAATTGGTGTTGTCATTGGTGTCAACTGTGTCTTCTATTATTGATGATTGTTGCCTAATTGAGTTGTCATGTTAAATTGATTTGAATGCCTTATAGAAGTTTCGATGATGTTGGTATAGTGCTCTTGTTGCTAGGTTTCCAAGTTCTTTTGAGAAAATTTTCTCTCTAAAGGAAACAATGTATTGCGGAGTATTTTGGCTTGTAGGATATTGTCTAAATTTTTGCTCTGCATTTCTTCTATGTTGAAGACCAGAGTGTGAGATTTGGATATGTTTTAGAGAAGTGTTTGAAGATGCTAAACCCAGAAATTGGTGGTCCAAATAACTGTGCAGTAGAAGTTATGTTCACCAGTTTGAAGACTATAATTGACAGAGTTTCTAGGTTGTACAGAGGTGTCTGTGAGAAAGTATTTTACTCTGCATTTCTCCATAGAGTGGTTTCAGGTGATGTACTTCTAGACATATGTTTATAAGGTCCTTAGCTATCTTTATTCCAAATGATTTGTGATTTTGTGCTCCAAAAAGAAAATTATTTAGTATTAAAGCTTAGCAGTGTTGATTGTAAGTTGTCTTCAAGTGAAACTTATTGTAGCTAGATTTGTTGGCTCCCGTGTGATTTTATGTTACTCATGGATGTCTACAGATCATGTTAAAGGCTTGTTCTTGGTCTGCAAGTTATGGTTGTGCTCTTGGAAGCGTGTGCCTAAAGATCCTAGTGTTAACACCAGTTTTGGTTGACCTAGTTGTTTACACTCTTTGTGGATGTGCTTCATGGATTGTGGAAGCGTGTTGAAGTGTGTGAAGATGTATTTAGGTCTAAACTAAGCTATGAAATGTTCTACCTTCATTCCTTTGCTTTGTAAGAATGTTTAGGTCCAAACCTAATTTGAATTGTGTATGTTTGTCGACCTTGAAGACTATTCCAAGGGTTGTAGAGTGTATTGCTGACCTTGATGTATGTTCCAATGTTGATGATTGATATAAATAAGTGAAAAGGATTTGTGTGTTTGTGGAGAGTGTGTGAAGATGCTAAGATGAAAGTGTTTGTGTTTTGAGGCAGCGAAGGTGATATGTATTGTGCTTCATTGGAACTAAACTTAGGCATGTGGTAGATGCTATCATATCAGTTCACGGCAGTGAGCCACCCTTTGACAGTGAGCCTATTGCAGTGAGCATTCTTTTGGGCAGTAAGCCCTAAGTAGTGAGTGCTTTGGTAGTGAGCCTCTTTGTAATTCGGTATTGATACTACATTATATTGTGAGCTAATCCTCACCATGGTTTTTCCCTTTTAGGGTTTTCCACGTAAAAATCTAGTGTTTTCTTGTGCATGGTGTTGATGTGATTAAGTTTCTGTTATCTGCTTTTCATGTTTAATCATCATAAAAGAATTAGGGTTTATGTGAATTGATATGGATGTGATTATGTTTGTGAAGGCTTAAAGTTTTTGATACAACTGATTCACCCCCTCTTAGTTGTCTTGTGCATTCAACAATTGGTATCAAAGCGAGGGTTCCTTGGAAGAGAGCTTAACAACTTGAGGTAGATCTAGGATGGCAAACAAGAAGAATGTTCCCCTATTTGATGGATCTTCAGAAGATGAATGTATGTCTATCAATAGTGAAGAACTCAAAGGTTTCTCTTGAAGAGCTTGAAAGGACTGAAGAGGAAAACCAAGATCTAAAGGAAAATATCAAGGAAGTAGATGAGTGCATCATAAAGTTGAGGGAGCAAGTCAAGAAGTTCAAAAATAATAATAATAAGATTAACAAACAATTGATATCAGCAAATGAAACCTTAAATGGTCTGAAAGTGCAAGTTAAAGAAAAGGCAAAAGCTGAAGAATGGCTAAATCTAATGGTGAAAGGCAAATCTGAAGAATGTGTAAAGTTTGAAGAAGAAGTTGTGAATCTAAAGTCAGATTTGGAAAAGGCAAAAAGCTATGAAGAAAAGTTCAAGATAAGTTCTTCGAAACTTGATGAAATGATTGCTAGTCAGAAGAGCCCTGATAATAAAGAAGGCTTGGGATTTGAGAAAGGTGAAAGTTCCAAATCAGGTCAAGCAGTGAATGCTGAGAACAAGAAGGGCAAAGGCAAGCAGATCCAGAATCAAAGAAATGGACCTAGATGACCATCAACTAGACAACTAAATGCTCAAAGGTTTCCATCTTTCAATGGCTTTTGTCATTTATGCAATAAGTATGGACACAAAGCAGTAGAATGTAGAAGCAGAAGGAATCAAAATGTCCCATCTGTAGTGCCCCTCCATTTTCACCTTGGATGTGTAGGTAGACTAACCAAGGAGCATGAAGATGAAGGTAATATAACAGGAATATTTAAGGTAAGGTAAACAATTGATGATATACATTATAGGATAGATGCTTCATCCATGTGTGATTTCATATGATAGTTAGTGTGTTTTATTGATAATCTCTATTGCGACACTGGTAATGCATATGCTCTGACATTGTTTTGCATTCAAATGATTAAGATGTCGATCTTACTACAATTGTCATATGTTAGAATTGATCTCATGTTACTGATTCTATTAGATTTACTTGTTATGATGGTACTTCTGACACTTATGATTTCTTGCACCTGTATGATTAGTGTATGGTTCTGTTCAGATAATGAGGTAGATTTGATTTGGTTATGATTACGTGTTGATCTGATCTAGATTGATATGATGTGGAAGGGACGATGTCGCATCACTCACTTGCGAGTGCCCTGCAATGTTGCGATTCCTTTTCACCTAGTGTCGGCTTACATGCATCTATACATACTTGACCATGTTGTTTGCAGCAGGTTGCAAGTACAATGCATCTACTCCACCTGAATTAACAGTTCTGAGCATGCCTTAACCAATGGAATCTATTGATCCAGAGTTAACATAAGATCCCCTAGTCATCCATCATCTTTGAAGAGGATGAGTCTTCATTTTTGCATCCAGTCGTTGTCGTCAGGTGGACAGTCCGTGTCCATTGTTGTGTAGTCTTGTTTGTCCGACTATGCATAAGGGTCAGGTATTGTTAGTATTTGGATTATTTAGTTGGAATTATCTATTTAATGCTATGGTTAATCGTTATATTAAAATACAATTATTTGGTTAAGAAAGGTATTCTTGATAAATAAATATAAATGCCTAATGAGAATCGTAGTTATATGGAAAATATATAAAAATAGAATTATAAAGGTATCATTAAAGGTAAATAAATTTGATAAATAACTAATTATAGATAATTATGAATTGTTATATAATAAATATATCATGAATACTAAAATAAAATAGTATTTCATGGTTGTAAATTACATTATAGTTGTAATGTTATAAATTTAATAAAATAACAAAATGTCAAAAGATAAAGGGAAATAGTTGTCATGGAGTGACAATGGATCATGTGTCAGGCTCCTAAAGAGGTGGAAGAAGGTTCTAGAAAGAAGGAGAGGACCTCTCTCTCTAAAAACAAATTTGGAGGATTAATTGGGGAGCTGGAAAAATTTGGAATATGTTTTTGGAGAGATTGGAGCTGCAGGAATTGGATTGGGGAAATTTAGCATCAACTCTATAGTCAGACAACAAATCCAGGTTCCATTATCTCTTTAAAATTTTATTTCTAAACTTTTGAATCTGCATGTGGTTTTCCTATCGATTGATTTGGTGAGTCTCTCGGGTATGTAATAAATCCATTTCATGCTTAACTTGTAATCATTATATTTATCATTCTTGGGTATTTTGTTAAACTAACTGTGCCATCTGGTATGGAGTATATGAATCATTCTAGTGTATTGTTACCAGGATTATAGTCGAGTTATCCTTCAATAATTACATGAATTTGATATGCTTCATCCATAAGGCCATTTTAATAGATCAGATGTCTTGTCTATGACCGTAGTATTTGACATACAGGTAGCTAACTCTTAAGTAGAGATTAAAATGCCAAGTGATATCCTATGCTAGGTTAAACTAAAGTTACATTAACAAGTTTCATCATTGTCAGATTACCATAGTTAAACATTCCTATTAGGGTGAGTTCAGCGTGTTTCATTTTCTCTGAAGTTATGAGAACATTTTCAAAGACAATTCATGCTCTATTTGATCAATTTCAGATCAGCCTCTTTGGCCTTTGATTGATCTCATTGGCCATCAGTTCAAAGAGCTCCTACTTCACTAATCTGGGTTGGACACCTTGATCTAGATCCACGGGATTCTAAATCACATCATGTCACTTGATGTCTGAGCTTCTCAAATGCAGATCTAAGACTTTCCTCTATTCTTCATGAATCAATGGATGTCCAGAACCCGTTTTAAAGCTTTCATCTTGGCGCAGAAGAATAACACTGGTAGGCCATTAGAATTTGGTCTTGCCAATCACAGTTGCTTGAAAGTTTCTAAAGTCTTTTCAACAAGTCCATTCTATGTGTATTCTGAAATCATCGAATTCAAGAGAAGACAGTGTCCTCCAAATAGTTCATATTCATGTCTATGCGATCTGCCTAAGAAAAATCATCCACACTTTCACTGCCAGTTATCTGGCGTCTTATTGCAAGTTAGGGTGTCCTCAAGGTAGCAATAACAGCTTTCCTTTCTCTTTTTTTTGCTCATCTGGATCGCCATGGATTATCAACAAATTGAGAGCTTAAGTTCAACCACCACAGATTTAACTGGTATGATAATGATAAAGTTAGCAATTCGTCAAAAAGGCGGCGAAGAGGAATTGCACGGAGATTGGTCATAGAAATAGAAGATCTGGCACAAAGTTGGGGTGGTTGTTCCATGGCCTTGCTTCGTGATGTGAATAATCCTGCACCTTTGGCGCTATACCAAAGGCAGGGCTTCAGATGAATTAAGGTTCCTACGGGGGCCAAATGGCCTCAACCAAAGGCAGTACCAGGTTCTACATACCACTTCATGATGAAACTCCTTTCAACTCATCGTTGTCAACTTTAACTTTGTTGATTACCAGCTTACCTACACTCTCTAAAACACTTTTACCAGCTTGATATCTCCACCTGTGTTGCAGCTGTGATTTATATGCAGAACATGGAGTCTTCAAGTGAATCAGCAACCCAAAAAGGCTATCCATTCACATATAGTAATCAGCTGAAGGTGTGGTATTAAGAGGGTGAATAATGTGATCGAAGTATGTACAGCTCTCATTCGTTAAACCTCCAGGGCCGCACGCTCCAGCTAGCTGGAAGCTAGCAAAAGGTTGCAGAGTTTGGTATTTAATTTACCAAGTCCCATCAGGCTAAGCTTAAACAAATGATTTACAAAATCACATAGTTTCGTATACAATATATATTACAAGGGTGAGTGTTTAAATACTCACCAAATACATGACCAACTAAATTGTTGTATCTGATAAAGCATAGGCCATCTATGATATACAGATTTGCAAGCAGCAAAATTGGCAAAGTGAGATTTCTGATATTTCTATGATATTTCTGCTCTTTTATTCTTTCCAAAATTTAGAACAGCCTTACTTGACGCCACAATGGATTCTGCTCCACCACTGAATAGCATCACTTAAATAGAATCAATGATATATAGAGTTTATAGACTTGCTTATATAGAATTGGATTTCGCATAAACCGGAGAGAGAAATGAATATTTTGTTAAAGTTGTGTCATATATATATGTACAACTACTACCTCACCACTAAGATCATGCAAAAACTGTGTTGCACAATCATTTAACCAACCTGCTGTAAAAAAAAATGTCCAAGTTGCTCTCACCCGTAGCCTATAATCTAGTATTTGTTTCTAGCTATGATTACATATTTGACCTCGATGTTTATAGTTGTAGTAGAAATGCTTATGATTGAAGTTTGTGTAGCTCTCGTCCACAAGCCTGTGCGACTGCATCCGCTTAGATCCCAAGCCAAACTACGATGTTAGGATGAGTTCCAGAGTGCTTCATTAATTCAAAGAGTTTGGGAGCATCCATGCAAATCTATTTTGTGCACAATCATTGTAATCCATGAGATGACATCTCTTTGAGGCATCTATCTCACAGTTCACATTCTTTGTCTTTGATTCTGCATTTTTCTTAACCGTCTACTAGAACATTTCCAACTATCGGGCAAAAATTGCCTTTCATTGTGCTTTGAGGATGTCCGCACCCTGCTACAAATCGCCCACACATAAATATTAGGGTTTCTTTAATAATATAGTAATTAGGGTTTGTATGTAAACCATAATGTGCATATATATTTTATTATCTTGCAATAAAGGGAGTAAAGCAATTGTTGTTACTAATCACATAGGTAAATAAGTATAACCTTATGTACTACTACCAACCATATTGCTAGATTAATATATTATTAATTGCTATTTAAATGTACTCTTGTATATGTATGTAATTACATCCTTATGTTTCATTTAATTTAGCAAGATCATTAGAAGGCTATTGATTATTGTTTGGTGGTGTAAAAATTAATTGCTAGGATCCTAAAGTCATAGGTTATATCTTCAAAAATTTAATTTATCATTGTTGAGAATCTTTATATATAATTATATATGATTTGTTGATGGATCTTCAATTTAAATTATAGTTGTGTTCAATTTTGATGGTTTTGATTTACATGTGATAAGATCAGGGAATTGCAAGTTTTCTAGTAAATGAGTTAGGTTATGTTCATAGGGTCATCTATGATTCTGATAAAACATTAAATAAATTACTCTCTGTCAGTTAAGTAGAAGATGATTGTTGAATATTCTATTTAATAGTTGTTTAGTGCAGTGCTATACAATTTAATTATTTAGAATATTGTTATTATACTAGATATAATTATTGGGGCAAATAACCTACTTGTCGAATCGAGTGGTTAAGTTAAAATGAGTGATAAGGAAGTAAAAATAATGCCTTAATTAAAAGAATATCTTGTTTGGGACAAGGCAACATGTTTAGATGGATTCTAGTGATTATTTGTTTTTGGTGTTGACTAAAGGAACAAAATTTAATTGTCTCATTGGAGACAAGGCACTGTGTTTAGTTGGATACTAACGGTTAATTGTTGTTGGCTTTGGTAGTGGTTGGAAAATATATCACGATAGTATGGAAATGGAGCACATAAAGAAAGGCAAGATGACTTGAAAGTGTTTTCTATAATGAATAAAATAATAAGAAGGGAAAACCTTCTTATATAGGGTTGCATACTAGCTAGTGAATCCACTTTATAAATATTGTTTCCTGTGGACACTTACATCTTATGATTGTATTAGTAACTACTACTAGTGGTTGGAATATGTCAATTCTGTATTGATGAGAAAGATTCACCTTATAATTTTTAAATGATTGATCATGATTGGATTAAAATTACATTCTTCAAGACTCATAATAAGTGCATTATATCATATGCTGCAATTGTGGTGTTGTAATTGAAATTTTGATGAAGGATCTTAGTTTAGTCTATTAGATGATGATGTGCATTTGAGGGTGAATGTCAATGTGAGACTATTGTGTTATAGTGATGTGTCATTGGGAAAGTTGATTCCAGAGGCCAAGAGGGGTAGTCGTGTGTATGACTCTTGTGAATATGTAATCTTGCTAATGGTTGAATATGTATTGGTTAAATGTAAAGTTGACTTCCCTCTGTTTATGGATTCATGTGGTTATGATGACTGTGCAAGATGGATAATGTCTTTTTCAGTGTGCCTATTCATGCTGGTTTGATACATGTACAAAATGGATAATACCTTTTTTAGTGTACCTATTCATGTGGTTATGTTTTGTATGCAAGAAGGTAAATGCCTTGCATTGTATATGTGTACTTATCATTATGATGGTAATTGTCTTGCTTAATGGTTGGGGTCTTCTAGATGTAGTGAAAGGGGAGTGGCTTCCAATGTGGGGCCAGTGCCCAAAGTGGCTAACCAGGGTAACCCATTGAGAGTTTTGTAATCAAGTGATAACCTAATAATAAATATAGGGGTTGGATAGTTTTCACACTAATCAAGATAATTGGATGCCTCACCCATGCCTGTAGTGCTCATTTAGGCTAAGGATGGGATGAGAAGGCCATGGTTGGCAAGATCAACTTCCTTGTCCTCATGAAAGGAATGTTGGTTCTGCATGTGTCACTCTATGGGACCGGTGTCTAGTGGGAGACTGCCAGGGTAACCATAGATGGGGGATGCATCTAGTGAGAGACTACTAGGATAACCCAAGATGGGGGCCGGTGTCTAATGACAGACTACCAGGGTAACTCATGTTAGGACCATGTGATGACACTCTTCCTATTGCAGCCTAACATTCCCTAGTTGATATCTTCCCATTCATTGTGTGGTTGCCTCTGGAAGTGGTGTTGAGTTACTTGTGATATTGACCTGTGTTGTTGGATTCATGTGTTGTCCCTGTTCCTTATAGTCTACTATCTACCTGACTGTATGTTGTAGTGGGACCTTATGTTAACTCCTAGCTCAGGGGGGTGGACCTTAGGGTTCCATATGGTCAAGTGGAAGAGCTTTCATTCCATTGGTTTTCCCTTGCCGATGTTCATGTGCAAAGAAGATATATCTTATGTATTAGACATCAGATCTTGTATCAGTTTGAGGAAGATGATTATGTATACTCTTGTACTAGTCTTGTGTATCAGTTCATTCATAATGTATGGAATCTGATGTAGTCAAGAGATGACAATGTAACAATGTAATGTACTCATGTGTAAGGAAATATTGTAATTGTGTACTTGGTCATGTTGATTATTTAAATGGTGTCATGAAATGATGATGTATATATTTATTCAATTAATGCATTAGATTTAGAATGAGCTATTGATGTTAGTTAATGATGTATGTTAAATCATGTTAATTGATTTGACAAGTAATGCAACCATGAAATCTTAAAGGACAAGTCATTAGTTCAAATGATGTGTTTAGATATGTTAACATTACTTTGTTATCTTATTCATTAAAAAATATATATATCCTATTTCATATAGCATAGATGTGATGTTCTCTAAGGTGTTCATGGTGGGCCGTTACACCATCCTTCTTCGGCCAATGCTTCACTTGCAATAAAATTGGTCATAGATCTATTGAATGCAAAAGTAAAGTGAGTCAAAACTTTATTAGGTGTTTTGCATGCAATAAAATAGGACATAAAGTAAATGAGTGCAAGAATCAAAGAATGAATGGCTATGACTATGGTAGAATGAATCAATCCTTCAATGACCACTATTATACATAAAATAGATTTGGGCACAAAGATAATCAATGTAGATCCAGAATGAATGAAAGGAATACTAGTTAGAGGAATTGTAACATCCATATCTAAATTGACAAGAAAAACTAGGTTTTCACAAAGGTAATTTCTTTTTTTATATCTTCAAGGTAATCAAATACAAAAGAACTTATCTATTACCAAGTATAACATTTTTCACTGTAACATAAAGATGATCTCATTTTCATAAAACTGAAAGAAATGATATAAAATAAACATTTTGTTTACTAACAATTTGAAATTTTCTTGAAACAAATAATATATTGGAAACATACCATTAACCTGCATCTCGATTGTCGACCCATCACATTCAAGACTCGGTAATCCTCAGTATTTGGAAGAGAAAGTATCTTCAAGGAGCTTAACCTCCAACCATAGACCGTCGGTCTCCCGCACTCCTTCCTAACAGGAAGTGGCCCTACCCTACTCAAGAGGATAGACTTAGGATAACCATCGATATTTGCCATCTGAGCTCTGGTGTTGTAACCTACGTGTCTTGTTATCATGCAGATCCCTAGATACCCTCTAGTCATGCACGACTCTCCACAAGAAATGCCATCCAGTCACAGTGAACATTTGATGCACTTGAGGATAGTACACCACCTTGGCCAAAGGATTTGTTTTTAAATAGCGTTCTAAGAATGCATGTACTTAGTTCACCCACCCTACTCGACTTGAACTGATCGAAATCCTACAGTTTCCTATTTGTAAAGTTTGAACAATTAATGA
Organism: Cunninghamia lanceolata; assembly: GCA_027924645.1. Lineage (NCBI taxonomy): Eukaryota > Viridiplantae > Streptophyta > Pinopsida > Cupressales > Cupressaceae > Cunninghamia > Cunninghamia lanceolata. The sequence continues at coordinate 11,098,619 of BSBN01001011.1, read as the reverse complement.
CCTTGATGACCTCAAGGGTTTAGGATTTTCTCCTGTAATAGCGCATGGCACAACATTTACTCTAATCCCGAGTTCATAGTTTCATAATCCCATATTCATGTAAAAACATTGTTTAATAACGCCCACTCCTAAGTGGTTTCATACTTGTTTACTTGGTTCCCATGTTTGCACAACATACTCAAGTATCTAAAACAATTTACCGTTATCCTAAAATTCAAGGATTCTAGACTCATAAGGTCTACAAAATAAAATGATACTAGTACCATGGCATGCAACGTAATCTAGACTCAAAACCAGGTTTTTCCCCCCTACTTGTTCATTACAAAACCATGACGGTTTTCGACCAACACAAATACATTAACTCCCTACTCCCTTTTCAAGTCAATTAATTTCGCATGAGTCATTAAGGTAAGAATCGTAAAATAAAATAATAAAAGAATTGGAATCTTTCTTACGACTTTAGAGATGACCAAACACATGGTCGACCTCTAATTAAAGATATAAGATGAATATGACACTAGCTGGTTGCAACTACAACTTCAGCTGTCAATCACATTAAAGTTTACGTCAAACATGCTTTAAATCTGTGGTTTTAAACTCCTACACAACATCCACATGGAGCATTGTGTTTTCTCACTATGGAGCTATCATTTCAAGTGCTCCAAGGGCAGTTTTGAGTTGATGAAATAGTCTTAAAGGAAAACCTTTGAACATATGCCATTGCCAATCATTTGGAGAATGTAATTTACATTTTGCATCATGTAGTGTTCATTCCTAGATGTGTGCACATTAGAAAACTATGTTCTATCATCATACGGTGTCATTTATGTCAAACAAGGATACAGTTTCTAAGTTCACGTATTCTAATAAACAGCAATGTTACTATTTCTGATGTTTCAATTATCAAGACACAACAATGATACCATTTCATGGATAAACCGCACATAGAAATCGCAATAGAATTATGTTGTCATCATATTCTATTCATTGTAAACGTATTTACCCTTGCATAGATGAGACTCACTTAATGGTCTAAACTGTGAAAAGAAGAGAAACGGAATTGAACCTGTCGACTGAGCTAAAGATTGCTATGGCAAGTTCCACGTTCTCCTTTGGCTAGTCGTGCCTCCTCAGGTTCTTTTGAAACTCTTTCTTAGCTGCCAGTCGTGCTCAAAGAAACTAAACTTTTCCCCCGATTGAAAGCTTCACCTCTCTGCCATTTTTTTTTCCTTCTAGAACAATGACAGCCTACTCATAAACTATCTCCTTATTCCTGCCTGGCCACAACGAAGAGGATCCCCCTTGTTCACTCTGTCGTTTCCCCAATCTAAACTATAACAGTCCCCGACCAAAAACTCCCTCACTCTGTCATCTTTCTTCTTTTCAAAACCATGACAGTCTCCTCATAACTATCCTCCCTAACTCTCAATTTTCTAACTTCTAAAAACCACCACCTCTTTCCACGATGAAGGATTCAAATGCCTTTTTCGTTTACTCTCTGTCATTTTTCTGCTATACAACAACCAACTCCTCAAAACCCTCATCTCATCCACTCCTAAACTACCACCTATTGCCCATGATGAAGGACAACATTCATCTCACCGCATAACTAAGACCTCACATAACGCAGCAAAAGGCTCTCCCACTACTATGTTTTCCTTTTTGGTTTGTCAACCACCCCCCCAATCCGATGCCTTCGCACTCTCCATGAAGATGGAGCATCTGAAAACATTAAACGGTTCCACTCTTTCACAACCGCAAAGCTACCTTCCTCTCGCGCCATGGTGAAAAGGAATCTCTGCATTGAATTCTCGGTTGTCACGATCCTAAACACATGGGTTGACATAACTGTCTTATTACCCGACTTCCCACTTAAAAGATGGAGGCTCCAATGGCGACGTGGCTTGCAAGTGGATATAACAACTCTGTCCTCACTCAAACATTGAGGCATCTAAATCACCAAGATCAACTCAAAGCTGAATTGTGGGGTTAAACTTGACAAGATAGTGGTTAAGAAATGTCTAGAGCATCTTTTTGGTTGAAAAAGAAAAGAGATAAAGACCACTTTAGAAAAGAGACTCAAGGTTGGATCAATAATATCTCGCGGTCAAAGCTAAAAGAAAAGACTCATGCTAAACAACGACCAAAACAAATTATTACATGCTATGGCTTCAAATTCAACATTCGTCGATTTCCAGAAAGAATAATTCACAACACAAGTTTGACACGTTTTACAACAATCATGATAGATTGAGCATAATGCAAACAAGTTTCCTACATCGTTAGACGCACAAAGCTGACTTCTTACATCTTTCGACTATGAGACGTGATTCACGATTCTGCCACAAGTAGGTTCATTAATTACTTATAAACGAAATAATAATCGTCTATATAAGTCAACTTGCTATGGTGGACTTACGACAACATCGTCGATTCCAAGATTCTATATGACGACTTACGAAAAGGATGTTACACCTTATCTTCAGATGTCGACATCTAGTCTTAAACTATCCCAATCGTAAAACAAGACTAAATTGATGGCTTCAAGGTTTATCTACCTATTTGGCGTTCTCAGTAACAAACACCCATGGTTAATTTCCAGAGTCTATACTCTCTCTCAAAGATACTTTCTCTTCCTGTCGATCATGGTCCACCTGTTCCTGCAATGACAGTCTCACATACAATTTTGTGGTCAAAGCACCTATGTTCCAAATCGAAACATACTATATCCAAACATCATTTCTCTTAACCAAAAGAACATTTAGTCTACAACATCACATTGATCATAATCAATAGATTCTAAAATTTCATATAACTAACTTTGTATAATAAATCATCAGTTTCCATGTCATCCACAACACATTATATACTAAAATTTGCAAGAAAATAAATAGCATATTCGATTCCAAAAAAAAGAGGGATGTAACACATCCTTCCCCTTTAAAAATCATCGTTCTCGATGATTAAGTTTATCAAGCAAAATTTAAACATAAAACAAACTTTTTATAATTCAACATTAATGTCTTTAAAAAGTTTAGGAAATCTTTGGTAAATTTCTTTATAGTCTTCCCAAGTGGCGCTATCCTCGCCATAATGGTCCCACTAAATTTTGCATTGTAAAACTTCTCGATTACGTAAACGAAGTTTACGCATTTCGAGCACCTTGAGTGGCTCATTCACAACCACCCCGGGTTCTTGCATTTGTAAGGAATTCTAGTTAAGGATGTGGTTATTACCTACAAAATATTTCTTTAAATACGAAACATGAAAAACATTATGCATCTTAGACAAGGCTGGAGGTAGAGCAACTTTGTAGGCAATAGGATTGATAATCTCAAGAACTTCGAAAGGTCCAATATAATGAGGAGCCAATTTCGAAGATTTACCAAATTTTATAGAACTCTTTTGGGGTTTCACTCGCAAAAGCACTTTCTCACCAATAGAGAAGTGTCTAGGCACTTGTTTGTGATTTGCATAACTCTTTTGCCTGTCATTGGCTTCTGCCAACCTCTTCCTAATCATTTTTACTTTTTCTTCCATATCAGCAAGCATTTCAGGTCCAATGCTTATCCTATCTTCCAACTTATCCCAGCTTATAGGAGTTCTGCATTTCCTTCCATATAATGCTTCAAATGGCGCCATCTTAATGGAAGAATGATAGGAGTTGTTATAGGCAAATTCAACAAGAGGTAGATATTCCTCCCATCTGTATTGCTGATCCATGCAATACATTCTCAAAAGGTCTTCTAATACCTGATTCACTCTTTCTGTATGTCCATCAATTTTGGGATGATAAGCAGTACTTACATTTAGTTTAGTCCCTAATGCAGAAAGTAAGGTTTGCCAAAACAGTGAAATTATCCGAGCATCTCTATCAGATATTATCTTTTCAGGTACCCCATGCAATCTAAAAATTTCTTGCACAAATTTTTGAGCCAAAAGATGTGCTCCATCTGTCAAATTTCTTGGTATGAAATCTGTGACCTTGGTTAGTTTATCCACAACAACCAATATTGCATCATGCCTATTCTTAGACATTGGTAACCCCTGGACAAAATCCATACTAACAACTTGCCATTTCCATTCCAGAATATCATGCGGGTATAACAATCCTGCAAGATGTTGGTGTTCTGCTTTAACTCTCTGACACTCCAAATAGCTAGCTACAAACTTTGCAGCATCGCTTTTCATTCCCTTCCAAAAATATAGCGGCTTGACATCTGCTAACAGTTTTGCTACACCAGGGTGTCCAGAGTAAGGAGCACAGTGAACTTCCTTCCACACAAGGTTTCTAAGTTCTACTGAATCAGGAACGTAGATTCTTCCCTTGAATCTCATCAATCCATTGGATTCAAAACTAAATCCGTCGTATCTTGGGTCCTTAGGGTTTAGGTGCAGATCCTGTTTCACTTGTTCATAATACTCATCTCTAGATAAGTTTTGCATTACTAAGTCTTTAAAGTTAACATATATGGCGATTATAGAGGCTATGTGCCTTCTTCTGCTTAAGGCATTAGCTACTCGATTTTCCTTGCCTTTGATATAAGAAATTTCAAAGTCATAATCTGATATTAATTCCAACCATCTCCTTTGCCTTGCATTGAGATTAGGTTGTGTGAATATGTAGCGAAGGCTTTGATGATCAGATTTTAGAATAAAAGTCCTTCCCAACAAATAATGTCGCCACATCTGAAGGGCGTGAACCATTGCTTCCATCTCTAGGTCATGAGGAGCGTAGTTCTGCTCATAGTTTTTCAGCGTCCTTGACTCATAGGCTACTACCCTACCATCTTGCATAAGCACACCTCCCAATCCTTCTCCCGAGGCATCAGTGATAACTTCAAACTCTCCCTCAGGATCAGGAACTTTCAGAATTAGAGTGGTTGTTAATTTTTCTTTTAACAAGTCAAAAGCCTTTTGACATTCATCCGTCCAAACAAACCTTTTTCCTTTTCTCTGCAAGGAGGTAATTGGGCTAGCAATGCTTGAGAAATTCAACACAAATTTCCTGTAATACCCTGCCAATCCCATGAAACTTCATACCTCTAACACATTGGTAGGTTCAGGCCATTCCATAATAGCTTTAATTTTGGCCGGATCAACTAATATCCCATCGGCTGATATTATGTGCCCCAAATACTATACTTCTTTCTGAAAGAAGGTGCACTTGGAGAGTTTCGCATACAATTTGTGTTCTCTTAATCGTTGCAAGACTATTTGAAGATGTCGTGCATGCTCCTCTTCATTTTTGGAATAAATCAGAATATCATCAATGAAAACTAGCACAAACTTATCAAGACAATCTTTGAAAACACTATTCATGAGATTCATGAAAGCAGCAGGTGCATTGGTCAATCCAAACAGCAACACCGTGAACTCATAATGACCATACCTTGTTCTAAAAGCTGTCTTGGGAATATCTTCATCTTTCAACCTTAACTGATGGTATCCAGATCTTAGATCTATCTTAGAAAAGACTGATGCACCATGCATTTGGTCAAATAGATCATCAATACGTGGCAAGGGATACTTGTTCTTTATTGTCACCTTGTTAAGCATCCTATAATCTATACACAGCCTTAGAGTTCCATCTTTCTTTTTGACAAAGATAACCAGGGCTCCCCATGGTGATACACTTGGCCTAATTAGATTCTTAGACAATAGCTCCTACAACTGAGCTTTTAATTCCATAAGTTCAGTGGTAGTCATACGATACGGAGCTTTAGAGATTGGCTCCGATCCTGGTTTAATATCTATGCCAAAGTCAAATGTTCTCTTCGAAGGCAAGCCTAGTAACTCCTCAGGAAATACATCCCTAAAGTTGCATAGATATGGATATCTTTCCTCAAATGTTTGTTTCTCCAAGGTTTCCTCTACTAGGTGCATTTTGACTGCAAAAAGTTGACATCCCTTTCACCTAGCCCGTTTTAGTTGTTTTGATGAAATGGATCTAACCCTTATTTCCCTTTGAATTCCTTGGAGATTTACTGATTTGCCCATCTCATCCAAACACTCAATGGTTTTATGAAAACAATCTACCTTGGCTCGATGTTTCCACAACCAATTCATTCCTAGGATAACATCGTAGGACCCTAAAGGCACTACGTATAAATTTGCCTCAATGGTGAAGTTAGAAACATCAATCTTACCTTCGAACAAACATTGCTCTACCTGAGCCTTTGAGTTATTTGCATACTCAACTGTCCATGGTTTTGACATAAAACTAGCGTTTCTAGAAAATTTACCTAAGACTCTAGGTGGCACAAAATTTTCTGTTGCACCAGTATCAAATAGAATAGAAACAGGAACTCCAAATAAGGTACCTGTCATCTCAGTAGGAGTGATCTGATACTCCGCTTGTCGATTGTCAAGAGCAGCATGAATCCTTTGCTAAAAAGCTTCCTGTTGCGAAGGAAGTTTCGTGTTCCTAGGCCTCCCATTTAGCTTCTTGTTAGGGCAATGGTTAGCATAATGATCTCCTCCACAAGAAAAACATCCTCCTATAGGTCCTCGCTTCTCAGATGGCCTACTTGCAGAATCACCATTCTTCTTAAAATTTACATTTCTCTTATAATCTTCACCTCTTCGCTCATTACCAAATCCCCCTTGATTCTTTTGATTTCCCTTATCAAACCTCCTGTTCCCATATCCCTTCTCATTTTTCCTTTTATAAGACTGATCGTTGTAGTTCTTATCAAACTTCTTGCATTTCTTATCACGGTAAGCAGAGATAGATTTGATCTTCTGCTCCTGTTTAATTGCCTTTTCATAAACTTGATCCATTGTGCTTGGACCATGCACCCCCACCTCACCGCCGATCTAAGGATTGAGTCCCATGATGAATTTTCTAATTCGGAACCTTTCATCCTTTTGGTATTGAGGGACATACTTCAGTAGTCTAGTGAATTTTTCTGCATACTCAACCACAGATAGTTCACCTTGCCTGAGGTTTTGGAAATCTGTTAACTTCTGATCAAAATATAACTGAGGTAACCACCATTTTCAGAATAGTTCTACGAACTCATCCCATGTCACCTTCAAGGGACTTAATTCCAGCTCCATTTTCTTATTCATCCACCAAGTGGACGCTTCCCCAGATAGCTGATAGGCTCCCCACACGGCTTTAGTAACCTCTGAGTAATTTCTGATCTCAAAATATTTCTCATCTCTGTTAACCATGCTTCTGCTGCATCTCCAGTTTTCATTCCATCGAACTTTGGAGGGTTAACCTTCTTCATATCCTTAGATAACTCTAATACAAGTTTATCCTTGGTTTTTCTTTGGACTTCACTGTCATCAGGATTTTCACTTGACGTGCCATTTTCCCAATGTTTACTCTTGCTTGTATAATGTGAGTTCTCGTTTCCAACCTCTATGTTGTCAGTTTCATCCATTTTCTTTTCCAGTTTGTTCAACCTTTCCTTGGTTTCAGTGAGCATGTTTAGAATCCTATCCAACTTGTCAGTGGAGTTTTCCCGAGAGTTATGACCTTCCCGATCCTCCCCTTCGTTAAATTCTGATTGGTCCATGATAGTTTAGTTTCTCACCTGGTTAAACATATACTAATCAGTTTTATGCTTATCATATTAAATATCATCAAAAGAACACAACATTTGATCATAATCATAATTGTTCTCAAACCAAAATTTTGTCTTTATTCATTTTGCAAAATTGTTTCAACATCATTAGAGATAGATATATCTCATGTTTTTACTCAGTATTATCTAGTGGAGTGTAACCTTCGGATTCATTGTTTGACACATAATCATGAGGTGTATACCCCTCAGACTCACTATTAGAAGATAGCTCAATAATCTCAGCTCTAGGTACTACACGAGGATCTCTAGTGATCATGGGTATAGTAATAGGTACACTATCAGTTACAATCCAGGGACAGTAGTTGATCATGATTTAAGCTGCCATCGCTACTCCCTCTAGGAGTTCTCTCCTCACTCGCTTAAGTCGTGACATTGCATTGGCTAAGGTTTCCACATCATCAAGCCAAATGTCATTTTCGTCATTAGTTTTCTGAATGGTCTTGATCATCGCAAGCCATTTCTTCTTAGCTTGCAGATAACGCTTCTTACCCGCGAAGGATTTTCTTGCTGTTTTCTTGGTGTATACCATCCTAGCACAATAAATCAAATCATTAGCTACCTGCATAATGTTGATTTCCTAATCAGGTTAGTGGACTCATTAGCCCTAGTGCTGAACCTGGTTAGCTCTGATACCATATGTAACATCCATATCCGAATTGACAAGAAAAACTAGGTTTTCACAAAGGTAATTTCTTTTTTTTTTATCTTCAAGGTAATCAAATACAAAAGAACTTATCTAATACCAAGTATAACATTTTTCACTGTAACATAAAGATGATCTCATTTTCATAAAACTGAAAGAAATGATATACAATAGACATTTTGTTTACTAACAATTTGAAATTTTCTTGAAACAAATAATATATTGGAAACATACCATTAACCTGCATCTCGATTGTTGACCCATCACATTCAAGACTCGGCAATCCTCAGTATTTGGAAGAGAAAGTATCTTCAAGGAGCTTAACCTCCAACCACAGACCGTCGGTCTCCCACACTCCTTCCTAACCGGAAGTGGCCCCACCCTACTCAAGAGGATAGACTTAGGATAACCATCAGTGTTTTCCATCTGAGCTCTGGTGTTGTAACCTACATGTCTTGTTATCATGCAGATCCCTAGATACCCTCTAGTCATGCATGACTCTCCACAAGAAATGCCATCAAGTCACAGTGAACATTCGATGCACTTGAGGATAGTACACCACCTTAGCCAAAGGATTTGTTTTTAAATAGCATTCTAAGAATGCATGTACTTAGTTCACCCACCCTACTCGACTTGAACTGATTGACATCCTACAGTTTCCTATTTGTAAAGTTTGAACAATTGACGACCTTGATGACCTCAAGGATTTAGGATTTTCTCCTGTAATAGCACATGGCGCAATATTTACTCTAATCCTAAGTTCATAGTTTCATAATCCCATATTCATGTAAAAACATTGTTTAATAATGCCCACTCCTAAGTGGTTTCATACTTGTTTACTCAGTTCCCATGTTTGCACAACATACTCAAGTATCTAAAACAATTTCCTGTTATCCCGAAATTCAAGGATTCTAGACTCATATGGTCTACAAAATAAAACGATACTAGTACCATCGCATGCAATGTAATCTAGACTCAAAAGTGGGTTTTTCCCCCCTACTTGTTCATTACAAAACCATGATGGTTTTCGACCAACACAAATACATTAACTCCCTACTCCCCTTTCCAAGTCAATTAATTTCGCATGAGTCATTGAGGTAAGAATCGTAAAATAAAATAATAAAAGATTTGGAATCTTTCTTACGACTTTAGAGATGACCAAACACATGGTCGGCCTCTAATTAAAGATATAAGACTACTATGACACTAGCTGGTTGCAACTACAACTTCGGCTGTCAATCACATTAAAGTTTACGTCAAACATGCTTTAAATCTATGGTTTTAAACTCCTACACAACATGCACGTGGAGCATTGTGTTTTCTCACTATGGAGCTATTGTTTCAAGTGCTCCAAGGGTAGTTTTGAGTTGATAAAACAGTCTTAAAGGAAAACCTTTGAACATACACCATTGCCAATCATTTGGAGAATGTAATTTACATTTTGCATCATGTAGTGTTCATTCCTAGATGTGTGCACATTAGAAAATTGTGTTCCATCATCATACGGTGTCATTTATGTCAAACAAAGATACAGTTTCTGAGTTCACTATTCTAATAAACAGCAATGTTACTATTTCTACTTATTCCTGCCTGGCCACAACGAAGAGGATCCCCCTCGTTCACTTTGCCATTTCCCCAATCTAAACTATAACAGTCCCCCACCAAAAACTCCCTCACTCTGCCATCTTTCTTCTTTTCAAAATCATGACAGTCTCCTCATAACTATCCTCCCTAACTCTCAATTTTCTAACTTCTAAAAACCGCCACCTCTTTCCATGATGAAGGATTCAAATGCCTTTTTCGTTTACTCTGTACCATTTTTCTACTATACAACGACCGACTCCTCAAAACCCTCATCTCATCCACTCCTAAACTGCCACCTATTGCCCATGATGAAGGATTCCAACAACATTCATCTCACTGCATAACTAAGACCTCACATAACGCAGCAAAAGGCTCTCCCACTACTGCGTTTTCCTTTTTGGTTTCTCAACCACCCCCCCAATCTGATGCCTTCGCACTCTCCATGAAGATGGAGCATCTGAAAACATTAAACGGTTCCACTCTTTCACAACCGCAAAGCTACCTTCCTCTCACGCCATGGTGAAAAGGAATCTCTGCATTAAATTCTCAGTTGTCACGATCCTAAACACATGGGTCGACATAACTGTCTTATTACTCGACTTCCCACTTATCATGACCACTTAAAAGATGGAGGCTCCAATGGTGACATGGCTTGCAAGTGGATATAACAAATCCATCCTCACTCAAACATTAAGGCATCTAAATCACCAAGAGCAACTCAAAGCTGAATTGTGGGGTTAAACTTGACAAGACGGCGGTTAAGAAATGTCTAGAGCATCTTTTTGGTTGAAAACGAAAAGAGATAAAGACCACTTTAGAAAAGAGACTCAAGGTTGGATCAATAATATCTCGCGGTCAAAGCTAAAAGAAAAGACTCATGCTAAACAATGACCAAAACAAATTATTACACACTATGGCTTCAAATTCGACATTCGTCGATTTCCAGAAAGAATAATTCACAACACAAGTTCAATGTGTTTTACGACAATCATGACGGATTGAGCGTAACGCAAACAAGTTTCCTACATCGTTAGACGCACAAAGCTGACTTCTCGCATCTTTCGACTACGAGACGTGATTCACGATTCTTCCACAAGTAGGTTCATTAATTACTTATAAACGAAATAATAATCGTCTATATAAGTCGACTTGCTATGGTGGACTTACGACAACATCGTCGATTCCAAGATTCTATATGTCGACTTACGAAAAGGATGTTACACCTTATCTTTAGACGTTGACATCTAGTCTTAAACTATCCCAATCGAAAAACAAGACTAAATTGATGGCTTCAAGGTTTATCTACCTGTTTGGCATTCTCAGTAATAAACACCCATGGTTAATTTCTAGAGTCTATACTCTCTCTCAAAGATACTTTCTCTTCCTGTCGATCATGGTCCACCTGTTCCTGCAATGACAGTCTCACATACAATTTTGTGGTCAAAGCACCTATGTTCCAAATCGAAACATACTATATCCAAACATCATTTCTCTTAACCAAAAGAACATTTAGTCTACAACATCACATTGATCATAATCAATAGATTCTAAAATTTCATATAACTAACTTTGTATAATAAATCATCAGTTTCCATGTCATCCACAACACATTATATACTAAAATTTGCAAGAAAATAAATAGCATATTCGATTCCAAAAAAAAGAGGGATGTAACAGGAATGTTGTGTGCTACAATTGCAATAAGTCTAGGTGCATCTCAAAGTTTTACAAAAGTAGAAGCATGAAGAAGGATAAACTGGTGGAGAGGAACAAGCCTATACAAAAAGTTGATCCAGTAGAGACTAAGAAGGAGATGAATAAGATTTGGATAAAGAAGGAAGTAACAGAGGTTAATGATGAACTTGTACCAGCATCTAGTGTAGATGCTTCCTCCATGAATTGAGATGAGATCTTTGGCTCAGGGGGAGATTTAATGGAAATCTTTTCTCCCCTACCAAAGAAATGGTGCTAATGCCTAAGCACGAAGAGATAAGGTTAAGGATTAGAAACAAAGGCTTAAGACATAGGATAAAGGTAGTGTTGTGCATATTAGCTTGGTTGTACAAGAAAACTTGATCAGGTAAGAAGGCATGTTATAAATTTTGGATAAGAATCTGTCTGGTAAAATCAAGCTTCATTGTTCTAGTATTTTGGTGTACATTGGTCCACTATTGAAGATAATACTCTGTGGTTCTGGCATATGGTTATTAATCATTCCATATATCTACATCCATAATTTTGTTTGATTTTAATGATTGTCTTGAACGTAATGAGTAACAGAAGTTTGGCTTGGTAGAACACAGTTGTTTTCAGTATAAAGCAGTCTTCATGTTGTTTAGAAGTTTTTGGAATCTATAGACAATCTTAGAGGTCAATGGTTATGAATCAGATGAGTCTTCAGGTAGTGAAGAAGAAGAAACCAAAGAACAGGAAGTACATGTAAAACAAGAAGCTTTGGAAAGAATCCCTAAATCTCCCAAGTATGTGCAAAGGCATCACACTGAAGACCAGATCATTAGTGATAAGAGCAAAGGTGTATTGATAAGAAGTAGAGATGTTGAAGAATAGGTATATATCTATTTAATTTTAAAGGTTGAACCTAAGAATATCTCTGAAGCAGGTAAAGATGAACATTGGATCAAGGCAATGGAATAAGAATTGATGCAAATTGAAAAAAACAAGACTTGGGAACTTGTCCCTAGGCCTGCAGATAAGAATGTGATTGGAACAAAGTGGGTTTTTAGGAATAAGTTGAATGATAATGGAGAAGTGGTATGAAACAAAGACAAACTTGTATGCAAAGGCTACTCACAAGTGGAAGGAATAGACTATGAGGAAACCTTTTCTCTGGTGGCAAGACTGGAAGCTATTAGGTTGTTTCTGGCTTATGCGGCACATAAGGATTTCAAAGTATATCAAATGGATGTAAAGTCTTCTTTTTTGAATGGCGAGTTAGAAAAAGAAATATGCATAGAGCAACCAGATGGATTTTAGTTATCAAATAAGCCAGATATAGTTTGCAGATTGAAGAAGACATTGTTTTATCTAGACTAATCATGGCTATCTCTCAGGGGGAGTAGGTAGTAGTGACTGATGATAGAGAGAGCCTGCAGGAGGAAAGTTGTAGATAGTTGAGTGTTGATCCAAGAAGATTTTTGACTATATGTGTTGTCATTGTTATATTGTCATAATATGCATTGTTGTCATAAGCTCTCATGAAGGTTGATAAAAGAGGTGATGTTATGTTCCTAAAGAAGAAGGATAGTTCATGATTAGATGTCATTCCCTGATCTGTGTACAGTCAATTTTGAAATCTTGAGAAGATAAAATATGTTACTCCGAAAGTGTTAGCTTGTGAAGGCCCTGAGGTCCTCTGAAATGAGAGTAAGAGCTGATATGGTTTGGTATGCGCTTCTAAGGGGGAGAAGGAATGGAGAGTAGTAAAAGAAATGATGTTGTAGATCAATAGCAAGCAGATACAAGTCTAAACAGTTGCCTAAGAGTAAGATTGAAAGAGAGATGTACAGCCCTTTACCATTGATGTCAAAGGGGGAGAGAGTTCATGTGAAAAACATAAAGAGAATAAGATGTATAAAAGAAAGGGGGAGAATGAGATTAGTGCAGAATTGTGTCATGATGTTTTTTCACATCATATGTTTCCATCAATGACAAAGGGGGAGATTGTTGCAAATATGTGCTCACTGGTGTTGTCATTGATGTCAACATGTTTAGGTTGTTATTGGTGTCAACTGTGTCTTTTGTTATTGTTGATTGTTGCCTAATTGAGTTGTCATGTTAATGTGATTTGAATGCCTTATAGAAGTTTTGATGATGTTGGTATAGTGCTCTTGCTACTGGGTTTCCAAGTGCTTTTGAGAAAATTTTCTCTCTAAAGGAAATAGTGTATTGTAGAGTATTTTGGCATGCAAGATACTATCTAAGATTTTGCTCCGCATTTCTTCTGTGATGAAGACCAGAGTGTGAGATTTGGATATGTTTTAGAGAAGTGTTTGAAGATGATAAATCCATAATTTGGTGGTTAGAATCACTATGCAATAGAAGTTATGTTCACCAGTTTGAAGACTGTAATTGACAGAGTTTCTGGGTTGTGCAGAGGTGTCTGGAAGAAAGTATTTTACTCCACATTTCTCTATAGAGTGGTTTCAGGTGATGTAGTTCTAAACATATGTTTATAAGGTCCTTAGCTATCTTCATTCCAAAGGATTTGTGATTTGGTGCTCTAAAAAGCAAGTTATTGAGTAGTAGAGCTTAGCAGTGTTAATAGCAAGTTGTATTCAAGTGAGATTTGTTGTCTTCAAGTGAAACTTGTTGTAGTTGGGTTTGTTGGCTCCCAGGTGATTTTATGTTGTTCATGGATGTCTCCAGATCATGTTAAAGGCTTGTTCTTGGTCTACAATTTATGGTTGTGCTCTTGGAAGCATGTGTCCAAGGATCCTAGTGTTAACACCAGTTTTGGCCGACCTCGTTGTTTACACTTGTTGTGGATGTGCTTCATGGATTGTGGAAGTGTGTTGAAGCATGTGAATATGTATTTAGGTCAGAACTAAGCTATGAAATGTTCTACCTTCATTCCTTTGGTTTGCAAGAATGTTTAGGTCTAGACCTAATTTGAATTGTGTATGTTTGTTGACCTTGAAGACTGTTCCAAGGGTTGTAGAATGTATTACCGACCTTGATGTATGTTCCAAGGTTGGTGATTGATATAAATAAGTGAAAAGGATTCATGTGTTTGTGGAGAGTGTGTGAAGATGTGAAGATGAAAGTGTTTGTATTGTGAGGCAACAAAGGTGATATGTATTGTGCTTCATTGGAACTAAACTTAGGCATGTGGTTGATGCTATCATATCAATTCATGGCAGTGCGCCACCCCTTGGTAGTGAGCCACCCCTTTGCAATGAGCCTATTGCAGTGAGTATTCTTTTGGGCAATGAGCCCTTTGGCAATGTGCCTCTTTGTAATTTGGTATTAATACTACATTATATTGTGAGCTAATCCTCACCATGATTTTTCCCTTTTAGGGGTTTTCCACATAAAAAAAATGGTGTTCTCTTGTGCATGGTATTGATGTGATTAAGTTTCTATTATCCGCTTTTCATGTTTAATCATTATAATAGAATTAGGGTATTGTGAATTGATATGGATGTGATTATGTTTGTGAAGGCTTAAAGTTTTTGATACAACTAATTCACCCCCCCTTTCAGTTGTCTTGTGCATTCAACAAAAGAACCCACAATATCTTCAACTTTCAAGACAACAAAGGTACTCCCAATAGCTAGAACAAGAGAATCCCATAAATCGGGCAAAGAATAAAGTAGGATCTAATATCTCTCCTGTAATGCCTCGACATGTAACCTTAGAGATAAGTCAACTAAAGCAACATAAAAGGCAGATTTTTTTTTTTTAAATAGAAGTAATTGTACAAAATATAACATAGTCTATTACAACAAGTTAACTAACATCCCTAGGGATAACATGATTGCATTAATAAAATTAACCAATAGTCAACCATATACAAAACTCATTTAAATTATATTTAATTACATGACTACATTACAGATTACTAACATGATCTAACTAACAGCCATGGTTATTCTAAATCCAAACGCACCAATGAAGACACACACGCACAATTGGTAATGTCTACCCAAGAAAATAATGATAATGAACTCAACAGGATGATAAGATATCAATTTACATAATTTATCTTAGTAAATCAAAATGAACTATAAGATACAACACATCTAAGGAAACATCAATTCTACATAAATTATTAATTATATCAATTGTGTAAAATGAAAAACATAAGGCCCTAAGGGGCTGACCTAATGTCTCGGGGGCTCATAATGGCCTTACCTATGTATGCGTAGCATGGAGACATTGTATTTCAGGACTCTAACTTGCACTTGCAACTGATCTTGGTTGGCTTATTACAATACAATTTGATAACATAATACTAGTTATAGGGAAATATAAAACATGATAGGATAGATAGACATCTTGTGCAATACATTACCTGAGTCAAGTTCACTTAACCACCACAGGTTGATATAGAACTTTATTATAACTTTCAGTGGAATATAAATAGACTATCATAGGAGTTTAAGGATCTAAAACCAAAAGAAAGGAGTATAGATTCTCTACATCCCAAAGTTGTACAAGATACTACCAAAAAGTAAATCTTATGTTTGAAAGTAGCCCCCAACAAGGTCAAGTATAATATCTTAAACAACACAAACAATAAGTCAATAAGTAAACTTATCCTAAGCTTAATGATACTTACAAACTAATAACAATATCAAACTTAGAATTCTCAAAGTGAAGGTGGAAATAGAATATCAATGAGTATACACCTAGAACCTCAAAATGGTGCTTATAACTTATTTAGGGGTAAATTAGATTATAACTCACAATAACCTCATTCTATTCCAACACTTCATTAACTTTAAGTATGTCTATAACTCTTTAGGATTCAAAAGAATTTAGATTCTACATAATACCAGTATTAGAAAACATCAATGATAATCTACTATATCTATGGAAAACATTTATATAAAACTGATTTTTGCAGCAATGCCACATACTTCAAACAAGAAGTGGTAGCTAATAACCCCCTTAATATGTTTGGAAAGTAAGACTTCAGTTACAATATTGCTCAATCAAGAAATTCATTAACTAGACCCTAACCATCAAGACAATGAGCAATTAAGAGCACTACCCAAAATCATGTAACTAATCACAACAATTTGTTAACCACATTATGACAACATAGCTGGCACTTATTATCGCTCTAATTATTACAAATGACAAATATTAAAATTCTAAATCTAAGTTGGCCTCTCTAGTTATTAATAAGGATAAAAAGTAACATAAATTCCACATCTAAAATCTTTTCCTTTGGCATTTAGGGTATAGAATATGGTATGATTTCTATTTTCACTCTCTAATTCCATATTGCAACATAAGAAAATAAGTTCATTAATATATCTAAAAACTAAAGAAGTTAGTTGATTCTATATTATATAAGTCGACAAGAAAACATATATTAATGCCAAGGATTAAGATTTATGATCAAAAAGCTAATTTCATTCTGCTTACCCATGTTAGCTAAAAATACATTAGTTTATTCTAAAAACATTTTTATTTAACAAATAAATCTAATTTAGACCCTAAACTCTTAATTCTCAAAATATAATTATATACAAAATTGCTAATAATTGTTTTTTAAGAGAGATTTATAACTTTCAAACATGTATCTAAAGGCAAAATCTCTCATTCCTTAGCAACAATACAACTTTAATTGAATTTCTAAAACACACACCCTAACATAATTACCATTCCTAACAAGATACCTACATATTATAAAATATTGCAAATCTAAAATCTACTGATACATGATAAAATACTTATCCTATATACTAGATTAGGCTTTGCATAAACTAAATCATTTTAAATCATAGTCAAATCAAAATAATTCTTTCTATGTTTACAAGATAATGTAATACCATTCCAACGATTTTTGGTTCTAATCAACAAAGGATTCTATGGATCTAACTATTAATTATATTTTCTTCTCATTTATGAGAATCATCGCAGATACTTAACTCCTATTATAAGGAACAATTAAAGAAGTCTAAGTGGTATCCCAAAAGTCTACGGTATGCATGCAAATGCATGAACAAGGAGTTAGAAATAATTCAGATATAACCAATTTTCTATGCCAAGCTAACCATGGTTAAACAGTGTTGTAATTTGCAAGGTATTAATCAGTAATCATGTGCCATCAGAACATGTATGCAAAACATGGAAGCTCAGACAAGGCATGAGAACTGTTTGACAGAATGCCTCAAAGAGATGTCATATTATGGTATGCAATGGTTGTGGGATATACACAAAATGGATTTGTTGAAAAAGCTTTAGAAACTTTCAAGTAAATGCAATCGGTCGGCGTAATGCCAGAGTTGGAAGGCTCTAGTCAACATGCATGCAAGATGGGGAAGCATAACCAAGGCACAGGAATTGTTTGATAGAATGCAGAAAGACTACATGCTATGCCCAAAATAGATCATCTGAAAATATTTAATTTGGTACAGTTTGATTAACATTTAATAAAAGTTTAATTAAAAAAAATAGGAAGTCGCTCCAAACAATGCTTATTGTACCCGGGTCATTGAAGCACAAGCAGGAAATGAAACCGTGGTCCACCCCACCATGAGATCAAAGCACAAAGGAATGAGAGACAAGGAAACAGAAATATTTTTCTCCAGCACAGAAATATTTTCTAGATTCAAGACATTCACTTAATCATGTGAAAATTCAAATACGGCATGCAAATAATATTGAACAAAATATGATTACAAAAATTGCAATGAAGGTCTAGGATAAGCGCATAAGAAATAATTGAATAGACTAAAAAACTTACAGATTAATGTAGTATATTAATGTAGTAAATAAATAGTGAAAGAAACCCTCCACCTTAGCAGTGTTCTTCTTGCTACAATCCCTCAATGGTACCTGTTTTAGACTCGATGTGCACATAAGAAATCATTGAATAGACTGATGATAGAGGGAGCCTATAGGAGGAAAGTTGCAGATAGTTGAGTGTTGATCCAAGAAGATTGTTGGTTATATGTGTTGTCATTGTTATATTGTCATAATATGCATTGTTGTCATACGCTGTCATGAAGGTTGATAAAATAGGTGATGTTATTTTCCTAAAGAAGAAGGATAGTTCATGATTGGATGTGATTCCCTAATCTATGCAGAGTCAAGTTTGAAATCTTGAGAAGACAAAATATGTTACTTTGGAAGTGTTAGCTTGTGAAGGCCCTGATGTCCTCTGAAATGAGAGTAAGAGATGATATGGTTTGGTATGTGCTTCTAAGGGGGAGTAGGCATGGAGAGCAATAAAAGAAATGATGTTGCAGATCAATAGAAAGTAGATACAAGTCTGAGAAGTTGCCTAAGAGTAAGATTGAAAGAGAGATGTACATCCCTTTGCCATTGATGTCAAAGGGGGAAAGAGTTCATGTGAAAAACATAAAGAGAGTAAGATCTATAAAAGAAAGGGAGAGAATGAGATTAGTGCAGAATTGTGTCATGATGTTTTTTCACATCATATGATGCCATCAATGACAAAGGGGGATATTGTTGCAAGTATATGCCCACTCATATTGTCATTGATGTCAACATGCTTAGGTTGTCATTGGTGTCAACTGTGTCTTCTGTTATTGTTGATGGTCGCTTGATTGAGTTGTCATGTTAATGTGATTTGAATACCTTATAAAAATTTTGATGATGTTGGTATAGTGCTATTGCTACTAAGTTTCCAAGTGCTTTTGAGAAAATTTTCTCTCTAAAGGAAATAGTGTATTGCAGAGTATTTTGGCTTGCAGGATACTGTCTGAGATTTTGCTTCTTCTGTGATGAAGACCAGAGTGTGATATTTGGATATGTTTTAGAGAAGTATTTGAAGATGCTAAATCCATAATTTGGTGGTCTAAATCACTGTGAAGTAGAAGTTATGTTCACCAATTTGAAGAATGTAATTTATAGAGTTTCTGGGTTGTGCAAAGGTGTTTGGGAGAAAGTATTTTGCTCTGCATTTCTCCGCAGAGTGGTTTTAGGTGATGTAGCTCTGAACATATATTTATAAGGTCCTTATCTATCTTCATTCCAAAGGATTTGTGATTTGGTGCTTTGAAAAGCAAGTTATTGAGTAGTAGAGCTTAGCAGTGTTGATTGTAAGTTATCTTCAAGTGAGATTTGTTGTCTTCAAGTGAAACTTGTTGTAGCTGGGTTTGTTGGCTCCTAGGTGATTTTATGTTGTTCTTGGATGTCTCTAGATCATGTTAAAGGCTTGTTCTTGGTCTACAAGTTATGGTTGTGCTCTTGGAAGCATGTGCCTAAGGATCCTAGTGTTAACACCAGTTTTGGATGACCTCATTGTTTACACTCTTTACAGATGTGCCTCATGGATTTTGGAAGCGTGTTGAAGCATGTGAAGATGTATTTAGGTTAGAACTAAGCTATGAAATGTTCTACCTTCATTCATTTTCTTTGTAAGAATGTTTAGGTCTAGACCTAATTTGAATTGTGTATGTTTTTTGACCTTGAAGACTATTCCAAGGGTTGTAGAATGTATTGCCGACCTTGATGTATGTTCCAAGGTTGATGATTGATATAAATAAGTGAAAAGGATTCATGTGTTTGTGGAGAGTGTGTGAAGATGTGAAGATGAAAGTGTTTGTATTGTGAGGCAGTGAAGGTGATATGTATTGTGCTTCATTGGAACTAAACTCAAGCATGTGGTAGATGCTATCATATCAATTCATGGCAGTGAGCCACCCCTTGGCAGTGAGCCTATTGCAGTGAGCATTCTTTTAAGCAATGATCCCTTTGGCAATGTGCCTCTTTGTAATTCGGTATTGATACTACATTATATTGTGAGCTAATCCTCACCATGGTTTTTCCCTTTTAGGGGTTTTCCACGTAAAAAATTTGGTGTTCTCTTGTGCATGGTGTTGATGTGATTAAGTTTTTGTTATCCACTTTTCATATTTAATCATTATAATAGAACTAGGGTTTATGTGAATTGATATGGATGTGATTATGTTTGTGAAGGATTAAAGTTTTTGATACAACTGATTTTGTGCATTCAACAAAAGAACCCACAATATCTTCAAGTTTCAAGACAAAAAAGGTACTCCTAATAGCTAGAACAAGAGAATCCCATCCTATAATGCCTTGACATGCAACCCTAGAGATAAGTCAACTAAAGCAACATAAAAGGCGGATCTTTTTTTATTTATTTTTAAATAGAAGTAATGGTACAAAACATAACAGAGTCTATTACAACAAGTTAACTAACATCCCTAGGGATAACATGACTGCATTAATAAAATTAAGCAATATTCAACCATGTACAAAACTCATTTAAATTATATTTAATTACACGACTCCATTATAGATTACTAACATGATCTAACTAATAGCCATGGTTATTCTAAATCCAAATGCACCAATGAAGACACACACAAGCACAATTGGTAATGTCTACCCAAGAAAATACTCAACAGGATGATAAGATATCAATTTACGTAATTTATCTTAGTAAATCAAAATGAACTGTAAGATACAAATGTTTTAATAAGTTTATACACATTTTTACACCTTTACTAATACTGCCAAATAGTCATCTTATTCACCAAGTGGAAAGGTACCTCCTTAGCTTCAGAGTCCTACATGGAATATAGATCTCAAACTGCACATCTAAGGAAACATCAGTTCTGTATAAATTATTAATTATATCAATTGCATGAAATGATAAACCTAAGGCCCTAAGGGGCCAACCTAATATCTCGGGGGCTCATAATGGCCTTGCCTACATACTCATAGCGCGGAGACATCGTAGTTCGGGACTCTCACTTGCACTTGCAACTGATCTTGGTTAGCTTATTACAATACAATTTGATAACATAATACTAGTTATAGGGAAATATAAAACATGATAGGATAGATAGACATCTTGTGCAATACATTACCTGAGTCAAGTTTGCTTAACCATGACAAGTTGATACAGAACTTTATTATAACTTTCACAGTGGAATATAAATAGACTATCATAGGAGTTCAAGGGTCTAAAACCAAAAGAAAGGAGTATAGATTCTCTACATCCCAAAGTTGTACAAGATACTACCAAAAAGTAAATCTTATGTTTGAAAGTAACCCTAACAAGGTCAAGTACAATATCATAAACAACACAAACACTAAGTCAATAAGTAAATTTATCCTAAGCTTAATGATACTTACAAAATAATAACACTATCAAACATAGAATTCTCAAAGTGAAGGTGGAAACATAATATCAATGAGTATACACCTAGAACCTCAAAATGGTGCTTATAACTTATTTAGGGGTAAATTAGATTATAACTCACAATAACCTCATTCTATTCCAACACTTCATTAACTTTAAGTATATCTATAACTCTTTAGGATTCAAAAGAATTTAGATTCTACATAATACCAGTATTAGAGAGCATCAATGATAATCTACTATATCTATGGAGAAGTATAATAACCATTAACATGGAAACAAACAAGGAAAACATTTATATAAAACTGATTTTCATAGCAATGCCACATACTTCAAACAAGAAGTGTTAGCTAATAACCCCCTTAATATGTTTGGAAAGTAAGACTTCAGTTACAATATTGCTCAATCAAGAAATTCATTAACTGAACCCTAACCATCAAGACAATGAGCAATTAAGAGCACTACCCAAAATCATGTAACTAATCACAACAATTTGTTAACCACATTATCACAACATAGCTGGCACTTATTATCGCTCTAATTATTACAGCTGACAAATATTAAAATTCTAAATTCAATTCTAAATCTAAGTTGACCTCTCTAGTTATTAATAAGGATAAAAAGTAACATAAATTCCACATCTAAAATATTTTCCTTTGGCATTTAGGGTATAGAATATGGTATGATTTCTATTTTTGCTCTCTAATTCCATATTGCAACATAAGAAAATAAGTTCATTAATATATCTAAAAACTAAATAAGTTAGTTGATTCTATATTATATAAGTCGACAAGAAAACATATATTAATGCCAAGGATTAAGATTTATGATCAAAAAGATAATTTCATTCCACTTACCCATGTTAGCTAAAAATACATTAGTTTATTCTAAAAACATTTTTATTTAACAAATAAATCTAATTTAGACCCTAAACTCTTAATTCTCAAAATATAATTATATACAAAATTGCTAATAAATTTTTTTTTAAGAGAGGTTTATAACTCTCAAACATGTATCTAAAGGCAAAATCTCTCATTCCTTAGCAACAATACAACTTTAATTGAATTTCTAAAACACACACCCTAACATAGTTACCATTCCTAACAAGATACCTACATATTATAAAATATTGCAAATCTAAAATCTACTGATACATGATAAAATACTTATCCTATATACTAGATTAGGCTTTGCATAAACTAAATCATTTTAAATCATAGTCAAATCAAAATAATTCTTTCTATGTTTACAAGATAATGTAATACCATTCCAACGATTTTTGGTTCTAATCAACAAAGGATTCTATGGATCTAACTATTAATTATATTTTCTTCTCATTTATGAGAATCATCGCAGATACTTAACTCCTATTATAAGGAACAATTAAAGAAGTCTAAGTGGTATCCCAAAAGTCTGCGGTATGCATGCAAATGCATGAACAAGGAGTTAGAAATAATTCAGATATAACCAATTTTCTATGCCAAGCTAACCATGGTTAAACAGTGTTGTAATTTGCAAGGTATTAATCAGTAATCATGTGCCATCAGAACATGTATGCAAAACATGGAAGCTCAGACAAGGCATGAGAACTGTTTGACAGAATGCCACAAAGAGATGTCATATTATGGTATGCAATGGTTGTGGGATATACACAAAATGGATTTGTTGAAAAAGCTTTAGAAACTTTCAAGTAAATGCAATCGGTCGGCGTAATGCCAGAGTTGGAAGGCTCTAGTCAACATGCATGCAAGATGGGGAAGCATAACCAAGGCACAGGAATTGTTTGATAGAATGCAGAAAGACTACATGCTATGCCCAAAATAGATCATCTGAAAATATTTAATTTGGTACAGTTTGATTAACATTTAATAAAAGTTTAATTAAAAAAAATAGGAAGTCGCTCCAAACAATGCTTATTGTACCCGGGTCATTGAAGCACAAGCAGGAAATGAAACCGTGGTGCACCCCACCATGAGATCAAAGCACAAAGGAATGAGAGACAAGGAAACAGAAATATTTTTCTCCAGCACAGAAATATTTTCTAGATTCAAGACATTCACTTAATCATGTGAAAATTCAAATACGGCATGCAAATAATATTGAACAAAATATGATCACAAAAATTGCAATGAAGGTCTAGGATAAGCGCATAAGAAATCATTGAATAGACTAAAGAACTTACAGATTAATGCACTAAATAAATAGTGAAAGAAACCCTCCACCTTAGCAGTGTTCTTCTTGCTACAATCCCTCAATGGTACCTGTTTTAGACTCGATGTGCCATATCCTGAGTAAGAAGATGATGATAAAGGTTGCACTAAAGACCATTTCTCATTCTCTAGTTCTACGGACAAGGGTTCTAGATACTCTGTTGCCAAAGAGCCATCTATGAGACCCCCGATGACAATGGATTGCTGCTTAAAATCCCCAGTTTTGAAAGCAATCTGTATAGATTTGGGCCTGTACTTAAAAAGCACACCATTGAATTGAGAGTTGTGAGGCATGGTAGATCTACTTCTATCATCCATAGTGCTACTGTTGTTGATCTGCTTGAACTTGGTCTCTGAAAGCAGATGCAGAAAGCAATGAAAGAGTTGGTTTTGAAACTCCCTCCCCTTTTGCCAGCTAGGAGGATCACATATGACGACCCTGCTATTTTCTCCCCCCAACTCTCACGTCGATTACCTTCTTAACTCCCCTCAATATCCCCAAAAATCTTAGCAATAAATTTACTGATTTATTAAAGAACATGTGGCAGAAGCTGACATTGGCCGTTACAAAATAACTGAATGGTAGTGGGAAATAGCTTGGTCGATAGGAACAAACGACAAGTTTAGAAAATCTTCTGACGTGAATTTGTTTATCGCGTAAGAAATCTTCTGAGGTATAAATAAAATGATATTCCATTATTACATGGCTATAAATCTCATTAAAATGAGATACCAAAATCTATATAGCATACAAAGAATGGCAATTATCTAAGCGGGTAATAAAGTCTTATCATAAATGTTATGCAATTACTTAATCGGCTATAATAACCATTGCTTACTATAACACAAAGGCATTCATAATTATACAACTATGTATATTATGATGTCCCCATATTATAGAAACATTTCATAAATGAAATCACTAAAATACAAATACCCATCGAATAAATGAGTGGAGAATTATATGGATGCCTAAGCCATAAATAATCTTATATTATAATCAAAACCTTCATATAGTGATAATATTAATCTTGAATGCGGAAAAGTATAAATAGTCTAAGACAATTATTATTTATTTTCTATCATTAAATTCACCAGAGATAATAGTATAAAATAACCAAATCATTACCAAAATAATGCTTCTAATCATAAAGACTAGTTTAATTGATAATTTCCTACACAGTTTATCATTTTTCTTACAACAAAGAACTATACCCTGAAATACATTTAGCATTACATTAATTCGCTACTGAAGCATGATTCTTTAGCTATGCTTAAATTTTAAATAGGAAGACTATCCAAAACTTTTAATTCTAAGAAAATGAAGACAATTTCATTTAATTACCTAATGATTAGTAAACAAAGTGATCAAGATAGACGACCAAGAGAAAATAATGAGTGACGAAAGAAATCAATAGCTACCTCAGAAGAATCTTCCTACTCTGATAGTTGTTTCGAAGCTTTTACCTCCCAATCTTGAACGCCATAGGTTTGGCCAAATACATTCCTGTAGGCTTGACTCCAATGAGCTACAGGTTCCTCATTCACTCCTTTCCCCATGAATGTTTCTGACAATTCTCCATCCATCATTCATGCACACACAAGGCCTGAAACAACTAAGGTGAATATGGAGAGGCACTACATCTCCTCATCCATATTTACATGAACTAATGCTAGTTGAGCCACCAACATATTGAATGCTTTTAGGTGGTCTACAATTCATCTACCCTCTTCCATTCTTAAAAAATATAACTTCTTCCTCAAGAAAACCTTGTTCACTAAAGATTTAACTTGATATATCTCACCAAGTTTCTTCTATAGTTGTTTTGTAGAGGACTCTTCATGGACATTAATTAAAATAGAGTCCACTAGGAACAATATAATTAGATCCTTCGATTTACATTCCATAACATCATATTGAGCAGCCAATGTAGCATCTGCAATCCTTGAAACTGCTCATCAACAACATCCCACAAATCTCGATCAATTAATAGATCTTCCATTTTCAACTTCCACATCTCAAAATTGTTACTAGAAATTTTCCTTACCTCTATTCTCCTTGATGTTCTCACCATATAAAATTTCCTACAACAAGATCACAAAGTATCTTCTACACAAGCTCCCACTCAAAACTGAATTAGTTTAGAAAACCCAAGAACCCACAACTGAAATGAAAGGTGATCAATCTTTGATACAACTTGTAAATAATCTAAGGTAGTGTAATAACTTCTTACACTAATATTGAGATGAGGGTTATTCAAAACTTTTTAGATCTAAATACAATAGTTAAAGAAATTATACAAAAATAAACATAAACAATAGTTATACCACAACATAGTGATTTACATGGGGAGAACCCCTTTTAGAAGAAAAAAACCACACTCCAAAAGCAACCCAATATATTATTCAAAAATATTAGTGAGATTACAATATACTTGCAAAGCAAGCTTTCACAGGAGTATCACCAACTAGAGATCTCGAGGCAACTTAGCAACATCTATAAGACTCTCACACCCAACCTCCATCTTAAGAATCTAATATATAGGAGATATAATACATGAAACCATCAAATGGTAATTATAAAACCATGAGCCAAAACCACTTAAACATGGTGCCTAAACTTTTAGGGTTCCATTATCTCCAATCAAAGGTGCCTTATGATGTGTTGTAACATGCATCAACATGTGTAACTCCCCATTATAGCTCTTTTCTAGTGTCCAACATATTTTTACATTTCCAATATGGGAAGCCCAACTTTTGAAGGCCATAACTTTTGATCCAGGAGGCTAATTGGGTCCCTTTTTAAAAAAAATTATAGAGCTCGAAGAGATCTACGTACCATGCACCTTGGAATTTTTATTTTGCCCAAAAACCAACTCTATAGCCTAGAAATTGATTTTATTCAATTTTATAACTGAGGAAACATATTTTTTGTAATTGCAAGGTTGAAACACCTTTCCTAACAATTATGTTGTGATTTTTTATGTATGCACTTTTATTCTTTTATTTACTATGTATAGGGTTGTTACTCCATCATGAATTCTTGAATGCTTTTGAAAATTGAATCTATGTTTAATGCTTGAGGATTAGAAATTATATGTGAACATAAATATTAAATTGATTGGTAGTAAACTTAATTATTCTAAAAAAGAGAAAAGGGAAACTAGGATAAAATGTAGGAAATAATCATATTATTGTTCAATTTTCAAGGGAAATAGGGTTGAATTGTATTTGAAGTAATGGAAAATAAGCGTTGATCATCTATGTGTGATTATGAAATGAGTAAAAAATTGAAATATAGAAATGTTTTACAAAGAATTATATTCTTGATTGTGCTAATTGAAGTAGGAACCTAGTAGGGTAAACAAGACATGTATTGCTTCCTTATGCTAGTTGGATATGTATAAGTAACTATATTTAGTTTAGTTTAAAGTTTAATAATTGAGTGTAAACTAGTATGTTAATGTATGGGATTGGTTTCAATAAGTGGAATTTATGTGTGTAAAATATCTATGTAGCATAAAGTGATAAAGCATATGAAAAGTACTTATCGGCAGTGGACTTTTGTTCATTATGTGATTTTATCTCAAGTCACTATATCAAGTATTCAACACCTCTTGAGATTATTGTGTATAGATAACTACATTTGAAGGAAGTGAACATGTAAACATAAATTAGGTGTAGGGTGTTCTTTCTTGAGCAAAAGGTGTGGTCCACTCTCTATACTCTTATGTTTGTAATTCTTTGTGTTTATCTAGTGTCTCATCTCCCATTATATTAAGGACACAAGTGTAATTAGGGGTTGAGTAAGAAAGGCATTTTTCATTGGAAGGTTATAACCCTCCATGAATGTTACCCCGATTAACTTCCCCTCATGTAGAACCACACTCATGGGTGAATAGAGAAAATATAATATTTGTTGTTATTTTTATTGGGTTGAGGATGGTCCCTAATGTGTCATTTTAGATCTAGAGTTATTTTGCATGTTTGTCAAACATTTGATGTATTTATTAGAGACAAGTGTTGGGAAACTACTTCCTATGATTCATTACATTTCAATGCAGTAGTGACTTGTCTTTTTAAAATGATAGTAGGTATTACCCTTGTGGGAACTTGAGGTATACTATATTTTCTCTAGGGGTCTATAGATACTCTTCCATATGTGATACTTCTAGTACTAGGATTTTTGGAAAGGTTGCAGTACATGCCCTAAGTTGTGAAGGGCATGGGGTTGTTTGATGCAATATTATATTCTAGGATAATTCTTGAGGTTGAGTCCACCATACCCCTACTCCCCTTAGGTGGCTTTTGAAAGGCACGTTGTGATTCATGTTGTGTAATTTTTATGAGATTGTTGTATTACTTGATTATTTATTTATGTATTTGTAAATCTTCAAATTGTTAACCAATTGTGTTGAATTTTTATTACTTTGGGCTACTTAGCCAGTTAATTTTGATATGTTAATTTGCCTCAAGGACTCATTTAATTAGACTTTTGATTTGAAATTGAAATTGTTGTATTGGTGGCCACATTTAAATTTTATTATCTTTTATAAGATTTCATTGTGGATTTTATTTAACATTCTATCATTTTGAGAATTATTGTATTTTGAGACCTTTGCATTTTTCTACTATTGGTACATATGGAGTTTTACATTTTAGAAAGGGGCCCTAGGCATGTCATATGGGGGGATAAGATGCTTGGGAAACATGTTGGGTCTACTATTGGACTGGTATAGGATAGTTGTAGTTCTTTACCTTAGATTCATGAATACAAATACCATCGTCTTGCCTTATAGCTCTAGGATGTGTATGGTATCATCCCTTTTTAGAAAGATGAGACTTTTTTGGTACCACAAGTACTTAGGTGTCAATTCTTTAGTTGCAAGCTTGATTCTAGTTACTAGGTTATTGGTGAAGAGGGAAAGGAATTTGTAGAAAAAGTACAATAATCAGTGACTTGTTTAACAAATTGTCTCTTACTAGTGGCCTTGTTTTAAGATAAATATGACGGGACAATAATTTTTATGGAGGTTCTTAGGAATATAAACACACTTTCAGATACCTGTTATGGATATGCAACTCCTCCTATAGTGGAAGCCTCCAATCTGAAATGTAAACTCTTCAACATGGACAAATATCAGCCCTAATTAGCCCTCTAGGTCTCCAAAATTGGGTTTTTGAGAGATAACACCCTCACATGTACAAAAATGGTAAACAAACTACTTGAATAAGTGGATTAAGTTGAAACAGACCTACAAACCCAATTTCATTAGTTGGAGAGGTGTTTAACCCTCAAAACTCCAAAATTCCTCTTTCTTCCCTAGGTAGGGTTTTGACAAGGCAACGAAGGTAAAAAATTGATTTATGAGTTATTTTTTAGTTTAAATACCTATAACCAAGTGCATAAAGTATGTATTGACCCTTAACATCTCTTTGTACCAATTGGAGTTCTTAAAATTCCTTACAATACCTGAAATTCACATTTTATCAGTCAAAAGTACCAAAAAATACAAGTTTGTATAGCCTAGTTTTGAAAGAATGACTCAAATCCTCTGATTTAATGATTGAAAATAATTTGTTTAACCTAGAGAATGATGAAAAACAAACTAATAATTCTCCATACACAAGAAAATTAGACAACAATGCTTCAAATCTCATTTATTTTACAAAAATGAAGGTCTAAAACCCCTATTCACGCTGTGCTAGCATACCTGAAACAAAAAACTTGAATTTATCTTCCAAAGGATAATAAAAATAAATTTTTCCAATATTTTTAAATATTATATATCATCCCTAACTACCTACCCCATGCCTTTACAAGCCATAGTTCACTAACTATGCATTAAAACCCCTGATTAGGTGCTTAGGGTTGAGTTACACACCAAAATTTGAAATTATGACTTCTTATTTATTCAAACCTAAATAAATACCTTATAACATGTAATTTAACACCTAGCACAACATTTAATGTAAACCTAGAATACAAATTAAATGATGCTCCTATATGAGTTATGAGTTCTCGACCCTATGGTTACTTAGATGTATTTGGGCACTGATCATCCTCAAAATCCCCTTATGTGAGTCTCATGTTGTGAAGAGTGTCAATTCATTGTTCTATTTTATATGTAACTGAGACATGTAAGCTTAGTAAGGTAAATTTTAGAGAAATTAGGTGATTGTTATGGTAGAAAATCATGCTTTGGTGACTTGATTCGTGGGATGGTTCTTTTCTTTGGGGATTAAATTTAGTTGATCAATATAAATTCGAAAGCTAGGGAAGGATAAATAACTATTCAAATGGTAAGTAATAACATAATAATTGTTTTGGTTTTAGTATGCATTAGCGTGACCAAACTCTATGTGTGATAATCTATGAACTATGTAGGATTATGGCACCCTTGTCTTAGGGATGTAATGTATGTAGTGATGTGTTGTTTCATCTTATATCGATGTATGGTTGAACTCTATAGGAAAGGAAAAACTAGGGTATTGATTATTATTGATGATCTAAAAATTTTATAGTTCTTCAACATAGAATAGGAATCCCATTACCTTGATGCATTGTCACAATGGTGAGTATTCTACCCTCACCTCTTGAGGGCTTCTAGGAGAAAGCCTAATCCTACGGGAGAGGATGTGAGGCCCACTCCTCCTCATGACTATATGTTCATTAGAAAGACTTGTCTTGCTTATAATGCTCATGGACTTGCTTATTATGTTTTATTATGATCATAGATTGTGTGGATCTTGATATTATGATTAGATTAGCAATTTTCTATTTGTTGTGATGATGATTTACTTAGCTAGTAATTATGCTTTTCTCATATTGTCTATATTATGGATTAGGATATATAATCTCATATTGTTCTTTTTATTATATTATTGAATGCATTTAATCATGTGATAATAAATTATACTTTAAATTGGATTTATATTTTATGGTAATAATAAAGGAAAGCAAGGAATAGTTTTATGTGTTATATATGAGTGTGTGTGTAAATGTGAGTATGCTAGTATATTAAACCTATTGTATTATTATCATTGAACTATAATAATGTTGGTTAATTGTGACTTATCTATGGTGTGTATGTTGATTTTATTATAAATTTCTCTTTGCCCATTATCTCAGGTATATTGATATTTGTGTACAAGTGTGCAGGTAAATTTTCATGACCAATGAAAAAATATGGAGGTTCTAAAAAAACCATCATTGTGATTTCTTAGTATACCTAAATCTTATCCTAGGAGGAGATTAAGACCTTTTATAAAATGTATTAAGAGTGAAATATTGTTAATTAATTTTTAATTAGTATTTATTTTACTATTGGCAAGTTGAGGTTTGCTTGAGTCTCTTTAAGTGTCAAATCTCGGATTTGAACTTAAGAGGGAATTTCAAAGGTATTATAATGTTAATTTTCTTATTATATGAGTTAAATTAAACCCTAAAAGTGATGACCTATGAGACAGGTCCATGTTGAAGTGTTTATTATGTGTTTTAGAAGAGTCTAGATCCTTCAAAAGTGTCTTGGGAGATAAGTGATGAGATTGGAGTTAAGTTTGACTTTGTGGCAAATTATAATTATTCTATAGGTTTAATGAACCTAGACAGTTGTCTCTATTTATACTTTTCTTGAAGTTATGGTGAGGGTTGGTTGCCATTTTTTGATTTTCAATTTTAATTTTCAAGTTTTACTTTGAAAAAGAGGAAAAAGGTAGAGTTTGGGAGCTTGGGAGAAGAGTAGAGTTTTGAAGAGTTTTGGCATCAAGGGCTTCCCAACATTTGTTGAAGCATTTGAGGTACAAACTTAAGCCATTATGGAGTGTGTATTGTTTTTATTGTTGTCATAATGATTATAATAGTTTGTTCAATTTTCCATGGATTAACTTGATGTTAAATTATTTTTCTCTATGTTGATTGTTGTGTTTTGTGTTGTTTCTCGTCTAAGATGGGCTTGTTTTTTGGTTTTGGGTGTGGATCTTCCCATTTGGGTGAAGGGCCACCCATGTAGTGAGGTTAAGAGAGGTGTGGACCCTCTCTTGGTACTCATTCTATATTGATTTCAAGGTATTGAGTGTGTTGAACACCTAAAATATAGAGAGGGGGGTGAATTAGTATTCTTTGAAACCACTTAAGCATTTAAACATTCATTCCATATAACATATTTAATTTGCAGTAAGAAAGGAAAGCATGAAATCAACTATCACAATGCATAACACATGAACACTAGATTTTTATGTGGAAAACCCAAAAGGGAAAAACCACGATGAGGATTAGCTCACACACACACATAGATATATATATATATATATATATATATATATATATATATATATATATATATATATATATATATATATATATATATATGAATAACTTGAACTAGCCCTTGAAGATCTAGAAAAAGTTCAATGTATTAATAGAGATCTGGAAGAAAATATCAAGGAAGCAGATGAATGCATCAAGAAGTTGAGAAAGACAAATGTAAGAAATTCAAAGAAAGATACAAGGAAGCAAATGAACAATCAAATGAAACAATCACCAATCTAAAAATACAAATTAAGGAAATAAAAATAATTGAAGAATGCCTAAATGAAAAAATGAAAAGAAAATCTGAAGAATGCTCAAGGCTTGAACAAGAAATAGTGGTCTTAAAGACTGAGCTGGAAAAAGAAAAAATTTAAGAAGACAACTTCAATAAAAGCTCCATACTACTTGATGAAATGATTGAAAATCAAAAGGATCCTAAGGATAAAGAAGGGTTAGGATTTGAAAAGGGTGAAAGTTCAAAGACAAATGAGACCCCAAACAATGGTAAGAAGAAGAACAATAACCAAAAGAAGGTTGTAGTCAAGAAAGGGTGGCTCACTGCCAAATATGAACTACTAGCAGTACATCTAACTCATGCTGGAGATACAATTCCATTAAAGCTCAAAATACTGACTTGAGACACTTCATCTTCACCACAAACTTATCTGATTCTTTTTCTCGTCAGATTTTTCTCAACCATACACACTTATTTTGTACACCACCACACACAAAATCACATCTTCACATAAAAAATCAATCTTGTATATATATCACTTTCAAGTAAACTATCAATTAGGTTGGCAGGGAGATGTATCATATGACTCCTTAACTTGTCAACCAAAAAAACAACTTAATACGCTTTGTGGAGAGAATCAAGGTGTGTAACACATTGAGATAGGTCGGCATGACTTATATTTTCTCCCATGACTCTATCCCAAACATGTCATGACTCCACACAATCTCAACACCTTTAGGTCAGCTTAACTGGTGAAGCATTAGCATGAACTAACTATTAGTTCATAATTCAATGTGTGGACCACCAAAATGCTTACCATTTGAATCATACACACCTATGACATCCATAAACTCTTCCTCAAAATTGTATGG
The DNA here is from genome assembly GCA_027924645.1 of Cunninghamia lanceolata. Taxonomy (NCBI): domain Eukaryota; kingdom Viridiplantae; phylum Streptophyta; class Pinopsida; order Cupressales; family Cupressaceae; genus Cunninghamia; species Cunninghamia lanceolata. The sequence continues at coordinate 11,065,330 of BSBN01001011.1, read as the reverse complement.
CAAGATATTCATCTGTAGTGGAATGCAGAGTATTCCAATCTATCACTGGCACTATCATTACAACATTCGATACACTATCAACTCTATCTTTCACTTTGAAGGATTTCAAGACCTAAATCTTTGGATTTAGACTTTTTTTTATGCACCATCATTACCTTACAACTGCAGAGAAAAACTCTTTATAGTGACAAATTCTAACTAAAGAACTGTGGCCCTATCATAGTTTCTCTTTAGAAATTGCCTTAGGAAAAGCTTCAGCAAGTTGTACCTGACTATAGAGCACCAAAATGAAGGAATGTCATGCTTAGGTGTATTCTCCATCATATTGCACTTAGTAGCTTCTTCGGATCAATACTTAGGATATCATACTTAACCAAACTAGCACAACTATACCTCTATACCTTACTGAACCTCTCTGGACCAACACAACTATGTCTTTAACCTTTGTTTCCATCAATGAAAACATTGCTCACTTCCATGCTTATTATTCTCTTCATCATCATGCTTATGTTTCCAATTATCTCCTCCTTTGTCATTGATGGCAACATGTGCCAAAACTTCTCCCCCTTTGTCATCAATGACAAGGGAACTACTTGAAAATCTAAAAGTCAAAATTCCCCCCCCCTATCAAATGAGACTAACTCCCCCTTACTATTTTATTTCTATACTTCAATATGTACATCAAGATATCAAAAATTTCTTTCTTCTATTCTTCTACATATTTACAAGAAATAAAATAAGACTTTTCTACTTGGAGGGAAGGATATCCTTGTAAATATTCTTTAGTTGTAACACCACATAATCCCAATGCATCTTAGCAGAGTTAAGTACCTGTATCTACCCATTGATTTGCAAAAGTAACTCTTATGCATCTTCAACCGATGCTAGTGCAGTGGTCATCTGAATAGCCTTGTCAGCCTCCATCATCCATGTTAGAGCTACAATCTTGAAACTAACTATTTCCCTTATCTAACTCATCTAATCCTTGATCAGTTCTTTCTGATTTTGTAGTTTCTTAATGATTGTATGAGTCTTCTCAATTTTGGCCCTCAAATCTCCATTGTTTTCCTTTAATGGCTCATAAATCCCTGAGATTTTAGCAATTTACATTTCAAGACCATCAATCTTGTCCTTTATATACTTTGTGGTAAGAGGCCATGATAGGTAGTATTGATACATTACTTTGGCTTCTTCTAGGGTATTTTGAATACTCTTTATACTGACTCCCAACAAGTTGTGTTCCTTGGAAAATTTATCTATAAGATCATTTAGTCTTTTATTGTTGATCTGTTCCAAAACTCTCTTCTCGGCTGCCTTCTCCAAGGAAGTAAAATGACTATTAAAATATTCCAATAGATGTTTCATTTGTTGTGAAGGAGTCAAGGAAGTATCTTTCTTTGCATTAGGAAATATTTCCTCAAGTGCCTCTATTGCTTCCTCTAGAAGCTCATTTCCTAAAACTTGTGATTGCAGTATCTCTTCTTGTGTAGTAGCTTGAAAAATAGTTCCTAACTGTAATTTCTTCAATGGAGATATATTTGACAAATTAATTTGCCCATCCAAAGGTGGAAATTGAAACAACTGGGGGGAAGCAATTGACTAAATTTGTCTTTACTAGGCCAAAAATTCTCTAATGGAGTCTAATGGACAGACTTCGGAACACTCACCTTTTGTATTCTTTTTGTCTTCTTCTGATATAGAGATCATGTGTGAGCCAGAGATTTTTGGAGGATGATTTTCCTCATGTATTTCTTCATCTTCTTTGTTCTCAATCTAATGTTCAGGTGTTTCTAGAGGAACAAAAGTATTATTCACAATACTTTCTACTTGTTCATTTCCTTCCAAGACAGTCTCACTTTGTTCTCCTTTTGATGCAAGAACTTCTGGAGGTCATAACTTTTGACTCGGATGTGGGTTTTCTACGAGATTTTACGAGTGGATACGTTATGAGGTGGAAAGTGGTTTCGCAACCCACCCTAGTTGGTTGGACCCTGGCTTGGTACTTTTTTGGGACTTGAAACTTTCATCTTGGCCCTCAAAATAGCAATTTAGTGTTTTTTTCTAGATTTTTAAAAAGTTGCTTTTGTAATAAATCGAAACTCATGTTTTGAATTTAGAATATTAGTTGGCATTTTGTCCTACCTTAGTTTTAGGAATCTTTTGGGAAAAATATGATTTTCTAGATATGATTTTAAAATTACCTAAAATGGCAAAAATCTGACAATTGTTGAAATCTGCCAAAAAAGGTAATTTTTTTTTTTTGTTTTCTTGGATATAAGAGAGTTTTCTCTCATTGTAGTAGCAGAGTTGATGAATAGAAGTTTTTTTTATGTTCCAGTCTTCAAATCTTTGGCTCTCACATGATTAATGGCAAAATTGTATTAAGTGTATGTTATTTGCTGCATTATTTGGTATCAGAGCTAGGTTGATCTTGAGTGTGCAAAGTATGCACCAGGACCGAGAGGAGTTTGTGAAGAAAATTATTTTCATATGTGTTGAAGTATGAGAAATTTTTGTAATTGCAAAAAAAATTGATTTTGTGAGATATATGTTCACTGTCCTCTAGCAGAGATAAAATCTGGGTAGAAGGTGTACAGACTTCTTCCACTGAGAGAAAGTGGGTAGAAGAGGTCTTGAAGAGGTGCATCTTCCAGAGTCTTTGTTGGGTAGAGGAGAGTTAAATTTGTGTGAGATATGTTGGCTGTGCTCCATCAGAGATAAAGTTGGGTAGAAGGTGTAGAGACTTCTTCCACTGAGAGAAAGTGGGTAGAAGAGGTCTTGGAGAGGTGCATCTTCCAAAGTCTTTTACTAGGTAGAGGATAGTTATGAGTGAGTTTTTTTTGTAGAGAGGACCTGTAACTATAGAGAGCATTGGCTCTAAAGTGTTTATGTGTGCAGGTTCTAGAAATTACATATTGAGAATGAGCGAAATGTTTTCGAAGAAGAGGATGAGATGGGTCATGAAGAGACCTATAATGATTTCATATATAGAAAAGTGGGAAAGAAAGTTTACGGATAGTCTTAATGAAGATTTGATAAGACTTCATGATATAGTGAATCTATTAAAAGATGAAATGAATAGAGGAAATGTTGATAATAAAAGGTGTGAGAAAGAATGTCATGAAAGTGGCATGAAAGAGAAAAAGCACATGGTTGCAACTGAGACATGTCTTTTCAAAGGCATGGATGTGTTGATGGATGAGATTGCAACAAAGAAGAGTGATAATGAAAACTTTATTTTACCTAACATTATTTTGTTTGCAGATAAAAAGGAACATAAAGACAAAGAAATGGAAGTCCTCAAGAATAATGAAAAAGAAGAAAAGAATGAGTTTGCAGCAGGAACATGTCTATTGGAAAGCACAAATAGTGAGATAAAAGAGGTTGTAGAGGAAGCTATAGGAGAGATTTGGTGGATGTGGTTGGTTAGTGGTGGGTTGGATCCCACAAAGAAGGAGAGGAGAGGGGAAATAATTTGGCAGAGGAAGACAATATTTGGTGGATGCAAATCTACGAGAGGAGAGATGAATGAAGTGCAAATTTGTTTGAGGAGAGTGAAGCTTGTTCTGGAAAGATGCTGGAAAAAGAGGGAAAAAAAGAGAAGAATGAAGTGTAAAGGTTGGATCTAGTCAAGTGGCAGCAGTTCGAAGACACTCACTTGCAGGAGTTGCGTTCTTTTCAACAAGAGGAGAATGATGCAGGAACTTCCGGAGGTCATAACTTTTGACTTGGATGTGGGTTTTCTACGATATTTTATGGGTGGATGTGTTATGATGTGGAAAGTAGTTTCGCAACCCACCCTAGTTGGTTGGACCCCATCTTGGCACTTTTTTGAGGCTTGAAACTTTCATCTTGGCCCTCAAAATAGCAATTTAGTGTTTTTTTCTAGATTTTTAAAAAGTTGCTTTTGTAATAAATCAAAACTCATGTTTCAAATTTAGAATATTAGTTGGCATTTCATCCTACCTTAGTTTTAGGAAACTTCTGGGAAAAAGGGGATTTTCTAGCTATGATTGTAAAATTACCTAAAATGGCAAAAATCTGACAATTGTCGAAATCTACCAAAAAAGGTAATTTTTTTGTTTTTTTTGTTTTCTTGGATATAAGAGAGTTTTCTCTCATTGTAGTAGCAGACTTGATGAATAGAAGTTTTTTTATGTTCCAGTCTTCAAATGTTTGGCTCTCACATGATTGATGGCAAAATTGTATTGAGTGTATGTTGTGTGCTGCATCATTTTTTCTACATCCTTCTTCTCTTCCAAAATCTCCTTCTCCTCTTCAACATTCTTTGCATTCTTTGGAGTTGGATTAACTTGTTCTATATTAGTTGTATCAGTGTTTACCAGAGGAGAGTTGAGAACATTCTAATCTTTTGCACCTATGTTTACTGGTGGAGATGGCATATTTTGTTCTGTCAACACATCTTGATTAGTATTTGTTGCTGCAATTTGGTCATCATCCTTTTCTTTTTCTTCAGATTAGGACCATTCTTCAATTATATGTCTTTTCCAGACTCTTTATTTCATCTTTATCATTGGACATTAAAGTATTCAATCTTCTTTTTGTCCTAAACTCTTTGGCTAACCTCTGAATAGCCTTATTCTTTTCTTGTATAGAAATTGTGGGACAAACTTTCTTAAGAGCCTTATTTTTCATCTCAATTTCCTTATTCATGGCTTCATCTCTTCTCTTGGTTAATACATTAGCAAGATTATCAACTAACTAATCAATAATTTCTATTAAGGCAACATTGAAGGCATCCATGTACCTGATTATTGCAATTTCAATGATTGATTTATCACTTGAGGAAATTTGGTTGCTGTGTAAAGATGTTGAAGATGTTAAGGATATGCTTCTAATATTGGGTCTTCAAGTGCTTTTGAGAAAATTTGATTAATATTGGAAACAGTGTGTTGAAGGAGTCTTTTGGCTTATAGAATACTATTCAAGTTTTTGCTTCGCATTTCTTCTATGTTGGAGATCTGAGTGTGTGGTTTGGATATGTTGCTGAGAAGTGTTTGAAAATGCTAAATCTAGAATTTGGTACTCCAGACTATTGTACAATAAAAGTTGTATTCACCAGTTTGAGGATAGTGTCTGATAGTGTTTGCAGTGTGTCTGAGAGAAAGTATTTTACTTTGCATTCCTCCATAGAAAGGTTTTAGGTGCTGCAGTTTTGGATATATGTTCATAAGATCCTAATAGGTCTTCATTCTAGAGGATTTGTGATTTGGTGCTCCAGAAAGTCATTTCTTGTATAGCAGAGTTTGACAGTGTTGTTTGTAAGAAATCTGTGAATTGTCTTCAAGTGAAATTTGTTGTGGCTGAATTTGTTGGTTCTCAGGTGACTCCAAGTTGTTCGTGGATGCTTCCAGATTGTTTTAAAACATTATGTGTGGTTTTTAAGTTATGGTTATGATCGTGGAAGTGTGCAATCAAGAATTTCCTATGTTTATGTTGTTTGGCTGACCTTGGATGTTTGCGTTGATTATGGAATTGATTCAGTGATTATGTGAGTGTTGAGTAGCATTTTTGGATGGATTTAGGTTTGATCTAAGGTGTAAAATGGTTTTCCTTCATTCCTTTGTGCCATGGAATTTTTAGGTGTAGACCTAATTCAAATATTGTGAGTTTGCCGACCTTGGAGATTATTTCAAGGGTTGTAGATTGTGTTGCCGACCTTGGAGAATGTTTTCAAGACTGTTGGTGGTACAAATAAGTGTAAAGGATTTGAGGATGCATGTGTGTGAGGGGGATATGATGATGTGATGTGAATTTGATTAGTACAGTCAGAGCTTTCATGTGTTAGGCTACCAAATGTAGTGAGCAAAAGGTGTCTACTATTTTCAGTGTTGTTGTGAAGATGTTGTTGGTGTTGAGATGTATATTGAGCTTCATTGGAACTGAACTTCATGCATAGGGTTGATGAAAAATTTATATTAGTTCAAATCTTGGAAGTGAGTCATCCTTCTCTTCTTTCTTTCTTTCTTAGTGGGTAGTGAGTCCACTTGGATAGTGACTCCTTGGGTAGTGAGCCCTATTGCAGTGAGCATTCTTTCTTTTGGGTAGTGAGCCCTTTAGTAGTGAGCCTCTTGTAATTCGGTATTGGTACTACATTATATTGTGAACTAATCCTCATCATGGTTTTTCCCTTTTATGGTTTTCCACATAAAAAATTGGTGTTCTCTTGTGCATGGTGTTGATGTGTTTAAGTTTCTATTATATGTTCTTCATGATTAATCTTCATAATAGATTAAGGGTTTAAGTGAACTAATGTGGATGTGATTTTGTTTATAAGGGTTTGAAGTTTTTGATACAACTAATTCACCCCCCCTCTCAGTTGTCTTGTGCCTTCAATAGTGGGTAAGTGATAATAAGTTTATTTTGGATATTGGATAGATTAGAGATGGGTGATTATTGTGCTGGTATGATTTAGAGAAATCATAGGTTTTTTGTAGCAAAGAGGATATTTTCACCAAGGTATAGAAAACTAGGATGATGATTTATATCCATCATTTGCATGGACTAGACACACAGACAAGAGGGTGATCCCATGCATTCCCAAGATAGTACAACCTTGTCAAGATGAATGAGGGGGGTTCATAGCATAAGCCATTAATACACAAAAGGAGATCAATATGCTAGAATCGACCCTACATTTCACAAGATATGAATACTGTCTTGGAGTAATGAGAATAGCCCACAAGCACAAAATACGAAATTAATGACCATGCTCCATTCTAGATATTTTGCCACATACCATGATATAGTGTGATCAACGTAGTTTTAAAATGATCTTCAAATAGGACAAAAGATAAAAATCAAGAACCAAAAAACCAATGAACCAAACAAATAGCCGTTGTATCTCTTACCAAGATGGGTGATGATTTGATGATGGAATCTACCTATTGTAGGAATGATATATATGTTAAGGTAGGAATCAATGGATAATTAGGATAATTCAAAGGATGGGCTCAAGATATAGGCTATAAGTTGTGGTTGTTGTTAATTTTATAGTTAATGATTTCTGCGTGAAGGGGTAATGATTTTGATAGTATATGTGGCTTGTATATTGTGTTTGGATCTAGTGTAAGCTCAAGGGATAGGGATGTTGGAAAGATAGTTGTCATTGCACCAAAAGATTGACCTGTTAATGCCCAATACAACCGTCAGAGTTAAGGAATCCATGGGAGGCGGTTAAACCTTGTCATGAACCCAAGTATTGCGATGCACAACATAAGGAGACCAAGGGCACACACCTTACAACAATCCCCTCCCCAGTGCAAGCGAGGGGTTTGAACCCATGGCCCAGGCTCTGATACCAATTGTTGGAAGATGGTTTCCATTGCACCAAAAGATCGACCTATTAATGCCTGATACAACCGTCAAAGTTAATGAATCCATGGGAGGTGGTTAAGCCTTGTCAGGAACCCAAGCGTTGCATTGCACAACATAAGGAGACCAAGGGTGCACACCTTGCAACAAGGGACCATCCAAGTGGGTTGGATGGGTGCATCTTATGTACCTGCATACTGGATAGTTCATTCGTATTCCAAACCGCCTACATACCTTGTATCCACGTGATCAAGGCACATTAAGATGTGGGTGGTGATGATATGTAATTATGATTTGTGATGATGATGTGGGATGGTTTAGGATGTTTTGATGATGATGTGGGATATTTTGGGATGATGATGGGGTTTTGGTGTTTTTTTGATTTTTTTATTTTTTTTTATTTTTTTGGATTTTGAATGTTTTGGATAAGATATAGTTTTATTATGGGATGGAATTAGACTACATTTAGATGGCCTTTGTGCTAGATAAAAATTACGAGGGAACACCAAGTCTAGAGGTGAAGGTGATGGGGTTAGATAGGGGGATTGGCAATGAAAGATTATGGATAGGCAATTCATGATAGATGGATGGAAGTTGGGGATCAAGGAAAGGATGGGGATGCATTATAGATAGATGGAAGATGGGGATAAAGGATAGGGTAGAGATTCATGATAGATGGATGGAGGGGTTAAGGATGATCTCCAAAGACTATGTTGCATAAGAATCATATGCCCCATTCTAGGTACTATGCTTAGGATTTTGTATGATGGGCTCATGCTTAAAAGGGGTGGATGGACTTTGTTGTAGATGGATGAATGGATGGTATGCTTGGAAAAGGATGTATCTGAGAGGTTTCCAAAGCATGTGTTTGATATTTTTCCCTTGTCTTTATCAAGATCTAAGGAGGAAGATATAGTAGATAGGGTGGATGGGAGACGATAGGCTAGATATGAAGATGGTGGATAGGAATATGATATGATAAGGATACATAATGGATAAGATTTGGAAAAGGATGTTATGGATGTGGGTGAAGGGTATGATTTTGCCCCCAATTATGGGATTCAAATAGATAGGAAAGGAATTATGCATGATGCCCACAAGGGGTTTTCATCATGGTACTTGTCCAAGGTGTCACAAGGAGTGATTTTCACCATTGGACAAATTTTTTCTTTTTACTTTTTTTTCTTTTTTCTTGATTTTTTCTTGCTTTTTTTGATGGAATGAGGACTCTAGCATTTGTTTCCATAGTAAGGAGAATGTTGTCCCATGTTGGATAGTTGTTGCACATGGACCATGTGAAATAGCATTATTCACATGGATGTTGGTAGATAGGAGAAGATGGAATGAATAGTGGATAATGGATAGTGGGTTATGATGTGAATTATGGATGGATGGAGGATAATGGATTATGATGTGGATTATGGATGGATGGAGGATGATGGATTATGATCTGGATTATGGATTATGAATGGATGGGGGATCATGGATTATGATGTGGATTTTGGATTATGAATGGATAGGGGATGATGGATTATGATGTGGATTTTGGATTATGAATGGATGGGGAATGATGAATTATGATGTGGATTATGATGTAGATTATGGATTATGAATGGATGGGGGATGATGGATTATGATGTGGATTATGCAAAATCATGGACCATAGGGATGTGATGAGGGAGATATGTAGGACATGGGACATAAGATGGGAGGATGGGTGTGTGTGGGAATCCCATGGGGTGGAGGGGAACCATGACCAATGGTTGCACACACCGTGATGTATTTTGAAGCTTATATTTTGGATGTGGGGTGGGGAGTAATGGGGATTGTCTATTTGGGGACTTAGGGATCCAAATAGATTTAGGAATTATGGGATTTTTAGATGGGGAGCGAGATGTTTGGGATTTTGGGGTGGATTGGGATGTAGATGCCTCATTTGGATTGCTTGTTTTTTGTTTGGGGACCCATACCATTTTTGTTTTTACTTTTTATTTTAATGGTGTGGGCATTTGTAGCCTTGTAGATGGATTGTTCTTGGATGTTGTGTATCGATGCCCTATGGCATGATAGTCTTGTGGATTTTGTGGATTTGTGCTTTATACATGGAGGCATCTAGATTTTTACTTTTGAATCCCATGGGGTTTGTGATAGCTTCAAGTTTGGTCGGTGTCTACTTTTGTTGGTCATGATTTGGGATGTTAGGAGATCAAGATTTATGGGATGAGGATTTATGGATGGGAGTTGGAAGGATGGGAGGATAAAGGGATTTGAGGATAGGGCTATTAGGAGTTGGAAGGATGAGAGGATAAGAGGATTTGGGGATAGGTATATTAGGAGTTGGTAGGAGTGGAGGTAAATTTGATGGTGGGAGATGTAGGGTCACATGCGTTTTTGAATGATATGACGATGGAGGAGGGATGGTGACATATGATTTGGAGGTGCGATGAGGTGCACCAAGTTTGGAGTTAGAAGGAGATGTTTATGAGGTGTGTGAGTACTACCAACATGGGTGGATTGTTTTTCTTTGGATGTATAGCCAAGGCCATGCAAGGATGGATGGAATGTGGTATGGATGGTTTCCAAAATACCTTTTTCATGAAGGCCTAAACCTTGGCCTTGATAGTTCATGCTTTGGAGTATGCGACATGTAATGGGATGTTTGGTGATTTGGAAATAAGATGCAAGTCCATTATTTTTTGGACAAAGATGGGTGGTGGATGGAAGTTGTTTGCCTCCTACGAGGGAGCCACCATGGATGAAGGTGTTTTTTCAAGTAGATAAGAGGATGGATTTGTAATGGGATTTGTAGATGGTGGTAGAGGATCAATGGGGGATGTTGTGGTAGGGGTGATAGGGTTGGTGTGGATAAGTTGATCACTAGATGGGAGGGGATTAGATATGGGATTAGATGGGATGCTTAGATCTTGATTAGGATAGGAAGTTGATGTTTCCACATGCTTTAGATTTGAATCTTGACATGGCTTGTGTGTTTGGATAGAAGTGGAAGTGACTTGAATGGATGTGATAGGTATTTGGATGGGCTCATCAATATGGCTACATGATGGTTTTTGAGTTATGATAGGAGATTATTCAAGAGGTTTGGTAGGATAATATAGTGGATGGATAATGATGGTAGATTTTGTAGGATTAGGATTAGGATCGGGTAGGTGGGTGATCGGATTATGTGATGGTGTTGGAGAGGTAGGGGATTCAGGGGATTCCATAGATTTTCTTTTTTAATTTTTTTCTAATGTTCTTTTGAGAAAATCCCTCAAGGATTATTTGGTTGATGGATTAGAATTTGGAAGGTTTGATGGTGGATTAGATGGTGGATGGGTAATAGGGGTTGATGGATTGTGAGGTACGTAGGATAATGGATTAAGGTTAATAAGATTGGAGGGATATTGTGATGGAGTGATTGGAGAGATTGATGGATTGGAAGATGGGGGATTCACATAGGGCCATGGTTGTTCATGTAAGCTTTCAATTTCAGCCATAAGGTGATTGTGTGCTAGATTGATGTTCCCTTGATCAAAGGTAGTATAATAATGGTTGTGGGATGGATAGCTTGGAGGTATTGATTGGCTGGGTAGATATGATGGTGTGGCTACATAAGGAGATGAAGATTGATATGAGGTTGATGGGGATGACATATACGATGAAGGTTGATATGATGTTGATGGGGATGAAATATAGGATGAAGGTGTAGATGAGGGTTGATATGATGTTTATGGGAATGAAATATAGGATGAAGGTTGATATGAGGTTGATGGGGAAGATATGTAGGATGTTGATGAGGATGAAGTAGGAGTTTGAGAATCTCCAATGATGAGGTGTACTAATGGGATATCACCAATGACATTTTGGTATTTTTCCTTAGCATTAGGATCCATGTTCTCATAGATATTTCTAAGTCTTTGTAATGGTTGCATTGCTACATAAGGATCCATGTTGTTGGAAGGATATGATATGATGTAGGATAATGGATGAGTGTGATGTAGGTTGGGGATCAAATTTTAAGACCTTAGAATGATTTGATTTGAAGGATTGGATGATTCTCTATACTTAAGGTATACTAACGAGCTTAAGCAAGAGAGTTGATTGGATTGGATGTTGATGAGATTTGATTGGATGACATACTTAAGATAGACTAATGATCTCAAGAAAGTTTGTATAAAGGTTGATGATGATCAACTGGGGTCTTGATTTTTCTGATTGGATGGATTGGATTTTGGATAAAAGGTTGATGGAGTATAAAGGAGACTAAGTCCTTAACCGAAGTTTGTTTTGCAAAGGATGGTTTGTTGATTAAGGATTAGGGGTTGGAATGTTTGATTAGAATAGATAAAGGATGATGGATGATGTTGGATTTTGATTTGAAGATAGATTTGGATGAAGGTTTGATTTGGATAGGATCTTGATGAAGGTTTGGATGAGATGAGTTGTATTTGGACTATGGCCTAGAATATGTTAGGATTTTGATTTTGGAGATAGATTTGATGAAGATTTGGATGAGATTAATTTTGGTTGAAAGGTATATTGGATGAAGGATAAGGGAGTTGGATTAATATGATGGTGATGAATTGGATTAAGGATGATAGATATATAGAATGAATGAGTAGAATGATTTGGGATGAATAAGATATGATATGTGATATAAGGTTTGGATAATTTGGTTTAATGGGAAATGAATAGGATATGTGGTTAGGATTAGTACCTTTCCTTGACTTAGAAAATCTATTGGGATTAGAGTCTAATGATGATGGATTAGGAGAATAATCTAGATGACTAGGATAATGATTAGGATGAAATTGGATAATTAGATAAGTGATTAGGAAGATAAGGGGATTGGATTAAGAGGATTACAAGGTTATTAAGATTGGATAAATAGATTAGGATATGGATTGGGAAGATAATGGATATTGGATTAGAAAGTGATTAGGATGACAATATGGGATTAAGCTCAAAGATGGGGATTAATTAAGATCAAATGATTGGATTTGATAAATGGGCTTGTAAAATTGATGGTTTTGATGGAAATTTTGTTTTTTTGGATTCAAAGCTTCTTGGCAAGAAATGAAACAAGCACGAAGACACAATGGCTTTACTTAAAAAGGTGGACTTGGATTATTGTCTTATATGGGCTTCGACAAAGAAGACACACCATTTACATGAACATCTTAGAAATTATTCAAGTGGGAATGGTTCCTAGTGCGGGCCCACATGATTGAATACCTATCCATGTTCTTACCTAACTAAGAACACTTCACCAAGTGTGAATAGATATGGATAAGGGTGTTGCACCCAATAGCCTTTTCCTTGGAGGCTTTCAAGCCCTACCAAAAGAAGACTTCTATCTTAACATCAAGGAGGTATGATGGTGAGTAACTTTAGAGGATGGTTCACATCACTTGCACCACACTAGAAAATGACCGAAAGGTCTTAATCTAGGATAGAAAAATCTTGATAAAGAGTCCTTGATATACACAAGGTAAATGAGGCCCAAACCATGAACACTAGTCCATTGAAGGGATGTGGTACCAAGCAGTTAAGCAAGCACCACTTCACCTTGTGTCTAGAGGGCCCCAAGGCTGTCCCACCGGGTGTGCCAAATTAAGATGAGAAAGATTTGAGAGACACAAATAACATGAAAGAGACTCAAATAAAAAAGATTTATACCTTCACAAGTCTTCAAGTCTTTTTCACTCCTTGATAAGGTGGAGGATCTTGCACCCAAGTAGCTCCTAGCTTTACCCAAGTTGAAATAGTGTTTATGTGGATTGATCTTAGTAAACCAATACAATGTGGAAGGAAGATGGATTTGTCTAAGGATTGAGATGATATTGGCTAAGTGGATGGAGTTTTGGCAAGATAAGGGTATGAATGAGATGAGAAAAGAGAAATTTTGGCATAGTAAGGATGCCAAGAAGATGTTATGAAAATGGCTTGGGTAAGAGTTGTATTTAAAGGCATTTTTGGAGGGATTTGAATCCAACAGTGGAGTTTCAAAGTTGAGATCAATGGTAGAGATGAAGAGATGAGATCAAGGGTGGAGATGTGATAAAAAATAATGGATGGCTCCCATTATTTGTGAATTTTAAATTCACATTGGGAAGGATGAGGAATGAATAAAAAGTTCATTTCCATGAGAGAGTGTGAGGATGATTAGGACTTAACAATGAATTAAAAAATTATTTCTGTGGAGGATGATGTGAATAAAAAATTAAGGTTTATTGATGAGTGTGAGGACATGTGTAAGGACACCTAAACTATACTTATTAACTGTAATGATGGAATTATTGATATTATTAAGATGTTATGCAATTAAGAATGTTTTTTAAATAGACCAAACAATTAATTAGTTAATCTAGGACTAGAGATTATATCACTCGTGTGATTATCATATTATGGAAATAGGGAGTGTGAGATTCTCTTATGTGTTGACTAGATTGTTGCAAGTATGTGCCTAATTGATGTTGTCATTGATGTTAACATATCTTTATTGTCATTGGTGTCAACTGTATCCTATTTTCTTATTTGTTTAGAAGCTTTATATGTTGAGGATATTGAGAAAATTAGCCCCTTCAGAAGAATAAAAAAGGAAACCGTGAATCACAATAAAGACAGTGAGTTGCATACTAAAGAATAATCCAGAAGACTGCTCCGCATTTCTTGTAGATTAAAGATCTTGGTCTGCAGATTTGAAGTTATTTAGAGGCATGTCTAAAGATGCTAAATCCTAAGTTTGAGCCTCCAACATGAAGAATTGAGTGAGTTACATTCACCAGAGTAAAACTTGCCTTTTCTAATTATTCACTGGTGACAAGGATAAAGTATTTTGCACTGCATTGAAGTATTTTGCTCTATGGTTCTAGAAGGAAGTCTGGGATGATGATAAGTACCTACAACTACAATGGTTCATGATTTCATGGTCTGCAATCTATCTTTCTTTTATGAAAATTGAAGACAGTGAAGTTCATGTGCTCCAGTGTGAAGAATCTCATGGATAAAGTGGTTAGAGTTTGTGTGGTTTCTCCTGGTGATTACAATGTGCTTGTGGATGCCTCCTGATCATGTTCCTATATTTACATTAGTCTGTGTTAAGGAATTGAGATCATGTTTGAAGTTTATTCCAAGATAACGTAGTGTGTAACCAGTCTTAGCCGACTTGGTTAATTCCAATAATTACAGAGATGTATTGAAGATTGTAGAAGTTTTTCATGGCATGGAAGATCGTGTTTGAGTCCCAGCTAAGGTGTAGAGTGATCTTCATACATCTTTACTACTTTTCCTTAGCATAATTTTTATATTAGGTCAAGACCTATTTTTTAAATGTTTGTAATGCCGACCTTAGAGATTGTTCCAATGGTTGATGAGTGTAATGCCGACCTTGATGTACATTCCAAGGTTGATGAATGATATATATACTTGTAATTTGGTCGTGGAAGACATGTCCTTATGTGAACAATGCGAAATTAAGTGAAGAGGTGTAGAAGGTAGAGCAGAGCAGAGGAAAAGTATTGCAATTCAATGGAACTAAATTCAGGCATGGAGTAGATTCTATTGTCTCAGTTCAAAACCCTTGGTAGTGAGCCACCCCTTGGCAGTGAGCCTTTTTTTGGGTAGTGAGCCCTATTGGCAGTGAGCCTCTAATTTGTAGTATTGTTATAACTTATATATCTTGTGGACTAACATCCACCATGGTTTATCCTTTAACAGGGTTTTCCACGTAAAAATCTGGTGTCACTTGTGTATGATCTTGCAATTATGTTTATGTTTCTGATTTTATGCTTTCATGACTTAATCATAGAAAATAGTGGACACGTGTTAAATGTTTTAAGGTGCAGAATTATTTAAGTTTTGAGTCAACTAATTCACTCCCCCCCTCTCAGTTGTCTGGTTCATTTCAATAATTGGTATCGGAGCCAAGTTCCTCAAAAGAAAGCTTAACCGCTTGAGGCTAATCCAGGATGTCGTATAAGAAGGAAAGTCTAAAGTTTGATGGAACAAACTACTCTATCTGGAAGATCCACATGAAAACCCATCTCCTCTACTTGGGTTACAGTGTTTGGAAAATAACTAAAAATAAGTATGAAATACCGAAGAATGGTCTGCAAACTAAAGATGAGATCAAGGAATTTGAGTTTAACATAAAATCCAAAGATGCCTTGGTGAGAGCCTTATCTAATGTCAAAGTAACAAAGATCATGGAGCTAGAAACTACTTATGAAATCTGGGAAAAGTTAAAGAATCTATATGAAGGAGATGAATCTGTGAAGAGTGCAAGGTTGCAGAGTTTGAAGGCAAAATATGAATGTTTGAAGATGAACGAAGATGACAACATAACATCGTTCATGCAAAAAGATCAACAAACTTGTGAATAGCAATAGAAGTGTAGGAGGAAAAATTGAGTATATTAAAGTTGTGAACCAAATTCTTAGATCACTGCCTAAATCGTATTGTCATAAAGTGGCTACAATTGAAGAAGTAATGACAGTAACAAAGATTACAAAAGATCAGCTGCTTGGGAAGCTAACAGCCTTTGAAATGAGAGAACTTGGTGATTCACTTCCAAAGACAGAGATTGTTTTCAAGGCCAGCACTTCAGAAAGAACCCCCAGATATGAGAAGTACAAGGTGGAACCAGATTATGAGCTTGAAGAACTTGAAGCCAACTTTGTTAATAGGCTACCCAGAGGTACTGGTAAGTTCAAAGGCAAATTACCTTTCAAATGTTTCAGTTCTGGTAAATTTGGTCATTATGCTTCTAGGTACCCCACAAGAGTTCCTAAGCTAAGACCTGATAGACCTAGGATTCCAAAGAAATATTATTATGTTGAAGATCTTGATGATGATGAAGGAGTGTCAGATGGTGAACCAGATAATGCTAGCACTTCTAGTAATGAATGCTTGTTTATTGTTATTAAAGAAGAACCTGTGACTACTAATCCTATTAGCTGTATGAAGGAAGAAAAATAAGTGGAAAGTGCCTTGGTTGCTCAAGTTGTTGAAGACAAAGATGAATGGGTTATTGACAGTGGATGCTCTCAGCACATGACTGGTGACAAAAGTAAGTTCATAAGTTTGGAAAGTTATGATGGAGGACTGGTTAGGTTCGGTGATGATACAGCTGGTAAGATTTGTGGAAAAAGATCCATTTCTTTTGATGGAAAGCATAACACTAATGATGTCTTATATGTGAAGGGTTTAAAGCACAATCTCTTAAGTGTTGGTTAGATGTGTGGAAAAGGTTATGATCTCAGATTCAAGGACAATGGATGCAAAATTTTAGAAAGTTCTGAAATAGTGATTGCAACTGGTAAGAACACAAGAGGTAACATTTATCATTTGAAAGGGACTAATGAATACTGCTTGTTGGCCGAGAATGATGAAAGTTGGTTGTGGCATAGAAGGTTGTGTCATATCAATTTTGACAACATTGTGAAGATAAGTTCCACTCAAGTTGTAAGAGATTTTCCCAAGCTTGTGAAGCCCCCTGATACTTTGTGCAAGGAGTGCCAATTTGGAAAACAAACAAGAACAAGTTTCAAGAGTAAGGACCAATCTGTTGATGGACTACTAAAGTTAGTGCATACAGATCTATGTGGACCTACCAGGGTAAGAAGTCTACAAGGAGACATGTATTTCATGTTGTTGATTGATGATTATTCTAGAATGTCTTGGGTTACCTTCTGAAAAGAAAAAGAAAAAGCCCTAGAAAAGTTTAAAGGATTCAAGGCAATGGTTGAGAATGAGCTATATTTGAAGATAAAGTGCTTAAGGTCTGATAGAGGTGGAGAGTTTACATCAAATGAGTTTAACCTCTTCTGTGAGGAACAAGGGATAAAGAGACAATTATCTGTACCTAGAACTCCACAACAAAATGGAGTAGTTGAAAGAAAAAATAGAACAGTTCAAGAGGCTGCCAAAACAATGATGAAGGAGGCAGATCTACTAGAAGTTTATTGGAGAGAGGCAATTCACACTATTGTATACATCTTAAATAGAGTCCAAGTCAAAGGTAAAAGTTCTAAGACTCCTTATGAATTGTTGTATGGTAAAATTCCTACTGTGAAATATTTCAAAGTTTTTGGAAGTAAGTGTTATATCAGAAGAGATGAAGATCTGGGTAAGTTTGATGCAAGATGTGATGAAGGTGTCTTCCTTGGATACTCTATCAAGAGCAAGGCCTACTGGTGCTACAATAGTAGGTTGAAGAAGATCATTAAGAGTGCAAATGTCAAAGTTGACGAAAGAAAGGAAAAGGTATCAAGTGGATATCAATTCGATGAACCGGATGTCCCTACAAGCAAAGTAGTAGTGTAGCAAGAAGAAAACTTAGAGGAAGAAGAAGAACAAGCTCTAGAAATCATTACTAAGACACCCAGGTATGTGAAGTTAAATCACTCTGAAGATCAAATCATAGGAGATAAGAGTAAAGGAGTTCAGACTAGAAGAAGAGCTGCTGATGAACAGGTTAATTATTGTTTGATTTCTCAAGTGGAACCTAAAAATGTAAATGAAGCATGCAATGATGAAAACTAGGTAAATGCTATGAAATAAGAACTAATGTAGATAGAAAAGGATTAGACTTGGGATCTAGTCCCTAGATTGGCAGACAAGAATGTGATTGGTACCAAATGGGTCTTTAGGAACAAAATGAATGAGAATGGTGAAGTGGTAAGAAACAAAGCAAGGTTGGTATGCAAAGGATACTCTCAAGTTGAAGGAATAGATTTTGAGGAGACATTTTCACCAGTGGCAACGATTGAAGCAATAAGAATGTTTTTAGCATTTACAGCCTACAAGGATTTCAAGGCATATCAAATGGATGTGAAGTTTGCATTCCTAAATGGATAATTGGAAGAAGAAGTATATATTGAACAATCAGAAGGATTCCAATCATCAGATCAGGGTGACCTAGTGTGCAAATTAAAGAAAGCATTGTATGGACTAAAACAAGCCCCCAAGGCCTGGTATGCAAGATTGGATAAATATTTGATATAGTTAGGTTTAGTAAGGGTACTACCGACAAAAATCTCTATTTCAAGATCAATGAGGAACAAATCCTAATTGTTGTAGTCTTTGTTGATGACATTATCTTTGGAGGCAATGAAGGTATGTGCATGGTTTTTGTTAGGTAAATGCAAAATGAATTTGAAATGTCCATGTTTGGTGAGATGAATTTATTTTTAGGTCTGCAAATCAATCAATTAGATAAAGGTATCTTCATTTTTTAGCCTAAGTATGTGAAAGAGTTGTTAAAGAAGTTTGGGATGGAAGACTCTAAACTGGTAAGAACTCCCATGGTAACTAGTTGTAAGTTGAGAAAAAATGATGACTCGCCTATGGCAGACTAGAAAAGCTATAGATCCATGATTGGAGGATTACTTTATCTGGCCCAAACCAAACCTGACATAATGCATGCAATTTGTCTTGTGGCAAGATTTCAAGAAGAACCTAAAGAGTCACATGTGATGACAGTCAAGAGAATATTGAGATATTTGAAAGGCACAATGGATTATGGTTTGTGTTATCCAAAAGACAATGATTTCACTCTTAATGCATACACTGATGCAAATTGGGCCAGAGATATGGATGATAGGAAAAGTACAAGTGGAGGTGCATTCTTCTTAGGAAAAAGGATGGTATCTTGGTTAAGTAAGAAACAAGACTCAATATCTCTGTCTACTGCAGAAGCAGAATACATTGCAGCAGCATGCAGCTGCACTCAGGTGTTATGGGTGAAGTAGACATTGGAGGACATTAGAGTTGTGTATGAAGATCCAATTGCAATCTTTTGTGAAAATACAAGTGCCATAAACATTTCAAAGAATCCAATAATGCATTCAAGGACAAAACAGATATCCATAAGATATCACTTTCTAAGAGAAAAGGTGACAGAGAATGAAGTCAAATTTGAGTATGTGTCTACAAAAAATCATATTGCAGACATCTTCACCAAGCCTCTACCTAAGGATACTTTTGAGTATCTCAAAGAAAAGTTAGGGGTTATCATCCCTCATGCTCTAGACTAAGATACACAAGAGTGCATCAGTCTGGTGGTGTTTAGAGTCCCACCTCTAGATCTGGATTGATGTTTTAAGGGCTACTTCTCAAGGGAAGTAGTCAAAGAGTTTAGAAGTGAGTTGGATCGGAATAACAGAGTGCAAGTATGTGCCCTTTTCCATGATGTCAAAGGGGGAGAGAAATCATGTGAAAAACTTAGAGAGAAAGAGTGCAAATGTGTAAAGAGAAAGGGGGAGAATCTTGTCATGATGGCTGTTGTGGTTTTTCACATCATATGTTGCCATCAATGACAAAGGGGGATATTGTTGCAAGTATGTGCCTAATCGATGTTGTCATTGATGTCAACATATCTTTGTTGTCATTGGTGTCAACTATATCCTATTTTGTTATTTGTTTAGAAGCTTTATATGTTGAGGATATTGAGAAAATTAGCCCCTTCGAAAGAATCAAAAAGGAAACAGTGAATCACAGTGAAGACAATAAGTTGCATACTGAAGAACAGTCTAGAAGACTGCTCCGCATTTCTTGTAGATTGAAGATCTTGGTCTACAGATTAGAAGTTATTTAGAGGCATGTCTAAAGATGCTAGATCCTGAGTTTGAGCTTTTGGCATGAAGAATTGAGTGAGGTACACTCACCAAAGTAAAACTTGCCTTTTTTGATTATTCACTAGTGACAAGGAGAAAGTATTTTGCTCTGCGGATCTAGAAGGAAGTCTGGGATGATGATAAGTGCCTACAACTACAATGGTTCATGATTTGGTAGTCTGCAAGCTATCTTTCTTTTATGACAGTTGAAGATAGTGAAGTTCATGTGCTCTGGTGTGAAGAATCTCATGGATAAAGTGGTTAGAGTTTGTGCGGTTGCTCCTGGTGATTACAACATGCTTGTGGATGCCTCCTGATTGTGTTCCTACATTTACATTGGTCCATGTTAAGGAATTGAGATCGTGTTTGAAGTTTATTCCAAGATAACGTAGCGTGTAACCAGTCTTAGCTGACTTGGTTAATTCTAGTAATTGCAGAGATGTATTGAAGATTGTAAAAGCTTTTCGTGGCATGGAAGATCATGTTTGAGTCCCAGCTAAGGTGTAGAGTGATCCGCATACATCTTTACTACATTTCCTTAGCATAATTTTTGTATTAGGTCAAGACCTATTTTGTAAATGTTTATAATGTTGACCTTGGAGATTGTTCCAATGGTTGATTAGTGTAATGTCAACCTTGATGTACATTCCAAGGTTGATGAATGATATATATACTTGTAATTTGGTCATGGAATACATGTCCTTGTGTGAACAATGTAAAATTAAGTGAAGAGGTGTAGAAGGTAGAGCAGAGCAGAGGAAAAGTATTACGCTTCAATGGAACTAAATTCAAGCATGGAGTAGATGCTATTGTCTCAATTTGAAACCCTTAGTAGTGAACCTTTTTCTGGGTGGTGACCCTCTGATTTTTAGTATTGTTATAATTTATATATCTTGTGGACTAACATCCACCATGGTTTTTCCCTTAACAGGGTTTTCCATGTAAAAATCTAGTGTCACTTGTGTATGATCTTGCAATTGTGTTTATGTTTCTGAGTTTATGCTTTCATGACTTAATCATAGTCAATAGTGGACAAGTGTTTAATTTTTTAAGGTGCAGAATGGTTTAAGTTTTGAGACAACTGATTCACCCCCCCTCTCAGTTGTTTGGTTCATTTCAACATAGACAAACTTTTGTGTATACCTTTCACCTTGCAAGGACATTCTACCTCTAACTTCCATAATGGGAGTGCAATACTTATGGCATATAGGTATCATCATATCTCCACTAAGATAATTGCATATTAGAATAATTTAATTGCAAGAATGATTAAGAAAATAATTAGTGGCAAATAAAATTATGAGTGCAAATTAGAAACTTGAAGTAAATTCATTTTAATTATTTATATTCAAGAAAGATTCTCTTGAGGCTATTTTGGTTGAGTGGGTGAAGTGGTAGTTCTTGTCTTTAATGCATTTAATTTTATGAGGAATCTTGGCTTCTATAATAAAGACTAAATATCCTTGAGGAATCCTAAATTGCTAGAGGAGGTTAAAATTAGAAATATCTTTAATTGCTTTTTGCTATTTAATTTTCTATTAAGGGAAATATGGGAATGCATTTATTTCCCTTCTTGAGTGTGTGTTAGAAGGAGATGCTCAAAATAACTCTTAAATAAGAATTTTTGTTCTAGATCATGGATTCTCTTTGGATCATCATCTCTCTTTGGAAGAAGAAATTGGGAGGAAAATAACAGGACTTATCTGGAGAAACTGAATCATGGGGGAATGCTTTCTTCAGTTAGAAAATCTGGGAGATAAATCCTCTTCAGGGAACCATACTATTGTTCATGGTACTGCTACAATTATGAAGGCATGATCTAGATATCAAATAATTTTATACTATTGAATGGTCCCATGATAGGTCAATGATTCCTTGTATTATTTCTATTTAATTCTAATTGTGGAATTGGTCTACAAAAAAACTTTAATGACTTGGTGTTTATTAATGTGTTTTAAGCATTGTAATGTCCATAATGTGCATAGATAAAGATGACATTTATTTGAACAATCATGCAACAATATGGTCTTGAATTAGAGAACTATTTATTTATGGTTGTTGTGTGATTATTAGTACTTGTATATTTGCATATATCACCATTTAATATCATATGTTAGATTAGCATTGATTTCCAGATAATAATGTTTAGTAGTGTTAAATGATGAAATAAAGGTATAGTCTCCCTTTTAAGTTCTAGGGAGCATAAAGCTACTATTACATATGTTAACCCTAGTTTTGAATGGTATGATACCATCCTGTGGTTGAAAGTTCAAGTCACCAAACTACGAAGCCTCTACGCTACACGTACGTAGGCAAGGCCATCATGGATGAGCCCCCAAGGCATTAGGTCGGCCCCTTAGGACCTTTAGTCTCATCATCTTGTGCATTAATATCTAATATGTTTATTTATCAATTTTACAGGACTAATGTTTATATTTAGTTGTGCGGATTCAGGACTGTTACCTGTGTAGGGTACTTGTGCAAAGAAAGTGTTTTCCTACCTTGTGAATGGTTGATCACATGGTGCTTACTATAGTTGTGTATAACTGTAAAAGAAATGTTTAAATATTGATTTTCATTTAGAATGAATGATGAAAACTTATGTTTAATGTATAATTTTATTAAAAGTTGATGGTACATATTGTGTATCTATTCAAAAAATTTGAACCCTTGTTTTTACTATTTTTAAAATAGAGTTATAATATTATCAATGCATTATGAAATAATCAAAGTTTTATGTTTAACCAATGTGTTGTGCTTAAATTTGAATTGTGGGCATGACTAATGTATAATTGTAACCAGTGTAGGTTGTACATATGGAATATCAATTTAAAAATTATGTGTTATAATTTTGAAACTAGAGTTAACATTTGGCATTAAAGTATGAATTTAATCTTTGTTTTGAGGTTCATGCTCTAGTGTTATAGCTTGGGCATGACAACATGTGACACATGTGTCTTTTTAGAAAACATGTGTGAGCTCTTTGTATTAAAAAGAGCTCTTACATGGAAAAGGAAAGGTGAGGTGGAAGGGTCATGTGACCCCTTTGAATAAAAATTTACTTTTTATTCAAAGTGTGTGGGGATAAGGGTTAATGATGGTTTGACCATATTAATTAAGTGTTTAACTTAATTACTATGGCTGTTGGAAATTAGTGAGGAGGCTAACTAGAGGTTAAAATTAATTAAATAATGATTTATTTAATTAATTTAGGTCTAGGGGTCATGTAGGCTAGGGTAGTGTTGTGATGCTGACAACACGCCCCATTTTACTTCTTAGGAAAATGAGGACCCCTGCTGTGGCTATTTCTTTTGCTTGTGTGTTGTTCTGCTTGGTGGTAAAATAGAAAAATGGAAGTGAATGTTACAAACCTTGTTGAAAATAAAGAAAATAGCGTGAAGTACCAGGGCACAGTATGGATGGATTCCTTGTCAAAAATAAGTAAGGGTTGCTTTTTGAACCCTTGCTACCATTACAATTCTCAGCTTAATTTTAGCAAGTGATCATTCCTTGCATCATGAAGTTACAACTATAATATCTTATGAAGTCTCTATCTTACCTACAATATAAAAATAATAAAATAATAATATGGATTTTACTGAAAATCTAGATTAAGCTATCTAAGTAACTCTACCGGGGCTATAGATGCTTGTTGGCAGTGGGGTTCTACTTAGGAGAATTGTAATGATAACCTTATCGGGGCTATAGACGCCTGCTAGTAGCAAGGCTCTATCTAGTTGGCTATGAGGGAATGACATCAACTATGTAGGTTAATATCAGTCACTAGTTTGTTCAACTAATTTTCAAGATGAGGATTATTAATCACGTGCACCCACTTAAACTGAAAAGGGAAATTCATGCACCTTATTGAATACATTATGTCTCAAGTTGGATGATGATTTGCAGAAAAGATAGTTGGAAATTATGAATTTATTTCATTTAGTTTTCTTTGACAGTTTAATTTAATTGTTTTGTTTGGTTGCTAGTTGTTGTGATGCTCACAACACGCCCCATTTTACTTCTTAGCAAAATGAGGACCCCTGTTGTGGCTGTTGCTTTTGCTTGTGTGTTATTCTGTTTGGTGGTAAAAGGGAAAAGGGGAAGTGAATGTTACAAACCTAGTTGAAAATAAAGAAAATAGCATGAAGTAGCAGGGTAGAGTATGGGTGGATTCCTTGTCAAAAATAAGTAAGGGTTGCTTTTTGAACCATTTTAGAATTCTCAATATTTTGCAAGTTATATGTGTTTTTTGGTAAATGCACTATAGGAGGGTTTGTATGTTGCATATACAAGGTCCCTTGTATGTCGAGTCGTTGTATAAGTCGCATAAGAGAGTTATTGGGTTTACTACATCCTTTTACTTGTATGCATTTTTCTAACGTTGTATTCTTACATACAAGTCGGGCCCGATACAGTTCGGAATTAAAATGAATAATTGGTTAAGTCTGTCGGGTGTATTTTAAGTTTGTATGCTTGGCAAAAAGGGAAGCATACAAGGGGATATACAAAGCTATATACATATCACAGAATTGAAAGGATTATGAAATGAAGTTTTATTGTTGTATGTTTTGGGCTTTGTAAGTATATGTTTCGGGCTTTGTAAGTATATGTTTCAGGACATACATTGCAGTATACATACAATGTAGAACTCAGGAAATATTAAAATCTGGTTAAAGTGATGCATCATATTTTAACATATGTCGAAAGATACATTTCACTTTTTATACATCGTGGAGCTGAAAAGTAAGTAAACTGTGGTTTATAAAAAGGAGAGGTCTGAAAAGGAGGTACAAGAGAGTTTGTATGTATCAGGCCTTGTATCTAAGGGTAAAACTAGTATTGTATCTCAGAGATACAATCAGAAAGGTAAGGAGGGTCCCACCACTTGCATATTGGGCTTATATAATAATGATGTATATCTTCGATATACAAGCTGACATACAAAGAAATGATGCATATGGGAAATACAAGCCGGATGCGAAAGGGAAGTCAAATACTGAAAAGTCTTTGTATGTTCGGGGCGCTTGTATGTTTATAATATACATACCCGATATACAAAGGAATAAAAGACATCGCGAGAGATAAAAGGTAAAGAGAAGGTTTGTATAGGTTGCTATATATGTGCTTGTGTATAATGAGACATGCAAAGAGCGATATACAAGGCGAAAG
Organism: Cunninghamia lanceolata; assembly: GCA_027924645.1. Taxonomy (NCBI): domain Eukaryota; kingdom Viridiplantae; phylum Streptophyta; class Pinopsida; order Cupressales; family Cupressaceae; genus Cunninghamia; species Cunninghamia lanceolata. The sequence goes on along the minus strand of BSBN01001011.1, from coordinate 11,040,209 downwards.
ATACAAGTATAGACGAAAGGGAAAAAGGGAAAGAACGTTAGTCATGGTTGTTTACATAAATGCTTGTATGTTTAAAGATAAAAAAAATGACATACAAAAACGACATACAATTTAAGATACAACGAAATATGCAAAAGGATATACAAAGGTAAATATACAAGGCAGAATTAGGGGTTATTTCAATTTATTGAATTAATTAATGATCTCCATATTTTTGTGTTTTATCAGGAAAGTGACATTATTGTAAAGGCAAAGTGAGAGAGCGAGGATCGCACCAAGAGGGGATTTGGCGGGTCATGGTACTGAGAAAGAAGTCTGAGGCAGAGAGTGGTAATAGAAAGATATTTTGAAGTTGTTGGAAGATTCCAAAGGCATCCTTTGTGCTGGGGAATATTCTTTTAGATATTTTGGTAGGCTTCTCTCTACACCATTGATGCTGCATTTAAATTTTGGACCATTGATTGACAGATTTTGTAACCATATTGAGGGAATTAAAATCTATTTAATGAACCTTGTTATTTGTATTTAGACACACAGGAATACAGGGAGGTTTCAAAAGTGAACAGAGTATGCAAGAGAGGTGACTGAAGAGCAGTGCCTTGAGCAAAATTAGCATTAGGAATTCGCCTATTGTCTGTAGTTAACAGTATGCAAAAGTGTCTGGTCTCTTTGTTGCATCTATGAAAGTGTCTGTAAGTGTTTATTGCTAGTAATTCAAAGGATTGGAGTCATAAAACATTGTAAATTTGAAATGGTTGTCGTATGTTAGTAAATACAAACATCAACTTTCTGCGTCTATCTTCTGAGTGTGAATTGATTCAGGTATTCTCAAACATATTTTTTTTCCTTGAAGATTGCAATTCTGTATGTAAATTCATGAAAATGCTCAGGATTTATGTATGAGGATTTATTTGCTTTGAATTGATCGGCATAAATAGATTTATATGCATGAGTAATAGAAAACTGTATGTGGATGAAATCCAGTTTTCTAACCTTTTTTCTTTCTAACTTTTCCAAAAATGATCTTTAAATAATTAGCTGAAATGTAGTTATCCAAAGGGAAGTTGTTAAAAATCCTGTTAAACACATGGAAATACTAAAGGTTTTGATGATTTTTCATAAAGTTTAAATAATCAAGTCCGTTTTTGTAAAGTTCATGTAAAGTTTGACTTGAAAGTTATAAATAGTTGCAAAGGATCATTAAATTAAGAGCTATTTTGAGATATTTGCACATGGGAAATGACAATTGTCAGTAACACACCTTAAATAGAGTAAGGCCCCTTGAATATTACAGTTTCACATTAACCTATTGAATTATCCACAAGGTCAAGACCTGACCATACGGAAACTTGGGATTAAGTAATCTTAATTGATTTCTTCATATCTTTCAAGCAGTTAGGTTCATTTTGTGAATTTTAACTTTTGTTGTGAATGTGTAAAAACAATCATCACCAGTTTTGGTGCTAGAAGGAGGGCCTGATGGAATTTAAGGTAGATTTTGTGTAGGCTGGCCAAAAGGATCGTTTTAGTTCTTGGAAATTTGAGTGTTCTGTTTGCAAATATCTTTTGTTTGAAAGAATTTAATTTTTTTTTACAAATGTACTGCTCAAACTTCAAGGACTATTCTAATTTTTTTTGTTTTAATGTTTTATTCTGAGATATGTTAGATCTCATAAAATTTCAAAAAAAAAATTTAAAAATTTGAACACAGAATCTCATTTTCAATGGACTCATATGAGGACAATTTCCAAGTTAATATTCTTATCTTTTAGGAAACTTTAAATAGGAAACTTTATCTTGAAAATTTATCTAACTTTGGTTTATTCGGAAGGTGCAGGATACATAAGTCCATAGAGCATGGTGAAATTAATTGTCTGACTTTTCTTACAAGGTTAGATTTGGCTTTAAAAGGACTGATCTCTTTCTTAGAGGTGTATAGTGCTGAAGGTTGGTAGGAAAATGAGGGGATTATGGAGTAGCTGGAGGATGCAATATCAACAGTCATTAATTGTTCAGAGAATGCAATGACTGAACCAATGCCGGAAATAAAGAATAGTAAAATCTCTTTTTTGGAATCATGTAATGGTAAGAAAAATAATCTACTTTTTTGTCATGGTTCAAATGTGAATAAAGCTAATGACAGGTATAAATATTTTGAAAAATACAGAGAAGAAATCACACCTCATTTTCGGTTATTAGATGATAAATAAAGAGGATTTAATGAGAAGAAAAAGAAAAGTGAAGTTAATCCTGATACATTTGATCAATATATTGAATTACTAAGGAATACTTGTCAAGAAAAAATCTCTAGATCTGATTTGAAAAGTTTTAACGAAAATGATTGGGCAAAGAAATGTAAACAAGTAGTGACAAATTAAAGTGCACTAAAATTAAAGAAGTTTTTGTATCAGCAAATAAAGAAATCATAGGAAAAGAAGTAAATCTTGATTTATTATTTGATTGCTTTAAATTGAACAACCAAATCCAGGATTGTTGTAGGATAATGGAACCAGATACTTTGCTGAATGATAGGACTAAATTATTTGAGGAACAATTCTTGAAAATGGAAGATACAGAGGATTATGCTATTGCTATGCATAATCAAACATCACTCCAACATTATTTTGAAAGTGAAATAGAGAAGTATTTTCATGAATCAAATGTTGTTTCACATTCACAGCCAAATAATTTAGAAATGATAAATTTAGATATGTCAGATTATGATGGTACTCATTCATCTGCTAATATGCAAAAAATTAAAGAGGACATTAAGGTGTTGCTGGAATTTAAAAATCACATAAGCTTGGAAGATGAAGAGTTGAAGTTAAATATAGATGCAAAAGTAATACATCAGGAGTCACATGTCACCGAGGTGGAAGTAGGACAAAACATTGAGTGGAGTGATGAAAATCCAAAGTTAAATAAAGGACTGGTTGGTAGTGGACAGGTAGGTCTAGCAGAGCCAGAAATACATCAGGTTGTTTCTTTCCTTTCTTCAGTAAATGATGTAAAAAATTGTTTTGATTATGGAGATTCAGAGGATAAGACATGCATATGGATTAATCATGAATGTGATGATTTGCCTCAATTGCTGATAATTAGATATTATTCTGTTAAATACAGTGAAGGTAGAATAAATGAATATTTTTCAGAATTCAAAGATAAATTTTCTAAGTTGAGAACTATAACTAATGCCCTGATGTTCCTGCATATTCTGAAAAGACATTTAAATATGAGTGTTTCTAGGTCTGGTTGTGTGTTTTATTTTTCTGGTGGTGTCTTGTATAGTTTGGAAGGGGTGGTTGTTTTATTTTTTTTCTTTGTTTGCTTGTCTTGCTTTGTGTTGTTGCCTTTCGTAGTTAGTTGTTTGTACAGTCTGCTTGTTTTGTCTGTTTTATTGATTTCCTATGTGCTGGGGGCCTTTATTTTGATTTAAGGTAGGCATGAGCAGATCAACAAGCACTAAAAATAATAAAAATTTTAGAACATTCAGGTTAATTATTTTAAGTTTATGCATAACTTGTTGTGACTGTCATGAGTGTAGAAAGTTAGTTGACTTGTGAAGTTTTGTATTCAATAACTATGGGTTGAGTATTCAATGGAAGTTTCTCACAATGACACACCTAAAATCCTTGGGTTTGTTGAACCTAACAGTGTAGATATTAGGTGAAAAATTAGAGGTCACCCTTGCTACCATTATAATTCTCAGCTTAATTTTAGCAAGTGATCATTCCTTGCATCATGAAGTTACAATTGTAATATCTTATGAAGTCTCTATCTTACCTACAATATAAAAATAATAAAATAATACTATGGATTTTACTGAAAATCTAGATTAAGCCATCTAAGTAACTCTACTGGGGCTATAGACGCTTGCTGGCAGTGGGGCTTTACTCAAGAGAATTGTAACGATAACCTTGTCAGGGCTATAGACACCTGCTGGTAGCAAGGTTCTATCCGGTTGGCTATGAGGGAATGAAATCAACTATGTATTTTAATATCGATCACCAGTTTGCTCAACTAATTTTTAAGATGAGGATTATTAATCACGTGCACCCACTTAAACTAAAAAAGGGAAATTCATGCACCTTATTGAATACATTACGTCTCAAGTTGGATGATGATTTGTAGAAAAGATAGTTGGAAATTATGAATTTATTTCATTTAGTTTTCTTTGATGGTTTTAATTTAATTGTTTTGTTTGGTTGCTAGTTGTTGTGATACTCACAACACGCCCTATTTTACTTCTTAGCAAAATGAGGACCCCTGTTATGGCTGTTACTTTTTCTTGTGTGTTGTTCTGCTTGGTGGTAAAAGGGAAGTGAATGTTACAAACCTTGTTTAAAATAAATAAAATAGCATGAAATACCAGGGCAAAGTATGAGTGGATTTCTTGTCAAAAATAAGTAAGGGTTGCTTTTTGAACCATTTTAGAATTCCCAATATTTTGCAAATTATATGTGTTTTTTGGTAAATGCACTATAGGAGGGTTTGTATGTTGCATAGACAAGGTCATTTGTATGTCGGGTCGTTGTATAAGTTGTATAAGAGAGTTATCGGGTTTACTACATCCTTGTACTTGTATGCATTTCGCTAATGCTGTATTCTTACATACAAGTCAAGCCCGATAGAGTTCGGAATTAAAATGAATAATTGGTTAAGTCCGTCAGGTGTATTTTAAGTTTGTATGCTTGGCAAAAAAGGAAGCATACAAGGGGATATACAAAGCTATATACATATCACGAAATCGAAAGGATTATGAAATGAAGTTTTATTGTTGTATGTTTCAGGCTTTGTAAGTATATGTTTTGGGACATACATTGCGATATACATACAATGTGGAACTCAGGACATATTAAAATCTGGTTAAAGTGATGCATCATATTTTAACATATGTCGAAAGATACATTTCACTTTATATACATCGTGGAGCTAAAAAGTAAGTAAACTGTGGTTTATAAAAAGGAGAGGTCCGAAAAGGAGGTACAAAAGAGTTTGTATGTATCAGGCCTTGTATCTAAGGGTAAAACTATTATTGTATCTCAGAGATATAATCAGAAAGGTAAGGAGTGTCCCACCGCTTGCATATTGGGCTTGTATAATAATGATGTATATCTTTGATATACAAGCCGACGTACAAACAAATGATATATAAGTGAAATGTAAGCCAGATGCGAAAGGGAAGTCAAATACTGAAAAGTCTTTGTATGTTCGGGGCGCTTGTATGTTTATAATATACATACCCGATATACAAAGGAATAAAAGACATCGCGAGAGATAAAAGGTAAAGAGAAAGTTTGTATAGGTTGCTGTATATGTGCTTGTATATAATGAGACATGCAAAGAGTGATATACAAGGCAAAAGATACAAGTACAGTCGAAAGGGAAAAAGGGAAAGAACGTTAGTCATGGTTGTTTGTATAAATGCTTGTATGTTTAAAGATACAAAAAATGACATACAATTTAAAATACAATGAAATATGCAATAGGATATACAAAGGTAAATATACAAGGCGGAATTAGGGGTTATTTCAATTTATTGAATTAACTAATGATCTCCATTTTTTTGTGTTTTATCAGGAAAGTGACATAATTGTAAAGGCAAAGTGAGAGAGAGAGGATCGCACCAAGAGGGGATTTGGCAGGTCGTGGTGCTGAGAAAGAAGTCCGAGGCAGAGAGTGGTAACAGAAAGATATTTTCAACTTGTTGGAAGATTCCAAAGGCATCCTTTGCACTAGGGAATATTCTTTTAGATATTTTGGCAGGCTTCTCTCTACACCATTAATGCTGCATTTGAATTTTGGACCATTGATTGACAGATTTTGTAACCATATTAGGGGAATTAAAATCTATTTAATGAACCCTGTTATTTGCATTTAGACACATAGGAATACACAGAGGTTTCAAAAGTGAATAGAGTATTCAAGAGAGGTGACTGAAGAGTAGTGCCTTGAGCAAAATTAAAATTAAGAATTCACCTATTGTCTGTAGTTAAGAGTATACAGAAGTGTCTAGTCTCTTTGCTGCATCTATGAAAGTGTCTGTAAGTGTTTATTGCCGGTAATTCAAAGGATTGAAGTCATACAACATTGTAAATTTGAAATGGTTGTCGTATGTTATTAAATACAAACATCAATTTTATGCATCTATCTTCTGAGTGTGAATTGATTCAGGTATTCTCAAACATATTTTTTTTCCTTGAAGATTGCAATTCTATATGTAAATTTATGAAAATGCTCAGGATTTATGTATGAGGATTTATTTGCTTTGAATTGATTGGCATAAATAGATTTATATGCATGACTAATGGAAAAATGTATGTGGATGAAATCTAGTTTCTAACCTTTTTTCTTTCTAACTTTTCCAAAAACAATCTTTAAATAATTAGTTGAAACACAGTTATCCAAAGGGAAGTTGTTAAAAATCTTGTTAAACACATGGAAATACTAAAGATTTTGATGATTTTTCATAAAGTTTGAATAATCAAGTCTGTTTCTGTAAAGTTCATGTAAAGTTTGACTTGAAAGTTATAAATAGTTGCAAAGGATCATTAAATTAAGAGCTATTTTGAGATATTTGCACATGGGCAATGACAATTATCAGTAACATCACCCTAAATCAAGTAAGGCCCCTTGAATATTACAGTTTCACATTAACCTGTTGAATTATCCACAAGGTCAAGACCTAACGATACAGAAACTGGGGATTAAGTAATCTTAATTGATTTCTTCATATCTTTCAAAACAGTTAGGTTCATTTTGTGAATTTTAACTTTTGTTGTGAGTGTGTAAAAACAATCATCACCAGTTTTTGGTGCTAAAAGGAGGGCTTGATGGAATTTAAGGTAGATTTTGTGTAGGCTGGCCAAAAGGATCATTTTAGTTCTTGGAAATTTGAGTGTTCTGTTTGCAAATATCTTCTGTTTGAAAGAATTTAAATTTTTTTTTACAAAGATAATGCTCAAACTTCAAGGACTATTTTGATTTTCTTGGTTTTAATGTTTTATTCTAAGATATGTTAGATCTCATAAAATTTTGAAAAAAAAAATTAAAAATTTGAACACAGAATGCCATTTTCAATGGACTCATATGAGGACAATTTCCAGGTTAATATTCCTGTCTTTCAGGAAACTTTAAATAGGAAACTTTATCCTAAAAATTTATCTAACTTTGGTTTATTTGGAAGGTGCAGGATACATAAGTCCACAGAGCATGGTGAAATTAATTGTCTGACTTTTCTTACAAGGTTAGATTTTGCTTTAAAAGGACTAATCTCTTTCTCAGAGGTGTATAGGGCTGAAGGGTGGTAGGAAAAAGAGGGGATTATGGAGCAGCCGGAGGATGCAATATCAACAGTCATTAATTGTTCAAAGAATGCAAGGACTGAACCAATGCCGGAAATAAAGGATAGTAATATCTCTTTTCTGGAATCATGTGATGGTAAGAAAAATAATCTACTTTTTTGTCATGGTTCAAATGTGAATAAAGCTAATGACAGGTATAAATATTTTGAAAAATACAGAGAAGAAATCACACCTCATTTTCAGTTATTAGATGATAAACAAAGAGGATTTAATGAGAATAAAAAGAAAAGTGAAGCTAATCCTGATACATTTGCTAAATATATTAAATTACTAAGGAATACTTGTCAAGAAAAAATATCTAGATCTGATTTGAAAAGTTTTAATGAAAATGATTGGGCAAAGAAATGTAAACAAGTAGTGACAGAATTAAAGTGCACCAAAATTAAAGAAGTTTATGTATCAGCAAATAAAGGAATCATAGGAAAAGAAGTAAATCTTATATATTATTTGATTGCTTTAAATTGAATGACCAAATCTAGGATTGTTACAGGATAATGGAACCAGATACTTTGCTGAATGATGGGACTGAATTATTTGAGAAACAATTCTTGAAAATGGAAGATACAGAGGATTATGCTATTGTTGTGCATAATCAAACATCACTCCAACATTATTTTAAAAGTGAAACAGGGAAGTATTTTCATGAATCAAATGTTGTTTCACATTCATAGCCAAATAATTTAGAAATGATAAATTTAGATATGTCAGATTATGATGGTACTCATTCATGTGCTGATGTGTAGAAAATTAAAGAGGACATTGAGGTGTTGCTAGAGTTTAAAAATCAGATAAGCTTGCAAGATGAAGAGTTGAAATTAAATATAGATGCAAAAGTAGTACATCAGGAGTCACATGTCACCGAGGTGGAAGTAGGACAAAACATTGAGTGGAGTGATGAAAATCCAAAGTCAAATAAAGGATTGGTTGGTAGTGGATAGGCAGGTCTAGCAGAGCTAGAAATACATCAGGTTGTTTCTTTCCTTTCCTCAGTAAATGATGTAAAAAATTGATTTGATTATGGAGATTCAGACGATAAGACATGCATATGGATTAATCATGAATGTGATGAGTTGCCTCAATTGCTGATAATTAGAGATTATTTTGTTAAATATAGTGAAGGTAGAATAAATGAATATTTTTTAGAATTCAAAGATAAATTTGCTAAGTTGAGAACTATAACTAATGCCATGATGTTCCTACAAATTCTGAAAAGGCATTTAAATATGAGTGTTTCTAGGTCTGGTTGTGTGTTTTGTTTGTCTGATGGTGTCTTGTATAGTTTGGAAGGGGTGGTTGTTTTATTTTTTTTCTTTGTTTTCTTGTCTTGCTTTGTGTTGTTACCTTTCGTAGTTAGTTGTTTGTACAGTCTGCTTGTTTTGTTTGTTTTCTTGTGTGCTAGGGGTCTTTATTTTGATTTAAGGTAGGCAGGAGCAGATTAAAAACCACTGAAAACAATAGAAAATTTAGAACATTCAGGTTAATTATTTGAAGTTTATGCATAACTTGTTGTGACTGTCATGAGTGTAGAAAGTTAATTGACTTGTGAAGTTTTGTATTCAATAACTATGGGTTGAGTATTCAAGGGAAGTTTCTCACAATGACACACCTAAAATCCTTGGGTTTGTTGAACCTACCAGTGTAGATATTCAGTGAAAAATTAGAGGTCACCCTTGCTACCATTACAATTCTCAGCTTAATTTTAGCAAGTGATCATTCCTTGCATCATGAAGTTACAACTATAATATCTTATGAAGTCTCTATCTTACCTACAATATAAAAATAATAAAATAATAATATGGATTTTACTAAAAATCTAGATTAAGCCATCTAAGTAACTCTACCAGGGCTATAGACGCTTGCTGGTAGTGGGGCTCTAGTTAGGAGAATTGTAACGATAGCCTTGTTGGGGCTATAGACGCCTACTGGCAGCAAGGCTCTATCTGGTTGGCTATGAGGGAATGACATCAACTATGTAGGTAATATTTGTCACTGGTTTATTCAATTGATTTTTAAGATGAGGATTATTAATCACATGCACCCACTTAAACTAAAAAAGGAAATTCATGCACCTTATTGAATACATTATGTCTCAAGTTGGATGATGATTTATAGAAACGATAGTTAGAAATTATGAATTTATTTGATTTAGGTTTCTTTGATGGTTTTAATTTAATTGTTTTGTTTGGTTGCTAGTTATTGTGATGCTCACAAAATGCCCCATTTTACTTCTTAGCAAAATGAGGACCCCTGTTGTAGCTGTTAATTTTGCTTGTGTGTTGTTCTACTTGGTGGTAAAAGGAAAAAAAAGAAGTGAATGTTACAAACCTTATTGAAAATAAAGAAAATAGCATGAAGTACCAGGGTAGAGTATGGGTGGATTCCTTGTCAAAATTAAGTAAGGGTTGCTTTTTGAACCATTTTAGAATTCCCAATATTTTGCAAGTTATATGTGTTTTTTGGTAAATACACTATAGGAGGGTTTGTATGTTGCATATACAAGGTCGTTTGTATGTTGGGTCATTGTATAAGTCACATAAGAGAGTTATCAGGTTTACTACATCATTGTACTTGTATGCATTTCGCTAACGCTGTATTCTTACATACAAGTCAGGCCCGACAGAGTTCAGAATTAAAATGTGAAAGGAAGCTAGGTGTGCGGAAAATGCTTCCTACACTAATCTATTGAGGAGAGGGCTATGCAAATTCAACTTTATCCTAACTATTACAGCAATGTTAAACCATTAACATGAGATATTGCAGAAAAACACAAGAACCAGAAAGTAGACAGAAGAAGAAAGACAAAGATTTACAGTGGGGAAACCCTTATCAGGTGAAAAACCTCACACTCAGAAACTTGCACAATGTATTAACAAATCTGAAAGAATGTTTACAATACACTTGCAATGCAAGCTTCAATGGTCTTTGACACTCGTGTCTAGAGTCAATCCGGCAGCATAACAGCAACTATAAACCTGTGATACAAACTCCATCTCCAAGCACCTGTATATAAAGAAAATACAAAACAATATTAGACCTATCTTGGAATGGGCATCCAATATGACATTTTGAACCAAAACCCATGCCTAAGGACACTTGGTCAACATTGTAGAATGTGTCTGACACTTGTCCACAACTCCCATCCCAAAGAGGTCACCTATTTTCAAAATGGGCTATGATAGATACTCTTACGACACTTACGACCGTCATAGAATCTGTCATAGCGGTTACAACTTACAGCTATAAGAGAATCTGTCATACACATGCTATAAATAGCATATTCTCTTACAACACATCATATTCCACCTTGGGGCGCCCAAATATGTCTCATTCAAAGATGCTACATGACACATGTCATTACCTGACAACCTTCTATTCTCGACTCTTACATGTCATAGATTCATCATAGGAATCCATCATAACTGTTTTGGTCAAACATTCCTTACACAACATAGAAGATGCTGATACATGGCAGAATATTCCTACCACTAAGTGGGACTCCTATCTCCTCATGTGAGGACAAAATAATAAGTTGTCATAATCCATGTAGGATTGACACATCACCATTCCACATCACACAATATGACAAAGTGGAATTTCCAAATATTTACAACATAGGCAAATGAATAATAAATACAAACATTACAAATGCAGAGAATTACCAAGGTTGAGACACCTTAATTCCCAACATTCTCCCACTTGTCGAACACCTTGTAAGAGCCAACAGAAAATAGGATTGAACTGCTATAGGCCGAGAGGCCCATAGACTCCGAACACCATTTGAACTTCTATGTGCCCACTGGTTTCGTCAATGCATTTGCAACATTCTTCAAAGTATCTACCTTCTCCAAATTTACCTTTCCATCCTCAACCATGTCCCTCATGAAGTGAAACTGAACATCAATGTGCTTGGTTCTAGCATGGAAAGTTGGATTCTTTGCAAGGCAAATTGCACTCTGACTATCACAATTGATCGTGATCTAACCTACATCAACACCAATATCGGAACACAATCTCTTAAGCCAAATGGATTCCTTACAAGCATGAGTTGCTGCCATATACTCAGCTTCTATCATGGACAAAGCAACAACTATTTGTCGCTTACTCATCCAACTAATAGCACCACCAAATAGTGTAAAAACATAAGCACTGGTGGATCTCCTGCTATCAATGTCACCTGCCCAATCTGAATCCACAAATCCACGAATATCAACAGAATGCGGTGGTCTTGAAACATTACCATGATAGCAAATGGAATACTCAGAAGTACCCCTCAAATATCTGAACACTCACTTAACTACATCCCAATGAACCCATCCAGGATTAGCCATAAATTGACTAAGGACTCCCATTGCTTGGGCAATGTCTGGTCTTGTGCAGACCATAGCATACATCAAACTACTAACAACACTAGCATAAGGTACTCTGCTCATGTCCTCCACCTCACTAGGAGATTTTGGACAATCCTCAACAGACAACTTTGTCCCCAAAGGAACGGGAACACACAATGGTCTACAATCTGCCATGCTGAATCTATCCAACACGATCTTCACATACTTACTCTAGCTTAACCAAAGTTTTCTGTTGGTTCTGTCTCTTCTAATTTCCATTCCTAGAATGTACCTAGATGCCCCTAAATCTTTCATTTCAAACTGTGCTAACAACTGAGATTTAAAATTAGAAATCATATTCTTACCCTTCCCAATGAGCAACATATTATTGACATACAGTGCAACAAAGAGAATACGATCACCATCAAATTTATAATACACACAGTGATCTGATTTCGATCTCACAAATCCAATTGACAACACAAAGGCATCAAACTTCAAGTACCATCTCCTAGGGGATTGTTTCAAACCATACAAAGACTTCTTAAGTTTGCAAACCAAATTTTCTTTACCTTTCACCATGTAATGCTCTGGCTGTGACATGTGGATCTCTTCCTCCAAGTCGCCATGAAGGAAAGCTGTCTTCACATCTATTTGTTCTACCTCCAAGTCATAAGTTGCTGCGAGTGACAATAGGAATCAAATGGATGTTAGCTTTGCAATGGGAGAGAAGATCTCACCATAATCTATACCCTCCACTTGTGAATACCCCTTTGCAACCAATCTAGCCTTATACTTCTCAATACTGCCATCTACACCAATCTTCTTCTTGAACACCCATTTGCATCCAACGGGTTTCCATCCAGGAGGCAAAGGCACCAAGTCCCAAGTTTGATTCTTTCCCAAAGAATCCATTTCTTCCTCCATGGCCTCCTTCCAAGAACCTGCATCCTTCATATCCAAAGCCTCTGATACAGTTCTAGGTTCATCACTATTAGTGATTAAAGCATAAGCACAACTATAATCAAGCAATGTAAAACTAAACCTTTCAGGTTTCTTTCTTATCTGTGTAGACCTCCTCAAGAGCTGAGGTTGAGGTTCAACTTCTTCCTCTAAGCTTTTAGAGCTGCTAGAGCTCTCCTCATCATTAGGTCCAACATTGTCTTTCTATTCAATCTTCTCAAAGGTGAGAGGAAACTGAACAACATCCTCTTTCTTTTCTTTTTCTTCTGGCTGCAAAATAGTGGAAGAAGGTGTAAGCTCTCTGAAGATGACACTTCTGCTATACAACACTTTTTTAGCCATGGGGTCCCAAAGCTTCTATCCTTTCACACCAACACCGTAGCCGATGAAGATACACTTAACAGCTTTGTTCTCCAACTTTGACCGCTTCTCCCTAGGCACATGTGCATATGCCTCACAACCAAAAACATGAAGATGCCTTACTGAAGGCTTTCTACTAGACCACACCTCCATGGGTGTCTTTCCAACAAGAGCTGATGTAGGAGATCTGTTTACTAGATAGCAAGCAGTGACAACAGCTTCGCCCAAAACTTTTGTTCTAGACCAGGTCCACTAAGCATACTCCTAGCCTTCTCCATCAGTGTCCTGTTCATCCTCTCTACAACTCCATTTTGCTGCGGGGTGTATGGAGTTGTCTTGTGCCTTTTAATCCCAAGTTCCTTACAATACTTATTGAATTCTATAGAACATAACTCACCACCATTATCAGTTCTCAAACATTTAATCTTTTTGCCAGTCTAATTTTCAGCAAAGGCTTTAAACTCCTTAAACTTGCTATAGACTTCAGATTTTCTTCTGAGAAAATAAATCCATGTCCTTCTACTGTAATCATCTATAAAAGATACAAAGTATATAGATTTTGATAATGAATGAACATTAACAGGACCAAACAAATCAGAATGAATAAGGTCCAACACACCAGAAGACTTATGAGAACTCAAGTAAAACTAAACACGGTTTTGTTTTCCATAAATACAATGTTCACAAAAGTCAAACTCAAGATTACAATCATCTAACCCCTCAATGAGGTTCTTATTTTTCAGGGTACACAAACCCTTCTCACCAATGTGGCCAAATCTCTTATGCCATAACATTGTCTTTTCTATAGGAAGTTTAACTTCCAATGTATGATTACAACCATCAAAACTAGAAACAATAGATTTCTTCACTGCTCATTCAGATGGTGGGGATGAAGTGACTGCTACCCTCTTCCTTGAGTCAGAAGAACTATTGCATTGTGCAATGCATGCTTCCAGCTAAAACAGAGTACCTCTCCGAGTACCCTTAGCAAACACCATATATCCTCTAGTCATCTTGCATCCTTCTTTCAAAAAGGCAACCTACACACTTGCATCATTCAAACTACTTACAGAGATCAGGTTCCATGCTAAGCCTGGGATGTGCATAACCCCAAAGATCCCCTTCACTCGACCATCAGGGAATCAGATAGAGACTTTTCCATGACCAATGATCTTCAGATGAGAGTCATCACCCAAATACACCTTTCCACCATCGAACTCTTCATACTTAGTGAACCAGTCTCGATGCGAGGTCATGTGGAATGATGCACTAGAGTCGATTAGCCACACATCATTAGATGCATGGGTTGCCAGGGCTGCGATGAAAGCATCACCATCATCTTGTGATTTGTCAGAATCTAAATCAGGAGCTTTCTTCTTTTTCTTTTTCTCCTCTTTGCATTCCTTTCGGAAATGCTTGGTCTTGCCACAGTTCCAACAAAGAGCCTTGGACTTTCTAGGAGATTTGGAACTCCCATGAGATTTGGATCTACCCTTCTTATCTTTCTTGTCCTTCTTCTTCCCTTTCTCCTTGGGTCTTCCATGAACTGCAAGGGCCTCTTTGGCTACCTCAAAAGACTTTCTCCACATCTCTTCAGACAACAGTGAAGAAAGCACTTCTTCCATTTTAAATATGGATGTGGTGCTTCTGATTGCATGACAAGATGATCCCATGAGTCCGGTAGAGAACAAAGCAGGGTCATACACCGATCCTCCTCCATCTTTACACCAATAGATGTTAATTGTGCAACTAGCATATTAAAGGCATTCATATGCTCAGCCACGGATCCTCTGTCCTCCATTCGAAGAGAATACAACTTCTTTCTCAAGAAAAGTTTATTGACTAGGGATTTGGCTTCATACACATCCCCCAACTTCTTCCAAAGGAGTTTTGCAGTAGTCTCCTCATGGACATTTAACAACACAGAATCAGCAAGACTAAGTCTTATGAGACCCTTAGCCTTCTGATCCTTGAGATCCCAATTAGCTTGTGTCATTGTAGCTGGTTTAGTTCTGTTCACACTTTCCCAAAGGTCTCGGTCAACTGACATGTCTTCCATTTTGAGCTTCCACAGCTTGAAATTACTAACGTTGAACTTCTCTACTTCAAACCTTCCTGATGTGCCTGCCATCTCCTTGTTGTAACAAGATACATAATGCTCTGCACAAACTCCCACTCAACCTAAGATTAGCTCAAAAAACCCCTACCCTACAACTAGGACCAAAGGTGATCAAGCTCTGATACCAACTGAAAGGAAGCTAGGTGTGTGGAAAACGCTTCCTACACTAATCTATTGAGGAGAGGGCTATGCAAATTCAACTTTATCCTAACTATTATAGAAATGTTAAACCATTAACATGAGATATTGCAGCAAAACACAAGAACCAGAAAGTAGACAGAAGAAGAGAGACAAAGATTTACGGTGGGGAAAACCCTTATCGGGTGAAAAAACCCACACTCAGAAACCTGCACAATGTATTAACAAATCTGAAAGAATGTTTACAATGCACTTGCAATGCAAGCTTCAATGGTCTTTGACACTCATGTTTGGAGTCAATCCGGTAGCATAACAATACCTGTAAACCTGTGATACAAACTCCATCTCCAAGCACCTGTATATAAAGAAAATACAAGGCAATATTGGACCTATCTTGGAATGGGCATCCAATATGGTATCTTGGACCAAAACCCATTCCTAGGGACACTTGGTCAACATTGTAGAATGTGTCTGACACTTGTCCATAGCTCCCATCCCAAAGAGGTCACCTATTTCCAAAATGGGCTATGACAGATGCTCTTACGACACTTACTACCGTCATAGAATCTATCATAGTGGTTACAACTTACAACTGTAAGAGAATCTGTCATACACATGCTATAAATAGCATATTCTCTTACAACACATCATATTCCACCTTGGGGCGCCCAAATATGCCTCATTCAAAGATGCCACATGACACATGTCATTACCTATCTTACAACCTTCTATTCTCGACTCTTATATGTCATAGATTCGTCATAGGAATCCATCATAACCATTTCGATCAAACATTCCTTACACAACATAGAAGATGCCGACACATGGCAAAATATTCCTACCACTAAGTGGGATGCCTATCTCCTCATGTGAGGACAAAATAACAACTTGTCATAATCCATGTAGGATTGACACATCATCGTGCCACATCCCACAATATGACAAAGTGGAATTTCCAAATATTTACAACATAGGCAAATGAATAATAAATACAAACATTACAAATGCAGAGAATTACCAAGGTTGAGACACCTTAATTCCCAACAAAATGAATAATTTGTTAAGTCCGTCAGGTGTATTTTAAGTTTGTATGCTTGGCAAAAAGGGAAGCATACAAGGGGATATACAAAGCTATATACATATCATGGAATCGAAAGGATTATGAAATGAAATTTTATTGTTGTATGTTTCAGGCTTTGTAAGTATATGTTTCAAGACATACATTGCAGTTTACATACAATGCAGAACTCAGGACATATTAAAATCTGGTTAAAGTGATGCATCATATTTTAACATATGTCGAAAGATACATTTCACTTTATATACATCGTGGAGCCAAAAAGTAAGTAAACTGTGGTTTATAAAAAGGAGAGGTCTGAAAAGGAGGTACACGAGAGTTTGTATGTATCAGGGCTTTTATCTAAGGGTAAAACTATTATTGTATCTCGGAGATACAATCGAAAAGGTAAGGAGGGTCCCACCGCTTGCAGATTGGGCTTGTATAATAATGATGTATATCTTCGATATACAAGCAGACGTACAAAGAAATGATGCATATGGGAAATGCAAGCCAGATGCGATAGGGAAGTCAAATACTGAAAAGTCTTTGTATGTTCAGCATGCTTGTATGTTTATAATATACATACCTAATATACAAAGGAATAAAAGACATCGCGAGAGATAAAACGTAAAGAGAAGGTTTGTATAGGTTGATGTATATGTGCTTGTATATAATGAGACATGCAAAGAGCGATATACAAGGCAAAAGATACAAGTATGGATGAAAGGGAAAAAGGGAAAGAATGTTAGTCGTGGTTGTTTGCATAAATGCTTGTATGTTTAAAGATACAAAAAATGACATACAAAAATGACATACAATTTAAGATACAACGAAATATGCAACAGGATATACAAAGGTAAATATAAAAGGTGAAATTAGGGGTTATTTCAATTTATTGAATTAACTAATGATCTCCATTTTTTTGTGTTTTATCAAGAAAGTTACATAATTGTAAAGGCAAAGTGAGAGAGCGAGGATCGTACCAAGAGGGGATTTGGCGGGTTGTGGTACTGAGAAAGAAGTCTGAGGCAAAGAGTGGTAACAGAAAGATATTTTCAAGTTGTTGGAAGATTCCAAAGGCATCCTTTGTGCTGGGGAATATTCTTTTAGATATTTTGGCGGGCTTCTCTCTACACCATTGATGCTACATTTGAATTTTGGACCATTGATTGACAGATTTTGTAACCATATTGGGGGAATTAAAATCTATTTAATGAACCTTGTTATTTGTATTTAGACACACAAGAATACATGGAGGTTTCAAAAGTGAACAAAGTATGCAAGAGAGGTGACTGAAGAGCAGTGCCTTGAGAAAAATTAACATTAGAAATTTGCCTGTTGTCTGTAGTTAAGAGTATGCAGAAGTGTCTGATCTCTTTGCTGCATCTATGAAAGTGTCTGTAAGTGTTTATTACTGGTAATTCAAAGGATTGAAGTCATAAAACATTGTAAATTTGAAATGGTTGTTGTATGTTAGTAAATACAAACATCAATTTTCTGTGTCTATCTTCTAAGTGTGAATTGATTCAAGTATTCTCAAACTTTTTTTTTCCTTGAAGATTGCAATTCTGTATGTAAATTCATGAAAATACTCAGGATTTATGTATGAGGATTTATTTGCTTTGAATTGGTCATCATAAACAGATTTATATGCATGAGTAATAGAAAACTGTATGTGGATAAAATCTAGTTTTTCTAAATTTTTCCTTTCTAACTTTTCCAAATACAATCTTTAAATAATTAGCTGAAACGCAATTATCCAAAGGGAAGTTGTTAAAAATCCTGTTAAACACATGGAAATACTAATGATTTTGATGATTTTTCTTAAAGTTTGAATTATCAAGTCCATTTCTGTAAAGTTCATGTAAAGTTTGTCTTGAAAGTTATAAATAGTTCCAAAGGATCATTAAATTAAGAGCTATTTTGAGATATTTGCACATGGGAAATGATAATTGTCAGTAACATCACCTTAAATCGTGTAAGGCCCCTTGAATATTACAATTTCACATTAACCTGCTGAATTATCCACAAGGTCAAGACCTGACCATACAGAAACTTGGGATTAAGTAATCTTAATTGATTTCTTCATATCTTTCAAGACAGTTAGGTTTATTTTGTGAATTTTAACTTTTGTTGTGAATGTGTAAAAACAATCATCAATAGGTGGGTAAATGCAAGAAGTTGTGTCCACTTAAGGTGGAAGTTTCAGAGTTAAAAAAAAACTCGAAATCGAGTAACTAAAAATGGGATCTCATTTCTATAAAACAGGATCCTATTTTGGGTCGCGATCCTGAGCCTAAAATCCAAAACGGGATCCCGTTCCTTAGCGGGATCCTGAACCTAGAACCACAAAACAGGATCCCGTTTTGAATAAGTATTAATTTTTTTTAAAAAGGGCAGAGACCCCATTTTTCCCAGCGACAAGCGACAAGCGACAGGTGACAGCTGAGAACGGGATCCCGAGTTGAGTCACCATCAAAATAGTAGGTAAGTGGATTATTCCACTTTTACAATTTAGTAATCAATCTTTTGAAGTTTCCCTTGTTTTTTTTGGTGTCAAATACAATCAAAATTTAAATTGTAAACTGTTATTTAGGGTTTCTGTTTATGAAATGAATAGATGTTTTTTGACATTTTAGTTGTAAAATACAATTGAAATTTTGAAAGACTATATCATATAAAAGAATAGAATTTGAACAAACTGTCAAAATTTTGTTTGAATTTAAGAATTGAATAGCTGTATTTAGACATTTTAGTTGTAAAATACAATTGAAATTTTGAAAATTATGTATCATATGAAAGGAGAGATTTTGAACAAACTATCAAAATTTGATTTCAATTTGAGTGTTGAATAGCTGTATTTAGACATTTTAGTTGTAAAATACAATTGAAATTTTGAAACGAATGTATCATATGAAAGGAGAGATTTTGAACAAACTGTCAAAAATTATATAGCATTGGGATGATATATATATATATGGTTTTTATTAAATTTACTTATATCAATGTATACATCATTGTATTTTAAAGGCATTATTGAATAGGTAACTGTCATGTAAAACAATTACAACAAACCATAATAAAACCTTATCACATCCTTCATAATCAAACCTTTAGAGACAACCAACTAATCAAGAATTGAGAAGATTTTACAATTTTTGTGATAGCCAACTAATCAAGAATGAAATCAAGCCAACAAATGTAACTTTAGAGACACTTGTAGCTATCCTCACTAGCTAGGTTATTCCCCTGGGATGAACATCGTGATGCTAATTGTGATATGAGCCTAACGTCATTGGTAATGCTTCCCCTAATCTTAATGACATTGATGTAGGCCCCACTCATGATCCTTACCAAGATCTTGCCACCACTAACCTCTTTCATGATAGGTCACTATCCTCACCATCTCCTTAGACCTATAATACCTTGAGCTTATCAATTGGGACCAACACGACCCTTTATGATTTGATGTTTTCCAAAATGACGAAGCCATCATGAAACTTATGAAGTGTCAAGACCACATATCCATTGTAATCATAAGAAAGACTTTTCCACCATACTTAACACCTATGCTTATTTTGGAGAGAAAGAAGAACCCTTTAGTCCTAAGGCACCCTAGTAGGCAGAATAGCAACAAGATATAAGAAGAAACTTGTGATCCATTAAAATGATACAATAAAAATGGACACTTCCCAAGAGCTCCTCAATGACAAACTTCACCTTCCATTAGATACCACTCATATACAAGATGACTCCCCTCTCCTTGTTGAGGATGCTATAGACATCAACCTGTGAATAGAAGAGGACCCTAAACTCTCTAAGATAGTAGCTCCACTGGACCTTGACATCAAAGAAGGCATAATCATCACCCTTAAATATTACGGTGATTTCTTCATGTGGTCTTATGGTGATATGCCTTGAGACTCCATCTTTAAAGTCATGCATCATCTTGTGGTTCACCTTAATGTCAAACCTATTCAATAAAAGCTACGCAAAATGTACACCCAAGTAGCCCTCTTGGTCAAAGAAGAATTGTATAAACTCTTGGATGTGGGGTTCATTCAAACTATTACTTATCCTAAATGGGTCTCTAATGTGGTCTTAGTTAGCAAGAAAACTAAGGGAATTCATGTTTGCACTAACTTTTGAGACATCAAAAAAGGATACCCTAAAGATAACTTTTCTCTACCAAACATTGATATGATCGTGGATCTCATAGCCATACATATAAAATGTTATCATTAATCTGGATATAATATCCCTTGAAACATTTGAGTTAGACATGGAGACACCTAGATTATGGAGAGGTCTATGTAAGAAAACACCTCCTGTAGACTCAACACAAACTTATCCCTCAACCCTCTAAATTGTGACTTAAACATCATTTGATTACCCTGGAACACACTATAGACAACTCTATACAAATTTGGCAAAAGATATTTTATCCTAACATAAACTTGTATATGTAGAAGTATCTACTACTACATTAGATTTGATATACTTCTTAAAAGGAAAGAGTTGGGACTAACAACTAAATAGAAAACAATAATTTTGCAAATAGGAAATAGGAAACAAAATCGAGCTAGAACCCTCTTGACTAATTTATCTTTTTCTAGCTAAATTGAATCCCTACAATAACAAGTTAAAAACAAAGCATCAAATTCTTCATTAAATTTAAATCATAAATCATCAGAATATATTCATCTTCATACTCAGATTAGTCAGGTAGGCAACTAGTAACTTCAATCCTATCTCCATTATCAAATTTGGTTGCCATAGGCAACTTCACCAAATTTAGGTTTTCAGATCATGTGGCATGCACAAGATATCCACCTCAAGGTAGTTAGACTCCAAGTCTAGTTATAGTCTTGCAAATGTTCATTATGATTCTACTTAGGTGGTATGATAGTCCATTAGTTTCTATGACATCATTCAATAGCATAGATGCATCTGTTCTAATTCATTTCTTTTGTCCAAAATGGTTGTGACAATAAAAAAGAAGCAAGTATTGAACTCATAATCAATAGGAAACCCCTGGTCATAATAGGAGGTCTTGAATTTGGTACCAATGATTGTGAGTTCCTTGTAGAATATGATGAACCTTTTGAACAAGAGAACCTTGTAGACCATGATGCATATCTTGATTTAAACTTGAACATTATCATCATGTGAATGCTTTTAGCCATCCTACAACCTCCTATCACCCTTTATCCTCTTATAGGGATATATGCCACACAACCTCTCCAAGTTGACCATGCCAAACCCAAAGTCACAATCCTAAGAGGTTCCTAATTTCCTCCCAATGATCATGAGAACCTTGTAGATCATGATGCATATATTTTGAACAAGACTATCAAGTTCCTTCGCAACAAGAACGTGCAAGTCCAAGTTACCCTTTTCACCAAGATTGAAAGTGTCCTTAAATCCTTATGTTACCTTTGACAAGGGGAACACCACTCTAGATTATGCATCTTATATGGGTATCCTTCATCATCATCCAATCGAATGCCTATCGAAGAGCCTACTAGTCCTATCCCAACACCACCATGTAATCCCAATCCTAATTCATTGGTCCATCCACCTTCTAATCCATCAATCCCTTCATTACCCTCACCACCACCTAACCCTAGACATTCACCCTTCATTGATATATATGTCTCTTTGATTATCTAGATAATGCAATTGAATCTCTAGAGGAGTCTTACATCTTAACAATAATTTCATTGTCCCTTTGTAGTTCATTGTCCCTCATGACAAGTTTGTTATTGGTTTAAGGCTATCTTAAAGGTCCATATAACAATCTAGAGGAATTTAATAACAAATAATGTTCAGTCCTTAATGGTCATGACAACATTATACAAGATACTAAAGTTCACATTCAATGATTTCCTCTTTCCTATAGAAAATTTAACAAAATTGGAAAATTGGACCTAACTCCATAGAAAAATTAACAAAATTGAAACCTTGGACCTAACATATGACAACAAACCTTGAGAACAAATTTGAATTATGGTAGTCCTAATAGCCCTAGACTATTAAATTGATCTGTATATACTATTAAATTGATATTTCTTGTCTCCTTCACTATAAGAATCAAAATTTAGCTCTCAAATGAAAATCCCTTAATTTCAATTTGAAAATTGCATGTATCTGTATGTTTAATTTAAATTTATTTCTAAAAGTGTAATTTCTTGAAACATATGTATATAATTTATAATTTTTTGAACATGTACATTATATGTTTATTTATAATTTATATATATATATTCTTGATTTAATTTTAAATTTGTATGTTTATATGTATATATGCAGGTTCATATTTGTTTTTATATATATCATGAATTTGGATGATATTCACTTTGATGTTGATGACTTCCTCAATGCACAAGATGATCTGGCCCCACCCCCACGCCCAGCGCTAGATGCCCCACCTCCACCCCCACCTGGAACTGACCAGGCTCGCTTGTGAGCCATAATTAATGAAAATGTGGATTCCATGCAATAAAAATTGAATTCCATTCGCAATGAACAATTCATGCCTCCTCACGTGGTATGTTTTGCATCTTTGATGCAAAACATTGTAGATTCTGTGAGGTCTATTGACTCAGACTTTGATGGATTCCAAAAATGGAGAGAGGTGAGGCACCAATTTTATGCTGATGGCCTCTCCTATAAGACTATTTTGGATCTTAAAATCACAAAAGCTCAATTAGTGCAATATTTTAGACATCCCATTACAAATGAACCTATTCCTACAAATAAGAAAAGAATATCAATCAGGTGGTGTAGGCATGAAGGAATGTCTACCAATTTTTGGGACAGATGATGGATGGTGTTTGATTATCCACCTCATGCTAATTGTGAGGTTCCTTTATATTTTTTGAGAAAATTATATGCAAATTTTGTTCTGAATAAAATAACCCAACTACTTTGATTTTAGATCATTCCACGGTATTATTGGTGGCATGCCACAATAGAGGTTGGGGGCACAGGTTGATTCCCAACAACCCGTGCCTGTTCAACCTCTTATTGACCCTCCTGTTGTTGTCATTCCTTCACCCTTCCAGCATTGTGCAGTGGTATCCACACTAGGCACATTGAGTGTACTCTCAGGTAGCCTACATGAGCAGACTTCTATGATGGAAGCTCGGGTTAGAGAACATGGAGGAGTTGATGATGGAAGTGGTCCTAGTACCACTCCACATGTGTCAATGCCTCATACATGCACGAGTTGCAATCATTTGTGTTATGGACCTTATTAGCCAGCTGCACCCACTTCAGCTACACATGCATCATCTGATAATGTGGGTGAATCATTTGTTGATTATCTATTTGTTGAGGATCATCCCACTGATCATTCGACACAGGTATTTATAGGTTATGTACACATGTTGAATTTATAACAATTTTTTAAGCACGTGTTTTTAATCAACATATAGATCAATTAAATTGTTTAATATTTCAACAATCGAATTGTTTGGTGTAGATGATGGCAACAGGGACCATTGATCGAATTAATTTTTCATCGACACCTGCTCATCTCGGGCACCCATTTGGGGTACATTTTGAATGATTTATATTTTAAATATTAATTTTATTTGTCTTGATATTAATTTGTAATTCAGTCTTGAATGCGTGTACATTAAATATTTATGAACTGGTTTAGGCTTCTTCCACATTGAATCCTCCATCTCAGGGTGTCTCGAGCACTCCATCATTGGGCATCTCATAGGACACTTTTACAGTATGTATATTGTTTTAAAAAACTATATATACTTAGATATTTCTATTTTGATATATCACTGTATCTAAAAATGTGCAAGTACTATTTAATATATATTAAAAATATGTCTATGTAGGTTGACACAACAATGAGGATGGGCATTGCAGCACACTTGGATAATCCAAGTTTATATCAGGAGTCGACTGCATTCAGGGTGTTCAAAAACATATAACATGTACACAAGTCAATTATATATATGTTTTAAAACCTAATTTGTACACACATGTGCTAACTTAGAAATGACCTTGTACAGGAGCTTGTTAGTGACACGTTTCATCAACACACAACACATGCAGAGCAGGAGGACAGAGGAGATGGGCAGCCTGATATGGTATAATTTAAAATTTAGATTATATTTAAATTCAATTAAATTAAATTTCTTGATAGATATATATGTTGACATGTGTTCAAAATTCTTTTTCTTTTATAGCTTGAGACATGTCATGTAGCTAAACCTATAGAGACAGGTCCTGGAATAGAGGATGCACAACAAGTTCCTCTTATGGTATAATAATTGAAATATGATATATAAATTATAAATGAAATTGAATTAAATCATTTTTAAAATCGTCTTGTACATCTAATTTCAACTTGAACTTTCTCTTGTATTAAATAGATTGATTCAGAGCATGTAGAGATAGGTCCAGGTGCACCAGAGCATGCCTCTCAGCCTCACACAGTAATTTAATTATAATATGATAAAAATTATAAATTTAAAAATTGTCATTAAATCATTTTTAATCATCTTACATCTGATTTCATCTAAATCTTTCTCTTCTATAGAGTGATTCAGGTCATTTGAGTAGTTCACATGGTGTGAAGACGACTCTTGATTATAGAGATAGTATGTGATAGGTTATTGAACATGGGCTACATAATTTGACTATTTCATGGACCATATTATATACTATTTTTCATCCAGACTTTATATATATATATATATATATATATATATATATATATATTGTTGAACATAGACTTTATATTTTGAATGTATGGGACTTTGTATATTTTTTGAGTTCATGGACCTGGAGTTTATACAACCTGACCTTCCTCTATTTGTTCTTGTGTGGATTATTTGGATAGACAATACGTAGCCATTGTTTTCTTCATGTGGATATTGTTGTTTTTTTTAAATAGTTTATAATTATGGAAATCTATTTTAAGGTTATATATTTGTTTAATCTTCCCCTTATGACTTTATATAAAGGAAGTTGTAAATGACTAAATATATATTTGTACTCTTTTGTTTGGTTGTAAAGTATTTCATTTTAACAAATGTATATGCAAAAAAAACCACTTGAAAAAACATGTTTTGAACCTGTCTTATTT
Organism: Cunninghamia lanceolata; assembly: GCA_027924645.1. Classification (NCBI taxonomy): domain Eukaryota; kingdom Viridiplantae; phylum Streptophyta; class Pinopsida; order Cupressales; family Cupressaceae; genus Cunninghamia; species Cunninghamia lanceolata. Next base: position 11,014,762 of record BSBN01001011.1, on the reverse strand, counting down.
GATTTGAATCCTAGGAGGATTAAAGGATGTCCAAAATTGTAATTTAGTGTGTTATGTTATAGAATTTGTAGTTCATATCCATAAAAGACTCTAGATTAGTATGCAAATACACATTCAAGATGACCATATAAGACTTTTGTAATATAATTGTATTCGATGAAAGAAGAATTGTATAGTGTTATACATGCCACAATTTAATGGTATGAACTTCTCTATCTATACAAATTATCCAAACATATAAACATATAAACCCTAACAAGATATCCAAACATGATAAACTAATTAGAAGAATAATGTTGATGATGTGCAAAATTGATTCAACACTTGTTGATGCATATTTTGAAAGGGAACTTCTTCCCCCAAGGAATTTTAACAATTTCAAACATGGTAAAAATTTAACATCTTAGACTAGATACTAATCTACAATACTTTAAGTTTTTAATCCCAATCTAATAGATTTTATAAGAAAATTGCAAAATAAAGGTGAGAAGGAGAAGCTACACTCTTCAATTGCTTTGTCTTGGTAAGATTTGTTAGTGGAGCTTTGGCTACCCTTGTGCCCCATTTCTTGATATCCTTCACTAGGGCTTCTAAGATTTGTCAGGTCTTTTCTTCACTCTAGAAAATATCAACAAATTAACACATCAATATTTCAAAATTTTCCAATACAAAAAATAAATAGTATCGACCTAACAATATCTTACTATTTTATGGAACTAACTAAATAGTATCGACCTAAGCCCACACTAATATATCACATCATCTATATAGTAAAAGGTCATGGCTCATTTAAGAATTTGATACACAAAATAGAACTTGCTCATAACTTTAGTTATAGTGATCTATAAGTTATATTTGTTTAATTTTACAAAAAACTATTTTTTTTCTAGTCTAGGATTGTGTAGGAAAATAAACATAGGCTCTAGTTATTTAGGTCTAATAGCATGCTTTTTAAATTTTATTAATTAGTTAAAATAAAATAAATGAGTTGAGACTCATAAATGCAAATATAAACAAGAGGCTTAGAATAGCTTATCTCTCTTTGTAGATTTTATATGGTTGATGCTAGAGATTATTTCTTCTAAAACTTGCTTGATAATCAAGATCTAGATTATGCTATTGGATTAGAATTTATTTGACAATCATGGATTTTCTCATTACTTTTTGTTTACATTGGGAAGAGGACATATACATTTAGTGACATATGTTAATTTCATATCATTGCTAACATAGAGAGGACATATACATGCATGATTCACATCATGGACATATAATAGTTCATCTTCATTATTGAGCATGTCAAATATAAAGAAGAAATTTTAAGGATAGAATAAAGATGATCTAGTGTAATACAGTTGGATTGAGAGATATATGGTTATTGAAACATAGAAGTAACATAACTGTACGTAGGATGTACTGTGGTCCATTAACAACTTCAAATTGGCCATGTTAATTAACCTACAAAGATGTTAACTTTTTGGATGTCTTAAGGGGTCCTAATTTACGATGTCTTAAGGGGACGTCTTAAGTTCTCAAAATTTGGTGAAGTTGCCCAAAGCAACCCAATTTAACAATATAATAAAATCAAATTTAAAGTAAATTCAAAGTAGAAAAACATGCGCATAATTTAACAAATAAAATATATAGAATAATAATTTTTACAAAACTTGTAGGGGAATGTAGCAGGTCTTCACACCAACTCAAAATAATGTTTACAAAACTTGTGGGGAATGTAGTAGGTCTTCACGCCACCTGATATAAAAATAATACAAGCAATTTATCAATATATCATCAATGTAACGCCCGCCTTGAACGCCTTAAAGAATACACATGTGTGCAATATAAAACAGGAAAATTTTTTTTTAAAACTGATAAAGTAAGTTACACAACTAATTACAACATATTCTCTAAGGGACCAAGGCTGCATCACTTAACCAATCAACTAACATAAAATTAACATACATCAGTAATTGATCCAAATTCTTTTTCAATAAATAACTCATTCACATTCATTGCAAACATCAGATAACGGAATCAGCATGATAAGATACGTCACTGAAATGCTTTTATATAAGTACATCAAAACATCATTACAATGCCACTTTTAGTTTACTTTTAAAGTCACATACATAAAGCATATTCTGTTACATAAATCTGGTACAAGGTTGTACACTTACATCATCATCATTGAAACAAGTACAACTGAAACAAATCCTTTTCTGCATAAGATCCTGACAAGAGAACCAATGGATAAAGTAGCTCTTCCACCCGACCATGTGGAACCCTAAGGTCCACCCCCCGAGCTAGGAGTTAACATGAGGTCCCAAACACTGACAGTCAGGTAGACGAAAGACAAACAAGAACAAAGGACGACCAATGCCAATACAACACATGGCTATAACAGTACAACACCACATAACTCAACTTTCACTTCATTTCCAGAGGCGACACAAAACAAACGAGGAGAGACCGAACAAGGGATGCTAGGTTGTAGTAGGGAGAGTGTCATCGCATGGTCCTAACATGGGTTATCCTGACAGCCTCTCACTAGGCGCCGGCCCCCATCTATGGTTATCCTGACAGCCTCTCACTAGGCGCCGGCCCCATAGGGTGACACATGCGGAATCGACCTTCCTTTCATGAGGACAAGGAAGTCAATTATGCCGACCAGGCCTTCTCTACCCATCCTTAGTCTAACCAAGCACTACAGGCCATGGGAGAGGAATCCATTAATCTTGTTAGTGTGAGATCTACCCTTAACCCCCTAGTTAATTTTTAGGTTATCACTTGATTAATCTACTTCCAACGGGTTATCCTGACTGCCACTTTGGGCGCCGGCCCCACGTTGAAAGCCACTCTCCTTCCTAACACCTAGTCAACCTTAACACATCATGCAAGACTTATAACCATACACGCAAATGAACACTGCAAAGCATAGACCCTTTTGCATCAAAATAAAATCATAACATCAATTGTGATCCAATACTTTTAACATTTCATAACTTTATTCTTTTATAGATTTCAGGTCTCTCCTACGACAAAACAGTACAATAAGGTCACAAGAGGATTAATATCTCATCCCGAGATTATTACTTTACAAGACACAACATTCAACCGTGACAGTACCTCATTATACAACACACTTTGTTTGATACATATGAATGCTATTACATCACAATCATAAAACAGCAATACACCAGTTGCCAATACTTAACAACGACAACTCAGCCTCTGGAATACAAGTTTGAACAACCTCAATACGACTCATTACAACACTCAGACAATTCAATTCAAAACTCAAGAGATGAAATACTACAATTCATTCTTAGTTTTAATGCAAACAACTTCTGAAATAAAATCAACATTATATCTTAACACTTGCAACCACATTTCTAACAAATCCTTATTTTGTTTCAAAAGACCAGTAAATTGATTAACTGAATCATTACCGTAATTGATATAGGAACCACTTAATTTTCAGATACAATCTTATATACTATCCTTCAATCTTATCCAACTAGTTTATTCTATTAAGGATAATAACGCTAAGAGAGATGTCTCATGGCTGAACGGCAATCACACGAGGCGAAATTCAAACACGAAAACCAAAAGAATTCTTTTATGATGATATGAAGTTATCTCTGATACCGATCTTATAGTGATTTACTTTTTCAAGAGAATGATCGTATTTGCGCCCTATGCGAACAGCTTGGGATATTTACTACTGAGGTGTAAAACTGCTATTGACTGTTAAATCACTGACGTGAATAATATGCATTTGGTCTGATGACTTCCGGCTATGTTCCCTGAACTTGCAAATTTTACTGCGTTTACAGTATCCACGTAAATCGGAAAGAACTGGAGAGTGTTTATGATGTGATAAAGAAGACCTCGGTTTTGCCCTCACAGCAATCTCTTTTCAACTCAGTAAGCGAACTGCATTCGTTAGTATACTAGAATGGCTTTCTGCCTGTAAGAAGAGCTATATTGATAATTCTTCTATCACACTGCTGCTGCCGAATCTGTTATCAGATTTCTGAGATATTCAGATGTGAGGATTAGCCAAAACGAGACAGTAGCTATTGGAAACAGACAGCTGCTCAAATTACACTTGGAACTATTACTACATTATACCAACAGTTGGCTAATGACCATCTTGCCTTCACTGGCTATCTTGAGGTCACTCCAAACTTTTCAGACGTGCATCAGCTAAAACAACGGCAGCCTACAGATTAAACCTGACTAAGTTTAGACTTTCACCTCTAACAACTGCAGTAAGCATAAACTCTTAAGACATTATTACTGCTATATAAACTATGAGTGCGGACAGAGATTGCTGTATGACGAATACCCTAATCACTTCGATGTTGCATGCTACAGCCTCCATTATCTTCCAGGGTTAACGGTGTTTGCTCAGCGTGTTTGAAAGCCAGTGATAACGTGCTATCCCAATCTATAAGATGGCTGGTGTACAACGAATCATCGTCGCAAAACTGACCATGACTGACGGTGGCCATAAAATGGTCACGCTGAAAAGACTTCTGTGACTGCAACAATATGCAGCGTCTCCCTCTAAACCTTATCAGACGCTATAAGGCAGGACGAATGGGGTGCCGGCCAGATCGCTGCACTAGGGTTAAACAGCAACGAACAGCCTGCCAATAGAAGCATTCAACCTCTCTAGAACGAATCTGCATTTTACATGCTTGGGAATTTACGCAAATCTAAGCATTTCTGTAAGTTCGATTTGCTCCAGGTGATAAGATCGATCTGGCTGTTAGACGCATTGTCCCTGAGAGACTCCTCTTACACTTTCATGGAGATCCATGACCAGATAACACTGAGGCGTGTGCAGAAAGGTATCAACCAAAAAGAACTCCAGCTAAGGAATGCGCTAGACAATGGAGAAAAAGAACCCGTGGGTTGACAACACCACCTGGCCGCTCAGCTATAAAGAACAGGAGAAAGATCTTTTGATCCTCTCGTTAACCAGAATTTGCTAGTAACCAATCTAAAATGGGGATGACGTAGTATGGAGAACCATATCTGAGCCAAGGACGACATTCATCCCTACTATCAAGCATTTACCGTCACCACCTAGACGCTGCAATCTATTTACAAAAAACATATATTGCAAAGACAAAATGGTATGGATCCCCTTACCACGCAATAAGATCCTAGAGACGCCCTTGTTTGCTTAAATCTGAGGCTACAGAGATATAGAAGTTAAATTCCCTTCTTCTATTGCGAATCTACCAATTAAAGTTTCCTGTCAACCCTCGCAAAACCATCCATCCTACGGAAATGAAATTGCAGATGTGGGAGCAAGCACGCAGCCTAAGCAGATCGTTGGGTACAAGAGACATACAGCGGTTTTCCTTGACAGTTTCCAGCCACCACAGGGAGAAAACACTAATAACCTTGATCAGATTTTACAGTGGCGACTAGCTGAAACCAACAGCGGTTCACGGCAACTCTATCGAGGTGTCCTACAAACCCTACCAAGATCTCGCCGGTCTGAGAATGTATGCGGAAAAATTCGGCAACCATTGAAAGGAAAGAAAACATTTGACTTCCAGAATCCTTGGGCAGTACCTATGTATTTAAACCCTAAGAAAGGTTGCTGTTCACACACAGAAAGGACAGACTGCCGAACAATGCGGAATCAAACAAACTAAAAACACATTTTGCAGATTGAAAGGAAGTTCAGAGATAAGGCAATCGACGGAACCTGATTTCGCAACCACCGTGACGAACCCGCTCCAATTGTTGCAGTTCCCAGCTGCTTCTTCCTTCCCCCTGTGTTGATCTCCTTGTTGCTCCGACAATTCTTTTATAACTCAGTCCCTTTCTCTTCTCCTAGGGTTTCCCGCAAGATTCCGAGAAGCTTCTTTTTCAGAAAATGTATTTTTTTTTTTAATTTAATTTAATGATTCCCAATTATTAAGTACTTTATTTTATTATTATTATTTTCTTTATAAACGACCCCAAAATATTATTATTAATAGAATAGTACTATTTCAACTATCCATATTTTTGTACTATCCTATAATTTATTTTATTATTCTAGTTGTGAAACACAATTTACAAGCATGGCTATAATTGTTTATTTATTTAAATATTTATTATAAATAATATTATATCGAATAATACAACTTCTTAGAACTTATTTATCAACAACACCTCTATTAAAATAATAATTTATTTATAACTTAAATCGACAACTAACGACAATATGTCTATTTAACAACACTAGACTCTTCCGTAGAATATTTCTAATTAAAGCACAATATTACCGCACATACTTAAACACCTTTGAACTTGGTTTGACTCCAAAATACAATGTTACCTGACAGTGAGACATGGGCGAATGACAACCAATAACCACAAGGTGAACTGACGACGAAGGAACATTGACTAGGGACCTCATATTAACTCCAACCAACTAATCCATTGGCGAAGGCACGCTCAGACCTGTAATCAGGTGGAGTCGATGCCAAGTACCTGCATCCTGCAGCAACGCACAGTTAACCGTAACAAGATATACATATACATCACATGCAGTCCTATCGTGAATGGAAATCGCAGTGAGGTAGGGTACTCGTGAACGAGTAATACAACACTGTTCCATTCACGTTTTAAAATAATAATCACTACATTGAACAAGATATCAGATTACTAACCTACGACATAAAATGATTAGCTAACTTCCGATCCCATATAATGAATAACATCAAAGCATCTGAAACATCAGTTCGTTTATCAAATTGTAAAGCATAATGACATAATCCAACATCAATATCTGTTATCATAACTGAAATAGGCAAAATAACTAGAAATCCATCATCAACGATCTAAAAATACTGTCAAAATGTCCAATACTACTAAGCAACCATCAGTCCAAAAGACGATAAGCTGAGGGGTACTACATCCTCCCCCCCTAGGATCAGGCTTACTCCTGGAAGCCTGCGAACAAATATGGATATAGCTCTCGCATACGGGAAGTATCTTCCCAGGTCGCTGAAGTCTCATCATTAGGATCCCATTGGACCCTTACCTGCTCTATGGCTCTGCCCCTGAGAGCGAGTCGCCTGTGCTCTAAAATGCCCACGGGCTCCAAAGCTAGCTGCCCGTCCTCTACCTGTAAAGCATTCCAGTCAAGGACATGAGAAATATCTGGGTGATAAGGTCTAAGAACAGAAACATGAAATACGTCATGGACGCGTGACAAGCTAGGCGGCAAAGCAAGACGGTATGCAACAGGACCGATCCTCTCCAAAACCTCGAATGGCCCCACAAAGCGTGGCGCGAGCTTAGAGCCTTTTCCGTAACGGATCGGACTCTTTCGCGGACGCACCCGCAAGAACACCCGATCACCAACTGAAAACTGACGATCAACTCTGTGAGCATCTGCATATTTCTTCTGTCTATCCTGAGCTGCTACCAGATGCTCTCTGATGCGATCAACCTGCTGCTCCATCTCTTGGAGCATCTGAGGACCTAGGAGAACTCTATCCTCAAGGCGATCCCAACTCAATGGGGTACGACAAGGACGACCATACAGGGCCTGAAAAGGAGACATGCCAATGGAACTGTGGTACCCATTATTGTACGCAAACTCCACCAAATACAAATAATCTTCCCATCGGTTTTGCTGATCCATCACATACATACGGAGCATATCCTCGAGGACCTGATTGACCCTCTCAGTTTGCCCATCAGTCTCTGGATGATAAGCTGAACTGAAGTTCAATTGAGTCCCCAAAGCATGTTGAAGAGACGTCCAAAGAGCTGAAGTAAAAACTGGATCACGATCGGAGATAATCTTGCGAGGAATCCCGTGCAATCTGACGATATCCTCCATGAAAATTTTGGCCACAGAAGAAGCATTATATGAAGATCGGACGGGAGAAAAATGTGCTACTTTCGTAAGCCTGTCTACAGTGACCATTATCGCATCATGGCGACGAGAAGACATGGGTAAACCAACTATAAAGTCTATTGAAATGATGTCCCATTTCCATTCCGGAATAAGATGTGGCTGAAGAAGACCTGCGGGATGCTGATGTTCCGCCTTAACCCTCTGACATTCTAAGCATCTCGAAACAAAATCAGCAATATCCCTCTTCATTCCGGCCCAAAAATATATCTGACGAAGGTCTGCATACATCTTCTTGACACCTGGATGCGCAGAATAAGGTGCCCGATGAGCCTCAGTCATGATTAGGGTGCGGAGACCCTCTGTAGAAGGCACATAAATGCGATCTAAATGTCGCAAGAGACCATCCGACTCGATAGAATACCCAGCATATCTACCCTCCAAGGCTCTACCAGACTCCACTTCAGCTTTCACTTCCTGATACCATCTATCTGCAGGGAGAGCTGCAAGAACCTGTCCTCTCAAATCCACTCCAAGAGTAATAGATGAAAGTTCATGTCTTCGACGACTAAGGGCATCCGCCACCACATTCTCCTTACCTTGGATATATTTTACCTCAAAATCATACTCACATAGAAACTCCATCCATCGCCTCTGTCTCGCATTCAGGTTTGGCTGAGTAAAGATATACTGTAAACTTCGGTGATCACTGTGCAGCTCAAACCGATGCCCCAGCAAGAAGTGTCTCCATCTTACCAATGCATGAACAACTGCAGCTAACTCTAGGTCATGTGTAGGATAATTCAACTCATGATCTTTGAGTTTACGGGACTCGTAAGCTATCACACGACCCTCCTGCATTAAAACTGCTCCTAAACCTTCCAAAGATGCATCAGTACAAACCACAAAATCTCTGGCAGGATCCGGCACTGCTAGAATAGGTGCACTGGTTAACCGCTCCTTAAGACTCTGAAAGGCTGCTTGACACTGATCTGACCAAATGAACTTCTTTCCTTTTCTCTGAAGTGAAGTTATAGGGTGAGCTATCTTTGAAAATCCTTCCACAAATCGCCGATAATAGCCTGCTAAACCCATGAAACTACGAACCTCCGAAACATTGGTAGGAGCAGGCCAATCCATGATCGCTTGAATCTTTGAAGGATCCACTGCAATACCCTTGGCCGAAATAACATGTCCCAAATATTTTACTTCAGTTTGGAAGAAATCACATTTAGCCAAATTTGCATACAACTGATTTTCTCTTAAACACTGCAAAACCTGCCGCAAATGCTCTTCATGCTCCTCCATAGACCTTGAATAAATCAATATATCATCTAAGAAGACAAGAACAAATCTATCCAGATAGGTACGGAACACACCATTCATCAGGCTCATGAATACTGATGGCGCATTAGTCAATCCAAAAGGTACAACCGTGAACTCATAATGCCCATAGCGAGTGCGAAATGCTGTCTTGTGAATGTCAGCCTCAAAAATGCGCAACTGATGATATCCCGATTTTAGGTCTATCTTCGAAAATACCTTAGCTCCCTTGATCTGATCAAAAAGGTCATCAATTCGCGGCAATGGGTACCTGTTCTTCACAGTCACCTTATTAAGCTGCCGATAGTCGATGCACAAACGCAGAGATCCATCCTTCTTCTTCACAAAAATCACAGGTGCTCCCCATGGAGAGACACTCGGACGAATGAATCCCTTCGCTAATAACTCTTCTAGCTGCAAGCGAAGCTCCTTAAGTTCCTGAGTAGTCATTCGATATGGAGCTCGTGAAATAGGCTCTGCTCCAGGAACAAGGTCTATCTTGAAATCAATATCCCGCTTCGGTGGCATACCTGGAATTTCGCTAGGAAAGACATCCTCATACTCCTTGAGAATAGGATAATCATCAAGGGATGCCTTCCTATTTTCCCCAAAATCTGAGTCATTAACTGTTACAGCAAACAACTTGCATCCTTGACGCAGACATCTCTTCAATTGCATAGCAGAAATCATGCGCAAGGAGATGGGTCTCTGAATCCCAACCACTTCTACTTCTTTGCCCGAATCATCAACACACCTTACTAATTTGTGGCGACAGTCTATCACCGCTTGATGAGCATCCAACCAATCCATTCCCAGCACTATATCATAGGATCCTAATGGTATAATGCGAAGATCCGCTGTGGAAGATAAAGGTCCTATCCTCAACTCGCAACCATGCACAAGAGAATCTACTGATACTCTAGATCCCGAGGCCAATTCTACCTGCCACTTGACATCTTGCTTTGCTGCCACTAATTTGCAACGTTCCACTATAGAAGGGGAAATAAAAGAATCTGAAGCACCAGAGTCAAAAAGAACAGAAATGGTAATACCTCGCAAGACACCTGTAGTCTCCACAACGGTACCTTGGTGCTCCGCTTGGCGATTATCCACCGCCGCAAACACTCTATGTGATCTGCCTGCATCACCAACAGTGGGCTCTGAAGCTGCGGGTCTCTGACCAAATCCTGAAGTATTCTTATGCGGGCACTGTCTAGCAATGTGGCCCTGCTGACCGCAAGAAAAACATCCTGTTCCCCTGCCAAAACCTCCACCGCCTACAGGAGCATTTGACTGCTGAAAACTACCTCTGCTTGCTGCAGATTGTGTGCTTTGCGCTGGTTGACTGGCACGATCACGTTTAACTCTCTGCCAACTTCGATCCTTTTTGGAATGAAATCTGTTGCTTTGCTGATACTGAGAGTTTCTTGATTTCGTCTGAGAAAACTGTTGTTGTTGCTGTCCACTCTTAGAAGGTACCTGATGACTCCTCGAGTTACCTGCTGCATGAGACTGACCACCTCGGAAACCTGAACCTGCTCGAGATGAGCTACCAATCTGTACACCTGTATGACCTCCTAGGGCCATGGTCAAGTTCTCTTCCACCAATCTAGCCTTCTCCACTGCTACCTCCATGGTTTTCGGCTCGAACACACGAACTCCTCCGCTGATGCGTGCATTCAGACCTCTGATAAAATGCTGAACTAACATGGCCTCGTCGTTTCCAATCCCTGCATATTGCTTGAGTTCATAAAACCTGCGCTCATACTGTTCCACTGTCATGGCCATCTGTCTCAACCCATGGAATTCATCCGCTCGTCGTTGCCTCCAGTGATCAGATAAAAATCGAGCTCTGAACCTATCCAGAAATAGTTCCCATGAAACTGTCGCAATATCAAGATGCAACTTTTGTTCCTCAAGACGCCACCAAGTAGAGGCAAATCCTCTTAGATGCATGATGGCGCATCTTGCCTTAGTGTTACTGCCATATGGATGCATAGCAAAGCATCTCTCCAAATCGATGAGCCATGTTTCTGCTTCCAAACCGCTACCGGAGCCATCGAAAGTAGGAGGACGGGCTCTCATCAGATCTCTCATGTGGCCCGCAAGAATGGCTTCTTGTTCAGCTGTGACCTCTCTCCTTCTAGGAGATCTTTCTCTTTCTCTTTCTTCCGGTTGCACCACCTCCTGCCTCGGACCAAGACGAGCAAGCACCTCTTCAAGGAGCTGGCGTAGTTGAGCACCCTCAGGCTGAACCTGATTCCCCTGATTCTCGCTTCCACCTTCTTGTGTACTTCCATGAGGGGAGCTAGGAGGAGGGCTGATTTCAACACCTCTCCCACGACCCCTACCTCGACCACGTCCTCGGCCTCGCACCCTAGGCATCTTCCTGGACAACACATCCAAGAACAAACTTCAGGTTGTTAGGCAAGGACTAAAAATAAATATGTCCTTCAGAGTTTAAGCAACTAGCATAGCTTAATGGGCTAATTATAAAACCAGAGTACCCAGTGTTAGTAACTTGGCTCTGATACCAGATGTAACGCCCGCCTTGAACGCCTTAAAGAATACACATGTGTGCAATATAAAACAGGAAAATTTTTTTTTAAAACTGATAAAGTAAGTTACACAACTAATTACAACATATTCTCTAAGGGACCAAGGCTGCATCACTTAACCAATCAACTAACATAAAATTAACATACATCAGTAATTGATCCAAATTCTTTTTCAATAAATAACTCATTCACATTCATTGCAAACATCAGATAACGGAATCAGCATGATAAGATACGTCACTGAAATGCTTTTATATAAGTACATCAAAACATCATTACAATGCCACTTTTAGTTTACTTTTAAAGTCACATACATAAAGCATATTCTGTTACATAAATCTGGTACAAGGTTGTACACTTACATCATCATCATTGAAACAAGTACAACTGAAACAAATCCTTTTCTGCATAAGATCCTGACAAGAGAACCAATGGATAAAGTAGCTCTTCCACCCGACCATGTGGAACCCTAAGGTCCACCCCCCGAGCTAGGAGTTAACATGAGGTCCCAAACACTGACAGTCAGGTAGACGAAAGACAAACAAGAACAAAGGACGACCAATGCCAATACAACACATGGCTATAACAGTACAACACCACATAACTCAACTTTCACTTCATTTCCAGAGGCGACACAAAACAAACGAGGAGAGACCGAACAAGGGATGCTAGGTTGTAGTAGGGAGAGTGTCATCGCATGGTCCTAACATGGGTTATCCTGACAGCCTCTCACTAGGCGCCGGCCCCCATCTATGGTTATCCTGACAGCCTCTCACTAGGCGCCGGCCCCATAGGGTGACACATGCGGAATCGACCTTCCTTTCATGAGGACAAGGAAGTCAATTATGCCGACCAGGCCTTCTCTACCCATCCTTAGTCTAACCAAGCACTACAGGCCATGGGAGAGGAATCCATTAATCTTGTTAGTGTGAGATCTACCCTTAACCCCCTAGTTAATTTTTAGGTTATCACTTGATTAATCTACTTCCAACGGGTTATCCTGACTGCCACTTTGGGCGCCGGCCCCACGTTGAAAGCCACTCTCCTTCCTAACACCTAGTCAACCTTAACACATCATGCAAGACTTATAACCATACACGCAAATGAACACTGCAAAGCATAGACCCTTTTGCATCAAAATAAAATCATAACATCAATTGTGATCCAATACTTTTAACATTTCATAACTTTATTCTTTTATAGATTTCAGGTCTCTCCTACGACAAAACAGTACAATAAGGTCACAAGAGGATTAATATCTCATCCCGAGATTATTACTTTACAAGACACAACATTCAACCGTGACAGTACCTCATTATACAACACACTTTGTTTGATACATATGAATGCTATTACATCACAATCATAAAACAGCAATACACCAGTTGCCAATACTTAACAACGACAACTCAGCCTCTGGAATACAAGTTTGAACAACCTCAATACGACTCATTACAACACTCAGACAATTCAATTCAAAACTCAAGAGATGAAATACTACAATTCATTCTTAGTTTTAATGCAAACAACTTCTGAAATAAAATCAACATTATATCTTAACACTTGCAACCACATTTCTAACAAATCCTTATTTTGTTTCAAAAGACCAGTAAATTGATTAACTGAATCATTACCGTAATTGATATAGGAACCACTTAATTTTCAGATACAATCTTATATACTATCCTTCAATCTTATCCAACTAGTTTATTCTATTAAGGATAATAACGCTAAGAGAGATGTCTCATGGCTGAACGGCAATCACACGAGGCGAAATTCAAACACGAAAACCAAAAGAATTCTTTTATGATGATATGAAGTTATCTCTGATACCGATCTTATAGTGATTTACTTTTTCAAGAGAATGATCGTATTTGCGCCCTATGCGAACAGCTTGGGATATTTACTACTGAGGTGTAAAACTGCTATTGACTGTTAAATCACTGACGTGAATAATATGCATTTGGTCTGATGACTTCCGGCTATGTTCCCTGAACTTGCAAATTTTACTGCGTTTACAGTATCCACGTAAATCGGAAAGAACTGGAGAGTGTTTATGATGTGATAAAGAAGACCTCGGTTTTGCCCTCACAGCAATCTCTTTTCAACTCAGTAAGCGAACTGCATTCGTTAGTATACTAGAATGGCTTTCTGCCTGTAAGAAGAGCTATATTGATAATTCTTCTATCACACTGCTGCTGCCGAATCTGTTATCAGATTTCTGAGATATTCAGATGTGAGGATTAGCCAAAACGAGACAGTAGCTATTGGAAACAGACAGCTGCTCAAATTACACTTGGAACTATTACTACATTATACCAACAGTTGGCTAATGACCATCTTGCCTTCACTGGCTATCTTGAGGTCACTCCAAACTTTTCAGACGTGCATCAGCTAAAACAACGGCAGCCTACAGATTAAACCTGACTAAGTTTAGACTTTCACCTCTAACAACTGCAGTAAGCATAAACTCTTAAGACATTATTACTGCTATATAAACTATGAGTGCGGACAGAGATTGCTGTATGACGAATACCCTAATCACTTCGATGTTGCATGCTACAGCCTCCATTATCTTCCAGGGTTAACGGTGTTTGCTCAGCGTGTTTGAAAGCCAGTGATAACGTGCTATCCCAATCTATAAGATGGCTGGTGTACAACGAATCATCGTCGCAAAACTGACCATGACTGACGGTGGCCATAAAATGGTCACGCTGAAAAGACTTCTGTGACTGCAACAATATGCAGCGTCTCCCTCTAAACCTTATCAGACGCTATAAGGCAGGACGAATGGGGTGCCGGCCAGATCGCTGCACTAGGGTTAAACAGCAACGAACAGCCTGCCAATAGAAGCATTCAACCTCTCTAGAACGAATCTGCATTTTACATGCTTGGGAATTTACGCAAATCTAAGCATTTCTGTAAGTTCGATTTGCTCCAGGTGATAAGATCGATCTGGCTGTTAGACGCATTGTCCCTGAGAGACTCCTCTTACACTTTCATGGAGATCCATGACCAGATAACACTGAGGCGTGTGCAGAAAGGTATCAACCAAAAAGAACTCCAGCTAAGGAATGCGCTAGACAATGGAGAAAAAGAACCCGTGGGTTGACAACACCACCTGGCCGCTCAGCTATAAAGAACAGGAGAAAGATCTTTTGATCCTCTCGTTAACCAGAATTTGCTAGTAACCAATCTAAAATGGGGATGACGTAGTATGGAGAACCATATCTGAGCCAAGGACGACATTCATCCCTACTATCAAGCATTTACCGTCACCACCTAGACGCTGCAATCTATTTACAAAAAACATATATTGCAAAGACAAAATGGTATGGATCCCCTTACCACGCAATAAGATCCTAGAGACGCCCTTGTTTGCTTAAATCTGAGGCTACAGAGATATAGAAGTTAAATTCCCTTCTTCTATTGCGAATCTACCAATTAAAGTTTCCTGTCAACCCTCGCAAAACCATCCATCCTACGGAAATGAAATTGCAGATGTGGGAGCAAGCACGCAGCCTAAGCAGATCGTTGGGTACAAGAGACATACAGCGGTTTTCCTTGACAGTTTCCAGCCACCACAGGGAGAAAACACTAATAACCTTGATCAGATTTTACAGTGGCGACTAGCTGAAACCAACAGCGGTTCACGGCAACTCTATCGAGGTGTCCTACAAACCCTACCAAGATCTCGCCGGTCTGAGAATGTATGCGGAAAAATTCGGCAACCATTGAAAGGAAAGAAAACATTTGACTTCCAGAATCCTTGGGCAGTACCTATGTATTTAAACCCTAAGAAAGGTTGCTGTTCACACACAGAAAGGACAGACTGCCGAACAATGCGGAATCAAACAAACTAAAAACACATTTTGCAGATTGAAAGGAAGTTCAGAGATAAGGCAATCGACGGAACCTGATTTCGCAACCACCGTGACGAACCCGCTCCAATTGTTGCAGTTCCCAGCTGCTTCTTCCTTCCCCCTGTGTTGATCTCCTTGTTGCTCCGACAATTCTTTTATAACTCAGTCCCTTTCTCTTCTCCTAGGGTTTCCCGCAAGATTCCGAGAAGCTTCTTTTTCAGAAAATGTATTTTTTTTTTTAATTTAATTTAATGATTCCCAATTATTAAGTACTTTATTTTATTATTATTATTTTCTTTATAAACGACCCCAAAATATTATTATTAATAGAATAGTACTATTTCAACTATCCATATTTTTGTACTATCCTATAATTTATTTTATTATTCTAGTTGTGAAACACAATTTACAAGCATGGCTATAATTGTTTATTTATTTAAATATTTATTATAAATAATATTATATCGAATAATACAACTTCTTAGAACTTATTTATCAACAACACCTCTATTAAAATAATAATTTATTTATAACTTAAATCGACAACTAACGACAATATGTCTATTTAACAACACTAGACTCTTCCGTAGAATATTTCTAATTAAAGCACAATATTACCGCACATACTTAAACACCTTTGAACTTGGTTTGACTCCAAAATACAATGTTACCTGACAGTGAGACATGGGCGAATGACAACCAATAACCACAAGGTGAACTGACGACGAAGGAACATTGACTAGGGACCTCATATTAACTCCAACCAACTAATCCATTGGCGAAGGCACGCTCAGACCTGTAATCAGGTGGAGTCGATGCCAAGTACCTGCATCCTGCAGCAACGCACAGTTAACCGTAACAAGATATACATATACATCACATGCAGTCCTATCGTGAATGGAAATCGCAGTGAGGTAGGGTACTCGTGAACGAGTAATACAACACTGTTCCATTCACGTTTTAAAATAATAATCACTACATTGAACAAGATATCAGATTACTAACCTACGACATAAAATGATTAGCTAACTTCCGATCCCATATAATGAATAACATCAAAGCATCTGAAACATCAGTTCGTTTATCAAATTGTAAAGCATAATGACATAATCCAACATCAATATCTGTTATCATAACTGAAATAGGCAAAATAACTAGAAATCCATCATCAACGATCTAAAAATACTGTCAAAATGTCCAATACTACTAAGCAACCATCAGTCCAAAAGACGATAAGCTGAGGGGTACTACAATCAAAACATGTATTTTAATAATTTATATAAAACTATCTAGACATACACAATTTGTACCTGTATTTACAAGTGCCTCTCAAGTTTTTGTTTCAAAGTATGTGATGAATTTGTGATGATGACCTAAGGATATAAAAGGATAATTTAAATCAATTTCAACTAATACTGCACAAGAAATATCAAAACATGTATTTAATGTATTTAAAAGAACAATATAAATCTATTTAACTATATTTACCTGTATTTACTTATTCCATTGTACCATCTCCATCCTTTTTTTTCCAACGCATTGATGATTGTCTCATGGTCTTCCATAGAAATGTTCCATAACTCTTTATTTGTAGGTTTTCCACGATACCTCTCCAGTTTTATATTTGTTGCCAACACCAAATGTGAGTAGTGTATAATCTTATTATGTGTTTCATAATCTTCGAATGCAGGAAAACCATTCTTCCTTATTAGGTATTTCCGTAGCCAAGTGCCAACAACCACCACCGAACCTATTGGATAATGATAGCCACCATCAAAGAAATTCTTAGAATTTGCTTAAGGGGATCAAAGAAGTTCTTAAAATTTGCTTAAGGGGATCAAAGACTTGTTATCAAAATTTGCTTAAGGGGATGTCTTAAGGGGATCACCAAACTTGTTGGATAAGGAAAGCCATCATCATCTTCTTGAGGTGTTGTTAACTTATGTTTAGTCTCCACACAACGAGCCAACCAATATTCTATTTCCTCTTCATTCTTCTTTGGTGCAACAACAACATACACATGTACTGCAAACAAATTTTGATTCAATAACTTGCACATGTCCATAAAATTTGACCAATCAACATACATACATTCATATGTACACATATAAATATAAATAAAAGCACTACAAATTAAAATTAAGTGAAATAAAATGAAAAATAATTTGAATTAAATTACCTTCTTGTACAAGGTTTGAAACACGGTCATAATCGTCTGATGCAAATAGTTGATCATTGTCTTCAATTGTTGTTTCATTTTGATCGTGTGCTTGTGCAAGTGTCAATGGTCTTTGCTTCCACTCTTCAACCCATTCTGTATTCTCACATGCTTCCCAATCTCCTGAAATACAAAACTGACAAAAACATGCAAGCTCCCTTGTCCAGATAGTTCATGTACTTGCATTCAAACTCCTAAATGAATGCCATTTAGTAGATCCACTGATTGTCTAACAATCAAGTCTAGGTAGAATGTTTTCTTCTTCAACCAACCAAAAGAATCGACGAACTCTAGAGTACTCGCTTGATCCAGGTGTACATAATCTTGTATTGCACCAATCTACAATCACACGTGCATCTTTAAATTTTACTGTATCCTCAAATTTCAATTGTTGTCTAGCAAGAATTCTTTTAACACATGCACTAGCTCCATCATGTTCTCCTTTACCATGTCCAGCTTCAAAAAAATTCTACATATGTTGGACATTATTCTCCTTGTGAACCCTACTTAACCAACACAACATTCGAGCATTCTTGAACTACCCCGTACAATTATCTGACCATATAAGATGTTCAGTCATCTGGATTCCTCTTTCTCTTAAATTTGTATAAAATATATTGAAACAAAATTGAACAAACTTTGATGAGTGTAACCAGTTGTCACTCAAATAGAAATGATACTCCCTCAAAACTTTTCTATCATTCTCTGTACTATCATCTACATGTCTATAAACAATATGAACAAACATAGTAACCTGCACTGAATTGTAATATTGTGATTGAATTTCCTCTTGCGGAGCTAAAGTATAGTTTTCCGCAAAATCAACCACTGATAATATAGTACCAAATGGAAATATGTTTCTACATTCATGAAATTGTCCATCAAGCCATCGAGCTTGTTGAGAGTGCTTGACATATTTTGGTACAATTTTACTCTTAAATTCTGATATGAATGCATGCACACTAACCTTTTCTATAATTAAATCACAATGCTTTCCAAATTTTCCATCTTTTAAAGAATATTCAACATTCTTAAATCTTTTAACATCTACTAATTATTGTCCAAAATCATTTTCAACACTTTCATGCATACAAATTCTTAACAAAGAAAGATTTCCACAACTATTGCATTGTCTAGAAATACATGAACTTAAATAAAATAATTTTTCATTAGATCTTTCACAGAACAAACTTGATATAAACTCTTTTATTGCTTCAGTTGGCATATTAATATGACATTCCTATATAATCATGTTACTATGTAAAGTACAACATATATATTGAAACACATCATAATAATAATGAAATTGAACATGCGTTTTACAACAACAAGATATTCGTTGCTTATTAATCTTTACATACCATGGTTTGCATTTTTCAAAGATCTTTGACTTATTTTAATATTACCAGGTAACACTAATTCATCACAAAATTTTCTATAAAATTCAGTTTGCGTTGTATCTAATAGGTGTTTTGGATGAGGATCGCGAACTTTGGACCCCACTCTTAATTTTAAAACATCTCTAGCATTAGATGATACCCTAGTATTATCATGCCAATATTTTTTGATCAAAGATCTGATTTCAACATTTAGTTTCATGTCAGATCTCGGGAGTCGACCACTAAAACTCCAACATTGGTTAATTGGATCATTTTCTATACTTTCTCTTCTTTTTGCAGCTCTTACCAATGTTTTAGGATGTATTTTTAGAATTCCACTAATATTGCTTACCATTCTTCTATTCAAAGTTGTTTTATTCACTATAACAGTTGTTATAGCTCATCTTGCTACATTCTTATCTTTGGATTGACTATTACTTCCAATAGACTCAATGGCACTAGCAACAATAGACATAGCATGTTTTAGTGATTGATCTTTTCTTCTTAGTTTAACAAAAATGCCTAACATTTTCATTACTTTTCTCATTTTCCACATTCTCATTAATTGCATCATTAGTTGACATTGAAACGATAGTTTTTTACAATAAAAAAATTCCTTTTATAATCTATTGGCATGTGTTCTTATTTGTCTCCAAGAAATTTTACCAGGAATATTATCCAAAACATCTCTTTCAATTTTTAAAAAAAATTGTCATTTTCAACATCACATCCTGGATTTTCATTTTCATTTTCAACTTCAAAATGATTTTCATTTTCAACAACAAAACGGTTTTCATTTTCATTTTCAACAAAAGGATTTTCGTTTTCATTTTCAAGAACAAAATGGTTTTCATTTTCATTTTCAACAAAAGGTTTTTCGTTTTCATTTTCAACAACAAAACGGTTTTCATTTTCATTTTCAACAACAAAACGGTTTTGGTTTTCATTTTCATTTTCAACAAAAGGATTTTCATTTTTATTTTCAACAACAATTTGTTTCAAATTTTGATCTCTACGAATATTATCAATCTCGACATTGTTATATCCAGCTTGTTTTAAATCTCCTATCAACACTATTTCCATTTCATTCAAAGGTGGATTTGAAGAAGTACCTGGATTTGTACCTATTGAAACATTCTCCATAGCATTGATAGAGGGATTTGAAGACATACCAGGAGTAGTTTGTATAATCGTATTAGTTTCCACATTCACCTCTTGTAAATTTGCATCGTCTACATCCATGGTCTCCTCAATGTTTTTATCTTCAATAGTTGTGGAATTGGATGCTTCAGCATTATTTATTGATTGAATCTTTATTCTTCTATCTCTTTGTCTTTTTGCCTCCTTCTCTCTCTTTGCTTCAATTTCTTCAGGGGTTAATACCTTCCTATCTTTCCTCTTATTACGAGTTTGTGATCCCATGATTAAAAAATTTATGAAACATGTACAAATGAATGTAAAAAACTTGAAAGCCTTTCTTCTTTGTTCAAGTCCTTCAAACAAGTACCAATTCAACAAAATTTCACTCAAATAGTGTCTCAATGATAGCTTCTATCAAAATTCAAACAATATTCCAAGTTGATGGACCTGCAAAAGAAAAAAAGATGGTAGAGATTGCTGCAAATGTTGTTGTCGGCCGTACTGTAGAGCAAGTTGCAGGGCTGACAGTCATAGTACAGTCTTATTAAAAAAATGGACAAATAATAAACGGGATCTCATTTAATACGGGATCCTGTTTACTAAACGAGATCCCGTTTTGTTTTGCACCGGTGGAGTAAGAAACGGGATCCCGTTATTTAAAATTTGAATTTTAAGCTCAGGTTTTGCTTTGTAACCCAGTTTGGGAAATGTTTTGGGGACCCGAACCTGACCTCTGAACCTGGTTTAACCTGCAACTTGAAGGTTCTTGAAGGCCCTTTCAATGTCACAACAAAATATTGACTTTGGGCATATATCTGAAGGTCTATTTTGCATAATATTTTAACAAAATTAAAACCCCTTATAAATCAAATAGTGTAGATTCTAAATATGTAATTTTTTTTACAATTGGATTTTTTTTCTATTTTTTAATCAATTTTTTATGAAATAGGTCCATAAACTTTAATTATCAGAGTTTTTTAGTATTTTAATAACTTTTTATTAAAATATTTTTTTGTAAAAAAAATTGTAGGAAAACGTACTTTAGACAATTCTTTTCAATTTAAAAAAAAATTTAAAAAATGTTAAGTTTAGGTCATCTTATGCGTGACATACATGATGATTTTTTAAAAGACAAAAAATAGCCAATAAAAAATTAATAAAAAAAAAATATTCAATCAAAAATTACAAAAAAATATAGAAAACGTGCTTCAGTGAGTTACAAATCTTTTCGCAAAAGGATTTTCAAAAATATGATTATTTAGGTCAAAATATGGATGACGAACACGTACATGGTATAGTAAAAAAAAATGACTTTTAAACAGTGGTTTTTAGAAACACCTAGTCAAAATCAATTTCTATCATCTGGGTATTGAAAAAAATTACATATTTGGAAACTAGACTCCGAGTACTACATTTCATATTTAGTGACTTTTTTCAAGATTCCACCTTTAAGTGCTTCTATTTTTTAGGTCAATTGTGACAAATTCTGAAAATCAAGGAAAACACTTCCACTTTTTGGCCAATAAGTGGACACAACTTCTTGCACACACCTAGGTAGCTAATTAAATAATTAGTATTTATTCAAGTAGACTAGGTTTAGGATATAGGCTAGGGTAGATTAATTAAATAAGCATTATTTATTTAATTAATCAAGATTAGGAAGGTGGATAAATTAACTAAATAAATATTAGGAATATTTTTTTAATTAATTGTGGATGATGTTGTAAGGTCTAGTGATGAATTAATTAAAATAATTCATTACTAAAGAAGAATTTGGGATAAATGGATAAGGGTAGATGGTTAGGGATGGCTTAGGGTTGATTAATTAAATAATTATGATTTTATTTAATTAATTGGTGAAAGGGGATAATTAGTAGTGTGGTTGATGCATGAAAATGGCTAATAGGGTCAAGACATTTTTAAGTGTCTATAGATTACATATGTCATGTTATAAATTTTAAATATTTTATATATTAATGTGCATATTGTTTGATTGTATTAACAGGTGGAACTTCAAAATCTCAATCAAGGAGGTCTAGACGATAGGCGATAGAGGATAAGTCATTGACTGGTTCACCATCTTCACAGCCAAGCAAGGGCCATCGATTATTTGATAGCAGTCCATAGGAGATTTTATTTTGGGGCATTTTGTTACATATGCCTATTTGGCTTTGTAAACATAATTTTGTATGTTACAGATGTATATCGTTGTATATGCCTATATGGCTTTATTTGTATATGCCTATATGGCTTGGTATATACACTATATGTTATTTTCATGACATTATGTATATATGAGATTATGTATATTTTCATGACATTATATTTTTATGATATTATATATGTTTACAACATCCTTGAAAAATACATTTTGTGCATATCTGGCAATCATTGCATTCCATGAGACTAGATTTCTTTGAGGCATCATGTCAAACAATTCACGTGCCTTGTCTATGCTTCCACACTTTGCATACATGTATACAAGGGCAGTTGCAAATAGAACATGTGACAAAATTCCTATATCCTTTATGCTTTAATGGTTGTCCACACCATGTTCCAAAGATCCCATTTTGGCATAGGCAAGCAGGATGTTGGATAAGGTTTGGAATTTGGCTTGACCCCACCAATTGTATTTTCTTGAAAGTTTCTTTAAATCCTTATCAAAAAATCCATTTTGTGCATATCTTGCAATCATTGCATTCTATGAGACATCATTTCTTTGAGGTATCATGTCAAATAGTTCATGTGCATTGTCTATGCTTCCACACAAGTTGCATGCATGTCTACAAGGGTAGTTGCAAATAAAACATCTGAAAAAATTCCTATATCCTTTATTCTTTGATGGTTGTCCATACCTTGGTCCAAAGATCCTAATTTGGCATGCAAGAATGAAGGATGCTTGCAAAGGTTGTGGAATTTTGTTTTACACATGGGCCAATTGTATTTTCTTGAAAGTTTATAAAGCCTTTTCAAAAAATCCATTTTGTACATATCTTGCAATCATTGAATTCTACGATATGGCATCTCTTTGAGGTGTCATGCCAAACTGTTCACATGCCTTGTCTATGCTTCAACACTTTGCATTCATGTCTACAAGGGTAGCTGCAAATACATCTAACAAAATTCCTATATCCTTTATGCTTTGATGGTTGTCCATGCCCTGTTCCGAAGATCCCATTTTGACATAGGCAAGGAGGATGTTGGATAAGGTTGTGGAATTTGGATTTACACCCGCCAATTGCATTTTCTTGAAAGTTTCTTTGAAGTCCTATCAAAAAATCCATTTTGTACATATCTTGCAATCATTGAATTCCATGAGACAACATTTCTTTGAGGCTTCATGTCAAACAATTCACATGCATTGTCTATGCTTCCACACAAGTTGTATACATGTCTACAAGGGCAGTTGCAAATACAACATTTGACAGAATTCCTATATCCTTTATTCTTTGATGGTTGTCCATACCCTATTCCAAAGATCCTAATTTGGCATAAGCAGGGAGGATGCTTGCAAAGGTTATGGAGTTTGGTTTTACATGTGCCAATTGCATTTTCTTGAAATTTTCTAAAGCCTTTTTAAAAAATCCATTTTGTGCATATGTTGCAATCATTGCATTCCATGAGATGGCATCTCTTTGAGGTGTCATGCCAAACTATTCACATGCCTTGTCTATGCTTCCATACTTTTCATACATGTCTACAATGGCAGCTGCAAATACAACATCTAACAAAATTCCTATATCCTTTATGCTTTGATGGCTTTCCATACCCTATTCCAAAGATCCCATTTTGGCATAGGCAAGAAGGATGTTGGATAAGGTTGTGGAATTTGGATTTACACCTACCAATTGCATTTGCTTGAAAATTTCTTTGAAGCCTTATCAAAAAATTCATTTTTTGCATATCTTGCAATCATTACATTCCATGAGACAATATTTCCCCCATGTTTATGTCAGCTTGTGTTGGAGTTACAACATTCCTTCATTTGTGATGTGAATAACATGCTATAATTGAACATGGTTACAACAAGTGATTCATGCTACAATGAAGCACAACATGATGAAATAAGAAGATGCATATTTACAACACTTAAGAATATGTACTAGTGTTGCTCATGTCATCATTACATGCTATATCCCTTACTTTCTCATGTAAATGAATAAATTATGTTTTCATCTTCACATACATGGCTTACAACATGTGACAATAAACCACTACAAGTTGTATATGTGCTTAACAACAAGTATACATGTGATGCAACACCCCAAAACATGCATTGACCTAGGTGAATGGTTCTTTTATTAGTGGTGGTGTTCATTTTGGACATAAAATAATATGGTTATTTTTATACAAATTATTCATGAAACTTATAATTTGCAATCTTGTTCTTTATGCCTGTTCATTTTTTCAGTTGAAACAAAATATGGAATTATTACCCACATTCTATGTACCTACATTAGTGCCCAATTTACTTTAACACATAGGGAGAACAACATTGATAAAAACTAAGGTCTTTGCTTTTGAATAAGACATCTTCTTATTGTTACTACAATCTTAGGACTGTCACAATTTTGCATGCTTTTGACAGTGATAATGAAGGTTTTGGATGCTCAACAAGGTTACCCTCCACTCATGATACCCTCATAGTATCCTCATAAAACTTTCCTTGATGATCTAATGACTAACTCAATAGGATAACTTCATGGATTCATTTAAAAAAGGCAAGCCGATGATGTAATACTAAAGACAAGAACCCTAGCAGCCATATGTAATATCTCTACACACAAACATCAATTAAATATGCATGGAAGGCCATGAAACCATAATGTAATTCTGAAAAGATGAAATTTAATCCATTTTGAAACTTCTACCATAGCTGCAATAGCCAAAATAGCGACAGATCCTTCAATTTTTTCCAAAAAATCATCATAAACCCTAGTTTGATAACCATTTCATGTGATTTATGTAGCACATTCTTTAAGGTGTGTTTTTTCATTATGTTTTGTCTACTTAAACACTAGATACATGTGCTTACAAGATTATATTTTGTTATTTTAGATGATGTTATCTATCCCATTATTACATTTTTCTTGTGCTAACATGATCATATCTTTTACATTTTTCTTGTGCTAACATGGATTGGAATGGGTTCATCATCTTCAAGACTATTTGAACCCTTGATTAATGCCCTACAATACATTGGATCAAGTAAGAAAACCATATCAAACTAAGGAGAGTAGAGGAAACACCTAAAAATGGAGATTACAACATAGCTTTTAGCTTAGTTTCATCTACTAGAAAGGTGCGAGGACTAAATTTTTGTATTTGGCATCTCCTGGGGCCAAACAAATGGTGCAAACATGTCTGAGTGGGTGGGTAAATGCTAGGGGAGGTGTCTTTTTGGTGGTGAAACCTCCTAGTCGTTCTCGGCTACATTGGACGAAGACAGTCTCTTAAGAGCCCTAAGACAAAAAAAGGTGTCAAACTTTGGACCGGTTGTTCCATCAAACTGTGACACCTAGGATCATCTTCTTTGTATGTATAGGTGGATGTCAGGTCTACCTACAAATACCTACCTTGATTTTTTTAAATAAATTTTACTTGCCTATGGTGACAAGGAACAGATTGTTCCAAAATGCTTTAGTTTCATGCAATGGAAAGGTTCTAGGAGTGATATTTTGCATTCCACACCTCATGGGACCCAATGGGATATTTCAAAACATTAAGATAGGTGGGTAAATGCTAGGGGAGGTCTCTTTTTGTGTACAAAGTGCCCCAAATGTTGTGGGATGCAAGCTATCGGCAAAGTCACTTGAGATCCCTGAGAGCAAAAATTGCCAGACTTTGACAGAGTGGTTCTCAGAATTCATGGCACCTGGGAATGTTTAGTTCAAACCTATAGGTGCATGTGGGGTCCATCCATAATAATTTCTCTTGATTTTTGTCAACTCCAATCCATTTGACCATGTCGAAACTAAACGCATACTTGTAAAATGCTTCAATGGCATTCAATACAACCTTGCCAGGAGCCATATTTTTGTTATGCTCATCATGGAGCCCAACGGACTATGCCAACATGTTGGGGTGGGTGGTTAATGCTAGGGGAGCTCTCTTTTCATGTTCCAAGTTCCCCAAGCATTCTGAGTTGTAGGCTACCAGCAAAGTCACTTGAGATCCTTAAGAGCAAAAAACTGCCAAACTTTGACGAAGCGGTTATCATAATTCGTGGCACCTAGGAATGTTTTGTTTGGGCCTACAGGTGCACATGGGTCCATCCATAACAACCTATTGGTTTTTGTCAACTCCAATCCATTTGACTATGCCAAAATTAAATGCATTCTTGCAAAATGCTTCAGTGGCATTCAGTACAACCTTGCCAGGAGCCATATTTTTTGTTTTACTCATTGTGGGGCCCAACAGACTACACCAACACATTGGTATGGGTGGTTAAATGCAAGGGGTGGTCTCTTACTTTATGCCAAGTGCCACTAATGTTATGCGCTACAAGCTATTGGAAAATTCAGGAACGCTAGGGGAGCTCTCTTTTTGTGTGCCAAGTGCCCCAGGCATTCTAGGTTGCAAGCTACTGGCAAAGTCACTTGAGATCCTTGAGAGAAAAAAACTACCAAACTTTGACAGACCAGTTCTTGGAATTCGTGGCACTTGGGAATGTTCCATTTAGACCTACAGGTGCGCATGGGGTCCATTCACAATAACATCTCTCAATTTTTGTCAACTCCATTCTGTTTGACTGTGCCAAAATTAAATGCATTCTTGCAAAATGCTTCAGTGGCATTCAGCACAACCTTGCCATGAGCCATATTCTTGCAACATGATTCAGTGGCATTCTAGACTTGTTTTGGAGGTTGATATTTCAACACCTGACTCACCCACATCTCATCCTCTTTGGGCTAGACAGATACTTTAGAGTGCATGCACTTGGGTTGGGAATCCAATAGATGGCAGACGTACATGGTCAGATTGTCAAAGTGGGCCACATGCTTTCTATGCCTCAACCTCCAATCCACAAACATTCAGAAAGGCATAAGGTATACCTGAGTGGGATAATGCTATGCATGAGAATATGATTCCTTAATTAGAAATCACACTTGAGACTTGACTTCACTTCTTAAGGGAAGAAAGATGGTTCAATGTAGGTGGATATATTAGACCAAGTTTGTTGCAGATGGGTCGGTTGATAAGTACAAGGCATTTTTTGTTGCCAAGGGGTTTTCACAAGTTGATGGTGTAGACACCTAAAAATGTCTTAACCATCTAACTATCCTCCAACATTACCCATATCACCAATTCCTCTTCTAATCAATTAATTAATTTTTATTTAATTAATTACCTCATCCAACACCTGAATCATTCACCTCCTCTTCATCATTTATTCCCTAAAAATTGAACTAATTTAATTAATTCAATAGTTACACTTACTAACATTAGTCCAATTAATTAAATAAATATGCAAATATTTATTTGGTTAATTTCCCCATCTCACTAAACCTAATTAATTAGATAAATTATATTTATCTTATTAATCAAGCCTATTAATTAGCCTACCCCTAACCTAGTTAATTAAATACCTATTATTTAATTAGCTACCCTAGCCTACATGACCCCTAGACCTAAAATTAATTAAATAAATCATCATTTAATTAATTTTAACCCCTAATTAATCCATCTACTAATTTTCTCCAGCCATATTAATTAAGCTAATCCCCTTGATTAACTTGGTCAAACCCCATTTAACACTCATCCCCACACATCATACATAAAAAATTAACCTTTATTCCACATAAGGTAATTTTTTATTCTCATTTGTCTTATAACCCCATTTAATGAGCTCTTACACACCTAACTTGTTCTAGTCCTCATTTAATGGAACTCTTCCCCATGTGAATTAAAAATTCACTTCTAATCCCTTCATCTAACTTGTCCTAATCCTCATTAAATGCAAAACCCTTCCCAATGTGAATTAAAAATTCACATTTATTCTCATCCCTCCAATCTTCTTGATCAAATCTAAGCCCTCCATCCTACAATCATCCTCATCCATTGATCTCAACAAGCATTCTACACCATTGGATCAAAAACCTCCCTCATTTGCCTACAAATACAAGCTCTCCCAAGCTATTTGATTATCCAATCTTTGAATATTGTTATTATGCCTAAATTTCCTTCATCTTATCCATCATTTTAGCTAGGCTATGAGTGATTTGTATTACATTTGAAAGCATTTCACATAGATACACATAGTCATGGTGAAGCTAGGGAGTAAGGCTACACTCTCTCGACCTTATCAAGGAGGAGGAGGACTTCAAGGTATAAAAGTGTTTGTTTATGCATTTTGTTTATGTTTTTCACCTTGTTTGTTTTCCTTATCTTCATTTGGCATGCTCGGTGGGACACCCATGGTCCCAAGATACTAGCCTTTTGCTTGTAGTTGTGAAAATAAACATTTTTTTTGCAGGGTTTTGGCACTAACTGCTCTCTATTTGGCACCATCCGGTCACATAGTGGCGCCATCTCTCTGATTTCTGGTGCCATCCTCATCTATTTTGGTGCCATCTGTCAGTGACATCTTGCTAACTTTTTTAGGCTTAGGAGTTTTTCTTGAGACTTTTTAGGGGTTTTCATCAAGTTTTAGATCTTTCTCCTCTCTGTTTTTATCATAATAACACAGAAACAAGGAGGCATAATGTCAAAATTTCTCTAGGGATGCATATAATGGTTTTTTCATCTAACCCTAGTGTATTTGGCTTTGTTCTAACTTGTTTTCTACCTCTAATTTGGTCTATTCAGTGCTGATTGGTAGGAGGAAGATTCTCTAACTTGTTTTGAGTTGATGTGTTTGAGACTAATGAGTTTTTTAGTAGGGTTTTGAAGCACTGTCTCAGTTTGCCGCCATCCATACACAATTTGATGCTATCGGTCCAGCAACAAGGTAAGCACAGGTAGAAACTTGTTTTGACACCATTTGAAAATATTTTAGTGCCATCTAAAATATTAACACCATTTAACTCATCTGTGGCACTATTTTAATTTTATTCCTTGTTGTCAGTCTGAATATTGTTTGTTGTTTCTTTGATGCCATTGTTCCTGATTTTAGTGTCATTTTTGTGATTTGTGAGGCCATTTCTCTCTATTTTGGCACCATCATTTTAACAACTTTTTAGGATCTATGTAGATTGCTAACACATTTTGCAAGGAAAGAGAATGCTTATCAAAGACCAAAGATCAAACTACTAACGAGTTTCCTTGCAGGATTTCCCTTTATTATGTATGTTTGCATTTGTTAACTTATAAAACATTTTGATTTGGTGTACCTAAAATGAACTTGTGTGCTCAAACTTAGGAACATTTTGTTTTGGTGCTTAAAAAGAACCTAAGTTGTTTGGCATATTTGGTGCACTTGCACATTTTTTGTCAAGTAGATCCCAAAGGATAGAATAAAAGTATCCTCTGCCCTTACCTTTATAAGGATCTTGGGTGAAGAGAAATTATTCTATTCTCTTTTTCATTTTTAGAGATGGCTTGCCTTGGTGGGAAAAGAGGTACTCACCCCAAGGGACAACCCTAAGTGGTTCTTTTGATTCGGTCTGCTATATAAAAGGCTTAGGTGAAAGTTGAAGCTTCTTTGTGAAGTATTCTCATTCTAACAGTTCCCCAGTATCCACACACTTGTGTGTGAGATACGTCAACCCCATTCTCTCCTTGCAAAAGGATTGATGTAAGTGGTTGGGATAGTCTCTTAAGTGAGTCATTGTTGCCTAAATGAGTGTCAAGTCCCCAAATTTCCCCCATTAAACACCCTAGGTTAGAAGCCTACCCCTTTTTAACTCCTTGGTGTCTTGTTCAATGCAAGGGCATAGAAGGTTTTGCCTCCAAGATTACTCA
Organism: Cunninghamia lanceolata; assembly: GCA_027924645.1. Classification (NCBI taxonomy): domain Eukaryota; kingdom Viridiplantae; phylum Streptophyta; class Pinopsida; order Cupressales; family Cupressaceae; genus Cunninghamia; species Cunninghamia lanceolata. Next base: position 10,984,499 of record BSBN01001011.1, on the reverse strand, counting down.
CCATAAGGCTCCCTTGAGATGAGACAGAAATCCCTGGCTTAGCATAAGCTACTTGTATCTTTCCAGGGAGAAGGTAATTGGGTCATCCTTCCAGCCTTGGAGGCCCCTACTTGTCCTCTCTCGCAAAGATGAAAGAATGTACACACCCATCCTAGGTGTGATGGCATTTGAGTTGATGGAGATTCCAAGTGTGGGTTGACAAGTCATCATTCACCATTGACCTTAGATAGATTAAGCATTGTCTTCAAGTGTTTTTGATTGTGTCTATACCCATGTAAATTTGGCCTTGAGTGGCTTTTGAACATACACATAACACTTGTACTTCCTGTCAAACACTTGGCCATTGTCTTCTCTTGTTTGGATTGTTTGTATGATTGCCAAAAAAATATCATTGACATTTATCTGAACACCACTTGAACCATTTGAAAAACTTAACCATTGAACATTTGAGACTTTCAAATCCACCATTTGACCTTCAAGATCCAAAAATTTAAAACCAAGATCCAAAAATTTGCCAAAATTGCTAAAAACCTAGAACAATTCCAAGACACTGTCTCACTTTGGCACTATAACTTCTCTGTTTAGCGCCTAAATATTCCCTTGTGGCGCTATTTTCTCTAGCACCATAATTTACTATTTTGGTTCCATTTGTTTGATTCCTGGCACCATTTCGATCTGTTTTGACGCCTTATACTTAAAATTTGATGCCATCTAGAAACCAAATTCTGCACGTCTGTTAAATTGCTTTGGAATCCTTGAGTCCTGCCCAATCATAATCCATGTCCACCTTGTCAAAATCCATCAAAACCTTAATTCACCTTTGATCATCACCCACAACCATCTTGCCCAAAATTCATCCATATACCTCCATTTTGACCTTAGAGAAAAATCATTTTGGCTATTGGACCCTTCATCTCATTTAATTAATCAATCATTAAGCCTAACCATAATCCATTATTTTCATCGCCACATAATCCAACCTAACCCTACATTTTGATTTTCACCTTTGGACCTTTTAATATATCCATTCCAAAATCCATTTCAAATACAACATTCACCCAACCTTACCCCAAATCCTATCCATCAAAATCCAAAATCCAAAAATCCAAAACATCAACCAACATCCAAAACCATACCCAAAATCAATTTTTGGGCAAAGAATTAAATCTAGATCTTACCTTCCTCTCCCATTTTGCTTGTGGGTCATTAGTCTACCTCCAAGTAAAATAATCATCCCCTTTTTGCCTAAGGTCATAAGTCTACCTTAAATAAAGAGAGATATCCTTTTGATAATCCAAAGATCTAGATTTATTTAATCTCACCTTTGATTTGAACATCCTTTCTAAACATCATCTAAATCTTTAATCATCAAAAATCACCTAAGGCTTTCCTTGGTTGATTATCATCTACAAAATCCATTTATCAAATCACCTAAGGTTTTCCTTGGTTAATTATTATCCAAACCATCTTAAAGCTACCATAATCACATTCATCTTAAAAACATTCATCCTTGAAACCATCTCACTTCGTCTATTCCCACTATCCTCTTTGGTCCAAAATTTTGAAGATCAGTTTGTCCATTTATATTTGAGATCCTAACCTCTATGGTTTCCCATCCATCTTCATATCTTTATCATTAATAATCCTTAGGTTTACAAATTTTGAGATTTATTCTCTAAAGCTAGAAACCTATCACTATCCTTAGGTTTAGAATTTTGAGCTTATTCTCTTAAGGCTAAATCTTTATTCCCTTTTGCCAAATTTTCATCACCACCTATCCTTGGGTCCAATACTTTAAAATCTATTCTCTAAGGTCACAACCTTCATCCATCCAACTGAATCCACACCCAAATTCATTGTATGCCCTTGACAAGGTCTCAAGCTAAGAAGGACAAGGACATGGAATCCTTTAGAATCAACTTTGGCATGGGGATGCCTCAAACTAGCCAAAACAATGTCCCTATAATCCAACAACAATCAACATTTGATGCCAATGCTATGGTAAATCATTTTCTTGCCCAACCATAAGCACCACCATCTAACACCAACCAAGTAGATCAAGATGTCCTAGACTTCACACAAGAAGCTGATTCCATGGATATACTCGATAGAGTCCTAAAATTGAACCCTAGTAGGTATCTTGAATTCCTCCTTCAAAATGGTGCCACCATACCTAATGTCACCACATCATCACAGCCGTCCACATCCCATACTATTCCCAACACATCCCAAGCTTCAAATATCACCACATCTACAATTCCTACCAATACAACAACTACACCAAATGTCTCGACCATATCGACATCCATGATCACCATCTCTACACCACAAATCACCCTTAATATCCCTAACAACACCATGCATGCAAGCACTTCCACAAGTGCCCCCCAACTTGACGCTAACACCATAGCTTTCATAACCCAATTATTCTCACAACCACCTTACAACACAGCCAACATCCCTAACACCAACCCATGTAACAACCCTTCATCCAATTTCATGTATATACAAAATCTCATCTCTCAAGCACATATCACATCCTCCATCCAAACCACACAACCAAATCCCACTCACAACCAACAAATTCCACCCCATGTTCTACAACAACTCCTTGTATACCAATAGCACCTCGCGCTTCAAAATCAAATCACCCAAAACCAAATCTCACAACACCAAAATCCACCATGGAACATCAAATTTCACCTTTACTCCAATAATTAGTCCAAAATCAACAAAACTACGTTCCACAACCACCACCACAAGATTTATATAGCATTGTGCAAACACTGATCCAAAAATTTGATGACATACAACATGGAAACAAAAGAAAGCAATATTCTTTGGAGGATATTTTCCCATATCCATTTGATAGGACATTAGACATGCCTCCCTTTCTTAAAAATTTTGAAACACCAAAATTTGATAAATACAAAGGAAAGGGAGCACCCTAGGGAGTTTTATATAGCTTTCTTATAAGTCTCATATGATGATACCTATTTGATGAGACTATTTCCTAGAAGCCTCGATGGTCAAGCCACTGAATGGTTTGCTCATCTTCCCGCCGACATCAAGAAATTCCATGAGCTTGCGGAGAAGTTTGTGACGCATTTCTCCTATAACTTTGAGTATGAAATATCCATGACCGACCTTTGCAACACCAAACAAAAGAGTGGAGAATCCCTTGCCACCTTTTTGTAAAGATGGAGAGGCTTAGAAAGCAAACTCCCTTGGCCCATTCCTGAGAAACAACTGGTCACTATGTTTGTGGCCAACCTTAACCAAGAAATGGGGTTACATTTACAAATCCAATGTGCATCAACCTTTGATGAGGTTAGCGACACAGGAACAACCATTGAAAGAGCCCTTATTGCTAAAAGCTCCATAAAACTTTACAACAACTATAACAAAACCAACAACAACAAGGTCAACAACAATAACATAAACAACAATGCACCATCAAATGAAAAACCTCGTCTTTGGGGTAAGAACAAGAATACCCTCAACGATAGCATTACTGATGTGAAAGCCATCCAAAATGTACAAAACCCCACCCCACCAAGCACATCCACAAATAATAATGTCAATGTTCCTAAGGGACTACCAAGACAAAACAACAACCCTAAGAGAAAGTTCACACCCTTAGGAGAGCCCATTGAAAATGTTTTGAATAACCTTGTGAAGGCGGACTTAATCACATTACCCTCTATTAGACCTTATGAAGAAAATCAGTTTACACCCTCTTGGTTCGATGAGAATACGTATTGTGAATACCATCGCGTGAAAGGGAACAAGACATCTAATTGCATGAGGTTGAAACATTATATACAAGACCTTTATTGATAGGCATGACATAACCATTGACGAACTGTCGAAACAATCACCAAATGTTAACTTAGGAGCATACAAGGATCCCCTTTCCTGACCATAACAAAGGAAAGCATCCTCTTCCAATCAAACATATAACATCGTACCACCCCCTCTTCTTTCAACTCTATTGTGGGGCGAATAGAAGATTCTTCCAACCACATCAACACTATCACCATTAGAGCTAAGACACCAAATTGCATCATTACCACTCGTTGTGGTCACGTTTCCATCAGTGGAGCTCCCACCAACGATCAACCCTCCACATCCACACCTACCAATCCACCATCCACTCATAATTACAACCTCTTGGAGCACCTCGAAAAAACCCCTGCACAGATCTCCATTCTTGAGCTACTCCACACATCTCCCCTCCATAAGGAAGTCCTTGACAAAGCCTTAATGGAAATACAAGTCCCTATCAATTTGAATGTTGACCAGTTCCAATCCATCATAGGCCATATCGCCTCGCATCACCTCACATTTTTAGAAAAGGATCTGCCCGCATCCAATGCCACTCATAACGAAGCCTTACATATTGAAGTCTAAATCCACAAGCATACCATTAAACGAGTCTTAATAGATGGTGGCTCCAGCCTAAGTTTTTGCACTCTAAAATTATTAAAACATTTGGGATACTCCGATGTGGTTGTGGATTCTAGTGAATGTATAACCATTAAAGGATATGATGACAGTAAGGGATTGTCCGAAGGTACCATCAAGCTTCCTATTCAAGTAGGATAGAAGATCTTGGAGACCAAATGTCAAGTACTTGATCTTGACCTTCCATACAATATTCTTCTTGACTGACCATGGATTCATACCATGCAAGCTATCCCATCCACCTTCCATCAATGCTTAAAATCCCCCCATAATAGCATGGAAGTTACCATCTATGTCGATCCTCATCCTTTCTAATATTGTAGTTTCTTGGAAGGACATGACCACACTTTCTGACCTTACAACAATGCTACCAAAAAATCCCCCTCACAAGCCAATCCTACATCATCCACCTCATACATCGATCCCTCCAACATCACGACTACATCACAAACACCCCTCCACCTGAGGTCAAGATCAAGGTAAGTGACATGGGATGTGGTGAATATGAACTACACGACACATTTTGTGTGGGACTATTGCCATCTCCTAAGACATTTGGTACTCCTAAGGAAGAGGAAGTCTCTATAGTGATCATCAAGTGCAAGCTGTCACCTACCTTTGAGAAGAAGCACCTCCTTGAACAAGATGTCCTCAAAGATATATCTTCTTGGTTATACAAAGAAGAAGAAGATGAAGAGCAAGAAACCCCTACTCTCCCAACCAAGATCTATGGAAAAGGTCTCAAAATCGTCAAGTATATGGGCTACAAAGGACAAGGTGGCATAGGCCTTCATGAACAAGGAATTGTAGAGCCCATCCAAGAAACAAGAAATCTATATCTTCATGGGTTAGGGTATGGAAAACAAGAGTCTGCCCCCACCGATGTTGAGTGTATCTTAAGTGAGGTTGCTAAGGCCTTCCCCGCAGTTGACAACATCCATGAAGAAGACCATCAAGACTCTTTTAGTGACTTTGTCGAGTTCTTTTAATCATCCATATGTACCATCTACACCTTAACCACCATGTCATCCACATCCAATGACCTACCTCTTGTTTACCCCCAACTCATAGATTGGGATCAACAAGGACCTCCCATCCTTGACATCACACAGAATGACGAAGCATAGCTAAAATGATGGGGGTGAGAAATCACTTTCCCCTTGGATATCACAAGGTTGGCTACATCATGGAACTGAACACATCTGCATACTTCAAGGGGACAACCCAAGCTCTTAGTCACAAAAATACAAAATTAAAAAATAACATCCCCTAGTGAAAACCACTTTGTGGCACTTTTGGATAAGGAAAAAATTGAAATAAAGGACGTATCACCTAGTGAAAACCTCCCTGTGGAGTAGGAGATGAGAGCATGGGCCTTCCTGAAGGATCCAAGCTTTATCAAGAAAGATTACCAATCCTAATTGAAGCATCACATGAGATGAATCTTGGAACTGAAGAGACACCAAAAATCACATTCCGAGTAGAGTCCGTTACAACAAAAGAATGGGAGGCTTTCTTAACCTTCTTCAAACAGAGGAGCCATAACTTTGCATGGACATATGTTGACATGTCGGGATTAGATTCCACTCTAGTTGTTCATCACCTTGCAGTGCGCCTTGATGCAAAGCCAGTAAAACAAAAGCTAAGGAAAATGAATCCCAAATAGCACTCCTCATTAAGGCAAAACTCAAGAAGCTCCTTGATGTAGGGTTCATTCACCCTATAAAATATCTTGAATGGGTATCTAACATTGTACTAGTAGCCAAAGTCACTGGGGGCATCTGATGCTACACATATTTTAGAGACCTTAACAAGGCTTGCCCTAAGGACAATTTTCCACTACCTAACATAGACATCATCGTGGATCTCACTAATCATGAGATGTTATCCTGGATGGACAGATTTTCTAGGTACAATCAAATCAAGATAGCAGAAGAAGATCAACATAAAACCTCCTTTATATGCCCATGGGGAATATACTGTTGGGTTGTGATACCTTTTGGGTTGAAGAATGCAGGTGCTACATATCATAGGGCAATGACAGTCATCTTCCAAGATCTCTTCCACAACATAATGGAAGACTATGTCGATGATCTACTGGGAAAGTCTAAAACTACAGAAGAGCACTTAAATGTGTTGGCTAAAATCTTTGACAGGATAGAACAATACAATGTGTAGTTGAATCCCAAGAAGTGTGTCTTCAGGGTCACTTCTAGACAGCTTCTAGGATACATTGTGTCGAGAAGAGGAATTAAAGTTGATCCCACCAAGGTCAAGGCTATAGTGGAGATGCCTCCACCCAAGACACTCAAACAACTTTAAATCCTACAAGGGAAACTACAATCCATCCGCCGCTTTATAGCACAGCTTGCCAACAAGTGTCAGCCATTCCAGCATCTCCTCCATAAGAATACAACATTTGTATGGGATAGTCAGTGCCAGAATGTCTTTGAATAGCTGAAGGAATATCTTGTTAACCCACCCGTCCTTATTCCACCAAAGAAAGGACAACCCCTCCTTTTATACATTTCAACAATAGGAACAACAATAGGGGCCTTGTTAGCACAGCATGACGAACAAAGAAAAGAAAGAGCTATATACTATATCAGTCACACCTTGGTGACCTATGAGCTAAACTACACTCTAATTAAATGAGCATGTCTCGCCATTGTCTTCACTTCCCATAAATTAAGACACTACATGCTTAACCACAAGACCGAGCTCATTGCTAAGATTGATCCGCTGAAATATCTATTGACTAGAGTAACTCTTACAAGACAAATGGCTAAGTGGGTCATGATCTTGAGAAAGTTTGACAATGAATACACAAAAAGAAAATCCATTAAAGGACAGGTGATCACTGATCAATTGGTTGATACACCAATCCAAACAGAACAACCACTGCTTGCAGAATTTCTAGATGAGTCCATATTGACAATAGTGCCAACAACAGATACATGGAAAATGTATTTTGATGGATCCTACACACATCATGGCTCGGTGTTATGCATCTTGTTTGTCACCCCTCAAGGAGACAGTATTCCCAAATCCTACAAAATCACATTTCCATGCACAAATAATGTAGCAGAGTACGAGGCCCTCATCACAAGACTTCGCATGGCAATACAGTGGAAAATTGAGAGGCTGATAGTTTATGGAGACTCCCAGTTAGTCATCTGACAAGTGAACAATGAGTACAAGACAAAGGATGACAAACTCCTTCCCTACAAAAGAATGGTCGATGACTTCAAAGATTATTTCCATGATATCCATTTTGAGCAAATTCCAAGATTAAACAACAAAGCAGCAAATGTCATGGCTACAATAGGGTCCTTGGTTGATATGAAAACTTAGGATATCAAGAAGTTTGATTTCTTGATCGAAGAGCTCCCCGTACCGGCTTATGATGTACCGCAATTAGAGCTAGTGTGCGACATTGTTGGTCCCTTATCTCCCTGGTATCAAGAGACTTACATGTACCTTCACAATAACATCATCCCACCAAACCTATCATCCACATAGCACAAAAGATTCATCCATTGAGCCTCCTACTTTACCCTCATAGGAGACACCCTCTATCGAAGAAGTCTTGATGGTACTCTTTTATGATGTCTTGACTCTAGGGAAGCCAAAGGGGTCTTGTAAGAGGTGCATGAAGGCATTTGTGGGGCACACTCTAGTGGATCTACCTTAGCAAATAAAATCCTGAGGACATGGTACTATTGGTCGACCATGGAACGAGATACTTACCGATTTGTGAAGAAATGTTTGTCATGTCAGTAACACGGTGATCTCATCCATGCACCTTCACAGGAGCTACAGCCGATAACAACTCCTTGGTTTTTTTCATAGTGGAGACTCAACCTTGTAGGTAAAATTCACCCACCCTCATCCAATGGCCACAAGTTCATCATCACCACTATTCACTAAGTGGGTCAAAGCCATTCCACTCACTTTCACCATAGGCATCCAAATTGCTAAATTCATTCTCCATTACATAATATGTCATTATGGTGTTTCCCATTCCATCATCACAAATAACAGGAAATTGTTTAAAAACTAGGAAGTCTGCACCCTATGCGAAAAGTTCCATATCCAACATCACTTTTCCACACCCTACTACCCCCAAGGTAATGGACAAGCTGAAGATTCTAACAAAACCATCTTATGCATTTTAAAAAAGACAGTTACTGAAGCTGGTCGTGACTAGCACCTCCAACTCAACCTCACCCTATGAGCCTACCGCACAAGCATCTGCACACCTACATGAGCCATGCCATACTCTTTAGTATTTGGTTCTGAAGCTATTTTACCTATTGAGATCATCACTTAGGATTTCACTACAGAATATAATCACTAAGGAAGAGTATTGAGTTGCATGGTTGAATGAGTTGGAGTTATTGGATGAAAAATGCTTGGATGCACTCAATCACCTAAAAGCCTACCAAAACTACCTACGCAAGAGCTACAACAAAAAATATCAAGAACCATAAGTTTGAGGTAGGTGACCATGTCCTTATGGAGAATCTAAAAAAAAACTACAAGAGTGCACCAAGAAAGGAAAGTTTGAGCCTAACTGGTTGGGACCATATGTCATCACAGCCAGCTATGGGTCAGGGGCATATAAGCTTGCAACACCTAAGGGGCAGCCTCTTGATGCACCTATGAACATCCTACATCTGAAAAGGTTCTACACATGACTCATCAAGTATCCCAAAGTGAAAAGTACAAAAAAAAATCAAAAAATAGAAAAAAACCAAAAAATCAAAAAATCAAGAAAAACCCAAGTGCAATAAAGTCATCCAATGGTGAAAATCACTTCAGTGACGCCTTGGATAAGTACCATGGTGAAAACCTATCTTAGGCGTCATGTGTAGTGGTCGGTTCTACCATCTAATAAGTCCTCTTTGCATCATAACATTCCACATCGCACACATCCCATATCTTGGAATTCTAAAACATCAAATTCTATTACCCACCCTACATTATCCCACCCAAAGTTAATCCATGGAACAAGGATCCTTGTATGCTTCTTCTGTAGAGCTCAAAATCCAAAAAATCCAAAAACATTAGAAAATCCAAAAAAATCCAAAACATTAGAAAATCCAAAAACCCAAAAACAATACAAAATCCAAAAAATTACAAAAAAATCAAAAAATCACAAAGTTACCAAAAATAATCCCACATCATCATCCTACGCATCACACCATCTTATGCCATCATCACACATATATTCAAACCATCCTCACATCATCAATTCAAGCCAGAACTACATATTCATCTCACCCGCATATTAAAATACCTTGATCCAATGAACACAGGGTATGTAAGCAATCTGGAATACGAAGGAAGTATCTAGTACTCAAGTATATAAGATGCACCCATCCAACCCGTTTGGGTGGTCTCGATCTACTGAGCTTACTAAATTCACCAAGAAAAACACATGCTACGCATACCCTCAAAACATTGCATCTTACACAAAAATCGCCAATCAACAAACTAACCATAATCATCACACATGGCCTGACTATCCTTTTGCCTACCTTTTGAATTTTATCCAACAACATCTAATCAATTCTCACCTTAATGGATATATCATTCCTACAATAGGCAGAATCCATCATTAACACTTATCTTGGCAAGAGATACAATGGTTGTTTGTGTAATTTGTTGGTCTTTTTTATTATTGATTTTTTATCTTTTGTCTCGTTCTAGGAATCATTCCAAAACTACCTTGATCTCACTATATCATAGTATGTGGTGGAAAACACCTAAAATAGACATAGTCATTGCTTTTATATGTTGTACTTGTGGGTTGACTTCATTACTCCAAGAATAGTATTCATATCTTGAAGATAGTGTTGGTTCCAGCATGGTCTTTTCCATTTGCATATAAGGTTAATCATACCTTCTATGTACTAAGGAAACTTATGTTATGAGTCCCCTTCCCTCATCTAGGCAAGGTTATACTACCTTGGGCATGCGTGAGGTCAACCTATTTCTTGTGAGTCTAGTCCACGCAAAGATGGATATATATCATCACCTTGGTCCTCTTATACCTTGGTGAAACATATCATATTTTGCTATAATAAATCTAGAAATGCTCTCAAATAATGTAATGCAAGTACTTTGCCTAGCTTATCCATCTCCTTTTCTAATCTCTAACCATTCAACACAATATCTGGACTTGGTATCAAAATGATTCAATCTCCCATCCATTCACTCTAACACAACCCCCCATCTAACATATCCCTTCCATCCACAAACCAATCATCCCAATCAAATCACTCTACATACTTCACCCATCCCAACAAAGCCCCTCTGATAGCATGGTGTCCAGTGACCTAACAGCCCCAAACCTATCCCAACCATCCCCAAACCTATCCCGACCATCCCTAAAAACATCCCCACCACCTAACCCCATCGCCTAGGGTTATACGAACATCACATGTATCATGACATCCAACCATAACATTAACTCATCCCATTTCCCATCTCATTACCATTTGACCATTACGTTTATCATTCCATTATATTATCATTTGTCCATTCCATTAACAGTACATTTTATCCATTTGTGCATTTGCATTATCGTAGTTACATTTATCCATTAAACATTCACATCCATTTGCATTATCCATTCACATCCATTTGCATTTATAATATATGTTTATTAAGTTAAGCATATATTTCCCATTCACATTCATTTGCAATAAATGTTTGTTAATTTAAGCATATATTTCCCATTCACATTCATTTGCATCCATAATATATATTTATTAATTTAAGCATGAATGTCACATTTCACAATCATTTTCATTCATAATCCATTTAACCATTACATATCCATTTCATTTTTAAACCATGCATAATATATGTTTATTAATTTGAGCATATATTCCATCCATATCATCACATACCAAAATGCATCCATAATCAAATAACATCTATAACCATAAATCTATGTAATCCATAAATACATCCATAACATCACATAAACATCATCATAAACCATCATAAATAACCATCATAATGCATACACCCACATACCATAAACCATCATAATATCATAAACCATCATATCATAAAGTACATCACCATCAAAATATACATCGCTCAAAATGTCATGATACAAAATGCCACAAGGGCCAAAAATACATCAGATATATAAATCAACCTTGGGCTGATGATCCCCTAGCAGAGTCGGTAGGAGACCCAAGACGTGGCTACTGCTGCCAAGGTGGCTGTTGTACCTGTGATGGCTGCTGGGGTGGCTGTTGTGGTGACTGCTGAGGAGGTGCCTGCGGCTACTGCACTAACTGCATTGATCTCCTAGATCTATGTGATCTAGACATCCTGAAGCCACTCCTCTAACTATAGCCAGGCACTCGTTGACCCTTTGGAACCACTGCATAATAAGCCCTATAATAATACTTTGTCCTAGACCTCTGCTCTAAGAGTTATAATCTGCTGAATCTGAGCCTGAGAATCAGAGTAGATATGGCCTATGCTAGAGCCTAATACCATACCCTGTAGTTGGGTCACCTCTACCTGTAAGGCTCCCACCTGGGCATCTGCTACCTGATGGAGGGACCTCTCTGTGTCTCTCTCTGTGGTGAGACTGGCTACCTAGGCCTGTAGTTTTTGTACCTATCCATGTCCCTGTACTAACTGCACCTATAGTGCACTGATATGGGCATCTGCACCTCTGGTCCCATCGAACAAGGTAGCTACTCGAGCCATAACTGCTGGAGCTTCTGAATTAGCCTCACCGATGTGTCCTCTAAACTAGCAACCTAGGCTCATAGGGTATCTACATCCTCCTCATCATCGGCACGAGTGTGTTGATGCCCAGTATGCACACTCAGAACAAGCCCAAGCCCTAGGCCTAAACTCCCTACCTCCATGGCCCCAACCCCTGTGAATTCCATCTGATACTCTAGCACATGTCGCTGATGTGTCTAGGGCCTCACCTGCTACTGTTGTCTCCCCTGCTACTGTGGGCTCTACTGTGCACTCGTGGCAATGGCATCTGCCCCATGTGCCTGCTGCTAGGGTGGTATCTGTGGTGGTGCCTACCTAGGTTCCTGCTACTATGAGGGTGCCTGTGGCGATGGCATCTGTCCCCTCGACCCTACTTGTGTCTGCTGTATAGGTACCTACTATTGCTACCTCTGTAATGCCGCCTGCCCAGCTATTTATTACCGCTAAGGACTCCACTGCCCTCATCGTTGTCCCCTCCCAACCAAAAACTACTCTGTCGCTGCTATAGCCAACATCCCAATGCTATCATCCTCATCTACCTCTACCTCCTCAAGCATGACTATCTCCTCCACCTCATCTTCACCCTCCTCTACAGTCATGTCTAGCTCTATAGCAGGATTTGTCAAACAGATTAGTCTCCACACCGCCCACTACTGATCATATGTAGGGGTGGTCCCTGCATCAATCACTATGCTCCTCCAGTCCCACTACTGGGGCTGTAATCCTACAAAATCAGCTAAAGCCACTGATGGTGCTATTTGTGGAGGCCATCTAATGTCCTGAGGTGTCCTAGCAAAAATGGCCATCACCGGTGGTAGGTCTTGGTGTAACCCGAACTCTTTCATCACTTGCGAGGGGAGATACATGTCAATCATGTGATCCCCTTGGCCCATCAGGTATCATGCCTAGAATGCGTATGGCATGTGAATGTGCTCATCTGGCCATGCCTCTACTCCAATGTATGGGTGCCATGTAATGCGAACCAAGTCATCCAAAATCCGTCACCAGTAATGTAACTACCCAACAAATGAATACTAAATAGGGGCCCTATACAAGAAGATGAATGCCTCAAACTACCTTCGAAATAAAGCTCCCTGTGGCCTCATGATCCCTATGTGCTTAAAAGCCCATACATGCAGCAATGTAACCTCAATAGACAAGGCTCCATCATACAGATACACAACAGTGTGCATCTCATGATATAGTTGCTCTAGCATGCACGATCCCCATGCATCCATCAACTCATGTGGTACCATCCCCTCAATCTCCCCTCCCTAGCCCATTGAGAATCCCTGTGCACGTCAATTTGGCATCACCAGACCCCTAATCACCACACATAGAAATAGTGTGAAGTCATCCACACCCGCCACCAAAGTCTGACCATAACTCATTTGACTTCAATCCTATGTCAACACTGGGTGCCCTGGGGCTAAAGCTCTGTCCAGCACTGCTCATCCTCTAGCAGTCATAAGTCACTTGCACTCTGGCAATCAGCAACATCAGAATGTGATATACGTCCTCCAAGGTGATGGTAATCTCACCTGTGGGAAGGAGGAATGAGCATGTCTCGCTCTGCCATCACTCTACTAGGGCCGTCATCATGGCCCCATGTGCCCGTATGATGGGCATATTAGCCACTGTCCGTAGCCTCAACCTCCCTAACCTGGCTAGTGTAGATGGGTCAAAGCCATCTAACAACTACATAACAATAGGAACACATCGCTCCTGCAAAGCCACAATCCCCCCATCAATCTGCATCTGCAAAATGTGAGTAAAAAACTTAGCATTTTTGCAAATCAATGTTATGGCCCTAATTTTCCCTCTTTTTGTGCTAAAATCAATTTTGGCGACAATTATAACCAATATGGCATCATTCCAAAGGATAGCACCAATCCTGCCAAATATGGCACCATTCTAGAGGATGCCACCAATCTCTCCCGATTTGGTGCCATTCTAGAGGATGGCACTGATTATTTTGATTATACCGCCAATCCGGCGCTTCACCCTAAAAACCCCATTTCACTTGCTAAACCCTAGGCACCATTTCAGAGGATGGTGCCACTGCGCTAGTGTTTGGTGCTAAAACCCAGATCCTAGATGCATGGCACCAAACCAAAGTTTGGTGCCGCAAAAAATCCATATGGCACTAATGCGCCTAAAACCCCTAGTCTAACATGGTGTCAAACTAGAACATAGTGCCACGAAAAAAACTTATGGTGCCAAAACGAACCTAAATTCCCCCTGATGGATGGTGTCATTCTAGAGGATGGTGCTAATCTAGCTAATTATGGCACCACACGCCTTCGATATGGCACCAAAACCCTAAAGCTACCCTTCCCGTGCAATAAATGACCTGAAAACCCTAGAATCGACAAAGTCAAGGTTAGTCCACATACTTGAGGGTCCACCAATGGTGATCTCATGTACGTGTGCACGTGCTCGGATAGATGCTCGTAGTGTGGGTACGGTGGTTGTGCAGCCATCTCTTCTTTTCTCCTCTCGTCCAATAGGCTCAATGAGTGCAAATGTGGCACTTTGGGCCCACTTCTTCTATTCATATAAGGTCATGTCATCCTCTAGCACACTTTTTTCATCCTAGGCTGCAAAACATAACCTCTTTTCCCTTTTTCTTCCTGTCACCCTATTTTTCCGTCCTCTATCCATTTTTCACCACCATTTCCTCCTTTCGAGAGATCACCCAAAAAAAATTTATCTTTTCACCCGACCTCTCGAGGGGGCATCCCTCATCCATTCCATTCCTTCCTAAGGTAGCTGGGGCAAATTCTTTGACTTGACGCCATATCCCTGCTAGGTCACAATGCCGTCAAAGAGGGGCAAATGTAGACACCTAAAAATGTCTTAACCATCTAACTATCCTCCAACATCACCCATATCACCAATTCCTCTTCTAATCAATCAATTAAATTTTTTTTTAATTAATTACCTCATCCAACACCTGAATCATTCACCTCCTCTTCATCATTTAATCCCTAAAATTTGAATTAATTTAATTAATTCAATAGTTACACTTACTAACATTAGTCCAATTAATTAAATAAATATGCAAATATTTATTTGGTTAATTTTTCCATCTCACTAAACCTAATTAATTAGATAAATTATGTTTATCTGATTAATCAAGCCTATTAATTAGCCTACCCCTAACCTAGTTAATTAAATACCTATTATTTAATTAGCTACCTTTGCCTACATGAGCCCTAGACCTAAAATTAATTAAATAAATCATCATTTAATTAATTTTAACCCCTAATTAATCCATCTACTAATTTTCTCTAGCCATATTAATTAAGCGAATCCCCTTGATTAACTTGGTCAAACCCTATTTAACACTCATCCCCACACCTCACAAATAAAAAATTAACCTTTATTCCACATAAGGGATTTTTTTATTCTCATTTGTCCTATAACCCCATTTAATGAGCTTTTACACACCTAACTTGTCCTAGTCCTCATTTAATGGAACTCTTCCCCATGTGAATTAAAAATTCACTTCTAATCCCTTCATCTAACTTGTTCTAATCCTCATTAAATGCAAACCCCTTCCCAATGTGAATTAAAAATTCACATTTATTTTCATCCCTCCAATCTTCTTGATCAAATCTAAGCCCTCCATCCTACAATCATCATCATCCATTGATCTCAACAAGCATTCTCCACCACTGGATCAAAAACCTCCCTCATTTGCCTATAAATACAAACTCTCCCAAGCCATTTGATCATCCAATCTTTGAGTATTGTTATTGTGCCCAAATTTCTTTCATCTTGTCCATCATTTTAGCTAGGATATGAGTGATTTGTATTGCGTTTGAGAGCATTTCACATAGATATGCATAGTCATGGGTGAAGCTAGGGAGTAAGGGTGCACTCTCTTGACCTTATCAAGGAGGAGGACTTCAAGGTATAAAAGTGTTTGTTTATGCATTTTTTTTGTGTTTTTCACATTGTTTGTTTTCCTTATCTTGAGATGGTATTGACTATGTAGAGACCTTTACACCCATGGCCAAAATGACTTTCATTTGACTTACTCTTGTCATTGCCACTGCACATGGTTGGGATGTGCACCAGATGGATGTGAAGAGTGTTTTTCTTCATGGAGACCTTGAGGAGGAGATCTACATGGAACAACCACTAGGGTTTGTTTAGGATTCATCCTTAGTTTGCAAACTTAGGAAATCCCTTTATGGCTCTAAACAGGCCTCTTAGTATTGGTACACCAAGATGGATTCCTTTCTCCTAGCTTTAGACTTCACTTAATTCCATTCAGATCCTAATGTATATTTCTTATAGTAGGATGATTCATTGTTGATAATGGTACTTTATGTTGATGATCTTTTGATCACTAAGAGATCTTCATCTGCTATTGTAGTAGTGAAGTCAGCTATGTAGGATAGATTTGACACAATAGACTTAGGTTTATTGCATTACTTCCTTTGTTTTGAGATTTCACAATCTGACTTATGGATCCCTCTTTCAGAACCCAAGTACACTCTTGATTTACTTACTCGGTTTCACATTACTAATTGTAAGCCATCTCCTATCCCCTTTCTATCTGGAGTCAAGCTTAAGGCTGATTGTACTACATAATTGGTTGATGCAGCCTTGCATTAACAACTTGTTGACAGTCTCATCTATTTGACCTGTACCAGGCTTGATATTTCTTATGATGTCAACACAGTTTTGAGATTCATGTAGAAGCCAAAGAACCTAAGAGTATCCTTCACTACCTTTGAGGCACTCTTAGATTTAGGATTCATTGCAGAGCTAGCACCAAGGTTGACTTAGTTGGATACACAGATTCAAATTAGGTTGGTGATACTCATAATCGCAAGTCCACTTTAGGTTATAGTTTCTCACTAGGCTCTGGTCCTATCATTCAATCTAGTAAAAAGCAAAATGCTATTGCTTATCATCCATAGAGGCAGAGTAGAAGGGAGTTGTCAACATAACTATTCAGTCTGTAATGTCCCCTTTCTAGTAGAAACACTTAAACTTGAATCTACATTCAAAGTGATTCTCAAGGAGACATTAGAAACATTTGAGATCAATAAATTTCAGTAATAATATCTAATAAGATTAAAGTTGATATAAATATTTCATTCTTTGTCAAAAGATTATTCATTTGCTTCTTGTCATTCAATATTGATGACTAATCTATAATAGTTTTCATAAGTACATTAGGGAGAATATTAAACAGATTTCAAGATACATATCTTCCCCTCCTATTCTTCACCAAAGAATTGGGATTTACATGACTAGGGTGCACTGAAACCATCTCTGGACCTGGCTCCAAAAAACTTAGTCCCAACCCTTGGGATCTATATACGGAGTCTCGGACCCGGCCTTGGGAACTATGTCCCAACCATTGGGATCAATACAAGATCTCTTGACCCGGCTTCGGGAACTATATCCCAACCATTAGGGTCTATACACAGGATGGAATTACTCCACCTTTCCCTACAATACCCATGATTCCTCATTGGATGAAGTAATAGGGGCTACAGAAATATGATCTTTATTTCAATATTCCCTTGTACTATAGATGGAATTCTATTATACCGTTTATCATCATAATGCATGAATAAAAGATGTTTGTGAGTTTTACTTGAATGATGACTTGAATGAGTATCAATGTTCTTATTGAGTTGATTTTTATTTGATGGCTGCATATGTGAGATGAGATTTGATGAGGGTGAGATAATCAAATGAGATAAGATGATTTCTGAATAATGAGGTATTCTTATGAGATTATTCAATGACTGGTCACTATATTGAAGTGTAGATTGATTCCATGATATAGATGATATTAGTATGATGATTGGGATGGCTGATGATGAGATTGTTGAGTTCATTATTTATTTGATTGTTGAGAATGAATGATGAATTCCTTGATAGAGATTTGTATTATTACCTTGTTGAGATCGCCGGTGTTGATTGGTATTCAATTCTTGTTTTGATAATGTAATGGAGGATATTCAATGCAGATTGCTTTGGAATGGTTAATGTAATTCATATGTGTTTAAGATTGACGGTGTCATTGAACGTTCAATGATTAATGAGAGATGATACATTTGTTGCTTAATAAGATTCCTTGAGGATTATTATTGGTTGATGAGAGATCCGATGAGGATTTCTGAGTTGATGAAATGATAAACATTATCTTTTATTGAATCACTCATCTCTTAAGACTCCTTTCTTCATCACTAATGCCTGAAATGATCCCTTTCGCTTACTTTCTTCTTATTCCCTAAATCTTCCTTTTTATTCTTCTTTAATTCCAGTGATCTATTCCTTTGTATTTTTATATGTTTTTGTTCTGCTGATCTGATGTTGCTAATTTCCCTCCTCTCTATACTTAGAATTAATTCCTTGGGTCATATTTCATCAAGGGTCAGCAAACCATCATCAAGGGCATCGAATCATCAATTGTATACAGTGATTTGATATTGGGAGCCAACTGATACAACTTTGGGCATCATTCATCATGGTTCATATCATTGAATTATTAATATAGTGATCTGCCTTCCATCATTCCAACGAACAACACCTTGTGATAGCGAACTTACTTGGGTGGCAGCGATTTGGAAAGGGAATAGCTGCTTGAGGACTTTGTAATTAGTTGAGTCCAATTGACATTCTCATTATTGTATTATCATAAACTGGTATGTTCACATCTATTTGTAATAGCAATATATACTTGGTATTTTTTCCATTTGATTTCTTCATGCCTCCCTCATTCGCTGATGAGGTACTACTTATATGCTGAGCAAGGTGTTGTGGCCATTGGTCACCACCCTCTCAGATGTCTTTTCACAAACACTAATCTACCTTTGACCAACCGATGATTCCCTTCATTCAATTCCGTTGTCATCAATATGTTTATGATATAACTTATAATAGCTATAATCTTTAATATCGGCGTATTTAAGGAGGAAGCCCATCATAAGATATCCATCCTCTTATTCTATTCAATGGTCTAACCATTATGTATTCACTTGCATCCTTTATAGGAATCACCACTATTTTAGATAATCACTATTCTTTTTAATATAAGTGTTGACGTATGATAATAATTGATCTTAATATTTATTAATGATACTATTATATAACAATAATGATATTAACATTTATTTTATATTGATCATTATATTATTTTATAGTAATAATATAATATTTGTATTGATAATAATATTTATATTATTAATATTATATAATAATAATAATAATAATATTTATATTTATATTATTATATTTATTAAATATTAATACATATATAATTATAAATTATTATGGGGACATGACAGTCCTCCCCGCCCAAGATTGCTTGTCCTCAAGCAATCATAATTAAATCAATCTCAAATTTGATAGAGTCACATTTTTACTTTACTAGTTACAACTCTTCGTTATTATATAAGTTAATTTGTTAGCGGTTCTTAACCCAAGAACCATTTGACAAATAAGGCTCTAGAGATTTGGCCTTTACATAAGTAATCTTAAACACCCATTGAGTAACTTGTTAAGAAACATTAGACTTGAAGCACATACATACATATATGTAATACATGAAGCATACACATAAATACATGCATAAATACTTGTAATACAATATACATAAGTCACGGAATGTGATGCACACACGTAAATACACGAAGTGTGCAGGTAAGTCACGAAACATACATAAGTCATGGCGTATGCAAGTATAAATGCATATAAGTCGCAAGGTATACACATGAATACAACTTACAAATATACATATGAATACACTCAAGTCACAAGTATGAATACACATAAGTCACCAAGTATTCATTGGAATACATAAAGTATGCACATGCAATACATGAACACATAGCATACACTTGATACACAAAGCATACAAAGTATACGCACACAATATATAAGGTATGCAAAGTATATGCACATAATACACGAATATGAAGTATACACATGAATACAAGTAAGTCATGAAGTGTGCACTTGAACATACATAAGCCATGGAGTATGCATTTTCACTCACACAAGTCAAGTAGCATACACTAAAAAGTATACCCTTGAATACACTTGAATACAAAGTCTAGTCATAGAGTACTCGAATACAACAAGTCATAGAGTATACACTCGAATACAAATACAAAGTCATAGAGTATACACTCAAATACAAATACAAAGCCATAAAGTATACACTCGAATACAAATACAAGTCATAGAGTATACACTCGAATACAAATTAAAAGTCATAGAGTATACATTCAAATACAAATACAAGTCATAGAGTATACACTCAATTACAAATACAATCATAGAGTATACACTCAATTACAAATACAATCACAAGTCATAGAGTATATGCTCAAATACAAATACAAGTCATAGAGTATACACTCGAATACAAATACAAGTCATAGAGTATACACTCGAATGAAGTATACCATCAGACAATTGGGAAGGGGATTCGGTGCATCCCATACTACACCGTGGACCCATCCACCATCCCAAGGTCATCAAGTATACATGTGAGTATGAAGCATACACGCAAATACACGTAATACACAAAGCATTCACATGAACATATGTTACAAAGCATACACATAAGTCACAAAGTATACACTTGAATACATGTAAGGCACATCAAGTATACACAGGATGGCAGGATGACTGCTTTGATACCACTTGTACTGTCCCCTTTCTAGTGGAAACACTTAAACCTGAATCTACATTCAAAGTGATTCTCAAGGAGACATTAGAAACATTTGAGATCAATAAATTCCAGTAATTTAATATCTAATAAGATTAAAGATGATATAAATATTTCATTATTTGTCAAAAGATTATTCATTTCCTTCTTGTCATTCAATATTGATGACTAATCTATAATAGTTTTCATAAGTACATTAGGGAGAATATTAAACATATTTCAAGATTCATATCTTCCCCTCCTATTCTTCACCAAAGAATTAGGATTTACATGACTAGGGCACGCTAAAACCATCTCTGGACCCGGCTCCAGAAAACTTAGTCCCATCCCTTAAGGTCTATACACAGAGTCTCGGATCCGACCTTGGGAACTATGTCCCAACCATTAGGATCAATATGAGATCTCTTGACCCGGCTTCGAGAACTATATCCTAGCCATTAGGGTCTATACAGAGGATGGAATTACTTCGCCTTTCCCTACAATACCCATGATTCCTCATTGGATGAAGTAATAGGGGCTACAGAAATATGATCTTTATATCAATATTCCCTTGTACTATAGATGGAATTCTATTATACTATTTATCATCATAATGCATGAATAAAATATGTTTGTGAGTTTTACTTGAATTAGTATCAATGTTCTTGTTGAGTTGATTTTTATTTGATGGTTGCTTATGTGAGATGAGATTTGATGAGAGTGAGTTAATCAAATGAGATAAGATGATTTCTGAATAATGAGGTATTCTTATGAGATTATTCAATGACTGGTCACTATATTGAAGTGTAGATGGATTCCATGATATAGATGATATTAGTATGATGATTGGGATGGCTAATGATGAGATTGTTGAGTTCATTGTTTATTTGATTACTGAGAATGAATGATGAATTCCTTGATATAGATTTGTAGTATTACCTTGCTGAGATCGTCGGTGTTGATTGCTATTCAATTCTTGTTTTGATAATGCAATGGAGGATATTCAATGCAGATTGCTTTGGAATGGTAAATGTAGTTCAGATGTGTTTAAGATTGATGGTGCCATTGAACGTTCAATGATTGATGAGAGATGATACATTCGTTGCTTAATAAGATTCCTTAAGGATTATTATTGGTTGATGAGAGATCTGATGAGGATTTCTGAGTTGACGAAATGATAAACATTGTCTTTTATTGAATCACTCATCTCTTAAGACTCCTTTCTTCATCATTGTTGCCTAAAATGATCCCTTTCCCTTGCTTTCTTCTTATTCCCTAAACCTGCCTTTTTATTCTTCTTTAATTCCAATGATCTATTCCTTTGTATTTTTATATGTTTTTGTTCTGTTGATCTGATGTTGCTAATTTCCCTCCTCTCTATACTCAAAATTAATTCCTTGGATCATATTTCATCATCAAGGGTCAGCAAACCATCATCAAGGGTAGTGAATCATTAATTGCATACAATGATCTGATATTGGGAGCCAACTGATACAACTGTGGGCAGCATTCATCATGGGTCATATCATTGAATTATTAATACAGTGATCTGCCTTCTCTCATTCCAGTAAGCAACACAGGTTGTGATAGCGAACTTACTTGGGTGGCAGCGATTTGCAAAGGGAACAATCACTTAAGGACTTTGTAGTTAGTTGATTCTAATTGACATTCTCATTATTGCCTTATCATAAATTGGTATGTTCACATCTATTTGTAACAGTAATATATACTTGGTATTTTTCCCATTTGATTTCTTCATGCCTCCCTCATTCGCTAATGAGGTACTACTTATATGTTGAGCGGGGTGTTGTGGCCATTGGTCGCCACCCTCCCAGATGTCTTTTCACAAACACTAATCTACCTTTAACCAACCGGCGATTCCCTTTGTTCACTTTCATTGTCATCGATCTGTTTATGATATAATTTATAATAGCTATAATCTTTTATATCGGCATATTTAAGGAGGGAGCCCATCATAAGATATACATCCTCTTATTCTATTCAATGGTCTAACCATTATGTATTCACTTGCATCCTTTATAGGAATCACTGCTATTTTAGATAATCACTATTCTTTTTAATATAAGTGTTGTCGTATGATAATAATTGATCTTAGTATTTATTAATAATACTATTATATAACAATAATGCTATTAACATTTATTTTATATTGATCATTATATTATTATATAGTAATAATATAATATTTGTATTGATAATAATATTTATATTATTAATATTTAATATATATATTAAATAATACTAATATTTATATTTGTATTATTATATTTATTAAATATTAATACATATATAATTATAAATTAATATGGGGACATGACATAGTCTATTTGACTTTAGGGGGTTCTCATTGAGTTTGGCATTCCATTCAGGCAGCCCACAATCATTTATTGTGACAACCAGAGCACCATCCAGATATGTAGGAAACCAGTCCAGCACTAGCAGACCAAACACATAGAGATTCACATGCATTTTATTCAGGAGCTTATTCATGGTTAGATCATCGACTTATTTTTTTCCAACTTCTTTAGAGTAGGTTGCTGACATTTTCACCAAACCTTTTACTAAGTACAAGTTCATTCATCTATGAGCTCTTCTTAGGGCACCATGGTCTACTTCAACAACAACATCATATTCAGGGGGCCTTCTAGTCCTCCTCATCTTCTTTTCTCTCATTTGGGAGGGGGAGTTTTTCCCACTGGGTTTTCTCCCTTTCTCTTCTTTATGAGAGATTACTTTATACTTGTGTACCTCATCAGGCCTAGTTGCTGGGACCCACTTTTTTCTTTGTGCCTACCTAAATTATGCTTAAGGGGGAGTGTTAATGTATATATTATCTCATGCATTATTTACATGCACATGGATAATTCCACATGGCGTTAATCCTACTTAGGTGTCCTAGTTAGTGAGAATTATCTTGCCACCTCTTGTGAGTCTTGAGGAAGTTAACTTGCCATCAGTTCTAGTTAGTGGGAGTCGAATGCCCAGTCTTCTCCACTAACTCTAGATAGTGGTTTCTTCCCTCTCTCCTATATATGTACATCTCTTTTTTATGGTTAATGCATTGTGGGGTTAATCCAACTTCGTGTGGCTTTATTTTTGCTTCAGATTTGCCAAGATACACTGGATTGATTACCAAGACTGACCTCGAGCAAGGAAAGTTTGGCAATTGCACGCCCTTGCAAGTTATTGAAACAAGAATGAAAAGCAAAAAGAAAGCCACATGAAATTGGATTAACCCCACAATGCATTAACCATAAAAAAAGAGATGAACATATACAGGAGAGAGGGAAGAAACCACTATCCAGAATTAGTGGAGAAGATTGGATAGTCGACTCCCACTAACTAGAATTGGTGGCAAGTTAACTTCCTCAAGAATCGCAAGAGGTGGCAAGCTAACTCTCACTAACTAGGACACCTAAATAGGCTTAACACCATGTGGAATTATCCATGTGCATGTAAATAATGCATGAGATAATATATACACTAACAACACCATCATGCAACTACTATTCATTCATTTATTTAAATTTGTGGTTTCAAAGTGGAGAATTATTTACAAGCTTGGCATCTTTGTATGTCAAAATCCCAAATCTATGGGAGTGAACCCAAAGGGGCAAGGATATATGTGAGACAATCTTATGACAACATTCATAAAAGCCCCTAATTGTGAGAGTTTAGCCTTGTATCTCCTCAAATTTTATATAGTTTGATGGTATAATTGAATGGTATTGTGTGTAATATCTACCCTTATATTGCACATTTCACTTGTGTTGAATTTTGACATGATTTATCATATTGTCTCATACACATAATTCTTATAATAGCATATCAAATTATTCTACTAACTTTCTTGATGCATTTATCTAAAAAGGATTTCAATTCTACTTTGCCAATGTGTAAAATTGGACTTCTCTAGGGTTTTGAATTATATGGACATGTGTTGCATCCACTTCAGATTTATCATAATGATTATGATCACTCATTATGGGGGAATTTTTTTGTTCTCTTATGGTGGGGCATGTTCACTGGCATGTATGTCTAGAACATGGTTGTTAGCTTATATACTATTTTTTACTACCTCCAACATGTCTGTAATTGAAGTTGTCATATGCATTATTAAGATTTAGTGGATTATTACATACAAATGTAAATATATGAATTGTAAATTTAATAATTATAAAATATATCAAGTGTAAATTTAACATTATAAATTAGTATAGATTTTGGTATTTATAGCTATGTATATGCATGTATAGTTGTATATTTATATATACAATTGTATATATGCATATAAAACTATATATATTTGTATTTAAATACATTTGCACAAATCTCTACAAGCATTAAAACATGTGGAAAATATAATTAAAGTAAATATAATCACTGTAAATATATCAAGTGTAAATTCTAAAACTATAATTAAATGTAGTTTTCTAGCATGTATAGCTATATATATGCATTTACAAGTGTATATATGTATATAAAGTTTTATATACCTATAGAACTATATATTTATATAAATACATTTGCATAAATCTTTGTAGGCATTAAAACGTATGGAAAATATAATAAAAGTAAATATAGAAACTATAAATATATCAAGTGTGAATTCTAAAGTTGTAAACAAATGGAGTTTATTGACATATACAGTTATATGCATATAAGTTGTATATATATTTGCACATATATCTAAAATCAATTAAACATATGGAAAATATGACAAAAGTAAATATAGAAACTATAAATATAACCATTGCATATATATCAAGTATAAATTCTAAAAATGTAAAAGTGTAGTTTTTAATATTTTATTAAAAAAAATGGTTGAGAAACTATTAATTGTTACACCACTAAATACTTGTGAAGGCACTTTAATTACATATAGAACTATATATTTATATAAATACATTTGCACAAAACTTTGTAGGCTAAAACGTATGGAAAATATAATAAAAGTAAATATAGAAACTATAAATATATCAAGTGTGAATTCTAAAGTTGTAAACAAATGTAGTTTTTGACATATACAGTTATATGTAGTTATATGCAAGTAAGTTGTATATATATTTGCACATATATCTAAAATCAATAAAACATATGGAAAATATGACAAAAGTAAATATAGAAACTATAAATATAACCATTGCATATATATCAAGTATAAATTCTAAAAATGTAAAAGTGTAGTTTTTAATATTTTATAAAAAAATGGTTGAGAAACTATTAATTGTTACACCACTAAATACTTGTGAAGGCACTTTAATTAAATGGGAGATGTAAGTGGAAGTGAGAGTAAGTATGGATAAATGTGCAGTTGAAGGCCCAAGTAGAGGAGATGTACATTTATTTATGATAATGGGAGACATAAGTAGAAATAAGAGTAAGTATGGATAAATGTGCACTTGAAAGCTCAAGTAGAGGAGATGTACATTTATTTATGATACCCTAGGAACTGTTACTGTCATGTGGATGTCTAACTTAAACCCATTTGACTTTAGTGGCTTTCAAAAGGGTAGATTTTGTAATACATACACATGTAATTTATTGGAAAAACTATACTTTTTATAGTAGGCATGAGTTTTCCACAATTCATGAAGTTAATAGGGAGGGCTTCTAGATTCAACTGTGTGTAAATTTTTGTATTGACGTTTAGGATCACACTTAGTGATCCATCATCCTCTCCTCTTCCTAATGATGGATAACTAAGTGTGATCCAAAAATACCGATGTAAAAATACACACAATTGAATCCAAAGGCACTCTCTACTATATTTTTTATTTTAAAAAACTCTAGTAATTTATACAAGTGGTCCTCTATTACAACTACATCATACAAAGATGCATACATGAATCACTCAAGATGCTATACAATTAATTTGTATTTGTATTTGTACACCTTGGAAGGTGTAGTTAGCACATGTACTACCTAGATCCTACTATAGTTGGATTCAACTACTAAATATTTTAATACATATATACTACTATTACAACTGCTCATCCATTAAATCTGGGGAGATTTTATTATAAATCCGGCCATTTTATCTGTCCCTTTTGAGAATCAGATGGTTAGAGGAGATCGTTGGTGTTGTTTTAATACCCAGAGCAACTCACTCACATTAGAAGTCATTTCCAATGACCAACTTCAAACTTAGATTCAATGCACATTTAAAGACAATATACAAACATGGAAGCATCTGATTAAGTTTGGTACGTTACAGACAACATTCGCATTTAAGTTTGGAAATAAAACGACCTGCGGGGTGCGAGCCCACAATCCATTCCATTATGAACAGGACCTACCCACACCAATATCAATACGTCCATTAAAGTCTGTGGCATAAATATAAGACCTACTAAACAAATACAATGAAATCCTCACAGACCTGTCACTGGGGAATCTTGACGGCCAGTGGCTTGCCACGCTGCTCATATCTGAAGGCGTTGACGATCTATTAATAGCCTGGACGTCTTCAGCATTTTACGAATAAAAGATAAAGCTTATCGAATGCCAGAAGACATTGTGATGCGATCCATGGAAAATCCCCCGCAGACGACTGGGGTAGAAGAGGAAAGGCATAAACCTTTCTTGCCCAAGTCCGAGGATGATGATTTTGTAGATTTGAAGTACGTAAAGCAGGGATATGCTTATCGTCTGTGGAGTGGTCTGGAGTTTTGGATCCCTTTCCTCTCGGCTGTGGTGGCTTCTTTTTTGTTTCGACGTATCTATATTTGGTGGACAGATGAATTTGATGCGTTGGATATGGGCGTGGTGTGGATAGTTTCTTGCTTTATCTTGGCTACTACCTTACGTCTTTCCCGCCTGTCGAAGCAAATCTACATGGTGGAAATGTCTTGCTACAGGCCTCCCAAAGCTTGGAGAGTTCCTTTTCATCACTTCATAGAGCACGCTTATCTCTCTGGTAATTTCATGTTACTCTTCAATCAATTAATCAATTAATCTTTGTATATTGTTGGTACTGTGTTTGTTTTCATCACTTCATAGAGCACGCTTATCTCTGTGGTAATCTCATGTTACTCTTAAATCAATTAATCAATTAATCTCTGTATATTGTTGTTACTGTGTTTGTTTTCATCACTTCATACGTTTATCTCTGTGGTAATCTCATGTTACTCTTCAATCAATCAATTAATCTCTGTATATTGTTGTTACTGTGTTTGTTTTCATCACTTCATACGCTTATCTATGTGGTAATCTCATGTTACTCTTCATTCAATTAATCTCTCTCAATTATCAATCTGTCTATCTACCCCTTCTCTCTCTCTCTATATATATATATCTCGTTTGCCTTGAATATGTATATATATATCAATTGCCTTGGACATGTATATTGATAACTTTTAGATCTCTGGATCTACCAATCTGTCTATCTACCCCTTCTCTATATATGTATATATATCGAATGTTTGCCTTGGAATGTGTATCGGTAACTTTTAGATTTGTTGCACAAAAGAGAATTGTGTACATTTTCTTGCAGCAAAGGATGATTCTGTCTACCTACCTTGTCTTTATATATAGAGTTTGTGTTGGACGTGTATTGATAAATTTTAGATTTGTTGTACAAAGGAGAATTGTGGTATATTGATATATGTACCTTTTCTTGCTGCACGGGATGATCCAATCAAATCCAGGTCTGAATATGTATTGGATGTTATTAATTAGTTGTAGATGAATATGTATATTTGTTTAATTATTTTATTTATATATAATTAAAAAGAATTAAAATATTTTTTTCCTAATTTTTTTAAAATATATCATTTTATCTTAATGTTTAAAATATACATCTTAAAATTGCTTCCTCACATTTACATTGCATTTTAAATTTAGGAATAGATTTTGAAAATATTCTATAAATATATAATCTTATAAATGAAAGTTTAAAAGGTGGGAAATAGATCTATATATACTATATTTAATTTAGTAGTAATTTTATCTTTTATTTCATTGGATAATAAAGTGAATGTAATTAAAAGGTCACATCTTTAGAGTTTTATAGTTGAGATAAATTTTATGGGAATTTTAGACTTTTTCGACTTTGGACTTTTTTAATTGTAGATTTTGATTAAAAAAAGGCTTGTTGTGTTGTTTAGTCTTGTTTCCTTAAAAAAGGTGGTTAGGTTGATGTCACTATAGGTTGTGCATTTCATGATGTAGTTCTATTATGTCTCCACCATCCCCTTGTTACCAAATATGTATGTTTCATTTCCCACTCTTCCTTAACCATTGTCAAACTATCAATCTCACGCTAAGATGATATGAACTAGTTGTTAACTAGACCATCAACATTTTTTCCTTCAACTTGAGTTTTGGTCTTGTGTGGGAATTTTCATTATGGTAACACGTGGGGTTAAACTCTTTGATATAGTATACTTTCTTCTGCCCAATTTGTTTTGTCCACATGGTTGTTGGATTTTTTTCTCACATGCACTTTTTTATTTCCTCATTTGTGTTTGGACACTCTTACATGTTAATGTCTTATTTACTCATCCATTTATTATTATGTTATATTCATGTGGTTTCCTTTTTCTTAGCTTTTCCTCCATCACCATTTTGGACCAATGATGGTTCTCCATACTCTGTGTTTTTTTTAGATAACATAATTCATAACTGATTCCTCTAACAAGAAAATACCTAATTTAGCTAATAGAATCTCATACAAAAGTAAAGCCTTGACTTTGAGGTTGCTTGTGATTAAATGTTTTTGGATTCTCTTTATCTACCTCCATGTTTGGCATGATGCATTATTACTCCAAACTTCACACCTATAAAAGGATTACTGGTGTGGCAAGCAAGTTGAATAGAGTTCTCTTGGTTTTCAAGTTCCCTAATTCTACATTCTTGCATCTATTTTGTAGTGAGTATAAAACCTTCCAACCCCCTTATGATATTTTTTCCTTGCATGTCTCCCAACTAAACATGTTGTGAAAATCAAGCCCAAGGTACTTGTATTCTTCCATCACTTCCAATGGGCTTCCCTCGAAAAGGAAGTTAATTCATTTCTTTATTCTTTGTAATAAAAAGCTCATGACTTTGGTTTTGCTAGTATTCACTTGTATCCCAATCTCCTAACACATCTTGAAAGCCTTAAGGTGGTCTCTCAAACTATGAGTAGTTTTTGTAATTAGGATAAGATCATCTATAAATAAGAGTAACTTTATGACATATCTTGCAAGTTGAATGCCTCTACCACCATCTTTGTTTATCTACCCCTCTAGCTTATCAATGTATAGCCCAAACAAAGTGAAGGAGAGTGGTCATCTTTGTTTGACACTAATGTCAATTCCAAAACATTGAGACATTCCTCCACCTATTTATTTTGATTTTGGCCCTAACCTACTCATAAATCTGATGAACTGCCACTCTATACTCATTTGAAATTTTGAGTTCCATCATCATGTTCCAAAGTTTGCCTCTAGGCACCATGTCAATTTATTTTTTAATCAACAAAGCAACAAAAAGCTTCTTCTCCTTGGGTATCCCATATTTTTCAACCAAGTACTTAAGGGTGATGTGGTGGTCAATAGTGGACTGCTTTGATTTGAAACCTACATGTTTTTTTTGCTCTTTTTCCCTCTTTTCTACCCAACTGCTAATTTTGTGCTCTACTATTATCCTCAATAACTTCCCAAGAAATAAATTAATCATAAGAGTGTGAGAGTTTGACAAATTGTTGATATCTCTATTTTTATAAAAAGAAATAACAATACTAGTCATCTACTCTATCAAAAACTTTCTTGAATAACATTATTATTGTATCGTGTGAGGACGGGCTATTCTTAAATATCATCCACTTCAATAGTCAAAGGTCAATTTTGGCCATTAAAAATAGGACAAATATTTAATACCACTTTTTGTTGTGAATGAGGTGTAAATTGCTATTGACTGTTTGACCATTAAAGTGGATGATATTTAAGTAGATTGGTGAGACCTCTATTCCACATTTTAACTCTTTTACCTGCAATTCATTTATATCTTATTCTTTAACCTTTCTAAACTCTTTATACCTTAAATTATATCTTCACCCAAAAAGAGAAAAAAAAAAGAGAAAGAAAAAGCTTAATTAAGACAATATTTTGTTAATAGACATCAGATTTCCACAGCCCATGAAGTAATAAGTTGAGTGTTTCAGGATTTGACTGTGTGAGAGTTTTCCCTTCAACATTTCGGATCACACTCCGTGATCCATCATCAGGAAGAAAAAACTGAAGAAGAAATGTTTTTCTTTCCTTTCTTTGAATCCCAAGAAGACACTTATTGAATATATACGAGATTGCAGTAGTTTATTTACCTATGTTCACATATAATTCAAAATGAGATTTCTTTAGACAATTTAGAATATTTATAGGCTCGATCTACTTCAAAGATGAGTTGAGCTTGAATGAAGACATAAAATTTAGGTCTTTTAACATGATTGACTAAGTGAGATTTTGTATACAAAATACAGGCAGGTTCACAGACAAGAGCGTAGAGTTTCAGAAGCGAATCTTAGAACGGGCAGCAGTTAGCGAGCAGGTGGCAGTACCGCCTCATTTACATCTGTTGCCGCCCATACAGACAACCGACTCCGCACGGCGAGAAGGAGAACTTGTGATGTTCAGCTGCGTGCAAGATCTCTTAGACAAAACCGGTATACGTGCAAGCGAAATCGGCATTCTGGTGGTGAATTGCAGCGTTTTCAATCCCATTCCATCGCTGTCATCGATGATTGTCAATAGATTTGGAATGAGGGATGATATAAAGGCGTTCAATCTCGGCGGCATGGGATGCAGTGCAAATTTGATCGCTGTGGATCTGGCCAAGGACTGCCTTCTCGCCAGCAACAAGGGCACTTACGCCATTGTCGTCAGTACGGAGAACATTACACAGAACTGGTATTTCGGAAACTATGAGCCCATGCTTGTCTCTAACCTTCTCTTCAGAATGGGATGCGGCGCTGTTCTGCTTACCAACAAAAGATCTGACAGGCACCGCGCTAAGTACAGGTTCTCACTCTTCCCTCCATAAAACCTTTGCCTAACATGTTTTTGATTCAATATAGAATAAATGGTGGTTGCCTTCTGGGCAACACATTAGAAATTGTAGAAGACAATTTGGGAAAATACTAAATAAATTACAGTAATGACTGTTCGGCCTTAATTACTGTTAAAGCTGAACGTACTTGTTCACCAGAGACTTTATCCTGGTTTTTTAATTCTTAACTTCTGAAGACAGCTGCTGCAGAATTTTATAGCTGGCACAACAAAAGTATTTTGTTTGGTGTAGCTGCTCAGAATTGTCTAAAACAGGCCGTTTACAGAAAAAAAAAGAAGTTCGGTAGCCATTTTAGTTGTAAATTACCTGTGATGGGCAATCCATCTAATAAAATAATATCCTTTTGTAAGAACACAAGCCAAGTAATCATAGGAAATAGTAAAATTATATAATGGATAGTGATTTAATCATGACCTTCAGAGAAATAGTGCTTGACAGTTTGAGAATTTTTTTTTTTTTTTGGTTTGGGGGTTAAATTGATATTAGGGAGACATCAGAAAGTAGGGGCGTTATGAAATAAATTGCTATAAAAATTTGGGAGTAATTTGAAATTGCTTATAATTTATATAATAATGAAAAGTAATTTAAGCACTACTTGTCAGAGAAATAGTGCTTGACAGTTTCAGAGACTGCAAGATAACAATGCATCTGAGAGACTGTAAGATAACAATGCATCTGATTTTTTTTGGGGTTAAATTGATATTTGGGAGACATCATATTTGCTGAGGCTGTTCTTAGATATCATCCACTTAAACAGTCAAAGGTCAATTTTAGCCAATAAAACTAGAACAAATATTTAACACTTTTTATTGTGAATGATGTGTAAAATTGCTATTGATTGTTTGACCATTGAAGTGAATGATATTTAAGTAGAGTGTATTTCTGATATGAATTTGAAAGCAGAGCCTTGCCAAATACAGTGTTCTAAAAAATTATGAACAATTTGAAATTTGATAGGTAGGAAGTTAATGTGGCCGACTACTAGGTCCTCTCCCCTATTTTCACAATTTATGTAAATGAATTTGAGTGTTTTTTAAGAAACCAAGACCCCTGTACCCTCGCTAGCTTTAATTTATAAAAGAAAAAAAGAAAACCAACCTACCATCCCTATAAGATTGTTCAGGGGTAGCTATAGGATTCTTATTGAAAAACTGTACTGTTGCGTACTCTTAGTGGAGATGATGTCCGTTATGTTGGTCTGTGAAGTCAATTTATTATATTCCAGCATTGATAAAGCAGTTGATGTTCGTGGTACAACATGTGGAAGTGTCACTTGCGCTTCTATTTTTGGAAATCCTTCTTCTAAAAGGATTTGATTACTTGCATGTTTTTTTGCAGTTATTTAAGTTAGTTGAGCTTGAATGTGAGCTGTTCTTAAATATCATCCACTTCTACAGTCAAAGGTCAATTTTGGCCAATAAAAATAGGACAAATATTTACCACTTTTTATTGTGAATGAGGTGTAAATACTAAAATTGCTATTGGCTGTTTGACCATTAAAGTGGATGATATTTAAGTAGAGTGGAATGTGAACGCATGGTAAAATTCTGTAATATCGAATTTCTTTTGAGATTAATAAAATTATTGAGAGACCTTTGAAATTGGTTTTTCCTGGTACATAATCAGATTTTTCACAGTATTATTCTGAATTATAAAATTATTGAGAGACGTTTGCCCGTGGTTTTTCTTGATACATAACCAGGTTTTCCACGCAAATCTATATGTTATCCTGAGTTGAGTTGTATGTTTTATTGTTTTTCACTGTGTTACTTGTTTATTTCTACATTCATTTAGTAAGCAGAGTTTTATAATCTGTGCAGGCTGATGCACGTTGTAAGAACGCACAGGGCTGGCGCGGGCGACATGGCATACCATGCAGCCTTCCAGGAAGAAGATCCAACAGGAAGAGTGGGCGTGTGCCTGAGTAAGCACATCATGGAGATCGCCGCAGAGGCGCTCAAGACCAATTTGCGCTCTCTTGGGCCTTTGGTGCTTCCCTACCATGTCCAGGCGCTCTATCTCTCATCTAAATTTCTCTCCAAACTGTTTAAAGGCAACAAATCAATGAATAAACATTATATACCAGACTTCAAGCGCCCATTTCAACACATCTGCATTCATTCAGGTGGCAAAGCGGTAATCCGTGCTGTAGAAAAGGGGCTGAATCTCAGCAGTGCTGTTGCAGAGCCTTCTAAAATGGTGCTCTACCGGTTCGGCAATACATCCTCTTCCTCCACATGGTACCAGTTTCAGTATCTGGAGTCCAAGGGCCGGATGAAAAAGGGTAATAAAATCTGGCAGATTTGCCTCGGCAGCGGCTTTAAATGCAACAGCGGAGTGTGGATTGTAAATAGAGATATTCCTCCATCTGGTAACAATGCTTGGTCTGACTGCATTGTTGAGTATCCCGTTGAAATCCCTGATTTCTGCCCTATCTAGCTATTATTATTTGAGTATTCCTCAACGCTATTGTTTTTAATTATCAGTTGCACGAATTTATCAATTGAAATATGGATAATATGCATGTAACAGTGCGCTTCTGGCCTCAAATTTGATTATTTTGAAGGTTTTCGCTCGAGATTATCGTTCAGAAAGCATCAGTAAAGATTTATACATTTACAGGTGGCATTTTAATAAAGTCTGTATTTTATTTTTTTCCTGGTGGGCTGGTTTTCTAAAACTGTATGTTCATGTCTAAGGGTTTGAGCTTAATTGGTTAAAGCATTGAGTTTTCATTGTGGAGACCCAGTTCAAATCCCAAAGGGACATCTAACATGGAATTCTAAGTTGATCATTGGCTTTGAGTGTGGAGGTGGTTTCTAAATAAGTGGATTTTTAAGTTGTGACTCTTGGTCTTCCATAGGTGGTTTTTAATGTGGTTGCTCAAAAGGAGCTTGTATTAGTCCCATGGTTGTGCTCGCAAGAGCTTGTATTGGTCTCATGTTGATGCTCATATGAGTAGCTTGTATTAGTCCTATGGTTGTGCTCGCAAGAGCTTGTACTGGTCTCATGTTGATACTCATATGAGTAGAATATTTGTAAACGAGTCTCATGTTGATGCTCATATGAGTAGAATTTTTGTAAACGATTGTGCTCAAATTTTAGTTAAAGATTAAAATGGTATTACTTGTAACAATCAGTTTTGAAAAATTTGGCACACTTCAACTTTTCAAGATTTATATTAAAATGTTTGGTTGATACAAATTTGAACCTAGTAAAATCCTTATTTTTAGGTTATTTTTAATATTGAACACCAAAATTCGTCTTTGTTTATGTGCTATGGGTGTTGGGAAGAGCTTACAACGCACCGACAGTTAAAAACTTACTGATAGATTGACATAAATCGACTATATCCAAAAACAAGTGATTTGAAACAGTCGATCATTATCAGCTGAACAGGTCGAACAGATTTATCAAATTCAATGGGAGTTGAAAATTTTTAAAACAGCGGACACGACAACGTGCCGGCTGTTTATGGTGAGCGTGCTCAGTTCCCTTCCTTCATTAGTCTTGTTTTTTATTTATAATAACAAAAATATGATTACATAAAATTTAAATTTAAATCAAAATAATTAAATGATGAATGACTTATAATTATATGGACACATCACAAGTCACCTTAAAATGTTAGACAACAAAAACAATTTGACTATGGTCAAAGTTTTTTATTCTTTTGAAATTAAAAGAACAGATTTATTTTTTTTGTTCTTTTAGTTAGGATTTAAATTTTGGTGGATGACAAATTAAGAAACATGCCACAAATTAAACTGCCGTTCACTAGACATCAAATTTTCATTTTAAAAAATTATCTTGAGATTGGTAAATGAACTTAATGCTCTGAAAAAGTATCAAGCTTTCATGACAAATGACAGCAGCCAGGTTGTAGCCAAGGTTTGTTTTAAAGAACAAAAGGATAAACGTGCCTAGATTTCATAAATATCATTCTTAACCATCATAAAGGCTATTTCAGGGAGTTGTTCATTTCAATTTCGTAAGCAGCTTCCTCGGCGGGTGTGACCATTATTGAGCACCCGCCAACTTTGAAAGTTTCTATCTCACGTTGCAATTAATTGCCCTACGTTGGAAAGGAAAAATCATTTGGCCGAGGGAGCATTTTATGTTAAGTTCTAGGTACTATCTATTGATTGTCTCATATATATCCTTGGCATACGAGTAATTGGTACCGATGGTCTTGATTAGATTCACACTTCAATAGCTTCGTTCTATCTATTTTGGTAAATCAGAGTGCATCTTGAGATGTCTTACAGTCGGGGAGTGAGGTTTGTAATTTGAAGAGAGAGGTTAGTGTAAAGTGAAAGAATCTTTAACTTTCATGAGAGTAAATTAGATTAGAAAATATAACAGAACATTTAGTTTTCCAAATAAATATACAAGTATTAAATATTAAATTTTTGAAGAGAGAAACATCTAATATAAAAGAATCTTTTTAATACAATTTTTTATAAAAATTGTAGGCAAGGAGGTAAATATTGGATCAAACGTTGGGCATGAGGATAAAACTAAGAGGAGTGCTTGATAGATTCTTTCTTTTATATAAAAGGGATTGTAAGAACTCATTTTTTAATGTCATTGCATGGGTCAACATTTGAGTCTTATGATGATGTAATGCTATATATGCATTTTATTGTGCATCAGATAAATAATAAGCCATCTACTTTCCTTAGCCATTTATGCTCCTAGATCTCTTTGTTGACCTTTGTTAGAATCTCTATGTGTCTCTTTTACCTTCATGTTTTGCAACTCTAATTTTATGGCTTTGAATTATGATGGTTTTGTCTAATATGGTGAAAACATCATTGTGATTCTAGGAGCTTTGCAATGCTTTCACAACCTTCCCACAATTTTTCTTTGAAATGTTCTCAACCAAATATTTTGTAAATATTTTTAGATCTAAATTATACTTAGCAAAATATAACATAAAATTTATTGAAATAACCTCCACACAAATTTGATTCTAAAATATTAAAATTTATAGTGTCAATTTCACACAAAGTATGCTAGAAAATTAATCAATATTTACACATGTGAGATAAAACTTCACCAAAATGTTGGAGTTGATTTATATTCATGAAATGTACAGAAAAATGTTGGAATAAATCAGAAGTTATGTTAGTGTAAATTAAGCTCACTTAGGTACGACTATATTTAGTTGTGCATTCCTTAATTGGGCACATGCTAAGATTAGGTGTTCTTGTGCTTTTATTAACACATCTATGTTTAGCTAGGTGTCTAGACTAGCTTATCCTAAGTTAAGTAGTTACATGCCTATATTTGGGCCACTACTATTCATAGGCTTGCTTTTCCTATTCAAGTTGTTTATTCTTAGAGATGGGATGCCTATATGTACTTGCTTATTGAGCTAATACATTCATCTCTTTTGCTTTGCATATTGCTTGTGTTTTGACAGTGTTGAGTTGTGTGATTATTTTATCACTCATGACTCGGTACTTGCATTCTGCCAATTGATCATGATTTTGACAAATTATAGCAATACATTTGAATATGAAATCTAGAATAAACTCTGTATGTTGAAGCTCCCTTCTTCACAAAACTTGCAAACAAACTACTAAACACTATGCTGGAATCCAAACAATTTTTGAAGTGCAGATTACAATCTTTGTGTGAGATTTCCCTCAAGAAACCAAAATGGTTTCATCCTTAGATTAATGAATGAACACAAATGCTTAAACAATTTCGGCAGAGTTTTGGTATAATAAAAATGAGATGCTAAAATGAAAAAACTGCTTGCATTTTATAAATGTTGAAGGCCCATTTTTTTCTCAAATTCCAATGCCCCTCTTCTCTAACAAATAATAAATATTACTTTAATATTCTCTCTCCAATAATGCCCACCAAAAGATGTCATAACGTCCAATTGATTTCTGGCTAAAAATAGTGGGCAACTCCTCCATAAAAGCTTGTCTTAGAATAAGCTAAAAATAATGAAAGTTACACAAAGCCCATGGATTATCCCACACACCATTTTGGACCTGCTAATATACCATAAAAAATTTAATATTTAATTGCACTAGTTAACCAAGTTTGAAAAATATTAAATAGTTTAGGACCAAAATTAAATATTAAATTGAAAACATTTCCTTTCACTTTTCCCTAATCCCATAAGAAATATGGAATGGTCTTTTGGGTCCTTGAATTAAATTATGAGAAAGGGGACATTACATGCTTGACATAGAAAAATAGAATTCTAAATGCCACAACTTCCTCTTAAATTTTCTAATCATATAAAACTTTATCCTACCTTGTGAGCCTTGGAAATGACTCGTTCTTGAACCTTGTTAAGTTGTAATGAATTGGTGCTTGTAAATGTGCACATGCACTATGGCTTGATATTTACCAAGTCATAATGTGTACACATTATGGCTCGTATTCATTATAATGCATACACATTTGGTTGAATTAGAGCCCTTGTTTTGGCTTGTTTTGTGTTTTATATAACATGTGAGTGTTACATAATGCACACATGCACATTATAATTCAAATTATGAAAATTCTACCCATTTTGATATTTATTTTTATTGACTTTTTATTGATGTCTTTGTATGCCTCAAATACATATTGATTTTTTTCCATATTTTTTGATCTATTTATCTATATTTGAAAAAATTATATACGATTGTTGTACACTTCATTATCTACACATTAAAAAATGATACATTTTAATTATTTTTGTGGAAGTTACGTGACATGCATGCTCAATGATTAGTTTTTTAGGATACACCAACTTTGAAATATCACAAAAACAAAATATTCAATAAAAAATATATAACTTACAATACTACACACTATTAGCTATCTTTCCACCAATTGGTTTTAAAAATACTTAATGAAACAAAAAAATTGAGGGCAAACATCAAACACTATTATATTTTAGTGATAAAAACAAAACCATTTTGTGTGCACTAAGCATTTAACCCTCTTTAATCCAACAATTTTTTAAAAGCCTTGGTATTTTAAAAACTACAATCATAGCCTACAATTCTTATTCTTGTCACATCTTCAAATCTTGAATATAGAATCTCAAATTACTCATCAAAGTTTGGGTTTTTAATTTTAGAAATAAAGTGGCTAATTTTTATGTCTTTTGACCTCCATTTCCATGTGCATACCCCCCAAGCCTTTCATATATGTATTTTTGAGCCATTTTGGAGGACCCTCATACATTTTCATAAGGAAACTCTACCATTTTAAAAAATTAACCCTCTAAAAACTCCTATAGGCCTCTGTTTTTCCTTTCTCCATCCTAGTACTACTCCTACATAAACAAGAATGGTTTGGACATCCAATTGTATGTGGGAAGATCAACATTTATAATTTCCTCTGATAACAACTACAACATCTTCATCAAATCTACTCCAGTCTTGCAACATTATGTTCTAGTTTGGATTTTTTTATTTCTTGTGGTTTCTTTTTTCTTGTGAGTGAATTAGTATCCTTAGATTGTGTGATTATTTTTTCTAGAATGGATTAGTATTTTTCTTATTTACTTTCTTTTGTGTGTTGAATTAGTGTGTCATGTGCTTCTATGCTTTGTCTTGGCTTTGTTTGTTGTATGTACTTGTTGCTACAAGTATTTTCATGTTATTGCCTTCATTCTCTCCCTCGAACCTCATTGCCCCAAGTCTACACCATGTTATAGGATCCTTCACATCCTCTCTTGGATTTGATTTTTATTCTAGACCAACCCTCTTTGCATCATTTTCAATCTCCTTGTACTAGTCTAGATTTTCTACTCAATCATATAGCTATCCACAGAAGCCTTGAAAACCTTGAATTGTCCTCCTTGCTTTCTTTCCAACCCTCCATCTTTGTTGGCTTCATTATCATAGGTCCATTCACATTCACCTTTATCCTTCTAGGACCCTACAAACACGTGTCTATCACTAACCTACTTTCCTACAACCATCTAGATCCTTTCTCTTCACCATTTTGGCATCCTAACCTACTATCTTGTCTTGCTAGTGATCACACACCTCAAGCTTAAAATACATCCTTATTGATCAATTCTAACTTTTATGTAGGTGTCTAGAAGCCTCGTTTATTTCCTCTTTGTGACAACTTCCCCAAGCCCCATTTTGACCAATATACTTGTTGTCCTAGCCTTGGATCTGTATATTGTACTTCAAAAAAATTGTAGAACAACTTCTTAAACATAGATACAAATGGCACTCAAGTTTTGTATCATAGCCTAGACATTGTACTTAATGAATATTTGATTTTTCACTCAAAATTGTCAAATAACAACCTGTTACTTTTCTTTTAAAATTTGTTGTGCATTAATAATTAAGGCTAACATTAAAATTTAATCTGGGAATGAACCTTGGTTGTTTGTAGAACACTTGAACATTTAAACTCACTATTTAGAATAGCCTTCATCATCATATAAGGGTGATCCCATAATAGTGTGTTCCACTTTTTGACCTAAATGGAACATTAAAATCAAGATTTTAAACCAAATTTTCACTTTCTATCACCTATAGCAAGGAAACTATTAAGAATTTGAAGATGATGTGAACTAGTGATTTTTGAGATTTTGTGTGAGTGTGTACATAATTTTTAAAAATGATGTCTCTTTTTTTAAACATTTCGTAATAACTTGTTTTTTATAGGTTATAGTACTTTTAATGAGTAATATTATTCCATAATGCATAACATTT
Organism: Cunninghamia lanceolata; assembly: GCA_027924645.1. Taxonomy (NCBI): domain Eukaryota; kingdom Viridiplantae; phylum Streptophyta; class Pinopsida; order Cupressales; family Cupressaceae; genus Cunninghamia; species Cunninghamia lanceolata. Next base: position 10,943,813 of record BSBN01001011.1, on the reverse strand, counting down.
TTAGAAATAGTAAAAATTTATAATTTATTAAACATAGATCATTAACACTGATATCTAGTGCATGTATATTTTTTCATAATTTTTCGTTACATATTTTGTTTATTATTAATTTTTTAATTCAAATTAATTAAAATTTAGAGTAATATTATTGTATAACACAATTTTTTCTATATATATCCAAATTATTACTTTTTGTTGAAACAAGAACATCAATACGGAGTAGTCTATGCTCCTAAGCTAATTTATCCAAGGTTGATAAGATCTAATTTACAAAAAACTTAAGATAGACAAGTTCTTAATCCTAATTTAAATTAGGGGATAATGATAAGATCTAGATTTTACTTTAGCCAAATTTTTTATTTGGGAGATAGATTTGGTTCAAGGATTATTGAATTTGATGAAATGGAGGTTGTGTTTAAATAGGGGATATATTTGATATTGATGTGGATTTGATATAGTTTGAATTTGATGAAATGGAGGTTGTGTTTAAATAGGGGATATATTTGATATTGATGTGGATTTGATATAGTTTGAATTTGATGGGATGAAGATGTTGGTCCAAAGTAAGTCAATAAATGGTCAAGGTTTCTAAGGTTTCAAATGGGAAAATGGGATGATTAGGGGGGATGGAAATGAAAATTTTGATGAAATGGATGACTTTTAGAGAAGGATGATTTGGTGAAAATGGAAATGGGTGATTTTGGACCACTTTCAAAGTTTTTTAAAGTGCTAAGGATAGTCAATTTTTTGATTCGAAAGTTATTATGTTCGGTTGTCTAAGGTCACAGGCGAAGGCATTAATAGACAGAGTGCAGGCACTAACAAGGACAATGTATACGCTAATAGAGGGATCATAGGCACTGAAAGATGGATCAGAAGCACTAGCAGGGGGATCTTAGGTGCTGACAGGTCAAACCAAGGCACTGATAGGTCAAGCGCAGGCATTGACAGACAGAGTGAAGGCATTGATAGGCAGAGAGAAGGTGCTAACAAGAAAGGCGTAGGTGCTAAAGAGACTATGGATGTGCTGACTAGTTCAACTGATTGGTCGTTTGACTATTTGCAGAGGCACTAATATCTATACATCGAATGCACTGATAGAGATAACAGGTGCGCTGATAGAGATGGTGGATGCATTGACAAAGATGGATTAGGTGTTGAAAGACTCTAATTTTTGAATGGTTTTGTGTTTGTATTCAAAGGTTCTCTTGGAATGAGATTTAGCAAACAATAAGACACAATGGTTGATTAATAATTTAGGGAATAAAGGCTGAATGGATTTTATGGGTTTATCATAATGAATACACTTCAAGTACATAAACATTCCCTAGAACTATTCAAGTATGAGTGATTTCATGATGTGGGTCCACATGATAGAATACATATCCATGTTCTTACCTAACTAAGAACACTTCACCCTAAGCGGATAGCTAGGGATAAGGGTGTTGTACCTAATACCCCTTTCCTTGGAGGATTTAATGCCTTACCCAAAGAAAACTTCTATCTTGGCTTCAAGGAGGTATGATGGTGAGTAACTTCAGGGGGTGGTCCGCATCCCTTACATCACACTAGAAAATGATTGAAGGTCTTAACTAGGCTTTACAAGTGTCTAGGGGATGTCCCAATATACACTAGGTATGGGGGACAAATTTGTGAACAAGGGATTACCAAGCATCCAACCAATAACACCACCACTCCAGTCTCAATGGACTGAGGGTCTTGAGGGTTTTGTTTAGACCCAATGGGGTCCCTATTAAAGTGATTCTTTCAATCCTCACAATGTTTATATACCCCACCAGAACATGGGGTTGAAGTCATCCCTTGGAGTGGGTGTATCTCCAAGAAGGCCTCCTAGGGAAGAAGACACTGCTCACTTTTGATCCCCAAGATCACATGAAGTGCGAGGGGAGAGCATACGTTAAAATAGTGCTCCTTTAAGGTAAACACAACAAAGGATTTACAAAAAGACTTTTGATCCCCAAGATCACCCAAGGGTGAGAGGGGAGAGCATACATCCTAGTGTAAATCAAGACAAAGCATACAAAGTTCTTTTCCCTCTACTTTACTTTAATACAACTAAACTAGTGGAAAAAATGATAAACTTTGACCACAGGGCTGCAAGAAAGTTTTAGTAGTTTGTGAATAGGGTCTTGGTCAAATGTTTTGAAGTTGCAAGAAAGAAAAATTAGTGCCCAAAAGATAATATAAATTATGCTCAGATGAAAGCGCTAATAGATAGAATGAATGCGCTAACAAAAACTGTTTAGGCACTAAAAGCAAAGACTAAAGCACTGGTAAAAAGTACAAAAGCGCTGACAGACAACATAGAGGCACTGATAGACAACATAGAAGCATTGACAGACAGAGCCAAAGCACTGATAGACAACTCTAAAGCACTAAAAGAATGTGCAAAGGCACTAATACAGGATGCATAAATGCTAAAAACATAATTTATACCTATCTTTATCTACTGACAGAGGTGTTGAACTTGCAAATGGAGGCACTAAAACCAAGCTCAGATGCGCTAAACCAGAAAGCATAGACATTGTCCCGACGCAGAAGGCAAAAAAATATAAAATATATTAGTTTTTTATGATAAAATAGACAGAATAGATTAGTTCCTGCAAACAATGTTAGCTATCAAAGTAGGCTGCAAAGACATTAGTCCAAAACAGGTTGTTAGAGAAATGATTCTGGGCAAAAAAAGATTTGTAAATTGATTGAAAATCCTAGATAGAACCCTTAATTTCCTGCAGAATAGAATGTTAGGGGTAAGTGCAAAAAGTTGGGGGGCCAAAAAGTGGCCAAATTTTTTAAAAAAAAAAATTAATACATAACACGAGTGCGTTATAATGCGCTCGCATTATGGTTTGGTAATGACGAGCCTAAGGCTCAACAAAACCGAACCATAACACGCTCGTGTTATAACGTGAGCGCGTTATGACTAATTATATATATATAAAAGAGCATTTCTGCTCATTTCATTTCTTTATTTTCCTCTACACCCGCGGTCTGCAAACCCTAAGGAGTGTGCTTGCATTTTTGAAGACTCAATTCAACATCAAAATCTTACCGATTCATTGCCAAAATACTGCCACGACGTCAAGTAGGCCAAAGGAGTAAGTTTTATTTTTTTTTTGTTTGAATTTATTTCTAAATAGGTAGGTTTGAGTTGATTTTTGATGTAAATTTCCTTAATTGTCAGGAAATGTTAATGCACCTCCTCCTCCTCCTCCTCAAAATCCATAAAATCTTGAAGAGGAAATCCCTGCCAAAGAACAACCTGAACAATAAACTCCTCCATCCATTCCTCGACATGCCCTTGGAACACAAGAAAATCTAATGGGGCAAATTGAAAATAATAAAAAAGAAATTGAAGACATAATTGCAAAGTTGAAAGATCCTTCAACTTCAACCTTGCATAGGTCCACGCTTGCTCAATCTCTTGAATCTATGTTATCAAATGTAGATTCAATTAGCAAGCAAATATCTAGTTGGTCAGATAAGAGGAGAGAGTTTAGAGATTATTATGCAGACAAGCTATCATATGAAGATGTGAAAAGTTACAAATTACAAAATTAGACTTGTGTTCCATTTTCACAAACCCACAAACAAATCAACCTCCACCCATTACATGCAAGAGGTTCCCTATCCATTGGTGCAACAACCAAGCGATAAGGGACAATTTTGGGTAGAGGTGGTGGATGTTTTTTGACCATCCACCATGCAATAATAATGAGGTCCTGCAATACTTTTTGAGAAAACCCTACTGCGAATTTGTCCTCAATAATGTGCCAAACTATTTCAATATGTGGGACTTCCAGGGTAGAGGTGGGGGGTCAGTACAAGATAGACTAGGGGCACATGTTGACCCACAGCGGCCAGTGAGACGAGTAATCAGCAGACCAGCCCATGAGCATGTTTCTATCCCTTCCATTGTGAAGGAGAGTGTTGAGGTCAATACAATTCAGTCCATTAATGCCTTGACCCAGAGCATCATAGAGCATGCTAGTCCTACAGCACAATGTGGGTTGGGAGATAGTGTGAGGAGTAGGGTCCCACCCCATGCTTGTTAGACTTGTGGGTCAGCCTTTGGTTATGACCCCATGGATAGTCAGGATGCAGGTGCATAGGCTACATCTGCAGCTGAGCAGATGGTGATGACAGATACCCTCATGAGTGAGACTTTCAGCCTTGATATTCAGGTAAATATTAGCAAGTTCATTGAATTTAATTTATTAAATTTTATTTTTGAAATGCAAGATTAACTAATTTAGTTTGATGATTTTAATGAAATTTTAGGGTCATAGCATTGATGCAGTTTTCAGTGATTCTCCACCTGCATATTACACTACATCATCTAATGCCAGGGTATGTAACTAGTAAACAATTATAAATATTACATGTGAATAGCATTGTTATATGAATCGTATTCTAATATCTGATTTTGGATGTTGAATAGGTTAATATTGGAGATTTCATGGTAACACCTGCTAGCGGTGCTGGACTTCAAAGCTTCACGGAGGTAATAAAATAAATAGTTTAATGACTGAATTGTACTTACTAGATTTTTGTATGTGACTTGTGTGTTTTATTGTGTGTACTTCCATGTTTAGGTGAACGTGTGTGTATGTTAGGAGCCATGATTTACATCACTATTATAGTTTTCATAATTAAATAATGTTGTTTTATTTCCAGATGATGCAGGCTGTGGAGACACCTCCCTATGTTCATAGGGCAATGGAGCATGGTGTGACCTCTGCAATTCATAGCTCCATGCCATTGACAGGGGTATGAGGCAGATTAGTAAATTTCAATTTACATTCATTGTTATAGTTGTTTATTTTTGAAAAATCAAAAGATTATTGATTTGAAGTTTAATTTCTATCTAGATGGTTTCTATAGGACATGACATCACCACCGCCTATTCCTGCTACTAAGGCAAGTGAGGAGACAGGTTATATGGTAGCTGTAAGTGATTATTTTGTTAAATATTTTATTTTTTATAACATGTAATTTCTATATATTAATGTCTATACTTTTTATTGTAACAGCTAAATATGCAGGAAGAACTAAATAGGAGGAGCAGCCCTAGACCAGCCACATACGCATCTCCATCCCCTAGAAGATCAAAGGCTGCCTGTGATCTATTCTCTTCACCAACCAGAGGGGAATGACTTTTTATTGTGTTCATTTGTTGTATGCCTATATGGCATTTGTGGACATATATTTTGTATTGCATATAGTTAACAATGTATGCCTATATGGCATTCTTGTAAGCCTATATGGCTATTTTGTATATATGTTATACTTATATCGACAGATATTGATGTATGCCTATATGGATATTTGGTTAATACAAATCTCTTTTATTGATGGCATCCATACTTGCATTACAAATTCACGTTTGAATGGATATTTGTAGATGGCTACTTCAAATATTTAAAGTCCAATTGTATTACATAGGATGTTTGTTGATCCAATAAGCCAGCTATTATTATTCAAGTATCACCTAAACCTCATTTTGAAACTAAAAGATAAAAGTTGTATTTAAAATAAAAATGAATTATCATGTTGAACAGAAAATATTCATATTCTTTATGAGTTTCTCAATTAAAAATATTCAAATGAGTATGATGATCCATATTCTTTATGAGTTGCTCGATTGAAAATATTTCTTAATTTCTTGTTATTATACCATATTGGGATGCAAAGAGTATGTTTGTTGTTTTGAATAAGATAGTCAAAATCATATGCTTATGACCACCTAATGACCATTGTGGTTATTAAATGTAATTCCTCTTGCATATAAGGTGAGGTTATGAGATTACATTGAGTCTTACCTAATTTTAGTATGCAAAATAACATTGGGGCTATAGGCTTCCATAAGTCATCAACAATCAAGGTTCAAGGTTGTCATTGAAGTCAAAGGGTCAAGGTTGTTTGTCATTGATGTCAAGGTTGATGCCATGATGTTGATAAGGTGATACAATGATTCAAGGTAGGTGATGGTCATGAGGTGCATGATGCTGTGAATATGGTTTTCATGATAAGGTCTCTCAATTCATGTTGATGTTGCACAAGACAAACATGGTTGATATGATGCAAGGTTCATGTTCATGGTGGATGTGGTTTTGTTCATGCAAGGTTTTGTTTTGAATATGGTTTTCATGATAAGGTCTATCTTGAAAGGTTGATATGATGCAAGGTTCATATTCATGGTGGATGTGGTTTTGTTCTTGCAATAAGACGTTAGAGAAGACACAAGCTTTCATAATCATAATCTTACTAATAGTTAGGGTTTGCATATTGGGCATTAAACCCTAAAAAGAATCTACTTTTCTTAAGACTTTAAAACCCTCAATTGCTTGTTGTGTGTAAAGTGCACTTTTGTTTTAATTTAATATTGACTTATAATCAGAAGTTACTATCACTTAAATCAACCTACTAAAGGGTCTTTAAGTCATTAGTTCACCGACCCTTCAACCTAACTCAACTGGCATCTCTCGTAAACTCTCATAAGCTCGAGTGCCATATCATAATTGAAGGTCATATTTAATTGATATGAGGGTGGGAAAAAGGATTGGAAGGTCAATATTTAAAAGGAATTTGGAATACAAATAATCATCTCTATGTGGTTGAATTTGATGGGCATGCCTTTATAAAAGGCTAAAAGATAGTTTTATGCAGGATATCATGGTATTTGTAGTGTTTGAAGATTGAAGACTAGTTAGTGTTTGTAGCTCAGACTTTTTCGGCATGTTTGGGTGCGAAACATGACCATACCTAGCCTAAACGTACCCATCTAGACGTGTTAGAATTGTCAGTTTGGCCGCACGAGGAGAAGAACAAAAGTTACACCCCTTTGCAACTTTACATGCCTCTTTTTGATAATTTTTGGGGCAGCAGAAAAATTTTCACCACAGGCAAACGCCTTAGAGATATAAAAAATTGAGAGAGGTTATTGTAGAGGGACCCTACGTGATCGCGTTGCCTCAGATGGAATGTATCTAAGTGACATGATTTCTGAGTAACAACTCGTCAAAGATTGCTACCTTTTTCCACTTTGGACTCTTCAGGGATATTGCTGGTACAATGTAGCTCAGACTGTTTCAGCATGTTTGGGTGCAAAACAGGACCATGCCTAGCCTAAATGTACCCATCTAGATGCGTTGGAATTGTCAGTTTGGCCACACGAGGAGAACAAAAGTTACACCCCTTTGCAACTTTACACTGCCTCCTTCTGACAATTTTTGGGGCAGCAAAAAACCTTTCACCATGGGCAAATGCCTTAGAGTTATAAAAAACTGAGAGACATTATTGTAGAGGGACCCTATGTGATCATTTTGCCTTAGAAAGAATGTATCTAAGTAACACAGTTTCTAAAGAATAGCTCGTCAAAGATTGCTACCTTTTTGCACTTTGGACTCTTCAGGAATATCACCGGTACAATGTAGCTCAAACTGTTTCGACATGTTTGGGTTCAAAACAAGTCCATGCCTAGCCTAAATGTACCCATCCAGACGCGTTGGAACTGTCAGTTTGGTCACATGAGGAGAAGAACAAAAGTTACACCCCTTTGCAACTTTACACTACCTCCTTCTAACTATTTTTGGGGCAGCAGAAAACTTTTCACCACCGGCAAACACCTTAGAGATATAAAAAACTGAGAGAGGTTATTGTAGAGGGACCCTACATGATCGCTTTACCTTAAATAGAATGTATCTAAGTGACACAATTTCTGAATAACAGCTCGTCAAAGATTGCTGCCTTTTTGCACTTTGGACTCTTCAGGGATATCGCTGGTACAATGTAGCTCAGACTGTTTCGGCATGTTTGGGTGCAAAACAGGACCATGCCTAACCTAAACATACCCATACAGACGTGTTGGAATTGTCAGTTTGGCCACACGAGGAGAAGAACAAAAGTTACACCCCTTTGCAACTTTACACTACCTCCTTCTGATGATTTTTGGGGCAGCAGAGAACCTTTCGCCATGGGCAAACACCTTAGAGATATAAAAAACTGAGAGAGATTATTGTAGAGGGACTCTACATGATCGCGTTGCCTTAGAAGGAATGTTTCTAAGTGACACAATTTTTGAGTAACATCTCATCAAAGATTGTTGCCTTTTTGCACTTTGGACTCTTCAGGGATATCATCGGTACAATGTAGCTTGGACTGTTTCTGCATGTTTGGGTGAAAAATAGGACCATGCCTAGCATAAATGTACCCATCCAGGCACATTGGAATAGTCAGTTTGGTCGCATCAGGAGCAGGATGAAAGTTACACCCCTTTGCAACTTTACACTACCTCCTTCTGACGATTTTTGGGGCAGCAGAAAACCTTTCACCATGGGCAAATGCCTCAGAGATATAAAAAATTGAGAGAGTTTATTGTAGAGGAACCCTACATGATCGCGTTGCCTTAGACAGAATGTTTCTAAGTGACACGGTTTTCAAGTAACATCTCATCAAAGATTGCTACTTTTTTGCACTTTGGACTCTTCAAGGATATCATCGATACAATGTAGCTCAGACTGTTTCGACATGTTTGGGTGAAAAATAGAACCATGCCTAGCGTAAATGTACCCATTCAGATGCATTGGAATAGTCAGTTTGGTCACATCAGGAGCAAGATAAAAGTTACACCCCTTTGCAACTTTACACTGCCTCCTTCTAACAATTTTTGGGGCAGCAGAAAACCTTTCACCACGGGAAAATTCCTCAGAGATATAAAAAATTAAGAGAGGTTATTGTAGAGGTACTCTACATGATCGTGTTACCTTAGATGGAATGTTTCTAAGTGACATGATTTTCGAGTAACATCTTGTCAAAGATTGCTGCCTTTTTGCACTTTGGACTCTTCAGGGATATCATCGGTACAATGTAACTCAGACTATTTCAACATGTTTGGGTGAAAAATAGAACCATACCTAGCCTAAACATACCCATCTAAATGCATTGGAATTGTCAGTTTGGTTGCATTAGGAGCAGGACACCAAAAATGCAAAAGTTGCTTTGTGCAACTTGACAACATTGACACTTTTTTGCAATAGGACTCAAAGACTCAAACTGACCCCAAATGACTCAAAGTGACTTAAAAACAAATGAAATGGTCTTAGAAGACCTTATTACATACAATTGACTCAATCAAAACAAAATTTTATTTTTTGACCCCTCTTGGAGGCATGACAACCTAGGTGCCCCTGCACCATTAGTGCAACTGAAGTCGATAAAGTTTTCCTATTAAGAAAAAGAGCTTCCCTTAGCTTCAAGAAATATAAATATTCTATACTGCCAAGGCCAACCACGTGAAGGTGGAATCTCATGTGGCCTCACCTAAGACCTAAGACACATGTAGTCTAGTAGACGTAGGACACCTAAGACACCTATTTTCTAGTCTCTATCTACCTAGTTGACATATCGTATATACCTAAGACATAATTAGAGACACCTATTATCTAGTTAGAAACTAGACACCTAGAGACACCTTTATTTTATACATTACCTAGATTTTATACATTATTCTTAGAATCAACTTTATCCATCACTTAGGTCTAACCCCATGAAGCATAACATGATGATGTAAAAATATGTATATGTGTAAAAATGCAGCAGGAAATAAAAAAAGACAAACCTTACAAATTAATATGCATACTTACAACTCAATGTAACATGACTTTACAAAATTAATGTGAATACTTACAAATTAATCCAATGAACCATCCGGGTCTGCCCTACTCTTTATTGTGTCAAGTATTGCTTCATGGTCAGACTCATGCACCTTCCACAAGCTTTTGTTTAAAGGTCTACCCCGATACTGTATCGAATGAACATTGGATGCCACGACAAGGTTCGAGTAATGAGGAATCTTCTGATGCGTGTCAAAGTCCCGAAACAACCAAACATTAACACTCTTATATGGGTACCTTCTAAGCCATGTTCTAGTAATAACCACTGATCCTGTAGGGTATTTGATGTTTTCTCCATATGTAACTGGGCCTCCAATTTCTTTCTGGCCTCAACACAATGACATAAGTAATAATCTATTCCCTCTTCATTATCTTCATCTGCAATAACTGCATATACGTGCCCTACATTGATATGTGTAGCAAATTAGATGAAATTAGTCAACATTACAAAAACACTACAAAGTAAGATGACATTAGAAATTTCAAAAACTATGTAAATAGATATATTTCCTGGTTGAACTAGATCTGATATGTGGTCAAAGTCAACTGATGATTCCATCTGTGTTAGTTCCAGTGCCGTCGAGGGTCGATACGTGTCAAGTGGGCTAAGATAACTTAACTGCCATTCATCAACCCACTCCTTTGACTCGCACTCATCTCAGGCTTAAATTGTATAGGAAGAACAAAAGCATGACATCTTTTACATATGGATACTCCATGAACCTACAATTAACCTTTTGAAAGAGTGCATCTCACTTGATCCTGTCAGTGTAGAACAGTCCTCATATGGTGCAATGTTAGTATCATCTATCAACCAAAAAAATCTATGAACTGAAGACTTACCTTCATTACCTGGACCCATGGAAGCATTACACGACTTGATAATCAATTTTGCATATGTCAACTTTGCATTGTCTTTATACTTTAACTCTTCTCGTGCTGACTCTTTTGATACATGCTCCTGCACCATCATGCTCCCCCTTTCTATGCCCAGCCTCACAAAAGTTCCACATATGCTGAATACCTATAAAATTATGCCTCCTACTCAGCCAATAGAAATTTTGTGAGTTCTTGAATTGTGACGCACAATTATCCGACCATATGATAGGTTGGCTGAATGATATGCCCCTTCTAGCCAAATCATTCTAGAAAACCTGAAAGCAACCTTGCATGAACTCCATAGAATGTGTGTGATCATCACTAATATAGAAATTATACTCCCTTATGATCTTTCTGTCATCCTCTGTACTATCATTCGCATGAATGAATGCGATGTGCACAAATATAGAAACCTGTGTGGAGTTGTAATATTGTGATTGCACCTCACACTATGGCTATAGACTGTAGTTCTCTGCAAAGTCAATGACTGAAACAATGCTACCAACTGGAAATGTGTCCTTGCATAACTTGAATTGCAAGTCCAACCATCGAGCTCTATGGGCATGTCTTGCATACTCATACACTATGATGTCACGAAATATAGGCATAAACTAATACACTGGAATCTTTTCAAAAACCAATTCACACCTCTTTTCTTCTTTACCATCTTTTGTATTGTATGCCACTATTTTATACTTGCCAAACTCTACTAGTTCGTTTCCAACCGCATGTGTTCTTTTCATATGTTCACATATTGGCAAACGTTGCAAGCCACCACAATGATGGCATGTGCCATCCAAGCATAATTTCTTGTAGAATATTTTACCTTCCTCTCTTTCACATAAAATTCTTGATATGAAGTCTCTTGAAGATGTTGGTGGGGCACGTATGGCACAATCCTGCAAAACATTGTTAGTATGCATATCTAAACATATAGACCTATAAACATCAAAATGGTTAGAAAATTCAATATGTAATCTACAACAAGTAGTGCGTGTGTGATTTATCTTGACATATAAAGGTTTTAGCATTTCAAAATATCTTTGACAAATTTTAATTTGAGGATACTTCTCTAGAAATTTACCATAAAATTGTGTTTGAGTCTCATCCAAAAAATGCTTTGGATGTGGCTCACAGTTCTGACTACCAATTCTCCTTCTTACCACATCCTTTTAATTTGGAGATACCCTTGTGTAATTCTTCCAAAAGTCTTCAATTAGTTATCTCAATGCTTCAACAATTGGTTTATCTTTTCATGGTAGTGTCCCCGAGAACGCCCATAATTCATTGGCATTAGTGTCCTCAATTCTTTGGCATCTTCCAACGGCTCTTGATAATTTTTTCCTATTAATTCTCAATTTTTGACTCATCTTTCTAATGAGACGAGCTTTCCTCATTTGACTACTTACTATAGTCAATGTAATCACACGCCGTGTTGCATTACTATCTTTTGTGCGTGAGGTGTTACCCACACTCTCATACACACTCATTAGATTCTTGACAATAGATTTTTCACTTGAAGCCTCTGATGTTCTCAATCCAAGAATCTTCATGATGGACCTATACTTTATACTTTGCATCATTTCAACAAATAGTTGACATCTTGCAGTCTCATTTAACTTTTCAAAGAACAATCTCCAAATCTTATGAGCATATCTTCTACAAGTGCATTTTGAAATCTTACTTTCCATTAGCTACAAAATATTCTCATCAATATAAATCAAATACTTTGGCTTTCTATGTAAAATTCTAGGTGGTGTTAAGTTAGGTAAATTCATCTCAACATTAGGAATTTCATCAATATTTAAATGAGATGGGCTAGATGGCATACCTTCGATCGAAGATGGAATAGATGACATACCTTGAGGTTGAGGTGGGAATGATGGCGTACCTCCTTCATCACATGTGAGTGATGATGTACTCTCAACTTGAGATGTGGTAGATGGTGTCCCTACATGTTGACTTGCGGTAGAGGACATGTCTCCAACTATAGTATTCAAATCTCTCATAGCATGAAGTTTTTGCATTCGTTCTCTTTGTGCCGCCAATACCATATCTCTTTGTGATGGTTGTATTTCCTCTTCAATTGGCATGTCTTCATTTATCATGTCCAATTTCTTCTTCTCACGAAGTTCCCTCATAGCCACTGCTTTCTTTGCATTCTTAGCTTCTATCTCTTCCTGTGTTGGTTTAATTCTTGATTGTTTCCTCGGCATGACAGAGAATTTGTCTGTAGCATGATAAAGAGACCAATATTAGTTCCTAAGAAATGAATCCATACAAATAACTAAAATATATGTCATTCAACCCTTCATAGTAAATGTACATACAATCATCATGTAAAAGAGTAAATGGCACTCAACCAAAATAGGTACAAAGCATACAAAGCAAATTATTGCAGCCATGAAAAGAGTACATGGGACTTCATGCTTGAAAAGGTTGAGGTAGACCCAATTTGACATGTTTTTTGTTACTAGGGTTACTAGGATTTGGAATTGAGAAGGTGTTTTGTTGGTACTAGGGATACTAGGATTTGGGTGGCTTGTGAAGGAATAGACAACAATTGTTGTCTCATGTGCATGTACAAATCATCATGAATAGGTGCATAAGGAATGTCCTAGCCCAAGAAATGTGCATACAAATCATCATGTCATGTGCATACTTGTATGATCTTGGCACCTATTCATTTGTATTTTAACTTATTAATATGATAAGATAATAGTGGGATTGTATTTTTATTATGTTGTAAGGATTTATTCTTGTATATTTTGACATCATGGTATGTTAAGGTCTATTTATTACACATAATTATTAAAGAGCCCAATTGTAGAAAATATACATGGCATCAAATGAGATTGTAGGTTGTTTTCTTGATTGGGAATGTGTCTATTTTAAACATGTATGATAAAGCATGATAAAGTAATTCAAATAGAATTAAGGAAAATGTAAAGAACATGCATGTAAAGACTTGACATACCTAAAAAATGAAGATTCAAATGGAGAGAGTACCCAATTATGTAGTGTTTTTTTCTTCTTGCATCAAACTCCTCAACAATTTGAGTTTTTCACCACTTGCTTCCTTTTCAATGTCAAATTGAATAACACTCAAATATAATTACTAACAACAATACTATTAACCAATCTATAATGTTAAATTCCTAAAATTAAATCACAATTAACATTGCAACACTACAAAAATTGAAACTTGAATAGATATATATCAAAGTTGGTGTGAAAACTATGTTATTTCCTCCTCAAGTTGGCAAAGCAAAAAAGGTGGTGGAAAGATCATGCAAAGGTGGTAGAATGTGTAAGATGTGCATTTGAACTTCCCAATAGTATGAAAGCACTATTTTTTTGTCAAAACACGTGCATAATCAACATGAAAATAGAGCATGTGGGCCTGGATCATGAGGGTCAACACTTTTTTACCATTTCTATAGTAGGCATTTTGTCCTGCTATAGATTGATCCATAAATATTTGTGCCTATCTCACCTTTAATAGAACCTTTACAATATCTCACCTCTAGTTCCATTAGCTCATTCTATATCTCACTTATCTCTCCCCCTCACCTCTCTACCTCTCCCCTCTCAATGTCTCTTAGTCGCTCCTTGTCTACCTCAACCCTAAACCCTAAACCTTATCCCTAAACCCTAATCCCTCAACCCTCAACCCTAATCCCTCAACCCTCAACTCTAATCCCTCATCCCTAAACCCTAAATGTTGTCCCTATTCCTAAACCCTCAACAGGCTTGATACTATACCTTAAACCCTAATCCCTTATCCCCAAACCCTCCAACCCTATCCTTAATCCTTATACCCTCGACACTATACTTTAACCCTAATCCCTCGACCCTCAACCCTATCCCTAAACCCTCAACCCTCAAACCTTAACCCTCAACCCTCAACATTAAACCCTAATCCCTCAACCCTTAACTCTAATCCCTTGACCCTCAACCCTATCCCTAAACCCTAAACCCTAAAACCTCAACCCTCAACCCTCAACGTCAAATCCTAATCCCTCAACCCTTCACTCTAATCCCTCAACCCTAAACCCTTTCCCTAAACCCTTAACACTATACCTTAAACCTTAATCCCTCAACCCTAAACCCTAATCCCTCAACCCTCAACCCTAATCCCTCAACCCTCAACTCTAATCCCTCATCCCTAAACCCTAAATGCTATCCCTATTCCTAAACCCTCAATGGGCTCGATACTATACCTTAAACCCTAATCCCTTATCCCTAAACCCTCCAACCCTATCCCTAATCCCTTATCCCTAAACCCTCCAACCCTATCCCTAATCCTTATACCCTTGACACTCTACTTTAACCCTAATCCCTTGACCCTCAACCCTATCCCTAAACCCTCGATCCTTGAACCTCAACCCTCAACCCTCAACGTTAAACCCTAATCCCTCAACCCTTAACTCTAATCCCTCGACCCTCAACCCTATCCCTCAAACCTAAACCCTAAAACCTCAACCCTCAACGTCAAATCCTAATCCCTCAACCCTTCACTCTAATCCCTCAACCCTAAACCCTATCCCTAAACCCTCAACACTATACCTTAAACCCTAATCCCTCAACCCTCAACCCTAAACCTTATCCCTAAACCCTAATCCCTCAACCCTCAACCCTAATCCCTCAACCCTCAACTCTAATCCCTCAACCCTAAACCCTAAACACTATCCCTATTCCTAAACCCTCAATGGGCTCGATATTATACCTTAAACCCTAATCCCTTATCCCTAAACCCTCCAACCCTATCCCTAATCCTTATACCCTTGACACTCTACTTTAACCCTAATCCCTCGACCCTCAACCCTATCCCTAAACCCTCATCCCTAAACTCTCAACCCTTCACTCTAATCCATCAACCCTAAACCCTATCCCTAAACCCACAATAATATACCTTAAACCCTAATCCCTCAACCCTCAACCCTAATCCCTCAACCCTCAACTCTAATCCCTCATCCCTAAACCCTAAATGCTATCCCTATTCCTAAACCCTCAACGGGATCGATACTATACCTTAAACCCTAATCCCTTATCCCTAAACCCTCCAACCCTATCCCTAATCCTTATACCCTCGACACTCTACTTTAACCCTAATCCCTCGACCCTCAACCCTATCCCAAAACCCTCAACCCTCGAACCTCAATTACTCAACCCTCAACGTCAAACCCTAATCCCTCAACCCTTAACTCTAATCCCTTGACCCTCAACCCTATCCCTAAACCCTCAACCCTAAAACCTCAACCCTCAACACTCAATGTTAAACCCTAATCCCTCAACCCTTAACTCTAATCCCTCAACCCTAAACCCTATCCCTAAACCCTCAACACTATACCTTAAACCCTAATCCCTCAACCCTAAATCCTATCCCTAAGCCCTAATCTATCAACCCTCAACCCTAAT
Organism: Cunninghamia lanceolata; assembly: GCA_027924645.1. NCBI lineage: Eukaryota > Viridiplantae > Streptophyta > Pinopsida > Cupressales > Cupressaceae > Cunninghamia > Cunninghamia lanceolata. The sequence goes on along the minus strand of BSBN01001011.1, from coordinate 10,927,818 downwards.
CCATCAACCCTCAATCCTAATCCCTCATCCCTAAACCCTAAACATTATCCCTATTCCTAAACCCTCAACGGGCTCGATACTATCCCTCAACCCTTAACCCTTAAAACTTGAACCCTAAAACCTATCCCTACACCCTCAAGACTCGACACTATATCTTAAACCCTAATCCCTTAACCCTCATCCCTAGAGCCTCAACCCTAAATCCTTAAACCTTCAACCCTAAACCCTATCTCTAATCCCTCTACCCTCGACACTCTACTTTAACCCTAATCCTTGACCATCAACCCTATCCCTAAACCCTCAACCCTCAACCCTCAACCCTCAACTCTCAACATTAAACCCTAATTCATCAACCCTAAACCCTATCCCTAAACCATCAACCCTCAACACTATACCTTAAACCCTAATCCCTATCCCTCAACCCTTAACCCTTAAAACTTAAACCCTATCCCTACACCCTCAACACTCGACACTATATCTTAAGCCTTAAACTCTCATCCCTAAAGCCTCAACCCTCAATCCTTAAACCTTCAACCCTAAACCCTATCCCTAATCCCTATACCCTCGACACTCTAACCCTAACCTCAACATTAAATGCTAATTCGTCAACCCTAAACCCTAATCCGTCAACCCTAAACCCCAATCCATCAACCCTAAAACCTAATCCCTCAACCCTCAACCCTAAACACTATCAATAAACCCTCAACCCTCGACACTATACCTTAAACCCTAATCCCTCAACCCTCAACCCTAATCCCTCATCCCTAAACCCTAAATGATATCCCTATTCCTAAACCCTCAACCCTTGACACTATACCTTAAACCCTAATCTGTTATCCCTAAACCCTAAACCCTATCCCTCAACCCTTAACCCTTAAAACTTAAACCCTAAAACCTATCCATAAACCCTTGACACTCAACACTATATCTTAAACCCCAATCCCTTAACCCTCAGCCCTAAAGCCTCGACCCTCAATCATTAAACCTTCAACCCTAAACCCTATCCCTAATCCCTCTACCCTCAACACTCTAATTTAACCCTAATCCCTTGACCATCAACCCTATCCCTAAACCCTCAACCCTCAACAATATTCCTTAAACCCTAATCCATCAACCCTAAACCATAATCCCTCAACCCTAAACCCTATCCCTAAACCCTCAACCCTCAACACTATTCCTTAAACCCTAATCCCTTAACTCTAAACCCTAATCCCTCAACCCTAAACCCTAAACCCTATCCTTGAACACTCAACCCTCAGCAAGTTATACCTTAAACCTTAATCCCTCATCCCTAAACCCTAAATGCTCTCCCTATTCTTAAATCCTCAACACAAGACACTAGATACCTTAAACCCTAATCCCTTACCCCTAAACCTTAAACCCTATCCCTCAACCCTTAACCCTTAAACCTTAAACCCTAAAACCTATCCCTAAACCCTCAACCCTATACCCTCAACAATATACTTAAGCCCTAATACCTCAATCATCAACCCTATACCTTAAACCTAAAGCCTACACCCTCAAACCCTCATCCCTAGACCATATAACCTCACCCTTATATCCTAAACCTTAAATATTGTGTCTCAACCCTATACTTAAATTAAACCTAAACCATATGTGCTCTCAACCCAAGTCACCCTATGCCTTATATACCCTCAATCCATATCATAAACCCTAAACCCTAATCCCTGCGCCTTACACACTTAATCTTATACACTCAACAACCTGAATATTACCCTCAACTGTAACCCTCAACCCTCTACCCTCTACCTATTACTTAAGCCCTAATCCCTCAACCCTCAACCCTCAACCCTCAAAACTATACGGGCTCAAGTCCTTATATACACTAAACCCAAAACACTTACATACATACATGTATACATACAAACATACATACATACAAATATGCATACATACAAGCATGCATACATGTACATACATAAAAGCATGCATACATGTACATGCATACATACCTACAAGAATAGATATAAACATCCATGAAACATACTTATAAAATTTGAACATATCTCATTCAAAGGAAGACATAACGCGAGCGCGTTATAATGTGCTGACGTTATGTCAAACTGGGAAAACATGCAAAAAAGCAAAAAAGCACAACATAATGCGCTCGCATTATGTTGTGCTTTGGGAATCCCAAGCCTTGGGCTTGGGATTTGCTTTGGATTTCCAACCCAAAGGCTTGGAGTGCCTTTTCAACATCCATAGATGTGTTTTTGCAGATTCTTCAAGATTTCACATAATTTGTTCGTGCTAACCCTCAAATTTGCACGTGTTTCAAGGTCAAACAAATCAAACACCTGGGTAATGTTAGGCTTTCTCTTATCTATTTAACGATGTAATTTTTTTCACATTTTGACAATATTAGCCCTTTCATCTTTAATTTCTTTTGTTTGTGTGTCTGGTTTTGGGCAAAAACTACTATTTGGTCTTTTTTTATTGTAAATTAACCATTCATTGAAATTTCAAAAAAATTACATATTTAGAAACTAGACTCCATTCTACACATATTAAAAAAAATGATTTTCAATTAGTTTTCAAAATTTATAGGGGTAGCACGGCCAAAATTCTATTTTTTAGGATGTGTCCACTTTGAAAATTAGTAAAAAATTAAATATTCATCAAAAAATTATCAAAAAAATCAGGCATAAACTACATGCTATTAGCTAATTTTTTCACTAAAGCGATTTTAAAAATACCAAAAAAAAGTTAACCTTTTGAGGGAGCCACAAAACATGCTATGTTATGTTTTTTTGACAGAAACAACACCAATTTCTGTGGCTCCCTCTTTTGAACCCCTTAATCTATACCATTTTTTAAAAAAAGGTAGTTTAGAAAGTAGACTCAAAGCACTACAAACATTGTTTTGGTTGCATCTCCAAATTTTGAGTGTAACTATGCTCAATTTCTCATCCAAGGTCAGCATTTCTTGATTTTAGAAAAAAAGTGGCCACTTAAGACCCCTTTTTGGCCCCCCATCTTCTTGCACTTACCCTTAGACCTATAAACAAATGTCAAATGAGCTACAAAACCCACTATCAGTGATCAGAGACCTAAAAATCTTAATTAGTAGATAAACAAAGCAAAAGTGCTAATACAGACTATAGAGGCAGCATTGTCCCAGGATGTGCATGCGCTAAGACAAAACACTTAAGCACTAATATACTAAGCCTAGGCGCTAACAAAATAGTCCTAAGCACTATCAGATGAAGAGAAGGTGCTAAAATGTCTTGCAAAATTAGTGATTAATACATAGCTAAAGGCGCTAAAAAAGTAGTTGAAGGTGCTACTATCTCCAACGAAGGTGCTAATCCACAGTCAAATATGCTAACATGTCACCTACACAAAAACACACAGAATTTCTGTTATGGAGTAAAATGTTCACCCTTGCCATGTTACACCCACTTTAATAACACTTGGGTGGACCTAAAATAATTAATTCTTAATTCCAATGCACAAAACCCGAAAGATGACTTTAGGGCTGGCCTAAAAACACTTAATTAAGCTTGTCCGAAGTTTTTGGGGCTAAAGACAAGGGTGCCCAGTGTCCTAGTCCCTCCTTTAGCTTGGAGCTAATTTAAAGTTATGTCGGCTTAGGACATCTCCAATGATCATTCATGTCAGCCTCATTTGGTCTAATTCCCTAAAAATCAATAGGAATGCATATATAAGCAAGTTAGTTTATTCATTTGAACATCTCTAATGATTCTAAGCACTCTAACACTCTCTTCCTCTCTCACTCTCTCTCATGCTCTCTATTCTTCTCTAAAAACTCTATATGGTGGATTATTGTTGTTCTACTAACTTCTTGAAGGTCTTGTGAAGATCTCTCTACTTCTATGGGCTACACCAACTTCTTGAGTCAAGTTGTGACGCCACATCAAGCAAGCTAGGGTTTCCATGCTCATGGTGATTCCTTTCCTTCATGTTTTATTATAGCATTCCATTCTACTTCAAATTTGCCTATGCCCTCCTAGGGCACACACTCTTTGATCTCTTATCATTGCTATTGTTGATGTGGAAACACCATTCACAGAGCTTGACTTAGGCAAGATCCTAAATAGCACCAACCCTTTTTCCTTCTTGTTTGTGTGCAGGTCACATTTGGGGGAATATGAAGATAACAAGTGACAGGAGACAAGAAGACACATAGGTGGAGACACCCAGATCTGAACATCCTACAAAACTTAATTTGGGTCTAGGGCATTCAACGCCCTGGTACCTCTCTGCTCCAAAAACCAGGTTCTGATTCTCCTCTGTTCCCTAATCTATGCTATCATTTCAGAATTCCTATATTTGTTTTTGATAGTCATTTAATAGTGAATCTTTCTCAATTAGGGTTTCATGTTTCACCCTAGTTTGGTTGGTTGAATTTGGTTGACACTCCTTTATACAACAAAGGGACAAAACCCTTGTAGTTTGGATCTCCTTCTAAGGTAGAAGCCAAGCTCAGTTTGTGTTCCAATGTTGATAGAAGAGGGCTTGACCTAGTTTAGGGTTTTAAGATAAGTTTCCCTATTCCATCTAACAATTTCTTCCAAAAAAGATTAAATTCAGGGATGATTAGGTCCCACTGAGCATGCCAAATGAAGATGCTAGAATGAGGAATATGTTAGAAACATAAAGCAAACCAAAAATAAGTGATTATACCTTTAAATCTTCTCCATTCTAGTATCCTTGATAAGGTGGAGGAAATGCATGCACCTAGCTACAAATCCTAGCTTTGCCCAATACAAATCAATGTGGATTGCTCATTAAAATACCAACATAATGGAGGCAAGGATTTGGCTACAACTTGACTACAAATTAGCTATAATTTGGCTATGGAAGTGAGGTGATTTTGAGAGAATAAATGCAATGTAATGTGTAGTGTAAGTGTTGAAATGGTTGTGGTTAATTAATTAAGTGATTAACTTAATTAATATGGTTGTAGGAAATTGGGAGATGGATTAATTATTGGCTCAAATTAATTAAATAGAGGTTTACTTAATTAATTTGGTCATAGGGTTTGATAGGGTAGAGTAGCTAATTAAATAAATGAGATTTATTTAATTAACCAAGGTTTGGCTATAGGATAGGTGAATTAATTAAATAAATCCAGACTTTATTTAATTAATTTTAGGATAATAACAATGAGGGGAGGAATTAATTAAATAAATTTTATTTATTTATTTAATTAATTTTGGGTAGGTTATAATGAGGATTGGGATAGATTAATTAAATAAAATTAATTTATTTAATTAATTTTAAGGAAGGGGATAGGTTAGCATGGTGGGTGATGTTAGAAAATGATGGTTGTGAGGGAACACCAGTTTTAGGTGTCTACAATAACCAATAAATAATCTCCTTCAATCTCAAATCTTCTCAAGTCTGGAATTTCAAACATACCTGCAACCCAAGAATGAGAATGTGAAGCTTGGCTTCATTGTTGGTCCCTAATTTTAATCTCTTTGAATCCCTACATAGAGTCTCACTCTTCCAATTACTAACCAAGCAACCTACTCCAGAGAGCCCAGGTTACCTTTCGAGGCCCCACGAAGTTTAATTTTACCCACCCCTCCATTGAAGTGATCCACTTAGCCTCCTTTCATTTTTGACAGGACTTAACTCCACTACTCCCATTAATGGGAGTAATCTTCAGTCCATTCCAATGTTTTCTAATCCGGTTGTCCCAAACAATGAACCTACAATCTTTGGGGGGAGTGGAAATGGGATGGATGTTGACTACTTCCACAATGGCTGCTTCAACCTTATTCAGAAAGAGGCCATCAACAATTATTGTTCTTGAAAAATTCTCCTATTGCATTCTTTCTACAGTTCCCAAATCAAAATGAATGGGGAGATTATCCAAAAACAAAAAAAAGTTGCATTCCTCATCAACATTGGCCATGATTTGAACAAGGTAAGGATGTCATATGGAAGGACCCCAATCCATCCCAATTTTGCACATAGCCATCTCCAACACTCTTCTACAAATGGGCACCCCAACAAAAGATGATCTAGATTCTCCTCACTTTCTTTACACATTGGAAAATGACTGGGACCATGGAAACCTAGCTTAGTGAACCTGTCACCTGTAAGGATTCTTTTCTACAGAGTTGCCCAAGTGAAACTCTAGCTTTGGGTAAACACAACTTGTTTTAGCATAGATGAATAGGAATTTCAATCTTATCAACACCTTCTTCAGCCACTAAAAAGCCTATTTTGGCAAAGTATTCCCCTAACTTTCAGTAATTCCATTTCAAGCTATCCCAACCTGTAACAAGGCATATTCTTCTATGCTTAAAAATTTCATTCAATCTTCTGGCTTCATTCCTTGGAATACCAGTTGACTCCGTATCCTTCCACACCCAATAGGGGAGCCCATCCTTCTCCAACCACATCACACAATCAGCAATATGTATCACCCACATCTATGAAAGGATATGTTTGGAGATTCTAAATTCGCTATTTTTTTCAATGATTGGATAACCATTCCACAAGTCCTCCCAAAACAACACACTCCTTCCATCCCTAAGGTCCCAAGAGAGATGCTTGGTGATGATTAGTCTGCAGGCCATAAGAAAATTCTAGAAGCCCGATCCTCTGGGGGGATTGGAAGTGGTGAGTATCTTAGATTGGTCATTACTATTGAGATACTTGTTTTGGAGGATCTTTACCCACTTGAGCTCAGGCTTCAAATACACTCCCCATACTAATTTGGCACCCAACGCTCTATTTTGTAATTTTTGGTTCCTCAAGACAACACCACCTTCCCCTTTAGGTTTACATATCAAATCCCATGCAATCAGGGGTATCTTCTTCCCTTCTGAAGTACCCTGCCAGAAGAAGCTTCTCATATGTTTCTCCATTTTTTGATTTACTGCAGATGGTAGATTAAGACAAGACAAAAGAAAAATGGGGATGACCAAGATTACAACCTTCAACATTACTATTCTCCATGCCCAGGAGAGCCATAGACCCTTCCATGAGGACATCTTCTTAGTGCATTGCTCCAGCAAAGGATCTCACAGTCTTGTCACACATCCATTGTTAAAAAGAGAGAACCCCAGGTATTTGCTAGGCAGGCAACCATTTTAAAACTCCAATATCTTTTGAATTTCCACTTGCTTCTTGACCTCTATGCTAAAGAAGAACACTTCCTATTTAGCAGCATTGACCATTTTCCCTGAAGCTTTAGAAGAAAGTATTGACAATGTTTTTTATGACTATTGCTTCTCTTCTCTTGGACAATTTGTATAACATTGTATCATTCGCAAACTGTTGGTGGGTCAAAGGAGGCACATTTCTAGTCACCACCACACCTTCCCATTGGCCCCTATTGGAAGCAAGTTGGATCAACCTTCCTAATGCCTCTTCCATGATGAAAATAGAAAGGGAGATATAGGTTCCCCTTGTCTAAGCCCACGTGAGGTGCCAAAAAAACCTTGGGGACTACCATTGACAATGATGGAGTATCTGGGGCTACAACCATGCTGAAGATCCAATCTAACCATTATTTGCTAAAGCTGAAGGCTTCAATAACTTTGACAAGAAATCTTCGATCCACCCTATCATAGTCTTTCCTAATATCAAGTTTTATCATCATGCAACTTTTGTTAGACACCTTCATAGAATGAATGGCTTCCTGTGCAACAATTTCACCATCCAAGATGGATCTCCCTAGGATAAAACCACTATGTTCTTCTGTAATTATATCAAGCAGAATGAGCTTCAATCTATTAGAAACTGTAACATCAGAAAATGTCCCCTTGGGGGCTTTTCCCTCATAAGGTTTCGCTCTTAGGTCTTTAGTATGCATTTAGGACATCTTAGTTCATATTTTAGCATTCCGATGGAATGAGGCCTAGGTTCCATGGCAAATTGGACCTAGGTGGACCCCTTGAGCTGTACCTTTCCCAAAATAGGGGGGAGGACTTGGGTGCCCTAGTCCTACCCTATTTTGGGGCAGCCCTAATTTCTAGGTGTTGGTTTATGACCGTTATTTGGTTATTTTACCGACACAATAAAGTTTGATTTTTAAAATCTTAGCGGGAATGCTTGTAGTTGCATATATAAGCATGCTTAGGCATTCATTTGTAAACTAGATTTCAATTAGATGATCATTGTGAACTCTAGGCATTCTCAAGGTGATTCAAGGCTTTCTATTGTGTTGCAAGAGCAGACTTGTATGTTTTGTGTGTTGATATTTGCAGATTTGAGCTTCAATCTCCTCATGGCATGAAGAGCATCTTCCTCCATGAGAGCTTCACTACAAGGTGACATATCATGGTGTTTTTATCGTTGATTCCTTTAGTTTTTGCCTCTGCCTCACAAGGGCATGTACTCTATCTGACAACGGTGTTCAGAGACTTAAGTGTCCTCCAGGGCTTGATTGAGGCAAGCCTCTAAACACCACAACCCCCAAACCAAGTCTTGTGATTATAGGTTATAGGTGATACATCTAGAAGTGGAGTTGCAGGAAGGCTTGGCAGGCATCAAGGATTCAGGATCTGAAGAAAAGTCAGACAAAGGAGCACTTCTGGGACTAGGGCACCCGCAACAGTGTCCTCCATAGATAGATCTCGAGAAACAAAAGTTACAGGGCTGATCAGTGTTGGAAGGAGGTCTAGATTCCTTGAAAAAGTAGGTACCTTGGACTTGGGCACCCACACCTTAGTCCCCGGCTATTCCACCTCAGAACCCTAAAAACATGTATTCTGTGATTTGTTATTTTACTCTCGTCTGCAAGAGTGTTTTCTATTATTCTTCAATTTGTGGTCGTATTTGCATAATTAGGGTTTTAATGGTTAATTAGACATAAGAGAAGAAAAAATTGATAATTAATTCCCTAATCCAAGTTTCCCTTCATTTGCAAGTGAACTAGGATATTATAGTGCTCGCCACTCAACCCTAGATCCTTCAATGTTTAGTGGAAAGGAGGGTTTTTAACATCTAAACAACAAAGATTAACAAAATCCAATTTTACCCTAAACATTTTGGTGAACCTATGTTTTTGGACTTAAATTACAACTTTTTGAGTGTTTGTCTTCAAATTTTGATTGATTTCATTCATTCATTTGGTCATTTATTTTATTGCATTGAGAAAAATTCAAAAAAATTGAAAAATTAGAAAAATACAAAAAAAAATTGCATTGTTTGGCTTACTAAATTGCATCAATTCTTTCTAAATTTTCCTAATTCATTATTTTTGCATTAGATCCGATATAAAATACGGAAAAATCTAAAAAATCATAAATTTACATTGCATTTTCATCATTTAATTGCTAGGGTTTTGTGGAAATTTTGACAATTTTATATAACCTAGTAATTCCAAAATCTAGGGTTTGTAGGCAAAATCTTTTATCAGATTTTTCTACTGATTTTAGAGGCTCATTAAAATTTGCATTTGATTGTAGTCTTGCATTTTAGTGTGAATTTGCATTTAGATTTAAAATATTTGCATTTTTGCATAGAAAATTTCAACAAAAACTAGCAATTTTGATGCATTTTCATTAAATTTGCATGGGCATTTTGCATATTAAGGATTCAAAATAATTTTCAGATCTAAGATTAAGTCAATTTCATCATAAATAATACTTCAAATCATTTACATGGCATTTTATCCCAAGATCCCAAACCTAGGGCTTTGAAAACAACAATTTTCAGTAAAATCGGCCAAATTGACTCTCTAAATTTGCACTATAGGTGTGTTGTGAAGGATATTTTTACATTAATTTTCTGTTATCAGGGTAATCATTTTATTCCCCTCACAAAAATCTTCACAACACCCTTTTATCGGGCTCTTGCAGTGAAAATTTTGCAAAAAACCACACATTTTGGCTATTTTGGCCCTAGGGTTTGACCTAATTTGCACTCCAAGCGTGTTGTGATCAATTTTATGGATTGAGGTGACTGATATTATTGATATTATTTGTTTTACCTCCTAAAATTCCTTACAACACCCCTTTTCTAGGTCTTGGAGTTGAAAAACCATGAAAAATTACATATTTTGCTATATTTTCATTGGGGTTTGACCTTAAGTGGTGCTAAAAGCATGTTGTGTTGGATATATTGGCACCAAGTGGCTATTATTACAGATATTATTTTCTTTCCATCATCATTTTCCTCACAACACCCTTTGTTATGCTCTCTTGCATTGAGTTTTGGTGAAGAAAGTGCCTATTTTGACATATTTTCACTATATTTTGACTTGGCATCAACCTGAAATCGCATCAAGAGTGTGTTGAGAGTGATCATATTACTGTTTTGGATTGATATTAGACATATAACTTGCTTCCCTTGACTGAAATCCTTACAGTATCCTTTGTGTTATTCATTTGCATTGAAAAGAGTACAAAAAATCAAGCATTTTGGCCGTTAATCATATCCTTCTCCTATGATTTGTTTTCTTAGTTTGAGTAGTGTGTATTGTATGCTTTTGTATAAGCTTTATGACACACTGTACTAAAAACAATATCCCTTTGAGAAGAAGTAAAAGATTAATGGGATCTAGTGCTCTTGAAGAAGTTGGTACTTTGGACACCTTCTTTACAAAGGGAGAAACTCAAATTGTGCAAGATACTATACATCCTCCAACCTCAATGGAATAACAAACTTTTCATGATGTTGATAACACTATTGAGGCAACAAGATATGTATCTGATGAGTAAATAGAAAAGTTGGATAAAGACCTAGCTGAATTTCAAACATTTGTGGAAAATGAGAGAATCGCTGAAGAAGTCATTCCTACAATTCATAATATAAAAGAATTGATAAAAGAAGGACAAGATGGTGTTAATGCACTTCGTGGTCTAGCACATATTGTACAAACCAATATCATGCTGGTAACCGAATGTGCGCAAATGATAAATAACACTTTATCACCATCTCATACTCAAGTTTCCATACCTATACCAAATACAGGAATATCCACTTTTACATCAACGATCTTAACAACTATGCAAACACTTGTAGTAATGCTACCATTGGTATTGGAGTATCTAATGGCACTAATTACAAAGTTGAGGGATTTAATTATCAAAATTTGATTCCTAAAGGGACATCTTCTATGAATAATTGTTCTCAACCTCCTATCTATTCTACTCATTTCCAGCTACCTATTACATACTCGCAACCATCTTCCACCTATCAATATGGCCAATCACCATTAACATATTCTCAGCCTCCACCCATTGTATCTCAAGCTCAATCACCTCCTCACCTTGGTTCTAATTCCTCACAACAAACCGCATCTCTCGATGATGCCATCCTAAACCAAATTTTACAGGGTATGACTGCTTTGCAACAAAAGGTAACAAATTTGACAAATTCTTTGCAGCCTAGTTTACCAACATATCATGCCCGTAATCCATTATCCTATGCGATTTTGAGAACTCCTATGCCTGAGAGGTTTGAGACTCCTCACTTTGAAAAATATGGTGGAAAAGGTGATCCTAATATTCATGTGGCAGCATTCACAGCTATGCGTAGTGATTTTTATTTTGAAGAGGATTTGTTAGCAAAACTTTTCCCGCGATCTCTAAAAGATATTGCTTTAGAATGGTTTTGATCATTGCCTCCGAATTCAATACACTCCTTTTCACAATTGATTGATCAAATTTTACAACATTTTTAGGCAAACATCAGACCCCAAGTCACTCTTATTAACTTGGTTCAATGCAAACAAGGTCCGAAAGAAAAGTTGATTGAATTCATTAGTCGGTATCAAGGACTTTATGCACAGATTCAATATCAAATGAAAGATGAGGATGTTCAAAAGATATTTATTACAAATCTACAACCTAATATTTGTGATAAGATTCTCTTGATGAAATATAACTCCTTTCAACATTTATGCACCGCTCTTCGTGATTATCAACTTTCATCTAGTCAATATGAAAACCAAAACTCATCAGCTCAAGTTGGTCAATCCTTGGGTGGATCATGTCGCAAAAGAACTTTAGAAGGAACAATAATAGGAGTTTCATCAAGATCAATGGACCAAATACAAATGTGTCTGCTATAAATAATCCAAAGAAAGCATCATATCAACCAAGAAAGTTTACTCTAATAGCTGAGTCCTATCATTCTATCATGAATCAAGCTATGAGTAATAACATTCTGATGCTTCCCCCGATCAAGCCTATTGATCCTAGTAAACAAGGACCTTACTTCGATGCTAATGCCTTTTGTCATTATCATCAGACGCAAGGATATGACACTGAACGATGTATGCGTCTTAAACATGAGATACATGACCTTATTGATTCAAATGTCATCCAGGTATCGGGTGTGAATGATAATGGAAATAAGTCGGTTGCTCCGCCGAATCAAAATTTACAAATCTTCACTAATCCTTTTCCTAAATATACCAAAAATAATATGGTGGAACAAGATTTAGTGGAAGTAGACGAGGATGATTACTTGGACTATGATAGTATTGTGGGTATGATTGAAGTCGACAAGAAACAAATGGATAATCTACCTCGTCCATGAAGAAATAGAATTTATGCTGAGGTTCCTCCTCCGTTATCCTTATATGGATCAGGAGATAATCAGAATGTCTTTAAAAAACAAGAACAAAAATTGATACAGATGAGAAAGATGGTACAGGATGATTCCTATTACTATCCTAGAAAGATTCAACAATGAAAACTCGCTAAAATTCAGAAAAGAGCAAGACGACAACCAACAAATGGAGATAATAGTGGTTCTCCCCCTCATAAGCAACAAAAAGTCTCATTTAAACAAGGATTTAACAAACAAGCATCATATGATAACAAACAAGACTTTTATAAGAACCACATAAATTTTTCTTTAAACATGATCGAGTACCTCTCCAAGAGGTTTGAAAGCTCCAAGATATAATATGAAGACCCTACAGGTAAGTATCTCTAACCCTTTATCTCTCTCATGAAGTTCTTCCCCCGTGATGTGTTATATGTTGTTTAGGCCTCCTAGGATGACCTCGGATTCTCCCATAAGGTTCGGGATACCAGGAGACTGCCTATGTTGTGACCTTCTATTTGTATCATCATTCTTCTATATTGCCTCTCTCTAATTTCGTTGTTGTGTGTTGTGTCTTACGGACATAGCGTCGTGGTTGGTGACTTGGGGGCACCCTCCTACATGACTATCCCTACAACACTTGTTTTCTTCTCTCTTATTTATTGTTTCCCTTCCTCTAGTGTTTCCATCTAGTAGGTGGATGACGACAAAAAAATATACTGATGCAGACCTAGTGTCCCTTTCAAAAGCAGTCAAAAAATGGACTTAGTTCCTAATATGATGATGGGGTTGTATATCTTATCTGACACTTGGCTAGTGGAAGCACTCGTGCTTTCTACGTAGTGACTTTTATGATGTTTCTGTCGCATTTACAAACCTTAACAATGTTGCTACTCCGCGCACCTTTGTTTGCCTTTGAATCTAGCCTTGGTGGTACTCAATTCAGAGAGCTTCGTGATATAGCCCCATGGTTATCCTTGAACTCCGAATTTGTTGTATAACCTTGGCTCTTTGTGGCTAATCATATGTATGGATGTTGATGTTTATCATGATCTTGTAGACACTAACATGTTTCTTACAGGAATGTGTTTGTGGGAACAGTTGGCGATCGTAAAGTACATGTCACCTCCGGGGGGCATGGGCTTTGCGAAAGTCGGTGTTCCCTTGTGTGTTTTCTTCCTACCTTAACGTGCTTGATATCGATAACTAATATCAACCACCTTAAGGTGGGGGCATATATAAGGTAAGTTGTCTGCTATAGATGTTAGCAATGTGTTTGACCTCAGATGCAAAGACTTGCACCCCAGAGTAGTGCATCGTGCATCCTGAGTTTGTTTGCAATCAATCAATCATGTAATCCCTCTACGGAGGTGGTGATGGTGTATTTCTCGGAGCAAATTGCATCATCCTGTCATTTTCAAAAGTCCTCTGCGGAGGCGGGGAGCGGTTCTGTGACTAACTCAACCCTTAAGCATGTCTTCGGTGATTGTTGTGGTGAAGCCCAATCATCGGTGTGTGCCTGTAATGTGCCTGAGATGGTGACGAGCCTAGAAAAAGGGAACACACCATCGCTTGTCTGTCGTGTTTTCTCCGTGTCTTCAACTGTGTGTTTTGGCATGCTTGTTTTGTATGTCATGTTTGTTTCCCCATATGCATAGACCAGCACCTTTGAGTAGTGCTTCGTGCATTTTGGGAGGTTTTGCATGTATTGCATGTGCGTTGCCCCATATGCAGAGACCAGTGCTTTCGAGTAGTGCTTCCTGCATTTTGGGAGGTTTGTTTACTTTCCAGTACTTGCATTTGCATTTCATATATATGAGAAAAAGAAAAGAAAAGATATCATTTCTATCTTCCATGCATTAATGTGTCTTCTATGCATTGACTGTCTGCTCTATGTTCTGTGTGACTGTAACTGACTTCTCCATGTTTTGCGTGTCTGTTACTGCTTTCTATGTGATTGGTGTGTCTTCTCCATGCTTGATGTGTTTGTTGTGTTAGTGACCTTACTTTAATGCATGTATTGGCCTCGCATTTATACATACATTAAAGTGGGGGCTAAATGTAATGTTGGAAAATGTCCCCATGGGGGCTTTTCCCTCATAAGGTTTAGCTCCCAGGTCTTTAGTATGCATTTAGGACATCTTAGTTCATATTTTAGCATCCCGATGGAATGAGGCCTAGGTTCCATGGCAAATTGGACCTAGGTGGACCCCTTGAGCTGTACCCTGCCCAAAATAGGGGCGGAGGACTTGGGTGCCCACACCCTAGTCCTGCCCTATTTTGGGGCAACCCTAATTTTTGGGTGTCGGTTTATGACCGTTATTTGGTTATTTTGCCGACACGGTAAAGTTTGATTTTTAAAATCTTGGTGGGAATGCTTGTAGTTGCATATATAAGCATGCTCAGGCATTCATTTTTAAACTAGATTTCAATTAGATGATCATTGTGAACTCTAGACATTCTTAAGGTGATTCAAGGCTTTCTATTATGTTGCAAGAGTAGACTTGTATGTTTTTTGTGTTGATATTTGTAGATTTGAGCTTCAATCTCCTCATGGCATGAAGAGCATCTTCCTCCATGAGAGCTTCACTACAAGGTGACATATCATTGTGTTTTTATCATTGATTCCTTTGGTTTTTGCCTCTGCCTCACAAGGGCACGCACTCTTTGTCTGACAAAAGTGTTCAGAGACTTAAGTGTCCGCTGAGGCTTGACTGAGGCAAGCCTCTAAACACCACAACCCCCAAACCAAGTCTTGTGATTGCAGGTTACAGGTGGCTATGTGCAGGATCATCGCGGGCCAAACAGTGGCAATAGGAAAAAAATTGCATTTTTACTTAGCCAAATTCGTGACTTGGCAAAGTTTGACTTTGAAACAGATATCTGTTTTGGTTTATTTTTGGTTTGGTACCAAACCAAAATGGATATCCGTTTTGAGAACGGATATCCGTTTTGAGAACGGATATCCGTTTTGAGAACGGATATCCGTTTTGAGAACGGATATCCGTTTTGAGAACGGATATCCGTTTTGAGAACGGATATCCGTTTTGAGAACGGATATCCGTTTTGAGAACGGATATCCGTTTTGAGAACGGATATCCGTTTTGAGAACGGATATCCGTTTTGAGAACGGATATCCGTTTTGAGAACGGATATCCGTTTTGAGAACGGATATCCGTTTTGAGAACGGATATCCGTTTTGAGAACGGATATCCGTTTTGAGAACGGATATCCGTTTTGAGAACGGATATCCGTTTTGAGAACGGATATCCGTTTTGAGAACGGATATCCGTTTTGAGAACGGATATCCGTTTTGAGAACGGATATCCGTTTTGAGAACGGATATCCGTTTTGAGAACGGATATCCATTATCTTTTTCTCTATTGTTTTCATTGTTTTTTATTTTATTATTTTAGCATTTTTAGCATTTTACTATTTAGGCATTTTAGCTATAAAATACAATCTAAATTTTAGAAAGACTATATCATATGAAAGGGGCAACCTTGTCATCTTTTGGAATGCATCATTTCTTTTAGTTCCATCCATTTTGGCATCATTTATTCTTGTGATTGAGAGTTCTCTCCACCCCTGATTGAACCATTACTTCCCCTAACTAATTCTCCTATCCTCTTGAGTCTCAATCAATTCTTTAGTCCACTCTTAATAAGTCTTCTGTAATCTCTCAATCAATTATTTAGTCCACTCCCAATTAGTCTTCTATAATCTCTCAATCAATTCTTTAGTCCACTCCCAACCAACCCCACTATTCATGTTGCTTCTTCTACTATTCATACATCTCTCACCATCATTTTTAAGGGGAGACTATCCATTTCTTCCATTTATGTCAAATTCTTGTTAATATCTCTTATTCCATTTTCCATTGATCCCAACACATCATGGATAGTGAGTCACCTCAAAAGAGTTAAGCCATATTTTCATTACAACCCCCACAATAATTATTATACTTTTACAGTCCTAACTTTGTGAGCCTTTTCCATTTCAATTTTAAGGATTTGAAGGTTCTTACACTCTCCATAAAATCTCCAAGTTCTCAAGGCATCCTTATTCTTCCCACTGTCATCAAGAGGATGTTCTAATTTCTACAAAGGAGGATACCAAAATGTTGGATCCTTGAGGACAAAAGCTAGCACAAGTGTCATAAAAAGATTCCTTGAAGCTTCGCATGTTCTTTACATTATTTTAAAAAGATTTCAGTAGTAATTAGAAAACTTAAATTTGCCTAAGAAAAGTAACAATTTGTTGCCTCTTGTTGCCTCTTCTTGGTTATTTTAAAAAGCAACAAGGTGAAGTGACACATCCTTATGACCAGCATCAAGAAGAACAATAGGAAGTGTATTTGGATCTTGGAAAAGATCAGGAAACAGAGGAACATCCAGTTGATGAGAATAAAGAGCAAGATAAAGAACAACCGGATGACTAAGATAAAGAGCTCGATGTGGAACATTATATGACATAGAACCAACAAGATGAACATCAAGTTGAACAATGAAAAAGTGGTATTAGTTGCACCTATATAGAGAAGTGGTTTAGAGGTTGGTTAGGGGAATTATTTAGGGTTTAGAGGTTTAGGGTTGCTCGCGTTTAGGGGTTTAGGGTTTACAGTTTAAAGAGAGATAGAGAGAGGGGACTAAAAGAGTTTGGGAGAGATATAGGAGACAGAGGGGAGAGATAGGGAGATAGAGAGTGAGAGGCATGTCCAAAGACATAGAGAGAGAGATTGAGAGGTAGAGGGATGTTAGAGATAGGGAGATAGAGGTTTAGGGTTGCTTGGGTTTAGGGGCATTATTTAGGGTTTAGGGTTTAGGGTCTTGGGGTTAGGGGTTAAGGTTTAGAGGTCTAGGGTTTAGGGTTTAGAGAGAGATAAAGGACCAATAGGGAGATATAGAGGAGTCCGAGGGGAGAGATAGGGAGATAAAGAGTGAGGGACATGGCAAGAGACAGTGAGAGAGATTGAGAGGTAGAGGGACAAAGGTGATAGGGAGATAGGGGAGAGATAGGGAGATAGTGGTTTATGGTTACTTGGGTTTAGGGTTTAGGGGTTTGGGGTTTAGGGTTTCTCAGGTTTAGGGGTTAGGGTTTAGGGGCATTATAATTTAGGGTTTATGATTTATTGTTTAGGGGTTAGGGGTTAGGTTTAGAGGTTTAGGGTTTTGGATTTAGGGTTTATAGAGAGAGAGAGGAATGATAGGGAGATATAGAGGAGTCTGAGGGGAGAGATAGGGAGAAAAAGAGTGAGGGACATGGCCAGAGACATAGGGAGAGAGATTGAGAGGTAGAGGGACAAAGGTGGTAGGGAAATAGGGGAGAGATAGGGAGATAGTGGTTTAGGATTACTTGGGTTTAGGGTTTAGGGGTTTAGGGTTTCTCAGGTTTAGGGGTTAGGGGTTAGGGGTTAGGGGCATTATTTAGGGTTTGGGATTTAAATTGTTTAGGGGTTACGTTTAGAGGTTTAGGGCTTTGGATTTAGGATTTATAGAGAGAGAGGAATGATAGGGAGATAGAGAGAGGAGATAGAGGAGAGAGATAAGGAGATAGAGAGTGAGGCACATGGCCAAGGACATAGGGAGAGAGATCAAGAGAGGTAGAGGGATGATAGAGATAGGGAGATAGCGGAGAGATAGGGAGATATAGGTTTAGAGTTGATTGGATTTAGGGTGTACCTGGGTTTAGGGTTTCTCAGTTTTGTAGATAGCTAGATAGAAAGAGAGAGGAGATAGATAGGGAGAGATGGAGGTGACAAAGGGGAGAGATAAGGAGATAGAGAGTGAGCAAGATGTCCAGAGAAATAGGGAGAAGGATTGAGAGGTAGAGCTCGATGATAGAGATAGGGAGATAAGGGAGAGATAGGAGATAGGGTTTAGGGTTGCTTGTGTTTAGGGTTTAGGGTTTAGGGGTTCAGGGTTAAGGTTTAGGGGCATTATTTAGGGTTTAGGGTTTAGGGTTTAGGGGTTAAGGTTTAGAGGTTTAGGTTTTAGTGTTTAGAGAGGACAATTAGGGAGATATAGAGTGAGGGACATGGCCAAAGCATAGGGAGAGAGATTGAGAGGTAGAGGAATGATAGTGATGGGGAGATAGTGAGATAGGGAGATAGAGAGATAGAGGTTTAGGGTTTCTTGGGTTTAGTGTTTAGGATTTAGGGGTTTATGGTTTCTCAAGTTTAGGGTTTAGGGGTTAGGAAATAGGGGTTAGGGGTTAGGGTTTAGGGGTTAGGTTTAATCATGTGTTAATATAGGTTGTGGAGTGAGAAATGGGTGGTATGGGAGATCGGAAGACTAGTTTAAAGTTGGATTGATGGATATATGTCACAACGAAAGGTTCAAAGGCTTGTCAAAAGTGGAGTGATCGGAGCATCGGTATAAGAATTTTTGAGTTGGCCGATAGTGTTTATCTTGTCGATAGGAAGAATGTATATGATTTGATGTTATTTGGGACTTTGAGAAGGTTTCTTAAAGCTGATTAAGCTTTAATCTATTTCAACTATGGGTTTTGATGGGTATTTCACCGTGTTTTGAGAGCTTCCACTGTGTGCTCTGCATCAGACCAATAGGGAGATATAGAGGAGTCCAAGGGGAGAGATAGGGAGATAAAGAGTGAGGGACGTGGCAAGAGACATAGCGAGAGAGATTGAGAGGTAGAGGGACAAAGGTGATAGGGAGATAGGGGAGAGATAGGGAGATAGTGGTTTATGGTTACTTGGGTTTAGGGTTTAGGGGTTTGGGGTTTAGGGTTTCTCAGGTTTAGGGGTTAGGGGTTAGGGTTTAGGGGCATTATAATTTAGGGTTTAGGATTTATTGTTTAGGGGTTAGGGGTTAGGTTTAGAGGTTTAGGGTTTTGGATTTAGGGTTTATAGAGAGAGAGGAATGATAGGGAGATATAGAGGAGTCTAAGGGGAGAGATAGAGAGATAAAGAGTGAGGGACATGGCCAGAGACATAGGGAGAGAGATTGAGAGGTAGAGGGACAAAGGTGGTAGGGAAATAGGGGAGAGATAGGGAGATAATGGTTTAGGGTTACTTGGGTTTAGGGTTTAGGGGTTTGGGGTTTAGGGTTTCTCAGGTTTAGGGGTTAGGGGTTAGGGGTTAGGGTTTAGGGGCATTATTTAGGGTTTAGGATTTAAATTGTTTAGGGGTTAGGGGTTAGGTTTAGAGGTTTAGGGTTTTGGATTTAGGGTTTATAGAGAGAGAGGAATGATAGGGAGACAGAGAGAGGAGACCGATGAGAGAGATAAGGAGATAGAGAGTGAGGGACATGGCCAAGGACATAGGGAGAAAGATCAAGAGAGGTAGAGGGATGATAGAGATAGGGAGATAGTGGAGAGATAGGGAGATATAGGTTTAGAGTTGATTGGATTTAGGGTGTACATGGGTTTAGGGTTTCTCAGTTTTGGAGATAGCTAGATAGAAAGAGAGAGGAGACAGATAGGGAAAGATAGAGGTGACAAAGGGGAGAGATAAGGAGATAGAGAGTGAGTGAGATGTCTAGAGAAATAGGCAGAAGGATTGAGAGGTAGAGCCCGATGATAGAGATAGGGAGATAAGGGAGAGATAGGAGATAGGGTTTAGGGTTGCTCGTGTTTAGGGTTTAGGGTTTAGGGGTTAGGGGTTAAGGTTTAGGGGCATTATTTAGGGTTTAGGGTTTATGGTTTAGGGGTTAAGGTTTAGAGGTTTAGGGTTTAGTGTTTAGAGAGAGAGGACCAATAAACATTTTGAAGATGAATTGAAGACAAGTTTGAATGAAATTAATGTCAAGAAACTCTATTTTTGCAGATTTTACTATTTTCCTACGATTTCTTTATTTAGTATAGCCCTATATGGATGTGTTAGGGCCTAAGAGAAATTATAATTGAAAGCTAGTGGAATCTACTTTCTTGTGTTTTAGGTGCCAATAAGGCTAATAAGGACACTGGGGGCACATTAAAAACATAAAAAACTTACATCTTGGGGGGAGGTGCTAATAAGGCCAATAAGGATACTATTTCAGTTGGGTGTGTGTGTATGCAAATCCCATTTATGGCCGAGAAGCTCTCTATTTACTATTATTCAACTCTCGTTGATAGGAGGTTGGCTCTACAACTATTGCAATTTGTGTATGAAACCTAGATGCCTACGAGATCATATATAAATGTATGTATGTATGTATGTAAATCCTATTTATGGTCAAGTAGCTCTCTATTTACTATCATTGAACTCTCATTGATAGGAGGTTGGCTCTCTGACTATTGCAATTCAATCCATTTGTAATGATGCCTCTATCATGTTGAGTTAGAGCCTATCTCTGCATCAAGTTAAAATCATGAATATGACAACACCATACAATCCTCATTGGCCTATTAAAATGCACAAAACAATCATACAAGATAGTCATTCATGAAATTACTATACAAAGAGGGTTTATAAGTTGCATTAGGGTTTGTATAAATGATCTAATGGATTTATAAGGTTGTCAAACACCAAAATGGATGATTTATATGAGTTTTGGGACTCTCACAGTCCATGTACAACTTGCCCTTTATGATTGTTAAAAAGATACATATGGCTATCCAAAAACTGCCCTTTATGACTATCCTAAAACAACATCATGTATATGCTCATAAAAGCCATCAAACTCTGCGAATAAACTCATCATTGGATAAGGAGTGGAAGGATAAAGTCACATTCCCAAAACCTCTTAAAATCACATGTCTCCCCTTATGAAAACTAGGGTCTTTGCCGATACATTGTTCTGCAAGAGTAAAAACCTTGCTAGGTGCCATATTTTTTGTTTTGCTCATCGTGGGGTCGAACGGACTACGCCAATGCATCGGGGTGGGCGGGTAAATGCTAGTGGAGGTCTTGTTTCATGCGCCAAGCGTCCCAGTCATTCTGAGCAAGAGGCTACCGGCAAAGTCCCTTAAGATCCCTGAGACCAAAAATGTGCCAAACTTTGACGGAGCAGTTCTCAGAATTTGTGATAGCTGGGAATGTTGTGTTTGGACCTACATGTGCACGTGGGGTCTGTCGACAATAACCTCTCTCATTTTTGGTCAACTCCATTCCATTTGACCGTGCCAAAATCAAATGCATTGTTGCAAAATGCTTCAATTTGATGCAGTGGAAAGGTGCTAGGTGTGACATTTTTCATTCTATAGCTCGTGGGGTCGAACAGACTGTACCAACACATTGGGGCAGGTGGGTAAATGCTATTGGAGGTCTCATTTCATGCGCCAAGCGTCCCAGTCCTTCCGGGCAAGAGGCTACCGGCAAAGTCCCTTAAGATCCCTGAGACCAAAAATGCGCCAAACTTTGACGAAACGGTTCTCAGAATTTGTGATAGCTGGGAATGTTGTGTTTGGACCTACAGGTGCATGTGGGGTCCATCGATAATAACCTCTCTCATTTTTGGTCAACTCCATTCCGTTTGACTGTGTCAAAATCAAACGCATTATTGCAAAATGCTTGAATTTGATGCAGTGGAAAGGTGCTAGGTGTGACATTTTTCATTCCATAGCTCGTGGGGTCAAATGGACTGCACCAACGCATCGGGGTGGGTGGGTAAATGCCAATGGAGGTCTCGTTTTGTGTGCCAAGAGTCCCAGTCGTTCCGAGCAAAAGGCTACTGACAAAGTCCCTTAAGATCCCTGAGACCAAAAATGCGCCAAACTTTGACGGAGCAGTTCTCAGAATTCATGACAGCTGGGAATGTTGTGTTTGGACCTACAAGTGCACGTGGGGTTCGTCGATAATAACCTGTCTCATTTTTGGTCAACTCCATTCCGTTTGACCATGCCAAAATCAAACACATTGTTGCAAAATGCTTCAATTTGATGCAGTGGAAAGGTGCTAGGTGTGACATTTTTCATTCCATAGCTCGTGGGGTCAAACGGACTATACCAACGCGTCAGGGTGGGCGGGTAAATGCCAATGGAGGTCTTGTTTCATGCGCCAACCATCCCAGTCGTTCCAGGCAAGAGGCTACCAGCAAAGTCCCTTAAGATCCCTAAGACCAAAAATGCGCCAAACTTTGACGGAGCAGTTCTTGGAATTCGTGATAGCTGGGAATGTTGTGTTTGGACCTATAGGTGCATGTGGGGTCTGTCGACAATAACCTCTCTCATTTTTGGTCAACTCCAATCTGTTTGACCATGCCGAAATCAAACGCATTGTTGCAAAATGCTTCAATTTGATGTAGTGGAAAGGTGCTAGGTGTGACATTTTTCATTCCATAGCTCATGGGGTCGAACGGACTACACCAACGTGTCGGGGTGGGTGGGTAAATACTATTGGAGGTCTCATTCCATGCGCCAAGCGTCCCAGTCCTTCCGGGCAAGAGGCTACCGGCAAAGTCCCTTAAGATCCCTGAGACCAAAAATGTGCCAAACTTTGATGGAGCAGTTCTTAGAATTTGTGATAGCTGGGAATGTTGTGTTTAGACCTACAGGTGCACGTGGGGTCCATCGACAATAACCTCTCTCATTTTTGGTCAACTCCATTCTGTTTGACTGTGCCGAAATTAAACGCATTGTTGCAAAATGCTTCAATTTGATGCAGTGGATAGGTGCTAGGTGTGACATTTTTCATTCCATAGCTCATGGGGTCAAACAGACTATGCCAACACGTCGGGGTGAGCAGGTAAATGCTAGTGGAGGTCTCGTTTCGTGCGCCAAGCTTCCCAGTCATTTCGAGCAAGAGGCTACCGACAAAGTCAAAAGTTGCTAGGATTGAAATTTTGCATTCCACAGGTCCTGGGGTCAAACAGATTATGCCAACACATCAGGGTGGGCGGGTAAATGCTAGGGGAGGTCTCATTTTGTGTGCAAAGCATCACAGTCATTCCAAGCTATAAGCTACCGGTAAAGTCACGTTGCTGGTAGCTTACAGCTCAGAAGGACTGGGAGCCTTGGCACATAAAATGAGACCTCCCCTAGCATTTACTCGCCCACCCCGACGTGTTGGCACAATCTATTTAGACCCAGGACCTATAGAATGCAAAATTTCAATCCTAGCAACTTTTGACTTTGTCGGTAGCTTATAGCTCAGAACGACTAGGACGCTTGGCGCACAAAACGAGACCTCCACTAGCATTTACCTGCCCACCCCGACTCGTTGGCGCAGTCCGTTCAACCCCACAAGCTATGGAATAAAAAATGTCACACCTAGCACCTTTCTACTGCATCAAATTGAAGCATTTTGCAACAATGCATTTGATTTCGACACGGTCAAACAGAATGGAGTTGACCAAAAATGAGAGAGGTTATTGTCGACAGACCTCACGTGCACCTATAGGTCCAAACATGACATTCCCAGCTATCACGAATTTTGAGAACTGCTCTGTCAAAGTTTGGCGCATTTTTGGTCTTAGGGATCTTAAGGGACTTTGCCGGTAGCCTCTTGTCCAGAATGATTGGAACGCTTGGTGTATAAAACGAGACCTCCACTGGCATTTACCCACCCACCCTGACGCATTGGTGTAGTCCGTTCGACTCCACGAGCTATGGAATGAAAAATGTCACACCTAGCACCTTTCCACTGCATCAAATTGAAGCATTTTGCAACAATGCATTTGATTTCGGCACAGTCAAACAGAATGGAGTTGACCAAAAATGAGAGAGGTTATTATTGACAGACCCCACCTGCACCTGTAGGTCCAAACACAACATTCCCAGCTATCACGAATTCTGAGAACTGCTCCGTCAAAGTTTGGCGCATTTTTGGTCTCAGGGATCTTAAGGGACTTTGCCAGTAGCCTCTTGCCTAGAATGACTGGAATGCTTGGCGCACAAAACGAGACCTCCACTGGCATTTACCCACCCACCCCGACACGTTGGCATAGTCCGTTCGACCCCATGAGCTATGGAATGAACAATGTCACACCTACCACCTTTCCACTGCATCAAATTGAAGCATTTTGCAACAATGCGTTTGATTTCAGGACGGTCAAACGGAATGGAGTTGACCAAAAATGAGAGAGGTTATTGTCGATGGACCCCATGTGCATCTGTAGGTCCAAACACAACATTCCCAGTTATCACAAATTTTGAGAACTCCTCCGTCAAAGTTTGGCGCATTTTTGGTTTCAGAGATCTTAAGGGACTTTGTCGGTAGCCTCTTGCTTGGAATGACTGGGATGCTTGGTGGACAAAACGAGACCTCCACTGGCATTTACCCACCCACCTCGACGCGTTGGCATAGTCCATTTGACCCCACGAGCTATGGAATGAAAAATGTCACACCTAGCACCTTTCCACTACATCAAATTGAAGCATTTTGCAACAATGCGTTTGATTTCGGCATGGTCAAACAGAATGGAGTTGACCAAAAATGAGAGAGGTTATTGTCGACGGACCCCATGTACACCAGTAGGTCCAAACACAATATTCCCAGCTATCACGAATTCTGAGAACTGCTCCGTCAAAGTTTGGCGCATTTTTGGTCTCAGGGATCTTGAGGGACTTTGCGGGTAGCCTCTTGCTTGAAATGACTGGGATGCTTGGCACACAAAATGAGACCTCTACTGGCATTTACCTGCCCATCCCGACGCGTTGGTGCAGGCCGTTCGACCCCACGATGAGAAAAACAAAAATATTGTTCTAGTTGACACATTCTCAATCATTGACATGGATGTTATCTTAGTACCATTCCTTTAGGCACAATATGAGCTTCCAAGGGAAGGCACAATTGTGAGGTTGGAGATAATGAAAAGTGCACCTCATTCACAATCATGTTTTACTTGTCTTCAATGATGATTCCTTGATTCAACTTAATCCTTTGATAATACATTTTAACCTCCTTGTCAAAGCGCACTTTCAAGGTTGCTTGAGCAAGAGCTAGCGCCTCAACATCTAGGCGCACTTTTGGTGTTCTAGAAGCATGAACTAGCAACTCAAATAGTAAGGCATTCATTCTAGGTTGTTTGTTCAATAATTGGCGCCTTGTATTCTTTGGACATTCTTTCAACTTGTGGAGACAACCTCAACTTGCAAGATCAATTCATTATCAAGGTGCATATCCAAAGTCATAGAGATATGAAGTGGTGCCTCACTAATCTAGGTGCACATTTGATGGTGTAGAGAGGTAGATGTGCGCCCAAGTCATCATTTGATGCCTTCAATAACTATAAACTCCTTTGATGATGTATTTTATCCTTCCAATTCAATATCTAGCCTTAGGTGCACATTTTAGGTTGATCAATCATAATCTAGCGCCCTAAGTACCAAGGCGCACTTTTAGGTTAGTTTGATCAAGGATTAGCGCCTTCACTTCTAGGCACAAGTTTGGAGTTGAAATACATCAAAATAACAAGTTTCTTCATCACTTCATATTGTCACATGTTGTAAGCCATGTATGTGAAGATGTAAACATAGTATTGGTGACATGAGCAACACTACTACATATTCTTAAGTGTTGTAAATATGCATCTTCTTATTTAATCATGTGTTGTAAATGAAGGAATGCAATGATTGCAATATGTGCACAAAACGGAATTTTTGATAAGGATTGAAAGGAAATGTTAAGAAAATGCAATTGGCGGGTGTAAATCCAAAGTGTGGAAGCATAGACAAGGCATGTGAACAGTTTGGCATGACACCTCAAAGAGATGCTATCTCATGGAATGCAATGATTGCAGGATATGCACAAAATGGATTTTTTGAAAAGGCTTTAGAATCTTTGAAGCAAATACAATTGGAACGTTTAAAACCAAATTCCATAACCTTTGCAAGCATTCTCCCTACTTGTGCCAAATTAGGATCTTATATATACATATATGCATAATGTCATGAAAATAATTTGTATAGTGTATATATCAAGCCATATAGGCATGTACAAATAAAACCATATGGGTATATACAACGATAACATACAAAAGTATGTTTACAAAGCCAAATAGGCATATGTAACAAAATGTCCCAAAATCAATTCTCCTATGGATTGCTATCAAATAATCTATTGCTCTTGCTAGGCCATGAAGATGGTGAACCAGTCAATGACTCATCCTCTATCGCTCATCAACTAGACCTCCTCGATAGAGATTTTTGAATTTCCACCTATTAATACAATCAAACAACGTGCACATTAATATAGAATTTAATATTCAAAATATATAACATGACATAAGTAATCAATTACTTACCACTAATTGGTGATCCCTCTTGATCATTTGTTGTCTCTCTTCTTCTATAGAGCTGGATGGGTAGGGGAGGTGACGTCCTGTGAGAAGCATGAACAAGCAAATTTAAGTAAATCCCAATTCTTTGCCAACGGACACTCTGCAACGTCCATATCGCTACTACAAAATAGATATCTGTTTTATTATGTACATTTGGATTCTAGACTAGGGATTCATTTTATTATTCTATAAACTTGTGAATTACCATCTAATTTGAATGTTTACACACTAATCCACCTAGGTATCAACTTAATAAAGCTATGGATATAAGCCATTATTTGATTTGAGTAATCTTACTTTGGACACATTTGTGAATAGGATGAACTAAATGCTGAATGTACTGCTCTAAGGCTTGGCATCTTTGCTCAGCTCTGATTCTACCTTCTGTCTCTTGTCTTATAATAGCTCGAGCATTATCAATTGAATCCTGAAGCTCTTCTTCTACTTGCATTCCAGTTAAAGGACCCAGATTGATTGTATTTAATGCATTTAATAAATTTTCCAAAATTTTAAATTTAAAACAAACTCTTCATATATACAGATAGGCGCTTAAATTGGGGGACGAAGGCATGAATATGTGCCTTGTATCTAAGACATCTAGGTGCTGAAATCAAACTGTCTTGGTGGCAAAATGCGCCTAGGTCTTTGGACTGATCTTTAACATTTTTATAGTTCTATCTCACATTCAACCCCTCAACTCAAGAAGTCTCCTTATTTCTATGTATTCACCCTATGACTTCAAGCTACTTTGATGGTTATGTGCCAAGGGTCTTTGTCTTTCTTGCGAGATTCTAATACTTCCAAACACCTGCTAATAACTTCAAGAGTCTTATTATCCCTTAGGCGCTTATGTTGACTTCAAAGCAGCTTACTTACCCTCAACTCAAGGCGCCATTTAAGATAGACTTAGACCCCATCTCACCTCAAGGCGCTACTTTGGAGATCACTCAGGAGTTTGAAAATTGTGCCTTGATCTTACATAGGTGTTCACTTCTTTTTTACATCCATGCTTCTTTAAAAGATTGATGAATTACTTCTTCAATGTTAAGCGCCCACCTTTTTTTTTGATATGCATTGAGGGGTTTTCTTCAAGGCGCCTACTTGAGTGTATCCATAGTTGAATGGGTGCCTAACACATTTTGAGTTATTTTAAGCATTATGATGATTTCAATCCAAGGTATGATGATCATACTACATCATTATCATGTCCCTTTTGTAAGGCGCTCATTAGAGAGCTTCAGGTATGTTATAGCGCCTTAATGCACTTAGCTCGTTTCTTATTCCTCAAATGATTTTCTTTTCATGTCAAACCTTCATTCTCTCCTCCAAGATGTATTAAGATAACAATCCTCCAAACAAGGGAATGTCATGCTCATTGTATTAAGGGCGCCCAAACTCATTATATTCATCAATACCTTCCTTGGGTGGTATCAAGGTCACTCTTGGCATACTTGAGCGAAGCGAAGTGTTCATTCCAAATTGTATAGGAAGAATCCCAACATGTTCTCTTCAAGGCGCAAAAACTCATCTCTAGCCTTAAATTTGATCATTTTGTTGGTTTAAATCAATTGGAAGTCTTCTATCATCCAAGTGCCTATGTTATGATGCCAATTGTCCCTTGGGCGCTAAAATTGAATTCCTACCTCACCATGTACTTCAAGGCGCAAAGTGGAGGTCACTCCAGAGGAAATTGGCGCCCATTTAGCAAATTCATTTTAGGCACTAAAAATGAGTAGTTTAGATGCAAAAATGCGTCTTACCTCTTTCTTTCTAATTTTGTCATCTTGTTCCTCCTTACTCAGTGAATGAGTGTATAGAGGACTTCTTGATCAATAGCCCTTTAATATTAGGCACCCACCTTAGATTTGTTTACGACGAAATTACCATAGGCGCCAAATTAGGTGAAGGCTTATACATTGGGCGCTAAGGATGGTAGGCGCTAAGGATGGAGCTTCAAGTACCAATAGGCGCTATATCTTCAACTTATAACAAATACCATCTCACCTAAGGCACACTTCCCTCATTTTTGGATTGATGTCTCCAGGGCGCTTATGAAGTTCCCTTCAAATACTTTTCATCCATTATCACTCAGAGGATCCTTCACAGTGCTTGGTCAAGGCGCCAACTTGGAGTGCTTTGAATAGGACATGCCACTCAAGATAAATAGGTGTGAAATGGCACCTTGACTTGCATAGTTTCTTACTCTACAATTTTGTCCCTAACATTATTGACCAACTTGTTTCATGCCTACTTGATGTTGGGCGCTTTACTTGGGACATGCTAGATTTCCACATTTTGTATTCTCATCACCTAGGCGCCAGCATTAGATGGAAGGGTCAAGAAAATGCGCCTTACATGTTTGAATGAAGGGCGCCTAACACATTTTGTTCTTTTCCTTATTCAATTTTCATTTCTTGAGGTCCTTAATTAGCTTTCCAATCAAGGCGCAATTTGATGCTCAAAGTGATTAACATTCTTTCTACATCATAGATCATCCTTCTTATGGCGCCATCAAAACTATATGGATGAGACTTAACTCTAACTCGAGCGCCCCCTAAAGACTTGTGAGTCTAGGCACCAATTTGAGTTTGATTTGATGACTAAGGGCGCCAAATTCACTGATCAAGGTACACCACTTCCTAGGCACTCATTCTATGCTAAGAATATCATCCTCCACTCCATACACCTCTTAGGCGCTACTTTGGATGATTTCAATCCCTTCCACAAGGCAATCTTCTTTCACAAGGCACTATATTCTAGGGTTTAAAACATCCATTCTATGTTTAAGGTGCAAATTTGGGATCTAACAGATGATAGAATATGCCTTGATTCCTTTTGATGCTTTTCAAACATTTCCAAGCTTATTGTTAGGCACAAAAGGGGACCTATGAATATTTGTTATGTCCTCCGTTAAGCCAGGCGCCCTTTAGTGATTCTACGAGTGCAAAACAATGCCTAACACTACTGAGCCATTTGCTGGCAAAACTTTCCCAGTTCAAGTCATTCAAAGGTCAAAGCATTCATTCCTAGCAGAGGGCCATTTGAAAAAACATCATCCAGATCCCAATGCAAAGCATTGGAATTCAAAAAAAGGGGGGTCCCTATTCCTAATGGGGTGATGTGTGATTTGGTCACAACACGTACTTGATAAGAGCCCATACTTTTTACAAGGAGCCACCAATTTTTAACTAAATATTCCATTAGAAATGGATAAAAAAATGTTCCCCCAAATGAGGAAAGATTGTTAATTAGAATTCTATGTGTAATGTGATATGAAACAATAGATACACCTATAAATGACCAACTAACTTTAACTTCTTGTATTATTGCCTCGACATTTCAAATATGTTGCTTCTCTTCATCCAAAACCAATGGCACAAAATTTTTCATAGATCAAGGAAACGGATATCCATTTTCAGAACGGATATCCGTTTTGGAAACGGATATCCGTTTTGAGAACGGATATCCGTTTTGAGTTGCTTTTACCAAAGCAAAACGGATATCCGTCTTGCTTTGGTACAAAGCAAGACGGATATCTGTTTTGGTTGTTGACTTTTTATGGATTCTAACGTGTTTTCATGTTTCAGTCTCTTCTTCGAACTTCACCCTTCATGCTGACGACTTTTTTTTACGCAAAATTGATAAAACAAAAAGCGTTTATAGAAAAAATTGTTAGCTTTCTAAAAATATAAGATTTGTTTGGTTATCATTTTATTAAATAATTATTAATAATTTTCTATATACCGTGTGTCTGAAATCCAAATGGACACACTGATTGAAAAACATCCATAACTTTCAAACCATTTCACCTTTTTTAGATCCGAAACCTGCGTCATACTCTATGCTTTTCTGGCTATAGGTTAAAAAAAAAATTTGAATTTTGATTTTTTTTAATCGAGTTAGGTTGGCTGGAAAATTACTTTTTATTTTTTTTAAAAAGTCACAATAAAAAAATCATAACTAATTATTTATTGGAAAAAAATTTCAAATAAATATGCGTCACATCCAGACATGAGTCCTCTACTTATTTTGAAAGTTTCAAAAAAATATATTTATTTTTACTCATAGTTAGGTTGGCTGGACAGACACCCACTTTTTATTTTTTTCTGAAAAATTTAATAGCTGTTCTTTGAAATATTCAATTTTCACTAAGTAAATTTAGTTTTAAAAAAAAAAAATAGTAGCCTATAAACTAGATTCAATTCTCTACAAATTTCGTTCTTACATCTTTTTCAAATTGTGTAGATAATCCATTCAAATTTTCACATGAACTTGATAAATTCTAATTTTCTGTATTTTCATTGCCACTTAGAGGTATAGTTTGGCCCATCATGATCCTGCACATACCCAGGTGTCGCATCTAGAAAAAGTGGAGTTGCAGGAAGGCTTGGCAAGCATCAAGGATTTAGGATCTAAAGAAAAGTCAGACAAAGGAGCACTTCCAGGACTAGGGTGCCTGCAACAATGTCCTCTATAGACAGATCTCAGGAAATAGAAGTTACAGGGTTGATTAGTGTTGGAAGGAGGTCCGGATTCCCCAAAAAAGTAGGTACCTTGGACTTGGGCACCCTCACCGTAGTCCCCAACTGTTCCACCTCAGAACCCTGAAAACATGTATTCTGTGATTTGTTATTTTACTCCCGTCTCCAAGAGCTTTTTCCGTTATTCATCAATTTGTTGTCTTATTTGCATAATTAGGGTTTTAATGGTTAATTGGACATAAGAGAAGGAAAAATTGATAATTAATTCCCTAATCCAAGTTTCCCTTCATTTGCAAGTGACCTAGGGTATGATAGTGCTCGCCACTCAACCCTAGATCCTTCAATGTTTAGTGGAAAGGAGGGTTTTTAACATCTAAACAACAAAGATTAACAAAATCCAATTTTACCCTAAACAGAAACAACCTTACAAAAAATCTTATACACTATGTTACATAGAGATATGGGCTTATAATCATCAAAGGAGAGTGCCTGGTCCTTCTTGGGAATGAGAGAAATGAATTTTTTGTCCAAACCCATTAGTAAAGTTCCTTTTTTCATGATTCTTCCGTTGCCTTAAAAACATCTTTGCCAACTATGTGCCAACATTTGTGATAGAAACTAGACGGAAAGCCATCAAGCTCCGGAGCTTTGTCAGGGTGAAGTTGCAATGTCACCAGCTTAATTTCTTGCTCTATGAACGCCTTGGAGAGTAGGAGGTTTTGTTCCTTCTTTACCAGTCTTAGAATGTTCTGAAGGACCTATTTCTGATTAAAGAAATTGAAACCCTCCTAATTATTCAAAAGCTACTGGAAATACTTTGTTGATTCTACCTTGATTTCATTCTCATCTTCCAAAATAGAACCATCTTCCAATCTAATCTTGGTAATTCTATTTTGGATTCTTTTGACTTTAGTGGAATTGTGAAAAAACTTAGAATTTCTATCCCCATCTTTGAGCCATATCTCTCTTGACTCCTGACGCCAAAAAATCTCCTCCTTGGAAAGAGTTTCTGCGTACTCTGACATCAGTTCCTTTTCAACTAGAAATCTCTCCTGATTCATTCCATGCAGAAAAACCTCTTCATTCAACTCCTTAATTTTAGTCTCTAGGTTGGCCTTCTTTTTAAAAATATCCTTGAAATGTTCTATGTTCCAGACTTTTAGTTTTTCTTTGATCAATTTCAATTTTGAGAAAAGTGTAAACATTTTTGTGTCGGCCTGAGTCTCTAAATCCCACCACTTCTCAATGTTAGGAATGAAATCAAGATCTTGCATCCACATATTTTTGAACTTAAATGGTCATCTTTTGGGTTTCTTATCTTCCAAGATGCTTAGTTGAATGGGGAAGTGATCGGAACCGGAAAACAGAACAACACTACACTCCAAATTTTTTGGGAAAACCCCCATATCCCCAAACCACAAGAATCTATCCAATATTTCTGAAATGTTGCTAAAACCAAGTCTACAATTTGTCCATGTGTATTTTGCATTTATTAATGGAATATCAACCATATTAGATCTTTCAACAAAGTCCAAAAAATCTGACTGAGACTATGTTTTTGGTCTGAACTCCCCCCAATTTAAAATCATCATACAAAATGGCATTGATGTCTCCCCCCAGAATGAAGAAAGATTGGGGGTATGCAACTAGAATTTTTTCTATTTCAAACCAAACATTCTTCTTCTTGGAGTAAGTAATGGGGCCATAAACATTAATAAGTAAGAACTGAAATTTAGAGGAAAGACACAATACTTTACATACCATCTAGTGCTTCGAGCTTCCCAGCATCTCTAGAGAAATCTTAGCAGGTCTCCAAAAAGTAGCGATGCCTCCAGACGCCCCATCTATAGTAACAAAGCATCCATCCGATCTTTTCAATTTTCTTTTCATAATCATTGCTTCTTTACTATCCAATTTTGTTTCTTGTAAAAGGAATACATTCACATTTGAAGTATCCATTTGGCCTTCACTAACCACTTTTTGTTAGGGGCATTGAGGCCCCTAACATTCCATGATGTGATCCTCATTGCTCCTTGGGAAGGGTGTTTCCCTTCCCAGACCTCAATATTCTACTTATCTTTTGTTAACCCTCCACATCCCCTTCAAGGGATAGTTTCTCCCTATTTGATTTCCTGCCTTTCTTCTTCTATTCCCCCACTTCGAGCTTATCCATGGTTGTTGTTGTCTACTTTATACCTCTCTTTCCCAAATTCTTGACAAGGTTTTCATCTAGGTCATTGTCCAGGAATGAGCCTACAGCTCTAGGAGTAACGCAATCTTCCAGTTCAATATTCTCCAAGGGGATGTTTTCTTCCAACTCACCTTCCCATGTCCTAACCCTCTCAATAACCTTTGTGGAAGATTGGAAGATAGCTTTAACCACTTTGTTGAGTTATGCCACCTCCCTCCTTTCATTTGTGATACTAAATAACTCACATGCAATATCAAAGATATTAGAGTTGTTAGTTTTCCACTCATTTTTCTGAACAAGGGAATGAAGTTGTTCTTCTTCCTCTGAAAACCATTCTATCCCTTCTTCGCCTAGATCTGAAGCATTTTCAGTCCTATTCTCTTCTTGAGGGGGAGGTTGTTCTATATTTTCTTCCTGAATAGGGTTATCCTCCTTATTACCTTCATCCACTTGAACCTTAGGGGAAGAGGATTACTTCGATCTTCGAAGGTATGCCCTCTGCCAAATTCACATTTATGTATATCCTTGCATAAACCCCAAACTCTTGATTAACTTTTGGGCCATCCACAGTCACAAAGGATCATAGACAATCACCAATCTCTTTCAAGATGTCTTCTTGCCAATACTCTGTTAGTAGATTGTACAATCTAATCGACATTAGGGTGACTTCAGACTTATGATTAAGTGGATCAAAGTTAGGTTCCCAATCTTTTATATAGAATCCTATGTCGTCCATCATCCAGGGGCCTTTACTAATAATCTCATCTTTAACCTCCTTCGTTTCGAACAAAATTAAGAAAAAGCCCTTTGGTAAATTCCTGACAGTAATCTTTTGGCCCCAATTGGATTTGCACCATTCGAGGATTCTTTCCCAAGTTGGCCAAAGATTGGACCATTTAATGATGAATGCCTTCTCCCTTAGGGTTTTAATGGATGTTTCTAGGGCAAGCAAGTTTTGAATCTTCAATGTCTTCAATTATGCCCTGACCCCAAAAGGAGTTATGTTCGTCCCTGTTGCGAGGTTTGAAATTGGGGTTGAGTTCTCAACATCTTCCACTGTCTCCTGGGGCCTCATGACTTCAGCTCTCCATTCCAAAGGGAGCACTTCATCCTGCCTCTTCCATGCATAGATCTTTCCCTTCTGACCTAAAAATTTGTCGTCTCTCTGGTGATTAGGCCTCCTATTTGCAAAAGCCTTCGACTCGAAGTTCTGGTGCATTCTTGGTCTTCTCCCCTTATCGACGCTTCTGCTCTCTTTATCTTAATATCCATCTCCCCTTTCGCTTGATGTATATTTTGCCCGTAGCTGGTTCCCCCCTTGAACCAATTTTGTTCAAAACCTCGACTACGAGCCATATATATATATGGGGTATTATATATATATGGTATTATAATAATATAGATTTAGTTTAATTACTTAAGAGTTACTCTTTTTTCATATAACTTATCCGCCTCTTATATATATATAAAGAGTTACATGTGTGTGCTAAAATCTACTTTATTTTTTAAAAATATAGGCTATGTCGACTATATTTTGTTTTTTTAATGTAGAACGGTAACATTCTTCTCCTTAATATCACTCTATAACACGTCTTACCATAAAAATATGTACTATCATATTTTTTTTGGTTGGCAAATTATGGGATTGGTGAATAACTTTAATACACTAGAAGTAACAAGCTTTAATGAGAGCCAAGTCGTGGCCGGGGTTTTTTAAGAAGAAAGAAATAAAAGTGTTACCGAAGGTCCGTAACAATCATAAAGGCTTTTTCAGACACGCATTCAATTCAATTAATTAGTTTTAATTCGTTAAGGTCGCATTTCGTTGGCCGTTGTGACAATTATTTAGTAGCCGCCAGAATTTCAAAACTCTAAATAGGTGGCCGTTGAAGTTATTAAGGGCACCGAAACTGTCCTACGTAGCAAAAAGTAATGGAACATTTGGCCGACAGCTTAATTTCATGGAATGTGCCTTTTTAAAAGAATATTTGAACTTTGCACTTAGCCTAGTACCTTAACTCACGGTCATTTGATTACTACAGCATCACCTAAAGGTGGTGTTGACTCGGTGATAGGTACAAATATTTTGGTCCATATGAATTTTTTTGGTATCTTTTAAAATTTTGGTATAATAAAATTTTGTTTGTTCATTATAAAAATAATATTTTTTTATTTTTATATCAACTAAATATATGTGGCACCACTTGACATGCTCTATTTAATCAACCCAACTTAAAAAATTTATTGTATAATATTTTCTTTGACTGTAAAAAGAAAAAAGTGATATCTCACCACTTGGCATGTCGTATTCTACCAATCCAACTCATAAATTGTTTATACCTCACATAATTTAGTAACTATGTGATGAGAGCTAGGCTCCAATAACAATGCAACTAAGCTTCATTTAGATGGTTGTTGTATACACCTAAAAATGACATGACTCTACTTAAATAAATATTTTAAATATTTATTTTAGCTTCACATTCCTCTATCAATGAATAAATACATTTATCTATTTATTTGATTCATCCCCTCTTATTTAATTAAATAAATTACATTTATTTAATTAATTAAATTTATCTGCATCAACTACACTCTTCTAAATAATTAAATAATTTCAATTATTTAATCAAAACTTTTTATTCTTCCAAATTTAAATAAAATACAAATTTTATTTAAATAAAATCTTAAATATCCACTAAATAAAATATATTTTTATATTTTATTTTATTCTTCAAAAATCTCCACAAAATAAAATATATTTCTATATTTTATTTATTCCTCTCAATTATCTACAAAATAATTAAATAAATCTTTTTATTTAATTATGCATTCTTATCTTCAAAATCATTCTTATCTTCTAAAAATACTTTCCTCTTATCATACAAAAGCAAAAACAATTTTAAAGCATCTTTAAAGCAAATTTTCTCTTAAATTAGAAAAATAAATTCTAAATTAAGAAAATCAAATCTCATCCTCATCAAGAGAAGAGTTAACTCCACAAAGCTGCTTTTCGAATGACACATCTTTCTTCCATTTGTTCCACGTTCCTCAACAATCCTCCTCCGTTGATCTTCCCTTTTATCCTCAACCATTGATCTTCTTCTACACATCTCTATAAATACAACACTATTCTTCTTAATTTCATCACCCATCGTTTGAGCAAACTTATGCTGCAGAGATATAGACGCGCCTTTGACACCCCCATCCTCATAAGCATTTCATATCCTTCATTACTAGTGTGTTGAAGCTCATCTTCAATCACACGAATATCTCAGCCATTCTACTCTTGTCATCTTCAACAAGTAAGGGAGCACACGCTTCTGAGGGCTTCACATTTATCAAGATCAAGAGCTGATAGGCGAACTATGGAAGAAGATAGGTAAAATGTTGTAAGTATTGTTCTTAGTTTTATTTTAAATCAATCTTTTACTTTCACGTTTCATAGATGTATTGGGTTGTTTATTCATTGATTTGATAAATCCTATTTCCCCTTCACATTTTGGCGCCCACCGTGGGGCCCTTGCCCCTTTTCTAATCAAAATCTAAGTTTTATTGTAGGCAAGCTTCGTACAGGTGTAGGTACAGGTTTTTGACAGTCGTTTGGCGCATATACCCTTTGATTCGACGCATTTCACTCCTGTTACACCGCATCCATACTATAGCGCATCCGACCTCCTAGACGACGCATTTGCCCCTTGATCCGCCACATCCATACTACGGTGCATCTGATCTACGAAACGATGCATTTGCCTCTGCTCCGCCACATCCGAAACTTTGGCGCATCTACTGCCTGAATCGGCGCATCCAAAACTTCGGCGCATCTGACCTCCGCAATGGCGCATCCAACTCCTGTTTCGGCGCCTGCGTTCTAGTTGTGCATATACCTTATCTTTTGGCGCATTTACTCTGTAAAACACCGCATCTGTCATTATTGCGCATATGCCTCTTGTTTTGATGCATTTACCTTCTATCTTTGTGCATATGTAAAACGTTGCATGCAAGCTTTGTTTCTGCGCATTCAGATTGCAGTGCAGCGCATCTGATTTGGCTTTCTGTTTTTAGTTTTTTTTTTATTTTGGGTGTTTGAGCTAACAGTTATTTTTGCAGGGTTAGTGGCTAGATTAGATCATTTAGATGCTTTGCCTAGTTCACTTAGACTAATTAAGGGAAAAGTAACCAAGTGCATTGCATACAACTTCCACATAGCTCATAACTAGGAAGAAAGTAATTGGACCCATTTGCTATCTTTGCATTGTTGATTATTTTCCTAGTTAGATCACTGTTGTCTTTACAAATGGAAAAATGAACATTGCTATGTCTTAATCACTTCCAAGTTAACAAACAGGAAAATGAACATTGCTATGTCTTAATCACTTCTAAGAGAGTGCACAAGTAGAGTAGCCCATTTAGTTTTTCTAATTTTAACTAGGTTGGATTAACCATTGTATTCTGTGCTTGCGAATGACAATAGGCTTATGCTCTCCCCTTAACTGGGTGACCAAAGTGCCAGACTTGTCATTCTATTTGTTAAACCTTTAGGGGGGCCTGCCCTTGGATGCACGCTTGTCCAAGTGGGAATGACCCTGAGTGGTAACAAGCTAAAGCCAAGCCCTACCAAACCACTTAAAATAAATTGTGCTTAAGGTGAAAACCTCAAGCAACGAGTGCTGCTGTGTTACACTGACGGCCAACCTCCCCCAAAACCCTCTAAGGCGTAACCCTTTGAGGCTGGGAGTCTCCATAACAGAGAGTAGTGCCGCCGCACGTGTAACCACTCGAACGGTTTCCCTGACTAAGAACTAATTGTGTAGCAAGCCAAAAACCCCTATTTGTTGATGCAAAGGGTGGAGCTCTTGAAGCAGCCTCGATTCAAGTGACTCTTAGTAGAGTTAGCAGGGACAATCCTAAGGTTCGGTGTGGGTACGAGCCTAAGGAAACCTGAATCTGGTATGCGTGAGAAGTGAGTGCCGTGGAGGGGAGCTGGTGCTACTAGATTCTGGAGCTACACACTTTGAGTGGCACAGCTAGAGGATTCAACAAATATTATCATATCCAGCCTAGGTTGTACTTGTTTTGAGTCAAAATAGTCCAAAAAATACAAAAAAAAATATAAAGAGATAAAAATCAAGAAAAACTTCTATGTGTTTGCTGTGTTTTTACCATAATTGAACATTAGACTTCAAAAATACCAAGTTTTTCAAACTAAAAAACAAAAAAAATACTGAAAATGTTCCAAAATCTTCCAAAATTTTGAGAAAATAAGACAAAAGCTAGAGTGGCACATTTGCCACGACCTATGGCGCATCTAATTCAATTTTCAGCACATCTACACTCTGTTGTGGTGCATTCCCCAGTATTGCGCATTTGACCCGACTTTTGGTGCATTTAACATCTGTTGTGGCGCATTTGAAACTTTGCCAGTGTTGCGCATTTGAACTAACTTTTTGCACATTTGACCCGACTTTTGGCACATTTGAATCCTATTGTGGTGCATATACTTCTACGCATCCAAACCAGAGAGTTAAAACCATACCTTCCAAAAAGCAAAAATTTTCAACATTTTTCAAAACCATTTCAAATCTGAGTAGTTTCCAAAAGATCTAATCAAGACCTTGCAAATCAACCATTTTGCCTTCTTTTTCCATACCGTATCTACCTTTTCATCCACAATCTCACCAAATCTTCCCAAATTCCTACAAGGTTAGAACCAAGATTATTCTAGATCACAATCAACACTCAAACAAACCTAGTAAGTGTCCAATATCAAAGGGTTACTTATCCTTTCTCTCGGCACTCTACTAGTGGCTTATATAAGACTAGTCAACATCAAGTATTAGGATTTCTAACATCCCTACTTTGACTATAGCTTTTGTATACCCAACTTGTTTGATATCACATAGATCTCAGAAGAACCTTGCTAAAACCTTGTATCATCCTAGCATCTTGCTCAAGAATCTTTTTCACTCCATCCCATTTCTTTACCACCTTGCATGGTCTTAACCAGATTACAAAAACAAATAGAAATGGCCGAGAAAAGTGTTCATGACGGTCATGAAAGTGACGAAGAAATGTCTATGGAAGAGATCCTTCAAATGCAACATAATCCAAAATTTCAACACTTATTAGAAAAAGTACTTGCCCAAGACCCTACAAAATTCTTTTTACATCTGGCAAGTCTAGGAGTCAAGCTCCCTAAGGATTATGACGTAGAGACTCTCAAAGAAACTAAGGGAAGTAGACATGAGGAAGAAACACCTTCGGACAAAAGCAAAACCAACACTGATGCTACAGATGCCCTAAGTCTAATGAACCAAAAATATGAAGCTCTCCAACAACAAATTTCAGACATGAAAATGGGGGCATCGACTAAACACTACACCTTAGAGGATATTTCATCATATCCTTTTGATAGGTCCCTAATCATGATTCCTTTTCCCTCAAAATTTGAGGTGCCTAAGTTTGACAAATATTGAGGAAAGGGTGACCCAAGGAATCACATCAGAGAATTCAATGCTGCTTGTCTCAAAGTCGCACACAATGACACCTACCTTATGTGACTCTTCCCACGAAGCTTAGGAGGACAAGCCATGGAGTGGTTCTCTAGACTGCCACCCGGTATTAAAACATTCAACGAACTGGTAGATATATTTGTCACCCACTTCTCTTACAATATTAAACATGACACCTCAATATTGGATCTTTGTAATACCAAACAGAAAGGAGGAGAATCTTTTGCCCCCTTCTTACAGAGATGGAGACAACTGGCAAGCAAGTGCCCACACCAAATGCCAGAGAAACAGATGCTAGAAATGTTCATCCACAACTTGCAAACAGACCTAAGCTACCAAATCCAAATCTAGTGTCCTACGTCTTTCAGTAAGGTCATTGAGATGGGCCTCATCATAGAAAAAGCCCTAATCGCGAAAGGTCAAATCAAGCTCTATAAAGACACTCCTAGTACCAGCACCAACAATGACAAACCTAGATTCTGGATGAAAAATAAAAACATTGTGAATGACAGGGTAGTAGATGCCAAAAATATAGCACCTAAGCAACCAATTTTCAACCTAACACCTCAAAATAACCCCACGCAAAACAAACCAAGAAATACCGAATCTAGGTTTACCAACTTTTAGCCTAGGAGAAAGTTCACACCTTTGGATGAGTCACTAGAAACTACTCTACAGAAGCTAATCACCAACAATCTCATAGCGCTTCCCTCAGCACGAGAGTATGAACCAAAGGTCAAACCCCATTGGTGGAATGACAATGACTTCTGTGAATACCACCGAAACAAGGGGCACAAGACAAATGATTGTATTGCGCTCAAACATACAATCCAAGACTTAATAGAGCAAAACAAAATATCTGTTAACAGACATACCTCCAACAGTGATCATCAGGCATTCAAGGATCCTCTTCCTAACTACGAGTAGGGAGGACCTTCCAACAGAAACAACAGTGGCTCTAACAACACAAACTACACAAATGTCGGCTATGACTATGTTGTTAACCATATCTATGAAAGTGATTCACATATCAATGTAATCACTATAAACAAAGATCCAGATTGCAATGCTACTACCCGTAGTAACAGAGTCACCTTTAAAGGAGCCTCCGCTCCTCCAGCCAACCAATACAGTATCGTGGATCAACTCCACAAAACACCTGCACACATCTCCATCTTGGAACTTCTGTGTCTATCTCCTTCTCATAGGTCCATACTTGACAAAGCCTTAGCAGAAGCCTCCGTCCCCATAAACCTTGCTGAAGAACAATTCCAAACCATGGTCAATCACATTACCTCACCACATTCCCTATCATTCACTGAGAAGGATGATATGTCAATCACTCAACCCCATAACGTCTCCCTCCATATCGAAGCTTTCATACACAAACACAAGATCAAAAGAGTCCTAATAGATGGAGGGGCTGGTTTGAATATTTGTACATTAAAGCTAATCCTTACATTGGGGTTTTCGGAGAAGGCTATAGATCCGAAAAGAAAAATCACCATCAAAGCATATGATGAGGAAGAGAGAACATCCAAAGGAATTGTTACCCTACCAATTAGAGTGGGCCTGTAGTAAAAGATGTAGCTTGTCGAGTCTTGACATGGAGCTAGCATACAACATTCTTCTTGGGCGACTGTGGATACACGCTCTGAAAGCAATACCTTCCACATACCATCAATGTATCAAGTTCCCACATGAAGGTCAAGAGATCACCATCCAAGGTGACCCTAACCCCTTTCAATACTGTAACTCTATTCAGCGCAAACCAGAAGTTGTGATCCCCACCAATCGTGCTTCTACCACCTCTTCATCTCATGTAGATCCAGCTACACTTGCTTCCTCTTCAGGAGCGTCTCAACCTAAACTCCAACTCAAAAATAAGGGCCTAGGTGAGTACATGGTCTCCCAATCCCTCTGTTTGGCACAATTACCTCTATCTCCTAGATCCTATGGGAGACCCATCCTAAGGACACCCAAAGCAGAGAGAAACACCAAAGGACCATTTGTGAAATGGGGAAGCCTAGAAGATGAAAGTGATGAAAAAGATATCC
The DNA here is from genome assembly GCA_027924645.1 of Cunninghamia lanceolata. Taxonomy (NCBI): domain Eukaryota; kingdom Viridiplantae; phylum Streptophyta; class Pinopsida; order Cupressales; family Cupressaceae; genus Cunninghamia; species Cunninghamia lanceolata. The sequence continues at coordinate 10,885,908 of BSBN01001011.1, read as the reverse complement.
TACAGTGGCTATACAAAGATGAAGGCAGTTCCTCAACACAACATAACCATCCCATTATACAAACGGCACAATATGGTCAAGGATTTCAAATGCTACAGAGAATGGGGTATGAAGGACACAGTCCACTTGGTTCAAGAAAGGATGGCATCACCGAACCCATCCAACCTCATACCTTAACAGCCCGGGACACTACAAGGCTAAGATACACTGGAGCCTTAAGAATCAACAGAACAACCAAGAATAAAGGAAAACAACCAGATTCGTCTACTAACAATCTGATTGAGCAAATTCAACAACTGCAAATGAATAGTGAGACCGATTCAAATGAGTATGAATGGGATAGCCTCTCTGAGCTATCGTGCGATGAAAAAGATATCGACATTGTCCACGAGTATGACTCAACCCATGCTAACGAGAGACAAGGTCCAAGGGCTAGACCGTTAGAGTCCATTCCACATAATAACGATAGTGATGATCGTGAGGAAAGAATGATACCTCCCTTGACGGATCCACTAATAGAGGGTACCATCACAGACTTTGTCTGTACTTGCAATAAATCTGTCCTAACCATTAACGCCGTTGAACCAGACCAACCTAATGATCCCTTACCTTTGGTGCACCTTGAACTTATCAACTGGGACCTAGAAGGCACTACCCATGAGCTAGATACCTTTGAAAATGACGAAGCCATCATAGATTATCTTGAGCTTATAGATCATATACCTGTAGGGGACCACAGAGCTGGCTATGCTATTGAACTCAATGAGAAGGCCTATTTTGAAGAGAGTGCCAAGCATTTTAGTCATAAAAATATCAAAATAAAAGAATGATCTAACGGTGAAAACTGCTCCGTGGCAGTGTTAGATCATCAGAATAGTAAAAATAAAGATGTATCCAATGGTGAAAACCTCTCTGAGGCGCTGAAGGATGGAAGGCTTGACCCTCTCCCCAATCTTACACACGAGGAGAGATCGTTGATCTTGATAGAACTGGTAGAACCAATCAATGTTAGTATAGGGGATGAGCCTAGAATGATCCACATGGCAAAATCTCTAACAGAACATGAAAAACCAACATTTACTGATTTCTTCAAGAGAAAACAAATCAACTTTGCTTGGACATATGCTGACATGCCAGTGCTAGATCCAAATCTTATCATGCATCATTTATCTTTAGCTCCAGGAGCCAAACCGGTCAAACAAAAACTCAGAAAGATGCATCCACATGTAACCCTCATGGTAAAGGAAGAGCTAAAGAAACTGCTAGATGTCAGATTTATCAGGCTTATAGACTATCCTGAATGGGTATCAAACATAGTACCAGTGGCTAAACCAGATGGTAGAGTCTGAATATGCAATGATTTCAGGGACCTGAACAAAGCTTGTCCAAAAGATGATTTCCCCTTGCCAAACATAGACATGATTGTAGATCTCATGGCAGGGCACACTATTCTGTCACTCATGGATGGTTTCTTAGGATATAACCAAATAAAGATCACACCAGAAGACCAACACAAGACTGCATTTACATGTCCTTGGGGCACCTACTGTTGGTGTGTCATGCCTTATGGTCTGAAAAATGCTGGGGCAACATATCAGAGAGCCATGACAACAATCTTCCATGACATGATGCACACTATAATGGAAGACTACGTCGATGACATTCTAGCGAAATCACTTACAAGAGAAAGCCATCTAGCAGTACTAGACAAGATCTTCAACAGGTTGGAACAGTTTAATGTGCATCTCAAACCAAAGAAGTGTGTGTTCGAGGTTACATCAGGCAAACTACTGGGATACATCGTGTCTGCAAATGGCATCGAAGTCGACCCAGCTAAGGTGAAGGCCATCATGGAGATGCCACCTCCTAAGAATCTGACTCAACTAAGATCCTTATAGGGAAAATTGCAATCTATCAGAAGATTCATCTCTCAATTAGTAGACAAGTGCCACCCATTTTCCCACCTTCTACACAAGAATGTCCCCTTCAAATGGAACGAGTCATGTGAATAGGCATTTCAGCAATTAAAGGAATATCTCATGAAACCACTGGTATTGATGCCACCAATTCAGGGCAAGCCTCTAATACTGTATATCTCAGCTACACCCATAGCTCTAGGAGCTCTCCTTGCATAGAAAAACTATGATGGAAAAGAGTAGGCAATCTACTATATCAGTCGAACACTTGTTGGGTATGAATTACAATACACACCTATCGAAAGAGCATGTCTAGCAGTGGTCTTCGCCTCACAAAAATGGAGACATTACATGTTGTCACACTCTATCAAACTGGTGGCGAAGATCGATCCACTCAAATACCTACTCAACAAGGCAGCTTTAATAGGTAGATTGTCCAAATGGGTCATTCTTCTCAATGAATTCAATATCAAATACGTAGACAAGAAAGCAATAAAGGGACAAGTACTAGCAGATCAACTGGCAGATGCACCTCTAACGAATGATAGCCCTCTGAGCTTTGAGTTTCCAGATGAATCTATCTTCGACATAAATACAACAACCTTGAAAATGTACTTCGATGGCTCATACACCCAACATGGATCAAGGGCAGGTATCTTATTGATCACACCTAATGGCGATACAATCCCTAAATCATATAGATTAATGTTTCCCTGCACTAACAACGTGGCAGAGTATGAAGCCCTAGTCATCGGTATCAAGCTAGCAGTTGAATGGAATATCAAAGAGCTTCAAGTGTATGGTGATTCACAACTAGTCATAAATCAAGTGAATGATGACTACCAAACAAAAGATGAGAAACTAATCCCTTACAAGAGAATGGTAGATGACTTCAAAGAATACTTCATCAAGATCTCTTTTGAGTAGATACCAAGGATTGAAAACAAAGCTACAGATGCTATGGCCACAATTGCCTCTCTCCTCAACATTCCAGAAAGTTAATCACATTATGAGTTCTTGGTAGAGCCAGTATCCTGTCCTGCATATGACACCCCTGAGTCCCATATCATTTGCCACATTGTTGGAGTTGATTCCCCCCTTATGGAAAGATCTTTGCCTATCTTAAAGAGAATACCCTCCCACCCGATCTCTCCAGTAACCAAAAGAGAACCTTCGTCCATCAAGCATCCTAGTATGCCATTGTCGCCAATACCTTATATCACCGAGGTCTCGATGGTACCCTCCTTAGGTGTCTTGATAGTGAGGAATATCAAACCGCCCTAAGCGAAATACATGACGGTATATGCGGGACCCACTCTAGTGGCCAACCATGGAACAAGATTCCTATCATTTTGTGAAGAAGTGCAAGAAATGCCAAATCGACGAAAACCTGATACATGCACCAGCATAGGAGCTACAGCCATTAACAACTCCTTGGTTGTTCTGTCAGTGGAGACTCAACTTAGTGGGCAAGATTCATCCTCCCTCCTCAAGTGGCCACAAATTTATAATCACTGCCATAGAGTACTTCACGAAGTGGATTGAAGTTGTGCCCTTAGCCAACATCACAGGCAAGCAGATTGCCTCTTTTATCCTAAACTATTTCATTTGTCATTATGGTGTCCCTTCGTCCATTATCACGGATAACGGATGACCCTTCAAAAACCAAGATGTTAGGGAACTATGTGACAAATTCCATATCGAGCACCGCTTTTCAACCCCCTATTACCCACAAGGCAACGACCAAGCTGAGACATCAAATAAAACCATTCTAAAAATACTAAAGAAGACTGTCAATGATGCTGGCTGTGATTGGCATGTCCAACTGAATCTTGCACTGTGGGCCTACCGCACAAGCATCCGCACACCCACAGGTGTAACACCATACTCCCTAGTCTATGGATCTGAAGCTATCTTGCCCATTGAAGTCAAGATCCCATCCTTACAAGTCTCATTAAAAGGCCTCATATCAGATGAAGAATATAGAGTAACCAGACTCCAAGAATTAGAGTTGCTCGAAGAGAGAAGGCAACAGGCCTTTAACCACCTGAAAGCATATCAGTAACGCATGTCCAGAAGCTACAATCACATATTAAAGCCCCGAATATTCCAAGTTGGTGACCTAGTCCTAAGAGAAAATCCCAGAAATCAGCAAGAGAGAGAAAAGAAAGGAAAGTTTGAACCTAACTGGCTAGGTCCCTATGTCGTCATCACAACTTATGGATCGGGGGCATATCAATTGGCTACGTTTGAAGGTGAATTATTCGATGATCCTATCAACAACATGCACCTTTGTAAGTTCTATACCTGAAAACCCCAATGTAAGGGAGTCTTGAAAAAATCCAAAAAAAATTGAAAAAGTGATAAAAAACAAAACAAAAAATCAACAAAATGAGAAAATTAAAAAAATTAAAAATAAAAATAAAAATCATCCTATGGTGAAAACTTAGCAAATAGGTGCCTAGGATAGGTACCATGGTGAAAACCTTGCAAACAGGTGTCATGTGTACTTTTAGCTTCTTGTGCAAATAAAAGCAAGTGGTGAAAACCTAGTAAACAGGCACTATCTACGATAAACCACTTCCTCCATTTGTTCCGACTTCATGTCTCTCATGTCCCTCATACTATTCATCTTGAATCAGTCCTTTGAACTATTGTTGAACTACGTCACCTCTGAGTTATCACGTAGGCAAGGCCATTCTTAATGCGCCCTCGAGGCTCCTTTCCACTCCACGGTCCTATCTGTCCCATATCTCGTCCTTCTGTCAATCTAAGTCCATGCTATTTCTGCACCACTTTACCATCGCCTAGATCTTAGGTCCGCTAGGGTTTACCCCAAACTACATTGTCTCTGCGTCGTCACATAGGCAAGGCCATTTAGCAATGAGCCCCCAAGGCACTAGGTCAATCCTTAAGGGCCCATCCCTCCGTGTCTGTTTGTCATCTCGCCCATAATAAATCAATCTTTGTCTCAACTGGGGGCAACTCCTCAACCTAGTTGCAGATTTGGATCCTTGAATGCCACTTTTCTACGAGGATACCAATAAGGATTGCGATACCTTTCACTAGACAAGCAAGCACAGAAAAAACAAGCTACCCAAACCAGAAGTCTTGACACAAAACATCAACTTGTCCAAAATGAAGCAAGGTACCATACCAAAAACACTAAAACTGATTCTATATCAATTATGGCAAAAGACACATCTAATGCAAGAATGTTTTATCAACAGGTTAATTTACAAGGTCTTGAATTTTTTTCATTATGTCTTCCTATGCTACTCAAGGATGCCAAAAGCTAGAGATGCTATGATGGGGGACATAATCATTTTCTTTGTCTACTACTTGCGGATTAAACTATAGTAATGTGACAACTTTTGTCTAATGACATGATCAATAAAAGATCATCAAGGACTCCGACGTCTAAACATGAAAAGGGGCAATCCTTGTCTGTTGAAATGCAAGAAGTACTTAGGTCATCTAGATTCAAGTTTGACTAGATGCTTGTATCAACTTGCTATATCAAAATCAATGTAAGAGGTACTTAGGTCATCTCAGTCTAATTATACCTAGATGCTTGTATTTTCTTACAACATTTCAAAAAAAGAAAAATACCAAAAAGTGCCCAATGATGAAAGCAAAAACCTTGCAAAAATCTCAAGATGACAATCCACATCCATATCCATCTCATATCTAGTAAATCCATATCATCCATGCAATACATAAAATCCTACAGCATATCAAGTGCAAAATCCTCATTTCTTCATCTCTACTTCCTCCTCTCTATATCATCACCTATGTCAATTGAGTACATTTGGACATGTCAAAAACATAGCATAGATTGCATATCACATCACATGAGATAGTCATTTACATGATTACATCATTCGCATACATAATAAAGCCCATTAGGTCACCCACATGCATTTTACATCCACATCTCATATCAAAAAACAAAAGCATCACCAACATACATATAGAGCTGCATAAATCATATCTATAACATATCACATTTGCATTTTTACATAACAAATCATACAAAAATCCATCTAGTATGCATCACATAGGCACAACATCATAAGATAGATCACCTCCATAAGCATATCAACAATAGAAAAGCATGTGCATATAGAACATCAATCACTGCATCATCATATAAACCATCAAAACATGTCCAAATGTGCAACATATCAAAAATATCTATCCATATCTCAGAGTCATGTCATAAAATGTATACAAGGTACAACAAAAATGGTGATACATGTCTCGGGGAAAAAATAGTACATATATAGGCTATCTCAGTCATCCAAATGTGTACATCCAATCAAAAAATGGTACAAGTATCCAGGTCTGTCTAACCCTGCTGTCGTGGCACACTGCTCCCTGCACTGCCCTCTCCTCTACCTCCCCCTGACTGCTAGGGACCCCTCACTGAGCCTACAAACTGAGACCCACCTACTCGTTGGAATGCCTCTGACTGGCTCCTGAAGCTAGGGGCATGCTGATCCGCTACCACTGCCCCATGATATAACCCTCTATAGTACTAAGCCTGTGCTTGGGCTCTAGTAAGCTCACTCTGTACTTGGACCACCTATCCCTGTGCCTGCTGCACCTGTGAAACCAAAAAAATGGATGTCCCATCTGTGCCCATGGCCATCACGGCTGCATCTCTCTCTGTCCTCATAGCCCGCATGCTGGCTAAGGCTACGTCTCTCTCTCTAGTCAACTCTAATAACTGAGTCGCATCTGACTCTCTCCGTGACTCTACTGCTCTTAGATGAGCCCTCAGCTGCCTAACCTGGCTCTGTAGTGCAACCATAACCTGCTGCTGCACATTAGGCTGTGGAGCCTGCTCTGCCTGTGCCACCTCCTACACTGGCAACTATCCCTATATCAGCTGTGCCACTTGCTATAGCGGCGGCATCTATCTCTATGCTACCTCTGGCTAAATTGGCACCTGGACCTGTACCTGTCTAATGGCCTGCTAGCCCACAAGTCCCTCTCAGACCCTCTGCCTCTATCTCAGTCTCCCATCATCTCCCTAATCTCTCCTCCTCCTCCTCCATCCTCCCCTCCTCCTACCAACTGCACCCTCATTGTCTGAATCATCCTTGTCTACACGAGGAGCTAACTCTCCTAGCCCTGAATATCTCAGGAATGGGTGTGCCGCAAACCACTCCTTGTAGTCTGGCGTCATGCCAGCGTCCACTATGTCCCTCCTCATAGGCCAAGCTGCGTAAGGAATCTACCAAAAATCTATCAAGGCCTCCTCGTATGATGCCACAGGACCCCACCTATACCTCTCTGCATGAGTCCTGGCAAAGCGCGCCTCCCCCTGTGGTCTGCCATGCACTCGGCCAAACTATCTCTGCACTCTGCTAACAATTTGTCTCTCTAGAATGTACCGAGTCCTGCCAATGAGCCATTGCATCTAGAAGCAATACGGAAGCTCATCCGCCTCATCATCCCACACCTCACAGTCTATGTAAGGATGCCAGATAACTACATCCACGCCATCAAAAGCATGTCTCCAGTACTCTAGCTTCCCCAGCCTGTGCTGGGAAATCACATCTGCATAGCCGTAACTATAAGGCTCACCCCTCTACCTGTGGAATACGCATATCGGCCATGTGATAGCAATATGCTCCCATAACCAAAACTGCAACATCGACACACTTGCAAATAAATTGGCTCCTTTGTGATAAACCACCTGGTGCATATCTCTATACAAGTGTGCAAGCACACACACACCCCACGCATATTGGGTCCCATCTATGATCATGCTCTCTAGCACCCTCCCCCAGCCAATCAGGAAGCTGTGCGACCTCCTATCGAGGCATATCACGCCACCGATCAGTCCAGCCACTATGCCCAGGAAATAGTCATAGCAGTCATGCATGTCCTGCCACGAAATCTCCTCCCCCACCAACTCTGGGTCATCAAATACGTGTCTACACTCCTCCAAGCCATTGTCCCACTGTGACTCATACTCAACCAGCTCTCCCTGAATCAAGAGGTGCAGAATCTGGTACACATCCTCAAGAGTAACTGCCATCTCCCCCATCGGCAAATGGAATGTACCATCCTCACTGTGTAATCACTCCACCGCTGCCATCAACATCACCTGGTTCGCGTGAACCTTGAGCGTAAAACAAACATAGTGCAGACCCATAGTGCCTAGAGCCTCACGATCTATCTCAGTCAACATATACCACTGCAACAACGACAACGGGAACTGCTCTCGTGACGTAAGGACATTCTGAATATCCTCCTGCAAACCAAGCAAAGCATACCGTCAACAAAATCCATATCCAAGCAAGCCTACTCATAACAATCAAACTATCCTATCAATGACTTGACATACCAAATTAATCAAAACAACATATCATCTCTCGACTAGATTCCCAGAAATCTCAGAGATCCCTTATCAATTGACGCATCGATCAAGGTGCCAATTGGGTTAATTTCGTTAAGTCATTTGAATTTTTAGTGCAAATGCGCTAATCCAGGTGGCAGATGCGCCGATCCATATCACATGCGCCACTTCCTCATGAATGCGCTAATCCAGAGCTTGCATGCGCCACTTCCTCATGAATGTGCCAATCCATAGCTTGTATGCGCCGTTCTGGCATATGCGCCAATCCTTATGTCATATGAGCCATTTCCCACCAAATGCGCCAATCCAAAGCTTAGATGCGCCAAACTAACAAATGCACCGAAGTATGCCTCAAATGCGCCACTTCACGACATATGCGCCACTTCGGAGGGCATATGCACCGAACTACGGTTTGGCGCATTTGTCTAAGCATTTTTTCCTAGCCATTACTGAGCCTAATAATCAACTTTTAGCAAGTTTCGAAGAACTACATACCAGGGGTCCTACCTCTGTTGGCCGATCAAATCGTCGGATCCGCTCAAACTGGTGCTCCTCACACGGAATATCCATCTTTCTGGCTACCATGCTCTCCTAAGCTCTCCAAAGGACTAATCAACTATGGACAAGTGTACAAATGAATAGAACTTGTGGACCCAGCTCCTATATATAGCAAGTGAACCATATTAGACTATATGACAACTGTGGCTACTTCCCATACCTGTTTCTCCCAAACATATCCCATTTTTCTACATCCTAACCCGTTTTTCACTTTCTTCTTTGTGAGATTTTCCATCTCATGCCTTCTGCCTTCTTCTCGTCCAATCTCCCGAGGGGGCATCCTATTGTTAAACTTGTACCAGGGGCAAATTGGGGCATGTATCATTTTCAGACAATCTTATTCTTTGAAACAACGTGATAAAACACATTGCATCAAAGAGGGGCAAAATGTATACACCTAAAAATGACATGACTCTACTTAAATAAATATTTTAAATATTTATTTTTACCTTCACATTCCTCTATCAATGAATAAATACATTTATCTATTTATTTGATTCATCCCCTCTCATTTAATTAAATAAATTACATTTATTTAATTAATTAAATTCATCTGCATCAACTACACTCTTCTAAATAATTAAATAATTTCAATTATTTAATTAAAACCTTTATTCTTCCAAATTTAAATAAAATACAAATTTTATTTAAATAAAATCTTAAATATCCACTAAATAAAATATATTTTTATATTTTATTTTATTCTTCAAAAATCTCCACAAAATAAAATATATTTTTATATTTTATTTATTCCTCTCAATTATCTACAAAGTAATTAAATAAATCCTTTTATTTAATTATGCATTCTTATCTTCAAAAATCATTCTTATCTTCTAAAAATACTTTCCTCTTGTCATACAAAAGAAAAAGTAGTTTTAAAGCATCTTTAAAGCAAACTTTCTCTTAAATTAGAAAAATAAATTCTAAATTAAGAAAATCAAATCTCATCCTCATCAAGAGAAGAGTTAACTCCACAAAGCTACTTTTCAAATGACACGTCTTTCTTCCATTTGTTGCACATTCCTCAACAATCCTCCTCCATTGATCTTCCCTTTTATCCTCAACCATTGATCTTCTTCTACACATCTCTATAAATAGAACACTATTCTTCTTCATTTCATCACCCATCATTTGAGCAAACTTATACTGCAGAGATACAGGCGCGCCTTTGGCACCCCCATCCTCATAAGCACTTCATATCCTTCATTACTAGTGTGTTGAAGCTCATCTTCAATCACATGAATATCTCAGCCATTCTACTCTTGTCATCTTCAACAAGCAAGGGAGCACACGCTTCTGAGGGCTTCACATTTATCAAGATCAAGAGTTGATAGGCGAACTATGGAAGAAGATAGGTAAAAGGTTGTAAGTATTGTTCTTAGTTTTATTTTAAATCAATCTTTTACTTTCACATTTCATAGATGTATTGGGTTGTTTATTCATTGATTTGATAAATCCTATTTCCCCTTCACAGTTGTTATCTTCCATTATATGTGGTTAAAAGTGAAAAATATTGAATCATAAAAATATTTATATGCTATTGAATATTGAAATTGATAGTTCAAATTTATTAAATATTTGAATGAGAAGATTCTAATTTGTGAGTTACTTAGCTTACATTACAACTTATGTTACATATTCGATCACTACACATTCTTTAATTTGCCCCACAATAGTGTGGTCTTGCACATTTGAACTATTGCCTAGCATGCTCAAAGAATCCATATAATGGCATTGTTGAGTGATTTGTTAGAAGAGTCTAAAGGATATTGTGCCAATGAAGATACAGAGTAGTCAAACACAAGTAGAGATGTGGCACATGTATGTTCTCATTTAGTTGTAGTTAAATCTACTGATTGATTTAAATGGAAGTTAAATTCTTTTGTGTTCCACTATGATATTTTAGTTGCAATCTTGTTGCCTAGTGTTAGATAATAATCTATTAAAATTGTTACCAGAAATATTGTCAAAGTATTAATCTCAATAGAAATTGCAAGTAACAAAGATCAAATAACAAAGAACAAATCGTGCAAACCTTGTTACTTTGTTGTTTCCATTGTTCGCCTAGTCTCAATCGATCTTTTGTATGAATGAAGCCCTCAGAAAGCGTACTTCCTTGCTTTATTTTTTTAAGATGATGATGGAGAGATGGCTATGATACTTCTTGTAATGAAGAGAAGCTTCAATACAATAAAAGGGGTGATCGCAAGCAATGGAGGAACTTGGGTGCCAGAGGCGCACTGTAATTCCTGCAGGGTAAGGGTACTAAAAGCTTGGATGAATGAAATGGAAGAATAGGGTTCAATTTATAGACTCATGGGAGAGAATATCAACAGTATAGAAGACTTGAGAGGATGTGTGCGAATAGAAAGAAGACAAGTGTCACACGAAAACTGTTTTGTTTGAGTTAACTACTTTCTTTTATAAAGATAAGATTTTCTTTCATAAATTAGAATTTTTTTTCTAATTTAAGAGTTATTGATAAAAACAAGGTTGATTGAGTAAGTTAACTTGTGATTTGCTTTTGCATGATTTGAGAGAACTTAAATAATAAATTATTTAATTTTGTGTGCATGAAGAAGAAGATTTATTTTTAGAAGATTTGGAAGATTTTTGAGGAATTAGAAGATAAGAAAGTAAATTAAATAAATAAATTTATTTAATTATTTGTGCATGTTTTGGAAGAATAAATAAAATATTTGATTATATTTTATTTTTAGAGATTGAGAGAATTTAAATAAATTTGATTGATTTGTTTAAATTTGGAAGAAGAATTGACTTAATTAAATAACTAAGAATTATTTAATTATTTTGGAAGAATTTTAATTAAATAAAAGATTTTATTTAATTTTGACTTTAGAAGAAGTAACTAAATATTTTGATATTTAATTAATTTAGAAGAATATGAATCAAATAAATAAATTTGTTTATTTATTTATTGAGAGAGGAATTAGAATGGAATAAATATTAAGAATATTTATTTAGACAGAGTCATGTCATTTTTAGGTGTATACAAAAATGATTTTATCTTTTACATATTATTTGAAAAGAGTATTTCATGATGGCATTCTTGGATTTTTGTCTTTGCTTAAATGTCACGTGCATCTTGGTTTAGTTATTTTCCATTATCCATTGTCTTGATTTATGTGTTCTAGGTGGGCATGGTGTTGTTCAATTTAGTAGTTGTCTTGAGTGGAATTGGCATGGAGACAACTTGTATTCTTGCACTATGAGCTACCCAAATATTCTAGCAAGGGCCACATAAATTTGGCGAATTTATGTTGTGAAGGCCTATCTATACAGTATTTGGGGTTTAGTCTCATGGTTTATCTCTTGAATTGAATGAGGGAGTTGGATTTGGTGTTTGTGAGAACTTTATTCTAGAGTTAAAGGCCTCTTGATTCATATATACTCAAGGATTTCTTATGGAGGGATGGCTTACTTGAGAATGTTTATAATTTATGATTCCGAAGACTACATATCAAAATCTAAAAATAAAAGAGAAGATAAACAAAGTATTTATTGATGTGTTAATGAATAGATGGGGTTTCAATCCTCTATTTCTAGGCTACATTAGAGGGTACTAGTGGGCAAGACATCAATACAATCATAGAGCCTCTTCACAAGCACTCTTCACAACCCCTAATTCCTTGTCTTCATCTTCTTTTTGTAAGTGAAGACACACACATGATATATTGTTTAACTACAAAAATCTTACTTTAGTGTCTTAAGGGAAGCCAATAGGGTTGTTTAGCACTATCATGGATGAATATCAAATGCCTATAAATTTTATTTCTTTGCTTTATACAACTATTGGGGTTTTTTGTCATGTTTTTTATTTCTTTTGAGGCAAAATTATCTACCCATATTTTTTTCTCTAGCCTTTTATGATGATAGTAGCTAAATCATTGTCGATTGTTACTAAAGAAGCGATATTGTAATCTTGAAGACTTTAAATATCTTCACAAAAAAATGATATGGTATATGATTACATCAATTTTATCTGGAAAAGAATAAGTAGCTTTCGTGATGCATTGGTTGCAACTATATGGATTTATACCAACAATACACTTGAAATGCTTGACTTAAAATGAATTTTATCATATATTAATGCATTTAGTAGAATGGTTATTTCTCTAAGACATGGTGGTCAACAATTATTTCTCAACCATGAGATGCAACTAAATTTTACGAGTCAGTTCTTAATAAAATTCAAGAGAATGGTTAAGACTTATCAAAGAAACATAACTTACTTCCATTAATTTATTCTTGTTCAACATCTATGCAGTTCACAATAATGATCTCACTATAGCCTTGCCAAATTTATTTGAGCTAACCAAGTTGGAGAGACTTTATTCATAACTTTGTTCAAATTTGTATTTTGATTGGAACTTAAGAATTCACAGTTACCAAGGTCTACCATTGGCCTATACAAGTACCTACAAAACAACTTAAGTAGCATAATTCCAAGCAGCTATCTCAATTGCATAATCTTAAATAATTGTAAGTCTCTATCCCTATTAATAAACGGTTAGATTTATATAGGAATTACAATGTATTTAAGAAAACTAGAATTGATTAATATAAATAATGTGTATCGACTCTATTATGATTGTGAGAGTTATAATGAACACCAATTTTTATGGTGTAATTAGTCAACATCTACTACATAATCTCTCATTAGAATTGAGTAAATTTATGCTTTACTCAAAATTTCTTTACCATAAATATGTTTATTTAATAATAAAGTACATCTTATCTTTAGAGTTGTTTAGGGTTAAAAAAGAAGAGGATTGATTTTAATGATTTGTGTTGATCCTCCTGTCACCACTAAACATTCAAGGACATTCAACCAAGTAGAAACTCTACTACAGATCTCTTGTCACTTGGAACATAGGGGAAGATTGGAATTATGTGATTTTGTTGTTCAATTAAGCCCAATTATGCTCAAAACCCTAATTTCACAAATTCATAAATAAACAAACAAATTACGGAAAAGGATCGCACACATAGATATCAAATGACAATCAAATACATACCAGATTTTGAAGTTTGGTGTGTGAAAAAGTCAAGGACTAATGAGTGGGCGCCCTAGTCCAGTGCCTCAATTTTTGTCGAGATCTAGGAATGTTGTCTACAACATAGTTCTACTATTCTGGAGATTTTATAGCTGTGGGATTCAGAGGACTAATGAGCGGGCACCCAAGTCTAGGTCACTGTTTTCTTCTCTAATCTACAATTTCGATAGTCTGCACTACTCTCCTATAACTTCACTTCTTTCACTTTCACGACCTGTAACCTGCAATCATAGAAAAGTGGGTTGGGGGTTGTGGTGTTTAGAGGCTTGCCTCAGTCAAGCCCCGAAGAGACGTTCAAATCTTCTGAACACTATTGTCAGATAAAGAGTGCATATCCCTGTGGTATAGAGGCAAAATCCAAATGATAAATGATAGGAAACACAATTGATATCACCCTGTAGTGAAGAGCTCATGAAAGGAAGATGCTCTTCAGGCCATGAGGAGATGGATGCCAAATCTGCAAATACAAACACAATAACAACACAAAACTCTACTCTACCACATAATGAATGCCTTGAATCACTTTCCAATAAAGCCACAAGTTCGCAATATCCATCTCTAGTCTACAAATGAATCACTAATCATGCTTATATATGCAACTACAAACATTCTCGCTAAGAATTTCCTAATTCAAACTTAGGATATTGGCATAGGACCTAAATAACGGTCATATGTCGACACCCAAAAACAGGTCATGACCTAAAATAGAGCAAGACTAGGGTGCGGGCACCCAAGTCCTCCCCCCTATTTTAGGCAGGGTTTATCATAATGTACCCCCTAAGTCCCATTTTCCATGAAATCTCAGGGTTTTCTCATCGAGAAAATCATGCAAGATGCTCTAAATGCATTCTAAAGAACTCAGGAGCTAAACCTTAAGAGGGAAAAGCCCCCAAGGGGACATTTTTCGACGTAACAAGAGTAATTGTAAGTAGATTTGGGATGATCAAATTAGTTTTATTTATTGGTAACTATAAATTATTGAAAAATAAATTCAAGATACATGTAGATGTCTGAAAATGGTCACAACCACTTTCATCCACCTACACACTCCAAGCCTATTTCACCCACATCATTCTATTCGATCCATATATTAATTAAATAATTTTTAATTATTTAATCAATTTATCCTACACCTTTTCCCTGTCATAAAAATCAAATTCCTCTACTATAGTTTAAAAATTAAATATTTTTTACTATAGTTCATAAATCACATGCCAAAAAATTAAATAAATTATCATATTTATTTAATTCCTATTTTGTTCACTTTTGATTACTTTTTGTAATCATCATTTTTTTTTCTAATCCATGTGCACATGAATTAATTTTAATTAATTCATCATTACAAACCCCCATGTCTCTAGAAGTCCACTTGTCATCTTATGCACATGTGTGTACATGACAAGTGGTACTTTGAAAGCATGGCCAAATCTTCTAAAAAGTGTACATTTGTCCTATTTCTTCCACCCCACTCCATGTGTCAGTATTCATGCAAATTTAAAATTACATGTGGCACTATTTGAACACTATTCATCTAATTTTTAATTTCACTTGTCTTCTCCATGGAATTTAAAATTCCTCACTAAATCCAAGCTTTACATTTTCATAAATGAGTCCTTACATGTCATACACCTACCCTATCCTAGCCATCCATCTATTTAAACTTGTAATCTCATCCATTGATCATCCTTTGAATCTTGGAGTAAAATTCTCATCCAATCCTAGCTTGCTATTTTTTCAATTCTCCTTGCTTGAGTATCCTCAAGCAATCTCAACCATTGATCTTCCAAATTAATCCTAGCCCTCCATTTGCATCCCCAAAAATCTATAAATTGAGGCCTCCACCTCCCATTTTTCATAAGCCATCATATATGCAAAGAAACTTTGCCAAATTGAGTGCTCACATCCATCTAGCTTAGTGCAATCACAAGTAGCATAGTTTAATTTCATAGTAACATAGAGCAAATCATCATTAGGATGCATAGATAGAGTGCATTAGGTGTTTAGAAGCATCTTAGTGATTTGGCTCTTCTTGAGGTCCCTTGGGCTTGGGATTGGGTGTAATTTAGGATAGTTTGCATTCAATTTTAGGATCCCATCTATTAGGTAGATATTTTTGGCACGCTCGGGGGGACCCCCACCACCTTTAGGACTAACAACTGCATGTATATGTGTAACATTTTTTTGTGACAGGTCAAATTAGTGCCGGGTCTCTGCAAAGTGGTGCCCATTCTACATATCAACGCCTAGCCAGGTATATCAAAGCCCATTTCTGTATAAGGTAAAAAGCTTTATTTTCATGGGTTTTTCATCAATTTCAGTGTTATATGTTTGCATTGGGTCTTAAATGCTTTCCTACTCACGTTTTGTGCATGTTAGCTCTTTGTTTTGCAGGAAAATCAATTTCATAAGGGAGAGGTGTTGACTATTCTATATTAGTGCTTGTCTCTACATAGTAGTGCCCATTGCCCAAAATGGTGCCCAGTCCAGTATATCAACGCCCATTGTAGTTATGCATGAGACTAACATTTTTGTACATTTTTTGCTAACCTTGGTGTTTAACAGAGGTTTTTAGGCTTCTAATCATCCTTTTCTATATGTTGTGCTCTTTGTTTTGTAGGAAAATTCCATCTTACAAGGGGGGAAAACTCTGCCAAAAATGGATCAACACCTACTCCTGCACATCAGCACCCAGTCTACATATTAGCACCTAGTTAGGTATATTAGCGCCTAGCTTCAGGTATAGAAAATCCTCCAAAGTAGTATTTCTTATAGTGGCACTTGGTTCTCTGAATTAGCGCATAGTCCTTTGTATTGGCGGCTAGTTATCGTGTTAGGATAAAATTGATTTTCTCCATTTTGTCTTGAACTAACATCTGTTTTGCAGCCTCATTTGATTGTCCAAGAAAAAAAAATCAAACTACTAACATGTTTCATTGTAGGATTCCTCTTATGTGTCTTTGCAGCTTATCATAGGAACACTTGATTTGGTGCATTAAAATGAACTTGTGTCTTTAAAGTAAGAACATTTTAATTTGGACTATAAAAAGAACAAGTGTTTGTTATGCTTAGTGCATTTGCACATTTCGTTGAGTAGATCCCAAAGGTAGAACAAGAGTATCCTCTCCCCTCATCTTTTAAAGGATCTTGGGTGTAAGAGAAATTGTTCTATCTTCTTTTTTCTTTCTAGGAGAGTCTGCCTTGGTGGGAAAAGAGGTACTCACCCCAAGGGATGACTCATTTGGTCTGCTATATAAATGGTTTAGGTGAAAGCCGAAGACTTATTGGAGAAGTATTCTTATTCTGATAGTTCCCAGCATCCATACACTTGTGTATGTGATATGTCAACCCCATTCTTTCCTTGCAAAAGGATTGATGTAAGTGGTTGGGATAATCTCTTAAGTGAGTCCCTACCACATGAATAGGTGTCAAGTCCCTAAATCTCCACTAGACACCTTAAGTTAGAAGCCTACCCTATTGACCTATTGGTGTCTTGTTCAATGCAAGGGTACAACACCCCCAAGATTACTCACCATAAGGCTCCCTTGAGATGAGACAAAAATCCTCAGCTTAGTATAAGTCACTTGTTGACTTTCTGAGGAGAGGGTGATTGGGTCATCCTTTTAGTTCTAGAGGCCCCTACCTATCCTCTCTTGCAAAGACAAAAGAATGTACACACCCATCTTAGGTGTGATGACATTTGAATTGACGAAGATTCCAAGTGTGGGTTGAACAAGTTGCCATTCGCCATTGACCTTAGGTAGAGTAAGCATTGTTTTCAAGTGTATTCAATTGTGTCTAGACCTGTGGAAATTTGGCCTTGAGGGGCTACTGAACATACACATAACGATTATACTTCCTACCAAACATTTGGCCATTGTGTTCTCTTGTGTGGTTTTTGTCTACTTGCCAAAGAATTTCATTGACATTATCCAAAACCAATTGAATCATTTGAAAAATCAAACCATCAAATGAAGATACTGGTATCACTATCCCAAAATAGTACCCATTTCCTACAAATCAGTGCCCAATTTCCTGAATTAGTGCTCAGTCCCCTGAATCAACGCCCATTTTCAAAGCCATCAAAAAAGTCAAAATTTTGTCCTTTTGGTTGCCAACAATCTCCTTTCCACGTCATCCCTCAACGTTGCATGCCACCTCATCCATATCCTTGTCCATTTGTCCCTCTTAGCTTGTGACCCACTCTAATCATTGATCATTATCCTTGTCACCATCCTCATTAGTTTATAGATTATCCAAGTCATCCATAGTTAATTAGCCCTAGCCCATCATTGACCCCATCATTAACCATAGCATTATCCTTGTAATAATCAATCATTATCCTTAAACCATCCTTAGTCAAATCTTTGTTTGTCACCCATTGTCATCCTTAATCAATCTTATCATCCTTAATCAATCCCTATCAATCCCTAATCAATCATTATCCTCAAATCAATCCAATCCTTATGCAATCATATCATCCCCATCCATAATCAATCCTTACCTAAACCTATAATAAATCCATAATCAATCCAAGTCATATCCAAATCCTAAGGTTAGAATCTAGATCAAATTATCCTCTTTGTTTATGGTAAACTTAAGACTTTGTTTATCCTAAGTTTAGTATAAACTAAGAATCATCCACCCTCTTGGATAAATTAGCTTGGGAACTTAGACAACTCCTAAGTTAGTTGATTTCAAGAAATCCCATTTTGCTTGGTGCGTCTTGTCTACCCCATGTAAAATAATCCTATTATCCTTTAGCTTAGGCTCTTTGTCCACCCTAATTGCATAGGGTAATCCTTGGTCCTTAAATCATTTTGATCTAGATTATAAACTTAGAAATCCATCCCCATCCATCATCATTGGTACCTCATCATCCAAATCCTATCCAAGTTCACCTTTTATGCCTCCCATCATGCTATCACAAGCTAGGAGAGGAATGGTGTAACATCCACATTCTATAAACAAAGAAAAATTTAGAAATTTACCATTAAGTAATTTAAACAAGGTAAAATGAGATAGAGAAATTTTTTCTTTTATTTAATATATAATCAAGTAATAACAATTACAAGATTTCTCATTACAAAATACAATAAACCATATTGTCTTTCTCAAGTACAATGTTTACAAAAGTAAATCAATTACAAATATCTACTTTAAATAATGCTTTACATAGTCTCAATAAACACAAGTCTCAAAGATATACTACATCTAGAAATCTAACATCTTTATCACAAGCCTCAGCATGTCTTCTGTTAGAGAGAGAGAGTATCTTTCCAGTGATTTACCTCCAACCATAGACCAGTAGTCTCCCACACATCTTCCACATAGGAAGTGGCCCTACCCTTCACGAGAAGTATAGACCAAGGTGACCAGTGGTAATTTGCCTTTCCGAGTACGTAGTGTTGTATCCTACACAACTCTATCAATCATACAACCCTAGATACCCTCTAGCTAAGTATGATTCCTGATAGGATGTGCAATCCAGATACAGTGAACTGACAATGCATGCAGAGACATATGCATTACTATGGCCATAGTTTCAATATAAATTGACGTTCGCAATGAACGTTGTCGTAATGTTCACCCACTCCAACTCGACTTGGATACTATCATATTCCTACAGTTTAATTAGGTCAACTATGTTTAACTTATGAAGTCATGACGATTTCAACAATATAGTCTTCCTGACCCTTACATGTTTCTTTCACTGTCTATAATGCACAGACCTATTCCTCTTTCTTTCTTTGTGAGGACTCCCATTGCATCATTGCAATACCTTATGTCCACGACTTATTGTCTCATAAGAATTATAGATAGATTAATTATGACTAAGATGATAACCTTACCCAGGTTAAGCATTATAGTCTAGGAATTTAATTCCCTTCTTGCAAATAAGAATAATTACACATAGTCAGGGCACTTGACCCTTCAATCATGATCTAAACAATGATCTCAATGCCTTAATATAATAATTACCATATCTAGGTTAAGTTAAGGTTTAACTAAAGAATTTTGACTAACTCAAACCTAGTCTTTATGATTTGGGTGGATTCACACGACATTATCGTCACTCCATAATCCTTATGAAATGATTATCCATTCTTAGGTATCCCTTGCATCTTTGCAATCATTTGAGATTCCTTACTTTCAATAAGTAATAACTAAGAGATATTGTGACCAAAAGGTATAATAAAATTTATGTTTGTTTATCCATTTAATAGTACCTCTTGCATGCTTGCAAAACCCGAAGCTTATGACTTATGTTTTAAGTCAAATTGTAGCCCAATAAATAGTTTTCCCTACCTAAGGTAAAACATTGTCGACTAATAACCAATCTCTTTTCAATAAGATAGATATGAACATTTACTAAATTAGGGTTCACGACACCTTAATGTCTACTCATGAAATAAGTTCACCTATTTATATGCTCTATATAACAACCTCAATAACCTCAATGTGTTTGAAATTCATCATGCATTAACACATGGCATTGAGGTTTACTTTTCTCTCTACAAGATCATGGAAACATCTCCATCTACATGATAAATGTACGGTTTCCTAGCATATCAAGTTTTTGAATAACGCTATACGTTGTTATAACAATCTCAAAATTATCCCATTGTTTATTTCATCCATTCTTGAGTGGGCACTAAACCCAACTTTGTTGTTTTCAAAAAGAGGTTATTATAAACCAATTTATAGAACAAAAGTATTTGAGTCCCTAAGTTTAAAATTAAACATTCTAAGGAATCTTCTTCGACTGTCGATTCTTCAACATAACTTTATCTTTGTTGTTTTGGAAGGGCTTCTCTAAAAGACAATTCAAGAATACAATGTTCGAAAACCCTATGGTAAAATTTATCACTCACAATGTACTACTTCGACGTGTCAAAATCTTTGACATATCTTAATCTTGTCGATTTATACATTGAAAAACCTTGTCATAACATTTTCTTCTAATAAATTAGATTGCATGTAAGTCTAAACTTGAGACTTGACTAAAGACTCATTATACTACTCTAAATCTTCATCTTATTAACTTGTTTAATTGTAAATCTCCTCTCAGATACAGATTAGTTTTAATACTTCCATAATGAAAGAATTATTTACTAAAATAAATGGTCTAAAGCTGGTTAATATTCTCACCACAGTCGACCCATTTACAAACTCAACAAAAAATGAACGACTAAGAAGTCTTGTAGGATTTGGCATATACTTTGCACCCTTGCTTCCCATATGTCGATGGATATCAAATAAAGTTCTTTCACCTTTTAACTAGCTGTCAGTTATTCTTTGACAGAACCATACATTACTTTTCGACTGTCAAAAAGGGCACTTAAAATAAGTTGTCGAAGGCTTTACCACTGCAGACTAATGATAACAATGAGCTAATTCTTGACCAACTTCACTCAGTCTTCCTTGCACTAACATTTATTTTAATATCTCATAAGATAAACATAAAACAGTACAGTGTTATCGAACCTTCAAGGATGCATCTAAACACGTCAAATTATCATTGCAAGATTTTCAACTACAATGCGGTGCAGGAGACAAACATCTCTTCTAGATGAAGGGTGACAGAAGAAAATAGGGTTTTCAATGGTTATCATCACATACTTCACATCTTTAAATATATAATGAGTCCCAACATACCTGATGGTATTCTCTGCGTCTCTAAAAACTGACCAAAGAAATCATTCTCCTTGGCCGCTCTCCTTCACTCCCAACTTGGTGTCTTTTTCCCTCAAAATTCTTCAGTCAACAACAAATCAACATCACA
This sequence comes from Cunninghamia lanceolata, assembly GCA_027924645.1. NCBI lineage: Eukaryota > Viridiplantae > Streptophyta > Pinopsida > Cupressales > Cupressaceae > Cunninghamia > Cunninghamia lanceolata. The sequence continues at coordinate 10,864,200 of BSBN01001011.1, read as the reverse complement.
GTAGTAATCTTTCTACCTACAATGCTGCAAACAATCTCCAGTAATGATTTTCAAGCTGGTCCAAGATCTCCTCCCTTCTTGTTCGTTCACACCTCCGTTATACACTCAATCCCCTCTTCAGAACCAACTCCTCTCTCCTGAACAACTCACTCCTACCTCCCTAAAACACCCCCATTTACTGCGAAGGAGTAACTGACTACCACTCACGGGCCATGCCTAAACAAAAAGATTCTGTCCTCTCATGCATAACATCCTCTTCCAAAAATGACCACAACAAGAATACGGTTTCACCTCCACTTAGTCCGCAATTATTCTCCATAATGGAGTTCTAAACTTGGCAAGGTGGCGGCTACCAGATATAACCATTCGACCCACTACTCATAACCATTTATCAGAATAATCAAATGCAAACATTTAAAAGAAATGGTTAAGCCGACAACCCACTCATAAGGGTTAAAGCTTAAAAAGGAAATAAGTTGTTTCAAAATTCAAGACAAAAAATAAAGACTTGAATGAACTCCAACTATTGCTCAATTACTAACATTGTAAAAGAATAAAGAAGTACCTCAAACGATTATTAAATATAACTTATATAATTTAGTATATTCCTTTATAATACAACCAAAGTTATTTCACACCATGGTCTCTAGAACAATTCAACTTCTGTCGAATTTTGCAAAGAGGAGTTTACTACATACGCTCGAACCACTTTACGATGAATTGGGTGCAAACACAGAACAAGACTCAAGATTTTGTTTAGTTATCACATAGCTATGAAAAACCTCTACCTGAAGTTGTTAAAAACTCCACTATTTGTCCCACTTTGATCACTATCTAAAAAGTTTAAAATCCTACGTCCTCATCACGGACTTCTCCTAAAGGATAGGCATGAATGGTTAAAATGACAATGAGGTAGTAATTTCCTCATAAATGTATAGAAGGTTCCCTCTTCAATACATCACAAGTAAATAATAGATAGACATGATAATAGAGAAAGCGATTAATAGTAATTTGACGATCAACTCAATTTGACCACTAAGGATTACAGATGATGTGAATGGGTCGAGTTTACCTCCCCATCACAATCCGTTGACAATATTTGCGTCATCTAACTTGATGAAAATGTCTTGATGTTAAGAAGCAACAATAAAACCTCAAGTGACTCAAGAAGAATATCACAACTATTTTACGTCTATGACGTTGTTTACTTAACAAATGACTATGTCAACTCACCTTCGACTTGACTAGATGATAATCAAGATATCGACTACCTGTCGATTAGATTCAATAGTAAACTAGCAAGACAAGACTTACCTCTTATGACTCATTGGTTCACATTATCGTTTAACACTAAACTCGTTTGGCAAATAGACCACTAGTAATCCAAGGTGTATATCTCTCTTCTCGAAAGATACGCTCTCTCTCTCTTCTCTGAGAGTCATCTAATAACTTGTAATCCTGTTTCACTTGTCATCAAACAATATTTGATTAGTGCATCATTATTCAATTAATTCAACTAATAAATCAAATCTCATCATACAAATATTAAATCAATAATAACATAATCATTTCCATGATTTCATAAATGATATTCAATATAGTTCCATGTCATATGTTGTCATAAATCTATAACATCACAATAAATTTACTTATGTCCAAGTAAAAAGTAAAAGTATAGCAAGTCAGAAATTAGGGATGTAACAAATGGACTCTCGTTACCAACCCCTCTCTCCTCATGACTCTACCACAAGTAATATGGAGGGATATGTCAACCAACCTGAAGTGGGTGAAACATCCACTCATCATCACACCTATTCCCCCACATTTGTCAATTTTCTCAATGAAAAGGGATTACATGACAAGTTTGACCAATTCATTGACAACCATAAGGATGAATTCCTCGAACGTCTCATTGAATATGGTGCACGCCTTCCACACTCTTTCGACCATGATAAACATAAAAAAATTTTCCATGACAAACCTGTTAGACTTAGGGTACACAACTGAGAGGGGGGTGAATCAGTTGTCCAAAACTTTCTCCAATTTCACACTTAAATCTTCTTAGTGATTAGTAGTATATCAATCATGAAACATAATGCAATTAAACAGCAAGCATAAACTCATCAACACATAAAACACCAAGATTTTGATGTGGAAAACCCGGTTAAGGGAAAAACCACGAAGTGATTAACCCAAGATTGTATTCTCTGTTAGAAGAATAGAAAGAATAAAATGGCACATGCTAATTAGGGCTCACTGCCTACAAGAGACACACTATCTACAAAGTAACAAGTATTACGAACTTGAACTGGAGAATAGCATCTTTACCATGCTTAGATCAGTTCCATTTAAGCCCAAAACTTCTGCTCTGCCTTTCACTCCCTTCTTTGCTACCACACTCTCATCTCCACACAACACTCTTTGGAATGACTTCACAATCCCTTATTTATACAAGGCATCGACTTAGGAACAATCATCTAAGTCAGGAAGCACCTACAAGAACATCCGCAAGATGTGTAATACATCTGGTCAACCAGTCTCAGGAATAACACCAACATCCGGTGGTTATTCTTCAAATGCAAGCTTTAACTTCAATGCAGACCATCAACATGAGCTGGACATAATCCATAGACTAGCACAAGCTTTTCTGAATCACCAAGAACATCCGCACTTCATCTGCTTACTGGAATCTTTCTCTCCTTCATCTGAAACCTCAAGAACACAATCTATCATCACTATCACAAAGGAATAGGTTCTTCTGGACCTTCAAACCATGAACCAATCAAGTTGACACTTCACAGGGACATCTTCAACACTTCCTCAAATCTGCAAAATGGGATAATGTATTTCCGGATCTCACCGGACCTATCTGTGTCACTCTGTCACCTCTGAACACTTTCCGGATCCGGTTCTACTTGAGCGGCCATAACTTCTTTAGATCTTCATGCGGACCTCTAAAAACTTGACTGGATCATCGCAAGACTCATATCTACAAACCCTTTGAACCGTAACCTCTAATCTGCATCTTAGCTGGGATCTCCACTTCACTATCTCCATTGCTTCTCTTTGCTCATCCAATCCTTCTCATCAATGCAACATGAGTATGTTGACATCAATGACAACACCGGTTAAACCCATATTTGCAACAATCTCCCCCTTTGTCATTGATGGAAACATATGATGTGAAAAACCATCAAGACAAGAACTTCTCCTTACTGACACAACTCCCCCTATCAGCAACAACCATTCACATGTCTTATCTTCCTTTATAGCTCCCCCTTTGATCATCAACCACTTATTTTTCACATGTCTTCTCTCCCCCTTTGACATCAATGGCAACATATGATGTGAAAAACCATCAAGACAAGAACTTCTCCTTACTGTCACAACTCCCCCTATCAGTAACAACCATTCACATGTCTTCTCTTCCTTTACTACTCCCCCTTTGATCATCAACCACTTGTTTTTCACATGTCTTCTCTCCGCCTTTGACATCAATGGCAAAGGGCTCATACTTGCAGCTCCAATACTTCAGAATCATACCTGCTGCTCCCCCTGAGTAGCAGCTCCCATCAATCTAGATCACAAGATATGATAGTGATATCCACCAGACTGATGCACCTCAGTGCACCTTAGTTCATCACCAGAGGGGCAATAACCCCTAACTTCTCCCTGAGATACTCAAAAGAATCCTTAGGTAGAGGTTTAGTAAAGATATCTGCAATCTGATCCTTGGAAGGTACAAACTCCAATCTGACTTCATTCTTGTTCACTTGCTCTCTCAAAAAGTGAAACTTGATAGATATATTCGTAGTCTTAGAATGCAACACCAGATTCTTGGATATATTTATTGCACTTGAATTATCACAGAAGATTGTGATAGGCTCTTCATACTCTACTTTGATATCTCTTAGCATCTGCTTCATCCACAAAACTTGAGTGCAACTACCTGTTGCTGCAATGTATTCTGCTTCAGTTGTGGACAGAGATATTGGCTCTTGTTTCTTGCTTAGCCAAGAAACCAATCTTTTTCCCAAAAAGAATGCTCCACCACTAGTACTCTTTCGGTCATCCACATCTCTTGCCCAATCTGCATCTTTGTTGAAGCCAATCTTCAAAAGATGCTTATCCAATCTTTCATACCAAGCTCTTGGGGCTTGCTTCAATCCATACAGTGCCTTCTTCAACTTGCAGACCATATCACCATGATCAGACAATTGAAATCCATCCGGTTGCTCTATATACACTTCTTCTTCCAAGTCACCATTTAGAAGGGCAGACTTGACATCCATCTGATATACCTTGAAATCCTTGAAGGTAGCAAAGGCAAGAAATAATCTGACTACTTCAATTCTTGCCACCAGAGCAAAATGTTCTTCAAAATCAATTCCTTCTATTTGAGAATAGCCTTTGTAGACCAATCTGGCTTTATTTCTAATTACTTCACCAACTTCATTTAGTTTGTTCTGGAAGACCCATTTGGTTCCAATCACATTCTTGTTTCTAGGTCTGGGAACAAGATCCCAAGTGTGATTTTTCTCTATTTGCACTAGCTCTTCCTCCATTGCTTTAGTCCAGTTTTCATCATTGCAAGCTTCATTCACTGTCTTAGGTTCAATCTTTGAAATCAAACAATACTCTTCTGAATCTTGAGAAATTCTCCTTCTTGTTAGAAATCCTTTGCTTTTATCACCTATGATCTGATCTTCAGAGTGGTTTAGTCTTACATACCTGGGAACTTTGGGAGTTTCCTACACTTCTAATTCTTGATTAGGCTCATTATGACTCATCTCTTCTCCATGAATTACCGGATCTGTTTGATTTTGAGTACCAGAAGGAGTTTGCGCTCCTTGAATCAAAACACCATTCTAATCATCTTCATCATATTCATAAAACCTTGAAGGTTTCTCAATTCCTTCATTAACCTTCACATTTGTACTTTCTATCATCTTTCTCAGTCTCTTATTGTAACACCGGTATGCTTTGCTTTGAGTAGAGTAACCCAAGAATATTCCAAGATCTCCATCTCTTTTAATGTAACATTTGCTACCAAAAACTCTGAAATACCTTACAGTAGGAGTGATGCCAAACCAAATTTCATAAGGAGTCTTACCAGTATTGCTTCTGATTTGAACTTGATTTAGAGTATAGACTGCAGTGCTGACAGCTTCTCTCCAATAGATATGAGGAACATTTGCTTCCATCATCATGGTTCTAGAAGCTTCCTGTATGGTCCGGTTCTTTCTCTCCACTACTCCATTCTGCTATGGATTCCTAGGAGCAGACAACTATCTCTTTATTCCATGTTTCTCATAGAACTCTATGAACTCACCAGATGTGAATTCTCCACCTCTATCAGACCTCTGACATTTTAATTTCAATCCGGTTTCATTCTCTACCATAGCCTTGAAATTTTGAATTTCTCAAAAGCTTCTGATTTCTCTTTCAGAAAAGTTACCCACATCATCCAAGAATAGTCATCAATTAGTAACATGAAGTATCTATCACCTTGCATACTCCTGATTCTTGATGGGCCACAAAGGTCAGTTTGGACTAAGTCCAATAATCTGGTAGAAGATAGTTCCTTTCTCTTGAATGTGATTTTGCTTAGCTTACCCAACTGACATTCTTTGCACAAGCTATTGGTAGGTTTCACCAATTTTGGAAGATCTCTTACAGCTTGAGTATTGCTTATCTTGATGATATTATCAAAATTCACATGACACAATCTCCTATGCCATAACCAACTCTGATCAACTTGAACAAATAAGCAACTTTTACTAGTGCCAACCAAGTGGAAGATATTACCTTTAGTTTGGGTACCAGATGCAATCTCTATTTTGGAGCTTTCAAAGATCTTGCATTTTCCATTCTTGAACTAGAGATCATAGCCTTTGTCCACCAACTGTCCAACACTGAGAAGATTGTGCTTCAAGCCTTCAACATATAGAACATTACCGGTTTTGTTCCTTCCATCAAAAGAAATAGTTCCTCTTCCTCTGATTCTACCAGCAGAATTATCACCAAACTTCACCACTCCTCCTTCATACCTTTCCAAATCTATGAACTTATTTTTGTCACCTGTCATATGGTGAGAGCAACCACCGTCAATAACCCAATCATCCTTCTCTTCAACTTGGGCAGCCAGGGCTCTTTCAACAACTTTATGATTGACAGATACAGAGGATATTGGTTCTTCTTCCTTGATGGCAATAAACACCCATTCACTTTCGGATTTGTTTTCAGTCTCTGATTCATCATTTGTTACTCCTTCATTATCATCTTCTTCATGAACATAGTAACAATTCTTTTGGAACCTTGATTTGTTAGGATTTGGCCTTGAAAATCTTTCCGGACATTTTGAGGCAAAATGACCAATCTTATTGCAGTTAAAACACTTAAAAGGCAATTTTCTTTCATACTTACCGGATCCTCTTGGCAGTCTCTTTGCAATAAGGGCTTCAAGTTGAGCAGTTTCTACTTGTTCTTCTTCCAGGTCTTTTCTTGCTTTTTCATACCATGACAGTTTCCTTGATGAGTTCTCTCCTGGATCAAACCTTTGTTTACCTTTTACAGAGGCACTGGCTTTAAATGCAAATTTAGTCTTGGGGGGATCATCTCCAAGCTCGGTCATTTCAAATGCAGCCAATTTGCCAACCAATTGGTCTCTTGTGACAGTTGTATGGGCTCTGAATTCATTAATGGTAGCAACCTTGATTTTGTAAGAGGCAGGAAGGGATCTGAGAATTTTGCCAACAATCTCATTTTCATCCAAGACTCCTCCAGCATTTCTAATTCCACAAACAAGCTCATTTACTCTTGGCATAAAAGAAGTAATATTTTCATCATCTCTCATCTTCAGTTTTTCAAATTTCCCTTTCAGACTCTGTAACCTTGCACATTTAACGTACTGGTCTCCTTCATGCAAAAGTTCTAATTTTTTCCAAATATCAAAAGCAGTTGGAAGGTCAATAACATTTGAGAGCTCTGAATCAGATAATGCACTTAGAAGAACTTCTCTAGTCTGTAAATTGTTTTCAGCATCTGTGATTTCATTTGTAGCTTTTGGACCACCTTGTGGAGGTACATACTGTGTTGTAACCATGGTGCAGTATGCTACTCCCATGCATTGCAAGTGACACTTCATGTGACCTTTCCATAGATTGAAATTGGTTCCGTCAAACTTTGGACTATCCTTCTTGTAGGATGACATCCTGGATCTCCTCAAGCGGTTAAGCTCTTTTCGAGGAACTTAGCTCTGATACTAATTGTTAGACGTAGGGTACACAACTGAGAGGGCAGGTGAATCAGTTGTCCAAAACTTTCTCCAATTTCACACTTAAATCTTCTTAGTGATTAGTAGTATATCAATCATGAAACATAATGCAATTAAATAGCAAGCAGAAACTCATCAACACATAAAACACCAAGATTTTGACATGGAAAACCTGGTTAAGGGAAAAACCACGGGGTGATTAACCTAAGATTGTATTCTCTGTTATAAGAATAGAAAGAACAAAATGACACATGCCAATTAGGGCTCACTGCTCGAGCACACTGCTCACAAGAGGCTCATTGCCTACAAGAGACACACTATCTACAAAGTAACAAGTATTACAAACTTGAATTGGAGAATAGCATCTTTACCATGCTTGGATCAATTCCATTTAAGCCCAAAACTTCTACTTTGCCTTTCGCTCTCTTCTTCGCTACCACACTCTCATCTCCACACGAAACTCTTTGGAATGACTTCACAATCCCTTATTTATACAAGGCATCGACTTAGGAACAATCATCTAAGTCAGGAAGCACCTACAAGAACATCCGCAAGATGTGTAATACATCTGGTCAACCAGTCTCAGGAATAACACCAACATCCGGTGGTTATTCTTCAAATGCAAGCTTTAACTTCAATGCAGACCATCAACATGAACTGGACATAATCCATAGACTAGCACAAGCTTTTCTGAATCACCAAGAACATCCGCACTTCATCTGCTTACTGGAATCTTTCTCTCCTTCATCTGAACCTCAAGAACACAATCTATCATCACTATCACAAAGGAATAGGTTCTTCTGGACCTTCAAACCATGAACCAATCAACTTGACACTTCACAGGGACATCTTCAACACTTCCTCAAATCTGCAAAATGGGATAATGTATTTCCGGATCTCACCGGACCTATCTGTGTCACTCTGTCACCTCTGAACACCTGTCGGAGCTGGTTCTACTTGAGCGGCCATAACTTCTTCAGATCTTCATGCGAACCTCTAAAAACTTGACTGGATCATCGCAAGACTCATATCTACAAACCCTTTGAACCGCAACCTCTGATCTGCATCTTAGCTGGGATCTCCACTTCACTGCCTCCATCGCTCCTCTCTACTCATCCAATCCTTCTCATCAATGCAACATGAGTATGTTGACATCAATGACAACATCAGTTAAACCCATACTTGCAACAAAACCACCATCACCCATTCAAGACCAACCATGGGGACGTGTCCCTAATCCTAATGAACCCATCTACAACAATTCATGGGCTAGGTATGTCTCCAACACCAACACCGTCCACACCCTTGATCAACAAAAAGGGTGCAATGTTGTATCACAACAAGTATCAAACCCCCCTTTCGGGCTACCATATAGCATGCTCCCCTCTGACCTACCCATTTCCGCGGTCCCATCCAATATTAACATACCTATAGTACCACCTCCACAAAGCAATCCACAAGATGCTTCCACTATCATTCCATAACCCCTCCTTCCTTTGAATATCTCTCAAAGGTCGATCATCACTCAAATGATGTTACAACCCACAACACAAATGTCCATCCAAACCTCTAATCCACTCAATTAAACACAAAATCCCTTGATGAGCTATAACAACCTCACTCACACATATCCCCCCTCTACACATCAACAACCTCCCCACAGGTCCTTGATGCAAAATCCACACGTCACTCAACAACAACTACCACTCCAAAATCAACAAAACATTCCATATGGGTCTCATGTTTATATGCAAACTTTGAGACCACCTCCATACATCAAACAACAATAATACATCCATCCCCAACACCAACAATCATCATCACAACAACCTCCACTCCAACACATGTCACAACCACCTCTTGCTAATCCTTTCGACCAAGAATCGTAAGAGATGAAAAACACACTCAAAAACATTCAACTAGGGACCCAAAAGAAACATTATAAGTTCAAAGACTTATGTCCCTATCCATTTGATAGAAACATCGTCATCACACCTTTTCCTCAATATTTTGAAATGCCAAAATTTGATAAGTACAAAGAAAAAGGATACCCTCGTGACCACATCAAGGAATTCTTCATGGCATGCCAAGAAGTAGCCTATGATGACCAATTCCTCCATCTTTTTCCATGAAGCCTAGGAGGACAAGCCCTTGAATTGTTTATGCACTTGCCTTATGGCTCCATCTTGAAATTTGTCGCCCACTTCTCATACAATGTAGAGCATGAAATCACTATGCTTGACCTTTGCAACACCAAACACCAAAGTGGTAAAAGTTTTGCCGCTTACCTACAAATATGGAGAGCCCTTTCTAGTAGGCTACCTTGGACAACCCTCGAAAAACAACTCATTTACATTTTCATCCAAAATCACAACCAAGAAATGGCCTTCCACTTGCAAGTACATTGTGCATCTACCTTTGATGAAATCATAGAAAAAGGGGTCACCATTGAAAAGTCCCTTATTGAAAAAGGTTTAGTCAAAATCTACAACAAGAATGACAATGACAAATCATCCAATGACAAACCTTTTGGGCTAAAAACAAACACACCATAGGAGATGTTGCTACCGATTCCAAGTACATCCAAATCGCTGCTCCTAAACCAAAAGAGACAAATGTAGTCCAAAATGTTTCAAACAATGTCTCGGTTCCATCCGCTCCTCCAAAGCAGAATCTCCCTAACAATCCAAAACGCAAGTATACACCCTTGGGTGAACCACTCGAGGTTGTGTTTCAAATACTTGTCCAAGAGAACATGGTTGAGTTCTCCATGATGAAACCATTTGATGAAAATCAACCTAAACCCACATGGTACAAAGAAATTGAATATTGTGACTATCATCGCATAAAGGGCCATGCCATAAGCAAATGCATGAAATTGAAAAACTATATCTAAGACCTCGTCGATCGTGGTGACATCCAAATAGAAGGAAACAATAACACATCACCCAATGATGGCCTAGATGTCTACCAAGACCTTCTTCCCCACCACAACAATAACCAAACCGCATCCAAACCATCATCCTCCAACACCAATCCTAGCAAACAAGCCAACAACATCAATTACAACAATGTTCCACCTCCTTACGATAATGAAGTGGGTCGAATTGATTTTGATTCTACTCATGTCGCCACCATAAAACTCAAAAATACCACCCCTAAATGTGTCGTTACCACCCTTCGTGGGTGTGTAACTGTAAAGGGACCATCCCCATCCTCCACTGCTACCACTTCCAAATACAACCTCCTTGACCATCTTGGGAAGACCCCCGCGCAAATCTTCATCTTGGAACTACTCAAGACATCCACTATCCACCTTGGAATCCTTGACAAGGCTCTCCAAGAGTCTCATGTCCCCATCGACATACCTCCCACTTAATTCCAAAATCTAGTGCCTCAATTATCATCATCCTATAATCTCACCTTTAGCCATGTCGACATGCCACCCATCGATCCCACTCATAATAAAGTACTCCACATCGAAGTCTAAATCGCCAACCAAAAAATCAAGAGGGTCCTTTTGGATAATGGATCTGGTTTGAATATATGTACATTAAAATTTATAAAACTCATGGGGTATTCAGCGGCTGACTTAAAGTCTTTGGCTATCTCCATCAAGGCATACGACAACACAGAAAGAGAATCTAAAGGTACCATATGCCTTCCTATGAATGTGGGCCCACTCACCATGCCCACTCTATGTCATGTGATTGATCTTGACCTTCCATATAATCTCCTCCTAGGCCGACCATGGTTTCATGCCATGCAAGCCGTTCCATCCACCTACCATCAATGTCTCAAGTTCCCTCATAACAACGTAGAAGTTACTATTCCCACCGATCAACAACCCTTTGAATATTGCAAAGATTTAGAGGTTGTTTATGATAGACAATTTCATTGTACAAGCACCTATAGGGATCATATTAAAGAACCCTCATCCACTCCATTCGCATTATCATCCACTCTACAAGTCACCATCAATCCATCACAAGCTTCCACCTCATCTTCCACTCCTACTCCACAAAAGGTCAAGATCATAGACAAAGGGTGCAGTGAATATGAGATTCACAATGCCTTCCACATGGGACAGCAACCATTGCCCCCTCCCTCCCATGGTCATCATCTTCAAAAGAAGGAACAAGAATAACAGCACAGGATCAATGATAAAATTCCCTTTGTACCAGCATAGGTCTCTAGAGAAGAGGAAGCCAAAGAAACAAATTTGAGTGATTGGCTATATCATGATGAAACCACCCCATCACCTCTAAATATGGAATACTTCAAAGAAAAGTATCTTGTACCATTTCAAATTTGTACCAAAATGCCTTACCATGGAACGAGACTTGGTGCTGATGAACAAGGTGTTACAAAACCCATCCTAGTTGATCCTACATCTCCTAAGAAATATGCTCAATACTTCAGTTTACAATATACCCCACCAACTGTGAAATTTGTGGACCTACCAAAACTTTGGTAACACTAACGAAATCCTCTTCTAGCATTCAAAACATCACTCTGAGTGTCATCATAACTTCATGCGAAGATTTTGATCTTTCATGCATCTTCCCTGATAACGCCATCTTCACTATTGACCTCCCTCTCATCCATCCTAAAATCATTGCTTGGAATTATCAAGGACCCCTGCCTCTCAACATATTTCAACATGATGAGGCTCACTTCGCATTCCTATAACTCCATGACACCTCACAGTATGACATATGCTTGCACACTCATGCCTATTTTGGGGAAGAGGAGATCCTGTTGGCAAGAGACACTATATGGATTCATGGTTGTTGTCATTGATGGCAACAAAGGTCATCCCACATATCCGCAAGTCATGGTGTGTCTCTACCGGAAGTCAGAATAAAGATTGTTGTGGTCCGGTGAACAAGAACAGAGCATGTGGCAAGGTCCGACAGATTGGTCTGGATCTCTCAGAGGAAGTGTCTTGGTGCAGTGCGGATTTGGGGAAGTCAAGAGGACTACCTTGAGTGGTATATTCCAAGGATTTAGCCTCTGGTGATGGACAAGGAAAAAGATATGAATAGTTGAGTACCGGATTCCTGAGAGACAGTGAAAACAGAGGAAGAACTGACCGACAGAGTATCAGACTACTTTCCGGATGTGTTACTGTTGATGATAAAGGTTGTGAAGGCATGAATCATGTTTGGCCGACATGATTAATGATATCTACAAGTATATGCTTGATCCACATTGCTTGGTGAGCAAGGATTCAGCCGACAGAACAGAGTTTGTAAGAAACTAGACTGTTCTGGATGCCGACTAGAAAAGTGATGAAATTACTTGTGCGGATATATATAGAGGATGGATTTAGTTGTGAAGTGTGTGATTGTGTGAAGGTATATGCGAATAAGTGCAGAACAGAGCAGAAGTAGCAAGAAAGATCCGGTATGTGAAAGGATAGCAGAATAAAGAACAGAGGAGAGATGAAGTGCAGCAGATCAGTGTACTGAGCCTAACCGGAACTGAACTCCAGCATATGCAGATGCTTCCAATCAGTTCAAGACTGTGATTCTTATCACTTTGTAGACAGTGTGTCTCCTTGTAGGCAGTGGGCCTCTTTGTGAGCAGTGTGCTCGGGCAGTGAGCCCTAATTGGCAAGTGCCATTTTTGTAATTTCCTATTCTTCTAACAGAGAATAATTTTTGGGTTAATCACCCCGTGGTTTTCTCCCTTAACAGGGTTTCCACGTCAAAAATACTGTGTCGTGTGTTTCTTATTTCATGGCAATGTTTTTGTGTTTGATTCAATGCTGCATTAATTAACAATAAAGTTCAAAAACAGAAATAATTAGGATAACTGATTCACCCCCCCTCTTAGTTATCAACAATTGGTATCAGAGCTAAGTTCCTCCTAATAGAGCCTAACAGCTTGAGGAAGATCTGGGAGTTCAAATGGATGCATATGGTTTAAGGGAGCAACTCAAGACTGCCCTTGAGGATCTTGAACAGTCAAATTCTGAAGTCAATGAATTAAAGGAAAGACTCAAACAGGCTGATGAATTCATGAGAGAATTAAAAGACAAATTAAGTCTCTCTATGAAAAAGAGAAAGGAGCTACTCCAACAATTGGCAAGACAAAGTGAAGAAAGCAATACAAATGAAGAATTGACTGAGCAAACCAAGTTATGTGAAAAGTTATCAAAAGAAGTCATTATGTTAAGACATGAAATGGAATCAGGAACTATAAAATTTACTCAAGAGATTGAAGAAAAAAGAAAAGCTGAAGACAATCTAAGACAATCTCTTAAAGAAAAATCAGAAGAATGCCACCAGATGGACAGGATTATCAGACATCTTGAATCTGATCTTGAAGATGCCAAAGATAATGAAGAAAAACTTGAGGATCAAATTGCCTCTCTCAAAAGAGACCTTCAAACAACAAATGAATATAAAGAGAAATTCAAGATAAGTTCTGCTCAACTTGAAGTTCTTCTTGGAAGTCAAAAGAGGATAGATGACAAGTATGGTTTGGGATATGAGAAAGGAGAAAGCTCCGGATCCGGTCAAAAGAATTTTGGATCAGAAAATCCAAGGAATAGACCTAGAAGACCTCCGGTAAGACAGCCCAATGCTCAAAGATATCCATCTTTCAATGGATACTGCCACAGCTGCAACCACTTTGGTCACAAAGCTAATCAGTGCAAAAAGAGAATGAATCAGATTAATTTATCCTTCTCCGGACAGTGCTTTAACTGCAAAAGGTATGGACACAAATCCCATGAATGCAGAAATATGCAAGTAAACAATTCATTCAAAGGTAGATGCTTTACATGCAATAGAGTAGGTCATATGGCTAATCAATGCAAATCAAGAGGTTATTAGTCAAATATGCAAAGAAATGTTATTTGCCAAATCTGTAATAGGTCCGGTCATAATGCTAAAGTCTGCAGAAGCAAAAATCAGGACAAAAGAGGTCCGGTGTATAATCAGAATCAAGACAAGGGTAAACAAAAGATGAATGCGGATGAAGTTAGGAATCAGATGAGCAAGATTTGGGTGAAGAAAAGTTCAGAGAATGTAGAGGTTGGATCCGCACCAGACTCTGGTGCTGATATTTCTTCCAGAAATTAAAAAGTGAGCTCTGGCTCAGGGGGAGACTCAAAGAAAATCCTGTTCCCCCAGCCAATCAAGTGGTGCCGGATGTGGCACAAGATGCGGAGTAAAGGGTTTAAAGATATAAGTCTTGAGATAATCTAGATAAGATTTCAGAGGTCCGCATGGAGATATGAAGAAGCTGTGATTGATCAAGTAAGACCTGTTCTGGGAGATGCTCCGGTATGACAGAGGATTACAAAAAGATCCGGAGAGATCCGGAAGTGCATTGTCTTATTCTGCGGATTGGACAGAGTGTTTGGGATGTTCTTGTAATGTGTCACCTCGATTTATTCATGATTGAAAGATCCGGATGATGTTCACAGATCAGGACTGATCCGGGATACTCCAAGCTATCCGGATAAGGCAAACCGGAATAATATAGGTCGAGCATTTATTGCCATCAGATATTAGGGTTTGCGGAGCAATATAAGGGATTTCTCAAAAAGCATTTGCTCATTCTGCACTCAAGAAGAAGCGAAAAGTGGAGCTCTGCAACAAGATTCATCAAGCACATCAAAGATCTCCTGCCGAAGTCATTGCATAAAGAAATCAATCCAACCACTCCATGCAAACCGAAGGCGCATAAGGTATTCTCCGTTTTTCATTATCTCACTGCAAATCTTTGAAGAAATGGCTACTCCAAATATAGTGAAAATCTCAGATAGGCCCCGACCTGAATTTAAGAAACATCCATACAAGTCATTGGAGGTAGATCCCTTAGGAGCATTTTCCAGTGTTCCTCACGGAGTTTTACACACAGAAGACATTAGGGTTTACATACATGCAAGCATTGAGGAATTTGGGGAATTCAAATTGAGAGATCTCTATCACAAGCAACTGATAGACAATGCTTTTGAGCTTAAACCAGAGTATAAGGATATCCAGAAGAAACAATTTGAGCAATTTATTCATTTCCCCTACTTTGAAGAAGATGAATGGGTCCGGTATGTACTGAGCAGGATGCATGACAACTTCCTATGGCTGGATAGACCCTGCAAGATCACAAAAGAGGCAATTAGAGCAGTAACTGGTCTATACTCTTCCGGAGGGATACCTATCCTCAAATCTGTCAAAAATAACATTGTAACTGAGGCCACCGGATCAAAATTTGATAAGAGGGCAATGACCATTGAAGATATTTCTGATCCGGATATCAAGTATGTGTCCATGATAATAGGATACAAGATCTATCACTCCAGCAGGGAAAATTCTGTATCCGGAACTACAGTATATACTGCCTATGAAATGCTAAGGAAGAATGCAGAATATGATCTCTGCGAACTGCTCTTAAGCTAATTAATGGAAAATATACAGAAAATCAAGAAGGACAAGAAGAATTCCTTTAAGTATGGTACTCTTATAGTATGTCTATTCTTCTACTTCATGAATGAGCTGCCCGGATCAAGTGGATGGGTATGGCAGAATGACAAACCTGTTGCAGTCCAAATAAGAGACTATCTACATGGGCTTGGGGATGCCAAAGCAAGAAATACAGCCCTATGGGGATACTTCAAAAACTTCCAAAGCATGATGCAAGCAAGAGAGAGAATTCCCCAGTCTCTTGTTGAAAAATACAAAGACTCAGTGTGCTTTATGGTGGACACTGATCAGTGCCTAATGGAGGCGGTGGAGCCAAGGACTGTCTGGATCATGCCCATGGGGTATGAAGTGGATAAACAGATAGTGGAGCTGCATGTTCAACACATGCTAATTCAGCCCAAAGATCCAAAGGCAAAAAGGTTTGGAACCTTTGAGGAGCTGAGTGTAAAGATCCATGTAGAACTCAGGGAACCTGAGATAAAGAGAAAGGTGAGAAAAGAAGTAGAGCATATTGCTCAAGGCCTAGGCATCTCAAAAGAGGCACTTGATGCCAGCCGGGAAAAGAGGAGGAAGGCTGAGGAAGAAAAGAAAAGTAAAGAAAGTGTTCCAGTTGAAACTTCCACCTGGACCAGATCATCAAAAAGATCTGCACCTCCCACAACCAAAAGCTCAAAACCGGAAGTCCAGGCATCCGGTAAAAGATCCAAGACAAAAGCCACAAGGGCTTATGAAAGCCAAAAGGATGAAGAGGAAACAGAGTCAGATGAGGGAGTAAAAGAAATAAAGAAGCAGAAGAAGAAAGGATCCGGTAAACCCTCCACAGGCCAAGACAAAGATGAAATGGCAGAGGTATCTGTTGAAAAGCCCACTCTGTCTCTAGAGAGTGTAATCAAGTCGGTTACGGTGGATGGAAACCTTCAACCAATGACTGAATTTTATGATGACTACAATGAGGCTGACCAAAAGACTCTGCAGGAAGCCACAGTCAAATATCTGAACATATACAATAAGGCTTTCATTGAGATCATATCTCTTATTCCTAAAAGCCTAGAAAAGGAATTAGAAATAAGAAAGAATAATGCTCATGTAAAAGATCTTGAGATCCGGGAGCAGATAGCTATTCAGCTATATCCTCAAATTGATCCCAAGACAATGAACATAATCTTCAAAGACTGCAAAGATGAGTTCAGAAGTAAAGCCAGGATGAATCAACTCATGCTTGGTGAGACTGACAAAGTGGCCAAAGAGACAGAAGAGATCCTCTGGAAGGCCTTCAAAAGGTTCAATCTTCCTGTTGTAGAGGACTTAGGTGCAGAAACAGCTGCGGATTTGGAATCATCTGCTCCGGAAGAAGTGGGCCCTGAATAGACTAACATCTCTCCTCCGGTTTCCCCTACAGTCTCCGGATCCCAAGAAGAAGAGAAACTACAGGAGAAAGAAGCAGCAGTTAAAGAAAAAGAGGTTGACAGCACCCCAACAGAGAAAACCACGACTGAAAGTGGTAAGAGTAAGGAAGGAGAAAAGATTCAAAAGGACAAAACTGCAGAAGAGAAGAAACATCTGTCTCCAACAAGAGACACTGCACAAACTGTTCAAGAATTCCTGACAAAAGCCACTATAGAAATTGATGAACCGGACCTGCTAAAAGGACCATTAGATTTTGACTCTTTGTCACCGGTGCAAACAATGAAAATAGCCTCATTTGCAAATGAGAAAGTCAAAGAGAAACTGCTGAAATCTCACATGGAAGACTGTGAGCTTATGGAGGTAGCATCTGGAGTGCTAGAAAAGATCATGCCATCTTTTCAAAAGGATCCCACAGCCTCCTCTTCCGGTAATCTCAAAACCTTAGTCAGCAGTGTTAGTACACATTTTGAATCTCTAGAAAAATCTGCTGAAGAAAAGGTCCAGAAGGAATTTTTGGATAAAAGATTTTCAGAAGTATTAGGATTAATCTCTAACGATAGGAGAAATATGAGTATTGGAATAAAGAGCTTAGAAAATGCTCTTAAGGATGGCGGTGACATTTACAAATTTTGTATATCCTGGTCAAAGGCAACAGCAGCAATTGATAAGAAAATAAAAGAGGAACAGGACAAGCTACAAAGTTTATCTCAAAGTTTTGATCCTCTCTCTTCCTCCATAATAAATCAAGAATGTCAGACTATTGCAGTCTTGAATGAAATAAAGAATCTTGAGAAGGAAAGGAAGAATATCACTAATCGGATGGGAGAACTTAGAAGGATTATAATCCCTAAGCTAGAAACTATGCATGAGGCCATTAGTGATGCTCAGACCACCGCCCAAACAAATGATCCGACAGATCTCAAGAGGGCAGAAGCTTTTGCATTTTTGTTGAGTGGTCACATCTCAATTTTGGATAGAATGAAGCAAAGTTGGGCTACAGAACTGATCCAATTGAAGACATCCTTTGCAGACATTCTTCAGTATATGTGAGTATGTAAATATGCGGCTATGTATAGAAAATTTTTGAAAATTTTGGTGTGCGGACCCTACCCTTTGCCATTGATGTCAAAGGGGGAGTGAGGAGCAGTGAAAAATGAGGAATCCAACTAAGGGGGAGTTCCGAAAATTGTATATAAAGACAGAGCATCAGCAAAGGGGGAGCATAGTGTAAACACTTAGTCATTTTTCACTAAGTGTTGCCATCAATGCCAAAGGGGGAGATTGTTGGCAAGAGACACTATATGGATTCATGGTTGTTGTCATTGATGGCAACAAAGGTCATCCCACATATCCACAAGTCACGGTGTGTCTCTACCGGAAGTCAGAATAAAGATTGTTGTGGTCCGATGAACAAGAACAGAGCATGTGGCAAGGTCCGACAGATTGGTCCGGATCTCTCAGAGGAAGTGTCTTGGTGCAGTGCGGATTTGGGGAAGTCAAGAGGACTACCTTGAGTGGTATATTCCAAGGATTTAGCCTCCGGTGATGGACAAGGAAAAAGATATGAATAGTTGAGTACCGGATTCCTGAGAGACAGTGAAAACAGAGGAAGAACTGACTGACAGAGTATCAGACTACTTTCCGGATGTGTTACTGTTGATGATAAAGGTTGTGAAGGCATGAATCATGTTTGGCCGACATGATTAATGATATCTACAAGTATATGCTTGATCCACATTGCTTGGTGAGCAAGGATTCAGTTGACAGAACAGAGTTTGTAAGAAACTAGACTGTTCCGGATGCCGACTAGAAAAGTGATGAAATTACTTGTGCGGATATATATAGAGGATGGATTTATTTGTGAAGTGTGTGATTGTGTGAAGGTATATGCGAATAAGTGCAGAACAGAGCAGAAGTAGCAAGAAAGATCCGGTATGTGAAAGGATAGCAGAATAAAGAACAGAGGAGAGATGAAGTGCAGCAGATCAGTGTACTGAGCCTAACCGGAACTGAACTCCAGCATATGCAGATGCTTCCAATCAGTTCAAGACTGTGATTCTTATCACTTTGTAGACAGTGTGTCTCCTTGTAGGCAGTGGGCCTCTTTGTGAGCAGTGTGTTCGGGCAGTGAGCCCTAATTGGCAAGTGCCATTTTTGTAATTTCCTATTCTTCTAACAGAGAATAATTTTTGGGTTAATCACCCCGTGGTTTTCTCCCTTAACAGGGTTTCCACGTCAAAAATACTGTGTCATGTGTTTCTTATTTCATGGCAATGTTTTTGTGTTTGATTCAATGCTGCATTAATTAACAATAAAGTTCAAAAACAAAAATAATTAGGATAACTGATTCACCCCCCCTCTCAGTTATCAACAGATCCTTAGTCCAAAAAAGCAAAAATCAAAAAATAGAAAATCATCCCCTAGCGAAAACCTCTCCAAGGCACTTTCAGACACAAAAAAGAAAAATAAAGACGTATCTCCTAGTGAAAACCTCCTTGAGGTGCTAGAAGATGAGGATCTCCATATTCCCTCCATGCTATCCTACTAGCAAGAGTGTTCCAATATTTTGATTGAAAGCACCCAAGAAATCAACCTCGACACACAAGAACTGCCCAAGCTTACACACCTAGCAGAAAGTCTCAGTACTGAAGAAAAATCCAACCTCTTCCTAGTGCTTCATGAAGCACCTAATGTGTTTGCTTGATCTTATGCTAAAATGCTAGGATTGGATTCGTCATTGGTTGTTCACCATCTTGTGGTACATCCCGATGTAAGACCTCTTAAGAAGAAACTCTGCAAGATGCACCCCCAAGTCATCTTACTTGTCAAAGAAGAGTTGTAGAAACTATTGGATGTCAGCTTTATCCTCCCTATTGACTATCTAGAATGGGTCTCCAACATTGTTCCAGTTGCGAAGAAACCTAGGGGCATCCATTGTTGCACATACTTTCGAGACCTTAACAAAGCATGTTTGAAAGATAATTTTTTGCTCTCCAACATTGACATAATTGTAGATCCTATAGCAGGACATGAGATGCTCTCCCTCATGGATGGCTTCTCTAGGTACAACCAAATCAGAATCACCCCTGAAGATCAACATAAAACTATTTTTACCTATCCGTGGGGTACATATTGCTGGCAAGTCATGCCCTTTGGTCTAAAGAATGCTAGGGCAACCTATCAATGTGAAATGACTACCATATTCCATGACATGATACACAAGATAATGGAAGACTATGTAGATGGTCTCCTAGGGAAATCTAGAACAAGGGAAGAACATCCTAAGGTCTTGTGACTGATCTTTGCACGGATCCGAGAGCACAAGCTTCGCCTCAACCCAAAGAAATGTGTCTTCAATGTAACATCAGGAAAACTCTTGGGGTTCATTGTTTCCCATAGGGGCATCGAGGTGGATCTTACTAAAGTCACTGCTATAATAGAAATGCTTCCTCCTAAGACACTCAAACAGCTCCGTGGTCTCCAAGGCAAACTATAGGCTATTCACAAGTTCATTGCTCAGCTCACAGACAAATGTCATCCCTTCATCCATTTACTTTGCAAAGATGTACATTTCAAATGGGACCAAAATTGTCAATAGGCATTTGACTGCATCAAGGAATATCTAGCTTCACCACCGGTCATAATGGCACATATCCCTAGAAAACCCCTATTATTATATATATCAGAAACTTTAGTAGCTCTGGGGGCACTTTTAGCACAACATGATGATACTGGTCATGAACGGGCTATATACTATATCAACAGGACCCTAGTTGGCTATGAGCTTAACTATACCTTCATGGAATGCGCATGTCTACCTGTCATTTTCTACTCCCAAAAGTTACGACACTACATGCTAATTCATTCTATCAAGCTCATCTCTAAAGTTGACCCTCTCAAGTACCTACTTTCTAGGACCACACTTACAAGAAGAATGACAAAATGGGTTATGTTGTTGAGCAAATTTGATATTAAATATGTTGATAAAAAAGCAATCAAAGGATAGGTTGTAGCAGATCATCTGGCCAAAACACCCCTCATAGATCATCAACCACTATCCATTGATTTTCCAGATGAGTCCATCTTAACCATGACAGAACCAACAAATTGGAAACTATACTTTGATGGATCTTTCACCAATCACAGTTCAGGGGCAGGAATACTATTGGTAACCCTGCAAGTCATCTATATCCCCAAGGCATACAGACTTGCCTTCCCATGCACAAATAATGTGGCCAAATACGAAGCTTTGATCATTGGTCTCAAAATAGTAGTACAATATCTTGTAGCTACAGGTCTATGGAGACTCCCAGTTGATCATCAAACAAGTCAATGATGAGTTTCTCACCAAGGACGACAAACTAGTGCCCTATAAGCAAATGGTTGATGAATATAAACTATTCTTCACCTACATATAGTTTGAATAGGTACCTCGCCTTCACAACAAAGCAGTTGATGCCATGACTACTATTGGTTCTCTTCTAGATATGCCTCATCACAACCATCAGTGTGAGTTTCTTGTGGAACAACTCCTAATGCTAGCATCTCATGTCGCTGAGTCAGAATTTGTTTGTGAGATTGCTGGTCCAGAAAATCCCTAGTATCATGACATCTACACCTACCTCCAACATCACACTTTCCCAAGTCCACCTGTAAAGAACAAAGATCCCTCATTTGCCGAGCCACTCACAACACTATCCTTGTCAACACCCTCTATTGCTAAAGCTATGATGTCACTCTTCTTCAATGTTTAAACATGGAAGAAGCTTCCCTTGCCTTACATGAAGTCCACGTAGGTATCTGTGGAGCACACACATGTGGTATTGTTCTAGCCAAGAAGCTCTTGCGTACTGGATATTATTGGCCTACTATGGAACATGATGCATGTGATTACGTGAAGAAGTATAAGCCCTGTCAGTAGCATGGAGATCTCATTCACGCTCCCTCTCAAGCGTTGCAACCTATCACTACACGATGGCCTTTCTCTCAGTGGGGCCTAGATCTCATTGGAAAAATCCACCCATCCTCTTCCGACGGACATAAATTCATCATCACTGCCACCGAATACTTCACTAAGTGGGTTGAAGCCATTCCTCTCACTTTGACCATAGGAAACCAAATTGCCAAGTTCATCCTTTACCATATCATCTGCTATTATGGTATCCCATCTACCATTGTTACCGACAATGGTAAAATTTCAAAAACCATGATGTTTGGGACCTTTGTGAACAATTCCACATCCAACGTTATTGGTCCACTCCATATTACCCATAAGGTAATGGACAAGCTGAGGCAACTAACAAAACCTTGCTCAAAATCCTCATGAAAGTTGTCAATGAAACTGGCCTTGATTGGCACCTCCACATTCATCCCACCCTTTGGGAATATTGCACTAGCATCTGTACCCCTACAAGAGCTACACCATATTCCTTAGTCTTTGGAGCTAAAGCTATCCTGCCAATAGAGATTGAATTGCCCTCATTGCGCAGATCTTTGCATAATGTCATCATTGATGAAGAATACCATGTGGCACGCCTCCAAGAGTTCAAGCTATTGGATCAACGATGCCTCAACACCCTCAATCACCTCCAAGCATACCAAAACCAGCTTTACAGATCCTACAACAAGAAGATCAGTGCTAGAGAATTTGCAGTAGGAGACCTAGTCCTAAAAGAAAATCAAAGAAATCTGTCAGAGCGAGAAAAGAAAGGGAAATGTGAACCTAATTGGCTAGGACCCTACATTGTCACTACAAAGTATGGATCTAGAGCATACTGCCTCTCCACCCTTGAAGGAGAAGAACTTGATGAGCCTATGAACATCATCCACCTGAAGCGGTTCCACAGTTAGTTCATTGAATACCCTATGTCAAAAATACAAAAAAATTTAAAAAATCCAAAAAAATAAAAAAAATAGTAAATAGAAATAATCTGTCCTATGATGAAAAACACTCCTTGTGGCACCTTCAATAAGTACCATGATGAAAACTTGCTTGCAGACATCATGTGTAGGTTTAACCCAGATCCATTGTTAAAACCACTTTCTCATCATCATCCACACTATCCAACATATCCCATGATACCCTCATCCGAGCTTCAGAACAAACCCATCATCTGAGCTTCCATTGTCCATCATTCCCAAAATATCTCTCATATCCCAAAATAGCCACTGACATACATCTCATGGTCTCTATATCTATCATGACTTTTTAACTCACCTGATTCCCTTCATCCATTCACAACCTTGGTCCCTTTAGTGGTTTTGCATAGACATTATGTCTTTATGTTATTGTCTCACTACACCAACATTGTCCCCTACCTACCATGGTTTTTCTACCATGCTACAGTTGGAAAACTGACATCCACATCCTCTAAACCAGACCTCATCCTTCCACATGAACCAACTATTGCAAGTATGGGCCTAACTAATGTTGTCATTGATGTCAACATACTCCTATTGCATTGATGTCAAGGATTGGATGAGCTATGTGCTAAGAATATTGAGAAAATTAGTCCTATCAGAAAAAGAGAAGAACAGTGAAGACAATGAAGCTCTATGAAGTGAAGATCCCAGCTAAGATGAAGATCAGAGGATACACATCAAAGGGTTTGTAGATATGTGTCTAAAGATGATCCAGTCAAGATTTGAGAGGTCTGCATGAAGATTTGAAGAAGTTATGACCATATGAGTTAAACTGGTTCTGACAGTTGTTCAGAAGTGACAGAGTGACACAAATAGGTCCGACGAGATCTAAAAATACAATGTCTTATTCTGTGGAATTGGTGGAGCATTTAGGAAGTCAATGTGAATTGACAACTCAATTGGTTCGTGGTTTGGAGGTCCGCAAGCATTTATTCTAATGTGACAGTGATGACAGACTGCATTCTTGAGGTTCCAGATGAAGATGCGAATGATTTCAGTGAGCAGAAGTGATGTGGATGTTCTTGGTGATTTAGGCAAGCTTGTGGGGGTCTCTAGATTGTGTCCAGTTTTTGTTGGTGGTCTGCATTGAAGATTGAGCTCATAATTGAAGATTTACTTCTGGATGATGATGTTCTTCCTAATCTTGGCCGACCAGATGTTTTACACATCTTGCGGATGATCTTGAAGATATTCTGCGAAGCATGGCATGTTCCTCTAAGAAGATTGAAGTCCCAGATATGTGTGGCCGATAGTGTGATGATACGCATGAAGATCTTGTAACAAATCAAGTTGTATTTGTGAATTTGCTCTATAATAAAATAAAGTATGTATTGTGCCGACTTTGATGATTATCCCAAAGTCGATGTCTTGTATAAATAAGAGTTGTGAAGTCATTTCAAAGCATTCTGGTGGAGATGAGAGTGTGGTAGAGAGGAGAAGAGCGAAAGGCAGAGTAGAAGTGTTGAGCTTAAATGGAACTGACTCAAGCATGGTGAAGATGCTAATCTCTAGTTCAAGTATCTAATATTTATTATTCTATAGACAGTGTGTCTCCTATAGCCAGTGGGCCTCTTGTGAGCAGTGTGCTCGGGTAGTGAGCCCTAATTGGCATCTGCCACTTGTTCTTCTTATTCTTTTAACATAGAATACAATCTTGGGTTAGTCACCCCGTGGTTTTTCCCTTAATCGGGTTTTCCACATTAAAATCTCGGTGTCATAAGTGTTAATGTGTTTCTGCTCTTGAATTATTGGATTGTGCTTTCATGATTGAATTATTCTTATGCTGTTGAAATACAAGAAGGATTTAAGTGGTTAAAGAAAAGAAAGTTTTGAGACAACTGACTCACCCCCCCCTCTCAGTTGTCTATCCTAAAACTAACAATTGGTATTAGAGCTAAGTTCCTCTAAAAGAGCTTAATCGCTTGAGGAGATCTAGGATGTCTTCCTACAAGAAGGATAGTCCAAGGTTTGATGGAACTAATTACACTCTTTGGAAAAGCTGCATGGAATGTCACTTGTAATGTATGAGAATGCAATATTGGACCATAACTTCAAAGAAGTATGTTCCTCCAAAGAATGGTCTGATAACTGTAGATGAAATCAAAGATGCTGAAGATAATCTTCGGGCTAAAGAAGCTTTACTAAGTGCCTTATCTGATTCAGAGCTGACAAATGTTATAGATTTAAAAACAACATATGAGATTTGGGAAAAACTGGAACTTCTGCATGAAGGAGACAAATATGTTAAATGTGCCAAGCTATAGAGTCTGAAAGGAAAATTTGAAAACCCGAAGATGAGAATATCACTACATTTATGCCAAAATTAAAGGAGCTTGTTTGTGGCATTAAGTGTGCTGGTGGAATCTTGGATGAAGATAAGATTGTTGCCAAAGTTCTCAGATCCCTACCTCCTACTTACAAAAACAAGGTTGCTGCTATTGAAGAATTGAGATCTTTATCAAATATCACAAGAGATCAATTGGTTGTAAAATTAGATGCATTTGAATTGGTTGAGTTTGGAGATGCCCCCCCAAGACTGAATCTGCATTCAAAGCTAGTGCCTCTATAAAAGGCAAACAAAGGTATGATCCAGGAGAGAACTCCTCAAAGAAACTATCATGGTATGAAAAAGCAAGAAAAGATTTGGAAGAAGATGAAGTAGAAGCTGCTCAATCTGAAGCCCTTATTGCAAAACGACTGCCAAGAGGATCTGGTAAGTATGAAGGAAAATTGCCCTTCAAATGTTTCAACTGTAACAAGATTGGTCATTTTGCCTCAAGGTGTCTAGAAAGATTTTCAAGGGCAAATCCAAATAGATCAAGATTCCAAAAGAAATTTTACTATGTTCATGAAGATGATGATGATGAAGGAGTAACAGAGGATGAATCAGAGACAAGAAACAAATCCGGAAGTGACTAGGTGTTCATTGCCATCAAGGAAGAAGATCCAATGCCCTCTGAATCTGTCAATCATAAAATGATAGAAAGAGCTCTGGCTGCCCAAGTTGAAGAAAAGGATGATTGGGTCATTGACAGTGGATGCTCCCACCATATGATTGGTGACAAAAATAAGTTCATAGATCTGGAAAGATATGAAGGAGGAGTTGTAAAATTTGGTGATAATTCTACTGGCAGAATCAGAGGTAGAGGAACTATTTCTTTTGGTGGAAAGAACAAAACTAGTGATGTACTGTATATTGAAGGTCTGAAGCACAATCTTCTCAGTGTTGGACAGTTGGTGGACAAAGGCTATGATCTCTGATTCAAAAATGGAAAATGTAAGATCTTTGAAAGTTCTGGAATAGAGATTGCATCTAGTACTCAAACAAAAGGTAACATCTTCCACTTGGTTGGTACTGGCAAAAGTTGTTTATTTGTTCAAATTGATCAAAGTTGGTTGTGGCATAGGAGAATGTGTCATGTGAATTTTGACAATTTCATTAAGATAAGCAACACTCAGGTTGTAAGAGATCTTCCAAGACTAGTGAAACCTACTAACAGTTTGTGCAAAGAATGTCAGTTGGGTAAGTTGAGTAGAGTCACATTCAAAAGTAAGGAACAATCTTCTATCAGATTGTTGGACTTAGTACATACTGATCTATGTGGACCAGCAAGAATAAGGAGTTTGCAAGGTGATAGATATTTCTTGTTGCTAATTGATGATCATTCCTAGATGATGTGGATGACTTTTCTAAAAGAGAAATATGAAGCTCTTGAGAAATTCAAAATATTCAAGGCTATGGTAGAGAATGAAACTAGATTAAACATAAAATGTCTTAGGTCTGATAGAGGTGGAGAATTCACATCCGGAGAGTTCATAGAATTCTGTGAGAAACATGGGATAAAGAGACAGTTATCTACTCCAAGGACTCCACAGCAGAATGGAGTAGTTGAGAGAAAGAACTGGAACATCCAGGAAGCATCTAGAACCATGATGATGGAAACAAATGTTCCTAAGATCTACTGGAGAGAAGCTATAAGCAGTGCTGTCTATACTCTTAATCAAGTACAAATCATAAGCAATACTGGTAAGACCCCTTATGAACTCTGGTTTGGCATCACTCCCACTATAAAGTATTTTAGAGTCTTTGGTGGCAAATGTTACATTAAAAGAGATGAAGACCTTGGAAAATTTGATGCTAGAAGTGATGAAGGAATATTCTTGGGCTGTTCTACTCAAAGCAAAGCATACCGGTGTTATAACAAGAGATTGAGAAAGATTATAGAAAGTACAAATGTGAAGGTTGATGAAGGCATTGAAAAACCCTCAAGGTTTTATGAATATGAAGAAGATGATCAGAATGATGTTTTGGTCCAAGAAGTTCAAGCCCCTTCTAAAATTTAGATCTAGACTGATCTGAAGAATCCTGAAATACAGGAATAAGAGATAAGTTTGAATGAACCTATCCAAGAAATAGAAGTGCAAGAAATACCCAAAACTCCCAGATATGTAAGACTGAATCATTCTAAAGGTCAGATCATAGGTGATAAAAGAAAAGGTGTTCAAACAAGAAGAAAGATTGCTCAAGACTCAGAAAAGTATTGTCTAATTTCAAAGATTGAACCAAAGATAGTAAGTGAAGCATGCAATGATGAAAGTTGGACTAAAGCAATAAAGGAATTGTTGATGCAGATTGAGAAAAATCACACTCAGGATCTTGTTTCCAAACCTAGAAATAAAAATGTGATTGGAACCAAATGGGTCTTCCGGAATAAAATAAATGAAGAAAGTGAAGTAGTCAGAAACAAAGACAGATTGGTCTGCAAGGGTTATTCTCAAGTAGAAGGAGTTGATTTTGAAGAAACTTTTGCTCTGGTGGCAATAATTGAAGCAGTCAGATTATTTCTTGCTTTTGTTGCCTTCAA
Organism: Cunninghamia lanceolata; assembly: GCA_027924645.1. Classification (NCBI taxonomy): domain Eukaryota; kingdom Viridiplantae; phylum Streptophyta; class Pinopsida; order Cupressales; family Cupressaceae; genus Cunninghamia; species Cunninghamia lanceolata. The sequence goes on along the minus strand of BSBN01001011.1, from coordinate 10,836,292 downwards.
GGATTTTAAAGTATATTAGATGGATGTCAAGTCTGCCTTCCTGAATGGTGACTTGGAAGAAGAAGTATACATTGAGCAACCGGATGGATTTCAATTGTCTAATCATGGTGATATGGTCTGCAAGTTGAAAAAAGCACTGTATGGACTCAAACAAGCCCCAAGGGCATGGTATGAAAGATTGGATAAACATATTTTGAAGATTGGTTTCAACAAAGGTACTGCTGATAGTAACTTGTACTTCAAGATTGATAATGAAAATATTTTGATTGTTGAAGTATTTGTTGATGATATCATTTTTGGAGGAGGAGATAGTATGTGCAAGACCTTTGCAAATCAAATGAAAAGTGAATTTGAGATGTCTATGTTTGGGGAAATGAATTTTTTCTTGGGTCTGCAAATCACTCAAACAAAGAAAGAAATCTTCATTTCATAGACCAAATATGTGAAAGAATTGTTGAATAAATTTGGGATGGAAGACTCAAAACTATTGAATACTCCCATGGTAATCAGATGTAAACTAAGCAAAGATGATGACTCTCCTAAGGCTGGTTAGAAAAAGTACAGGTCAATGATTGCAGGACTACTGTATCTTACTCAAACTAGACCTGACATTATGATTGTTGTTGGTCTTGTTGCCAGATTCAAAGCTGATCCTAGAGAATCTCATGTCATGGCAATCAAGAGGATTCTCAGATATCTAAAAAGAACAGTTGAGTATGGTTTATGGTATCCTAGAGATCATGATTTCTCTCTTCATGCATATACAAATACGGATTGGGTAGGAGATGTGGATGACCAAAAGAGTACCAGCGGTGGTGCATTATTTTTGGGGAGAAGATTGGTTTCTTGGCTAAGCAAGAAATAAGAGGCAATATCTCTATCCACTGCAAAAGAAGAATATATTGCAGCAGCAGGTAGTTGCACTCAAGTATTGTGGATGAAACAAATGCTAAGAGACATCAGGGTAGAGTATGAGGAATCTATCACAATCTTCTGTGATAACTCAAGTGTAATAAATATATCAAAAAATCTAGTGTTGCATTCAAAGACAAAACATATATCCATCAAGTTTTACTTTTTGAGAGAGCAGGTGAACAAGAATGAAGTCAGATTGGAGTTTGTGCACTCCAAGGATCAGACTACAGACATTTTTACTAAACCTCTACCTAAGGACTCTTTTGAGTATCTCAGGGAGAAGTTAGGGTTATTACCCCTCCGGTTCTGAATTAAGGTACACTGATGTGCATCAGTCTCGTGGATTTCATAGTCATATCTTGTGGTCTAGATTGATGATAGGAAGCTACTACTCAGGGGGAGGAGTTTGTATGATTCAGAAGATTGATGCAAGTATGTGCCCTTTGCCATTGATGTCAAAGTGGGAGAGAAGACATATGAAAAGAAAAAAGTGGTTGCGGTTCAAAGGGGGAGTAGTAAAGGAAGAAAAGACATGTGAATGGTTGTTGTTGATAGGGGGAGCTATGTCAGTTAGTGAGGAGAAGCACTTGTCTTGATGGTTAAAATAATTTTTCACATCATATGTTGCCATCAATGACAAAGGGGGAGATTGTTGCAAGTATGGGCCTAACCGATGTTGTCATTGATGTCAAGGATTGGATGAGCTGTGTGTTGAGGATATTGAGAAAATTAGTCCTATTAGAAATAGAGAAGAATAGTGAAGACAATGAAGCTCTATGAAGTGAAGATCCTAGCTAAGATGAAGATTAGAGGATGTGCATCAAAAGGTTTGTAGATATGTGTGTAAAGATGATCCAGTCAAGATTTGAGAGGTCCGCATGAAGATTTGAATAAGTTATGGCCATATGAGTTAAACCGGTTCTGGCAACTATTCAAAAGCGACAGAGTGACACAAATAGGTCTAGCGAGATCCATAAATGTAATGTATTGTTCTACAAACTTGGTGGAGTGTTTAGGAAGCCAATGTGAATTGACAACTCAATTAGTTCATGGTCTGGAGGTCCACAAGCATTTATTCTAATGTGACAATGATGACAAACTGTGTTCTTGAGGTTCTGGATCAAGATGTGAATGATTTCAGTGAGTAGAAGTGGTGTGGATGTTCTTGGTGATTCAGGCAAGCTTGTGGGGGTCTCTAGATTGTGTCCAGTTCATGTTGGTGGTCTGCATTAAAGATTGAGTTCGTAATTGAAGATTTACTTCTAGATGATGATGTTCTTCCTAATCTTGGCTGACCGAATGTTTTACACATCTTGTGGATGATCTTGAAGATATTCTATGAAGCATGGCATATTCCTCTAAGAAGATTGAAGTCCCAGATATGTGTGACCGACAATGTGATGATACACATGAAGATCTTGTAACAAATCAAGTTGTATTTGTATATTTGCTCTGTAATAAAATAAAGTATGTATTGTGCCGACGTTGACGATTAGCCCAAAGTTGATATCTTGTATAAATAGGAGTTGTGAAGTCATTTCAAAGCATCCTGGTGGAGATGAGAGTGTGGTAGAGAGGAGAAGAGTGAAAGGAAAAGCAGAAGTGTTGAGCTTAAATGGAATTGACTCAAGCATGGTGAAGATGCTAATCTCTAGTTCAAGTATGTAATATTTATTATTTTGTAGACAGTATGTCTCCTGTAGGCAGTGGGCCTCTTATGAGTAGTGTCCTTAGGCAGTGAGCCCTAATTGGCATGTGCCATCTGTTCTTCTTATTCTTTTAACAGAGAATATAATCTTGGGTTAGTCACCTCGTGGTTTTTCCCTTAACCGGGTTTTCCATGTTAAAATATTGGTGTCATAAGTCTTAATGTGTTTTTGCTCTTGAATTATTGCATTGTGCTTTCATGATTGAATTATTATTATGCTATTGAAATACAAGAAGGATTTTAAGTGGTTAAAGAAAATAAAGTTTTGAGACAACTAATTCACCCCCCCTCTCAGTTGTCTATCCTAAAACTAACACCAACCCCTATCCTTACATCGTTAAGTCTCCCAGAACTACAAATCATCATCACCCACATTGTAATGTGCCTTGATCCTGTGGATACAGGGTATGTAGGTACTCTTTAATACAAAGGAAGTATCTAGTACTCAGGTACATATGATGCATCCATTTGGATGGTGCCACTTTCTTGAGCTTGTTGATTGCACCTGATCTCCAAATGATTAACTTGCTAGGCATCCTATCAAACCATAACACTCTCAAAAATTCCTTCACCATCAGCATGGCTTTTCCATAACTAGCAACATGTATCCCTTTGCCTATCCTTAGTTTATCTTAATCCATCATTGATTCTTGTCCTAGGATGCATCCTTCCTACAATGGGCAAAATCATCAATCCTCCATCCACCCTCTGGAAAGAGATACAATGACGATGTTTTGGGTCAGTCAGTGTTTTGGTCTTTGATTTTTATCTTGTGCATCATTCTTGGATTACTTCAAAGTTGTCTTTATCTCATTATATTATGGCATGTGGTGAAAAATCTAGAATAGGGCATAGTTGTTTCTTTTGTATGCCGTGCTTGTGGGAGGTTCTCATTACTCCATCTTAGTATTCATATCTTGTGAATTGTAGGGTTAGTTCTAGCATATCATCCCCCTTTTACATCTAAGGCTCCTCATACCTTTGGTGTACTAAGGGTTTATTCCTCAAATCCCCCTTGTTCATCTAGACAAGGTTGTACTACTATGGGCATGCATGGGTTCATCCTATTGTTTGCAGTGTCAAGTCCTATGTATGGATGCCTTGCCACCTTAGTTCCACATACCCTGGTGCATAACATCCCATGTTATATCAATAGTAACACTTAATTTGTATTGGCAGGATGTCTTAATATGATATCATCCCATTTGTCCTACACATTTCCATCTACCCTCATCACCCCATACCACTACTTATTCTTCAAGATTCATCAAACATGCATTTCTATCATCCCCTACTTTCTACTATCCCATCTCACCCCTACCATCTTGTGACCATTTTTAGGTACCTATTTGCGTATCATGATCACTCACATCACCTCCAATCCATCCTTATGCATTACTCCCCTCACTCACATTGCATTCCTAATACCTACTCATCCATCCTCATGCATCACCCTGCATCACGCACATGTTAGTCCAACTATAATCATCCAACATCTCAATATCGTAAACATCACATATCATCCATCCATAAATAACCATAGACCATCTTGCATCACAAACATGTTAGCATATATCCGAATCACTCATCCATACACCATTATATAACACAATATACACACATCTACATCATATATAATCCACATATACATCCATCATAACACATATACACACTCCATCCTACATCCAAACACAAGTCAAATCATAACATCTCACATCACAACCATCATAAGCACATACATATAAAATAATATCCCATCATATAATCCATCATATAAAATACATCAAATATCCATCACACATACACATCATATATATATCCATGAATGCATACATCAATAACACATAGTACATTGATCCAACAGTCTGCCTCATATACATAAATATAAAAAAAGTGATCATGATACAAAAATGGGGTCCTTAGATCTATCAAAACATAATACATATATACATCATGCCCCTAGGTGGAGTTGTCCCTACCTGAACCCCCATCTTCGGCATGCCCCTGCAAATGAGCTACCTGTGCCTGTAACTGGTGTATCTACGCCTGTGCCCTAGCCAGTTTTGCTCTGTCGTCATCACTAGCACCAACCCCATCACCTCGTCCACATCCTCCTCCTCCTCCTCCTTCTCCTCCTCATGATCATCCTCCTCATTAGCTGCTGCCTCACCTAGGTGCCACTATACCAAGGTGGGTGCCACTATACCAAAGTGGGCACCACTTTAGCAAAAGAACCCTTTTCCAAGTGGGTGCCACTATACCAAGGTGGGCACCACTATACCAAAGTGGTGCCACTTTATCCAAAAACACTTTCCCAAGTGGGCACCACTATACCAAACTGGGCGCCACTTTCTCAAATGGGCACCACTTTAGCCAAAAAAACACTTTCCCAGGTGGGTGCCACTGTACTAAAGTGGGTGTCACTATACCAAATTGGGTGCCACTTTACCAAAATGTGCACCACGTTCCCAAAATGGGTGCCACTATACCAAATGGGCCCCCTTTTAGCCTATATATCCCCCAACCCTAAATTTTCCTCTTCCCACCATGTTTTTCTTCAGTCTTGGGCTCCCTTTTCCCTCTTTTACGTCGCTTTGTCTCCCTTTTCGAGAGATTGCCGAAAAATTTATTTTTTTTGTCGATCTCTCAAGGGGGTATCACCTGGTCATCCATTCCCCTTCTATTCACCTACTGGGGCATATTTATCAAAAAAATTATATTCTTTGATATCAAACCAAAAGTGACAGCTATGACACCATATCAAAGAGGAGCAAAATGTAGATGTCTAAAAATGGTCACAACCATTTTCATCCACCTACGCACTCCAACCCTATTTCACCCGTATCATTCTATTCAATCCATATATTAATTAAATAATTTTTAATTATTTAATCAATTTATCCTACACCTTTTCCCTGTCATAAAAATTAAATTCCTCTACTATAGTTTAAAAATTAAATATTTTTTACTATAGTTCATAAATCACATGCCAAAAAATTAAATAAATTATCATATTTATTTAATTCCTATTTTGTTCACTTTTGATTAATTTTTGTCATCATCATTATTTTCTTCTAATCCATGTGCACATGAATTAATTTTAATTAATTCATCATTACAAACCCCCATGTTTTTAGAAGTCCACTTGTCATCTTATGCACATATGTGTACATGACAAGTGGTACTTTGGAAGCATGGCCAAATCTTCCAAAAAGTGTACATTTGTCCTATTTCTTCCAGCCCACTCCATGTGTCACTATTCATGCAAATTTAAAATTACGTGGCACTATTTGAACACTATTCATCCAATTTTTAATTCCACTTGTCCTCACCATGGAATTTAAAATTTCTCACTAAATCCAAGCCTTACCATTTCATAAATGAGTCCTTACATGTCATACACCTACCCGATCTTAGCCATCCATCCATTCAAACTTGTAATCTCATCCATTGATCATCCTTTGAATCTTGGAGCAAAATTCTCATCTAATCCTAGCTTGCCATTTGTCTAATTCTCCTTGCTTGAGGATCCTCAAGAAATCTCAAATATTGATTTTCCAAATTAGTCCTAGCCATCCATCTCCATCCCCAAAAATCTATAAATTGAGGCCTCCACCTCACATTTTTCATAAGCCATCATATGTAAAGAAACTCTACCAAATTGAGTGCTCACATCCATCTAGCTTAGTGCAATCACAAGTAGCATAATTTAATTTCATAGTAACATAGAGCAAATCATCATTAGGATGCATACATAGTGTGCATTAGGTGTTTAGAAGCATCTTAGTGATTTGGCTCAATCTTGAGGTCCCTTGGGCTAGGGATTGGGTGCAATTTAAGATAGTTTGCATTTGATTTTAGGAGCACATCTCTTAGGTAGACAATACATTATCCAAGCAATAATTCTAGGAGAAATGAAATACTTTGCTATTTAATAATCTACTATAGTGCATAATAGATACCCCCACTATAGTACATTTCTTAGTCATGGATAAATGTTCAGGACCAAAACCTTGTGAAATTGTTGGGTTGCAATTAGGGAGATGAAAGGTTGCATGTTTATGAATATTTTATCAAGAAGAGCTTCAACACTTTCCTATTTGATAAATTATATCTCCAACAATGTTTTTGATTACGGTGAAAAGAGGTTCTGAAAGGGGCCTCTCCCTTCTACACCATAAATGCCCAATAGTAGAAGAAGTTTTCCTCATGAGGTGTGAGACTTACAAGAAGAAACAACATCTTAGGAACAACATCAACAAGACAACACAACAAAATAACAAACCCATAATAAAAAAAACAAGAACACAAAAGAGAACAACTAACTCTACTTAACAAGCATTTGGTAGACCTCAGGCAACCTTCCATTATTTTTCCATGAAGTTCACTTGGTCTTTGAATGAGACCTCGAACTTGTCATCTTCAATGTCAATGACTCCTATATTGTTTGCAACTAATTTATCTTGAGTCCTCCTAGTTGGGCCTTATACAATGGTACTCTTTTCCCTATTTTGTAGTTTATTTTGAAGAAGGAACATGCTAGTGGCAAAGTTTTTTATGTCATTTTTATTGAAATAGATGATCTTAGCTATGCCCTTGGAGATATCTTCCTATTTTCTTTCCATTTCCCTCATTATGTACATAACATTATATCCCAATTACTAATGATGATTGTGAGCTTGTTGGAATCCTTCCATAGGTCCTCACTGACATCCACATTATTTTCCTTCTCAAGGGTTTTGAATTAACATAGTTGTGTAGTTCGAGAGCTTCCTCTAGTTTGTTAACTTTGGTAGAAAGTTTGACACAATTACTATAGCTAAAGGGTGAGCCCTTAGCCTAGGAATTAGGAAAAGTCTCCTTGGAAGATGAGGGCATGCATTTGGAGCTTGAAGGGGTGTCCAATAATGTTTTGTCTTTCTCCAATACGGGGGTCACCTTGGAATGGTTAGCAACAAGGCTTATTTAGACACAATAGTAATCAAGGTAGCCTTGGTGGGCATGAATTTGGTAGGGAATTAAAATCCTCACCACCCTCAGACCCATGTAGGAGCTAGCATGCGTAGGCTTAACAAGGTCTAGGGGTAAGGGATAGGGATCACTAGTAGGGGATACGAGGTTGTTCTCAGGGGGAGAGGTTTGGGTGTGGGAAATGGGAGAATCAATTTTATGTGTAGAAACCTCTCTATGGGGCCTTGGGTAGACCTTCACATAATTCAAAATCCTCAAGAAAATGACACTAACAGGAGTTTTGGCCACTTGGTCTCTGTAGAGGTAGAAGACTAGAGATAACTCCAACAATGTTTACACAATAGTAGACATTACTTTCAAGAAAACTAGAGCTAACTGAAGTTAAATAATTGGGATTACAAATCTAACGAAACATAGAGAGATAATTGGAAAAAAGCATTATAACAACATAAATAGTTTGGTCACATCACCAAATAAAAAAACTAGCATTATCTAGCGTGAGTCTTGGTCTAAAATCATGTTTAATGTCAAGGTTAGGGGTTGAGGAATATGAAAAGGGGACATCAAGGTCATTGGGGAAAACACAAATGTATGTGTACTCAAAATAATTTACATAAAATAATAAATTAATTAAGATTTTATATTTTAATGGTTAAATTTTTTACAATTATGAACATGTGTTTGTAGTAAATTTTATAAATTAGTTTGTAGATCCCAACACATAAATTTACATTGGACGCTTACAAAAGATGCATAGAAATAAGAAAAGAAGAAGATTAATCTAGATAGGGTGGTTGAAAGAAAGGAAAATAAACATGGGAAATGATTAGGGTTTTTCCTTTTCTTAAATGTGTGTAAACTAGTGTAAATGAAGACTTTTAACCTTAGTCTAACACTAATAAAAAAATGTTACAACTAGGATTGATGAAAGACTAGAAACTATACATAACAAAATGAACAATATTTTGGAAATAAAACACTTACAAATCTCTAACTAATTGACATAAAACAATGAAAAGGATGTTAGATGTACCTATAGATAAAATTGAATTTCACATAAAAGGTTTGAAAAACTAAGAAGAATCTATAGTAGAAATCTGGGAGTGATTTGAGATAAGGATATGCTTGTCCAACTTTTGGTAAGGCACCCAAGGGGTAGCCTATTCCTATGCCTAAAAAATATCTAAAACTTGTTGGACATGTCTATGATAGAGTTTTTGAACAATATTTCCAAGAGACACCTATTATGGAATAGAGCAAAAGCTAGGGTCAAATTGAAAATATGTTATGACCTAAGTATGGGAAATAAAACACAAAGTTAACTAATTAGAAAGATTTTACTTGATAGAAAGAGACTACAACTACAAAATTAAGCTACAAATGATTGACAAAGGGTGCCTAGGAAACTTAAAGGCTATCTGATAAGAGGATAAGGCCATCCAACTTCAAGTAGGGTGACCAAGGGGTGGCCTAGTCCAAGGGTGGCTTAGTCTAGTTTTTAGAAAATTTTAAAATTTGTTGGAGATCTCTGTTACTTGATGTTGACCACTGTTGTCTTTGATCACTCCTATCGAATCTTCACAAATTCTCCCATAAATACTTGACAAACACAAATTCAATGTAGAAAACTTTATCAAACAAAATGGTTAAAGGGGATGCTACCTTAGTCAACCCCCTTGTGGGTGTTAAAATATGAATCTACATGAAATGATAATAGAAAAATTAATAAATCAAATTCCAAGCATAGAAATTGAAAACCCTAATAGGCTACCAAAGAGGAAATGGAAATAATGAAATAAGGAATTTGGTGGGAGATGGAAAAAAGATATCAAAATAACACAAAGGGAAGGATATAACTATGAAGAGGGATGAGGGGAAAACAATAAATTAGGGAAAATTTGGATAAAACCTAGAGGGATTGCAAAGGAACAAGTAAACTTGTAATACCCCAACTTTTACACTAGGACATTAGTAGACAAAAATAGGACAAATAAGTTTTTTGCAATGTAATTGTGGCATGTGTATGTCCCAATTACATAATAATACACTAGAAACATCGTAGCATCCCACAACGAGACTCCAGAGCATGATGTGAAACAACCAAGGTGATCACTCAGGGTCCAAACACACTAGAAAAACACAAGTAGAAGACTAACCAATCATGTGATAAAGCCACCATGATAACACTACGAGAGAATGGACTCACTCCATGATGAAGTTCGGATGCCAATCCATGACCTCACATTCTTGCAACAACATGGAATAGGATGAGGTTGATAATCACCTCAAATCCATCCCAACACAAGCCCAAAAAACATCCTACTCAAGAAGTGGATCCACTAAAGAAATTACCACCTTCACTTAAAACAATGACAGTTAGACAATAGTGCGAGCACACTTCCCAAGACAAAAATGGTCATTGTTAGAACACAAGGATATACTGAGAGGGGGGTGAATCAATATATATCAAAACTCATTCTAGTTTAACATTAACAATCAAAACTTGTAATTGCTTTAACCAAGAGATCAACAAATTAAACCAATTAAAGCACAACACATAAGCACATAGCCACAACACTAGATTTACATGGAAAACCCAAGAAGGGAAAAACCACAGTGAGCAAGTTGCTTGGATCTACTATCCAAATCTAGCCTCACAAATAAAGATTAAACATGATTACAATTTTATTTATGGGATACAACCCAAGGGAAGCTGCAAATCCTTGAAATACAAATCAATAGCACTTACAGAATGAGGCTACAATATCTAAGTATTACATTCAATAGATCTTACTGAACAAAACACCTTTGCATCATCCGCACACTTCACTTTGTCACAAAACTTCACTTTCTCTACACAGGGAACACTACTACCTGCAACACACCTTCACAAACATACTCACATCTAGTCTCCCTTTCTTGCACACTCTCACACACTCATACATTCCTCAACAAACAAGATATTTCATTTATATCTTTTGAGAATTCCAAAATCCTTCTCCCACGTCGGCCAAGATGAAATGTGTAATCATGAAAGATGAAAGGCCACTCCAAGTTGGCATCCAAAAGATGCGATTCAAGCCAAGTGATAACTAAGACCTATTCTTCGTTAACACATCTTCCCAAGAAGGTGCACACTTCAAATCATTTAGTGGGATCATCAAAACACATGAAGTCAGTCCAACAAACACTCATCCTTCCACCCAAAAGCGGTACCAGAGAGAAGAATTAACTATTCAAATTAGAGCAGACAACTGAGAGGGGGGGTGAATCAGTTGTCACAAAACTTTGTCTTTTGCTGCATTTAATCTTCTTTACTACTTATTAACTGATTAATGATATAACCATGAAAGCATGGATCAACAACACATGAGCAAAAACACAATCAACACACATAACACCAGGATTTTTACGTGGAAACCCAGTTAAGGGAAAAACCACAGTGGGGGTTAACCCACAAGATTTATTCTCTGTTAAAATAATAGAAAAATGGGAAGGCGCTTGCCTTCGGGCACACTACCCAGAGCTCACTGCTCCAAGAGACTCATTGTCTACAAAAACATTCACATGGTTAACACTGAAAGGTTGAATTGAGAAACAACATCTTCTCCATGCCAAGGTTCAGTTCTATTGAAGTTCACAACACCTCTGCTCTGCCCCTAAATACTTCTTCACTACCTCTGCATCTTCACACTTATATTGTGAGGCACATCTCTTTCTATTGCTTTAGCTGTTATGATTTAGACTATTTGTCTATGTTGTTGGATTATGTACTTGTTTGGGATGGACATTTATGTTATTTCCTTAGACATTATGAAAGATGGTACTTTGGACATTATTATGGTCATACTTTATGATTTATGTTGTTGAACTATATGAATTTGATTCAGTGGATTAAATGATGTTTATGTGTTAGTAAGTTTATAAATTATTTGATTATGTGACTTTGATGAAAATTGATTATTTAAATAATGTTTGCTATGCATTATGTTGCTTCGGATATTATTACTATGACAAATTGATATTTGAATTTAAGTGTACAGGTGGGTGGTCAAGATCCCTTAAGTGGATTTCAGAGACTCCATAAACCTTAGGTCAGCCCAGTTAAGCCTAGCCTAACCGAGGAAGGTTAAGGCTAATTTATGATGTAATGTTATTATGGTCTTTTATTTTAATTTTTGTTTGGTTTTGTTGATTTTATTATTTTATAAATTTTTAATTATTTCATTTAAGTGGTGAGAGAATATTTTAAATTATTTTATCCTTATTAGTATTTTGTGGATGATTTATTTTTATTTAATTTTATTTAAATTGTCAATTGAGGTAAAAGTCATTTTTATTTATTTTATTTTAATTTATTTCCTTGTGGGGTGAGGATAAATATTTTAATTTTATATTTTTATATTTTAAAATTTGGAGAAAGTTTATCTCCTTGTTTTACTTTTAGAAAAAGATGAGTTTTTTTGGGAAGAGAAAAACAAAGTTCCTTTCTTTCTTTTTGGAAGTTTTTTGAGTTCTATTTATGAGAAATTTTGGAGAGGGTTTTTAGACTTTTTTTTTTAATTCTTATTTTTATACTGAGTTTTTAAGAATGGAGAATTGAGAGAAAATAGAGATTTTGGTTTTGGAATTGGAAGAAGTTCTGGCTTGGTTTCACGAGAGGAAAATTTGGAAGTGTTTTCTCATTTCAATTTTTGGGCTCACCCTAACTTGGGGAGCTAGGGAGTTGAGGTAAATTTTCTGAGAGATTTTTACTTTTGAAAATTTGGTAAAAACTTTGTGTACGTTTGTGTAAAATGATTTTTTTATGAGTGTTGGGTTTCATTGTTTTGGTTGTTTACAATTTGTGTGGGATTGGGTTGTATGGGAGCAGCCCTCCAACTTGTTGAGAGCCTCCCACGTGTTGGGGTAGAGAGAGGCATGGAGCCTGGAACATTTCTGGTTTATGGATTTAGACAGATAAATTGTTGTTTTGTCAAAAGTATGTGGTTGATGGTAAATTGGAAGTATGGGTATGTGTTGTTACTGTTGGATGTGAGAGTATGAATATATGTGGAGACATGGGTGTGGTGATGAGTGGGTGCCCTGTGATATATAGAGTAACAAATGATGATATATTTTGATTATGGTTGGTTTTTCCCCAAGAGGGATGTTTATCCCCTTTCTCCCCCTATTTTGGATCCAAGAAGGATTGTGTTTGTGAGTCTACCCATGGGAAAATGTTTGTACGTGGATTCTTTGAATGTTGTGTAATTGTAAGTTATGTTGTATTGTTATCCTGGTTTATGGAGTTCTCCTTCTTGGGGGTGGGATGTGCTTAGGCAATCCCTATGGTAGGGTGGAGAGCATGACTTGGTCACCTATTTTGGCCTTTGTATGTGTGCAAGTTTAAGAAAGTTGCAATTTAAAGCTTGGAAAATGGAAAAAGTCTCCATGGGGTTTTGGAAAGTAATCTAGTCATGTTAAAAGAATTGGCAAAATGCCTTTGAATGTGAATTTCTGTTGGAGTTTTTTTTCCCTTAGGAACAAAGAATTCTGTGGAGTTAAACTGTCATTGGTCTTATTGGAAAGACCAGTTTAGTCACTGGTTATGTTTGATAAATTGGATAAGGTAGAACTGAAAATACTCCTCTATTAAATTTGATTTGTATGGTTTTTGTTTCCCTTCCTTGAATTCATACATACTTATGTGAGGTATGGGGCTTTTGCATTGGAACATCCGGTGGGGTTAGTCTTGCTGTGAATGCATGAATCTGTAGCTATTATTCCATTGGTATGAAACGCCTATTTATTTTTGCATATAAATTTAATTATAGTATTGTTCAATTTTTATTTATATGTGGTAGCCCTGTGATACATGTGTAATACAAGTTAAAAAAAAGCAATAATCCAACTTGTTCCTATTATCTTTTTACTATTTTATTTTTGTAGAAAATGCCTTGTACATTTTATACGCTGTCATTACACCTGCACACTAAATTTTCCCCGAGATAGTATTAAATAAAAACACTGGTGTATATATATATATATATATATATATATATATATATATATATATATATATATATATATATATATAATTGATTTAATCTTCATCCCTATTTGGTTGCCGAACCTGCAAACAATGTATATAAATTTTGATTCAGGATTCCCTATGGTTTGTTTTTCCTGCACAGACCATAAATGGATCCAATATGAAAATAATGCTTGAATGCAAATAGATATTATTTCCATTTGACAAAAAAGAAAAGAATTGTTTCTATTTATAAAAGAAAAAAATCTAAATAGATAGCTTTTGTGCTTTTTGCATGGGTAGGAAAATTAGAGATATATTTATGTTTATATATTTATAGTTTAATACTTACATATATTTAGCAATGATCTACCAGTACTAAATAAAAAAAACAATTAAACCAAATTATGTATATATATAATGTAATGTCAACAATAATAAAATTTCATGTGTATAATATCTATGTAAAATATTTCAATTATGGAGTAAATAGAAATACAAACCAAATTTAAATAAATTTAATAAATATTGTGATAATCATTGGAATTGAGAAATTTAAATAAGGAGTGAGTAAATTTAATTTTTTTAAGGAAACCTAACTTCCCTAAAAATTAGTACTAGTAAATCTCTTCTTTGGTTGTTCAATTCCTTGGTTAATATTTCTAATTTTTATCTCTTTGTTAATGGTTTTTATGATAAGTTTAAATTCTTAGATTAAGATGGCATTATGAATATTTTTAGGATGAATTAAACTAATGAAAGGGTTATAATAACAATGTGTTAAATTTCTACTAATTAAATTTTATCTTTCCTTAATGTATTCTAATAATTATATAGATAATTTTAATTAATAATTATAGTACAATGTTGGATAAAAAAAATAGGTTATCATAATTTATGGCAACAACTATAATTAAAGATATTGCAAGTTGAATGTGTGAGTTTAAAAGGAAACATTTTTAATTAACACATAAGTTGTTGAACTTATCATGTGGTTTTATATCCAATCTATCCTTTCATTTAATTAATCAAAATAATTAATCTAATTCATTTTTTTCCCACTTAACAATGAATTAGAATGTGGGTGAATACTAAATTGTTTTAACACTTGTACATTTTAAATTAGGAAATTATAGAGAGTTGGGTAAATTCTAAATCATATCATTGCTTATTTAGTAATTTATTTTGAGTAATTAATAATCGTATTTAAATTTAATTTTGAAGCTAGTTGAAATATGGGTGATTTTACTAGCTAATTTATAAAATTAGAAATAATATAAGTTGTTTAAAATAATGTATTTAGTTAGTAAGAAAATTTAACTATCTTTTACATAAGTAGTAAATCTAGCCTTACTATTTATTTATTTGTTGATTTAGCTTAAGTATTGTAACATTATAATAGATGCTGGTAAACAATTTAATTAACTATATTACTAAATTATTAGTTACTCATTGTACTCATTTTAATATGACTAAGTGAGTTGAATAAATTAAGTCTTGCTTAAACTTATAACCTTCGGGGTTAATTTTATTAGATGGGTAGTGACTTAAAATGTTTTGTGTTCCACCTAGTAATGTGGCATCCTAGTCTTGGTTAGGAAATGTGGGTATGATTAGGGATAAGTGTCGTCTTTCTCATAGGGCAAAATTATGTATTTATTGAAATTAGTGACATAATGATACTGAAGGAGAAAGTAATGTGTTCCACTTATAATCTTGTTGTGTGAATAACTATTGCGTGTTGTAGGACTCATTACGAAGAGTTCGACCTAAAGTATCCCTTTCTCTCTCTAATCACATTACTATTATCTAGATGAAAGACTCCGTAAGATTCTTTTAAATTTCACTTTCATTGTTTTTAAATGTTAAAAAAAAATTTGTTGGAACTTTCACGTGTGTTTGCACACTTGTATGGTTAACATATGGGTGGGCATGACACATGTTCGCACAACCGTATCTCAAAATTCTCAAACCTATCGATCATATATATCCGCAACATGAAATTTCATCAACTGCAGTTGACCTCAAGAAAACTTAGAAACTTTTTCAAGATCACTGTTCTATCGGCTGAATCTATGCACAAATATCAATGCAGACCAAAACCTATGTATTCAATTCACCACACATGTCATCCAATACCACTGGATCTCATAAATTACTCAACCAACCACTTCTCTTAATCCACACAAGGATCAAACACCAAGTTGGCCTGTTCTTCATTGGACTGAACTGTCTAACCAAAACTCGATACTCAGATGCTTGTAACTTTCAATCCCTTCATCACCAGAGGCTAAAACTTTGGATTTAGGTAGCCCTGACATCTCTCAACATTCCCTTAGATTCGCAGCACAATATGATTACCTATGGAGAAATGCGGACCAAAATGCTGAACCCTATCATATGCTCTGTTCCTGTCCATTCAGACTTAGACAAATCTGTAATCTAACTTCTAGTATGATCAAATGATACAATACAGATGTGTAAGATACATTCAATTGCCATCAATGACAATATCTGACATGCCTAGTAGTGTCTCTTGCCAACAATCTCCCCCTTTGTAATTGATGGCAACACTTAGTGAAAAATGACTAAGTGTTAGAACAACTCCCCCTTGCTATGTACACTTGTGATTTCCAATACTCCCCCCATTAGATGAATTCCTCATTTTCACTGCTTTCCACTCCCCCTTTGACATTAGTGGTAAAGGTCGAGGTTCGGATCCAAAAATTTACACAAAAACTCTATATACATACTTCCGCATATGAACACACAGTCCTCAAGCCTTGTTCATCAGCAAAATGATGTCACCAAAAATGTTTTTCAACAGTGTCAATTCACTATCCCAGTTCTTCTTCATGCTATCCAAAATGGATATATGCCCACTGAACAAAAATTCCTGTGATTCTACCTTTTGAAGATCAGTAGGATCACAAGTAGCAGCAGCTTCTTGGGTTTCTACCAATGTATCATACATAGTCTCTAACTTAGGGGAAATCGGTCCCCGAAGCTCATCCAATCTACCCAAAATTTTAACCTTTTTCCTTCTCCAAATTACTCAATTCATCAAGCAAACTCACTACTTGACATTCTTTAGTTATTACTGACTCAGTTAAAGGACTATCTAGGACTAAGAGATGTTAGACAATTTAAGCTCTAAGTCCTTAATCTTCTTCTCAATATCCTCAACAACTCTAGACCGGGCTAGGCAAAACTTATAAATTTCTACACCTTTAGAGAGACCATTGTGAATGCTCTTTACACTAGCATCAAGAACTGATCTATCATAACTAATCATTCTCTTTAATTAAGCAAGCCTATTCTCATTAAATTCATTTCAGACTTTAACTTCTGCTGACTTCTCAAAAGATTCAAAATGAGTACTTATAGAGTTTATCAGACTCTTCAACTCACCAGAGGGGATGCTAATGAATCCTTATGAAATGTAGGCATGATTTTATCCAAAATGCCGGATGCAAGACCAAGCAACTCACTGTCTTCTATATGGGACTTCAAGATTTCCTCTCTGGCCTTAGCTTGTGCGTTTAAGAGTCTAACTTCAATTTCTATACCGGAGATAGAGTATCCAAATTGATTGGACCTTGTATTATACCTAGATCTTCTACAACTTGTTTATCTTTCTCCAAAATTTCTTTCACTACTTTTGCAGCATCTCTTGCCCAATATGATGTTTTAGTTTTATGCTCTTTAGGGCCTGCATCTTCTCCCTTTCCTGAGTCAACCACATTGTCTTGCTTATCATTTTCATTCTTTTTCTCTGCTTCTACTTTCTCTACATCATCAGCAAAGGCATCCTTCTTTTTATCTTTACCAGAAATGTCTTCTGCATTCTTTTCTGGAGGATTTTGTGTATCCTCAGCAACAAAATTATCATTATTTTTATCAAATTCCTCAACATCTGGAATGTAGGAATCAATTACATCATCAGTTTCTTCTTCAACAGTGGGAAGATTATGCCTTTTCAATGCATTCAGAAGAATCTCCTGAGTATCTTCAACTACCTTATCAATCTCACCCAACATGAGCTTATTCATTCTGATCTTCCTCCTGAAGTCCTCTTTCAGTTCTTTGAATATCAGGTTCTTTTGATCTAGAGTAATTTGAGGACACAATTTTATTAGCACATGCTCTCAGAGCTCAATATCTTTAACTTTTGCATTTTATTTTCTTATTTCTAGAATATTTGCAATGCTTTTCAGAATTTCAGAAGTTATTTCAAATAAAGTCTTATTATAGATATTCAAGTATTTGACTATTGCTTCCTCCAAAACTCTCTTATCATCATCACTATAATGATCATAAAATTTAGTCATTGGCTTTAAGTTTCCATCTACAGTGATTGACTTTATGATGTCTTCCACAGAAGGAGTAGGCTTCTCAACATAAGCCTCTGACTTATGCCTTTTACTTGACTTTTTGCTTCTAGAGGGCTTCTCCTTAAACACTTTAGTAGCCTTTGTACCTGAGGCATTCAACTCTTTAACCTCACCATCTGAATTAGTCTCTTCTTCATCCTCCTCCATGGGATTAGGGTTAGCTATCGAATTGGCTTTTCGCACTCCAAATCTTTGAAATCTCAGCTCAGGTGTTCTTCTCCTTGTTCTCTTTGAATACAAAGTGATTCAAATGTTGAGTGGATGAGCTTTTATCTTCCAAAAAACCTAATTCACCAGTGTAATAAATGCTTTGCCCTAATTCATCCGGTTACACTATTTCTCAATACAGTCAATCTTTAATTACTCTAGAATCAATCACATTAGCTTCTTTTCTTTCAAAATCTGCAATAGAACATTCTATCTTGTCTCATCATGCTAGATTCAGGCATCCACTTACTGGAAGGGGGAATTAGATTTTCAATGGAGCTCCCCCTGAGCCAAAGCTCCTATTTCAATTTCTGGAGGAATTACCAGCACCAGATTCTGGTGCGGACCCATCACCATCATTCATTACACCTTTCTTCACCCATGTTTTGTTCATTTTATTCTAGATCTCATTCACATCTACTTTGCCCTTGCCTTTATCTTGTCTCTACACATTCTGATTTCTGTTTACTGGACCTTTTCTATAATCATTCCTACTTCTGTAGAATCTTGCAATATGACCGGAATTAGATTTTCAATGCAGCTCCCCTTGAGCCAGAGCTCCTATTTCAATTTATGGAGGAATTACCAGCACCGGATTCTGGTGAAAACCCATCACCATCATTCATTACACCTTTCTTCACCCATGTTTTGTTCATTTTATTCTGGATCTCATTCACATCTACTTTGCCCTTGCCTTTATCTTGTCTCTGCATATTCTGATTTCTATTTACTAGACCTTTTCTATAATCATTCCTACTTCTATATAATCTTACAATATGACCAGATTTGTTGCAATTACAACACGCAATATTTCTTTGATCATTTACTTGATTTCCTCTTGATCTGCACTGATTAACCATGTGTCCAAATCTATTGCATGCAAAACATTTGCCATTGAAAGAATTGACATTTCCTTAGTTGTTAGAGTTATTCATCATCATACTTCTACATTCATTGGATCTATGACCATACATTTTACAATTGAAGCATTGATCAAAGAAGGATGGACCACTTTGATTCACTCTACTTCTGCACTGAGTAGCTCTATGACCAAATTTATTGCAATTGAAACAATTTACATTGAAGGATGGATACCTTTTAGCATTAGGATGTCTGACTGGGGGTCTTCTAGGTTTGTTTCTTTGATTCCTTGATTCAGAACTTCTTTGACTGGATCCAGAGCTTTCACCTTTCTCATATCCCAGACCATGCTTATCGTCTACCTTCTTTTGATTATCAAGAAGCACCTCAAGTTTAGCTGAGCTTATCTTGAACTTCTCTTTGTATTCATTTGCAGCTTCTAGGTCATGTTTGAGAATGACAATTTGCCTTTCAAGTTGTTCCTCATTATACCTAGTTTCTTGTAGATTAGACTCTAGATGGCCAATTATTTTGTCCAATCTGTAGCACTCCTCTGTTCTTTCTTTTAGAGACTGATTCAGGTTTTCTTCAGTTTTCTTTCTTTCCTCGATTTCCTTGGTTAGTCTCATCACCTCAGGTTCCATCTCATGTTTTAGGACAACAACTTCTTTTGCCAGCTTCTTACATTCCTTTGTCTTCTCCTTCAGAGGCTCATCCATGCCATTGTCTTCCTTCTGATTTACTAACTGCTGAAGTAGCTCCTTCCTCTTTTCCATAGATTTGCTCAGTTGCCCTTTTAAAGTCTGAAAGAAATCCTCAACATCTTTAAGGTTCTCTTGCAGTTCTTCGACTTCTTCTCTAGACTGATCAAGATCTTCTAAAGCAAGTTGAAGTTGTTCATTGATGCCATCCAAATACCTGAATGAACCCATTGAAACACCTTCCCAGATCTTCCCAAAGATGTTAAACTTCTTCGAAGGAACCTTGCTCTAATACCAATTGTTAAAATTAGGGCAGACAACTAAGAGGGGGGAGAGGTGAATCAGTTGTCACAAAACTTTATCTTTTGTTGCATTTAATTTTGTTTACTACTTATTAACAGATTAATGATATAACCATGAAAGCATGAATCAACAACACAATCAACACACATAACACTAGGATTTTTATGTGGAAACCCGGTTAAGGGAAAAACCACGGTGGGTGTTAACCCATAAGATTTATTCTCTATTAAAAGAATAGAAAAATGGGAAGGCACTTGCCTTCAGGCACACTGCCCAAAGCTCACTACTTCAAGAGACTCACTGTCTACAAAAACATTCACATGGTTAACACTGAAAGGTTGAACTGAGAAACATCATCTTCTCCATGCCAAGGTTTAGTTCCATTGAAGCTCACAACACCTCTGCTTTGTCCCTAAACACTTCTTCGCTACCTCCGCATCTTCACACACATATTCGTACAACCATATCTCAAAATTCTTGAACCCATCGATCATATATATCCACAGCATGAAATTTCATCAACTGTAGTCAGCCTCAAGAAAACTTAGAAACATTTTCAAGATCACTGTTCTGTTGGATGAATCCATGCACAAATATCATTGCGGACCAAAACCTATGTATTCAAGTCACCACACATGTCGGCCAATACCACTGGATCTCAAAAATTACTCAACCAACTACTTCTCTTAATCTGTACAAGGATCAAACACCAAGTTAGCCTGTTCTTCATTGGACTGAACTGTCTAACCAAAATGCGATACTTAGATGCTTGTAACTTTCAATCCCTTCATCACCAGAGGCTAAAAATTTGGATTTAGGTAGCTCTAACATCCCTTAACATTCCCTCAAATCCATAGTACAATATGATTACCTATGGAGAAATGTGGACCAAAATGCTGAACCCTATCATATGCTCTGTTCCTGTCTATCCAGACTTAGACAAATCTGTAATCTGACTTCCGGTATGATCAAATGATACAATACGGATCTGTAAGATAGATTCAATTGCCATCAATGACAACACCTGACATGCCTAACAGTGTCTCTTTCCAACATTAACATCATGCGGATCATTACACAAGCAACATAAGACTTACACAAACCTTCTCAACCAATCCTTCTATTGAAATATATGCTTTCTTTCTAGTGCAAATAAACAAAAACAAAGCCTTGTATCACGAATGAATATTAAACACACAGTCTCGAGATAGAGCATTGAAAAACCAACTTGCGGTGCACTTCAGCACCTGAAACTTTAATTGAATCATGTCACACCCCAAATTTTGACTATACTTTACTTTTTTACTTTTAAGAAATTTGTAGATGACTATGTATGATTTAATGATTTGGTGTTTAGTGGAAATGTCAGAGAAATACATGATTTTATGAAATTATTTTATATTATGAGAATTGGCATGTGTTTATATGTTGTTAATATGTTATGATTTCATAAGGATTATGAAATGATTATTGATATACTAATCATGGGTTGGTGAATGCAAGTTGTATTCAAGAAACATGTTTCCATCCCTCCGAGAAAGGGAGGGAGAGCATCATTGGAGAGAAGGGAATATATATAAGGAAAAGAATAGTTTGTCGCCATCTTAAGTCTTGTGTTGGTACAAATTAGTAAACCCTTGTCAATTGAGGTAAGTCATGTTTATTTAAGTGGTTTAAGTTTGTTGATTGACTCGACAAGTTGTCGATGTCGTTTAGAATCCTTTTGATATCTTGTCACATCAATCTTGTCATTTCATGAAATAGATGTTCAGTTGAGGTCAAACGATAGTCATTTTGTGACTAACGCAACTTTCTATCAATCACATCATTCCTTGCATCGTAAATAAGTTTATGATTACGTCTTCAAAGGTGAAGTTGGTAAAATTGATAGCATGTTTCATGTTTATAATTCTAACATCGAATATTTCATTTGACATCAAGATGAAATCAACATGATATGCTTTTATTCATGAAGGGGAGATGGACTCGACCCAATCATGCTTGTGCATAAGTTTACGCTACATTATTGTAATTCCTTTTGACATTTATATAAATGCTATATTCTTATTATTGCATCATTATTCTTGAGAGGTTGTTTGTTAGTGGTTTTAAAAGATAACAACCTATGTTATAGAAGAGTTTTCCTTCTAAACCAACTTGAGAGCATTGAATGCTTCTATTTATGAGTCACTGGTTGTTAGAGAGAGTGGTTCTTTAACTCCCACATCCCGTCTCATTACAAGACTGTACTAGGAGTAATATGAGGCTTGTATTGTGGAGAAGTCCACAACTTGTGGGAAGTTTGTTTTAACCAACTGAGTGGTTGAGAGTGGTTAGGATCGAATTAAAGTCAAGTTTTAATGATAGAGTTGGGTGTTAATTATAGCATAAAGTGGTGATTCTAAACCACGTACATCTCTCTTTTGTTGGCTGATCTTTGTACTGATAATGACATATTGTTGTGGTCATGTAGGGTATCTTTGTTGTTTTCAGTTATTGCATAGAGAACGTTTAAAAAGATCTTTTGACTAAACCTAAGGGGGATGGTAGGAGAAGAAAGTTATTTGTTGGAGAGGAGATGGCATGCAATAGAGGAAAGAAGAGAGCTCTGCAAGGACAATATTAGACTGTCAAAGAATTTTTTTAGGTTCTTTCTTTTTATTAAGTCATTTATATGATATGAAATGCATGTAGTCTTAATCCTTCCTTTGAATGGCCTCTAAATTAAAAACTCAATAATTTTTGCGTAGAGAACTCAGATAGATAGATCTATTCATGGTTGTATGATAATGTAGACATTGTCTTGGTGAAAGTTAGTTTAGTTACTTAAACTTATGCGTCTATAGAATATATATATATATTATGAATGACACTGTCTAAACTGAATTGTTATGTCTTCATGCTCTTTTATGTCGTAGTTTTCAGTTTAAAACAAGTCATAAAGTTTTTTGAGCAAACTATTCTCTACATGTCTATATGCCTCCTTTATACTATATGATTCTATATTAAGCAGTACATATATGTCGAAGGCAGATTTAGCATGTTTTGGATAACTATAGTGATACTATCCCTATTATTAAGAAGAAAACTTTAGTTCTAGATAATAAGCTTTACCATAAGAAGTATACTTTTCTTCTAAGGGCACTTCAGGTGTGATGATTTCTCTATATCTAATTTAGACTAGAACACTTGTATGTTTAGCTTTGTCATAGCTCATTTGAGTCAAAAAGAGAGAAACTTAGACATTGAATTCAAGTGATTAGCAAATAGAATTAATCCATCATCCTTTTGGAATCAAACTAAACTTAGGATACGTTTAGACTTGAAATTGAACCCTTGGCAATATTGTAACTGAGGTATACACGTATATTTTAAACTAGTCAAGGTTTGAGAGATTTAATCGACCTCATAGTCAGAAGAAGGCTAGAGGATAGTATTTTTCATGTTATTATTACATTAGAATAAGTATGTTTGTTATTACCTTGTGAAGGAATTAAGGAGGACAAAAACCTAGTTTGACCTAGAAGGGATAAGATTATTTGATATACCTTTTTTATTATAACTTGACTTAGTTATTTCTATATGGAATGACAATGAAGGGTCGAGTACCCTAATTATAAATTTTTATATTTACTTGTCAAAAGAGATATTTCCTAAATGATAATGTTTATCCTTGGCATAAAAACCTATTTGATAGATTACAAGTTAACTTAAGTTATAAGTGTCAACAAGTCATAGACCTTAGATTTTGCAAGCATGTCAAGAGGTTCCTATGAGTATATAGTCATTCCATAAGGTCTATGGTACAATGAGAACATCTTAAGAATCCGTCTAAGTCA
Organism: Cunninghamia lanceolata; assembly: GCA_027924645.1. Lineage (NCBI taxonomy): Eukaryota > Viridiplantae > Streptophyta > Pinopsida > Cupressales > Cupressaceae > Cunninghamia > Cunninghamia lanceolata. The sequence continues at coordinate 10,812,380 of BSBN01001011.1, read as the reverse complement.
GAAAAACTAGATTTGCTTTAGACTTGACTCTATTGTTAAACCAAGAATATATTTAAAACTTGAAACAAGGAATAGAATGTTAGGGAGTCATAGACTCCATGTTGCAGTTGTAACAAGAGGTTCTTTTTGAAAGATTGAAACTAGTAAACCAACTCAAGGGAATAGGCATACTAGGGGATTAAAAATTATAGATCTTAATGTATGTTCAAATGAACTTATTTTAGTGTCGATTGAATAAAAGAAAAAATTAACCTAGTGTGGGGTATTCCTAATATGATCTATTTCAAGTTGGGTATGTTGGGAGATTAGAATCTCAACTCCACATGATTGTTGTACTTAAGATTATTGATATAGGTTTATTGACATGTATTTGAAGGATGGATATACATATGAATCCATAGCCTATCATAATGGAAAGTCAGTAAACTTAAGTAGACCAGAAGGTTGAAAGTATTTTGTTATCTTTATGACTCAAACCTATTTGGGTTGATATAATGAACTTAGTCAAAAGACTAGTTGCAAAAGTGTTAGTATCCTTTAAGGGGTTGTATGTATGAGGTTATACCTCGCATACTATGTTTATACATGCTAAGTGAAATGTGTGGTCATACAATACCAAGAGGTCTAGGAAGACTAGAGGTATTTGTTCTTTTGTTTTGTTATATTTATGTTATTATCTTTAGAAAACAAGGATGTTTGATATTTCCATGTATTGGGTTAGAGAAGTTAAACCCTAGTATTAAGACCTGAAGGATTTAGGAAACCTATAACTCTTATGTCAGATATGACATTGTTTATGTATATATATATTGGTCGACAATAAAAGGTCAAGAAAGCCATATTGGTCAACAGTGAAAGGTCAAGAAAACCATAGAGCAAGACAGGAAGAGTCTTAGTAGTACTTTACCAAATTTAAGTGATTCTATGATAGAGTCAAAATTTGTTATATGCACCAAAGATGTTTGATATTTGAGTTAGAGAGTAGAATGATAGAAGGTCATATACCCTATAAAATTGCAAGTATGCAAGGAGGGAATCTCTAAAAGGTTAGAATTACCTAAACATATATATTACATGATTATCCTAGTTTAAGGAATAGTTCTAAGTCAGAATGACTTGAATGGATTTACAGTACAGACAAGTTTGTGTCTAGAGTTACCAAATGAAGAAAGTCAAACTATATTTGAGATAGTCTTCAAGTCAAGTCAAAGGTGTGTGAACTCATGACTACATTCATTGTGAACATCTATTTATATTGAATCTTTGGCCAAAGTAGTGCATCCATCTCTGCATGCATTAGTCAGTTCACCTTGCTCCAGATTTGTATAACCATCTAGCAGTGTCATGCTCGGTTAGGAGTCTATAGTTGTATGACAGTGTTGGTTATGTAGGACACAACACTAGGACTCAAATGGAAAAAACTTGTTGGTTCCTTATATCTATACTCTTCATGAAAGGTGGGGCCACTTCCAAAAATGAAGGTGTGCAGGGGACCGCCAGTTTGTGGTTGGAGGGAAAGCACTTAGATGATGTTCTCCCTCTAGAGAAGATGACTCAACGAGACTTGTGAAGATCGATATCAATATTCCAGATGCAATGTACTCCATGTTATGACTTATGATAGTCAAATTTATGAGGTAAACCTATTCTTTATGCCAAGTGCAATTTATGTATTGTAAATGAAAAGTGAAAGGATTTCACTATGATTCTATCTTTGACTATGTTATGATTTCAAGGTTGAAATTATATAGAAAGCTGTACTTTATTTCTTGTGATTATGTAAATGATAATTAGTTTTTTTAAATTTTAAATTCTCACTCATGTTTACCATGATTATTTATTTTCTTGAAAATTATTAAGTTTCTTCAAGTGATATGAGAAGGCATGTTACAAATCATCTGACTAAATATCTAAACTCATCTTCCAAACATCAAATCTAAAAGATAATCTGTAGTGAAATACAGTGGCTTTTGCTATCTTCTCCAAACAACCCTAGTCAATAACAAGATGTGTCTTTGTCCTGCTAACCCCAGAGAACCTCTATGGTACATCTTAGCAGTTGAATCTTGAATATTATCATCTTTTCATATATAAATGATCAACCTTCAAACTGTAGGACCTCAACTTCAACGGTGGAGAGATGCAGAGCATTTCCCAGATGCATCATGACTGCAACAACTCTGAACAATTATCTTCACTCTGTGAGCTCTAAAAACTTTTATGTTAATCTTCAAGCTCTGAAATCAGGAACATACAATCTTCCCACATGTCTCTGACAACCTTCCAAACCAAAAGGCCATACCTTCAAATATGGAGGAATGCAGAGCATTCTCCTGAGCTTATTTTGTGTAAACCTTAGTGCCTTAGACAACTTGAATCTTTCTTTCAAAACTTAAAGCAATGCTTTTCCTCAGGAAATAATGAGTACAATATTTACCACATCAGAGACATCATTCTCAACTTCATACAGCAACAAACTCTTTTCTCAAAGCACGAATCTTCATGTTAGCCCACTCTTTCTTTATACAACTTTAGGATATACTCTTCTCATCTCTGATCTATCTTATTTTATTTTTTTCTTTGATCATATTGTCATAAACTTCCTTTGACATTTGGACATTAACCTCTTTTTAACTTTACTTCCGACCTTCTTCATTCCAGTACTATTGACAACACACTTGAAACTTACATTGTTGACATCAATGACAACACAAGTGCAACAATCTCCCCCTTTGGCATTGATGGTAACACTTTACCTGATATACAATTTTCTCCCCCTTTGACATCAAGGACAAAGGGCTAGTGGTCTTCTTCTGAATTTATCTTCTTTAAGGTCCCCCTATCTAAATTCTTCTTGATTTTTCTTTCATTGCTCCTCACCTGTCAGGTCCCCTTGACTAATCAAATCTTGTTGTCCTTCAAAACCTCTTGCCTACCTACTCCCCCTGATAGGTAGCCACCATCAATCTAGGGATAAAAATATATCTTGAATTGCTCCTCCTGGATAGATGCACCATCTATGGATATAGTTAGAGGGAGGGGAAACAACCCCTAACTTCTATCCAAGATACTCAAAAGTATCCTTAGAAAGTGCCTTGGTGAAGATGTCTGCAACTTGATCCTTTGTAGGCACATACTCCAGTCTAAATTCTTGATTTGCAATCATCTCTCTCAAAAAGTAATACCTAATAGATATGTGCTTGGTTCTAGAATGCATCACTAGATTTTTTGAATTATTGATAGCACTTGTATTATCACAAAGAATAGGAATAGGATCATCATATACAACCTTGATATCCTTCAATGTTTGCTTCATCCACAACACTTGAGTACAACAAGTTGTTGCAACTATATATTCTACCTCTGTAGTTGATAAAGACACTAAATTATGCTTCTTGCTAATCCATGAGACTAGTCTATCTCCTAAAAATAAATCTCCTCCAATGGTACTTCTTCTATCATCAACACTGCTTGCCCAATTTGCATCAGTATAAGCACTTAGAGAAAAGTCATTTCCCTTTTGATACCACAATCCATGTTCTAGAGTGCTCTTCAAGTATCTAAACATTCTCTTGACTACCTTCACATTTGTTTCCTTAGGATGAACTTGAAATCTTGCAGCCAAACCTATGGCTTGCATAATGTTGGGCCTTGATGTTGTTAGGTATAGTAGGCCCCGAATCATAGATCTATATTGAGTGTAATCAGCTTCAATCGACTCATCATCTTCACTCAAGTGAAACTGGTTGCCATAGGAGTACTCATAGGTTTGCAATCTTCCATTCCAGACTTCTTCAACATTTCCTCAACATACTTTATTTGAGAGATACAGATGCCCTCATTTGATTGAGAAATTTGAATTCCAAGAAAGAATGATAGCTCTCCTAACACAGGCATTTCAAAATCTTTCTACATCTCTCCAATAAATTTCTTACACATCTCATCATATGCACAAAATATTATATCATCAACATACACAACAACAATTAGAATTTGTTCACCATTTGTTTTGATGTAAAGATTTCTATCTGTGATACCTTTATTGAAACCTTGCTGGAGTAAGTACTTGTCCAACCTTGCATACCAAGCCCTAGGGTCTTATTTGAGACCATACATAGCCTTCTTGAGTTTGCACACCATGTTTGGATCTTTTGATAAATAAAAACCATCCGTCTGCTCTATGTATGTTGGACACACTTGGATACTGAGAGGGGGGGTGAATCAATATTCAAACAAACCTCAAATCCTCTGGAGAAAATCAAAGCTTAAACTTTATAGCATTAACAAAAACATAAAAGATTAACACAATGCACAACACAACATAACACTAGATGTATGTGGAAAAACCCAAAGGGGAAAAACCACGGTGAGGATTAACTCACAATATATGAAGCTCACTACTATAAAGATTACAACTTTGTTTTAGGGATACAACACAAGGAAGCTACTGCTCCCTGCTGACTTTGTTTTAGGGCTTCAACCCAAGGAAGCAAGTACTCCCTGAAGAAAGGTTTTAGGGTCACTCCCAAGGAAGCTACAACTCCCTACAAACTTTGTTTTAGGGCTACAACCCAAGAAAGCAACTACTCCCTGAAGAAAGGTTTTAGGGTCACTCCCAAGAAAGCTACAACTCCCTGTAGACTTTGTTTTAGGGATACAACCCAAGGAAGCAACAACTCCCTAAACTAAAAACAAACTCAGAAAATATTATAGCATAACAGTCATTCTACTGTCTGAAAATTGACAATGAAGCTCACTTCTTTTGATGATTGCAATTTTACCTTTTCACTCCCTTTTGATGATTGAATCAGTTAGGCATACTCTTCACTTCCCTTCTATCACAAAATGTCTTCAAGATGAATCTAGACATGATCTACCACTTTTGTTCTTTCTCCTTCAGTTGCACATCATAATGCATTACACATTCATATTCCACTTCATACATTCATCCTCTCAATCATACATCACCTAGATCAACTAAGTTTACAATATATAGATGATATCACATTGATTACATTACAAGTTGACTAGAGACAACAATAATATTACAATTACAAGTCAACCAAAGATCAAACAACATGAAACTTGTAGAGGGCAAGCCCTATCATGACCCACACACAACACTAGAAAGAGGAACATGCCCAAGGTGGATATCAACACATGCTTAACCTAATCCTAAACATCCTTCATAACATCATCCTTCATAGAATAACATCTAGATGCTTCACACAATTGAATTAGGTCACCCTTAAGAAAGAAAACATGAAGCTTGTAGCACATTAGTCATTACAACTTGGTGGTACTCTTGGTATATTAAACATTGTTGTTATGTATAAAAGGAGGATAAGAGTTGAAGTGTAGTTAAGTTAGATTCAATCAAACCCTATTTTCACAATAACATTCAAGGACAACAGTCAAGCCAAGTCACTACAGATGGAGAGGACTCAGCTACAAGTTGATGTCACTTAGGAATGATATGGAAAGATAGATTAAATTGATAGTTATGTCAAACCCTAGTTTAATTAAGCCTTAAACCCTAATTATATGATTCTGGATACAGATCAACAAGATACAACAAATGATTGCACAGGAAGGCACTAAATGCATATTAGAAATATACCAGGATTTAGATTTCTGAAGATAGAAACTTTGGGGACACTGGGGTGGGTGCCCTAGTCCAACATGCCACTTTTTCTGTAGATCTGGAGTAGTAAGGTGATTAGGATTGCAACCTGCTTTAGAGTTTCCAGAGATGTCAGTCGAGAGGACTACATGGCAGACACCCTAGTCTAGTAGGGAATATTCTCTACTCTTTTCTTCAGATACTAAATCTTTATCCTTAGCTCTAGTCTTATCAAACTCCACTTCACAAGATCTCACACTTGTAACCTGCAATCACAAGAGAGGGGTTTGGGGGTTGTGGTGTTTAGGAGCTTGCCTTGGTCAAACCCCAGAATGGCATTCAAGCCTTCCAACATCATTGTTAGATAGAGTGTGTGTCCTTATGGACAGAGGCAAAATCAAATGATAAGATAGATTGATTAAAACACAAATAGATGTCACCTTAGAGGTGAAGCCCTCATAGAAAAATGAAGATCTTTCACACCATGAGGAGATGGATTGATGAAGCCAAATCTGCAAAAAAAAACACAATAATAACACAAGTCTTCTCTGCAACACAATGAATGCCTTGCAATCCCTTAGCTCAATACCACAAGTTTGCATTATCCATCTAGGTTTAAAATGAAGTCCTAAATATGTTTATATATGCATTCCTGCTAAACTTTCATAATTCAAATTGAAAAGGTTGACAAGGAAACCTTTTAACGGTCATAAACAAATACATTTAAATTTGGGTCCTGACAAAACAGGCCTAAACTAGGGCACGCACACCCAAGTCTAGGGACACTTTTTGAGTCATGATTAACATTAAATGTGGACCCCTAAGCTCCATTTGACATGGGTTTCAGGGGAATTTGCTCCGGGATAAGTTTTAAACATGCATGATTAAATTAAGGGGACCTGGGAGCTAAGCTAGGAGGTAAAAAGTCATAGGGATACTTTTTACGATGTAACATTTAGCCCACACTTTAATGTATGTATGACCTTACGATCCATACATGCATTAAAGTATGGTTGAAAACACATCAAACATGCCAAGGACATGAAGCTAAGGCCTACACAAAGATTGAGGAACTTTTTCTAGTCCCCAGTCTCAAGTAAGCACTGAAAGACACATTGAAGACATGCAAGACACAAAGAATACAGTAGGAAGCATACAAAACATGGTGAATACAGTGGAACCACACAAAACATGATGAAGACATGAGAGCAGTCACGTAAAACATGATGAATACATTGATATAACATTTTCATATATGCAATAAAATCCTAACTAAGGGGTGGGGGGAGCTCATCGCTACGCCCTTAGAACTGCAAAAAACACGCAATACAAATCCAAAATGTAGGGGGAGCTCATCACTACACTATTGATACTACACCAGGAGGAAGACATGCCAAACAAAACCCAAGTGTGGGGGAACTCATCGCTATGCCCTTGAAACCACACAAGGGGAATACACAACAAACACATAAGGAAGACACATGGAATACATGAGCATTGTATAGCATGCCATAGACATACTATACTTCTTATTTATGGTAAACACGAGTGATGGGAGGAGCTTATTGCTAAGTCCCACCATCTAAAATACATGAAACACACCTGATGGTTGAGCTTATGTTGTACAACAACCACCAAAGACATGCTTAAGGGAGGATAGCTCAAGATCCAACCTGCCTCCCTATGAGAGCTTTGTATAAAAGGATGTGCACTAGCTCAAGAGATACACCATCCCACCTTCTGCAGAAGGGCTTTCAAAATACAACCCCACCCGCATCACGGAGACACCTTATAGTGAAAAGGAAGCATGTGCTCAAAGTATACAACCCCACCCACATCACGAAGATGCCTTACAGTGAAAAGGAGGTATACGCAATCGACCAATGTTTGCAAACACACTTTGTTAGTGCCAAAATAATCAAGTAGATACCATTATATATGCCCCCACCTAAGGTGTTTGATGTCACTTACCGATATCAACCACATTAAGGTAAAGTGAAAACATACAAGGGAACAAGAGCTCTCAAAAAGCTCATGCCTCCAAAGGTGACATGTGCCATGATTGCCGAATGTTCCCACAAACACATTGATAAGATATGTTAAGATAATCAAGAGATAAGGTTAGAACATCTTACTCTAAGATATTAACCAAATCAAATCATGAAATCTATGCATGTATTAGATCACATTCAAGAAACCAAGGCTACACTTATTGGTTCAGATCCGAGTATAGCTGTTGGGCTTATACTGCAGGTATCTCAAGACTGAGGGTAACAACAAGGTGAGATACAAAACAATCCAAAGTGCATGGAGCAGCTGTATTGCAAAGGTTTGTTAGAAGAGATAAGACAACATGATGCATCACACAGAGTTATTCTACTAATCAAGCACCAAATATATATTAAACCCATCTTCATATATGGACTAGGTCCATTTTTTCTTTCTTGCTGAAGGGACACATGGTCCATATCCGTATTTATTTGTTTTCGTCACTGCCAACTAGGTAGAATCATTAAAGAAGGTAAATAATAAAGATGAGAGAGGAGAACAAGTGCCTTAGGAACACCACATAGGAGGATGCCCCCAAGACATCAACCGCAATGCTATGCCCCTAAGGCACAATAGATAACAATAAAATAGAGGAGAAGAAAGATAGAAGAATGATGAAACAAATAAAAGAATGGTCACAACAAAGGTAGTCTCCTGGTACCCTTGACCTTACAAGAGTATCAAGGGTCATCCAAGGAGACCTAAAAAACACACAACACATCATAGAGGAACACAACACATGAGAGGAGGCCACATAAGCGAGCAAAGGTATGCTACAACAAAGGTGACCCACAGGATTAGAAATTCTTACCTATTATCTTTGATCCTGATCTTTACATTTATTGTTATGGCTCTGTCCCTTGTTCTTCCTTCTTGTTGAATTGTGTTATCCATATTGTCTTGAATTTGTGAAGAAGGAGCCATAGGAGTTGGCAATGGAAAACCCCTTTCCTCAAGGGTTTCTCTTGCAATATACAAGGATGGTACATTGGGAACCTCACATACTCCCATTTCAGTCGAGTGAGATGATGCAAGAGCCAGGAAAATACCAATTTCAACTAGTTTAGAAGGTGTTGGAATACCTTGGTCCTTAGGAATAGTATGTTTATTTATGTTCTCTGAATTATTAGCAGTTTCCAAGGTATGTAAGTGTTTGGGTAAGGGTAGGGAATCTATTTCTTTATTTAAGATGTAGTTAAGAAGTGTTTGAAGATAGGTTGATAAATTTTCATTGTCAATAGGTTGAAGGAGTTATTCACAAAGAGAATCTACATCAATCAGTGCTTCATCCTAGCTAGGGAGAGCATTGGTATGAAGAGATGGCAGAGTATTGTTAAGGAATGTCTCAATGATTTCTTCTTGTTGCGCCAAAATATCCTCACAAGGTGAGGTTATGTTGGGAGAAGACTTCAAATTATTAAATGAATCACCTAGGGCTATGTCAGGCTTATATGTCTTAGAAATGATGTCCATTATATCATAGTGAAATGCAGGAAGAGAAGGAGGAATGTCTTCATCATTATCTTCTTCATTATCTTTCATGGAGATGAAATTAGTGAGATTTTCCAAGATTGAAGGGTAGATATCCATGAGAGGTGAAACTTTCAAAATCAGATATGTAACATAGAATTTCATATGTGGAACTGATGGAAATGTCAATATCATAGATATGTGCTATTTGTTGTAGGACTTGAGGATACTTATCAGTGAATTTATAGAGATTGTCAACATTTATGATGTATGCAAACAAAGCTTCCAAAGATGAATAACAAGATGCATCCATAATGAATAGATTGCGGAAATTGGGTTTTTAAAGAGTAAAACACACAAATTTCACAACAACCCAAGTAGTAATATTGAAATAGTGCTACACAACAAGGCAAGATGCATGGTTTGAAAGTTTTCTTTAAATAAATTTGAAGAAAGTGTATACAACTCTTAGTGTTGAAATACACAATGTGTAATTAAAAATATGCAAATTTTCAAGCAAGAGTCTGAAATGATGCAAAATTTTCAAATGAGTAATGAAAATATGCCTAATATGAATGCAAAATCTGATCTAAAATATGTTTATGACATATGTACGGAAACAATGCAAAACTATGCTTGTTTATGAACCTAAAATGCTTAATTTTTTTCATTTTTTTCAATGGTAATGTGCTAATGATGCAATTGCAAATGAAAAAACACACAATGATGAAACATTACAGTCCAAATTTGAAAGAGTGTTTAAATGAGTAGTAAAATCTGAAACAAGATTTTAAGTACAAAACCTAGCTTTTGCAATTACTAGGTTATATGAAAAAAATGCAAATTTCAAGTAAAACCCTAGCAAATGAGATATGAAGATGCAAGGTAAAAGGTTATGAAATGATGAACATTTTTAATTTATCTCAAATCTGATGTAAATATCAGAAAATTAAATGTTTTCAATGATAAGCAAAGAAAATAGTGCAAACTATGCCCTAATGTAAGCCTAGAATGCTTTTTATTTTATTTTTTCAAATGTATGCAAGATTTTTGAATGTATGATGATGAATATGAATGAATGCAAAGATTAATTACAACACTCAAAAAGATGTAAGTTCAGTAAAAACACGGGTTCACCAAAATGTTATGTATAAAAGGAGGATAAGAGTTGAAGTGTAGTTAAGTTAGATTAAATCAAACCCTCCTTTCACAATAACATTCAATGACAACAATCGAGCCAAGTCACTACAAATGGAGAGCACTCAACTATAGGTTGATGTCACTTAGGAATGATATGGAAAGATAGATTAAATTGATAGTTATGTCAAACCCTAGTTCAATTAATCCTTAAACCCTAATTATATGATTCTGAATATAGATGAACATGATATGAGAAATGATCGCATAAGAAGGCACTAAATGCAAATTAGAAATATATGAGGATTCAGATTTCTGAAGGTGAAAACTTTAGGGACACTAGGGTAGGAGCCCTAGTCCAACATGCCACTTTTTTTTCTAGATATGGAACAGTAAGGTGATTAGGATGACAACCTGCTTTAGAGTTTCTGGAGATGTCAGTTAGGAGGACTATGAGGTGGGTGCCCTAGTCCGATAGGGAATATTCTTTGCTCTTTTCTTTAGATCTTGAATCTTTATCCTCTACTCTGGTCTTCTACAACTCCACTTCACAAGATCCTACACCTGTAACCAACAATCACAAGAGAGGGGTTTGGGGGTTGTGGTGTTTAGGAGCTTGCCTCAATCAAGCACTAGAATGGCATTCAAACCTTCCAATGCCATTGTTAGATAGAGTGCATGTCCTTGGTGGATAGAGGCAAAACTAAATGATAAGATAGATTGATTGAAACACAAATAGATGTCACCTTAGAGGTGAAGCCCTCACAAAGAAATGAATATCTTTCACACCATGAGGAGATGGATTGATGAAGCCAAATCTACAAGAAACAAACACAATAACAACACAAGTTTACTTTGCAACACAATGAATGCCTTTAAATCCCTTAGCTCAATACCACAAGTTTGCACTATCCATATAGGTTTAAAATGAAGTCCTAAACACATTTATATATACATTCCCACTAAACTTTTGTAAATCAAATTGAAAAGGCCGACAAGTAAATGTTTTTAAAGGTCATAAACTGACACATTTAAATTTGGGTCCCAACAAAATAGGCCTAGACTAGGGCATGGGTGCCCAAGTCTAGGGGTGCTTTTTGAGTCATGATTAACAATAATGTGGACCCCTAAGCCCCATTTGACATGGGTTACGGGGGAATTTGCTTTGGGATAAGTTTTAAACATGCATGATTAAATTAAGGGGACCTAGGAGTTAAACTAGGAGGTAAAAAGTCATAGGGATACTTTTTTATGCCATAACAATTGTTTGTACTACTCCCAGATGAGTTGACATGACCCACACAACATCATTTCTTGAACTCCACACAGTAACAACTTTTTGGCACACACCACCAACATTCCCAAGTTGGCCTCAACAATAATAACTCTTCACAAACTGACTTGAAAATTTTGTGTGGTACTGGAAACATGAAATATCTACATGTGCTTCAAACTTGAGAAACATAGAGACATGTAGAATGTCCACATAAACTCATATAACTAATCTGTACAATCTCCAATTGGCACAAGTAATCAAACATATGTTTTGTAGAACAATTGGGCATCTGAAACTATTTGTAACACATTGTCATTTGAAAACCAAACTTGTAGACCACCAAATCACTTGATACTACAAAGCAGCATGTATTGAACATCCCTAAACATGTCCACAAAACCACATGAACAAATCTTCACTTCTGGAGGAATGCGTAGCATTTCAACCTATCATGCCCACTTTTTACGAGTGGCCAGGACACAAGAAAACACATGTCATGCCCACATTGCCCATGTGGTCATGACATGAACCACCAAAAATCTCTCCCTTGACCCTAAATCCGCGTCGTACAAGGCGGGGAAGGAAGTCAAGGCATGGATGAAGCATCCATGACACCTTGTCAGGTAAACCAAACCATGGGATAATAACATTAAGAGACTATAAAAGCAACCATGCAAGACATATTGATCCAATCATCCATTTAACTAAATTTTAGGATATTACATTCATAACCAGTTGTAATATGATCTAGTTCATTCTTTCATAAAAGAGAAAAGAGGATAACGAGGCAATGTTTTACATCCATTACTAAGTTAGGACTTGGCAACAAAATGAGGTTAAGAGGGTCCAACATCCAGTTAATTCATTCCAACATAATAAAAGATATAACCATAACTTGATTTCCTTGACAAAAGAGTGAACTTAACATCACTGATAATTCAATCGAAAGTAGATGAGATAAAAGTTTAATCATGCTAACATACGTGTGTTGTGAAGATCCTGCAGTCATAATATTGGAATTCACATCTCTAAAGCATACCATGAAAACTTTAAATGAAAAGTATGAGTAATCCATCATTCAACATAAACAATTTTAAACCTAACTAAAATCAGCCAATAATTGGTCTCCTTTATATAGAGCAAGGGTTAAGTCAAAATATGATGATAAAATAAGTTACATTTACAAGCAGAGGCTAACTCCCAACATGGAAGCTCCCACTACGACAACTAATTTACATTGATTAAAGAATATAAAACAACAAAGTAAATACAATCGATGTGCCCAATGGCATAGTGAGCCACAAGAGTACGTCAAAACAACACAGGCCGGTGATCTCGCCAAGTCTTCAATAGAGCGCAAGAATGGGACCAATGGGGAATGTTGCCCACCTCCCAACCATATTGCCATCGTCAAATGCAATGGATGTCCATTGCGCCCTAGGCAACCCCCGAGCTACGAAGAGAGGAGATCATGGGACCATTGCTAGTTTAACCACACACACTACAAGGGCCTCAAACAAGACACCGAGATCGACTACATGAGGGTGTTCACATACATCACATACAATCATCACATCACCAAGGGAAATGACAGAAATATGAGTACTTGATGCGCATACACTCAACCCAAAAGTACATAATATAGTTCCCAACACAACTCACCATAAGGTCACTCAAGACCCAGGAAAATGGGAGAAGGAATGAGTATAAACACAAGAGGTACAATGCTAGTCTAAACACATATGTAAGTGTAAAAACCATGGCTAACTCTAAATTATTTAATATAAAGTCTATATATATTCACAGGATTACAACCTAAAAAGTTTCAAGCTCTAAGATTAACCATAAAAAAAAATTATATAAAAAGTCTAATATTATCATTGTTGCCATTTGCAACCCCTATGAAGCATCTAACCCAAGAGTTGGTTCAATTACTTATTCACAACTAACTCCTTATTTATTACTGCAATTATCAAGTTCTTATTCTATCAATCTATTATTCTAATAATCTATTGTTCTATTATTGTATCATTCTTTTATTCTATCATCTCACCTACAATCTAAACTGATATATATATACTCTAAAATTAACTCTTCCTGTCAAAGTCAACTTATACTACTCATGATTGTCTTGTCATTATTCCACATATATGATATTCGGGTTGTGGGTAACTCAAATGGATTTTTATTTTACCCTTAAATATGTTATATATCACATACTTTCCCATGACAACCAAATTAATCCTTCCCAAAAAATGCATAATATTAATGAAAACAACACAACAAGATAAGAGACTCGTTTTCCCACCAAAGTCAAACAATTTTCTACAAAATAATCTGAATCCAATTAAACAATTTGGGGATCTCAATAAAATAAAAGAATCATTAACTCTACGATGTGCCTGATTTAAGACAAGAGTCAATACTATTCTTCAATAATACCAAGAGTCTCTACCTCGACGATAAGGAACCCCAACAAAAAATAATTTCTGAATAGAAAAAAAAATTCATGCTGAGAAGAAAAGAAAAACTTTAAAATTATTGTGTCCTAGATTTCCTGCCTCTTCCTTCAGAAGGCTAAAACATAAGAGGCACTAATGTATCACTCCCTACAACAATTATTTTATATATAAAAAAAAACAAGAATGGTATCATTCCAAACAGGGGAGAAAAGTCTGGACTACCTTTCATCAGTCAAGTTTAGCATATTTCCAAAATAAAATGATTCCTATGTTTTCTTACTGCTTCTAGTTAATAGAGAAGGCTATGAAGGAGCACGACCAGTGCTAAGAAGAGGGCCATTTTTCATTTCAATGGAAACAAACTTTCTTGAGGAGATTATGGTGATACAAAAAGAAATAATATGCGAAGAGGACTTACACCGAAATAATGTGAAGTAGGATTTTTATTTTGGTCGAATGTTATAGTTGTGAGTGCCCTAGTAGGTATGCACACAAAAGTTGAAAAGTAGGCTAGTCTCAATGAATTTTTTTCTCAATCTGTCAAAAGGAAAAGCGATCCCAAGGAATTCCCAGTTTGCAATATATGCTCGTAATGAGCTAGTCTATAAAGTCCCTCAAAAAATTTACATTCAACTAAATAGCAACAAATTTTGACACTGACAGAAACATCTCTTTTTTTTGTTGCTCTCTTGCCAAAGATAAGGGTAGGAGTAGGGAATTACCTCCCCATGTGTGGCCACCACCAAGGAGGAAGAATCCTCTTCCTTTTATGCCAGAGGGCGTGCCTCCTTGACTCCTGCCCTACGGCCATAAACATCAGAACCATCATAAAAAGAAAACCCCACCGTGTACCCTAAAACGCCCTTCCTCCCTCAACCCCCCCAACGTCACTCCCTTTGATGTAACCCTATTTCATTGTTCAATCCTTTTTTTTGCGCTAAAGAGTCCACCAAAAAGGCAATAATATGAAGAAAGTAGAAGTATTAAATATCACACTACAGTTCTTTCGCAACTCAGAATGTCTCTATTATTATTATTATTATTTTAAAAACCTTGTTGCCACATCTTGTGTCCAACCAGTTTATGATGATATTTCATGTTCTATCCTTGCATCCACTCAACTTTCGAGGAGAGGTATTGGAATCGTAGGAACATCACATATGCAACAATAAATCAAGAAGAAAACCAAACTAACAAATTCTATAGATATGGCCCACAAAAGGGTTTGAAGGCATATTCCTTCATTTCATCGATCACAGTCTCTAGTGTAACTAGTGCACTTTGCTACTCTTAGTGACTCAAAAATAAATGCTACATACACAATGAAAAGAAGTCCTCTATCCATCTAGATTTTACATGCCAAGATGTTGCAAACCAAAACATGAACCATTACACCATATTTCATTAATCATGGCTATGATTAACTATATCATCAATTGATGATTAGTTGCTACTAAATTTAATTGCCATTGGTTAGTTTGTAGAGTTGTTGACAAACTAGAAAACATTTAATGCATTCTTCTCTTAAAAGGTCACCATCAATGTGGTGATTGATGCAGGGTTTGGTTGAGCTTGCTGGAAACTTTCATATCACTATAGAAACGATTTAAGATTATCTATCGTGATTGTCGACAATAGAGAGGTTCTTCATAACTTACGCATACTAAAATATGCCATAGTATTTTAAAGGCACACTAGAATGGATAACTTACATAAAAGAAGTGCTTGACCGGCAAGGTCAACCATGTAAGCATAAGGTTTTAACATGAACTAAGTTTATCCGACATAAGATGAAACTAAAGTAATAACTAGTTACCCATAAGGCACACACACATATTGTCAAGTGGCTACTACAGTCTAGATATGATAATAATTTGTATGCCTCAACCTTTTCGATATAGATTACAATGTATTCAGCAATAATTAATATCCATTACCTCTATTAGTCTCAAATCAATCACACCATCAAAAACCTCTAGCTAGGGCTTAGTAATAATAGTTTTATATTTTATAACTTACGCATACAACATGACATGGTACTCTGAAGGCACCATTGAATAAATAAGTGTCAACTGAAAGGTTTAACAACCAAGGACAAGCAAGGTCAACTTTCCATCTCCGCATGGACAATGAACCATCATGAAAAGGGATGCCCTCTCAAGAGGGTTTCCAAATTCAATAACAAAAAACCCAACCACTTAACTAATCTGACGCTAAGACAAGGTCAATTAAAAGAAACAACAAGACCCAAACAAGCTTTGTTTCCTACAAGTCTAGTAAGGCCACTCTTCATGAGTAACCTTCTAGGAAAACATGATGGCTATGCTTACATGCATTATCCACAAAAGTAAAGTAATTAGACAAACATCCCCAACCCAAATGTAATACTCAAATAAAACTAATTTATATATTTTCTCCAAACTCAAACCATCATTTAACTCGCAAGCAAAATAGAAGGCCAAAGAAGTGAAAGAGGTCTCAAGTCAACCAAAAGCACACAAGAACACAACACGTTACGAGTTTACGCACCACACAGGGAAACAAACTCGAAAAGGATTACGATCAGAGGCAAGGAGGGAAACCACTCAAATTAGACCTCCACTTGCAACCAAGTAGGGTGGTAAAATGACTGACAAACCTCTTCCACACAAGGTCAAGCACTTGATCGATGGACTAGGTAAGGAGAGGTGGCCCAGTGGTTAAGTGATTCCATGTCTCCTCCTCCACATCCACCCATTAGTCATACTTGTATCAATATATCCTGCACACTCAAATCAAAACATCAAATCCCAAAACACAATCATAGCTGAAGCAACATTAATAGACCAAAGAGGATACATAACCTAGTCAGGTACATACCTATCCTGAAATCACATCATCTAATAACCAACTCATTTATCATTTAATCTAATAATCTAAGATAATTCAGTATGTACCAGCGAGACACGGACAGGCCTTACATACTACCCCCTAGGAAATGACTTACTCCGGGAAGTCATTAAGAGGAGGATCGAAGAATTCTTCCAAACTTCTTTGCACTAGACAAGGTAAGTACAGAATATAACATATACAATAAAGAACTCCTCATAATAAAATACTACATGATAAACTAAATGTTATAAAGGCATAATCCTTTCCACAAAATACATTCTATGGATCAAAACTTAGCACATCGAATCTCAAAATTATTAATCATTTTCACACATGCATAGAGGAATTCATACATGTAACAACCGGGTTATAGAAAGAACATCAACTCATATGCAAATACATCAATGCAAAGCTTACACTAAACACACATTTCCATTCATCCACAATACAGGACTTAACTTCACAAGGTTCACATAAGGGTCTAGAGGGATGCAACGGTCTCATCATAAAACCACGTAACCAAATATCAGTGCCAAGTATCTAAAGATCCAAGATCCAAGCGGAATGATGGTCTCGAGGCCACACTCCTAGGGGCCTCTCCATACATTTCCACAATGGCCTAGCTCTTGTTTGTATAAGGGGTTTAGCCTCCAAGAGATAGCCAACATAAGAACAAGATCACTAGGAAGGTAAGTGGATAATGACCAGCCCATACTAGTCCACACCTACCCCCATCCTCATAAGTTTCCCACGTCTACTTCCTTATATACACTCTACCAGAGGTCGCTCCATCGACATGGTGAGAAGAACATCACAACACAAAACCAGCACTAGAAAACAGAAGAACCTAGCTTAGCCAACACAAATTTCTAGAAAAATTCAAGAGGAGAAGTTTCCAAAACTAAAATAAAACAATAAATAAATAAATAAATGTGTGCAATTTCAGCATTAAAACAACGTAACCATAAGAGTCACGCGAAAATGGAAGAATCAAATATTGTGGCTAAGCTACTTTTAGACAAGATAAAATAACATGGCTGGTCCACACCACCAAGATACAAAAATGTCACCAAACAACCAAAAGAAATAATCGCAATCCAAGAAAGTGCACATTACATCACTATGTGACTAACATCAAGTCACCAATAAGGAAGGAGGGAAACACAGTCACTACATGTGTTATGCAAACACAACCAATGCAATAAGATCATGTAGGTAGTAGTATCAAATGCGCCTTCACGTACTCTTACGTGGAATCGTGCCCTTCTCAAAGGTAACACGTCATCAATATAGTACATCGTGCCCTTCTCAAACGTACACGTCATCATTATAATGTAAATGTCTCTAGGATACTACACATCCACTCAAATAAGATACCAAGGTAAGAATAAACCTGCACAAGTAGCATGGCCTTGAGCAAATCACATGCCCATACCAAAACATAACCAAAATCCCATGTCAGATGTCATTAGTACCGTCAAGGAAACAGAGCATGATAGGAAAGTACTATGGGCCTCTCAAAGGTCCATTCACTAAGGAGAAGTAGGGGGTACTCTGGCATAGGAAGGTATGGTTGGTTAGGTAATCCCAAACCAATGCCAAAACATATCGCCATAGCTTCCTAAGTTCTTCCTCTCCACTACTTAACTCCACACATGGAAGGTCTCCAACTCCAAGATTGGACCTTATAGGGTATACAAACAAGCAGCCACACAAGCATGAATCCACCATACTTGTAGTTATACACTCAACCCATGGATGGATACCTAGTATCACAAGCTCATGAGTACACAACGCATGTGCGGGGTGATCACAACACCTAGCAAGCATGTTCATAACAGGTATTCACATCCACAAGGTAACACATAACACAATTCTCCTTTAATGTTCATTACTTAATGAAGAAGGACAACTTTCATACCCCAAAGTCACATAATAATTACCATAAAGGTTCTCTAAGAAATTTACTCAAACATCAACTCAAATTAATCCATCTAGAGCATATTGGAATCCAACCCTGACTTCACATTGAGTGACAATGCAATACACCTCAAGTGAGTATACCAACGCACTAGCATTTGTATACAAGGTCGGAATTAAATCAAAATAACATTCTTTCAACTCGCAAGATGGTCAACACATCACACATCATGGAGTTCTCTATAGCCCTTAACATACTACATGTATACCATGAACATTACACATACCTATCTAACCACAAAGCTCATAAAATTGAGGTATATCATAAAAAGAATTCAATTAAAAGCTTAAGTCCCTAATTTAGTATTTTACCAAATGATGCCAAGCATCTCTTTGTACAAGGTATACATAACATGGTTTCACATTCACACAAGGACTAAGTTATAAAACGCAAGATTTCCATTATGAAGTACTATACAAAAAAGGTCGCCAAGCATCCAAATGCATCATTGAAAAAGTTTGATAATATACATTAATTCTTAACAATTTTCCATGCATACAACTAATTTTCAGCTCTTTCTTCCTTTGTATTTTGCAAGGCACTCTAATGAAATCACACACGTAACAACTTGCGCTCATACAATTCAAGCAAGATGCACTTCATGCAATCCTTTCTTGTTATCAATCCAAAGGAGACAATACCAATTTCCAAAGATAACAAGGGTTACGGATCCAAGAAATTATGTCATTCAACATCATGATAACACACATCAAGTTCACAAGACAAGAATAAATCAAACAACATTAAGATTTCACTACTCTCCACAAAATACACAAGGGCGAGGAAGGGTCTAACACAACCCTCACCACCTAGACCAACTGGCTCAAGAGGAAGATCGACCAGGAGGAACATGACCACCACAAAACACTAGTGGAAGACTTCAATAATCATGTGACCAAGCCATCACGATGACAAAACAAGAGGATGGATATTCCTCTAAGGTGAAGGTTAGTCGACAAACCACAACCTTGCTCTCTCGCTGCTACACGAAGTAGGACAAGGGTCAAACCACACTCAACCCACTCCATGTCGGCCCAACGTCACACAAACCCCAGAGCTCCCAATGTTGAAACCTGGCTCTTATACCATATGTCATACCCACTTTTTATGATGGCCACGACACGAGAAAACACATGTCATGCCCACATTGCCCATGTGGTCATGACATGAACCACCAAAAATCTCTCCTTTGACCCTAAATCCCCATCGTACAAGGTGGGGAAGGAAGTCAAGGCATGGATGAAGCATCCATAACGCCTTGTTAGGTAAACCAAACCATGGGATAATAACATTATAAGACTATAACAGCAACCATGCAAGACATATTGATCCAATCATCCATTTAACTAAATTTTAGGATATTACATTCATAACCGGTTGTAATACGATCTAGTTCATTCTTGCATAAAAGAGAAAAGAGGATAACGAGGAAATGTTTTACATCCATTACTAAGTTAGGACTTGGCAACAAAATGAGGTTAAGAGGGTCCAACATCCAGTTAATTCATTCCAACATAATAAAAGATATAACCATAACTTGATTTCCTTGACAAAAGAGTGAACTTAACATCACTGATAATTCAATCGAAAGTAGATGAGATAAAAGTTTAATCATGCTAACATACGTGTGTTGTGAAGATCATGTAGTCATAATATTGGAATTCCCATCTCTAAAGCATACCATGAAAACTTTAAATGAAAAGTATGAGTAATCCATCATTCAACATAAACAATTTTAAACCTAACTAAAATCAGCCAATAATTGGTCTCCTTTATATAGAGCAAGGGTTAAATCAAAATATGATGATAAAATAAGTTACATTTACAAGCAGAGGCTAACTCCCAACATGGAAGCTCCCACCTCGACAACTAATTTACATTGATTAAAGAATATACAACAACAAAGTAAATACAATCGATGTGCCCAATGGCATAGTGAGCCACAAGAGTATGTCAAAACGACACAAGACGGTGATCTCGCCAAGTCTTCAATAGAGCGCAAGAATGGGACCAATCGGGAATGTTGCCCACCTCCCAACCATATTGCCATCGTCGAGCGCAATGGATGTCCATTACGCCCTAGGCAACCCCCGAGCTATGGAGAGAGATCATGGGACCATTGCTAGTTTAACCACACACACTACAAGGGCCTCAAACAAGACACCAAGATTGACTACATGAGGGTGTTCACGTACATCACATACAATCATCACATCACCAAGGGAAATGACAGAAATAGGAGTACTTGATGCGCATACACTCAACCCAAAAGTACATAATATAGTTCCCAACACCACTCACCATAAGGTCACTCAAGACCCAGGAAAATGGGAGAAGGAATAAGTATAAACATAAGAGGTAGAATGCTAGTCTAAACACATATGTAAGTATAAAAACCATGGCTAACTCTAAATTATTTAATATAAAGTCTATATATATTCATAGGATTACAACCTACAAAATTTCAAGCTCTAAGTTTAACCATAAAAAAAAATTATATAAAAAGTCTAATATTATCATTGTTGCCTTTTGCAACCCCTATGAAGCATCTAACCCAAGAGTTGGTTCAATTCCTTATTCACGACTAACTCCTTATTTATTACCGCAATTATCAAGTTCTTATTCTATCAAACTATTATTCTAATATTCTATTGTTCTATTATTGTATCATTCTTTTATTCTATCATCTCACCTACAATCTAAACTGATATATATACTCTAAAATTAACTCTTCCTATCAAAGTCAACTTATACTACTCATGATCGTTTTGTCATTATTCCAGACATATGATATTTGGGCTGTGGGTAACTCAAATGGATTTTTATTTTACCCTTAAATATGTTATATATCACATACTTTCCCATGACAACCAAATTAATCCTTCCCAACAAATGCATAATATTAATGAAAACAACACAACAAGATAAGAGACTCGTTTCCCCACCAAAGTCAAACAATTTTCTACAAAATAATTTGAATCCAATTAAACAATTTGGGAATCTCAATAAAATAAAAGAATCATTAACTCTATGATGTGCCTGATTTAAGACAAGAGTCAATACTATTCTTCAATAATACCTAGAGTCTCTACCTTGACGATAAGGAATCCCCACAAAAAAATAATTTCTAAACAAAAAAAAAAAATCGTGCTGAGAAGAAAAGAAAAACTTTAATATTATTGTGTCCTAGATTTCCCGCCTCTTCCTTCGGAAGGCTAAAACATAAGAGGCACTAACGTATCACTCCCTACAACAATTATTTTATATATAGAAACAGGGGAGAAAAGTCTGGACTGCCTTTCATTAGTCAAGTTCAGCATATTTCCAAAATAAAATGATTCCTATGTTTTTTAACTACTTCTAGTCAATAGAAAAGGCTATGAAGGAGCACGACAAGTGCTAAGAAGAGGGCCATTTTTCATTTCAATGGAAACAAACTTTCTTGAGGAGATTATGGTGATACAAAAAGAAATAATATGCGAAGAGGAATTACACCAAAATAATGTGAAGTAGGATTTTTGTTTTGGTCGAATGTTATAGTTGTGAGTGCCCTAGTAGGTATGCACGCAAAAGTTGAAAAGTAGGCTAGTCTCAATGAATTTTTTTCTCAATCTGTCAAAAGGAAAAGCGATCCCATGGAATTCCCAGTTTGTAGTATATGCTCATAATGAGCTAGTCTATAAAGTCCCTCAGAAAATTTACATGCAACTAAATAGCAACAGATTTTGACAATGACAGAAACATCTCTTTTTTTTTTGTTGCTCTCCTGCCAAAGATAAGAGTAGGAGTAGGGGATTACCTCCCCATGTGTGGTGACCACCAAGGAGGAAGAATCCTCTTCCTTTTATGCCAAGGTGCTAACCATCATAAAAAGAAAACCCCACCGTGTACCATAAAACGCCCTTCCTCCCTCAACCCCCCCAACGTCACTCCCTTTGATGTAACCCTATTTCGTTGTTCAATCCATTTTTTTGCCCTAAAGAGTCCACCAAAAAGGCAATAATATGAAGAAAGTAGAAGTATTAAATATCACACTACAGTTCTTTCGCAACTCAGAATGTCTATTATTATTATTATTTTTTTAAAAACCTTGTTGCCACATCTTGTGTCCAACTAGTTTATGATGATATTTCATGTTCTATCCTTGCATCCACTTAACTTTCGAGGAGAGGTATTGGGATCATAGGGAACATCACATATGCAACAATACATCAAGAAGAAAACCAAACTAACAAGTTCTATAGATATGGCCCACAAAAGGGTTTGAAGGCATATTCCTTCATTTCATCGATCATAGTCTCTGGTGTAACTAGTGCACTTTTTTACTCTTAGTGACTCAAAAATAAATGCTACATACACAATGAAAAGAAGTCCTCTATCCATCTAGATTTTACATGCCAAGACGTTGCAAACCAAAATATGAACCATTACACCATATTTCATTAATCGTGGCTATGATTAACTATATCATCAATTGACGATTAGTTGCTACTAAATTTAATTGCCATTGGTTAGTTTCTAGAGTTGTTGACAAACTAGAAAACATTTAATGCATTCTTCTCTTAAAAAGGTCGACATCAATGTGGTGATTGATGCAGGGTTTGGTCGAGCTTGCTGGAAACTTTCATATCACTATAGAAACGATTTAAGATTCTCTGTCGTGATTGTCGACAATAGAGAGGTTCTTCATAACTTATGCATACTAAAATATGCCATAGTATTTTAAAGGCACCCTACAATGGATAACTGACATAAAAGAAGTGCTTGACCGACAAGGTCAACCATGTAAGCATAATGTTATAATATGAACTAAGTTTATCTGACATAAGATGAAAGTAAAGTAATAACTAGTTACCCATAAGGTGCACACACATATTGTCAAGTGGCTACTACAGTCTAGATACGATAATAATTTGTATGCCTCAACCTTTTTGATCTAGATTACAATGTATTCAGCAATAATTGATATCCATTACCTATATTAGTCTCAAATCAATCATACCATCAAAAACCTCTAGCTAGGGCTTAGTAATAATAGTTTTATATTCTATAACTTACGCATACAACATGACATGGTACTCTAAAGGCACCATTGAATAAATAAGTGTCAACCGAAAGGTTTAACAACCAAAGACAAGCAAGGTCAACTTTCCATCTCCGCATGGACAATGAACCATCATGAAAAGGGATTCCCTCTCAAGAGGGTTTCCAAATTCAATAACAACAAACCCAACCAGTTAACTAATCTGATGCTACCACAAGGTCAAATAAAAGAAACAGCAAGACCCAAAAAAGCTTTGTTTCCTACAAGTCTAGTAAGGCCACTCTTCATGAGTAACCTTCTAGGAAAACATGATGGCTATGCTTACATGCATTATCCACAAAAGTAAAGTAATTAGACAAACATCCCCAACCCAAATATAATACTCAAATTAAACTAATCTATATATTTTCTCCAAACTCAAACCATCATTTAACTCGTAAGCAAAATAGAAGGCCAAAGAAGTGAAAGATGTCTCAAGTCAACCAAAAGCACA
The DNA here is from genome assembly GCA_027924645.1 of Cunninghamia lanceolata. Classification (NCBI taxonomy): domain Eukaryota; kingdom Viridiplantae; phylum Streptophyta; class Pinopsida; order Cupressales; family Cupressaceae; genus Cunninghamia; species Cunninghamia lanceolata. Next base: position 10,787,974 of record BSBN01001011.1, on the reverse strand, counting down.
CAAGAACACAACACCTTACGAGTTTATGCACCACACAGGGAAACAGACTCGAAAAGGATTACGATCAGAGGCAAGGAGGGAAACCACTCAAATTAGACCTCCACTCGCAACCAAGTAGGGTGGTAAAATGACCGACAAACCTCTTGCACACAAGGTCAAGCACTCAATTGTTGGACTAGGTAAGGTGAGGTGGCCCAGTGGTTAAGTGATTCCATGTCTCCTCCTCCACATCCACCCATTGGTCATACCTGTGTCAATATATCCTGCACACTCAAATCAAAACATCAAATCCCACAATGCAATCATAGCTGAAGCAACATTAATAGACCAAAGAGGATATATAACCTAGTCAGGTACATACCTATCTTGAAATCACATCATCTAATAACCAAATCATTTATCATTTAATCTAATAATCTAAGATAATTCAGTACGTACCAGCGAGACACGGACAGACCTTACATACTACCCCCCTAGGAAATGACTTACTACGGGAAGTCATTGAGAGCAGGATCAAAGAATTCTTCCAAACTTCTTTGCACCAGATAAGGTAAGTACAGAAGATAGGATATGCAATAAAGAACTCCTCATAATAAAATACTGCATGATAAACTAAATGTTATAAAGGCATAATCCTTTCCACAAAATACATTCTATGGATCGAAACTCAGCACATCAAATCTCAAAATTATTAATCATTTTCACACATGCATAGAGGAATTCATACATCTAACAACCAGGTTATAGAGAGAACATCAACTCATATGCAAATACATCAATGCAGAGCTTACACCAAACACACATTTCCATTCATCCACAATACAGGACTTAACTTCACAAGGTTCACATAAGGGTCTAGAGGGATTCAACGGTCTCATCATAAAACCACGTAACCAAATATCAGTGCCAAGTATCTAAAGATCCAAGAGCGAAGAGGAATGATGGTCTCGAAGCCACACTCCTGGGGGCCTCTCCATACATTTCCATAATGGCCTACCTCTTGTTTGTATAATGGGTTTAGCCTCTAAGAGATAGCCAACATAAGAACAAGATCACTAGGAAGGTAAGTGGATAATGACCAGCCCATACTAGTCCACACCTACTACCATCCTCATAAGTTTTCCACATCTACTTCCTTATATACACTCTACCAGAGGTCGCTCCATCGACATGGCGAGAAGAACATCACAACATAAGACCATCACTAGAGAATAGAAGAACCTAGCTTAGCCAACACAGATTTCTAGAAAAATTCAAGAGGAGAAGTTTCCAAAACCAAAATAAAACAATAAATAAATAAATAAATGCGCGTAATTTCAACATTAAAACAACGTAACCATAAGAGTCACGCAAAAATGGAAGAATCAAATATTGTGGCTAAGCTACTTTCAGACAAGATAAAATAACATGGCTAGTCCACACCACCAAGATACAAAAATGTCACCAAACAACCAAAAGAAATAATCGCAATCCAAGAAAGTGCACATTACATCACTATGTGACTAACATCAAGTCACCAACAAGGAAGGAGGGAAACACGGTCACTACATGTGTTATGCAAACACAACCAATTCAATAACATCATGTAGGTAGTAGTATCAAATGCGCCTTCATGTACTCTTATGTGGAATCGTGCCCTTCTCAAAGGTAACATGTCATTAGTATAGTACATCATGCACTTCTCAAAGGTACACGTCATCATTATAATGTAAATATCTCTAGGATACTACACATCCACTCAAATAAGATACCAAGGTAAGAATAAACTTGCACAAGTAGCATGGCCTCGAGCAAATCACATGCCCATACCAAAACATAACCAAAATCCCATGTCAGATGTCATTAGTACCGTCAAGGAAACAGAGCATGATAGGAAAGCACTATGGGCCTCTCAAAGGTCCATTCACTAAGGAGAAGTAGGGGGTACTCTGGAATAGGAAGGTATGGTTGGTTGGGTAATCCCAAACCAATGCCACAACATATCACCATAGCTTCCTAAGTTCTTCCTCTCCACTACTTAACTCCACACATGGAAGGTCTCCAACTCCAAGATTGGACCTTACAGGGTATAAAAACAAGCAGCCACACAAGCATGAATCCATGATACTTGTAGTTATACACTCAACCCATGGATGGATACCTATTATCACAAGCTCATGAGTAGACAACGCATGTGTGGGGTGATCACAACACATAGCAAGCACGTTCATAACAGGTATTCACATCCACAAGGTAACACATAACACAATTCTCCTTTAATGTTCATTACTTAATGAAGAAGGACAACTTTCATACCCCAAAGTCACATAATAATTACCATAAAGGTTCTCTAAGAAATTTACTCAAACATCAACTCAAATTAATCCATCTAGAGCATATTGGAATCCAACCCTGACTTCACATTGAGTGACAATGCAATACACCTCAAGTGAGTATACCAACGTACTGGCATTTGTATACAAGGTCGGAATTAAATCAAAATAACATTATTTCAACTCGCAAGATGGTAAACACATCACACATCATGGAGTTCTCTATAGCCCTTAACATACTACATGTATACCATGAACATTACACATACCTATCTAACCACAAAGCTCATAAAATAGAGGTGTATCATAAAAAGAATTCAATTAAAAGTTTAAGTCCCTAATTTAGTATTTTACCAAATGATGCCAAGAATCTCTTTCGCACAAGGTATACATAACATGGTTTCACATTCACACAAGGACTAAGTTATAAAACGCAATATTTCCATTATGAAGTACTTTACAAAAAAGGTCACCAAGTATACAAATGCATCATTGAAACAGTTTGAGAATATACGTTAATTCTTAACAATTTTCAATGCATAAAACTAATTTTCACCTCTTTCTTCCTTTGTATTTTGCGAAGCACTCTAATGAAATCACACACGTAACAACTTTATCTCATACAATTCAAGCAAGATGCACTTCATGCAATCCTTTCTAGTTATCAATCCAAAGTAGACAATGCCAATTTGCAAAGATAACAAGGGTTAGGGATCCAAGAAATTATGTCATTCAACATCATGATAACACGCGCCAAGTTCACAAGACAAGAATAAATCAAATGACATTAAGATGTCACTACTCTCCACAAAATACACAAGGGCAAGGAAGGGTCCAACACAACCCTCACCACCTAGACCAACTGGCTGAAGAGGAAGATCGACCAGGAGGAACATGACCACCACAAAACACTAGCGGAAGACTTCAATAATCATGTGACTAGACCATCACGATGACAAAACCAAAGGATGGAATATCCTCTAAGGTGAAGGTTAGTTGACAAACCACAACCTTGCTCTCTCACTGCTACACGAAGTAGGACAAGGGTCAAACCACACTCAACCCACTCCATGTCGGCCCAACATCACACAAACCCCAGAGCTCCCAATGTTGAAACCTGGCTCTGATACCATATGTCATGCCCACTTTTTACGAGTGGCCACGACACGAGAAAACACATGTCATGCCCACATTGCCCATGTGGTCATGACATGAACCACCAAAAATATCTCCTTTGACCCTAAATCCCCATCATACAAGGCGGGGAAGGAAGTCAAGGCATGGATGAAGCATCCATGACGCCTTGTTAGGTAAACCAAACCATGGGATAATAACATTAAGAGACTATAACAGCAACCATACAAGACATATTGATCCAATCATCCATTTAACTAAATTTTAGGATATTACATTCATAACCGGTTGTAATACGATCTAGTTCATTCTTTCATAAAAGAGCAAAGAGGATAATGAGGTAATGTTTTACATCCATTACTAAGTTAGGACTTGGCAACAAAATGAGGTTAAGAGGGTCCAACATCCAGTTAATTCATTCCAACATAATAAAAGATATAACCATAACTTGATTTCCTTGACAAAAGAGTGAACTTAACATCACTGATAATTCAATCGAAAGTAGATGAGATAAAAGTTTAATCATGCTAACATACGTGTGTTGTGAAGATCCTGTAGTCATAATATTGGAATTCCCATCTCTAAAGCATACCATGAAAACTTTAAATAAAAAGTATGAGTAATCCATCATTCAACATAAACAATTTTAAACCTAACTAAAATCAGCCAATAATTGGTCTCCTTTATATAGAGCAAGGGTTAAGTCAAAATATGATGATAAAATAAGTTACATTTACAAGCAGAGGCTAACTCCCAACATGGAAGCTCCCACCTCGACAACTAATTTACATTGATTAAAGAATATACAACAACAAAGTAAATACAATCGATGTGCCCAACGGCATAGTAAGCCACAAGAGTACGTCAATACGACACAGGACGTTGATCTTGCCAAGTCTTCAATAGAGTGCAAGAACAGGACCAATGGGGAATGTTGCCCACCTCCCAACCATATTGCCATTGTCGAGCGCAATGGATGTCCATTGCACCCTAGGCAACCCCCGAGCTACGGAGAGAGGAGATCATGGGACCATTGCTAGTTTAACCACACACACTACAAGGCCTCAAACAAGACACTGAGATCAACTACATGAGGGTGTTCACGTACATCACATACAATCATCACATCACCAAGGGAAATGACAAAAATAGGAGTACTTAACGTGCAGACACTCAACCCAAAAGTACATAATATAGTTCCCAACACAACTCACCATAAGGTCACTCAAGACCCAGGAAAATGGGAGAAGAAATGAGTATAAACACAAGAGGTACAATGCTAGTCTAAACACATACGTAAGTGTAAAAACCATGGGTAACTCTAAATTATTTAATATAAAGTCTATATATGTTCATAGGATTACAACCTAAAAAATTTCAAGCTCTAAGTTTAACCATAAAAAAAAATTATATAAAAAGTCTAATATTATCATTGTTGCCATTTGCAACCCCTATGAAGCATCTAACCCAAGAGTTGGTTCAATTCCTTATTCACGACTAACACCTTATTTATTACCGCAATTATCGAGTTCTTATTCTATCAATCTATTATTCTAATATTCTATTGTTCTATTATTGTATCATTCTTTTATTCTATCATCTCACCTATAATCTAAACTGATATATATATACTCTAAAATTAACTCTTCTTGTCAAAGTCAACTTATACTACTCATGATCATTTTGTCATTATTCCACACATATGATATTCGGGCTGTGGGTAACTCAAATGGATTTTTATTTTACCCTTAAATATGTTATATATCACATACTTTCCCATGACAACCAAATTAATCCTTCCCAAAAAATGCATAACATTATTGAAAACAACACAACAAGATAAGAGACTCGTTTCCCCACCAAAGTCAAACAATTTTCTGCAAAATAATCTGAATCCAATTAAACAATTGGGGGATCTCAATAAAATAAAAGAATCATTAACTCTACGATGTGCCTGATTTAAGACAAGAGTCAATACTATTCTTCAATAATACCAAGAGTCTCTACCTCGATGATAAGGAACCCCAACAAAAAAATAATTTCTAAACAAAAAAAAAAATCGTGCTAAGAAGAAAAGAAAAACTTTAATATTATTGTGTCCTAGATTTCCCGCCTCTTCCTTCGGAAGGCTAAAACATAAGATGCACTAACGTATCACTCCCTACAACAATTATTTTATATATATAAAAAAACAAGAATGGTATCATTCCAAATAGGGGAGAAAAGTCTGGACTGCCTTTCATCAGTCAAGTTCAGCATATTTCCAAAATAAAATGATTCCTATGTTTTCTTACTGCTTCTAGTCAATAGAGAAGGCTATGAAGGAGCATGGCCAGTGCTAAGAAGAGGGCCATTTTTCATTTCAATGGAAACAAACTTTCTTGAAGAGATTATGGCGATACAAAAAGAAATAATATGTGAAGAGGACATACACCGAAATAATGTGAAGTAGGATTTTTATTTTGGTCAAATGTTATATTTGTGAGTGCCCTAGTAGGTATGCACGCAAAAGTTGAAAAGTAGGCTAGTCTCAAGGAATTTTTTTCTCAATCTGTCAAAATGAAAAGTGATCCCATGGAATTCCCAGTTTGCAGTATATGCTCGTAATGAGCTAGTCTATAAAGTCCCTTAGAAAATTTACATGCAACTAAATAGCAACAGATTTTGACGCTGATAGAAACATCTCTTTTTTTTGTTGCTCTCTTGCCAAAGATAAGAGTAGGAGCATGGGATTACCTCCCCATGTGTGGCGACCAACAAGGAGGAAGAATCCTCTTCCTTTTATGCCAGAGGCCATGCCTCCTTGACTCCTGCCCTACGGCCATAAACATCAGAACCATCATAAAAAAAAACCTCACCGTGTACCCTAAAACCCCCTTCCTCCCTTAGCCCCCCCAATGTCACTCCCTTTGATGTAACCCTATTTCATTTTTGAATCCATTTTTTTTGCCCTAAAGAGTTCACCAAAAAGGGAATAATATGAAGAAAGTAGAAGTATTAAATATCACACTACAGTTCTTTCACAACTCAGAATGTCTATATTATTATTATTATTTTTTTAAAAACCTTGTTGCCACATCTTGTGTCCAACTAGTTTATGATGATATTTCATGTTCTATCCTTGCATCCACTCAACTTTTGAGGAGAGGTATTGGGATCATAGGGAACATCACATATGCAACAATACATCAAGAAGAAAACCAAACTAACAAATTCTATTGATATGGCCCACAAAAGGGTTTGAAGGCATATTCCTTCATTTCATCGATCACAGTCTCTGGTGTAACTAGTGCACTTTGCTACTCTTAGTGACTCAAAAATAAATGCTACATACACAATGAAAAGAAGTCCTCTATCCATCTAGATTTTACATGCCAAGACGTTGCAAACCAAAACATGAACCATTACACCATATTTCATTAATCATGGCTATGATTAACTATATCATCAATTGACGACTAGTTGCTACTAAATTTAACTGCCATTGGTTAGTTTCTAGAGTTGTTGACAAACTAGAAAACATTTAATGCATTCTTCTCTTAAAAAGGTCGACATTAATGTGGTGATTGATGTAGGGTTTGGTTGAGCTTGCTGGAAACTTTCATATCACTATAGAAACGATTTAAGATTCTCTGTCGTGGTTGTTGACAATAGAGAGGTTCTTCATAACTTATGCATACTAAAATATGCCATAGTATTTTAAAGGCACCCTAGAATGGATAACTGACATAAAAGAAGTGCTTGACCGGCAAGGTCGACCATGTAAGCATAAGGTTTTAACATGAAGTAAGTTTATCCAACATAAGATGAAACTAAAGTAATAACTAGTTACCCATAAGGCACACACACATATTATCAAGTGGCTACTACAGTCTAGATACGATAATAATTTGTATGCCTCAACCTTTTCGATCTAGATTACAATGTATTTAGCAATAATTAATATCCATTACCTCTATTAGTCTCAAATCAATCATACCATCAAAAACCTCTAGGTAGGGCTTAGTAATAATAGTTTTATATTTTATAACTTACACATACAATATGACATGGTACTCTGAAGGCACCATTGAATAAATAAGTGTCAACTGAAAGGTTTAACAACCAAGGACAAGCAAGGTCAACTTTCCATCTCTGCATGGACAATGAACCATCATGAAAAGGGATGCCCTCTCAAGAGGGTTTTCAAATTCAATAACAACAAACCCAACCACTTAACTAATCTGATGCTACCACAAGGTCAAATAAAAGAAATGGCAAGACCCAAACAAGCTTTGTTTCCTACAAGTCTAGTAAGGCCACTCTTCATGAGTAACCTTCTAGGAAAACATGATGGCTATGCTTACATGCATTATCCACAAAAGTAAAGTAATTAGACAAACATCCCCAACCCAAATATAATACTCAAATTAAACTAATCTATATATTTTCTCCAAACACAAACCATCATTTAACTCGCAAGCAAATTAGAAGGCCAAAGAAGTTAAAGAGGTCTCAAGTCAACCGAAAGCACACAAGAACACAACACCTTACGAGTTTATGGACCACACAGGGAAACAAACTCAAAAAGGATTATGATCAGAGGCAAGGAGGGAAACCACTCAAATTAGACCTCCACTCGCAATCAAGTAGGGTGGTAAAATGACCGACAAACCTCTTGCACACAAGGTCAAGCACTCGACCGATGGACTAGGTAAGGTGAGGTGGCCCAGTGGTTAAGTGATTCCATGTCTCCTCCTCCACATCCACCCATTGGTCATACTTGTATCAATATATCCTACACACTCAAATCAAAACATCAAATCCCACAATGCAATCATAGCCAAAGCAACATTAATAGACCAAAGAGGATACATAACCTAGCCAGGTACATACCTATCCTGAAATCACATCATCTAATAACCAACTCATTTATCATTTAATCTAAAAATCTAAGATAATTCAGTACGTACCAGTGAGACACGGACAGGCCTTACACAACCAGCCTTCATCATCACTTTATTCTACCAGAGCACAGAACAAAACTTTATCAATTATAACTTTCACTGCGAAGAAGCAAGTCATATGAAACTTTGAAAGTAGCACCTTCTCATCATACTGAACTTAATATTTAATTTGTATGACCATATCTTCAAATTTGGAGGAATGCAGAGCATTCTCCCAAACCATCTTCGAGGCAACTTCCTACAGCAGAAACCTTCACCAACATCCGGAGACCAGAATCTTCTTGTAACAACACATACTTTCTTAGGAACAACAAGAAAGAGCATACAACATGCTACATGCCATCAAAAACATCTTCTCAACATCAACATTACTTCTAATCAGCATCTTAATGCTTCTAATTCATATCTTAATGCTTCTAATTCCCATCTTAATATATCATCATGATATCTGCTCTACTGACAACAAGCATACTTAATACAACTTAGATTGACATTGAACAAGGCATTACATCCAACCATGAACATCAGCAACATCACTATTAGCACACCATCATATTATATCATCATCATACACATCATCAACATAAGCATCAATGACAACCCAAACTAAGTGTTGAAATCAATGAAAACCACAACAGTGACAACCTTAGGTAACATATGTGCAACAATCTCCCCCTTTGGCATTGATGACAACACATGCCAACTCCTTCTCCCCCTTTGACATCAAGGACAAAGGGAAACAACTTCACCTCCTCAAGGCACAAACTCTCCTTTTCAACCTTCTCCCCCTATCAGTAACAACCACTACCTACACCCCTTGAGAGGTAGCCATCATTAGTCGAGGAAAAAAGATATAGCATGAATTACTCCCCGTGGACAGATGCACCAACTATGCACCTAGAAAGGAGGGGAAATTACCCCTAACTTTTACTAGAGATATTCAAAAGTATACTTTGCAAGAGCCTTTGTGAACATATCTACAATTTGATCCTTTGTTGGAACATATTCCAACTTCACTTCTTTCTCTACAATCTTCACTCTCAAAAAGTGATATCTGATTGATATATGCTTGGTTCTAGAATGCATCACTGGATTCTTAGAAATATTGATAGCACTAGTGTTATCACACAAAATAGGAATAGGCTCATCATATTGTATCTTGATATCCTTCAATGTTTGCTTCATCCACAACACTTGTGTACAACAAGATGTTACTGCAATATACTCTACCTCTATAGTTGATAAAGATACTAAATCTTGTTTCTTACTATGCCATGAAACTAATCTACTTCCTAAAAAGAAAGAACCACCACTAATACTTCTTCTATCATCAACACAACCAACCCAATCAGCATTAGTGTAAGCACTCAGATCAAAGTCATTACCTCTTGGATACCATAAGCCATAATCTGGAGTTCCCTTAAAATATCTGAATATTCTTTTTACTATCTTCTCATGAGTTTGCTTAGGATTAGCTTGATTTCTGGCAACCAAACATACTGCATGCATAATATTAGGTCTAGAAGTAGTTAGGTACCATAATCCTTAGATCATAGATCTATAAAGAGTTTGATCAACCTCAAGTGACTCATCATCCTTGCTCAAATGAAAACCAATAACCATAGGAGTACTTACTAGTTTGGACTCCTCTATACCAAATTTCTTCAACATCTCTCTAACATACTTAGCCTGAGAAACAAAGATACCATCATCTAGCTGAACAATTTGAAGCCCAAGGAAGAAATACATCTCACCAATCATAGACATCTCAAACTCTTTCATCTTTTCTGCAAACCTCTTACATATATCATCATCTCCATCAAAGATTCAATGTCATCAACATATACAACAGCTATGAAAATCTTGTCTCCCTCTTCCTTAATGTAAAGATTACTATTTGTAGTACCTTTCTTGAAACCTTGTTGAAGTAAGTACTTATCCAACTGAGTATACCAAGCTCTAGGAGCTTTCTTGAGTCTGCACACCATGTATGGATCTTCTGATAGTTGGAAATCATCTGGTTTCTCAATGTAGACCTCTTCCTCTAAATCACCATTCAAGAATGGTGACTTGACATCCATCTGATAGACCTTGAAGTTCTTGTGAGCAGCAAAGGAAAGAAACATCCTGATTACCTCCATTATGGATACTAGAGAAAAAGTCTCCTCAAAATCAATACCTTCAACTTGTGAATAACCCTTACACACCAATCTTGCTTTATTCCTCACAACTTCACCATCTTTATTTAGTTTGTTCCAGAACACCCACTTTGTTCCTATGACATTCTAATCAGTTGGTCTGGGAACTGATTCCCATGTCTAATTTTTCTCTATCTGATTCAATTTTTCTTCCATTTCCTTCAACTATCCATTATCTTTGCTAATATCAACAAAGGTTTTCAGCTCTACCTTTGATAGTAAACACAAATTCACTTTCTCACTTGCTTTTGCAAGCCTTCTCTTGGTCTGCACTCATTCATTCTTGTCACCAATGATCTAATCTGCTAAATGATTCCTCTGAACATACTTTGCTGGAGTCTTAGGGATCTACTTTGATTCTTGTTCCTTCTCTTATTTCTCCTCTTCTTCTTCTTCAAAGCAAGGAGGTATATTAGATCTATAATCCTCTAGTTCTTGTGAGATTTGATATAAATCTTCATCTACCTTAACATTTGTGCTTTCAATCATCTTTCCCAATCTCTTGTTCTAGCATCTATAGGTCATGCTTCTGGTTGAGTAACCAAGAATGATCCCTTCATCACACCTTGAATCAAACTTTCCAAGGTCTTCTTCATCTCTCTTGATATAACATTTGTTGCCAAAGATCCTGAAGTATCTAACAGTGGGAGGTCTTCCATACCATAGAAAATAAGGGGTCTTAGTGTTGTTAATTATCAATTGTACTCTATTATGTAGGTAGACAACAGTGTGAATTGCTTCCTTCCAATACATATCAGGCAGATTTGCATCTTTCAACATTGCCCTAACCATCTCTTGCACAGTCCTATTCTTCCTATCCACTACCCCATTTTGCTAAGGGGTCCTAGGAGCAAACAGATGTCTCCTAATACCATGATCTTCACAAAAAATTTTAAATTCATTTGAAGTAAACTCACCTCCTCTATCAGATCTAAGCATTTGATTTTAACATCCATTTCATTCTCAACGATTGCTTTGAAAATTTTAAACTTATCAAAAGCTTCTAATTTTTCTCTAAAAAAAGTAACCCAAGTCATTCTAGAGTAATCATCAATAAGCAAGATGAAATACCTTTCACCTAGTTGACTCTTTGTTCTTGTAGGACCACATAGGTCAGTGTGAATTAGCTCCAGTGGAATTGTAGAAGAATACTCCTTTCTCTTGAATTTTGTCTTTGTTTGCTTTCCCATTTGACATTCATTGCATAATGTATTTGTAGGCTTGGTTATCTTAGGCATGTCTCTCATTGTATGAATAGAGTTAATCTTTACCATATTATCAAAGTTGATGTGTCCCATTTGCTCATGCCATAGCCAACACTCATCCGATTGACCCAATAAATAGGTTCTTCCATTTACCTCCTTTAGATGATAGATATCTCCATATGTCTTAATACCTTCTACAACTAATCTTTCAGACCCCACCTTCCTGATTTCACACCCATTGGCATGAAGTGTAAGATTGTATCCATTACTACACATATGGATGACACTAAGGAGATTGTGCTTCATTCCTTTGACATAGACGACATCCTCAATATTGTTCTTTCCATCAATGGTTATAGCTCCCTTTACATAGATTTGTGTTGACTCATCACCACCAAACTTAAAAACTCCACCATTCCACTTCTTAAGGTTGATAAACTTCTCCCTATCACTAGTGATGTGGTTAGAGCAACCATTGTCAATTATCCAAGCATTGGCTTCTTCTCTTGCATGAAAGGCAGTCCACACAACCATTGATTTTTCATTGTCTTTGTCAGCCTACAAGGTATAAGACTTCTTACATTTTCCAATATCACTCTCTTTGTCACCAACTTTCAAAGCCATGAAAAGTGTTTCATCATTTGACTCATTAGGATCCTCATCTTCTAAAGAGAAGTTGTTCTCTATGGAATAAAGACCCTTTTTGAACTTTTCTCTCTTGTTACTACCCCCTAATTCTTTAAAAGGACATTTAGAGGTAAAATGACCAACTTTCCCACAATTGAAGCATTTGAAAGGTAACTTACCTTTGTATTTGTCGGTGCCCTTCTTTAATCTTCTCACAAAGTTTGCCTCTACCTCATCAAGGTGACCATATTGATTAGTTGTTTCATCTTCTACCTTCTTACTAACTTTGAATGTTTCTTCCTTCTTCAGAGCTCCTTTGTCAAATTTTGTCATTTCAAAGGCCGTGAGAGAGCTAAACAATTGATCTACTGTATAGTGATCCAAATCCTAAGTCTCCTCAAGGCAGATACTTTATGACTATAAGATTTAGGAAGAGATCGCAAAACCTTCTTCACAATCTCATCTTCTTTCACTATTCCACCAAGACCTATGATGCCATTGACTATTTCATCCACTCGAAGCATATAACTTGCAATGTCTTCATCTTCTGCCATCCTCAGGGTCTCAAATTTTCTCTTGAAGATTTGCATCTTGGATTGCTTCACTTTACTATCTCCTTCATAAATGCTGCTAGGTTTTAGCCAGACATCCTTAGCAGATTTGCAACCCATTACCTTCAAAAGTTTTGAATCAACTAGCCCACTCATGATAGCATCCTTTGCCTTGGAATTTTTATCATACAACTTAACCTCATTTGATTTTGTAGGATCAACAGTAGAAGCAGTGTAACCATCCTTGACATATTGCGAAACACCAAACCCTAGAGAAAATAGATAGTTTTCCATCCTTAGCTTCCAAAATGAGTAATTTGCTACATCAAACATAGGTGACTTGTGAGATCCATTATGAACCATCCTGAACCTTCCTTAAGCGGTTAAGATTCTTCTAACTAACTTGGCTTTGATACCAATTGTTAGACACACTCAAATACTAAGAGGGGGGTGAAACAGTATTCAAACAAGCCTCAAACCCTCCAAAGAAAATCAAAACTTAAACTTTACAACATTAACAAAAACATAAAAGATTAACACAATGCACAACACCACATAACACTAGATGTACATGGAAAACCCCAAAGGAGAAAAATCACGGTGAGGATTAACTCACAATATATGAATCTCATTGCTATAAAGATTACAACTTTATTTTAGGGCTACAACCCAAGGAAGCTACTACTCCCTGCTAACTTTGTTTTAGGGCTTCAACCCAAGGAAGCAACTACCCCTTGAAGAAAGGTTTTAGGGTCACTCCTAAGGAATCTACAACTCCCTGCAGGCATTGTTTGAGGGATACAACCCAAGGAAGCAACTACTCCTTGAAGAAATGTTTTAGGGTCACTCTGTTGACATTTCTTCTGAATCAGCATTAGGGTTTGCCACTTCTAATGCACAGGCAGATTCAGGCCAACTGAATACAGGAGGTTGCGTGAGCTCCTCCCCTTCACTTCTGGTTCTGCCGCACCAAGGGGGGTATCCCTATAACTCAAGATGTAACCTTGACTAGCTCAAAGATAGAAGGATCTAACTTGACAACAACAGGCAGAATACTCTCATGTATGGACCAAGATCTGTATGATAGATCACAAGGCTGGCAACATTCTTGGACATGATGTCTGGTTGGGTATGAGAGCATGCAGGGGGTTCCTAATCCTACTCCTACAACTAACAGGTGGAAGTATGAAATGGTTTGATATGAATTTGGATGCAAAGCTGGACATGGTGTATAACACAAAAACACAGCATGATTGGTGCCTATCCAGGGCTTGGAGTCGGTAGACATACACCTGTGAATGATCGGCATGAATAGCTAAAACTGGATTTCAGGGGGATACACATGATATCTGCCCTACAGATATCTCCCAATATAGAGTGTTGAGCTATCTCTACTTATGGCATCCCTACTGCAGTATACCCTTCCCAATGTTCAACCTGAAAACAGTTTAATCTGCCCCTTGAGCAGAGGTTAAAAGATCAGACATTCAATATAGGAATTCTATGCTCTAGAATCTAAACATAAGCAAACATCCAGATCCAGAAGAAGGATACATGCAATACTGGAGACAGAATTAACACAACACATGCTAAGATAGCATTACTCATACAAGATCAACCATGAAATCAGTGGATTCATGCCAAGTCCTACAACAGGAGATACATAAACTCACAAGATCAAGCTGTACAGAGCAACCAGATCAGCTGGTTTTGGATTACAGAGCCAAAAATCATCAACTTTCAACAACCTTGAATGAATAACACCGTCTGCATTATATAGCAGGAGGGTGTATTCAGCATTGACTACCAGGTTGACCAAAAATCCCGCCAGATACACAGTACCATAAAAATGGCGCTCAAACACACTACCAGATTGGCGCCCAAACATGAATGCAGCAGGTAGGGGAGGAGACAGGAAGATATCTCGAGCCCTGCGCCACTGTCCGCTGATGTACACCTTCAATCGGGTACCAGATCCGCCCACGCCATCGCCCATACCTCTGCAACAATTGCCATTAAAGGCGCACCAACCCGCGGCCTTGGGAAGAACATCAAACAGTTGATCGCAACCATTTCCCGCCGAGATTCATCATCATGATATTTGAAAATGCAGGATAACAATATCCCACATGCACCCCGTGATGACCTCAATAACACTTTATATACTAGGTCATGAGCATATATCATGTCGGTGCTTTTGCTCCTGACGACACTAGTATATAACCTCATCATCATCATCCCTCAGCAGCATGATATCCTGTTGTTTGAAATATCACCCTGACGTCATCATGATATTTGAAATATAACCTGCATGATAATCGGCACAACCTGATCCATCGGAGGAACATCCTCCTGCTGAGCTTATACCAAAAGTCTGGCCGATGATCATCCTGATGACGTCATCATCATATCCGCCTACTGCGCACCTCCTCACATCCGGATGACGTCATCATCATATTTGCAAATATCAGGAGGTCTCTTCAAGATGATCAGTTGTTAGAAATATGACCCCCGCGGACCTTGATGACGTCATCATCATATTAACATCATCATGATATTCGGAAGACAACCGGATATTTGGAAATATCCTCCTGACGTTCGAACATCAGGTTGCACTGTAGCTCCTCTGTAAGATCAGGGCGAAAAACTGAACATGATGATGCTACTTGAAAAGATCACCCTCAATAGATAACACGCGAAACCAGCAGGCGGATATCTCCTTGATATCAACATCATCATGATGTTCGAACAAACATATATCCGGGTGATATGAAAATATCACCCCCTCCTTCGCGAATATCATGATGCAGATAGGCAGAAAGAAAAATATCACCCTGATATACGGATGACGTCAGCATCATCAGGATGAAGAAACAACGAACAAGAAGTGATACAACATCATCAGGATGATATTGACTAAGATCATCCTGACGTTCAAAATATGATGACCCTAGTGAATATCGGGTCGCAATTACAACTCTTCAACAACATCATCAGGATGATGTTAACCAAGATCACCCGATGATAAAAATATCACCCCGGCGAAATATCATGAAGGCAGAAAATATGATGACCTCCGCAAGCAGCAGGATGATAACTGGAAATATGATGATGATGAACACGACCCTTAGGAAAAAACAAGTTAGGTCGAGCAATTCAAAGAATAAGCAACATCATCATCATGCTCGCGCAAGGTGATAAATGGAAGATCACCGGAGACTTTGAAACATCACCCTCGCAAGCAGATGAGGGCGCACTGTAGCTCGGCAGCATCATCATGATAAAAACCAAACATCACCCGATGACTGAATATGATGATGACGATGAAAAACCCAGTCGACGAAGAACATGATGATGATGACCTCCTCCTCAGGAAAACATGATGATGCAGCTGAAAAATGCTGAGGAGGTCCAACACTTAGAAAAAATGGGCAAGAAGATAAAGGCTTCAAATGAAGAAACCTCCTGATCATGACAAATCAACCCCTGGTCAAAATGAGTGTCAACAGTGGCTCTGTCTGGGGACGTGCAGGTGCAAGACTGCAGCGAGAACCCCAGATCTCTGGGATGCAGACCAGTCCCTTATCCATTGGGCACAGAGTCAAATACCTGCATCACCAAACACACTTGATGGCCTAAGGCCACCAAGAAAAGAAAAAAAAAATGTATCTCCCTTTGTCAAATATCTTGTTTTCATCTGCATGCACTGGGTCAAGCTTGGAGATACTACAAAGATCCACCCACAAACAAATCTTGTCATCTGCATATTCAACCCTCTGATTTGGTTTGTCATTATCACCCTTGTGCAGATAACCCTCAGCATCGTGTGACATGTGGGTGCAGAATATATCAAACAATGCATGTTCATATGGCATATAGCACTCATCACCTATATCATCATCATGCATTGCAACATGATCTCCTAGCTGGACTGCAAATAGGAAACACTCAGAGTCCATCACAAAACTAGGAAGATCAGCGCTCATTGTATTATATGCTGGCTCATCAAAAGAAAAGCTTTCAAAATCACAATTGTGTACATCATGTACACAACCATCTGGTACACCAGGCTGGAAAAGATCAGGCTCTGGCATCTGTTTTAAGTCAGGCACATTTTCACAGTCACTTACCTGATGTATGTTGTTTCCTCTTTCATCAAGATGAGAAACAGAATCCAAGTCAAAAATAGTGTCAATATCCTCACCATACTCAGGCAGATCCTCATCACCACATGTGTCATAAATGGGTGGCCCAGGTGCATCAGTTTCATCATAGTATGCCATTTGTTCATGGGCAGCAGAGCACACCTCTTCATCATCAATGGATTCACTCTGTGGAGGAGTATCAGCCTGTGTGTCATAAGCAAAACAGCCATCAAATGAAAAACAATCATGCTCTAAACTAGCACTTATTTCAATTTCTGACTGCTCTTCATGATCTCCATGTGTTTGAAAGGTAGGCAATGGGTCACACATAGGACTGCTTCTCTGTTTGCTTATATCTTCTCTGTCTTGAGTACAATACTCACAATTGTCTCCACAGGTCCATTCTATAAATTGCTCATTACTGTCCACAACCTCGTTATTGTTTTCATGGTCAGCTGCCTCATCATTGCAATGGGAATCCTCACTAGTCCTTTCACTGGCATCCTCAGCTGGTGAACAATCCAGTTGAGCAGTATTGTTAGCATTGTGTTCAAATACAGCAATCTCAACCTCTATGCTTTTATTTTCATTTTTATCTGCACATGATGCCATAATCATTTGGTCATTTGCAGCTTCATAACCATTATTCACACCAAGGCCTGGGGACAGGGGTTTCAGCAGGTGCACATTTCTCATTTCTTCTACATTTTCTAAAATTTTGTATGCCATCTGCATACTTGTCACCTTGAAATCCTTCAGTAATGCACTAGAGCCTTCCTCAAAAGCTTCAAAGAATATGCCAACACAAGCTGAAATATCAGGTCTGAAACTTTCAGGGACATGTGAAAGGGCTACTGCAAACCTATGACTGAAATCAACACATGGCTCTTCATTTTGTTTTCTGATTCTCATCAATTCTGCAACAAGATCAGCCGGTTCTTTTGCAAATTCTTCCTTGAAACAGTCAGCAAGTTCATCCCAACAGGCAAAGGATTTCTTTGGAAAGCTCAAATACCAGTCTTTTGCTTTTGCATCAAAGGACCTAACAAAAAACCTCATCCACATATCCTCATCTCTGAATGAATATTTTCCCATAAAACTGTGAAAATTTTGGATATGTGCATTCCCATCACATACATTGTGACCACTAAATCTAGGCATCTGACAGTATATCCTAGCAGGCATAATTTCTACTTCATAATCCACCCATGACAAATCCAGTTGGTCATACAAAGGATCAAAAGGGCTGACAGGAGGTTTAGCTTTCTGACAGGCAGACACAACAGGGTTACTGCTTTTTAACTGGGCCTGCTCAACCTCTAAGAATATCAACCTATTTCTTATCTCCTCTATTCCTTTATCCAACATTTCACCACTGAGTGTGGGATAACTCATACTTGGATTCATAAAAATCTTACTCTTAGACATCCTTTGTCTGTCTAAGACCTAAGGCTTCCCCTGGCATCTAACCTATGCAATAAAACAGCAAATATCGAGGAGAAGGAACAAGGCACCTTTTCTCATACAGATGCAGGAATATGTACAACACATTTTTGTCACATCACATACATCCATCTTTCATGTGCATTGGGATCTTTTTTTGCAGAGTCGCCACCTCTCCAGAGAGGACAAAATTTTCAATAGCTGAAAGCTACTTTTCCAGGTTCATTCCACCAGCAGAGCATCATTTTGTTAGTGACTCGGATGGGCCACAAGTATATCATTTTTTAGTCCATCCCCAGTAGAGTCGCCATTTTGTTGACATTTCTTCTGAATCAGCATTAGGGTTTGCCACTTCTAATGCACAGGCAGATTCAGGCCAACTGAATACAGGAGGTTGCGTGAGCTCCTCCCCTTCACTTCTGGTTCTGCCGCACCAAGGGGGGTATCCCTATAACTCAAGATGTAACCTTGACTAGCTCAAAGATAGAAGGATCTAACTTGACAACAACAGGCAGAATACTCTCATGTATGGACCAAGATCTGTATGATAGATCACAAGGCTGGCAACATTCTTGGACATGATGTCTGGTTGGGTATGAGAGCATGCAGGGGGTTCCTAATCCTACTCCTACAACTAACAGGTGGAAGTATGAAATGGTTTGATATGAATTTGGATGCAAAGCTAGACATGGTGTATAACACAAAAACACAGCATGATTGGTGCCTATCCAGGGCTTGGAGTCGGTAGACATACACCTGTGAATGATCAACATGAATAGCTAAAACTGGATTTCAGGGGGATACACATGATATCTGCCCTACAGATATCTCCCAATATAGAGTGTTGAGCTATCTCTACTTATGGCATCCCTACTGCAGTATACCCTTCCCAATGTTCAACCTGAAAACAGTTTAATCTGCCCCTTGAGCAGAGGTTAAAAGATCAGACATTCAATATAGGAATTCTATG
This sequence comes from Cunninghamia lanceolata, assembly GCA_027924645.1. NCBI lineage: Eukaryota > Viridiplantae > Streptophyta > Pinopsida > Cupressales > Cupressaceae > Cunninghamia > Cunninghamia lanceolata. The sequence continues at coordinate 10,768,443 of BSBN01001011.1, read as the reverse complement.
CTCTAGAATCTAAACATAAGCAAACATCCAGATCCAGAAGAAGGATACATGCAATACTGGAGACAGAATTAACACAACACATGCTAAGATAGCATTACTCATACAAGATCAACCATGAAATCAGTGGATTCATGCCAAGTCCTACAACAGGAGATACATAAACTCACAAGATCAAGCTGTACAGAGCAACCAGATCAGCTGGTTTTGGATTACAGAGCCAAAAATCATCAACTTTCAACAACCTTGAATGAATAACACCGTCTGCATTATATAGCAGGAGGGTGTATTCAGCATTGACTACCAGGTTGACCAAAAATCCCGCCAGATACACAGTACCATAAAAATGGTGCTCAAACACACTACCAGATTGGCGCCCAAACATGAATGCAGCAGGTAGGGGAGGAGACAGGAAGATATCTCGAGCCCTGCGCCACTGTCCGCTGATGTACACCTTCAATCGGGTACCAGATCCGCCCACGCCATCGCCCATACCTCTGCAACAATTGCCATTAAAGGCGCACCAACCCGCGGCCTTGGGAAGAACATCAAACAGTCGATCGCAACCATTTCCCGCCGAGATTCATCATCATGATATTTGAAAATGCAGGATAACAATATCCCACATGCACCCCGCGATGACCTCAATAACACTTTATATACTAGGTCATGAGCATATATCATGTCGTTGCTTTTGCTCCTGACGACACTAGTATATAACCTCATCATCATCATCCCTCAGCAGCATGATATCCTATTGTTTGAAATATCACCCTGACGTCATCATGATATTTGAAATATAACCTGCATGATAATCGGCACAACCTGATCCATCGGAGGAACATCCTCCTGCTGAGCTTATACCAAAAGTCTGGCCGATGATCATCCTGATGACGTCATCATCATATCCGCCTACTGCGCACCTCCTCACATCCGGATGACGTCATCATCATATTTGCAAATATCAGGAGGTCTCTTCAAGATGATCAGTTGTTAGAAATATGACCCCCGCGGACCTTGATGACGTCATCATCATATTAACATCATCATGATATTCGGAAGACAACCGGATATTTGGAAATATCCTCCTGACGTTCGAACATCAGGTTGCACTGTAGCTCCTCTGTAAGATCGGGGCGAAAAACTGAACATGATGATGCTGCTTGAAAAGATCACCCTCAATAGATAACACGCGAAACCAGCAGGCGGATATCTCCTTGATATCAACATCATCATGATGTTCGAACAAACATATATCCGGGTGATATGAAAATATCACCCCCTCCTTCACGAATATCATGATGCAGATAGGCAGAAAGAAAAATATCACCCTGATATACGGATGACATCAGCATCATCAGGATGAAGAAACAACGAACAAGAAGTGATACAACATCATCAGGATGATATTGACTAAGATCATCCTGACGTTCAAAATATGATGACCCTAGTGAATATCGGGTCGCAATTACAACTCTTCAACAACATCATCAGGATGATGTTAACCAAGATCACCCGATGATAAAAATATCACCCCGGTGAAATATCATGAAGGCAGAAAATATGATGACCTCCGCAAGCAGCAGGATGATAACTGGAAATATGATGATGATGAACACGACCCTTAGGAAAAAACAAGTTAGGTCGAGCAATTCAAAGAATAAGCAACATCATCATCATGCTCGCGCAAGGTGATAAATGGAAGATCACCAGAGACTTTGAAACATCACCCTCGCAAGCAGATGAGGGCGCACTGTAGCTCGGCAGCATCATCATGATAAAAACCAAACATCACCCGATGACTGAATATGATGATGACGATGAAAAACCCAGTCGACGAAGAACATGATGATGCAGACCATCGAAGACAAGATGATGATGATGACCTCCTCCTCAGGAAAACATGATGATGCAGCTGAAAAATGCTGAGGAGGTCCAACACTTAGAAAAAATGGGCAAGAAGATAAAGGCTTCAAATGAAGAAACCTCCTGATCATGACAAATCAACCCCTGGTCAAAATGAGTGTCAACACACTCCTAAGGAAGCTACAACTCCCTGTAGACTTTTTTTAGGGCTACAATCCAAGGAGGCAACTACTCCCTAAACTAAGAACAAACTTAGAAAAGATCAAAGCATGATAGTCCTTCTACTATCTGAAAACTAACAATGAAGGTCACTTCTTTTGATGATTGTAATTCTACCTTTTCACTCCCTTTTGATGATTGAATCAGGTAGGCATACTCTTCACTTTCCTTATGTCACAAAAATGTCTTTAAGATGAATCTAGATAGGATCTACCACTTCTTCTCTTTCTCTTTCAGTGGTACATCATAATGCATTACACATTCATATTCCACTTCATACATTCATCCTTACAATCATACATCACCTAGATCAACCAGGTTTACAATATATACATGATATTACATTGATTACATTACAAGTCATCCAGATACAACAAGAATATTACAATTGCAAGTTGGCCAGAGATCAAACAACATGAAACTTGTAGAGGGCAAGCCCTATCATGACCCACACACAACACCAGAAAGAGGAACACACCTTTTGGATCCCAAAACATGCTTAACCTGGTCCTAAACATCCTTCACAACATCATCCTTCATAGAATAACATTTGGATGCTTCACACAATTGAATTAGGTCACCCTTAAGCAAGAAAACATGAAGCTTGTAGCACATCGGTCATTACAACTTGGCAATACTCATGGTAAATTAAACATTGCTTGTGCTTCTTCCAGATGAGTCCACATGACCCACAAAACATCTCCAACCATTTCTTGAACTTTGCATAGCAACAAATTTGTGGTGCACATCACCAACATTCCCAAGTTGGCCTCAACAACAATAAATCTTCACAAACTGACTTGAAAACTTTGTGCGGCACTAGAAACACAAAATATCTATATGTGATTCAAACTTGAGAAACATAGAGACATGTAGAATGCCCACATAAACTCATATAACTGATCTGTACAATCTCCAACTGGTACAAGTACTCAAACATATGTTCTCTAGAACAATTGGGCATCTAGAACTATCTATAGCACACTATCAATTGAAAACTAAACTTGCAGACCTCCAAATCACTTGATACTACAAAGTAACATGTATTGAATACCCCTAAACATGTCCACAAAACTACATGAACAAATCTTCACTTCTAGAAGAATGCGGAGCATTTCAAACAACCTTTATCATCACTTTATTCTGCCAGAGCATAGACCAGAACTCTGTCACTTATAAATTTCACTGCAGACGAGCAAGTGATATGAAACTTTGAAAGTAGCACCTTCTCATCATACTAAACTTAATTTATGAACCACATGACCATATTTTCAAATGTGGAGGAATGTTGAGCATTCTCCCAAACCATCTTCAAGGCAACTTCCTGCAGCAGAAACCTTCACCAACATCTGGAGACCAGAGTCTTCTTGTAACAACACATACTTTCTTAGAAACAATAGGAAAGAGCATACAATATGCTACAGGTCATCAACAACATCTTCTCAACATCAGCATTACTTCTAATCATCATCTTAATGCTTCTAATTCCCATCTTAATGCTTCCAATTCCCATCTTAATGCTTCTAATTCCCATCTTAATATATCATCATTCTATCATCTCTATTGACTACAAGCGTACTTAATACAACTTCAATTGACATTGAACAAGGCATTACATCCAACCATGAGCATCAATAACATCACTGTTAGCACACCATCATAGTGTATCATCAACATATGCATCATCAACATAAGCATCAATGACAATGTTGATGTTGATTATTAGTCAAAACAACATGAAACATAAGTTAAACAACAATCTTTATTTATCTTGAAAGATACGATAAATTTAGAATGAATTTATGATCCCAATTCTCCATACATTAGTTCATAATGATTTGACGTTACTTAGAGGTTGATGTGGGTTGTCATTTTCCATTTAGGGGCCTTACACTTGATCTTGGATTTGTAATATGCTATCCAGATGTTTCTCTATTTTACCTTCTCTCTGTGGATTCTCAACAAATGATATCAAATCTTACAATATTTAACCAATTTATGCAAATATTCCTATAATTTTGATTAATTCTTATGTCTATCATTTTGATTAAGATGACTCATGATTATTTTGATTAGTTCTTCTAAAGCTATCTTCAATTTACTCAAATTAAACTAATCTCTGCTTAATTTCACTTCGGCACTATAAATTTCTTCAAATAATGTGTCTATAAGAATGTATTTCCATGATTCCTATCATTATTAGTGTTCATTTGCATGATATTTACTGTTCTATATGCGCTTTGTCTAAATATGCCTAGGATCTTCATGTATTTACAAATATCAACATATTATATGATGATTTGCTTATTATTTTCTGTGTATTTGCAGTTATGGTGATGATTCAAATGAAATTTAAAGAAATTGAAGCTTAATCTAAATTTACTAAAATGATTGAGTCTTTGATAGTTGGTCCACATACATACTTTAACACTTCATAAAATAGAGATGAAATCAAACCATGTGTTGCCTGGTAACTCCACAACTTCACACAATAGATGCTAACCTTCAAAGGTGATGGAATGACATCAATATTCACTAATCAACATGCACTCCAAGGGACATAGCATATAGCAGTGAAATATGCAGATGACATTCACAAAGATTACATAGAATTTATGATGAATTCTAATCTGTATCTCTATTTTATACAATATTCAAAATATGCACATCTACAATCAATCTTGAGAAAGAATCTTGACATTTCAACAACTCAATCTCAATTAAGTCTCTAATAATCCTACAACTGAGATTCTCCATCCTTTTATAGAGCAAGGATGAGAATCAGTTACAAAAGATCCAATGATCAAGTTTTGTATATTACAATCAATGGTTCCCCTTACTTTGACTAAGTCAACCTAAAAAATATGTGGCACAAGTTGCTAGTTGGCAACCATCTGGTAAGATACAGCTGGCACTCTAGAATATTCTAGGATCTTTTGATTTAGTCAACCAAACTGTAAGTATTTACATGACAAAATAATATCCTGGATGACACCTGTTGCAACATCCTCCTTATTCAGATGATGCCTCCTCATGTAGTAACTTCCTAGTGTTTAACCTCTTGTAAGAGTCATATGCATGTACAAAAGTATCTACCTAAACTTTGCTGATTATCTAATCTCTCAACTTAGCATATTTTAGTGCTTTTATCTACTCATCCAAGGATCCCAGCATGGATGTCCTCCTATCTACTTCTTTATCATATGTCTTTACTTTCACATTCAACTCAGACATTTCATCCATGACATCTTCTGTAAAAAACCCAATTGGATCTTCTGCCACTTCTGTTAATTTATCCTTGAATATTTAGATGGCATCATCCGTCTCCGGCATTGCTTCCTCCATTACTGCATCTTCTAACAGTTCTTCCAATACCTTCATCTCATTGACTAATAAGTCATGGATCCTAGTTTGAGTATCTCTCACTTTGTTCATACTAGCCTTTAATACATCCAATTCATAATTCATTTCAATTAACCAGGTATCCATGAGTGGTAGAGTTACATGGGTGACAATTTTATGTTTCAATAAATCTTCATCAGTCATCCCACTGGCTCCTTTGAGTCTTACAATTGCATAATTACATTTCTATATCCTTTGAGTGAATTCACTCTTCAAAGAATCAATGTCATTCTATCAAGTTGGGCAATGTGTCTCGATTGGACTTGTAAGTCCTTATTAGGTTTTCTCCAGATGTCATGAATCTTATGAACTATCTGTCCACAATATGAGCTTGATGCTTTTGCACATCTAGACCAGCTATTTCTTCTTCACTTATTAATGTTAATGTAGTAGGTTTCTTTGTAGCCTGTAGGGTGGATGCCAAGCTATCCGGCTTCACCAATCCCTGCATGAATTGTTGTAATTGAGCATTTTGCTCCTTAAGCTCTTTCTTTCTAGCTTTAAGCTTCTTTATTTTTGCCACTACTACCTTAGTGCTCTCAATATGTTCTTGTATTTCTTGTTCTGTGGTGACATGACCTAAGTCAAACTGTGTCACCTAAAATTCCTCTGGCCTGATTTCTCCCTTGGCCTTATCTACTATGGGAATAGCAACTTGGTCTGTCCTCTTTCCTATCTATGGATCTCTCTTGATAGTGGAGACTATCCTAGCTCTCCATTTAGCTTTAGATGGATCAAGAGTAAATAGGGACTTAAAATCAAAAGGTACTTGATGCTCTTTTGCTTAGCCTACCTCTTATAAAATCAATGACAATGCATTTGATTGTGATCCTCATTGATCTGGTTGTTCAATTTGAGCATCATGTATTCCTTTGTCTTTATTGATCTCCTCATTGCCACCAAGATCTTACACATTTTCTTGTTGTCTTTGATCTTGATCTTGTTCTTGTTCTTGTTGTTTTGGAGAAGGATGATTATCTTGTGCTTCTAGAAACTTGTCATCCTTAGGCTCTGGTCTTCTATTTTACTGAGCATCATGATGATGCTCTTGTTGATTAGTCTTATCCCCTATAGTGACAAGTGATTTAGACACACTCTCTTGTTCAGGATTATCCATTAGGATATCATGTTATGTTATTTGTTCTTGTGCACCTTTACCTTCAAGGATATCTGAGTGTGCCTCATCTGCTTGAGCATCATTATTTTTTTCATCCATCTCCATAGAGATATTCTCTTCTTGATTCTGGCTATCTTTAATAGCCTCTTCTGCAGTTTTCCCTTTTCAGGAACATAGGTCAGATCAACCACTGTCGGGCTAGTCACATTTTCAATCAAAGTGTTTAGAGGTCCCATATGTACCTTTATTTCAGGGGATTCCTCTCTATATTCCTTCATCATGTGACCTTACTACTTCCTCACCTTTACCTACAGCTTCTATATGTTGCAGCATGGGCTCAATAGGATGGTTGGTAATATCTTTTACCACTTCATCTTCTGTAAGGTTGATGGTTTAACTGAGTGGGAGAGCTTTTGTGGCTTCTTCGTCTTGAGATTTATTCTTGGCTTCCTATACCATCTTAGTTTTAACTTTAACTATTGTTTCTACTAGCATGTCATGTTGTATAACTCTAACCACTTATAGATGGATCACCTGATCTTGATGTTGATGCTGGCGGTGGTGAAATAGTGCCTCTCATGTGAGGGTCCTTATATCTACTTTTCTTGGGCAACTTGACACCATGCAACACATCATTTCTTCTCTTCCTCTTCAATGTCTCAAGAGGCATCCTATATTCTTAATTATCACTATCCTCCTCCCCTACAATATTCTGTAATGTACTTTGCTCCTGATCTTTCTAGAGCTCCTCATGTGTTGTTGGTACTTGGGGTGTAGGTACAAGAATTGCCTTAAGCACCAGTCCTGCAGGAGGTGTAGGTACAAGAATCGCCTTAAGCACTGGTCCTGCAGGAGGTGACAATGGTTGGCATACTAGGGATAATCCTTCAGAGGTAATCTCTTCTGTTGCTCTAGATGAACTAGATTCAAGTAGTTTTGTCTCTAGGATTTGTCTTTTCTATACAAGGAAATCATCATATCCCTGTTCTTCTCTTTCTTTTCTCTTCCCCTTTCTGTCACTTTTGGTTGCCACACTTTTTTCTTTAAGCTCATTAATCTTTTTGGCAACCCAGTTATTTGTCCTAGCCATAACTTTGGTAGTGAAGACATCTATTGAAGTCTCTTCCTTCTGTGTTAGATCTAGGGTAGAAACAATATCATTGTATATCTCATGTCCCTCATATTTAGGATCCATGAGGTTATCATCATCCTTTTTGATCTATGGGGGCACTTCAGGCTACCCTATTGTCCTCATCTGATCTAGTGTTAACGTTTGATATTCTCTTCTTCTCACCTCATGTTCATCATTGCAATCTGCCCAATAATCCTCGAGGTGTACAGTATGTTTATACTTCTTATTGAACCTTTGTTCCATCCTATGGTAAGGATCATAATCTCTGGTGAGAGGAAACAACTTTAGATTGAAACTTTTCAACTCTGCTTCAACTTTCCTAGCATTTTCTATGGCTCCCACGAAGAACTAGTTTATGTTAATGGGAAATTTCCTATAGGGCTTCCCTTCCTTCATCTTTGACATTTCCAATGTAGGCAGATGTTGCCTCATCATTTCAATTAGTACCACCTTGTCTGAAGGGTACCGTGGCAACATATACGGTCTAAAACCTTCCATCTGGATGTATGAATAAGTTTTGGCTTGGATGAACCAAGAGCCATATCCACTGATTGCCTTTGTAGCACCTACTGAAGACTATTTAGTTTTGTCTCCTTCTATGAGCCGGACTAGGTGCATCAAGAAGCAATCATTAACCATTTTGTAATGTTGAACTAATGATCTTCTCTCCAACTAGGGATAGTGTTCCCAGGGAGTCTTCTCATTGGGTAGTTTACCCATCCTTCCTATAGTGCGTAGGCCATCAAATGTTCCTTTTATTGCACAGGAGTATACTAAGTAAGATGTCATCCTGAAGATCATCCCCTTACCTTCCTTCCACTTGACCATCTGGTCATGTATTGTGTCACTGATTATTTTAGCCCATTGGACCTTTGCTTTATCCTCTTCATATTCAACAACCATCCTTACCATTCCAAACATCCATGGCTTAAATGTTCCACAATTTATCGAGCCTTTCATCTTGTTGAGCATGAATATTATGTATTGAACTTCCTTGTTGAAACCAGACTTATACAAGTGTTGTGCCATTTTGGTAGCTACTTTGGCTATATTATCTAGACTTCTCCATCCCTAGAAGATTACTTTTCTATAGTCCTTATTATTTGCATCAAATTCCTTTGCTAGTGCCTCTAGGTCTGGCACATAAATGGGTTGAGATACTGGCAAATGGAATACTTCAGTTATACCCTCCATAGATAAATTTGCATATAGCCTTTCTTACTTTTCTACCTTCCTTGTGGTGATATCTTAGTTTAATGCACACTCAGTCATAAGGTCGAAAACCTCTATAGAATAGGGAAAACTAGAATCATGATATAAACCTAATGCCACTATATTATTCAGAATGGGGTCATCCTCCCCGGCACCAATTTGAGCTCTGAATGCTTCAATATTCATGTTACCACAATGACTATCCTCTATGAATCCTATCTTGTTGTACACGTTACGCATTCTGGGAAACATAACTGGTTTGAACTCTACATCTCGCTTGTCAATAGTGGATGTGACATTTTGTCCTACAATTTAAATATACTAGTCTCAAATACAACATATATTTGTCTATTTAGGGTTAGCACAATATTGATTTTTCATGCTCTAAAATGATAACATGCCTAAATCCTACGAATTGAATTTGAACAACACATAATCATTATCAATGTTCACCATTTACCCTCTCTTTAATTAATCATGATAAAATTTTATGAAATAACTAGAAGGATAGGGGTTTTATACATACATGTGTACTCTTCCTTAACCTATTATGAATGCACTTGTGTAGGGGTTTTAGTTGATGATTGAACAGAAGATCTAGATAAAGTATTATTCTACAATTTTGGTCTCCTGGCTCGAGTCTGGTTTGCAATATAGCTCTCAATAGTAGAAATTTAGGGCTGTCAAATGCAATTGTGTCAATTATGATGATAGAAATCTCCTCTTAACTTAAATAATTCATGATTTTAGGGCTTATTCACAGCGTCAAAGTGATTTGACAGCCTCTTTTAGCAAGATTGCATAGGATTATCATAGGTGTCCATTGGCCTGCATTCAAATTTAAATGCCAATGGCCAATCACACCACATTAAATGTAAAAAGCATGAGTAATTGGGAGTGGATATCTGGCTAAGAAATATCCAGATGAATATCGAAATATGAATATTTGGATGACATCAGCAAGAGGAAGATCTTTCATCGTAACATAATAAGGTGATGTCATTGGGATAAGGATATTAGAATAAGATTTGGATAAAGGGAATATAAAATATCTCTATGGCTTAAGGTCATGATGATGTCAGCATTTGGTGTCCTTTGTATCACGTCAGGATAGGATGGTGTCATCAGGACATGGATGATAAAATAATGTCTGGTTACTAAGTTAAGATCAGGATGCAAGTTTATCATTCTTCATAAGGTCAAGATGACGTGACGTCATTTGGATGAGGATGTTAAAATAAGGTTAGGATATTAGCAAAGTTAATATCCATGTGTTCTAATATCTGGATGATGTCAGCATGTTCAGGGCTCTTTGTAAAATCAAAATGACATGATGTTATCAAGATGAGGATACTTTGGTCAAGATACTAAGTTAAGATCCGGGTGCAAACTAATATCCTGCATATGATGTTTAACCCAATAAATCTCTTAAATTTGATGTTTGGATATTAATAAGGTCCAGGATATTAAGTTAAAATCTAGATGACATACAATGTGAATTTCCAGATGACCTATTGACTAAACTTTGACCAACTGTAACTTCTTTATTCTAACAAATTTCAGGGTGCTTCAAAGAGCAAACCTGCTTAGATTTTGATTCTCTTCCACTTGGAAGGATCTATAATATGAAATTTGAGGTTCAAAAATCTGATAGGTGTTAAGCTACATAGTCTGGTTTAACCCTCATAGCCAACTTGGTTAGAGCCTTGCTGCCAGCAGGCATCCATAGCCTGGGCAAGGTTATTTTTTGCAATTCTCCCAAGTAGAGCTCCACTGCCAATCAGGCATCTATAGCCCCAGTAGAGTTACTTGGATGGCCTAATTATCTCTTTTGGATATTCAATATATTTTATTTTTTTTTATTTTCATAAGATATGATCATGTAAGCACATTTTGTAAGGTGTGGGCACTTGTTATTTAGGTTAAGAATTGCAATGGTAGCAAGAGCAAACCTTTAGATTTTTCACTTAACACTACACTAATGTGTTCAACAAATCCAGGACTGTTAGGTATATTCTGTGAAGGTCCCCTTGAACAAGAAAAGTTAACACTGATGAATAAGATATCATAGACCTGATCAGAGGTACCTAAACTGACATGAGTTACAATCTAAGAATTTGTATTCATTTCCTGAATTCTAACAATTTCAACAGCTTTCTAAAGTGAAAAGGTGCACTATCTTGCCTAACCAAAATAGGGACTCAACAACACACACAAGGAAAAGAAAACACACAAAACAAACTATACAAACAACAATACAAAATGTACATATGATACAATGTCTTGATATGACCTACCTAGGCCTAGAAGTAATATTTGAGGAATTGTCCATTGATTGGAAATGGAACATCCTCACCTGTTAAATTTTTGAGCTTGTAGGTGCTATCACCTAAGCTTTCTGATATTTAGAAGGGTCTAATCTAGAGTTTATCAAATTTTCCATGATCACCCTTCCTTTCATGGGCTTTATCCCATGATAAGACTAAGTCTAAGATTCTAAATGCTTTCATTCTGGCTCTTTTGTCAAACCAGCGCTTGATAGCAGCCTGATGTTTTGCAAATTGATCAATCGCTCTATCTCATTTTTATTCCAAGTGCATCAGTTGAAGTAACCTGACCTCTTATTTGTTATCAATACCTAAGTATTCTTGTGCAAATTGTAGGGTAGGGATTTTGAGGTTAACAGGGAGGATGGGATCCACCCCATAGACTAATTTATAGGGAGAATTTCCCAATGCAATCTTCATTCTAGTTTGATCTACCCACAAGGCATATTTAAGTAGAGTGTTCCACTCTCTGGGATTCTTTTCAATGAGTTTCTTGATGATATTTAATAAGTTTTTATTTGTTGATTCAACTAAACCATTACCCTAGGGATAATAATCTGATGAAAACTTTTAAATCACCCCATGGTCAAATGCCCAACTAGAAAGCTTGAGAGATACAAAGGCTAGTCCATTATCACAAACAAGAGCATAAGGAACTCCATACCTAGTAATAATGTTTCTCTCTAGGAACTTGATCACATCATCTAAAGTACAAGTCCTGCTACTGATGGCTTCAGTCCATCTGGTGTAGTAATCTGTAATTATTAGTACATACCTGTGACCTGAGGAGGATAGGTGCATCTCCATGACAAGTTGTAGTGGCTAAGCTACATATCTTTCTTTATTGGATGCAATCTGACATGTATGAAAAAATTTGATATGTTCAGCAGTATCTTTGAAGATAGTTGGCTAGTAATATCCTATTCTTAGGATGGCATGAGTGGTGGCCAAGTGGGATCCATGAGCTGTGTTGAATTTGTCATGTAATTTAGTAAGGACTTTGTCAGCTTCTAGCTTATCTAAGCATCTAAGGTATATTCCTTCATAATTTCTTTTAAAGAAGATGCCTCCTTTGATCATATATTTCTGTGATTTGATCCTCAAAGCTCTCCTCTGGGATGCATGCATGTTTGGTGGGCACCTCCCAGTGATCAGGATATGCCTGATATTAGAGTACCAATCATCATGTTCTTTTGTATCCACAACATATTGCTGACTTGTTAGGTTTGGATCTATTTCAGCAATCATTTGACTAAGGGCTTGCCCCCTAACTAACTTCATTGGAGTTATAACCATGTCATACTCCTAAAGAATGATTATCCATTTTTCTCTCTTTTCTCCAGGTTCATTCTACATCAGGAGCATTTTGACAGCTGAGTCTGGTACCACAACAATTACCTTGCTTTTGAGGATATAATGTCTAAATTTCTTCATGGCTTTTACTAAGGCAAGGGCTTGTCTTTCCACATCCATGTACCTTAGCTCAACATCTCTAAATGGAGATCTCATAAAGGAAATGGGCTTTTCCTCTTTTACTTCACTCCTTTGCATCAAAAATGTTGCACAGGTATGTTCAGATGCAAATGAGTAAATATAAAAATCTCTTGTATAATATGGACTAATGAGAACTGGGGCATCTACAATAGACTTCTTGATATCTTCAAATGCTGCTCTTGCTTTAGGTGTCCATTCCATTTTGGCATCTTTCTTGAGCATGGCATTGAGTGGTCTTACAATTTTTACAAACCCAATAATGATCCTAACAAAATTGATCTTACCGAAGTAAGATTTTAACTCCTTTTTACTTCCTAGGAGCTGCAATTTCATTATAGAATCAACCCTAGCAGGGTCAATGGTTATCCCATTTTCTGATATGATGTGACCAAACAATTTACTAGTGGTCACCCCAAATATGCACTTCTTTGGATTCAAAGAGATACCATACTGCTCACACTTCTTAAGCACCTTCCAGAGGTCTTCTATATGCCCCCCCTCTTCTTTGATAAAATTATTAGGTCATCAATGTATATGGATATGTATTGACCAACTAATCCCCTAAATACTATAAACATAGCACACTGAAATGTGGCTCCAACATTGATAAGGCTAAATGGCATGCGCCTGTAGGTGAAAATTCCCCATTTGGTGGTGAAGGCTATCTTCAATCTGTCTATCTTATCCACCATAACTTGATTATATCCTGAGAAACCATTGAGGAAAGACACCATTAACCATCTTGAGCACCTCATCAAGTGAAGGCAAAGGGTAATTATCGTTCTCTGATGCTCTGTTTAGATTCCTGAAGTCCACACATAAGTGTATGTCTCCATTCTTCTTCTTGACAGGAACCAAATTAGCCACCCGGGTTGAATGCCTGATTAAGAATATGATCCGAGTAGCAAGTAGCTTCTTGACTTCTTCAAAGATAAGTGGTTCCAACAAAGCATTGACAAGTCTTTGTTTTTGTCTGAAAGGTTTTGCATCAAGTTTCAAGGGTATTGTATGGGTTATAATGGATGTGTCATATGTTTTCAATTTGTCATATGTCCATACAATGACATGAATATAGTCCTTCAATGCCTGAGTTATTCCTTCTCTCTCTTCTTCAGAGCAAACATTACCAATCAGGACGTTCCTTGTGTCATCATCTTTTCCTATGTTGACAGGTGCACACTCTCCTCCATCTGTCTTTTGGAGATCTTTTTGCTTTATCATGTTATCCTGATGAAAGGCTCTCTCTAGTTCAATCATGCCTTTGGGAATCTTGTTGTTGGGAAAATCTACTATGTCTTCTTCATCCCATACACGATCTTCCAAATTCTTCTCATCTACAATCTGGGTATCAAATATGTCTCTATTTGCAATGAAGTCCAGAATGTGTTGATCATCATCAAATACTTAGAAATTGGTAATATTATCTGGTATGAATGGTGTGGATACCAAATCCATTGAGAACCTCTTCATCCCTGATATGGATAAAGGCTCTAATGTGTTGGCAACCTGTGCTAGTGCATCTTCTATGTGATTTAGTTTTCTGGGGACATGTATGATGTTGAAAGCATCAAAGCTTTCTATCAAATCCTAGACCCTGTGTTTGTAATTTGATAGCTTCTTATAATTGCATGCATATATATTCCTGACTTGTTTTACCACTAATTTTGAGTCTCCATATGCATACCAAATTTTAACTTGCTTCTTTAGAGCAAATAATAACCCATGTATCAGGGCTTTATATTCAGTCACATTGTTGGTGTAGGGGAATTACAGTTTGTAGGCGGCTAGAAATGACTTTCCTTGTGGATTTATCAGGTCCACACCTACACTAGCTCCTTGTTTTGGCTTGGAGCCATCAAATCTTAGAATACAAGGCTTATCAGGGCCTTCTCTTTTCTTCTTACTTCTTACAACTGCACCTGCAGATATCCATTTCATCTTTTGTGGTTTAGTCCTTACCACTTCTAGATGTTCTAGTGGACTTAAAACATCTTCCTTTTGTTCCTTTTGAACATCCTCATGCTAAGTATCTTCTCTTTTCATCATTTTGATGCTATCATCTCTGTCATCAAGAGATATTGCAATTTCTTTTCTTGCATCCTTAGGAATATCCCTGACCTGACGCATCTTGTTGCGTGAACATTTCTGCTCTTCTTTGTTCAACATGTGAAGGCAGAGAGCATAGGTCATCTCTAAGTGTGGTGCCTCATGAAGTCTGCACCATCCTTCAATTAGTGCACAATGTGGAGGAATTCTCTGCAGAATATGTCTCTAAATTTGTTTAGACAAGAATTCCTCAAATTGAGTCATGTGACTTCCTCTGTCCTCATCTGATAACTCATAATTAGGTTTGATGAGACAATCAGTCCCTGAAGTGATAATATTTTTCTTCTCATGGGGATGTGTCTCATCGCATATCAAAATCTCTTCTAAATCAGGTATCCAGACATTATCCTGATGTAATTCCTGCTCATGTTCTCCTGCATCTAAAGAAAACAAACAAGAATTAGTATCATCAACATCAGATATTTCACTTACCTTAGTTGATGATGATCCACCTTCTATGCTCACTCTTTCTATCTTGATCATTTCCAGACATGTCTCACAATCCTTTTTTGAGTGTGCATCATCATGTAATCTGCACCATTCGGATATCAGAATATCCTCTATGGATGTTCCGGTCAATTGACACTTCTGCATGTCCCTAGATAAGTACTTTTCAAATTCAGTGAAGTGATCAACTTTCTCTTCATTAGTATAGTTGTAATTAGATTCAATTGTTAGCCTTTATGCCTTGTTACTATCTTCATGTGTGTGTATATTACACATTAGGACTTCTTCAATCTTAATAGTTTGAGGTCTTATTACATAAACCCCTAGTTCAATGTCAACATACAATATCTCATTAGTATGATTGTATTTAGTGATCATGTGTTTCATACGTGGCTCAACATCAATTCTCAACTAATTGGGGAGACCTTTCCATGGTAACCACATATGACTGAAATCTGTAGCCATATAACCATTTAATGTTTTTGACCAATCTCTACTGAGAAGCATTCCATAAGTATCAGACACCTAGATGTTTATGTAGTAATGCACCCTTGGGTCTGATGCAAGCTGCATGTGTATATGAGTTAACTCTTCTACCACACTCACTTCTGTTTTGTCAAGTTGTGTCACTTTCTTGAGGGATTTGGCTGGATGCAGACCTAAAACATTGCAAATGGACAAGGCATCACATTCGTTGAGGCACCTAAATCTACCAAACAGTTGTGTAAATTCTTACCAAATATTCTCAATGTGAGCAGAAATGGAGGTGATTCTGACTTATCCCTGTATAAAGTCATCTGTGATGTTTCAGCAGCATGAACGGTACATTGCACTTTAGGTTTGACAATATCGTCTCTAGGTGTAGGATCTCTAGTCATGATATGGCTAGGGTTATGACCAGGATTGTCCTCTTTAGGTGCATGCCCATCTAATGATTTCAAGAAAGCTTTCTTGATGACTTGGATCTTCAGCAGTTCTAATAGAGACAGGCTGATTTTTATCTTCTTCATTTCTTCAGCCAGGTATGTGACAAGTTTATCTGACTCAAGCAGTTGGCTAATGGATTTTGCCATTGTATTCTATGGCATGAAATACTAAGTATTCACTTTAGGAGGTCCAGGGTTATTACTCACTTTTGGAACTGGCGGTGTATTGAAATTGTTAGGAGGGATAGATGTGGTCAAAGGACTAGCTGGTCTGTTTGCATTATTCCTAAGGTTGTAATTATGTCTACCCTAATATTGCTGTTAATAAGCATGAACCTCTTCAGGTTCCTGTTTAGGTTCATTTTCATCCTCAAAAGGAAAAACATAATTCATTTCAAATGCTAAGGCAGACTCTTCACATGCCAAGGTATAATTTTCATGTGTTGTAGTCATCTGATGATGCTGATAATTGTTAGAACTCTCGAGTACTAGGGCTGACTCATACCCTAAGGGAATGATTTCATTGCCTTCAGGAAAAGGTGGATCTCCTACAGTATTTGATACTTCATCCTAGAATATATTGGTTGCTATTTTGAACTGAGGACAATCCAATTCAACATGTACATTGGTATTGTCCATCCTACACCAATTTGTGAGTGCAACCTCTACCAAATTAACTTTGGTTGTCTGCTTAGGGTCAACAGGAGGTTGGTTATCTAGTGGTGAAGGTAATGATCCATTGTTACGCTGGGTATTCCACACTCTAGGTGGTCTAGGGGCATTGTTATTATAATTTTTATCATTGTTATTGTTATCACCCAGATTTGCACCCTTGCTGTAGTTGTAAAACCTTAGCAATTTGGGGTAACATGGGAATGATCTCAAAGTGTGCGACCTTGCGAGTTGAGATCAGACCTCCAGAGAAGGTTGATTCCTCTTTCTAAATCTATTACTTAGAGCAATGCATCTAAACCTAGTTTTGATATTTGCAGGGGAAAAGAGTTAGAAGGAAACTGAAATGGAAAGGAGTGATGCACCAGATTTAGTGAGTGATGGTGATCTTGGTGTAGGCACAGCAATGATTTCAATGATGGAGGAGATTCACACAGACTTATGATTGATTGAGGCTTCAGTATGAAGGTTCAACCTGCAGAGGAGCTATTTTGCTCACATAACAGATAGTAACTTCAATTAAAACACAGAAATCAAGACACAAGAGAGGTAAGAAGTCATGCATATGTTAATCATGAAGGCTAAAGACCATTACAATACAAAATGTTTAGTAGCAGAAGAGATCTGACTGCAAAAAATTCAGCAGCATAACAGCCCCAATAAAACCATCCCCCCTTTAAAAAATGAGGTCACCTTCCTTTTATAGGTCAGACCCCTGCGCAGGCATGGAGTTGCTGCTCCATGGATCTGAGGTCATTAATGCCAGAACAAGTGAGCATGGGCAGAGGTGTGGTGAAGGGACAGGGACCATGCCACTGCCAGGACCAAAACCATAGAAAATGGCTGCCAGAAAGCAAGACAGGACAAGGCATTGAAGAAGAAACCCCCAAAGTCACCGCCCAACACACGAAGATCGGCCCTACAAGACATAGAGCCCATGCACATTGATGAGTGGAGCCATATGCCATGAATACACCTGCAAGAATCACCAACCGGAGCTACTGAGAAAAGAACAGCCTCAATAAATGCCAAAATGACTACTGAGACATCTTATCGGCCGAGCATGCAAAGCTAGATCTAATTTTTTGAAAGTGGAAAGAAACCCCCCCCCAAAAAAAGCCCACCAAAAGAAAGAGAGGCGAAAACAAGCATCTTTGCCTTTTGAAGCATGTCAAAATTTGCCAGGATACGGAAGATACAGGTGGTCAAAGTTGTGGTCAACTGTGTGTATATATCACTTTACATATCTGCTTGTATCGGCCTTTAAAACCTCCTCTGAAACTGCCTTTGCATATGCAATGCAATTTGTATATGACCTCTTGCATATCAGCTTTGTATATCTGATTGTATGTTTAAATATACAATTGCAAATATACAAACACGTGTCTATACAATGTGTGGACCCCAACATTGAATTTGGTGAATTTGACTTTACAGTCAGGTCCACCTTGTATATTTCTTTCTTGTACATTTCATTTATATATCGCAAGATACAATGCACCCAATACACAAGCCGCAGACCTGAACCATTTTATCAACTGGATTGGAGAAATTTGAAATCCGGGCCTTGTACCTTTAATCTCTTGTATATCGGGATATATAATGCCATATGCATGCAAGCTGCGGACCTGAAACCATAATGAAGCATATTGCAATCGCCATCGGGTCTGAGCCATGCATGTTCCTCTTTGTACATTACTAATGTATGTCACATATACAATGCAAACATACAAGCAAATATACATACAAACTGTAGAATTCTACCCTTTATCAACTGGAATGTATGTTCATTTCAAATCCGGCTTGTATATCAGGAATACATATTTGATTGTATGTGCAAACATACAATCGCAAATATACAAGTGGTGGGCCCCAGCTTTGAATCACTTTCCCTTGCATGTTGACTTTGCGCATTTCCCCTTGTATATTTCTTTGCATCTTTTGTTTGTATGTAGGTCTTGAATGTCCCTCCTTTGTACCGCATATACAAATTGATTTGTATATGACCTTGTATGTTGTCGATATACAAGGGTTTTTATATGCATTTCTTTGTATGTGTCCGATGTTTGTTTTTCTTGTATGTTCAAACATACAATCGCAAATATACATTTGGTGGACCCTACCCTTTGCATCTCCTCATATGTTTTTTGCCATTTGTATATGCATCGGGCATTGTATCTCGCCTTTGTATCCTTGGCGAAAGTCCTTTGTATGTTCTGCCCATGTACATTGGCCTTTGTATGTCCACCTTGCTTACGACCTTCTTTGCATATTAGTGACGTGTGTGCATATACAAACAACTGTAGCCGATGCACAACCCTTGCATATTGGCCTTGTATGTTTTTTCGATTGCATCTAGGCCTCTGCATATTGAGAATGTATGTTTGACCCCTTGTATATCGGCTTTATATATTCAAACATACAAGGTGAAATATACAAGTAACTATTTCCTTTACATATTTCCTTTGCATATGCCAACATACAATGGCGAATGTATATGCGAATATACATTAAAAAATGCATATTGAAATACAAGCATGAAACTGAGAAATCCCAGTGATAGAAAATACTTGAAGCTAAAAGATTTCTGGGTTTTTTGCAAAGACTCTCTAAGTGAGATTTTTTGGGATTTTTGGCAAAGCATAACATGAGTAATTGAAGAATTTGAGCTTTCTCTCCTTCCATTTAGGCTTTCTCTAGTCGGATTTCTTCGATAGAAGGAGGGAAATAGGAATATTTTGGGGCTAGGCAAAATATGACATCTTTGGCGACCTCTCAAGGGTGTTTGCCTGCTAAACAAATGATCAGTGACCTTATAGCAACCATTGGGCATGGAGTCAAAAAGAAACTGAAAAATACCTTTGACAAACATCTTGACCTCAGTAACCCAGCATGACAACAACGAAGAACACAGGAAGACCAAAACCAAAGCAAAAGCCAAAAGCAACCCACAAACTGTGCTAGGTAGCACTTAGGGAAAACAAAGAGGCATCTAAACTACTGTGCAGTAGCACTTATTAAAAGCAAGAAACCTAATATACTAATATACAAGGCAACTCATACCTCAAAACACCTCTTTAGGTGTATCCCATTGACTGGGATAGGCAAATTTTGTCCATCCATATTTGATAACTAAAATACATTGTGTTCCTTGCATTCAGTAATGATAAATGGGCCCCTCCACATGCTATCAAACTTGGAGTGCTTTCCTGGCCTGCTTTTTAACTCATCCCATTTGAGTACCATATCACCCTCCCTAAAAATTCTGGGGGTCGCCCTGTTATCAAAGACTCCTTTTGTCTAAAGCTGGTGATACTCCATAGCCCTCTTAGCTTTATCTCTGACCTCTTCAAGCTCCATGAGTTGAGCATATCTGACAGCCATGGGATCCTCTTCTTCAAACATCTCCAGCTAATTCATGATGTCAAGAGCTGGCAGCTCTATAGATACAGGCAATCTTGCTTCCTTTCCATAAACTAATACATATGGGGAGTTTCCAATAGACCTCTTGGGAGTTATTCTATCTGCCCATAGAGAAGATTTCAAATTGGTATGCCAAGTTCTCTAGTTATCCTCCATTGTTCTTTTGATAATCCTTATGAGATTTTTATTTGTGGATTCAGCCAAACCATTACCTTGTGGATAATAATTTGATGAAGTGCTCAAATAGATCCCATTCTTCACAGCCCAGTCAGTTATCTTTAATCCAACAAAGGCTAAGGTATTGTTTGAGATGATTGATTCAAGTACCCCAAATCTAGATACCAAATCACCATAAAAGTTCAAAACAACACTCTCATTGGATTCCTTCAGAGCCACTACTTCAGTCCACCTTATGAAATAGTCTGTTGCTGTAAGCACCCACCTGTGGCCTGCATTGGATGGTGGATTAATGGGACCTATAAAATTGATGCCCCATTTCATGAAGGGCTGCTCTACTTGAATTGGCTGCAGGGGTAGAGCTGGCTTGCCTGCAAAAATGGCACATTTCACACACTTTCTAGCACATGCATGAGCGTCCTTGAATAAGCTGGGCCAGTAATATCCAGCTCTCATTATCTTCCAAGTAGTAGTCCTTGGGGCAAAATGACCCCCTGCCATTCCATCATGAAACTCACGCAGCACCTTGTTAGTTTGAGCTTCATCAATGCATCTTAACAATACACCATTAAAATCTTTTCTGAAAAGGATGCCATCAATTAAAACATATGGAATGGACTGCAATTAGAAATATCTCCTCTTGGCTCTATTTAGTCCTGCTAGACATTCACCAGTCTGCAAAAAATGAGTCATATTAATAACCCAACCTATGCCCACTGTTGTTGTATCAGCTTGATGCTCATCTTCAATGGCCAAAAGCATTTCCTTTTCCTTCTCTAGTTCATTTTTAGAACTAGTAGCAAGCTATTCCCTGAGTCCTCTCCCTCTGACGAGCTTGGTTATTTTGATGTCTATGTCATACTCCATGACTTTGGTAATCCAACCAGCTCTCTTCTCATTTACATCCTTACCTAACAGGAACACCTTCACGCCAGGGTGAGCAACCATCAAATGTATCTTATTGTTAGAAATAAGATGCCTAAATTTCTTGAGACTCCTTACCACTACAAGGACATGTTTTTCAATGAAGCTATACCTCTTCTCATACTCCTCCAGCCCCTGACTAAAGAAAGTGATTGGCTGCTCAAAGCCGTCACTTTGTTGTTGTACCAAAATTGTAGAGATTGTATCTAGACCGCCATAAGCATATAAAATAAAATCTTTGGAGAAGTCAGGATTTACCAGAGTTGGCGCAGTTGACAATGCTTCTTTTATGGACTCAAAGCTGAGTTTGGCCTCCTTCGTCCAACTGAAAACTATTATTTTCTTTAGCATAGAGGTCAATGGCTTCAAAAGGTTTGCAATATTAGGTATGAATCTTCGCAGAAAATTAATTCTGCTAATAAAACTTTGAAGTCCCCTCTTGTGGCTGGGTAAGGGTAGCTCCAAAATAGCCCTTACTCTTTTAGCGTCAATGGTAATGCCCTCCTTTGACACAACGTGCCCTAACAGCCTGCCTTCATGCATAGCAAAAATGCATTTCCTAGGATTGAGAGATACCCCAAACTCTTTGCATCTCTCAAAAACTTGCCTCAAGTGGAGTAAATGCTTAGATGCATCCTTGGAGAAAACTGTTATGTCATCGAGGTACACCAACACCAATTTATACAGCAGACCCTTAAAAGCCATATCCATAGCTCTTTGAAAAGTGGAGCCAACATTTGACAGACCAAAGGGCATCCTTTTGTAGGCCATGGTGCCCCATTTGGTAGTAAACGCAGTTTTAAACCGATCTTCCTCCTTGACTAACACTTGGTTATAACCAAAAAATCTGTCAAGTAAGGAGAATCTTTCTAAACCAGCCATTACTTGCAGAATTTGCTCCATTGAGGGCAGCGGGTAGTGGTCCTTTAGAGAGGCTCTATTTAGGTCTCTAAAGTCGACACACAACCTAATCTCTCCATTATTTTTCCTCACAGGGACAAGGTTGGAGACCCAAGAAGTATGCTTGATCGAGAAAATGATCTTTCCCTCGATCAACTTGGTTAACTCTTTAATCATCAGGGGCTCTAGCTTTGGATTTAGAGGTCTTTGCTTTTGCCTTATAGGTTTTGTACCTGGCTCTAACTCTATGGTATGCTGGGCAATATGAGGGTCAAACCCCTTTAGGTCTGAATAATCCCAAGCAAACACATCTTCAAATTCTTAACAAAGAGCAATAAAAGCTCTCCTATCCTCAGGCGAATAGATTTTAGCTATTTTGAGAAGCTTACCCTTGAAAATTTTCAACTCCTCATAATCCTCCTCTTTTATCTGCATGCCAGTTTTGCTCTTCTTTAGCTGATCATCAGTACCAAAAATAGATTCCAAGGTTACCAATCCCTTGGGTAGCTTGTTTTTTCTTAACTGAACAATTTGATCATTGCCATACTACTGTTTGAGTTTATCCTGATTTATCACGAAAAACTCATCCTCCTCTAATAGGAACCGCAGAATTTGCTCATCACTCTCAAAAACCTACCAATGAATATTATTGTTAGAGATAGAGGGTCTATCAACTATTTTTATATGAGGCCGCACCTTTTCTCATTGAATATCACTAGGGATATCAAACTGAGCCCCAATTGTAGCTAACCGATTAGCATGGGAGTTCTGATTTCTTGGAATAGAGATTAGATTGAAAGCATCAAACTCTTCAATCATGTCCCATACCCTATGCTTATAGCATTTCAAAGTATCATTCTTGGTAACATGCAGCCCTCTTACCTGATTTACAATAAGTTCACTATCCCCAAACAGCTGTAAACAACCAATTTTCCTCTTTCTTGCCCACTGCAAACCTTGGATCAATCCCTCATACTCAGTAGTGTTATTTGTGCATGAAAAAGCAAAATAGAAAGAAGAATAATATTTTTCACCTTGTGGAGACACAAGCATTATACCACCACCAGATCCATTCCTATTTCTAGAGCCATCAAAGTACATTTTCCATACTTCCTCTTGTTGCTCTATCTGATGTTCTACATTCTTTACAAGGTTTGGAATTTTTGTTTTGGGCTCATGCAGTATGTAAACTCCCATACCAGTTTCTTAAATGTGCTCCTCAGGACCATCAATAGTATTTTCCAAGGCCCACTCTTTTAACAGTACTTCTGGCATACTTTTAGCTTCCAGTTGCTGAGTAGCAACAAGCTCAGGATCATCAGAAATAATGCAATTTGCATTAATGGCACTTAGGACATAAGGCTCTATGTGATGTTTGGCAAGCAACTCAAATTTTATGGTCACCTTTGTGCCATATCAGGCCCTAAACAGCATGTGGGACCAATCCAAGGATAAATATTCCCCTATCTTGGTTGTGAATTCTCTTGACAAACACATGGCAAAATGAGGAGGTAGATCTATGATGAACACCTCTTGGGAAATGGAAACATTTGGGTAGGTATGCAAAGTGAGACCTAGGTCTTTTATCACACCTACAGTGTTAATAGCCATGCCATCTAGCTAGAGCACACCCTTTGTTAAGGGCTAGTATTTTAATCCTAATGGGTCTGCAATCTATTTTGGCATTACAGAACTACTTGCACCACTATCCACCATGTAGTTATGCACTACTTGTTGATAACTAAGAGGGGGGTGAATCAATTATCCTAATTATTTCTTCTTTCTGAACTTTCTTATTAATCAATGCAACATTAATTCAAATAAGCAAACATTACTATGAAAAGGAAAAACACATGACACGGTATTTTTGACGTGGAAACCCTATTAAGGGGGAAAACCATGGGGTGATTAACCCAAAGATTATTCTCTGTTAGAAGAATAAGGAAATACAAAATGGCACTTGCCAATTAAGGCTCACTGCCCGAGCACACTGCTCATAAAGGAGGCACACTGCCTACAAGGAGACACACTATCTACAAAAGAATGTTATATAATACTTGAACTGATTGGAAGCATCCACATATGCTGGAGTTCAGTTCCGGTTAGGCTCAATACACTGATCTGCTGCACTTCATCTTTCCTCTTCTCTTATGCTGCTTTCCTTTCACATACCGGACCTTCCTTACTACTTCTGCTCTGCTCTGCTTTTATTCACATACCACATATCACAACAACACTTCTCACAACTAAATCCATCCTATATATATATCCGCACAAGTGATTTCATTAACTTTCTAGTCGGCACCTGGAACAGTCAATCTTCTGACAAACTCTATTCTATCGGCTGAATCCTTACACATCAAGTAATGTGGATCAAGCATATACTTGTAGAAATCATTAATCATGTTGGCCAAACATGATTCATGCCTTCATAACCTTTAACACCATCAGTAACACATCTAGAAAGTAGTCTGATGTTCTGTCAGTCAGTTCTTCCTCTGTTCACACTGTCACTTAGGAATCCGGTACTCAACTATTCATATCTTTTTCCTTATCCATCACCGGAGTCTAAATCCTTGGAATCTATTACTCAAGGTAGTCCTCTTGACTTTCCCAAATCCGTACTTCACTAAGATACTTCATCTGAGAGATCCGGACCTGTCTGTCGGACCTTGCCACAAGCTCTGTTCTTGTTTACCAGACCTCAACAATCTTCATTCTGACTTTCAGTAGAGACACACCATGTCCTGTGGATGTGTGGGATGAACTTTGTTGCCATCAATGACAACAATCATGAATCCATATAGTGTCTCTTGCCAACACTAACTTGTCTCCTATTATTAATGACACATAGAATGGAAGCAGTTTAGCACTCCTACTTGGCTGTTTACTGCTATCCTGGGGTGAATTAGTAAGGACGGCCCTAGCTGGGTCAACAGTTGTATCATTTGACACTTTTAAACTAGACAAAGCAGATTGTAACATGTCCTTTTGACTTGGGATCACTAAGGAATCCCACATAGACATTGTCACGTTAATTTTCTTCATATTTTTAATGATATTGAAAGGCGCGGTAACACTTACCTTCTGATGCGGCTTTGCAGCGGCAATATCAGCCTACAAATGAGTCTGTTTGCTGGCAGTTGCTTGTGTATCCCTTTGTAACACATGGGGAAACTAGGATGTAGAAGGATCAGCAGGTCCCTTTTCTTTGCTTGCTGCTTGATCTATCTCATAACTCCTCCTTTTGGCTCTCGTGTTTGCTGCAACTGAAGTGTCATCTCTGTTCATGCCACAAAACTCATTTTCCTGCCAATTTAGGAAAGTAGTATCATCCTGAGGCTGTTCTATCTACTGCACAGTCCCAACATTAGGTGTGCCTAGCTGCGAAACTACAACATTTTGCACCATTAGAGCCTGATTTATCACTGCATTTGGACAAGTTGCCTAACCGTGTGGCTGATTCCATGGAGAGCACCAATCATACTCAGCTGCGAGGTTGTTCTGAACAGGGATGAAGTCACTAATGGCATTGATGGGCGTAGGATTGTAAGGCTAGAAAGGCCTCTAGTTCACATTTTGCCTAGCCCCCTGGTAATTGTTCTGATAAGGTGGCCTATTAGCTTGGTATGGCTGGCTCTGTCCCTGTTAAGACTGGCTTTTCCCTTGGCTGTGTGGTTGATAAGGTTGTCTGCTTTAGAACTGCTACTTTTTGATATTCGTCAGCTCATTACCAAAAGATTGCAACAATCCTTTGATCTCTTGCAACTCGAAAGACTAAGTTTGAGTAGCCTTTTCTGATTTATTGGGCTGTGGATTAGCTACTGGTAACGTTGTTGCGGCAGGTATAACAACTATGGGAGGCACATACATTGGAAATGACGGCTAAATGGTGGGGAAAATTGGCAAAGGAGGCCTAGGGGCAATTTTACCAGCCTGAATGAGGCTGTTTGCAGCTCTTATGGCTATGGTATAAGCTTGTGGTAGGGAAACTCCTCCCATAGATTGAATCATGACAGAGACATCACTATTTAAAGCTCTCAAATAATATAAGAAAGCATGATCAGTTGTAGGCCTTACCGTTGGTGGGATTCTATCCCACGTCTTTTGGAAACGGTGGTTGAAGTTTGACATAACTTCGAGAGGGGCTCTTTTAATTGTAGACAACTGCTCCACAAGCGACAAATGATCTGATTTGTCATCAAGCTACACAACTCTTCTCCCAAGCAATTCCATGAATCTATGGAATTCACCGGCAAACTTCTGAACCACTACAAAGCCTTCCCTTTGAGGGAAGCTACTAATAGCCTAATTGCGACATTCTCTTCTGTCACATGATGGACAGCACATAAGTTTGCAATGTCTTTTATGTGCTCAGCTGGAGTAGTCTGATCTTCACCATTAAAAAATGGTAAACTTTTCAAGATAGCGATAGGGATATCATCATGCTGAGCTAAATTCAGTGGGCTACCTTGGTTGAATGCAACAAAAGGTTGATTTCTGATTTTAGGAATCATTGTGACTAAGATTCTTGGGACAGTGTGAGTTCCAACAGTAGGGGGAGTCGACTTGGCTCTCCTAGACTGGACACGAGTCTTCTTGGGCTTCTCGGCTGCTAGTCCTCTTCTCCTAGGTGGGGATAATTGCAAGTATTCAAAAGGTGAAGAATTGCTTCTGGTATGTATTCTTCTCATAAGAAGAAATACACTGATTCTACTAAACCAAAGCTTAGAGTCACCAGATGTGTAGGTTTAAACCTCTTACAGGTCTAGAAAACACTAGTTGCACATCAAAACTAGCAATGAACGGTAGTGTTTGAACTTGTTATTTTAATTCTTGGTCCCACCGAGCATGCCAAAAACAGTTATCACCCAGATTTGCACCCTTTCTATAGTTGTAAAACCTTAGTAATCTGGGGTAACATGGGAATGATCTCAAAGTGTGGGACCTTGCAAGTTGAGATCAAACCTGTAGAAAAGGCTGGTTCCTCTTTCTAAATCTATTACTTAGAGCAATGCATCTAAACCTAGTTCTGATATTTGTAGGAGAAAAGAGTTAGAAGGAAACTGAAATGGAAAGGTGTGATGCACCAGATTTAGTGAGTGATGGTGATCTTGGTGTAGGCACAACAATGATTTCAATGATGGAGGAGATTCACACAGACTTATGATTGATTGAGGCTTCGGTATGAAGGTTCAACCTGCAAAGGAGCCATTTTGCTCACATAACAGATAGTAACTTCAATTAAAACATAGAAATCTAGACACAAGAGAGGCAAGAAGTCATGCATATGTTAATCACGAAGGCCAAAGACCATTACAATACAAAATGTTCAGTAGTAGAAGAGATCTGATTACAGAAAATTCAGTAGGATAACAGCCCTAATAAAACCATCCCCCCTTTAAAAAATGAGGTCACCTTCCTTTTATAGGTCGGACCCCTGCGCAGAAAAGCATGGAGTCACTGCTCCATGAATCCAAGGTCATTAATGCCAGAACAAGGGAGCATGGGCAGAGGCGTGGTGAAGGGACAGGGACCATGCCGCTGCCAGGACCAAAACCATAGAAAATGGCTGCCAGAAAGCAAGATAGGACAGGGCATTGAAGAAGAAACCCCCAAAGTCACCACCCAACACATGAAGATTGGCCCTGCAAGACATAGAGCCCATGCACATTGATGAGTGGAGCCATATGCCATGAATGCACCTGCAAGAATCACCAACCGGAGCTACTGAGAAAAGAACAGCCTCAATAAATGCCAAAATGACTGTTGAGACGTCTTATCAGCTGAGCATGCAAAGCCAGATCTGATGTATTGAAAGTGGAAGAAAACCCCCAAAAAGCCTGCCAAAAGAAATACGAGGTGAAAACAAGCATCTTTGCCTTTTGAAGCATGTTGAAATTTTTCAGGATACAGAAGATACATGCAATCAAAGTTGCAGTCAACTGTGTGTATATATGGCTTTGCATATCTGCTTGTATCAGCCTTTGAAACCTCCTCTGAAACTGCCTTTGCATATGCAAAGCACTTTGTATACGACCTCTTGCATATTGGCTTTGTATATCTGATTGTATGTTTAAATATACAATTGCAAATATACAAACACATGTATATACAATGTGCGGACCCCAACACTGAATTTGGTGAATTTGACTTTACAGTCAGGTCTGCCTTGTATATTTCTTTTTTGTACATTTCATTTGTATATCACAAGATACAATGCACCCAATACACAAGCCGCAGACCTGAACCATTTTATCAACTAGATTGGAGAAATTTGAAATCCGGGCCTTGTATCTTTGATCTCTTATATATTGGGATATACAATGCCATATGGATGCAAGTTGCGGACCTGAAACCATTATGAAGGATATTGCAATCACCATCGGGTCCGAGCCATGCATGTTCCTCTTTGTATATTACCAATGTATGTTGCATATACAATGCGAACATACAAGCAAATATACATACAAACTACAGAATTCTGCCCTTTATCAACTAGAATGTATGTTTATTTCAGATTTGGCTTGTATATCAGGAATGCATATTTGATTGTATGTGCATCTGTTGCTTGTATGTAGCTCTTGTATGTCCCTCCTTTGTACCGCATATACAAACTGATTTGTATATGACCTTGTATGTTGTCGATATACAAGGGTTTTTGTATGCATTTCTTTGTATGTGCCCAATGTATGTTTTGCTTGTATGTCCAAACATACAATCGTAAATATACATTTGGTGGACCCCACCCTTTGCATCTCCTCGTATGTTTTTTGCCTTTTGTATATGCATCGGGCATTGTATCTCGCCTTTGTATCCTTGGTGAAAGTCCTTTGTATGTTCTATTGATGTACATTGCAAATGTACATTGGCCTTTGTATGTCCACCTCGCCTGCGACCTTCTTTACATATCGGCGATGTGTATGCATATACAAACAACTGTAGCCGATGCACAACCCTTTCATATTGGCCTTGTATGTTTTTTCGATTGCATCTAGGCCTCTGCATATTAAGAATGTATGTTTGACCCCTTGTATATCGGCATTGTATATTCAAACATACAGGGCGAAATATACAAGTAACTGTTTCCTTCGCATATTTCGTTTGCATATGCCAACATACAATGGCGAATGTATATGCAAATATACATTAAAAAATACATATTGAAATACAAGCATGAAACCAAGAAATCTCAGTGATAGAAAATACTTGAAGCTAAAAGATTTCTACATTTTTCTAGGTATTTTGCAAAGACTCTCTAGGTGAGATTTTTTGGGATTTTTGGCAAAGCATAGCATGAGTAATTGAAGAATTTGAGCTTTCTCTCCTTCCATTTAGGCTTTCTCTGGTTAGATTTCTTCGATAGGAGGGAAATAGGAATATTTTGGGGCTAGGCAAAATATGACAACAGTTATACCTCCTATCAGGATATCTAGACCTATCATTGTTGTTTCCATATCCTCTATCAGGATATCCTTTGTTTTGGTTCTAATTTGACTAAGTAGAAATTTTGACTCCTCATTGAGTAACTTCAATGGTTAATTTCCTTAACTGAACATATATTTCCTTAATGGCATCCTTTTCTTCATGCACTTTGGCTACTATGTTGTCTTGTTGAGGCTGGAAGAAAGACCTGCCATTACTATTTTGTGCAAAATCCTGAGGTACATGTCTAGGATGAGGTATAATTTGACCATTACCATGAGGAGACATGATACTGAATGAAGGCACTTGCAACAAACTAGGAATTATAGCTAGAGGTATCAAGGATTCATTAACTTGTCCTTGATTAGGATATGCAGGATATCCTAAATTAGGAGTAAAACTAGGTGTCAATTGCTGATTAACTTTGATAGCCTCTTCAAAAGCACCTGCTAAGGAGGTGATGGCAGGATGTGTTCTCCTAATGAACATGGATGTCAAAGGATCTAAGGCTGAGTAGTAAATTGACATGGATACCTCATCACCTACATTATAACGAGAAACTAACTTGGAGTACATCTTTTGGAACTTAGCATTAAAGTTGGAAATTAACTCTCCCTCAGCTCTCTTTATTGTAGCAAAGAGGTGATATGTCATAGCTGGATCTACAGGTATTTTGAATCTTCCTAGGAAAAATTTCTTCATGGCATCCCAAGTAGCTATGGAAGACCAAGTGAGACTGATGTACCAGTTGTATGCTTCCTCTCCTAGCAAATAAGGAAACAACCTACACACAATGTCCGAGCATACTCTATCCGAGCCCTAAAATAGGCTTCCTTGTAAGTTTGGATGTGATCTTCTGCATCCTGATAAGGGTGATACTTCAGACAAATCTTGTCAAGATTTTTAGACAAAGGATGATAAGATGCAAAGAGAAGTGGTGATTCAACTACAAAGAAAGACATTGCAAGAGGCGCTGGAGGTACTATTGGAGATACTGGAGGTGTTATAACAAGTATCACTAGAGATGCTGGTGAACTAGGACTAGGACTGTGATGGATATTTGTTGTACGAGATCTAAATCTAAAAATTGGTAATTCTTCTAGAGGTCCAGTGGATCTCGACTTGGTATTAGGTCTGCGAGCCAAAGCTTCACAACTTAAAGTAAACTTTGCTATTCTAACACGAGCTTTGCAAAGACACATGTGTTTACTTGTCTAGACTAGATATTTATGAATGGATGTCTAGGACAATAGGATATTTGCAGGATATTTGTAGAAAATGTAAATATCAACTCAAATTTACAAATTTTAGACAACTGACTGCAAAGATCAAGATGAAAGATCACAATAATAAGGTATTTACAGACAGATTCCTCAAATTGCCAAAGACAAGTGGAATCTTTACACGAATACTCCAGATTTAACGCATTCTTAAGAAATTTGAAAATACCTTCACCTAAGCACGAGAAATGATACCTAGGTGACAAATCCTTTCAAATTAGTTTTATGGCCATCTTCTAGTGCCAATGCTGTTGATGTTGATTGTTAGGCAAAACAACATGAAATAAAAGTTATACAACAACCTTTATTTATCCTGAAAGATACGATAAACTCAAAATGAATTTATGATCCCAAGTCTCTGTGCATTAGTTCATAATGATCTAATGTTACTTAGAGGTTGATGTGTGTTGTTATCCATTTAGGGGCCTTACACTTGATCTTGGATTTATAATCTGCTATCCAGATGTTTCTCTATTTCACCTACTCTGTGGATTCTCAACAAATGGTATCAAATCTTACAATATTTAGCCAATTTATACAAATATTCTTGTAAGTTTGATCAATTCTTTTGTCTATCATTTTGATTAAGATGACTCATGATTATTTTGATTAGTTCTTCTAAAGCTATCTTCAATTTACTCAAATTAAACTAATCTCTGCTTAATTTCACTTCGACACTATAAATTTCTTCAAATAATGTGTCTATAAGCATGTATTTCTATTATTCCTATCATTATTAGTGTTCATTTGCATGATATTTACTATTCTATATGTGCTTTGTCTAAATATGCCCAGGATCTTCATATATTTATGAATATCAGCATATTATATGATGATCTGCTAACTATTTTCTGTGCATTTGCAGTTATGGTTATGATTCAAATGAAATATAAAGAAATTGAAGCTAAATCTAAATTTACTAAAATGAATGAGTCTTTGACAGTTGGTCCACATACATACTTTAACACTTCATAAAACATAGATGAAATCAAACCATGTGTTGCTTGGTAACTCCACAACTTCACACAACAGATGCTAATCTTCAAAGGTGATGGAATGACAAAAATATTCACTAATCAACATGCACTCCAAGGGACACAACATATAGCAGTGAAATATCCAGATGACATTCACAAAGATTACATAGAATTTACGATGAGTTACATAATCTGTATCTCTATTTTATTCAGTATTCAAAATATGCACATCTACAATCAGGGCTTAAATTTGACAATTGACCTTGCCTGCCAAGCAATTTTTTTATGACAATTATCTATTCAATGTTGCCTTTTAAATACTATGACTATCTTAGTATAAGTAGATTATATAAAAATCAGATATATATATCATCATAATCCTATGTAAATTTTGACAGTTTGTCCAAAATCTTTCCTTTCATATGACACAGTCTTTTTAAAATTTTGATTGTATTTTACAAAAAAAATGGCTAAATACAGCTATACAACTGTCAAATTTAAGCCCTGTCTACAATCAGTCTTGAGAAAGAATCTTGACATTTCAACAACTCAATCTCTGATAATCCTACAACTAAGATTCTCCATCCTTTTATAGAGCAAGGATGAGAATCAATTACAAAAGATCATGTTGGAACCCTCAAATTTTGCAAATTTGAAGTGACTATCTCTTCTTAATATGTCGACAAAGGCTAGGTCAGCATGCTGCTCAATCTACCCTGGAGCCCACCTTTGCTGATTAAAATCTTGCAAATCTGTATGGTAAGAAATTTGTTGGCACATATGGTAACATGCCTATTTAGTTTTGTGCTTCTGGGATGAGTTTTGATGGGCTATTTAATACTTTTCTAACTATGACCGACCTAGATTTGGTGTTTTGGAAAGTTTGAAATCTCACAATTCTGAGGGTGACCCATTTCTCGCTTTGGTCCAAAACATCTCTAGTTCTAGTTTCATCAAAATTAAAAATCATATGATGCATTATTTTAATGCATTTCAGTTGCGGCAAAGGCATCTAGCAGGCAATTTACAAAGGAGGTCCCTAAAATCATTCAGCGACGCAAATTTTGAGGAAATGGGTTTGCTCTAAATAATTAATAATAGCCCTATGCAAATTTTCATGACCCTCCAATACCTTGTTTGCCCGTAGTGGAAATGCACTATTTGCATGGGAGAGGAAATTAGATATTTGCCATTTGCCTAAAGTTGAAAAGTGAAATTTTAAAATTATTTTTGGGTAAAAATAATATTTTAATGAGAAAATGTTTCATTATAAACATTAGTTTACAATGTTCATACTTTATAAAAGGCAAATAAATATGATTTTAGGCCATTTCGTATGATCACACGACCATTTCAACCTTCCTCCTTCTACCGTGTGATGGTGCGAAATGGCATTTTTTGAGCAGTTTTTGACCTGCACTCTTCTCTGTAGCAAGGTAGAGGTATTTTCTTCTCCTCGGAGGTATTTTTGGAGGTCTTCTGGGCTGGATTCAAGTAGAGTTTTGCCTGATGGAGTTGCTTCTCACGTTTTTTGCTTTCTGACACATTTTTGGGGATGTTTTGGAGCTCAAATTTGTTGGTTCATGGTTTAAATTCGTCCCCTGACCATTCCCAATGCTTGGGTAGGGATTTTAAGCATGTTTATGATGAATTTCAGGTGCCTATAGCCATAAAAATGCCCCTGCATCAAGAAAAACGACCCAACAATGAATGAATTGAGCAAAATTGAATTGGAGGCTACTGAATCTTGTTCTTTGTCATCTCAAAAGCTGAGAGAAATCAAAGAAGAGCTTGAAGAGAGGCCACACAGTCCCATATCGTGACATTGCATGGGCTTGTTGACTGCTCCCCTGAAGCTGTGCGACGATGTGAAAAGCAGAGATGTTCGACAACAGCCAAAATATGGACAAAGTCAAAAGGGGGAAACAAATATTAAAAATATTTTGCTCCATATTTTATATTATATTTTGCTTTCTCTTGATTTAAATATAATTTGATAATTTCCCTAGGCTCATTGGCAGCAACTTGCAATGAAAAACTCACCTAACTGCCAAGATGTAATAAATTTTTAGGGCAACATGCTCTTGTTTCTATAAGAGAGCATGTTGTTCCACTTTGTAAGGGGATTTTCTGGACTTTGGATACAAGGTATCCACACTTTGGGAAGCATTTTCTGTTGTAGACTTAGCTCTTGTGTCTGGGTGCAGAGGTATTTTCTGTTTTGTAAATTTATAAACTTCTGAATGACAATGTTCTTCCCAGATTGAGATATATGAAAAATACTTTATGTGTGTGTTATTTATGACTATCTCCTTGGGTGTTAGCAATTTTCTTTTGAACAAAGTTACCAAGGGTTTCTAAGTTCCTCAATGTACACTTACTATGTTGCATATCTAATTTTCTGCATCTATTCAAGGAGTAGATTAAAATTGCTTTAGATCAGATATGGGGGAAAGTGTGTAATATCAAGAGATTAGTAAAATATGGTCATAGATAATACCTTTTCTTGGACATGTTACTATAAGGTAGTAATATTTTATTTTGATTCCTCTGGATATGAAGTTTTGTTGTCATGAGGGAACATTTATAGTGATGGTTTTGACTCTGTTGTCCTGATAAAGTACCGGTCTAGGATATGTTTTCCCAAAGGGTCTAGGAAATCATTACTTTTAAAGACAAATCATTTGAATCAAACTATTTTATGTTTAATTTTGTTTTAGGTTAGGGTCTTACATGTTCTCTAATGTAAATAAGTTAGATAATCCAAGAACATTGCCAATCTAGGGTTAATCTCATAAATCTTGGTGCATACATGAGAACATTCTTCCTGGTGTTGAAAAGCTATATTTATGGATTATGAATGAGGGATAGCCCCTAGGTGCGGTAGAACCTGAAGTGAAGGGGAGATAAGAGACAATGTCCCACTCTGTTGGCTAAGTCTTCCATGGAACTTGAGCATAAGAAGTGACAAATCTTTAGAGTCTAATGTGTGCAGGTTTGGGAACCAACAGATCCAACAATCAATGGTTCCCCTTACTTTGACTGAGTCAACCTACAAAATATGTGACACAAGTTGCCAGTTAGCAACCATCTGGTAAGATACAGCTGGCACTCTAGAATATTCTAGGATCTTTTGATTTAGTCAATCAAACTGTAAGTATTAACATGACAAAAATAATATCCTGGATGACACCTGTTGCAACATCCTCCTTATTCAGGTGATGCCTCCTCATGTAGTAACTTCCCAGTGTTTAACCTCTTGTAAGAGTCATATGCCTGTACAAAAGTATCTACCTAAAATTTGTTGATTGTCTAAGCTCTCAACTTAGCATATTTTAGTGCTTTTATCTGCTCATCCAAGGATCCCAGCATGGATGTCCTCCTATCTGCTTCTTTATCATATGTCTTTACTTTCACATTCAACTCAGACATTTCATCCATGACATTTTCTATAAAAAGCCCAATTAGATCTTCTGCCACTTCTTTAAATTTATCCTTGAATATTTAGATGGCATCATCTATCTATGGTATTGCTTCCTCAGTTATTGCATCTTCTAAAAGTTCTTCCAATACCTTCATCTCATCGGCTAATAAGTCATGGATCCTAGTTTGAGTATCTCTCACTTTGTTCATACTAGCCTTTAATACATCCAATTCATAATTCATTTTAGTTATCTAGGTATCCATGAGTGGTAGAGTTAATTGGGTGACAATTCTATGTTTCAATAACTATTCATCTGTCATCCCCCTGGCTTGTTTGAGTCTTACCATTGCATAATTGCATTTCTGTATCCTTTGAGTGAATTCACTCTTCAAAGAATTAATGTTGTTCTTCAAGTTGAACAATGTGTCACAATTGGACTTGGAAGTCCTCATTAGCTTTTCTCCAGATGTCATGAATCTTATGAACCATCTGTCCATAATATGACGTTGATGCTTTTGCACATCTAGACTAGCTATTTCTTCTTCACTTATTAATGTTAATGTAGCAAGTTTCTCTGTAGCCTGTAGGGTGGATGCCAAGCTATTTGGCTTCACCAATTCCTATATGAATTGTTGTAATTGGGCATTTTTCTCCTTAATCTCTTTCTTTCTGACTTTAAGCTTCTTTATTTTTTCCACTACTACCTCAATGCTCTCAATATGTTCTTGTATTTCTTGTTCTGTGGTGACATGACCTAAGTCAATATGTGTCACCTAAAATTCCTCTGGCCTAATTTCTCCCTTGGGAACAACAACTTGGGCTGTCCTCTTTCCTGTCTTTGGATCTCTCTTGATAGTGGAGACTATCCTAGCTCTCCTTTTAGCTTTAGATGGATCAAGAGTAAATAGGGACTTAAAATCAAAAGGTACTTGATGCTCTTTTGCTTAGCCTACCTCTGATGAAATCAATGACAATGCATCTGATTGTGATCCTCCTTGATCTAGTTGTTCAATTTGAGCATCTTGTATTCCTTTTTCTTTGTTGATCTCCTCATTGACACCAAGATCTTGCACATTTTCTTGTTGTCTTTGATCTTGATCTTGTTGTTGTTCTGGAGGAGGCTAATTATCTTGTGCTTCTAGAACCTTGTCATCCTTAGGCTCTGGTCTTCTATTTTCTTGATCATCATGATGATGCTCTTGTTCATCAGTCTTATCCCCTGTAGTGACAAGTGATTCAGACACACTCTCTTGTTTAAGCTTATCCATCAGGATATCATGTTTTGCTATTTGTTCTTGTGTACCTTTACCTTCAGGGATATCTGAGTGTGCCTCATCTGCTTGAGCATCATTATTTTTGTCATCCATCTCCATAGCGATATTCTCTTCTTGATTCTAGCTATCTTTAATAGCCTCTTCTTCAATGTTTCCCTTTCTAGGCACATAGGTCAAATATTTTCAATCAAAGTATTTAGAGGTCCCATATGTACCTTTACTTTAGGGGATTCCTCTCTTTCTATTCTTTTATCATGTGACCTTACTGCTGCCTCACCTTTACTTGTAGCTTCTGTATGTTTTCAGCATGGGCTCAATAGGATAGTTGGTAATATCTTTTACCACTTCATCTTCTGTAAGGTTGATGGTTTGACTGAGTGAGAGAGCTTTTGTGGCTTCTTCTTCTTGAGATTTATTCTTGGCTTCCTATGCCATCTCAGTTTTTACTTTAACTATTGTTTCTACTGGAATGTCATGTTGTATAACTCTAACCACACATATAGATTGATCACCTGATCTTGATGCTAATGCTGGTGGTGGTGAAATAGTACCTCTAATGTGAGGTCCCTGATATCTACTTTGCTTGGGCACCTTGACACCCTGCAACACATCACTTCTTCACTTCTTTATCAATGTCTCAAGAGGCATCCTATCTTCGTCATTATCACTATCCTCCTCCCCTACAATATTCTATAATGTACTTTGCTCATGATATTTTTGGAGCTCCTCATGTGTTGTTGGTACTTGGGTTGTAGGTACATGAATCACCTTAAGCACCGGTCTTGTAGGAGGTGAAAATGGTTGGTATACTAGGGATACTCCTTCAGAGGTAATCTCTTCTGCTACTCCAAATGAACTGGATTCAAGTAGTTTTGTCTCAAGGATTTGTCTTTTCCTTACAAGGAAATCATCATATCCCTATTCTTCTCTTTCTTTTCTCTTCCCCTTTCTATCACTTATGAATGCCACACCTTTTTCTTTAAGCTCATTGATCTTTTTGGCAACCCAGTTCTTTGTCCTAGCCATAGCTTTGGCAATGAGGACATCTATTGAAGTCTCTTCCTTCTGTGTTAGATCTGGGGCATAAATGGTATCATTGTATATCTCCTATTCCTCATATTCAGGATCCATGAGGTTATCATCATCCTTTTTGATCTATGGGGGCACTTTCAGCTGCCCTATTGTCCTCATCTGATCCAGTGTTAACCTTTGATATTCTCTTCTTCTCACCTCATGTTCATCATCTCAATATGCCCAATAATCCTTGAGGTGTATAGTATGTTTATACTTCTTATTGAACCTCTGTTCGATCCTATGGTAAGGATCATAATCTCTGGTGAGAGGAAACAACTTTAGATTCAAACTTTTCAACTCTGCTTCAGCTTTCCTAGCATTTTCTATGGCTCCCACCAGAAACCAATTTATGTCAATGGGAAATTTCCTATAGGTTTTCCCTTCCTTCATCTTGGACATTTTTAATGTAGGTAGTTGTTGCCTCATCATTTCCATTAGTACCACCTTATCTGAATGGTTTCTTGGCAGCATATACAGTTTCCCAATGTAACCTTCCATTCAGATGTATCAATAAGTTTTGGCTTGGATGAACTGGAAGAGCCATATTCACTAATTGCCTTTGTAGCACCTTTGGAAACCATTTAGATCTATCTCCTTCCATGAGCCAGACTAGGTACATCAGGAAGCAATCATTAATCATTTTGTAATGTTGAAGTGATGATCTTCTCTCCAACTAGGGATAGTGTTCCCAGGGAGTCTTCTCATTGGGTATTTTACCCATCCTTCCTATAGTGCATAGGCCATCAAATGTGCCTATTGTTGCACAAGAGTATACTAAGTAAGATGTCATTCTAAAGATCATCCCCTTACCTTCCTTCCACTTGACCATCTGGTCATGTATTGTGTCACTGATTATTTTGGCCCACTGGACCTTTGCTTTATCCTATTCATATTCAACAACCATCCTTACCAGTCCAAACATGCACGGCTCAAATGTTCCACAATTTATCAAGGCTTTCATCCTACTGAGCATGAATATTATGTATTGAACTTCCTCGTTGACATCAAACTTATACAAGTGTTGTGCCATTTTGGCAGTTGCTTTGGCTATATTATCTAGACTTCTCCATCCTTGGAGGATTACTTTTCTATAGTCCTTATTGTTTGCATCAAATTCCTCTGCTAGTTCCTCTAGGTCTGGCACATAAATGGGTTGAGAAACTAGCAAATGGAATACTTCAGTTATACCCTCCACAAATAAATCTACATACTGTTTAGGGGAAAGTTGGATTTGTTAATATTCTAATGTTTAGATGTTTAAATCCTCCTTTCCACCTTACATTCAAGGATCTAGGGTCGAGTGACGAGCACTATCATACCTTAGGTCACTTGCAGATGTAAGGAAACTTGGATTAGGGAATTTAATTATTAATTTTCCTTCTTTTATGTCCAATTAACCATTAAAACCCTAATTATGCAAATACGACAACAAATTGATGAAAGATAGAAAAAGCTCTTACAGACAGTAATAAAATAGCAAATCACATAATACCTATTTTCAGGGTTTCAAAGCGGAAAAGTCAGGGACACTGGAGCGGGTGCCCAAGTCCAAGGTACCTACTTTTTCATAGAATCTAGATCGCCTTCCGACACTGATCAACCCTGTAACTTTTGTTTTCGGAGATCTGTCTATTGAGGACACTAGAGTGAGCATCCAAGTTCTAGAAGTGCTCCTGTGTCTGACTTTTCTTCAAATCCTAAATCCTTGATGCCTGCCAATCCTTCCTGCAACTCTACTTTTCCCAAATGCGACACTTATAACCTGCAATCACAAGACTTGGTTTGGAGGTTGTTGTGTTTAGAGGCTTGCCTCAGTCAAGCCCCAGAGGACACTTAAGTCTCTGAACACCATTTTTAGATAAAGAGTGCATGCCCTTGTGAGGCAGAGGCAAAAACCAAAGGAATCAATGATGAAAACACAATATTATGTCACCTTGTAGTGAAGTTCTCATGGGAGGAAGATGCTCTTCATGTAATGAGGAAATTGATGCTCAAATATGCAAATATCAACACATAAAATACTCAAGTCTGCTCTTGTAACACAATAGAAAGCCTTGAATCACCTTGAGAACACTTGAACATCACAATTGCCATCTAATTGAAATCTAGTTTACAAATAAATGCCTAAGCATGCTTATATATGCAACTACAAGCACTCCCGCCAAGATTTTAAAAAATCAAATCTTACCGTGTCGGCAAAATAACCAAATAACGGTTATAAACCGACACCTAGAAATTAGGGCTGCCCCAAAATAGGGCAGGAATAGGGTGCAGGCACCCAAGTCCTCCCCCCTATTTTGGGCAGGGTACAACTCAAGGGGTCCACCTAGGTCCAATTTTCCATGGAACCTAGGTCTCATTCCATCAGGATGCCAAAATATGAACTAAAATGTCATAAATGCATTCTAAAAACCCGGGAGCTAAACCTTATGAGGGAAAAGCCCCCAAGGGGACATTTTCCAACATTACATTTAGCCCCCACTTTAATGTATGTATAAACACAAGGCCAATACATGTATTAAAGTAAGGTCACAAACACAGTAAACACACCAAGCATGGAGAAGACATGCCAATCACATAGAAGACAGTAACAGGCATGCAAAACATGGAGAAGACAGTTACAGTCATGCAGAACATAGAGAATATAGTCAATGCATAGAAGACACATTAATGCATGGAAGATAGAAATGATCTCCTTTCTTTTTTTTTCTCATATATATGAAATAGAAATGCAAGTATTGGAAAGTAAACAAACCTCCCATAATATAGGATACACTACCTTAAGGCGTAGGTCTTTGTATATATGGGGCAACACACACACAAAGCATACAAAACCTCCCAAAATACAAAAAGCACTACTCGAGGGCATTGGTCTTTGCATATGGGGCAACAAACATACCACACAAAACAAGCACATCAGAACACACACACTTGAAGACACGGAGAAAACAGGGTAGACAAGTGATGGAGTGTACCTATTTCTAGGTCCAACACCATCTCAGGCACATTATAGGCACACACCGACAATTGGGCTTCCCCACAACAATTTCCAAAGACATGCTTAAGGGTTGAGTTAATCACAGAACCGCTCCCCACCTCTACAGAGGACTTTTGAAAATGACAAGATGATGCAATTTGCTCTAAGAAATACACCATCCCCACCTCTATAGAGGGCTTAAGAAAAAGGATATATGCGATACCCCACCTCCACAGAGGGCTTACATGATTGATTGATTGATTGCAAACAAGCTCAGGATGCACGATGCACTACTCTTGGGCACAAGTCTCTGCATCTGAGGTTAAACACATTGCTAACATCTATAACTAACAGCTTACCTTATATATGCCCCCACCTTAAGGTGGTTGATATTAGTTATCGACATCAAGCACATTAAGGTAGGAAGAAAATACACAAGGGAACACTAACTTTCGCAAAGCCCATGCCCCCCAGAGGTGACATGTATTTTACGATCACCAAATGTTCTCACAAATACATCCTTGCAAGAAACATGTTAGTGTCTACAACATCATGATAAACAACAACATCAATGCATATGATTAACCACACAAAGAGCCAAAGTTATACAATGAATTCAGAGTTTGAGGATAACCATGGGGCTATATCACGAAGCTCTCTAAATCAAGTACCACCAAGGCCAGATTCAAAGGCAAACAAAAGGTGCATAGAGCAGAAGTATTGTTAAGGTTTGTAAATGTGATAGAGCATCATGAAATTCACGTAGAAAGCACAGGTGCTTCCACTAGCCAAGCGTCGGATAAGATATACAACCCCATCGTCATATTAGGAACTAAGTCCATTTTTTTATTGCTCTTGAAAGGGACACTAGGTCCACATCAGTATAAATGTTTGTCGTCATCCACCTGCTAGGTTGAAACATTAGAGAAGGGAAACAATAAATAAGAGAGGGGAAACAAGTGTCTTAGGGAAAGTCATGTGGGAGGGTGCCCCTAGGTCACCAACCACGATGCTATGTCCATAAAACACAACACACAACAATGAAATCAGAGAGAGGCAATTTAGAAGAATGATGATACAAATAGAAGAAGGCCACAACAGAGGTGGTCTCCTAGTATCTCGAACCTTACAAGAGAATTTGAGGTCATCCCAGGAGGCCTAAACAACATATAACACATCACAGGGGAAGCAAATTACGGTAGAGATAAAGGGTTAGAAATACTTACCTATTAGGGTACCACCATTAAGAACCTTCACATCTAGCATATCTATCATGCTATTTTGATCTTGTTGAATTAAGTGTAGGATGACGAGAGACTTTCTTTTCTTTAAAAGGATTATATCCAATGCCGCTTGAGTAATGTGTTGAAGCAAATTCTATAGGTACTCGGATCCCTTGTTGATTTACACCACATCCCTTACCTTCATATTCACAAGTGTTATAAAGGATTTTAAATCCTCGACCATAAAGGGATGTCATTTCCAACGTAGAAGAAGGTGAAACCTCATAGGTGTCATAATTTGTAGTGGAAGTGAGAGTATTGTAGACACCCAAAATTGTCCCAACTTTTTCCATGTCTAGCAACACCTTGTCAAAAACATTATCCTAGACATCTTGTAGCATTTTGTCCTAATTTCCCTAATCCATTAAGCTAATTAATTAAATAAATTTTATTTATTTAATTAATTTCCCAATCATATCATAATCCCACTATCCAATTAATTAAATAAATTTTATTTATTTAATTAATATCCAACTCATATCCCAACTAATTCAAATATTTTATTTGAATTAAGTTCTCATTATAAGCTGACTTTCTAATTAATTAAATAAATTTTATTTATTTAATTAATTTATCTTATCATTTAGCCAACATGTGTGCCTCTTTCATTTAAAAAGATAAGTGGTACTACAGCCTTTTATTTAATATCTTTCATATGTAGTACTTTTTATGTACACAAGCACACATGAGCCCTATTCTCCTTGACACTTGTCAAATGACTACAACTCCCTTGAAGAGTGGGATAACCAAATCAATCATAGCTGTCCACATCAATCATTTAACTTTTTAATCTCAACCATCCATTTGAACCAAGTCTTTCCTATAAATCAAACCCTTTATAACCCATTAGCATGCATTGAGCCTCAAGTACCCTTATTCTGCCAAATTTCCTAAAATGTATTGATCCTCAAGTATCCACATGCTATTGAAATAGCATTAGATCCTTTGCATCCTTCATCTATCATTCATTCTAGCATCTTCATCTTAATGTTATGCTACAGAAGTCAGCACCCAACATTCTTCCAACAATAATCCTTCAAAATCTTGCATGCTCATGCGAGGTGGAGAAGAGCAATGGAGATAAATTGAGCATAGCGTGGAGATTAGTTTGCATTTACATTTGTTATTTTGATTTTCATGTTGTCTTGTGCTTCATTGTGCATTGCTAGGGTTTTTTATCATTGATGTTTATTCATTTGCCCTGATTTGCAATTTTACCCTAACTACATTTGGCACACCCGGTGGGGCTCACTTCGCTTGATCTTTTTTACAAGTTTTTGTAGTAAAAATTTGCATTCATATAACCCCCATTGTTGAGTTTTGCAGGTTTAATTAACTTTTTGTTGCAGATCCGTTGTTTTTTTGACAAAACCCTAGGTTTTAAAGATTTCATCATATCTTCCAAACGGCTATGAATTTTTCTACAATATTTTAGCAGAAGTTTGTCCATGATATAAGGAAGCTACAGCAGAAAAAATTTGGGTTTATCACAATTTTTGCAGGATTTATCATGTTTTTATGTTATTTCATAAAATCACAATTTTGGACGCAAATTAGTGAATGTTTCAAAAAAATTTATATTTCTGGAAAGCTCTTGAAATTCTAATGGGGGTCTATGTTTTATAGATTTAATTTGGAACTCATTTATAGTGTGAAACAAATAGATCTTTGTTGACTATACATTTTTCATAAATCCGCATTTTTGGGCGTAAATCAGGGAATTTCTCTGATTTCTTTACATTTTCGGAAAGATCTCTAAAAATTAATAGGGGTCTCTTCTTTGCTTTTTTAATTTTTGAACCAAAAATATATCAACATAATCAAATATAATTCGGCTATGCATCTAAAATTACAATTTTCCTTGCCTGATGAGCCTATTTTTTATGCCTGGATTATAATATCATTTTTTTTTATGTTGTAGGTGATCATAAGGATCTGGAGCAATATTGACATCAATCATCTACAACAACTTGGAAAGCGAAAATAATCAGGTGCACTCATTCTAATCTTTCATCTTAATCATTGTTTGAATCACACATTTAGATTTTGGGCATAAAACAAACAATTGTTTGCAAATTCACATCAAAAAATTGGGCTAAAACAAACCATTGTCTTTAATTACATTTGGATTTGGGCTTTAAAACAAACAAGTGCTTGCATTGTCTTCCACACATTAAATTTCTAAGGTTAATGAACCCCATGTGAGTGTGACCAAATAAATGTGTATGCTCTCTCCTCGCATCCTAGCACGAACATGGAGATCAAAAACATTTATTTGTGTTGCTTTTGTTTAGCCTTAGAGAGGCCTGCCTTGGTATCCACCCCAAGGGAATGACCTCAAGTGGTACTTTCATCCGGTCCGCTATAAAAATTAGAGGATAAGGTGAAAGCTAAGTCTAACCGGTATTAGCACTCACCATACAGTGCTAACTCGAAAGGAGGTGTACCTTTGTGTATATTAAAACTCCTAGTAAGGTTAGTTAAAGTCTTAAGTCTCTTGTTGGATGCTCGTGGGGTGCCGGTTCCACGGATTTTCATTAGAACCTCCTTGTGATAGTGGCCTTGTCTTAACTAGGACTTGTTGAAGTGTCTTCACGTGCTTGCTTAACCATCATCACATTCTTCCAAACTAAAACTTTCTTATGTGTCTTGTGTGA
Organism: Cunninghamia lanceolata; assembly: GCA_027924645.1. NCBI lineage: Eukaryota > Viridiplantae > Streptophyta > Pinopsida > Cupressales > Cupressaceae > Cunninghamia > Cunninghamia lanceolata. The sequence goes on along the minus strand of BSBN01001011.1, from coordinate 10,723,731 downwards.
GTGATTCATGTGTGTATATGCATAATCATTTGTTTGAATATTGCCACATCAAGCTCTAAACACCCAAACACATAAAGACAAGTCATCCTACACATCCTTCCAATAACATTCAAACCCAATCACTTTCATCCCTTCATAGCCAAGTCATCCAAACAATCCACATCATCATCTAAATCCCTAAACAACAACTTGCTAAAAGGACTTAAGACAAACACTTGGGTGACAACATGTTTACACCAGAGGACCCAAAAATCAAATTCCATAGATTCCTCCAAAATCTTTATCAAGGATCACAACCCCTAAACCAAGATGCCATTGAAATATTACAATTCTTCATCCAAGAAGCTCAACCCCATGCAAGCCAATCACCTCAACTGCAACACTCCATAGCCCAAGTCCAACACCTTTTAGCCACTAGTCAAGCCCAACAAATACAACAAACCTTAGCCACTCCATACCAACCTAATCCACCTTATAGCCACATGTCATATCCATCCACTTCCTATCAACTTAATCCACCTATCCACCAAGTCAATGCCACATCAACCTATTAACATCTACCTCAACCTTATCCAATCCCTCATGCCACCATTCTAATGCACTACCAAGCCCATCCACAAGGCAATCAAGTGATATTACAAGAACAACATGCAAGTCTAAATAGCCCTTTGTACATAAATCAAGCAGGTCCAAGTACACCTTTTCAACAAGACCATCAAGCACCATTGATAGACCTAAGTCCACCTTTCCAACAAGAACAATATCCAAATCCAAGTGGCCCCTTGTATATAAATCATATGAGTCCAAGTTATCCTATGCAAGATCTAATAACCTTTGGCAAGGGAGATACCAATCTAGAGTGGCCACCACCATCCAATCACATGCCAACAAATGAGCCAACAAGTCATATCCCAACACCATCATGTGATCCCATTCCTAGTCCATTAATCCCTCTACCTTCCAAACCACCAAGCCCTCCATTACCTTCATCACCATGTCATTCTAATCCTTCACCAAAGGATGCAGTTGAGATAGTTTTACAAAGGATGCTTGAAGCAAAACTCATTGAACTTCCTAAAGTCAAACCATGTGAAGAAAGTCCATATGATGAACATGATTATTGTGCATACCATAGGACCAAAGGCCATAATACAAATACATGCCCAATATTTGTCCCAATTGTTTACAAGGTGTACCTACCTACAATAAGAAATCATGCCACATCATCCCAATCCCATGTGTCACACCCATCTAGTCCACATCCTAATCTATCAAACTCCATTATCCTTCCATCTAATCAAAATCCTAGTCCTACGCTTACAACATCATCCTCTATTATTGCTCATCCATTATATTTCCCATCCACTCATACCCTTGCGAAGGATGTGATCCATTGGCTACTAGCTAGGAATAAACTACCCCCATGTCAAACACCCATTCATGAGCCTACCAAAGAACTTCCAAAGGTCATAATCTCATCATGTGGTCCACCTATCCTTGAGCCTATCCAAGAGCCCTCAATTAACATTCTTAGCCCTTCAAGACCATCATGTGACCTACAAGCCATCAACCCTATTCAAGAGTCTCCTATTATGAATCCAAGTCAAGATTCATCATGTTCTCATATTGTTGACCAAGAGCCTATCCAAGATCCTTCCACTTCCATTCAAGCAACCCAAGAGGTATGTCAAGAGTTTAATCTTAAGCATGTGGAAACATTAAGCCCTAGTCCAACTCAAGATCAAATCACTTTTATGCAACCCATCCATAACATGTATCTTGTCCATGATCAAGATGATAGCCATAATGATGCATCTATCCATGAGCCACTTGATCCTATCCATCTCCCAACAACCATTCATGAGAAAGCTATCCAAATTCAACCTATCCATAATATCTACCTTCTTTATGATCAAGATGATACATATAAAGAAGCTATCCATAAGCACCTTGATCCTATCCATAATCCTATATCCATCCATGAGCGAGATATCCAAATTTCTCCTAGTCATCTACCATCTAGCCCTATCCATAATGAGCAAACATCCACTTGTCATGATGAGACACTTGTCCCCCAAGTAAGCATAAAAGATCAAACAAATAACTTGGATCTTAGTGAATACAATGCTAATCAAGATCCTAATGATCCTCATTCCACATCCACCATCGACTCCACTTCAAATCCACCATCATGTCCTATTGGTCTTACCACCCTTATACATGAGTGTTCTTCCTTAGGACAAAAATGACCTTTATCCACTTCATCTTCTCCATCCAATAAGGAACTCAAGTCTAGTGTTCAAACCACATCTAGTCCTATAGTCCATCGCATGCTCCAAAACATGACTACAAAGATAAAGGCCTAGGTCTTTATGAACAAGGTATTTTGGAGCCGACTCATGTCAAGATCTCTCCATGCTCATATGGCCTTGGATACACACCCCAAGGTAAACAAGGCCAAGATGTTGGTAATCCCTTCATGCATCCTAAATCTACCACTTACCATCATATATCCTATCATATACCCAAAACATGTGTAGCCATTCCATCTCCATCATCTTATAAATGTCAAAAGCATGTGACCGTACACCTTCCGCCATCTAATTTGCCTCCACTTTTACCAACTCCAAATATCCCTCCATCCACCTTGCCACCATTGCTTCCAACACCTAACATACATATCATTCATAAATATCCTTACATCCCTAATCATGGCCAACAAAAGCACACATCGTTTAAGCATAAAGCTTCCAATCATTCCATCCACTCCACCCACCCTATGGGATTCAAAAGCAAAAATTTGAGGCCTCTACCTATAAAGCTAAAAATCCTATCAACAAATATCCTAAAGGTCTTCATACCTTAGGACATAAAGAATCAAAATCAAAGCAAAGTACATTCACAAAGCTATCCAAGCCCATACCTCCAAAAGCAAAGCCCAAAAGCAAAATGGTTTGGGTTCCTAAGCAAAAAGCTAGCAAGTCAAATGAGGCATCCTTATCCACCTCTCAAGAATCCCAACCACCTATATCCATCCAAGAGCCTATATCCACCCAAAACTTCCATTCCCTTCAAAAATCCCACCAGCAAAACAAAAGCACTAAACATACTAAATCTATGTGGGTTCCTAAATCACTTCATCAACCATCCCCTAAGAAAACATCTCCATTGCTTCCTACACCACCATCTCATCAAAAGCTTCAATGTTTATCATGGTGTGTGTAACCGTTGGTCATGATTCCCTTCCACTCCACATCATCTCCACATAACTACATCTCCCCATCTTCCATCTATTATCCTACATATCTCCCCCATGCTATCCCTATGGTCCATGCTTTTGCATAAGCCTTTCATCCATCTTCATTCCATAAGCCTATATAAATCCACACCATAAGCCACTAGCCTACCCTACCATGATCCACATCATAATCCATTATCTACCTAATCCATGTTCCATCCATGCAATCCCTTATCAACATCTATGAGCATAACAATATGGTCCATGTGATAACATCCATCTCCAACGGGACTACCAACATTCATATCACTAGACACTTGAGTCCCTCCTATCCATTACCATGGTGAAAACCTGGCAAACAGGTGCCATGTGTAATTGCCAACCCATCTAAAAGCAAAAAAGCAAAAAAAAAAAAGAAGAAAAAAAAAATTAAAAAAAAAAAGTAAAGAGAAAGCCCTTCATCCAATGGTGAAAACCTGGTAAACAGGCACCTTGGATAAGTACCATGATGAAAACCTGGCAAACAGGCGTCATGTGTAGGTTGATCTTCTATGTCACTTAAACCTGCATATCCTCTCATCATCATCCCATATATTTTTCCTCTATCCATACCTTAGCTTCTTTGAAATGATGTTACTCGACATAAAGCTTATCATCTCAAACATCATCTCAAAGAGGGGCAAAATGTAGACACCCAAAATTATTCCAACTTTATCCATGTCTAGCAACACCTTGTCAAAAACATTATCCTAGACATCTTGTAGCATTTTGTCTGAATTTCCCTAATCCATTAAGCCAATTAATTAAATAAATTTTATTTATTTAATTAATTTCCCAATCATATCATAATCCCACTATCCAATTAATTAAATAATTTTTTTTTATTTAATTAATTTATCTTATCATTTAGCCGACATGTGTGCCTCTTTCATTTAAAAAGATAAGTGGTACTACAGCCTTTTATTTAATATCTTTCATATGTAGTACTTTTTTATGTACACAAGCACACATGAGCCCTATTCTCCTTGACACTTGTCAAATGACTACAACTCCCTTGAAGAGTGGGATAACCGAATCAATCCTAGCCGTCCACATCAATCATTTAGCTTTTTAATCTCAACCATCCATTTGAACCAAGCCTTTCCTATAAATCAAACCCTTCATAAGCCATTAGCATGCATTGAGCCTCAAGTACCCTTATTCTGCCAAATTTTCTAAAATGCATTGATCCTCAAGTATCCACATGCTTTTGAAATATCATTAGAGCCTTTGCATCCTTCATCTATCATTCATTCTAGCGTCTTCATCTTAATGTTATGCTGCAGAAGTGAGCACCCAACATTCTTCCAACAATAATCCTTCAAAATCTTGCATGCTCATGCGAGGTGGAGAAGAGCAATGGACATAAATTGAGCATAGCATGGAGATCGGTTTGCATTTACATTTGTTATTTTGATTTTCATGTTGTCTTGTGCTTCATTGTGCATTGCTAGGGTTTTTATCATTGCTATTTATTCATTTGCTCTGATTTGCAATTTTACCCTAACTACAAGTATTATCTTTATTTTCTACCCAGGAAGCTTTGTTTTTCTTAGGTGTTTCATAAGATTGCTTAGGTGAGATCGATGCAACTTTTGATGTGTTGAGGCTATTAATTTTATATTCCCCTATACTGTAAGGATTAAAATCTAATGAACCCCAATCATCACCAACAAATGTATTCGATGGTTTAGAGTCTTGCACAACATTAGTCGTTAATGGATCACCTCGCAATTTGTTTAAGCTTATATGGTTGTGAACAGGTTTTTGCTTTTCAATATGTAAACAGTTATCTGGTTCAGGATCAGTATGAATAGTGTGAATTTTACCTTTGAATATAAATTTGATTGAACGATGTAAAGTGGAAGGAACTGCCCCCAATGCATGAATCCAAGGTCTACCAAGAATCATGTTGTAAGATAAAGAACAAGGCATGACATGAACCAAGGTAGGCACAAGCACAGGTCCTACTTGTATAGGTAGAGTTATAGTGCCCACGGATTGTCATCCAACATTATCAAAGCCACAAATGCTAATGCCATTTGGTGTGATTTGTGACATATCGACCTTGATTTTGTGTAGTAGGTCAATGCTACAAACGTTAAGAGATGATCTAGTGTCGATCATAACCCATTTTACCAATGTTTTGTTTATTGTGACTAAGATTATAAGTGGATCATACTGGTTTTAGATTTCAATTGATGGTAATTCATGTGGTTGAAAGATAATATCCATTTTTATCACATGCATACTATCCAATACGACTGCTACATCATTAGGCTTAGCAGTCGGTGGGACAATTACCTTCTATAAAGCTTCTTGGAGCATTCCATAGTATCTAGGTGATGTTTGTATTAAATCCCAAAGAGAAATCTTAGCCAGAGTAGCATAAAGTTGTTTGGCAATATCATACTCTTGACCACTTTTATGAGTAAGATGAGGTGGTTAAGGGAGCATAGGTTGAGAACATGGAAGAGAGATAGGCACATGTGGTGCTTGGCTACTTTGCTTGTTATTACGGGTGTTATATGTGTGAGCAATCACATTATGGTGTGGTTGTTGTAACACATTTTGAACACCTTGAACCGTAATCACCGGCTTTAAGAAATAAGGTGCATTAGGTGCCCCCCGCATAACCATCTTAGGAATAGTGCTACCAAGACTATTAACAACTATTGAATTAACATTGTTTCCCACTTGATTGCACCCAACATCCATCCCTAAAGTACTTAATGTGAGAGACCTTTTCTCATCCACTAATGCTACATCTTGGCCAGGGAGAGCAATGGGATGAGAGGAAGGTACATCATCACCATCATACTCTATGGTGAAAAAAGGCTTTTCACTCTCATCTTTCTCATGAGTGTTCCTAGAGTTGAATTTGGTTAAATATTCTAATATCAAAGGATGTTCACCCACAAGGATTAAAAATTGGTCAAAATCAAGATCTTTGATAAATGCATGCAAAGATACCATTGAGAAATGACATGAAGGGGCCATTCCAATGTAAGATCAGATTTTGAAAATCTTTTCCAACTTTATGCAAAAGTCTAATGCAAGACTATATGCAAAAAGTGACTTAAATGCTTAGTTTTTCGATACTTTTTCCGATGCAAATGAATGAAACAAAGGGTAGTGTAAGAATTTTTATCAAGGGAATCAAGTTATATGTTTGATATTAGTCTAAAAAAACAATAATATCCTTCTCAACACACTCTTGATGCGATTTTAAGTTAATGCCAAGTTGAAATATAGTGAAAATATGTCAAAATAGGCACTTTTTTCACCAAAACTCAATGCAAAAGAGCATAACAAATGATGTTGTGAGGAAAATGATGATGGAAATAAAATAATATCAATAATAAAATCCACTTGGTGTCAAAATACCCAACACAACACGCTTTTAGTGCCACTTAAGGTAAAACCCTAGTGAAAATATATCAAAATATGCAATTTTTCACAGTTTTTCAATTCCAAGACCTAGGAAAGGAGGCTTTGTAAGGAATTTTAGGAGGTATAGAAAATAATATCAGTCATATCAATCCATAAAATTGATTACAACACGCTTGGAGTGCAAACTAGGTCAAACCCTAGGGCAAAAATAGCCAAAATGTGTAGTTTTTTACCAAATTTTCACTACAAGAGCCTGTTAAAAGGGTGTTGTGAAGATTTTTATGAGGGGAATAAAATTATTACCCTGATAATAGAAAAATAATGCTAAAATACCTTTCACAACACACCTATGGTGCAATTTTGGAGAGTCAATAAGGCCAAATTTAGTGAAAATCGTTGTTTTCGAAGCCCTAGGTTTGAAATCTTGGGAAAAAATGCTATGAAAATATTTTGAAGTCTGATCTATGATGAAATTGACTTAATATCAGATCTGAAAAATGATTTTAAAGCTTTAATATGCAAACTACTCATGCAAATTTAATGAAAATGCATCAAAATTGCTAGTTTTTGTTGAAATTTTCTATGCAAAAATGCAAATATTTTAAATCTAAATGCAAATTTACACTAAAATGCAAGACTACAGCCAAATTTTAATTTTAATAAGCCTCTAAAATTAGTATAAAAATCTAAGAAAAAGATTTTTCCTACTAACCCTAGATTTTGGAATTACTAGGTTATATAAAATTGTCAAAATTTCCACAAAACCCTAGCAATTAAATGATGAAAATGTAATGCAAATTTATGAATTTTTAGATTTTTCTGTAGTTTATATCAGATCTGATGCAAAAATCATGAATTAGGAAAATTTAGAAAGAATTGATGTAATTTAGTAAGCCAAACAATGCATTTTTTTTGTATTTTCCAAATTTTTCAATTTTTTTAAATTTTTCTCAATGCAATAAAATGAATGACTATATGAATGAATGAAATCAATCCAAATCTGAAGACACACACTTAGAAAGTTTTAATTTAACTCCAAAAACATGAGTTCACCAAAATTTTTAGGGGAAAGTTAGATTTGTTAATATTCTAATGTTTAGATGTTTAAATCCTCCTTTCCACCTTACATTCAAGGATCTAGGGTTGAGTGACGAGCACTATCATACCCTAGGTCACTTGTAGATGTAGGGAAACTTAGATTAGGGAATTTAATTATTAATTTTCCTTCTCTTATGTCCAATTAACCATTAAAACCCTAATTATGCAAATACAACAACAAATTGACGAAAGACAGAAAAAGCTCTTGCAGACAGGAATAAAATACCAAATCACAGAATACCTATTTTTAGGGTTCTAAAGCAGAAAAGTTAGGGACACTAGAGAGGGTCCCCAAGTCCAAGGTACCTACTTTTTCATGGAATCCAGACCTCCTTTCGACACTGATTAGCCCTGTAACTTCTATTTTCAGAGATATGTCTGCGAAGGACACTAGAGCCAGGGCCCAAGTCCTGGAAGTGCTCCTATGTATGACTTTTCTTCATATCCTGAATCCTTGATGCCTTCCAATCCTTCTTGCAACTCCACTTTTCCCAAATGTGACACTTGTAACCTGCAATCACAAGACTTGGTATGGGGGTTGTGGTGTTTAGAGGCTCGCCTCAGTCAAGCCCCGGAGGACACTTAAGTCTCTGAACACCATTGTCAGATAAAGAGTGCGTGCCCTTGTGAGGCAAAGGCAAAACCAAAGGAATCAATGATGAAAACACAATATTATGTCACCTTGTAGTGAAGCTCTCAAGGGAGGAAGATGCTCTTCATGCCATGAGGAAATTGATGCTCAAATCTATAAATATCAACAAACAAAACACACAAGTCTGCTCTTGCAACACAATAGAAAGCCTTGAATCACCTTGAGAACACTTGAACATCACAATTACCATCTAATTGAAATCTAGTTTACAAATGAATACCTAAGCATGCTTATATATGTAACTACAAGCACTCCCGCCAAGATTTTAAAAATCAAAACTTACCATGTCGGCAAAATAACCAAAAAACGGTCATAAATTGACACCCAGAAATTAGGGCTACCCCAAATTAGGGCAGGACTAGGGTGTGGGCACCCAAGTCCTCCCCCCTCTTTTGGGTAGGGTACAACTCAAGGGGTCCACCTAGGTCCAATTTTCCATGGAACCTAGGTCTCATTCCATCGGGATGCCAAAATATGAACTAAAATGTCATAAATGCATTCTAAAGACCCAGGAGCTAAACCTTATGAGGGAAAAACCCCCAAGGGGACATTTTTTGACGTTACACATACATTCTTTCTTGTTTTTCTGCCTTCCTTGTCGTGATATCATAGTTTAATGCACACTTGGCCATAAGGTTGAAAGCCTCTGTAGAATAGGGGAAACCAACAACATGATATAAACCTGATGCCACTATATTATTCAGAACGGGGTCATCCTCCCTGGCACCAATTTGATCTCTGAATGCTTCGATATCCATGTTACCACAGTGAGTATCCTCTGTGAATCCTAGCTTGTTGTACACATTACAAGTTCTGGGAAACATAACTGGTTTGAACTCTGCATCTCGCTTGTCCATGCATGGATGCGACATTTTGTCCTGTAAATATATCAGTCTCAAATATAGCATATATTTGTCTATTCAGGGTTAGCACAATATTGATTTTTCATCCTCTAAAATGATAACATGCCTAAATCCTACGAATTGAATTTGAACAATGCATAATCATTATAAATGTTCACCATTTACCCTCTCTTTAATTAATCATGATACAATTTTGTAAAATAACCAAAGGGATAAGGGGTTTTATACATACCTGTGTACACTTCCTTAACCTATTATGAATGCATTGATGACTGAATGGAAGCTCTGGATGAAGTATTCTTCTGCAATTTTGTTCTCCTTGCTTGAGTCTGGTTCGCGAGATAACTCTTAACAGTAGAAATTTAGGGCTCTCAAATGCAATTGTGTCGATTATGTTGATAGAAATCCCCTCTTACCTTAAACAATTCATATTTTTGGGCTTGTTAATGGCGTCAAAGAGATTTGACAGCCTCTTTTAGCAAGATTGCATAGGATCATCACAAGTGTCTATTAGCATGCATTCAAATTTAAATACCTATAGCCAATCGCACTACATTAAATGCAAAAAGCATAGGTATGTGGGAGTGGGTATCCGGCTAAGGAATATCTAGATGAATATCCAAATATGAATATCTGGATGACATCAGCAGGAGGAAGATCTTTCATCGTAACGTTATAAGGTGACGTCATCAGGATAAGGATATTAGAATAAGATTTGGATAATGGGAATACAAAATATCCCTATGGCTTAAGGTCATGATGATGTTAGCATTTGGTGTCCTTTGTATTGCATTGGGATAGGATGATGTCGTTAGGACATGGATGTTAAAATAATGTCCAGATACTAAGTTAAGATTTGGATGATGTAAGTGAGTTTATCATTCTTCATATGGTCGAGATGACATGACGTCATCTGGATGAGGATGTTAAAATAAGGTCAGGATATTAGCAAAGTTAATATCCATGCATTCTAATACTGGATGATGTCAACATGTTTGGGGCTCTTTGTAAAATCAAGATGACATGATGTTATCAAGATAAGGATACTTTGGTCAGGATACTAAGTTAAGATCTAGGCACAGACTAATATCCTACATATGACATTTAACGTGATAAATCTCTTAAATTTGACATCTGAATATTAATTAGCTCTAGGATATTAAGTTAATATCCAGATGACATACAATGTGAATATCTGAATGACCTATTGATCAAACTTTGGTTGACTCTAACTTCTTTATTCTAATGAATTTGAGGGTACTTCAAAAAGAAAACCTACTTAGAGTTTGATACTCTTCCACTTGGTAGGATCTATAGTATGAAATTTGAGGCTTGAAAATATGAGCTTTAACCTAAGGTTTGAATATGTATAGGATGACATCCTATCATGCATATGACATTGATTACTTTTTACCATACCGCCCAAAAGCAAAGGACAAGCAAGCCAAGCAAAAAGTTGGGTCCCTGTTTTGTTAGGAAAAAATGGGGCGTGTTGTGTAACCACACAATAGACAGTCCAAGCTGAGTGTTGACATCAATGACAACCACAACAGTGAAAACCTTAGGTAATATATGTGCAACAAAGTAGACCTCTTCTTCCAAGTCAACATTCACGAAGGCAAATTTAACATCCATCTGATATACCTTGAATCTCCTATGTACTACATAACCAAGAACCATTCTGATTGCTTCCATTCTTGCCACTAGAGAAAATGTCTCCTCATAGTCAACACCTTCAACTTATGAATATCCTTTGCAAACCAAGCTTGCTTTATTTCTGACCACTTCTCCATCTTCATTCAACTTTTTCCTAAAAACCCATTTTGTTCCTAACACATTCTTGTCTACAGGCCTTGGTACCAACTCCCAAGTCTAATTCTTTTATATCTGATTTAGTTCTTCTTCCATGGCTTGTATCCATCCTTCATCCTTGATAGCCTCATTAAAATTCTTAGGTTCTATTGTCAACAACAAAGCAAAGTTTACCTATTCATTTGTTCTTGCAAATCTTCTTCTTGTCTGAACTCCTCATTCTTCTCTCCAATGATATGGTCTTCTGAATGATTTTTTTGAACATACTTGGCATGAGTCATAGTAGTCTTCTCTCGAGTTTCTTCCTTTTCTCCAACTTTTGTAACTTCCTCTGTGCAGGTAGGTTCATCTAACCAACAATCCTCTTGCTCAAATGTATGTTGAGTGATTCTTCATCCACTTTTACATTTTCACTCTCAACTATCTTCCTTAGTCTTTTATTATAACATTTGTAGGCTTTGTTGGTAGTTGAGTATCCAACAAAAATACCTTCATCTACTCTAGAGTCAAACTTTCCCATACCTTCATCATCTCTTCTAATATAGTATTTGCTTCCAAAAACTCTAAAATACTTGACTGTTGTAGGTTTTCCATTCCAAAGCTTATAAGGGGTCTTGGTGTTGTGCTTTCTTACTTGTCCCCTATTGAGAACATAAAATATGGTATGAATTACTTATTTCCAGTATATATTAGGTATTTTAGCTTCACTCAACATTGTCCTGGCCATCTCCTAGACAGTCCTATTCTTTCTCTCTGCAATACCATTCTACTGAGTGGTTCTAGCAGTTGCATAGTGCCTTTTGATTCCATGTCCTCGACAAAACTCTACAAACTCATTTGAAGTGAACTCACCACCTCTATCAGATCTTAAGCACTTATTTCTAGCATTTATTTCATTTTCAACCATATTTTTGAAGATCTTGAATCTACTAAAAGCTTCTAATTTTTCTTTCAAAAAAATAACCCATGTCATTCTAGAGAAATCATCAATGAGCAACATGAAATACCTCTCACCTTGTAGGATTTTTGTCCTAGTTGGTCCACACAGGTCTGTATGAACCAGATCCAAAGGCCTTGTAGTAGAATATTTCTTGGACTTGAAAGTTATCCTTGTTTTCTTCCCAATCTGACATTCCTTGCATATTGTGTTTGTAGGCTTGATGATCTTTGGCATGTCCCTTACTACTTTCATGGAACTAATCTTCACTAGATTACATCAAAGTTGTTGTGCCCCATTCTCTTGTGACATAGCCAAAATTCATTTGTTTGCCCTAACAGACAAGTCCTCTCATTAACCCCTTTCAAATTATACAATTTGCCTTCTATATTAAAACATTCTACCACCATTTTACCAAATTTTTCTCTTCTGATTTCACACCCTTGATCATGAAATGTGAGAGTATATCCTTTGTTGCACATTTGACTCACACTTAGAAGATTATGCTTGAGACCTTCTACATAAAGAACATCATGTGTATGAGACTTTCCATCAATGCTTATAGTGCCTTTTCCAGTAATCTTTGTATAAGAGTTATCTCCAAACCTAACCAATCCACCATTCCACTTACGAAGATTGATAAACTTGCTCTTATCACATGTCATGTGATTTGTACATCCACTGTCTATCACCCAAAGATTGGTTTTTCCTTGAGCATGAAATTTTGTTTGGACAATCATTGAGTTCTCAACTCCATTTTCATTCTCCTTGTCTTGTTTAGTGACGTCAGTTATCTAAGATTCTGAATTTTCAAGACCATTCCTGCAAAACCTTGCTATGTGTCCAAACTTGTTACAAATTTGACATACCACATTGGCATACATAAAAGAAGCAAGAGAATTTCTACTTACAATATTTTTTCTATTTATTTCAGACTTGCATTCCATAGCCTTATGCCCAAATTCATTGCAGATAAAACAATAACCAAAGAAAACATGATTGAACCTGTTTATGGAGAATTGTCTTGCATGAAGAGATCTTCCTTGAGGCAAGATGAGATATGTACACTTTGTATCATTTAGACTTCTAGGCTTCACCTTCTTCAACTCCTTTTTGAGTAACTAAATTTCTTTCTCGAGCTTTATGCATTCTTTTGTCTTGGATTCATTCAGAGTTCTTGATTCTCCTTTCTTGCACAATCCAAGTCTTCAAGAGTAGAAACAAGTTCACCTTCAAAGTCAACTTCATATTCTTCTTCATCTGTAGCCTTTTTTAAATTATCCGGGATCACCATGACCATGAATAGAGATTCTCCTCTATCCTCATCAGATAAATAGTGATCTACTTCTTCTCCAGAGTTGTAGTCTTCTTTTGAAAGAAGGTTCCTCTAAAAATTGTTTCTCTTGAACCCCTTGCTGCTACATTCACTTTCTCCAAAAGGACATTTAGAGGCATAATGACCAATTCTACCACATTTGAAACATTTGAAAGGTAACTTACCTTTCTATTTACCTGATCCTCTTTTTAGCTTGCTTACAAAATTTGCTTCTTCTTCCTCAGCTCCATTGCATTTATCAGATGTACCTTCATTCTTCACAACATTGAAATTAGATTCTTTTTGGCATGGACCTATGACTTCATTTGTCATTTCATAGGTAGTGATAGACCCAAATAGTTCTACCATGGTGAGTTTCTTCAAGTCTTTAGCTACTTCTATTGCAAAAACTTTTGAATCAAATTTGCAAGGAAGGGATCTCAAGATTTTATTTACAACCATTGATTCAACTATATCTTCAACTATACTTCTGATTCCATTCACAGCTACATCTACCCAGTGTAAGTAGCCAATTATGTTCTCTTCTTCTTTAATCCTTAGATTCTCAAATATTGTTTTGTAGGATTGTAGTTTGGCTTCCTTTATGGTGTCATCTCCTTCATAGAGACCTTTGAGCTTCTCCCATATCTCCTTTGTTGTCTTTCTTTGCATAACCATGACTAACTCTGAACTACTCAAACCACTTAAGATTGCATTCTTGTCTTTGGAATTATTCTCATGGGCCTTCTTCGCATCTGAATCTATAATGGGATGACTGGGTTCAACATAATCAGTCTCAATCACCCTCCAGACATCATACCGTAGTGAGGTAAGATAGGCTTCCACCCTTATACTCTAGAAGTCATAGTTATTTCCATCAAACATAGGATCTTTAAAAGAGGACTCCTTCTGAGCCATGTGTTCTATTCCAAGATCTACCTTCAACTGTTAGGTTGCACCAAGGAACCTTGCTTTGATACTAATTGTTAGAACACATGGATATGCTGAGGGAGGGATGAATCAGTATATATAAAAACTCATTCTAGTTTAACATTAATAATCAAAACCTCTAACTTCTTTAACTAGGAGATCAACAAATTAAACCAGTTAAAGCACAACATATAAGCACACAACCAAAACACCAAATTTACATGGAAAATCTAAGAAGGGAAAAACCATAGTGAGGAAGATGCTTGGATCTACTATCCAAATCCAGCCTCACAAATAAAGATAAAACATGATTTCAATATTATTTACAGTCTACAACCCAAAGGAAGCTGCAACTCCCTGAAATACAAATCAATAGCATTTATAGAATGAGGCTACAACTCTAGATATTACATTCAATAGACCTTATTGAACAAAATACCATTACATCATCTGCACACTTCACTTTGTCACAAAACTTCACTTTCTCTACACAACAAACACTACTACCTCCAACACACCTTCACAAACATACTCACATTTGTTCTCCCTTCCTCACACACTCTCACACACTCATACATTCCTCAACAAACAAGATCTTCCATTTATACCTTCCGCAAATTCCAAAATCCTTCTCCCATGTCAGTCAAGATGAAACATATAATCATGAAACGTGCAAGACCACTCCAAGTCAACATCGAAAAGATGTAGTTCAACCCAAGTGATAACTAGGACCTATTCTTCATTAACACATCTTCCCAAGCAGACACACACTTCAAATCATTTGGTGGGATCATCAAAACACATGAAGTTGGCCCAGAAAACACTCATCCTTCCACCAAAAAGCTCTAGACCAAAATCAGTCTCAAAGAGAACAATTAATGTCATGTGGATCATTAAACAAGAAACATAAGACTTATACAAACCTTCTCAACCAATCCTTCTATTGAAATATATGTTTTCTTTCTGGCACAAAAAAATAGAAACTGAGCTTGGTATCACAAATGAATACTAAACACACAGTCTTGAGATAGAGCATTGAAAAACCAACTTTTGGTGCACTTCAGCACCTGAAACCTATATTGAATCATCCAATTGAATATCTAAACTCATCTTCCAAATGTCAAAGACAAAATATAAATTGTAGTGAAATGTGGTGGCTTCTTTTATCTTCTATAGATAACCCTAGCCAGTAACAAGATGTGTCTTTTATCTACTAACCTTGGAGAACCTCTGTGTTACATCTTAGCAACTAAATCTTGAATATTACCATCTTTTCATCTATAAATGATCAACCTTCAAACCGCAAGACCTAAACTTCAACAACAGAGAAATGCGGAGCATTTCTTGAACGCATCCTGACTGCAACAACTCTGAACATTTGTCTTCAATCTGTGAGCTCTAAAAACTTCTGTTTTAATCTTCAAGCTCTAAAATTAGGAACATAGAATTTTCACACATGTCTCTGACAACCTTCCAAGCCATAAGGCCATACCTTCAAATACAGAGAAATATAGAGCATTCTCCCGAGATTATTTTGTGCAAACCTTAGTACCTTGGACAACTTGAATCTTTCTTTATAAACTTAAAGAAATGCTTTTCCTTAGGAAATAATGAGTCCAATATTTACCACATCAGAGACATCATTCTCAATTTCATACAACAACAAACTCTTTTCTCAAAGCAAGAATTTTCATTGTAGCCCACTATTTGTCTATACAACTTTAGGAGATACTCTTCACATCTCTAATCTATCTTCTTTTTTATTTTTCTCTAATCATATTGCCACAAACTTCCTTTGACATTTTGACAGTAACCTCTTGTTTACTTTACTTTTGGCCTTCTTCATTCCAACACTGCTGACAACACACCTAAATCTCACACTGTTGACATCAATGAAAACACAAGTGTAACAATCATAAATCCCAAAATACGTCATATCCCACCAAGATAAAAATATGGGAGTACTTAGAGGACCAAGGAGAATAACTTTTTTAAATAAAGTATCCTCAAAAAATGTCAAGAAATGCTCACTACCCGAAGGCTTAAGGACCACAATGTGAAACAAGATTCAACATTATGGAACTAGGATGTCAGAGATTTTCTAGGACTCTAGCACTTAGATCTAGTGTCCCACAAAGATGCTAGTGTCCTTCCTGGGTGCTAGTGTCCTTCCTAGGTGCTAGTGTCCTCTCGAGGAATTAGAGTCCTTCCTAGGAGCTATAGTCCACTTGGGGTGCTAGTGTCCCTGAATAATGCCTAAACAAAATTTTCTTAAAGGTAAAAGTCCCAAAATAACGCATACACCTTCTCAAGGCCATTACAAACCCTAGAAACACTTAGGAACTCCTTACAAACACTCAGAAGGAAAAATAAGAGCCCCAAAAGCCATCTAAGTTTGACAAAGTACACACATGTCAAAAACACTCTCCAACAAGGATGGAGATTGAAAAAAGATAAGCGCAAATGCCAAGGCACTAGGGAGAAGGTGAACACCAAGGACATATCTTTCTCAATCAAAGAAAAATCCACCAAACAAGACAACCAATGTCCATATTCGACTAACAAGCCAAATGGAGGGTCGACCACGACACCTCACCAAATGATACAACCACAAGAATCCAAATCACATGGCATTCACTAAACAACCATAAACAACATGCCATCTAATCTCAAAGCATGAAAATAACTCAAATATGGAAATATAACTATGTTCCAATATACCAACCAACATGTCAAATAAGTGAAATTCCAAATGGAATGCCACACTCATTCAACACCAACGTCAAATTGGACCAAAACTAATATTGGAGATCTCAATCATAATGTAGGAATAATACAACCCAATCAATAAACATGGCATAATATAAGTACAACATATAAAATAGAGGACATAAAAATCCTCAGTTAACCATTTTCATCACATGAGATAATGTTACAAATGATAATTTCCATCCAAAACATGATTCATTTTCTAACCAAACAACATTATAAAATCACAACATGATGGAGGTTACTTCCCAAACATGGAAGGATCACACTCCAATAAATAAAATCTACAAAGCATCAATATACATCACAATAACCACCTCCAAACTGCCCCAATAGGAACATAGTACAATAAAGTCAAAGTGTCTCGAAATGAACAAGAACATCCATCTCTTGCAATATTTTCTCAAGGACCAATGGGAGAATGTTACCCACCTCCCTACCATATTACCATTGTCGAGAACGATAGATGTCTATGCCACTCTATGGATACACAACCATTCAATAACACACACAAATATCAAAGTCTCAGAACACCATCTCACACTCAAGAATCCTACAGAAACAACACAATACTAGAATAGGCAAACAAAACTAGATCTAGGGTAGCACCCCTATTTGCATAACTAGCTAGAAAACATGGTTTATCTCAACAGAAGGTCCAATACTCACAATCCAACCAAACAAGGACTATGAGAGGGTAGCTAAGACTCTAGGGTAGGCTTCCCCTCGGTTCTCCATAACCAAGCTAGAAAGGAAAAAGGCCACAAAGGTCTCTAGTAAGAACTCACCTAGTGAATACTTCTCAAAGGTAATGAGTAATCAACTGTAAGGCCCATGCACACATGCCCCAAGCATTGGAGATCCTTCTAAAATTGATTGTAAGGCCCATGCATGCATGCCTTAGGTAGCAAGGATCCTCCTGTATAACATCATTGTAACCTGCCCATGCATACATGCCACAGGCAACATAAATCCTCCAGCAAGGCCCTCTGTCTTACCCAAACATATCTCAACCACAAGTACAGGAATCCATTATAAGGCTCATCCATGAATACCCCAAGTAGTGGGGATCCTTCTACAAGATACTAATGATACCTAGGGGTTGGTCACCCCAAGCCTTGTATGGATATCCCCTATCCTCTACAATTCTCATGTCAACTTTCCAAGAAGCCCAAGAATGGGAAAGCACCAGTTTTTTTAGAGAACACACATCCCAATGCACTTATAAAATCAAACCATAGGGAAGAAAACCATTCCACATATCATACAACCTTCAAAAAATTAAAATTCCACAAGAATAAAATAAAATAAATTTCTGAATGTACAGGGTCCACCATTGATGGATCTTGGAGCATTCTTCCCAAAATCACACTCAAAAATTTATATTTTCATAAAATGTTGAAATTCAACAATCAAAAAATACCCTCTTGGTCTAAATTATCTCAACATCACACTTTTCTAATCACATAAATTTTTTGACAAATTTAGACAAGGTAAAACATGAAAAATCACTTAAATTTCATGTTTTTCAATAAATACAAATAAATAATATAAGCATACCCTCTTATGCCTAATCTATGCAACAACACACTTTTCCAATAAAATTTACATTTTTTAAAAAAATTCATGACCTTTGTTGAAAATTCAGTTTTCAAAAATTCTATCTTTCCTACAATTTAAAAATTTAAATAAAAATTCAAATTTTAATTCAAACAATAAATAAATGACCTCAATAGATTCAAATTCCAATACTACACACTTCTCCTTCCAACAAAAATTCAATCCAAGCAATCAGGAATCAAAATCAGCAAAGGAGGGTTTGAGATGAGCTTTCTTCCCTATTTTTTCTCTCCAAAACTTCAATAATGCATAATGAATTAAAGAAAAGCTCTTTTTCCTATATAAACCACTAATCAAGATTAGGCTAAACTAACCCTTCTTTCCCCAAAACTAAACACTAAAACAATAATCCCTGGAATTAAAATTTCTTTTCAAATAGAATTACATCTATTTCCAAACACCAAGCACCAAATTAAAATGCCTTTCCAAATAAAATATTTTCCAAACACAAAATTAAAACATTTTAAAAAAATTTTCTCTAACTAGGAATACACAACATCAAATAATGATTTCCAAGCACCAGAATCATTCTGCATATACCAAGCATAAGAAGAATATCACAAGTGATAAATTAAATACACTCAAAATATGTTTTACTAGTCTGACATAATGGGGATTGGGAATCAAATTCGATTCGAATGAGGTTTCACAGGTTTTGACATTAAGGAAATACTAAGGTGAGGTGACTAAGTGATATCCATGTTGATGTTCTCCATATACCATCCATTGGTCAATATCCTATAATATCCTGCACACTCAATGCAAATGTCACATGCATTTATCCAATATATGACAATAGCCGAAGTGAATAACAAAACTTACACAATTAAATATTAGCCATCTAGTATGCATATTTCAATTAAATCAAATATTTTGACAATATGATCAGAATGCAATTAATTATTTAAAAAATAATACTGAAGGAAATCATATCTACTCGCCCAACATAATATTTAATTGAAAATACTAAAGCTAGAACTCCAACAATATAAACACACATATACATATATATAAGAGTCTCATAGGTCCAAATACACACATCGAGAATCCAGATCAAACATTGGTATCAACTAGCGATCACTAATCTACAATATAAAATAACATAGCAAAATATCATACAACATCAGTATGCCGAAGGCAATGAAGAGAAAGACACAAATGCCTATGGGCATTACATCTTCCCCCACTATGGATAGGCTTACTTCTGGAAGCCTACAACAAGACAAGGACTAATACCCACAACCATGTTGCCTTCTCTCAAAAAGAGATCACCACAAAGCTCTCAACTAGACCTTTACCAGGTCCATGCCTTGACTCATAAGGCCTTTCCTTCAATGAAGAAAACTGTGGATGGGAAGCAAACAAGGGTGGTTGTCTAACTCTAGCTGTAAACTCAATAATTAAAGTTTGTGTTGGGAATAAAGGTGCCTCAACCTTTGAAATTCCTAATGTTTGCACTTATTTATTTATGTAATTTTTCACTACTATTGTAAATTTCCATGTAAATCTTATTTCTTCACTTTGTGGGAGTTGACATGGTGATGTGTCACCCTACATGGAAGGTGACTAGATGTATTTTGTCCTCATATAAGGAGGTAGGTGTCCCATGTTGTGTTGGCATATTTTTGTCATGTGTTGGCACTTAGAGGTAATGTGTCAAGAGGTATGACAGATTCTATGACATGTAAGATATGACAAATTCTATGATAGTGTAAGAGACAACAATAGAAGCGATGAATACAAGTGTCATTTGCATGTATGACACTATAAGAGGCATCTTTGACTTATCCATTTTGAAGCACCCAAGTTGGCCTATGACAGATTGTAAGAGAATGTTCTAGAAATAGTCAGTTATGATAGATTCTCTTATAGCTGTAAGTGTTGTCATAAATGATAGATTCTATGATAGCTACAAAATGTGTAAGAGCATCTATTATAAGCCAAAAATAGTAAATTTGGGGCACCCATGTAGAGGAGATTCCTATGACAGGATTGGACAAGTGTCGGTGGTAGTTAGAAAGTGTTGAACAAGTGTCATAGGAAGGAGGACATGGGAAAGTGTGTCAGGTGGATTTGGACACCCACCTCCTAGAAGACTCCACTCATGGCTTGTAAAGTCTATATAAGGTGCTACTTGGAGCTAGTTTTGTATGGTTGATTTGCAGGTGTTGTTATGCTTCCAGAATTACTCCAAATACTCTGTGTTGGTGAACTCCTGAAATAGTTTAGATCTGTAATTATATTGTAACCATTATTTGATTATAGAATAATACATTGGGTTGTGCTTTAGAGTGTGGGGTTTTTTAACTAAAAAGGTTTTCCCCACATACATCTTGTGTTATGGTATTGCTGATTTATGTTTTATGTTGTGTATCTTCTTCTTTATTATTGTAAGGATTAAAAATTTTCATAACTCTCCCCTCATTAGTTTAGTGTGGGAAGAATTTATGCGTACCTTGCTTCCTTTCAGTTTGAAGGTCAGCCTGATGATCTACCATAGTATACACTCGATGAGATCTACCGACATTACCCACCATCAGCTATGACACATCAACACCCTGTCCAACCGCTGACATTACACCGTAAGGAAAATCTCCAATGAAGTGGTCCACCACACCACACTCAAAGCAAGGTCCTATCAGATGGAACTCTATGGGCTAAGGCCTACTCAACTACTGATAACTCAATATTCTAGAATGAGCCTAACTTCTACCAACCTTTTGCTGGGATGGTGAAACAACTCCACCTTGAGACAACTCATGACACTCTCTCTTACGACCTTTATTCTAGTTACCCTTGGAACCTTGTCTTGGCTATTCTTAAGGTGGAGAAGGAGGAATGGAGGATGTCCAAGAACCACTCTTAGGTGGGGGATGAGGATCCTAAACCCTCGAGTCTGACCGAAAAGAAGCATGAGCCTGCACTCCTGGTTTCCCTCAAAATCCCTTTACCAAATTTTCCTCTGCAAGCTTAGATGAATCAATAGAAATCTCCAAAGTTGGAGATCTAGTCATACGCACTACTCCAACAATGAGAGTGTTCAAGCCTCTCACAAACCTATGCACAAGCATCTTCTCATCCTCTATGAAACCTGCATACCGCTTCAACTCAAAGAAAAGATTCTCATACTAAGCCACCATCAATCCAAGTTGTTGGAGATCATGGAAGTCATTGGCATGATGCTTCCTAAAGTGCTCAAAAAGGTAATGAGCATGAAACCTCTCTCTGAAGGTTTTCCAAGAAATGGTGGAGATGTCAAGATTCAGTTTTTGTTCCTCTTCCCCCACCAAGTAGAAGCATATCCCCAAAGTTGCATGATCGCAAAGCATGCCTTCATGTTTCTTTCAAAAGGATCTAGGTTAAAGCATTGGCCCAAAGCTAGCAACCAAGCCTCTACCTCTATTACCTCAGGTGAACTCTCAAAAGTTGATTTATGAAGGTAAAGAAGATCTCTCATTTGTCTAATCATAACATTACCTCCATCACCAACTTGTCTATCCTCATGACAAGGCCCTTCCTTTCCAGGATACTCCCCCTCCCTATACTAGAGTGGGCTCCTAGAATGTTCTATCTCTTATAACTAACTCCCTCAATGCCCCTAAGAAGGATGAGAATCCTCTACCTATGCCTCATCCTGCCTAGGGGGAAGCATGGTCAATAACTCTCTCAGCAACCTTGATATCTCAAGAATTCCAACCTCCTCATTAGGCTGCACTAGCCTCAACAAGGAAGAATGCTCACTCTGGAGCTTTGGAGATTCTCAATACTAGTTATCCAAAACCACAAGGATGGGTGTGATAGATCCTAGGAGGCATATTCCTATATACACAATCACACACGTCAGTACAACAATAAAGAAATCACATCATATCATAAACACATAGATTTCCAAACATGCCACACATGCAAAGCATCATGAACCAAAAACAACCTAGAGCTCCCAATGTTGCAACAAGGGATCTACTTCCAAATGTAATGCCCTCACTTTTACACTAGGACATTAGCAGATGAAAATAGGACAAATTTTTTTTTTTGCAATGTAATTGTGACATGCAGATGTCCCAATTACACAATCATGCATTAGAAACATTGCAACATCCCATGACACTCAACTCTAGAGCATGATGTGAAACAACCAAGATGACCACTCAAACTTTAAACACACCAACTAAACACAATAAAATGACTAATCAATCATGCACTAGAAAAATAGAAATAAATGACTAAAAAAACTACCAAAAATTGGTCATGTGATCAGTAGTTTGGTCATTTATTTGCCGGTCATTTATCTCGTGACCAAATTTATGACCAAAAAAAATTTAGTCATTAATTTGGTAGTATATTTAGTCATAAATTTGGTAGTATATTTAGTCATCAATTTGGTAGTATATTTAGTCATCAATTTGGGAGTATATTTAGTCACATGACCATTGGTAGTTTATTACTGGTCATTTATCTCGTGACCAAATTTATTTAGTCATTTATATAGTCACTGATTTCCATCCATTCATAGTATATTTAGTCATTTGTATTAACTAATTTATGTCAATTGGTAGTATATTTGGTCATTTTAATCATTATTTTTCTGTCAACTGGTCATATACAAACAACTAGTACATGATAAACATCAACTATGCCATTTTTTATTGATAAACTTCAACAAATCTGCTCAAAGGATTGTAACAACAATGCTGGAAAATAATTCACTGTATATTTAAACTATATATAAAATATGTTACCAAGAACTCATTTATCAACAAATCTTTTCAAAGGATTGAAACAACAATGCTGGAAAATAATTCACTATATATTCAAACTATATATAAAATATGTTACAAAGAACTCTATAGATAGAGTTTTCAAGACATAATCTTTCTGCAGTATGCAAACTACTGATTTATTATGCTTTTAAAACTGAAAAAAACTAAAACTAAAGCTAAAAATTCATCAGTGTGAATGCATGTCTTCAATGATGACATTGTTGCACATGGGGAGGGTTGTAAATGCATCTAGAAGGCATTGATTTTGCATTTTCTCCTTGCTCTGTACCTGTCCATAATAAAACAACTCAAAATTTGTTAATATTTTTAAAAGATTTATGGAACTTTGAAATATGAAAAACAAACTGGGATGATAAGGAATTTTACAACAATATAGGCATATATTATGAAAGTATTCAAGAAGAAATGCATATATAGGTCTAATAGTCAAACTCCATAGTTCATTAATATAGGTCTAATATTCAAGAAGAAATGCATATGCAGTATTAAGCCCTGGGCATAGACCTCCCCATGTTACTATACATGCACACACTTCACTTGGTTTAAAATAGATTTGTTAAGAAAAATCAGCATCACATATTCAAGTTGGGCAAACTTGAAATTTTACTTTGAAATCTATTTTCATCAAAGAGACATACCTTTTTCCTTGGTCCTGCATGACAAAAATGAGATCCTCTTGGACTATTTAGTCTGACAACAATCTGGAACTCAAGAAAAGTCACAAATTCATATATCAAACTAGACTGAAACCAAATAAGATGCACAAAGAAACTGCATTGAAAAGTTAAATGAACAAAGAACAAACACACAGATTGTAGTCTCAGATAAAATACTTACATCTTTTGCAACTACATCATTTGGGTGAACAAAGGATTGCATACAAATGGAAAATTCAAATGGCATTATTGTGCTTTCTTAGTAATATTCTCTACCACTAACAAAATATTTCCAAATGGTACCAAAGTTACATTTAAAAGGAGAATGTTCACACACCATGAGTATGCAAGGGAATATTTTATGAATCTATGTGAATACATAAGACATTTTCATTGGCCATGTATCTCTTCACCATGGAGCCTTTTGTAGCATAACGACTATAGTTGGCACATTTTGACATTTTTCTATGGATCGGCTAAGTGTGGCACCACTAGTATAGATTTTGTACCTTTCATCGATCTTCTTTGATGTCACTCTTGTAGGTAAAGGTCATTGGTGTATTTGTTGAATGCATGACTTTGGCTCTATTGATTTCCACTTACCATTTATTTGGTAGAGGTAGATGATATCTCCTTTGGCCATAGCTATAACCAATCTTGGAGGTCAAGGAATGTTGAAGTATGCATCTCTTTCCTCTGTGTTTATTCTCGGTTGTTCATCAAGTAACTCTTACCAGTGCCTGCTAACCTGGTCACAAACACATACTTCCCTTGAGAGATGGTTTCTAGTATCCTCCACTGCTGATCATATATGAGGTTACAAGTATTGTCTTTTCTTAGTAAAATGAACATCGACTTAGTTATACACTCTACTTAAATATCATCCACTTCAATGGTCAAACAATCAATAGCAATTTTACACTTCATTCACAATAAAAAGTGTTAAATATTTGTCTTATTTTTATTGGGAAAAATTGACCTTTGAATGTTAAAGTGGATGATATTTAAGAATAGCCCTTAGTTATATACTTGTATTTGATTATGTTGAGATTCAGTTTTTAAATAAACTGAACTAATACATAATATTAGTTACGATGCATGAACTATCAATTAATATGGACATCACCACAATGGTATAGAATGAGGAACACAGGCACAAAACAGAGAAAAAATAATGCAGCCTACCATTATCATTGTCATTAAGAGCAGTAATAAGAATGGTACATTTACAAAGAATGCAGAAAATGGTAATGCTTATGCAAGAATCTACTCTTCTACGGTAGCCTCAGCATTGAGATAAAGGCTCCTCACAGCTATTTTTTTTATCACTTCCAATACAAGATTTTTCACACACCACCGAAGTGTTTGTGTTGTTGTTTGAAGAATAAGTAAAATTACAATCTTTTCGAGCGAAGCTAGAAAAATCCTCCAACTAGAAAGAGGGCTTCCATGGAGATTTAAGTTCGATGACAGTGCTACCCACAATCTGAGATATGGGTATTTCTCCTGCAAAAGGACAATTCATTGGCTTCTATTTATAGAGCTTGTGCATTGCATCAATTCTGTCCACTAAAGTAAAAAACTCTTGGACTTCATCTTCATTATCATCTTGTGCTACATGTTTCCTTCGCTTTTCTCTGTCACATTACTTTTTCTCATGCTCCCCAAACTTGTGCTCTTTTCCCTTGAATTCCATGATAATACCAATCAGAAGCCTTAATCTAGCATCACCGCATCCCCGCATCATGGTTGTTCAGTTTTGGTGGTGATGCAGGGTTGAAAGTTTCTAAATCCTTTTCACTATCATCACCACGAAGGCCCAACAACCACATTGTGGTAGACATGTATGTAAAATGTGGAAGCATTGACAAGGCATGTGAACTATTTGGCAGAATGCCTCAAAGAGATGTCATCTCATGGAATGCAATGGTTGTGGGATATGCACAAAATGGATTTAAGGCTTTAGAAACTTTCAAGCAAATGCAATTAGCAGGTGTAAAGCCAAATTCGACAACCTTTGCTAGCATACTCCCTGCTTGTGCCAAAATGGGAGCTTTGGAATAGGGTATGGACACCCATCAAAGCATGAAGGATAGAGGAATTTTCTCATTTGTTGTAGTTGCAACTACCCTAGTAGACATGTATGCAAAATGTGGAAGCACAGAGAAGGCACGTGAACTATTTGAAAAAATGCCTAAAAGAAATGTGATCTCGTGGAATACCATGATTGCAAGATATGGACAAAATGGAATTTTTGAAAAGGCTTTAGAAACTTTCAAGAAAATGCAATTGGTAGGTGTAAAGCCAAATTCCACAACCTTTTCCAACATCCTCCCTGCCTGTGCCAAAATGGGAGCTTTGGAATAGGGTATGGACATCCATCAAAGCATAATGGAAGGGGGATTTTTGTCAGAAATTATAGTTGGAAATGCTCTAGTAGACATGTATGCAAAATGTGGAAGTATAGACAAGGCACGTGACCTATTTGACAAAATGCCTCAAAGAAATGTGGTCTCATGGAATGCCATGATTGCAGGATATGCACAAAAAGGATTTTGCAAGGATGCTCTCAAAATCTTTGAATTAATGAAGCACTCTAGAGCATATCCTAACATTGTAAGCTTTGCTTGTGTTCTATGTGCATGCAACTATTCAGGTTTAGTGGATGAGGGCTGTACATATTTCAATCACATGAGTAACCCTTATTGCATTACTCCTACAGTCGATCATTATGTGTGCATGGTTGACCTTCTTGCCCGTGCTGGCTATCTTGAGGACAACCTAAACTTTATCATTAAGATGACAATTAAACCTATGGTTGTTGTGTGGACGTGTTTTCTTGGTGCCTGTAAATCACATATGAATATAGGCTTAGGAGTATTTACAACAATGCTGCTTTTTGATTTGGATCCTAAAAATGCTGTGACTTATGTTCTTCTCTCAAACATATATGCAGAAGTGGGCAACTAGGGTGAGGTTCAAATGGTAAGGAGATGATGAAAGATAGAGGAATTAAAAAGATCCCTGGATGTAGTTGGATAATAGAAGGCATATTTTTGTCAGATATTATAGTTGGAAATGCTCTGATAGACATTTATGAAAAATGTGGAAGCATAGACAAGGCATGTCCAAGCATGTCAACAAGGACAGTGAGCAGTTTCACTACATTATATAGTTGAGAAAGGCATTGAATAAGTCTATTGAATACTCTAATGATGCAATATACAGATTGGGAAACAGATTTCAAGTATGCATAGCCTAAACAGTCATGAAGACCATTATATAGTGGTATGTAGGTTAGGGTAATAACCCAAACCAATGTGTACCCCTATAGGTTTTGTGATAACACAAAAAGCCTCGTCAAGCAGTGACTAAATCTATATAACAAGGTAAGGATCTTGAAGAAATAAATAGGAAAGCAATTCAAAAGAAAAGAAATAAAAGAGAAGCATACATAGACTAAGTTTTATACATACAAGAATGACATTCTTGATATGGTCTAGTGTGATTTTGATCTCCATGGATACATCTTCAGACAAGGAAAGTAGAACATCCACAAAGTCTTTCCTGGTCTCCCCTCCACTGAACAAGAGCAATGCGGCCTTGTCCATGGCCGTCATGTTAATCCCTTCCCTGATGTGATCCACAAACGTAGCAACCTGGCCTGGATGCCTCTAATATGACTCTAAGTACCTATGCTTTTTGTTTAGGGTTTCAACAAGCACGAAAATGAAATAGAGGTGGGCGCCAAAATGAAATGAAAATTAAATTTGGTGCCCATATTATTAAATATATTATGTATTATTAAATTTTAGTATTTATTATTAAATATATTATAATATTAATAATATAATATTATATTATATAAATATTATATTATAATAAATATAATATAATATAATATAATATTATATTATATTATAATATATATTAAATATATTATAATATTATATTATTATATAATATTAAATACATTATAATATAAATATAATATTGTAATATTAATAATATAATATTATATTATATAATATATATATTATAATATATATTATATATATTATATTATATAATATCATATTATATTATAATATATTATATTGTATTGTATTGTAATATAATATATTATTATTATATTATATTATAATACAACCCACTCCCTCAATTCAAAATATTTTTTTTAATTATCCACTTTAGTTGTGTTTTTTTGCCTGATGACCAAATTAGTCATTTATTTAGTCATTTATAGCTGTGTTGCAAAAAGTTTTAGTCATGTGATAAAAGTTTGGTCACGTGACTAAAAGTTTGAGTCACCTGGTCATTTATTTGCCATATTTCTACTAGTGATGTGACAAAGCCACCATGATAACACTACGAGAGAATGGAACTCACTACATGACAAAGGTCGGATGCCAATCCAAGACCTCACACTCTCGTAACCACATGGAATAGGATGAGGGTGATAATCACATCAAATCTATTCCAACATGACATAACACAACCTACAAGCACACAAAACAACCTACTAAAGAAGGGGATCCACTAGGGAGATCACAACCTTCATTAAAAATAATGAAAGTTAGACTTCAGTGCATGAAGCACTCTTCCCAAGACAAAATTGGTAATAAATCCAAAAATAGATCATGTCCCACCAAGCTAAACATATGGGAGGACTTAGAGGACCAAGGGGAATAACTTTTGTATAGAAAGTTTCCTAAAAAGTCAAGAAATGCTCACTATCTGAAGGCTTAAGGACCACAACATGAAATAGGAAGACAATGTAGAACTGGGACACTAGAGGTTTTCTGGAACTCTAGCACATAGATTTAGCTTCCCACCTAGGTACTAGTGTCCTCTTGGGGCACTAGAGTCCTTCTTGGGCATTGTAGTCCACCTAGGGCGCTAGTGTCCCTGAATAATTTTTTTTCGAAGGCACAAGTTCCAGAACAACACACACACCTTCCCAAGGCCAATATAAACCCCCAAAAAACTAAAGAACCCATTAAAAATACTCAAAAGGAAAAACAAGAGCCCCAATAGCCATCTAAGTTTGACAAAGCACATGCATGTTGAAAATGGTCTCCAACAAGGATGGAGATTGACAACAAGACAAGTGCAAACACCAAGGCATTAGGGAGAAGGTGAACACCAAGGACACACCTCTCTCAATCAAAGAAAAATCCTCCAAACAAGACAGCCAATATTTACATGTTCCCAACACACCAAGCAATGTCGATATTCTACTAACAAGCCAAACAAAGGGTTGACCATGACACCTCACCAAATGATACAACCACAAGAATCTAAATCACATGACATTCACTAAACAACCATAAACAACATGCCATCTAATCTCAAAGCATGAAAATAAATCAAATATGGAGATATAACTATGTTCCAATATACCAACCAACATGTCAAATAATAAAAATTCCAAACAGAATGCCAGGCTCGTTTGACACCAATGTTGAATCAGGCTAAAACCAATACTAGAAATCTCAATCATAATGTGGGAACAATATGACCCAATCAATAAACATGGCATAATATAAGTACAACATATAAAATGGAGGACTCCAACATCCCCAGTTAATCATTTTCATCATATGAGATAATGTTACAAATGATAATTTCCATTCAAAACATGATTCATTTTCCAACCAAATGACATCATAAAATCACAACATGACAAAGGCTACTTTCCAAACATGGAAGAATCACACTCCAATAAATAAAATATACAAAGCATGAATATACATAATAATAACCACCTACAAAGTTCACAAATAGGCACACAGTACAATATAGTCAAAGTGTCCAAAATGAACAAGAACCATTTAGCTCCTGCAAGATCTTCTCGAGGACCAATGGGAGAATGTTACCCACCTCCCTACCATATTTCCATTGTTGAGTGAAATATATGTCTATGCTACTCTAGGAAACCCCTGAGCTACAGAGAAGATGATCATGGATACATAACCATCTAGTCACACTCATACAAATACCAAAGTCCCAAAACACCATCTCACACTCACGAATCATATAGAAACAAAACAGTACTAGAATACTATGAGGCCTACTATTCCACTCCCTTTATTTTGATCATTTCATATTACTGTTGGAGACACATTTTAGACTTTTGGGGACTGTTGATCTCGATATGCAGAATTATTAGACTATATGCTTTTATTTTGGTTAATTATGTTTAGCATGTTTTGATGAGACTAGATCCTGATTTTGATTCCCTGATGAGGATTTGACATGTGATATACATTATGATGTTATTTGTGATATTAGTTGAGAGATTATGTTATGGATTATTATGCGATTTTATTTTGAGATGGATTATAGAAATGTAAAATTATGAATCTAATTATGATGCGATTTTATGATGTTTTATATGATTATGTGACGGTGTGAGTGTATGTTTCCCTTGCTTCGGCTATGATATACATGTTGGATTAATCTTTTGTTTAAGTGAGTAGGTGTTTTAACCAAGCCACGGATAATCAAAGATAATCCCACACATTTTGTGAATTCCCGTCTTAAGCCGATCTAGTTCCAAGAGGAACCAAGATCAACTGTGTGAATGCATGATGAAATTTCATAATGTTTATGTGTGGTGTCATTTGGAATAGGTCTACCCTTTTTTAATTGATTGTATATTGGTGTTGTAAAGGTGTAATGTACAATTGATTTCATTTTTGAATTTTTATTTTGTGACCCCCTTTTCATGTGATTTTACTCACCCTAAGGTGCTCAAAATGGGTTAAAAGTGACCCTGGGTTGTACCCCTAGGGTCTAGAGACCATTTGAGCTTGTCTAACCCTAGGATAATTCCCATTTGGTCACCTAAACTTCACCCTAAAGTAAAGTGACGAAAATAGAAGTTTGGGAAAGAGTGGAAGGTTGGGTCAAACACTCAACCTTATCCACACCTCTTTCCAAGGCTTGGGGAGTCTTCAAGACCCCTAAACTGTGGAGGACTCAACTCCAAGGCTCTCTCACATTGGTGAGGGTACCTTGGGGTTTTGTGGGCTTTCATGGGAGGATAGGATTGGGGCACTTGTGGTACCCATATCCTTCTTTGTCTCCACCTTTCTCTCCCACATATGTGAGAGACCACAAGTGGAGGGGACAAGACTTGGTGGAATGAGAGGGTGACATGTGTCATCCCAACATTCCATGAAGCTTGCAAGTGGTTGTGAGGAGGAAGGAGAAGGTGACATGTGTCACCTTCCCATTTCTCAAGGCTCATGAGGAGATCCTATTTTAATCCCTCTTGAAGAGAGGGAGAGGGTTGTTGATTTCATTTTATTTTTTCAATTTTATTTGATTTTGAGGAGAGAGAGGAATTTATGGAGGTTCACTTGGAGAAGGACTTGGAGGTGGAATTGGAAGGGCTCTTCTTGAACTATCTTCCTTGTTGGGCTATTTAAGGTAGGATTCAAGGATTGATGCCTTTCCTTATGTATTTTACATTTATTGTGTGTTGGTTTTGTGTGTGGGTATTTTTCGTTTCGTTGTTGTGGGAATTTTATGGGTGTATGTAAGAGCCTCTCCATTTGGAGAAAATGCTCAACATGTGTGAGGTGGGGGAGGAGTGAACCTCATTGAGGTCACCTCCTAGTTTTTGTTATTTTGGCCTTGAGGACAAGTTGTGAATATGAGCATTTTTTAATGGCTTGAGAGCCATGGAGAAATATGTGAGTTTTGGTATAAATATGTTGGCTTGAGGCCTTGTTAGAGTTAAGTTTTGAGATATTTAGAGCGGAACTCTTGAGTTGAGTGATTTCTATGAGTTTTGTTTTATGTAAACCATGGGTATTCTTCATGTCTATGTGTTTTATGTTTTGGTTGTGTTGTAGAGTGAAAGATCCGTGTGTGTGGATGACCTCCAAGTTCAGGGGTGACTCAAGAGTGAGTCTATGGTAGGGAGGAGAGTGGTACTTCATAGCTTGTTTCCCCTCCCTTGTTGTATTTTTTTCTTGCAAGTATTGTTGTAGCATTGGAGCTTGGAAGAAAAAGGCTATGAATCTTTGAGTTTTGTCATTTTGGCTCCTTGAGTGCCTTGGCCAAGTTTTTGTCTTTGTGTAGTTGTCTTCAAAAATAGAGAGAAGATTTTTCCTCTCTTGCTATGTAAAGTTAAATGTTTATATTTTGTGTTGTATGGATTTTATTTTGAAGTTGAATATAAATTATAGTGGCTGTTTTATTTATGAGATTTTCTTGAAATGTTACAATGAAAGAAAATGTTGTGTGTAATGGTTGTCTTAAATAGTTGTCAAAATACACCTATAATTGATTCTTCATTTTATATGCTTTTAAAAAAAAAAATTGTTAGTTGCTGATTTTTGTTTCACAAAAAAATATAAAGCATAGTGTTGTTGCCTTCTTTTAAAAAAAAACATATGTATATTTATACTTTGCAAGATAAAGAAAAAGATTTATTTCATGCCTTTAAGTGAAAAACAATTCTATTATTTTACCAAATTGATTTAAGTTAATATTGCACAAATACAATCTTGCATAGACAGATATATATATATATATATATAATGTGTTTTCTATTCAAGTAAATGTTACTGGAATTAAACAGAAATAAATTTCTTAAGCTAATTGTTGTCTTGAGATATATATATATCTTTTTATTATTATTATTATTATTAATTTTTCTGGAAAGCATTTTTCACAGACTCTGTTGAAAATCATGGCAGCTTGAGTAGATATATATATACAATAGAAATGCAGTTTATATTAAATTATTCGCGGAACTGAGAAAAATATCCATCGCATAAATTACAGGGAAGACTGTTAAAAAGGGGAAGTGAAATATTATAGGGGTTGGCAAGTATCATCGCTGCCCCTTTTAATTTCTAAATTTTGCTTATGTTGAGGGATGTGGGGGGGGGGGGGGGGGGGGGCGTCGAACCCCCCACCCACCCTTCTTTCCTTATATTATGTAGTCTACATTAAACTTCAACAAACAGCCATGAAATATGCATGGCCTACATCCGTCGCTCCACTCTTTTGCAGCCATTCGGCTCCTCTGTCGACCCTGCAATACATCTTAATAATATATATATATATAGATATATTTGGCGTATATTCATTTCTATTGCAAACAAAAATATGTAAATGATCTCTGGTAAAAATTCAGTATATGTATAAATATATATACACATTTTTTTTAAAAAGAAAAGGGTTTTGAAATAGGTATATACCTAGTGTATATACCTCCGTGGGTGCTTGTTCATGGATGCCCTTTTCTCTCAGACCTGCAACAAAAAAAAAAGAGATGAGAAAACAAATGGAGGAAAGAAAAACAACATAGAAGAAAATATGAGAACAA
The DNA here is from genome assembly GCA_027924645.1 of Cunninghamia lanceolata. NCBI lineage: Eukaryota > Viridiplantae > Streptophyta > Pinopsida > Cupressales > Cupressaceae > Cunninghamia > Cunninghamia lanceolata. The sequence continues at coordinate 10,690,279 of BSBN01001011.1, read as the reverse complement.
AAAAAACATAGGGTTAGGGTTTTTACTATTCTTTCCATAAGGAAAGTATTATTTTATTGGGAGAGTCTTTTAGGGCATGATGAAATTTTAAATTAAATTAAATTTCCTCCCTCTCCTTTTTGACTTAGACACTTTTTATTATTTTTATTTTAACTTGGTAAAAAAAGGGAAAATTTTATTTAAGAGTAGGTCTTCTTCATAGCAATTTTATTTAGTTAAATGTTATTTTATTTGTTTAAGGTTAGGAAATTTAAACTCTTTTATTTGATTGTATTAATTCCTTAGAGATTAGTATTTCGACCTTGAGGGAAATATTGATATAAATTAATTATTTAGATGTGAGGTTTAATTATTCTTATAAGTATCCTTCGAATTTAACTATGGTAACCTTATTTATTTCTAAATCGATTTAATTTAATTAATCGTATGTGGGATTTAATCGAAGGAGGTTATTTTAGTTTATTTAATCTAGTTTGTTTTAATTAATTAATTAATTAATTTAACCTACTTTAGTGAGCTTAGGGAACCTTTGATTTAAAATTTTGTTATTAGAATAATTCCTATACACGTCCAAGAGGCGTTATGCTACCAAATTTTTTTGAAAATTAGGGTTGATTTTCCTTAGCGATTTATATCTTGTGTAGAGTAAAATTTTAATGTCTCCACAACTAGTTGATTGATTAGATGATTAATTAATTCTATGATGCTTTAGAATTAGGCTTTTGATTTCAACTCGTGTCGGAATCCTTTCACTCACTTAGGAAAACTTAGGGTTTCAATCAATCGATCCTAACCCTAATGGTGACGCTTCTCACGTTGCATTGACCCCCTTAGTTGGCTTTCATCACATAGGGGATGTGCATGTGATTCCATTACCCTAAATTTGATTGGCATGTTTACGCCTTATGTGTATTGCCACCAAGCACGCTGACACATGTGAGAGGGTTTCTAGGGATGTATGGAAATTTTTTGATGTTTCGTGTCATGACCACATGGGAATTATGGGCATGACATTTGGTATCAAAGCCCAAGTTTAAATACTGTGCTTGTTTGGGCACCTTACCCTTTATACATTTTCGATTGATTCGTGATTACCTTGTTCTTGTAGGATGCCATCCAGAACGAGGTGAGCATGTTCATGCACCACTATGTCCATAGAAGTGTATAGCAACTTATCAGTCAAGGATCAGGGACCACCGGCACCACAGACACCACTCGCACCTGATTTTAGACCATAGATCTTATAGGCATTACAAGAAGTGTTAGATAGGTTACCACCGGCTGCAGTAGAGCTGCCTATCGATCTGTGTGTCGAGCCTCACATTGATCTGTAAGAGGGGCCATGTGAGGAGCCACATATTGCATCATGTGTGGAGCCATGTGCAGAGCCCTGCATCGAGCCGTGAGTGGTGCCACGTGTAGAGCCTTTTGTAGAGATACCTGATACCATAGTGGAGGAAGTTGGTTAAGCTTACAGAGCTCGTAGCAGGAGCCCTCAACATCATGCGAGGCGAGAGGAGGCTGTGAAGGTAGAGCAGGTTTATCATGGGCCTTATGATTATGGTGTGGATGAGCCTACCAGAGGACACAGAGACCATGGGGACCCCATTAGAGACTTACTTAGGCTGAATCCACCCACCTTCGCAGGGACCACAGAGGGAGCTAAGGCTAAGGCTTGGCTTATCAGTTTAGATAGGTGCTTTGCATTGCTTCCTTATGGGAGAAAAATGAAGGCATGCGTGGCAGTCCACCTTCTGAAGATACAGTGACGACATGGTGATGCACTGAGGAGTGCAAGCACCGCTTATCTTTAGACACTCTTACATGGGAAACTTTCATAGAGTCCTTTAATGCGCATTATCTGTCAGACCACTAAAGGTAGTGTTGGATTGACGAGTTCCACAACTTGCAATAGTGAGGTTCTACTATAGCACACTATGAGAGTAGGTTCATTGAGTTGTCATAGTACGCAAAGTAGCTCCATGACGAGAAACTTCTGGTTTACAAATTTATCAGAGGTTTGAATCATGGGATATTAGGACTAGTGCGCATGGCGAACGCCCAGACCTTGAGTGAGGCTACCGAGAAGGCATACATCACAGAGGAGATACAGGGATGAGGTCAGAGTTCACATGCCTAGTTTCAGGATTGTAGCCAGCAACAACAGTAGAATTTCATCGACCACCACCACTACCATAGAGAGGAGGGTTTAGTTCTACACCTTTACCTCCTAGGCCTCCACAGCAGTAGTAACATCAGTATCAGTAGAGGTCCAGGCCCCAGTAGAGGGCACAAGGAGGACAGAATTGTGGTTAGTAGTAGTAGGGCCCACGTAGGGATCAATGACAGCAAGGACCGCCTATAGGACTCACTAGATCACAACAGTCATACAAGGGTTCTCAGGGGTCCACGAGTCAGACTGGATAGCAGCAGAGTAGTAGGACATAGACTAGATAGGTATAGGTTCAGGGCCCATGCTATGTTTGTGGTGGGGCAGGACATTTAGCCAAAGAATGTCCACATGGCTTTACGATAGGGGGACAGCCTCGTGTAGGAGGATCAGAGCAGACGGTTGGAGATGTGGGTAGATGCTACCATATGTTTGCAGCGGTTGATAACCGCTAGGCTGACTTCCAGGCCTTAGTGATCAAGATAGAAAGTACGATTGGGGATGTTCCCATTGCTATTTTATTTGACTCTAGCACTACTGATTCATTCATATCTCCATCGTTAGTGGAGCGTTGTAGGCTTGTGGCCTCTAGGAAGGGCGATAGGTGGGAGGTTGAGTTAACCACTGGGGCCAAGATGTCAGTAGATGCTTTGGTTTAGGGTTGTGAGATATCTCTAGGGGCCTTCACTACATTATACGACCTTAGGGTTATGCCTTTAGGATCCTATGGTGTAGTTTTAGGCATGGATTGGCTTGCAGCTCATAGAGCCAAGCTAGATTGTCGTCAGAAGGTGATTAGTTGTTTAGATGATCATGGCACGTTAGTCGAGGTAGTGGGCATTTAGAAGCTCGTGGCAGTTTGTATGATATCCGCTTAGCAGCTTAAGTGCTGCATGTAGAAGGGATGTTAGTTGTTTGCCATCACGGTTAGCGACAGATCAAAGGATGAGCTAGAGGCATCATTAGATGACCATCCTATCTTGTGAGAGTTTGCCAATGTCTTTCCACCAAAGTTACCAAGTATGCCTCCATGTAGAGAGGTAGACTTCCACATCGATCTAGTGTCAGGTGTCAAGCCAGTGTCTCATGCACCCTACAGGATGACCACACATGAGCTCATGGAGCTTAAGTTGTAGTTAGAGGAGTTGCTTGAGAAGGGGCACATCTGACCTAGCATTTCACCGTGGGGTGCACTAGTCATCTTCATGGAGAAGAAGGATGGGTCTCTTCATTCGTGCATGGACTATAGGCAGCTTAATAAGGTAACGGTGAAGAACCATTATCCTCTGCCTAGGATTGATGACTTTTTTTGACTAGATGCAAGGAGCCAGAGCATTCTCTAAGATTGACCTAAAGTTTGGTTACCATCAGTTGTGTATCATAGAGGTGGACATCCATAAGACCACCTTCCGACTTGATATGGAAACTATGAGTTCACTATGGTACCCTTCGGCTTGACAAACACCCCTGCAGTGTTCATGAGTCTCATGAACGGGGTGTTTCGTACTTACTTGGATTGGTTCATGATAATTTTCCTTAATGATATTTTGATCTACTCATGAACTGAGGAGGAGCATGAGGATCACTTACATCAGGTTTTGTAGTGCTTGAGAGAGCAACAATGTTATGGCAACTTGGCAAAGTGTGCCTTTTTTAGAACCGAGGTACAATATTTGGGACACATCCTATCTGGCGATGGTATCTCAGTAGATCCATCAAAGATCAGGGCTATCAGGGATTGGCCAGCACCCACCAGTGTGACAGAGGCCAAAAGTTTCATGGGGTTAGCTGGTTACTACCGTAGATTCATGGAGGGCTTTTCCAGGATAGCACACCCCATCACTTCCCTTTAGTGGAAAGGGAAGAGTTTCACTTGGACTGAGCAGTGCGAGAGGGCCTTTGGGGTCCTCAAGGAGCATCTTATCAGTGCTCCCATCTTAGCGGTTCCTCATCCAGCAGAGGATTTGTGGTTTGTACTGATGCATCACTTGAGGGTTTGGGAGCCCTACTTATGCAGGGTGGTAGAGCAATCGCTTATGAGTCACGAAAGCTTAAGACCCATGAGCTGAACTACCCCACTCACAATTTAGAGATAGCAGCAGTGGTTCATGCTCTAGTTTGTTGGAGACACTTTTTGCTGGGTCGTCACTTTGAGCTTCATTCAAATCATCACAATTTACATTACATATTCATGCAGTCAAATTTGAATGTCCGTCAGTGGCATTAGATGGAGTTTCTTTGCGAGTATGACTTTGATGTCCACTACATCAAAGGGAAGGAGAATGTGGTTGCTAACGCTTTGAGTCAGAGGCACCTTGAGATCCTAATCTTGACCTTGAGTGTGGACTTGAGAGGGTGCATTTTACATCATCTGCCTGAGGATGAGTGGTTTCTTGAGGTGCAGTAGGAGATCCAGTCTTAGAGGACCCTCGTGGGCAAGTTTGTAGGATATTCCCTTGAGGCAGATGGGTTACTTAGACATCGACAATGCATCTATGTACCCCGTGCAAGTGATCTACATGCAGTAGTTTTTTCAGAGGCTCACATAGCACCTTATGCAGTACACCCGGGGGTGAAGAAGATGCATGCCGACTTGTGACAATTGTACCATTGGGCGGGTATGAGACGAGATATTGCAGAGTATGTTGCTTGTTGCCTTGAGTGCCAAAGGGTCAAGGCCGAGCATCAGCATCCAGTAGGTCTTTTATACCCTCACAAGACACCTGGGTGGAAATGGGACACCATTTCCATGGATTTAATTGGTCTTCCTATGTCATCTCGCCACCATGATGCCATCATGGTGACAGTTGACAAGTTGACCAAGGTGGCACATTTCTCACCTGTACGCACGATGTACAATGCTCTATCGGTGGCAAGAGTATTCTTGGATGAGATTGTAAGATTACATGGAGTACCTTGCCATATCATATCTGACAGAGACTCAGTGTTCACATCAGCCTTTTGGAGGGCATTACAGCAGGTGTTGGGCATGCAGCTCAACTTCAATTTAGCTTATCACCCTTAGATAGATGGTCAGACATAGAGGGTGAATTAGGTTCTAGAGGATATGCTCCATATGTACTTTATGGATCACCAGTCTAGGTGGGAGGAGTATCTATATCTAGTTGAGTTTACCTATAATAATGGGCATCACAACTCATTGGGTATGCCTCCTTTTCAGGCCTTGTACAACAGACCTTGCAGGACACCGTTGAGTTGGGACTGTATAGAGGATAGGGTTGCAATAGGGCCATAGTTGGTGTAGGATATGGAGAAGTAGATGACCTTGATTAGTTAGAGAATTTAGGAGGCACAGGATCAACAGAAGAAGTATGCCGATGCTAAGAGATTAGATCAGAGCTTCTTGGTTGGGGATAGAGTATTCTTGAGAGTGCAACTGCACAAGAGTCCAATCCGTTATGGAAAGGGCTCTAAGCTCGCACCACAGTTTGTTGGGCCTTTTAAGATCTTGGAGTGAATAGGACCCGTAGCCTACCGTCTAGCCTTGCCACCTAGCCTGTCGCACATCCACGATGTTTTTCATGTATCTTATTTGCGGCATTACATATCTAATTTATCTCGTGTGTTGGATTAGAGTGCTCTATAGGTAGAGGCGGACAGATAGTTGGCTTTGGAACTAATTCTCATATTGGCTCGTAGGACGCTGGGCCTTCGAGGTCAAGAGATGGACTAGGTTAGGGTTTAGTGGGATAGGTATGATGAGGTCATAGCGACTTGGGAGGATGCAGCTAGATTGAGGACACTTTATCCTCACCTCTTTGACAACTTCCATGAGGAAGTTTAGTCCTAGGGGAGAGGATGTGAGCCCTACTATTCCACTCCCTTTATTTTGATCATTTCATATTACTATTGGAGACACATTTTAGACTTTTGGGGACTATTGATCCTGATATGCAGAATTATTAGACTATATGCTTTTATTTTGGTTAATTATGTTTAGCATGTTTTGATGAGACTATATCCTAATTTTGATTCACTGATGAGGATTTGACATGTGATATGCACTATGATGTTATTTTTGATATTAGTTGAGAGATTATGTTATGGATTATTATGCGATTTTATTTTGAGATGGATTATAGAAATACAAAATTTTGAATCTAATTATGATGTGATTTTATGATGTTTTATATGATTATGCGATGGTGTGAGTGTATGTTTCCCTTGCTTTGGCTATGATATACATGTTGGATTAATCTTTGTTTAAGTGTGCAGGTGTTCTAACCAAGACATGGATAATCAGAGATAATCCCAAACATTTTGTGAATTCCCATGTTAAGCCGATCTAGTTCCAAGAGGAACCAAGATCAACTGTGTGAATGCATGATGAAATTTCATAATGTTTATGTGTGGTGTCATTTGGGATAGGTCTACCCTTTTTCAATTGATTGTATATTGGTGTTGTAAAGGTATAATGTTTAATTGATTTCATTTTTAAGTTTTTATTTTGTGACACCCTTTTCATGTGATTTTACTCACCCTAAGGTGCTCAAAATGGGTTAAAAGTGACCCTGGGTTGTACCCCTAGGGTCTATGGACCATTTGAACTTGTCTAACCTAGGATAACTCCCATTTGGTCACTTAAACTTCACCCTGAAGTAAAGTGACGAAAATAGAAGTTTGGGAAGGAGTGGAAGGTTGGGTCAAACACTCAACCTTATCCACACCTCTTTCCAAGGCTTGGGGAGTCTTCAAGACCCCTAAATTGTGAAGGACTCAACTCCAAGGCTCTCTCACATTGGTGAGAGTACCTTGGGGTTTTGTGGGCTTTCATGGGAGGATAGGATTGGGGCACTTGTGGTACCCATATCCTTCTTTGGCTCCACCTTTCTCTCCCACATGTGTGAGAGAGCACAAGTGGAGAGGGCAAGACTTGGTGGAATGGGAGGGTGACATATGTCATCGCCACATTCCATGAAGCTTGAAAGTGGTTGTGAGAAGAAAGGAGAAGGTGACATGTGTCGCATTCCCATTCCTCAAGGCTCATGAGGAGAGCCTATTTTAATCACTCTTGAAGAGAGGGAGAGGGTTGTTGATTTCATTTTATTTTTCCAATTTTATTTAATTTTGGGGAGAGAGTTAGAGAAATTTTTAGAGGCTCACTTGGAGAAGGACTTGGACGTGGAGTTGGAAGGGCTTTTCTTCAACTATCTTCCTTGTTGGGCTATTTAAGATAGGATTCAAGGCTTGATGCCTTTCCTTTTGTATTTTACATTTCTTGTGTGTTGGTTTTGCGTGTGGGTATTTTGTATTTTGTTGTTGTGGAGATTTTATGGGTGTATGTAAGAGTCTCTCCATTTGGAGAAAATGCTCAACATGTGTGGGGTGGGGGAGGAGTGAACCTCCTTGAGGTCACCTCCTAGTTTTTGGTATTTTGGCCTTGAGGGCAAGTTGTGAAAATGAGCATTTTTTAATGGCTTGAGAGCCATGGAGAAATATGTGAGTTTTGGTATAAATGTGTTGGCTTGAGGCCTTGTTAGAGTTAAGTTTTGAGATATTTGGAGTGGCACTCTTGAGTCGAGTGATGTCCACTCCCCTACCCCTTCAAACTCATTTCTATGAGTTTTGTTTTATGTAAACCATGGGTATTTTTCATGTCTATTTGTTTTGTATTTTGGTTGTGTTGTGGAGTGAAGGATCCTTGTGTGTGGATGACCTCCAATCTCAAGGGTGACTCAAGAGTGAGTCTATGGTAGGGAGGAGAGTTGTACTTCGTGGCTTGTTTCCCCTCCCTTGTTATATTTTTTTTCTTGCAAGTGTTGTTGTAGCATTGGAGCTTGGAAGAAAAAGGCTATGAATCTTTGAGTCTTGTCATTTTGGCTCCTTGAGTGCCTTGGCCAAGTTTTGGCCTTTGTGTAGTTGTCTTCAAAAAAATAGAGAAGATTTTTCCTCTCTTGCTATGTAAAGTTAAATGTTTAAATTTTGTGTTGTATGGATTTTATTTTGAAGTTGAATATACATTATAGTGGTTGTTTTATTTATGGGTTGTTCTTGAAATGTTACAATGAAAGAAAATGTTGTGTGTAATGGTTGTCTTAAATAGTTGTCAAAATATGCCTATAATTGATTCTTTATTTTATATGTTTTTTTTTTTAAAAAGGAAATTGTTAGTTGCTGATTTTTGTTTGACAAAAAAAGTATAAAGCATAGTGTTGTTGCCTTCTTTCAAAAAAAAACATATGTATATTTATACTTTGAAAAATAAAGAAAAAGATTTATTTCATGCCTTTAAGTGAAAATAATTTTGTTATTTTACCAAATTGATTTAAGTTAATATTGCACAAATTCAATCTTGCATAGACAGATATATATATATATATATATATATATATATATATATATATATATATATATATATATATATATATATATATAATGTGTTTTATATTTAAGTAAACATTACTGAAATTAAACAAAAATAAATTTCTTAAGCTAACTGTTGTCTTGAGAGAGAGAAATATATATATATATATATATATATATATATATATATATATATATATATATACAATAAAAATGCATTTTATATTAAGATTATTTGCAGAATTGAGAAAAATAGCTATCGCATAAATTACAGAGAAGACCATGTAAAAAGGGGAAGCGAAATATTATAGGGGTCGGCGGGTATGACCGCCGCCCCTTTTAATTTCTGAATTTTGCTTCTGTTGAGGGATGTGGGGGGCTTGAACGCCCCACCCATCTCCCACTATGCGGTGGGAGTTGGGTGGGGAGTTCGCTCCCCAGCCACCCCTCTTTCCTTATATTATATAGTCTGTATTAAACTTCAACAAACAACCATGAAATATGAGCGACCTACATCCGCCACTCCACTCTTTTGCATTTGTTCGGCCTCCTCTGTCAACCCTGCAATACATCTTACTAATAATAAAATATATATATATATAGCTATTTGGCGTATACTCATTTCTGTTGCAAACAAAAATATGTATATGATCTTTGGTAAAAATACAGTATATATATATATATATACGTTTAAAAAAAAGAAAAGGGTTTTGAAATGGGTATATACCCAATGTATATACCTCTGTGGGTGCTTGTTCATGGCTACCCTTTTCTCTCAGACCTGCAAAAAAAAAAAGAGATGAGAAAACAAATGGAGGAAAGAAAAACAAAATAGAAGAAAATATGAGAACAAAAAAAACATAGGGTTAGGATTTTTACTATTCTTTCCATAAGGAAAGTATTATTTTATTGGGAGAGTCTTTTAGGGTATGAGGAAATTTTAAATTAAATTTCATTTCCTCTTCCCTCTCCTTTTTGACTTAGACACTTTTTATTATTTTTATTTTAAACTTCGGAAAAAAAGGGGAAAATTTATTTAAGAGTGGGTCTTCTTCATAGCAATTTTATTTAGTTAAATGTTATTTTATTTGTATAAGGTTGGGAAATTTAAACTCTTTTATTTGACTGTATTAATTCCTTAGAGATTAGTATTTCAACCTTGAGGGAAATATTGATATAAATTAATTATTTAGATGTGAGGTTTAATTATTATTATAAGTATCCTTCGAATTTAACTATGATAACCTTATTTATTTCTAAATCGATTTAATTTAATTAATCATATGTGGGATTTAATTGAAGGAGGTTATTTTAATTTATTTAATCTAGTTTGTTTTAATTAATTAATTAATTCATTTAACCTACTTTAGTGAGCTTAGGGAACCTTTGATTTAAAATATTGTTATTAGAATAATTCCTATACACGCCCGAGAGGTGTTATGCTGCTGGATTTTTCTAGAAATTAGGGTTGATTTTCCTTAGTGATTTATACCTTGTGTAGAGTAAAATTTTAATGTCTCCACAACTAGTTGATTGATTATATGGTTAATTAATGCAATGATGCTTTAGAATTAGGCTTTTGATTTCGACTCGTGTCAGAATCCTTTCACTCATTTAGGAAAACTTAGGGTTTCAATCAATTGATCCTAACCCTAATGGCGACACTTCTCACGTCGCACTGACCCCCTTAGTCAGCTTTCATCACGTAGGGGGATGCACATGTGATCACATTACCCCAAATTTGATTGACATGTTTACGCCTTATGTGTATTGCCACTGAGCACATTGGCACATGTGAGGGGGTTTTTAGGGATGCATGGAAAACTTTTGATATTTCGTGTCATGACCACATGACAAATGTGGACATGACACGTGTGTTGCATGTCGTGACCACATGGGAAATCTGCTCATGACAAATAGGTAAAGAATTTATTAGATCTAGGGTAGTATCCTTGTTTGTGTGAGTAGCTAGAAAACATGGTTTATCTCAACACAAGGTCTAATGCTCACAATCCAACCAAACAAGGACTAGGGGAGGGTAGCTAAGACACTAGGGTGGGCTTCCCCTTGGTTATGTGGTGCAGGGGCACCCAAGTATAAAGACATATTATGAGGTCAAAGTGCATTTTTGCTTATTTTTAATGTTCATACATGATTTGTAAGGTCATGAAGTCTATTGGTATCAAAAACAACTAATTTGTAAAGCTTAGAAAGCCATTTTTGTGCCAAGAGACCTAAAAGGTCCTAATATGGTCAAGGTTGGTCAAAGGGTCAAAATGGCCAAGTAAAGGTTTGAGAGGTTGTAAATGATCATAATTAGTCCATTTTGTCATGTTAAATATGGTCTAGGATGGAGATTTTGTATAAAGTTGTCAACATTGAAAAATGGCAAAAGTTGTAAAGTTGTCAAGGCAAGATTAGGGGGTATGAAAAGTCATTGTGTTAAAAGAGGGTAGTTAATAAATTAAAATGATGTGGAGGTTGATCTTGTGTATGTATACACCTATTTGGGCATGTAAAACTTGAACCAAGATGAATAGATGTGAATTGGATTTAAAACTTGTGATTTTAAGCCCTTATTCTGTAGTTCTAACTATTTTTTTCTCTGGTTCCAGGCCCTATATGGCCATGTATAGCCTAAAATCTATGTAATATTAATGTGATATTGAATTAGTATGAATAATCTTCATTTTGGTTCAAGTCTCATCAAATTTGGTGTAATATTGAGGAAGATATGAATGTTTTATGGATTGTAATTTTTAGATTTTTCCTGCAACAGTCCTATTGCAGCATTTGGTACAGTTCTGTACAGATAGATATAGGCACAATCCATATATTTCTGGAAAGAGGATTTAAGTACCTTTCAAATTCATCTAGTCTAAGGTCTTAATTAGATTCCTAGAGGAATATATCACGTGTTTTCTAAAACTGCTCTATTAACTAGGTTAACTAGGGTTTTGGTAAGAAAAATGTCATAAAACCCCATTCCAGCATGGGAATCCTCTAAAAATTGGTGGAATGGAAGTAGAGGGAGTGATTGACATGTTTTCCAAGGCTTAGGACTGAAAAATTTGTTTTGGTGTGTTTAAATTGATGCCCTAGGTGACTGTAGCAACATTTTCCTTGTTATTTTTGCATTTGAAATGAGAAAACAAGCATAGAATGAAATTGTCTTGCATCCTGACCACAAAACCATTGAAATACATTGTTTTTCCATCCATGTGAAGTGTCCAAAGGGTCCAGAGAGTTTTTTGGTTCCATTCAAGGGTAGTTGCTTCACAAATTTGGCCTAATTGGGGCTCTAGGCCACTAGGAGTTATAGGTTGAGCCATACCGCCCAAAACAACCTATACCCATGCTTGGATATGTGATAAGGAGTCTAAATGGGTATCTCTTGATTATCTCAGATCTAGGTTTGAATGTCTACATCAAAAATTATTGATGACTATTCTCTTTTCTAGGGCTATAGGGAATATCTTAGGTTTGTGAAGGAAGTACTAGTTCTAAGTTTGATCTGCCTTTTCCAATGATTGGAATGGGTCCCATAGCATGTCTAATCAACCTTTTCATGATGTTTTTAGAACTACTAACTATTGTTCCCACTTTATGAAGAACCTCAAATTTAGGCTTTTTGGTGTAGTGTAAACCTTATCAACTTGTCCTATCTTCCTTCTATCCAAGTGCCTCTACATCATTATGAGCTATAACCAAGATAGGAAGAAAAAAGGCCACAAAAGGTCTCAAGTAAGCACTCACCTGGTGAATGCTTCTGAAAGGTAACGAGTAATAGATTGCAAGGCTCATGCACACATACCCCAAGCAGTGGGGATCCTCCTGAAATCGATTGCAAGGCCCATGCATGCCTTAGGTAGCGGGGATCCTCTTGCAAGACACCATTGCAAGTCTCATGCATGCATGCCCTAGGCAAAGAGGATCCTCCTACAAGGCAATCTGTCTCACCCAAACACATCTCACCCATAGGTACAAGGATCCATTGCAAGGCCCATGCATGCATACCCTAGGTAGCGGGGATCCTCCTACAAGATACACACCATACTTGGGGGTTGGACACCCCAAGCCTCCTACAGATATTCCCTATCCTCTACAATCCTAGGGCTAACTTTCCAAGAAGCTCAAGAATGGGAAAGGACCAATTTTCCTAGAAAACATGCATCCCAATGCACTTACAAAATTAAACCATAGGGAAAAACAACCATTCCACATCATGCAACCTTCAAAAAATTCAAATTCCACAAAAATAAAATAAAATCAATTTTAAAATGTCCAGGGTTGGCCATTGACAAATCTTGGAGCATCCTTCCCAAAATCACACTAAAAAATTTACATTTTTATAAAACGAGAAAATTCAACAATCAGAAAATACCCTCTTAGTCTAAATTAGCCCAACATCACACTTTTCTAATCACATAATTTTTTTGACAAATTTAGATGGTAAAATAGGAAAAATCACTTGTTTTCAAGAAATACAAAATTTGAAAATATAAGCATACCCTCTTATGCCTAATCTACCCAACAACACACTTTTCCAATAAAATTTGCATTTTAAAAAAAATTACCATGACCTTTGTTGAAAATTCAGTTTTCAAAAATACTAATTTCCTACAAATTAAAAATGTAAATAAAAATTCAAATTTTAATTCAAACAATAAATAGATTACCTCAATAGATTCAGATTCTAATACTACACACTTCTTCCAATAGCAACTCAATCCAAACACTTCCAAGCAATTAGGAGTCAAAATCTTCAAATGAGGGTTTGAAATGAGCTTTCTTCCCTATTTGTTCTCTCCAAAACTTCAACAATGCATAATGAAATAAAGAAAAGCCCTTTTTTCCTATATAAACCACTAATTAGGATTAGGCTAAACTAACCTTTCTTTCCCCAAAACAATAATCCTTGAAATTGTAATTTCTTTTCAAATAGAATTACGTCTATTTCCAAACACCAAAAACCAAATTAAAATAACTTTCCAAATTAAATATTTTCTAGACACAAAATTAAATCATTTATAAATGATTTTCTCTAACTAGAAATACACAGCATCAAATAACGATTTCCAAACAACACAATCATTCTGCACATACCAAGCATAAGTAGAATCACACAAGCGATAAATTAAATATACCCAAAATATGTTTTACTAGTCTGACAGAAGGTTGATATAGAATCAAATTTGATTTGGATGAGGTTTCATAGGTTTCAACATCAGGGAAACACTAAGGTAAGGTGACTAAGTGATATCCATGTTGACATTCTCCACATACTAGCCATTGGTGAATATCCTGTAATTTCATGCACACTCAATGTAAACATCATGTGCATCTGTCCAATATATGACAATAGCTGAAGCAAATAATAGAAATTACACAATTAAATATTAACCATCTAGTATGCATATTTCAATTAAATCAAGTATTCTAACAATATGATCAAGATGCAATTAATTATTTAGACAATAATATTGAAGGAAATCATATCTACCTACCCAACATAATACTTAAATGAAAATAGTGAAGTTGAAACTCCAATAATATTGCACAACATTGGTATGCCAAAGTTGATGAAGAGAAAGGCACAAACACCTATGGGCATTACAAAACTAGGGCAAATAGGAAGTAAATGAGCAAAAAAGATGGAAAAAGAGGGTAAAATTGAGGAAAAATTGATGGGAAAGGGTTTGGGATAGGCAAGGGATCTGGGGTGAGTGGGAATGGTGAAAATTTGATAGAAATTAGCTAGACCCTAAATGAAAATGGAAGGTAAAATACGAAAAATTAGTGAAAACTAAGGGAAATAAAGACCTATTGTCACTAAAATTCTTACAATAATGTCCATGAACCTCAAAAAAATTGTAAACCTTTAGAGGGAAGTTGCAATAGTGCTTCAAAGATCCATATGCATGTATGAATATCTATTTAAATGAGGGATAGGAGGGGCTACTTATAGATTTTTAAATGAATTTGGGTAGGGAATGGATGAAAATGTATCAAGTCATCCACAATGAATTTGTTGGTTCCCAAATCTAAACACATCCAACTCTAAAGATTTTCCATTTCTTCTACTCAAGTTTAATGGAAGACTTGGCCAACACAGATGGGAGATTGTTTGCACTTGTCTCCCCTGCGCTTTATGTTCTACCACACCTAGGGGGGGATCCCTCATTCACAACAAAAAGATTTAGCTTTTCAATACCAGACAGAATGTTCTCAGGCATGCACCAAGATTTGTTAGATAAACCCTAGACTGACAATATTGTTGGACTATCCCACTAGTTAAATCTGAGAACATGCAGGATCCTAACCTAAAACAAAATAAAACATGGAAATTAGTTGATTGATTTATATTTATATTGTTAGATTTTCTTGGACCCTTTGGACAAACAAATTCTCAAACCAGTTCTTTATCAGGGCAACATAGTTAGACCCATTAATGCAAATGTTCCCTCATGACAACAAAACTTCATATCTAGAGGACCCAAAATAAAATATTATTGCCTCACAGTAATATGTCCAAGAAAGAGTATTATCTGTGACTCTATGTTTCAATAATCCCTTTATATAACACATTTCCTCCTAAACCTAACTCAAAGTGATTTAATCCATTCCTTGAACAGATGCAACAAATCAGATATATCACATAGCAAATGTATATGAAAGAGTTCAAAAACCCTTAGCAACTTTACTCAAAATAAAAATGCTCATACCCAAGGAGACAATCATAGATAACACACACAAATAGTGTTTTTCATATAACTCAATTTGGAAAGAACATTGTCATTCATAAATTTATACATCTACAAAATAGAAAATACCTCTGCACCTAGAAGAAGAACCAAGTCTGCAACATAAAATGCCTTCCAAAATGTGGATACCTTATATCCAAAGTCAAAAAGAAAAAATATCTCTCTATAGAATGGCCCTGAATTCCTTTTAAAAGAGCAACAAGCTTCCATCCACCTACATTCTGACAAACTCCCTAAATGAGATGATCAGATCCTTACAGATTTTTTATGAAACAATTAGATCTTCAATTAATTAAGTAGTTGAAGCAGCCAAATTCTTGGTGAATACCCGCCGACGAAGCAACCTAGACCTCGTTTGGATGAGAAGACTTGATATCTTGTCCATGGTCGTACAACAGATTTATTAACTACAGAGTAGAGTTGCGAGGGAATGACGGTGACAGACAACTGCTCCAAGCTTTAAACCTTGGCCGCATATTTGGGCTCCCTTTTTATGAGATCGATGGTCATGAACAACCCATCAAGTTTGAAAATCCACATCCCCCTATTGTGGAAAAGTCCATCGCTACTAGAAACAAGCCACGTCAGACACACTTTTCACTGACCGCATTAGATCCTTAACCAACCCTGACATGTGGCTCCATCTCACGACATCGCAGCCAGAAATGGCCCACAACCAAACTGCCTTGTGCAAACGCATAAAAGCCCCCACGCGTCTCTTTTTCATTTGTCCTTTACTTCTTTAGTTAAGATGAGGCCACGTGTCACCCTATCACGACTACGCGATGAATATTCCTCTCTGATAAGATCCTCCTGCGCGCATGCACTATCATTAGATCTTAACTCTCATGTAGATCTCTTTCCATCATGACACCTGGCAGTATATGATCTCAATGCAGAACTCCTTAATTGAATAGAAAAAAGCCCCACCACATGGAAAGATGTCACCCTGTCGCGGCCACGCAAGGGAAATATGACATTATCTATGACGCATCGTGATGCTGCAATTTTCGTTTACAAGGCTTCCAAACTCAGGACTTAGGGTTTAATATTTACATGCGGCTACAAGTAAGGCTAGGGCAAGGGGTCGGTCACCTAACAAAAACAAAGGATTCAAGTTATAACTTAGACGACCGGGGACCTACTATAGGCAATCAATACAAATTTAAAAGATAAAGCGCATGAGGCCTTTGGACAAAAAAGCTTAGGGTTTAAGGGGTTTAAGGGAATAGAAATGAAGACTTGCAAACCAGACTTAAAACCCTAAACCTAGGTAGGCACTAGCACATGCTCTTGATCAGGGATGCATGCATCTTATAGGCATGGCGAGAATCCAGCTATCTCTGGGATGCAGACCAGGTGCCTTATCCATTGGGCTATTGATTCAATGCTCCATTTGCACCACAATTCACGCCTTCAAATTTCACTTGGTGGCCCTGGGCCACCAAAAAGGAAAAACTAGTACATTCCTTTATAAAATATCTTGTTTTCATCTAACTTCATTGGGTCAAACTTGGAAGCACCAAGTTGTCTGCAGCTATCATAGAAGAATTTAATCTTATTGTCAATTGTGCTTCTGCCAATTTCATTTATAATTTCCTTAGCAAGTCTATAGCATACCTGATCTATTTCTGGTATCCACAGTTGTAGATTATTTTTATCATATGCCATCCTTAGATTAGGAAAGGTAAAAGGATCATATAAAACTAGTGAATCCACATCTGAATTTTGTCCCTTCTTGAGCAATGAGACACTCTATGTACTGAACATGCAATACTCAGGCACAAATAATATTTCACTCATATGAACCTTTTAACTTATTAGAAGCATCCACATATCCATCATTATTGTTCTCAACAATTTCATCATTAAACTCCACCTGGAATGTTTCAAGAGAGGGCACAAAAAACTCAGAATATATCCCCTCATCAAAAGCCTCATAGTCACCCCTCTCATCATACTCAATACTATCCCTCATTGTATGAACATGAACATCTGCAACTTGCCCATTCACATCTGAGTATTGACCTAGGTTTTCCACTCCACTGATACATGATAATCAAAAGTGAACTTCTCAACCTCTGCATCATAGAAATGATTATCATTCTCAAGGAAGCATCCATATTCAACATTCATATATATTTCATCATCTGAAAGGCTCACACATAGGTCTAAATGTTGACAAACATCAGCACATTCCTTACCATTCTTTGAGTGAGTATTCTCCTCATTCTAAGTGAAAATATCCATATCTACTTCATACAAATAATCATCTACAGCAGGAACTGAGACATCAAACATAACACCCGTGCATTCTTGAGGTTTTCCAATAACAACATTATTGTAAGAAGTGACCTCATGTATAACTCTGCAATCTGTATCTACATATTCATATCTCATGGGCTGATTACAACCTTCATACCAGTCATTGCAGGATGTGCCTTCAATATTCGCAATAATTTCCTCATCTTCATGTATTGTGCCATGACTGCACTCAGTGTTCTAAAATATATCTCCTTCTATAGAATCACCTCTCAATGAACAAACTGGAACATCTTAAATATACTCACTTTGAAAACTATTCTGAAAGCCTGCAGTCATGTACCCTATTGGCATTCCATACTTTTGATTATTTTTTATATCCATTGCAAATCTGTAGGCCTGATGCAACATGGTAGGTTCCTTATACCTCAACAAATAACTTATTTCTTCATCAAATGCAGCAAGATAGATTACCAAACATAATGCATCATTTGGTCTCATATATTCAGGAATATGCTTGAGCATTTTTGTAAATCTTAATTTAAAAGCTCGTACCAGCTCATCATTTTCTTTTTGAATGTTCATGAATTGTGTAATCAATGAGGCCACATCAGTCATTTCACCAAATTGTTCTAGGAATGCACTTTCTAAATCTAACCATGAGGAAATTGAACACATAGGTAAATCTAAAAACCAGTCCCTAGCATCATCCTTTAATGACTGAACAAAGAGTTTCATTACAACATCTTTAGCCTCAACCTCATAGCCTTCTATCAAATCACAGAAATCTTGCAGATGTTTGCTTGCAAACTCAAAATTGTTTCCACTATATTTTGGCAAGCACTTTCTAATTTCACTAGGGACAACATTTTGGTGACCACTATCATCGAAGTTTAGGGCTTTGTATCTTTCAATAGAGAATGACCTTTTCTGAGAGAATGACTAGGATTTCTATTCTATTTTAATCATTTTGAATAAAAAAGATGGAGCACATGGAAATATGTTGTAACCTCAAACAGGTTCAATCAACAGAGTCGCCACCTCCAAAGACTCCAAAGTAAGATTTGACAAAGGCCAATACTAGTTTTTCAGAGACTCCAAAGTAAAATTTGACAGTGATCCCTAGCAGAGTCGCATGTTTTGTTGGTTCCCAAATCTGAACACATCCAACTCTAAAGATTTGCCATTACTTATGCTCAAGTTTAATGGTAGACTTGGCCAACTAAGACGGGAGATTGTTTGCACTTGTCTCCCCTACACTTTAGGTTCTGCTGCACCTAGGGGGGTCCCTCATTCACAACAAAAAGATTTAGCTTTTCAATACCAAGCAGAATGTTCTCAGGCATGCACCAAGATTTTTTGGATAAACCCTAGACTGGCAATATTCTTGGACTATCCCACTAGTTAAATATGAGAACATGTAGGATCCTAACCTAAAACAAAATAAAACATGAAAATGGTTTGATTGATTTATCTTTATATTGTTGGATTTTCCTAGACCCTTTGGACAAACAAATTCTTAGACCAGTGCTTTATCAGGGCAATAGTGTCAGACCCGTTACTACAAATATTCCCTCATGACAACAAAACTTCATATCCAGAGGACCCAAAATATAATATTATTGCCTCACAGTAATATGTCCAAGAAAGAGTATTATCTATGACTCTATGCTTCAATAATCCCTTGATATAACACATTTCCCCCTATACCTGACTCAAAGCGATTTAATCCATTCCTTGAACAGATGCAACAAATCAGATGTATCACATAGCAAATGTATATGAAAGAGTTCAAAAACCCTTAGCAACTTTACTCAAAAGAAAAATGCCCGTGCCCAAGGAGACAATCACAGATAACACACACAAATAGTGTTTTTCATATAACTCAATCTGGAAAGAACATTATCATTCAGAAATTTATACATCTATAAAATAGAAAATACCTCTACACCCAAAAGAAGAACCAAGTCTGCAACTAAAAATGCCTTCCAAAATGTGGATACCTTACATCCAAAGTAAAAAAAGAAAAAATATCTCTCTGTAGAATGGCCCTGAATTCCTTTTAAAGGAGCAACAAGATTTTGGCCACCTACATTCTCACAAACTCCCTAAATGAAATGATCAGATCCTTACAGATTTTTTATGAAACAATCAGATCTTTGATTAATTAAGTAGTTGAAGCAGCCAGATTCTTGGTGAAGACCCACCGACAAAGCAACTTGGACCTCATTTGGATGAGAAGACTTGATATCATGTCCATGGTCATGTAACAGGTTCATTAACTACAGAGTGGAGGTGTGCAGGAATGATGTTGACAGACAACCGCTCCAAGCTTTAAACCTTGGCCGCAGATTTGGGCTCCCTTTTTATGAGATCGACAGTCATGAACAACCCATTAAGTTTGAAAATCCACATCACCCTGTTCTTGAAAAGTCCATCGCCAATAGAAATGAGCCACGTCAGACACACTTTTCATTATCTACATTAGCTCCTTAATTGACCCTGACATGTGGTGCCATCTCGAGGCATCGTAGCTGAAAATGGCCCACCACCAAACTACCTTATGTGGGTGTACAAAAGCCCCCACGCGTCTCTTATTCATTTTCCCTTTACTTCTTTAGTTAAGATAAGGCCACATGTCGCCCTATCGCGACTGCATGGCAAATATTCCTCTCTAATAGGATCCTCTTGTGCGCATGCACTATTGTTGGATCTTAACTCTAGTGCAGATCTCTTTTCATCACGACACCTGGTAGAATACGATCTCAATGCAGGACTCCTCAATTGAATAGAGGTAAGCCCACCACTTGGACAGATGTCACCTTGTTGTGGCCACGTAGGGGAAAGATGATGTTATCTATGACACACCACGATGCTGTGATTTTCATTTACAAGGCTTTCAAACTCAGGACTTAAGGTTTAATTTTTTACAACCGGCTGTAGGTAAAGCTAGGGCAAAGGGTCGGTCACCTAACGAAAACAAAGGCTTCAAGTTATAACTTAGACAACCGAGGACCTACTATAGGCGATTAATGCAAATTTAAAAGATAAAGCGCATGAGGCCTTTGGACAAAAAAGGTTAGGGTTTAAGGGGTTTTATGGAATAGAAATGAAGACTTGTAGACTCGACTTAAAACCTTAAACCTAGGTAGGCACTACCATTAGCTCTTTCTCGGTGACACATGCCTCTTGCAAGCATGGCAAGAATCCAGCTATCTCTGGGATGCAGACCAGGTGCCTTATCCATTGGGCTGCTGAGTCAATGTTCCATCTGCACCACAATTCATGCCTTCAAATTTCACTTAGCGGCCCCGAGCCACCAAAAAGGAAAAACTAGTTCCTTCCTTTATAAAATATCCTATTTTCATCTAACTTCATTGGGTCAAACCTGAAAGCACCAAGCCGTCTACAACTATAATAGAAGCATTTAATCTTATTGTCAACTGTGCTTCTGCCAATTTCATTTTTAATTTCCTCAGCAAGTCTACAAAAAACCTGATCTATTTCTGGTATCCACAGTTGTAGATTATTTTCATCATATGCCATCCTTAGATCAGGAAAGATAAAAGGCTCATATAAAACTAGTGAATCCACATTTGAATTTTTCCCCTTCTTGAGCAATGAGACACTCTCTGTACTGAACATGAAATACTCAGGCACAAACAATGTTTCACACTCATATGAACCTTTAAACTTATTAGAAACATCCACATATCCATCATTATTGTGCTCAACAATTTCATCATTAAAATCCACCTGGAATGTTTCAAGAGAGGGCATGAAAAACTCAGAATATATCCCCTCATCAAAAGCCTCATAGTCACCCCTCTCATCATACTCAATACTATCCCTCATTGTATGAACATGAACATCTGCAACTTGCCCATTCACATCTAAATATTGACCCAAGTTTTCCTCTCCACTGATGCACTGATAATTAAAAGTGAACTTCTCAACCTCTGCATCGTAGAAATGATTATCATTCTCAAGGAAGAATCCATATTCAACATTCATATATATTTCATCATCTGAAAGGCTCACACATAGGTCTAAATGTTGACAAACATCAACACATTCCTTGCAATTCTGTGAGTCAGTATTCTCCTCATTCGGAGTGAAAATCTTCATATCTACTTCATACAAATCATCTACAGCAGGAACTGAGACATCAGACATAACACCCGTGCATTCTTGAAGTTTTCCAATAACAACATTGCTGCAAGAAGTGGCCTCGTGTATATCTCTACAATCTGTATCTACATATTCATCTCTCATGGGTTGATTACAATCTTCATACCCATCATTGTAGGACGTGCCTTCATTATTCGCAACAATTTCCTCATCTTCATGTATTGTGCCATGACTGCACTCAGTGTTATGAAATATATCTCCTTCTGCATAATCACTTCTTAGTGAACAAACTAGACCAACTAAAATATACTCACTTTGAAAACTATTCTGAAAGCCTGCAATCATGTACCCTATTGGCATTCCATACTTTTGATTATTTTCAATATCCATTACAAATTTGTAGGCCCGATGCAACGTGGTAGTTCCTTATCCCTCAACAAATAACTCATTTCTTCATCAAATGCAGCAAGATAGATTGTCAAACATAATGCATCATTTGGTCTCATATATTCTAGAATATGCTTGAGTATTTTTGTAAATCTTAAATTAAAAGCTGGAACCAACTCATCATTTTATTTTTGAATGTTTATGAATTGTGTAATCAATGAGGCCACATCAGTCCTTTCACCAAACTATTCTAGGAATGCACTTTCTAAATCTAACCATGAGGAAATTGAACACATAGGCAAATCTAAAAACTAGACCCTAGCATCATCCTTTAATGACTAAACAAAGAGTTTCATTACAACATCTTCAGTCTCAACCTCATAGTCTTCTATCAAATCACATAAATCTTGTAGATGTTTGCTTGCAGACTCAAAATTGTTTCCACTATATTTTGGCAAGCACTTTCTAATTTCACTAGGAACACATTTGGCTAACCACTAATATCATTGAAGTTTAGGACTTTGTATCTTTCAATAGAGAATGACCTTTTTTGAGAGCATAACCAGGATTGTTGTTCTATTTTAATCATTTTGAATGAAAAAAATGGAGTACATGGGAATACATTGCAGTCTCGAACAGGTTCAATCAACAGAGTCACCACCTCCAAAGAGGACAAATCATTAAGAAGGCACTTTTATTCTAGATTTGCAGAACAACAGAGTACCATACAGTCTTCCCTTGATTATGTTGCAACAAAAATGAGCAAAGCCACCACCCTCAAAAGTGAATGATAAATCATTGTTCTTGCGCTAACTCTGTTGATAATTGAGAGGGGGGATGAATCAATTATCTTTATTATTTCAGCTTTCTGAACTTTCTTAACAATTAATGTAGCATCAATTCAAATAAGCAATCATAACCATGAAATGGAAATACACATGACACAATATTTTTGACGTGGAAACTCTGTTAAGGGAGAAAACCACAGGGTGATTAACCCAAGATTGTATTCTCTGTTAGAAGAATAGAAATACAAAATGGCACTTGCCAATTAGGGCTCACTGCCCGAGCACACTGCTCACAAGAGGCTCATTGCCTACAAGAGACTCACTATCTACAAGTTGTAATAAGAATAACAAGATCCTTGAACTGATGAGAAGCATCCACATATGCTGAGGTTCAGTTCTAATTAGGCTCAATACACTGATCTGCTACACTTCATCCTTCCTCTTCTTTGGTACTGTTGACCTATCACATACCAGACCTGTCTTACTGTTTCACACTATTCTTCTGCTTTTCTTCATACACAACACATGCCTTCATACCGAAATCAATCTGGTATATATATTTGCACCAAGGATTTCATCCACTTTCTAGTCAGCATCCAGAATAGTCAATATTTATCCAAACTCTGATATGTTGGCTGAATCCTTACTTATCAAGTAATGTGGATCAAAGAGATGATTATAGAAGTCATCAATCATGTCGGTCAATCATGAATGATACCTTAAGAACCTTGATCACCATCAATATCTTATCCAGAATAAATCTAATGCTCTGTCGTTCAGTTCTTCCTCTATCTACTTTGCCAAATCGGACCTCAATACTTAGATGCTCATATCTCTTTAGTCTTTCATCACTGGAGGCTCAATCCCTAGAATCTATTAGTCAAGGTGTTCCTCTTGACTTCCCCAAGTCCATACTTTACAAAGATATTTCCTCTAAGAGATCTGAACTTGACTGTCAGACCTTGTTGCATGCTCTGTTCTTGCTTACCGGACCAAAATATTCTTCAATCTGACTTCCGGTAAAGATACACCATGTCTTGCGGATGTGTGGAATGGTCTTTGTTGCCATCAATGACAACACCAATGAAGCCACATAGTGTCTCTTGCCAACAATCTCCCCCTTTGGCATTGATGGCAACACTTAGTGAAAAATGACTAAGTGTTATACTACACTCCCCCTTGGTTGGTGCTCTGTTCTATTGTACATTTTATCGGAGCTCCCGCTTAGCTGGATTCCATATTTTTCACTGCTCCTCACTCCCCCTTTGACATCAATGGCAAAGGGTAGGGTCCGCATACCAAAATTTCCAAAAATAATCTATACTTAGCCGGATAAGTATATATACATGCTTATACTTACATATACTGAAGTATATCTGCAAAAGATGTCTTCAACTGGGCAAATTCTGTTGCCCAACTTAGCTTCATCCTATCCAAAATTAAGATGTGACCACTCAACAGGAATGTAAAAACTTCTGCCCTCTTGAGATCTGTCAGATCACTGGTCCAGGCTGTGGCCTGAGCATCAGTTTGGGCTTCATGCATGGCCTCTAACTTAGGGATAATCATCCCTCTAAGTTCACCCATTCAGCTTAATACGTTCTTCCTTTCCTTCTCAAGCTTCTTACTCTCATGCATGATTACAATAGTTTGACATTCCTGGCTTATTATGGATACAATGAGAGGATCAAAATTCTGAGAGAGGCTTGATAGTTTATCCTCTTGTTCTTTCACTTTCTTCCCAATATCCTTTGTTACTTTAGACTAGGATATACAAAATTTATATACTTCTCTACCATCCTTAAGAGCATTTTCTAAGCTCTTTATCCCAATATCCATATTTCTCCTATCATTGGTTATAAGCCCTTGTAACTCCGAGAATCTCTTATCCAAAAACTCTTTCCGGAGTTTTACCTCAGCTGATTTCTCTAAAGACTCAAAATGAGTGCTAACACTATTTACTAGAGATTTGAGATTACCAAATGAAGAGACTGAGGGATCCTTCTAAAAAGATGGCATGATCTTCTCAAATACACTAGATGCAGTTTCTATAAGCTCACAGTCTTCCATGTGAGACTTCAACATTTTTTCTTTTGCCTTAGCTTGAGTGAAGGAAGCTAGTTTCATGGTTTGGACCGGAGAGAGGGAATCAAAATTGAATGGACCTCGAAGTAATTCTGGTTCATCAAATTCCATCATTTCTTTGGTCAAGAACTCTTTGACTGCTTCTGCTGTGTCTCTTGCCGGAGACATAATTTTCTCCTCTTCTGTAGCCTTACCACTATCATCTGTGGCCTTCTCTGTTGGAGTTTTCTCTCCTTCTATAGCCTTGCTACTGTTATCTTCTTTCTCTTTTACTTCTTGACTGATCTTCTCTTGTACTCTTTCTTTTTCTTTGAATCTGGAGTCTGTAGGAGAAACCAAAGGAGAGATGTTTGCTTGATCATGGACCTCTTCTTCTGGAGTAGAGGAATCTAAGTCCTTATCTTTTTGTTCACCTATCTCCGTAGATTCTTCTTTGTCACCCATGGTAGAGGGTTCATCACTTATGTCCTCTATGATAGGAATCTTGAATCTTTTGTAGGCATTCCGAAGGATTTCTTTAGTTTCTTTAGCTATTTTGTCAGTTTCTCCAAGCATAAGCTGATTCATTCTAGCTTTGCTCTAGAACTCATCCTTGCAATCTTTGAAAATCATATTCATTTGTTTCTGAATGATTGAGAGATAGAGCTGAATAGCTATTTGTTCCTTGATCTCAAGGTCCTTGGCCTTGGCATTGTTCTTCCTAATTTCTAGTTCTTTCTCTAGGCTCTTTGGAATTAGAGATATAATCTCAATGAATGCTTTATTATAAATGTTAAGGTACCTAACTGTGGCTTCTTGTAGGATCTTCTGATCAACCTCATTGTAGTCGTCATAAAATTCAGTCATTGGTTTCAAGTTCCCATCCATAGTGACTGATTTGACTGCATCATCAATGGACAGAGTGGGCCTTTCAACAAATTCTTCTGCCATCTCTTCCTTGTCTTCACCGGTAGAGGGTTCACCAGATACTTTCTTCTTTTTCCTCATTTTCCTTACCTCCTCATCTAATTCTGTCTCTTCTTCATCCTTTTGGCTTGTGTAAGACCTTGTTGCCTTTTTCTTGGTTCTCTTCTCTCCTTTTCTGGATGATTTTGCTTCCGGTTTTGATGCCTTTGAGCTCTTTGCAATGGTGGGTGCAAAGGTCTTAGAGGATCTGGTCTGGGAGGGGACTTCCACCGGAGTACCTTCTTTTTCTACTTTTTCTTTTTCTTTCTCTGCCCTTTCTGTCTTCTCTCTATTTGTATCAAGTGAAATTCAATGCCTCTTGGCAAACTCTTCTACTTCCCTCCTCACTTTTCTTTTTATTTCCAGTTGTCTTAACTCCACATGGATCTCCACATTTAATTCTTCAAAGGTTCCAAACCTTTCTTCCTTGGGATCCTTGGGTTGACTTAGCATGTGCTAAACATGCAACTCCACAATTTTCTCATCCACTTCATACCCCATAGGCATGATCCACATTGTTCTTGGTTCCACTACCTCCATTAGGCACTGATCAGTTTCTACCATAAAGCATATTGTATCTTTATATTTTTCAACTAAAGATTGGGGGATTCTCTCTCTTGCTTGCATCATGCTCTGAAAATTCTTGAAATAGCCCCAGAGAGCTGTATTTTGTGCCTTGGCATCACCAAGCCCATGTATATAATCTTTGATTTGAATGGCTACTAATCTATCATTCTGCCATACCCAGTCACTAGATCTGGAAAGCTCATTCATGTAATAAAAGAATAGGCAGAGTACCAAACCATCGTATTTGAAAGAGTTCTTCTTATCCTTCTTTATCTTCTGTAGATTCTCCAAGAGTTGGTTCAAAAGGAGCTCACAAAGATCATAGTCTACATTCTTCCTCAACATTTCATAAGCAGTATATATAGCAGTTCCAAATACTAAATTCTCCTTGCTAGAGTGATATATCTTATATCCAATTATCATTGATGCAAACTTGATATCCGGATCTGTGATATCCTCAATAGTCATTACTCTTTTATCAAACTTCGATCCGGTAGCCTCACTGACAATTTGGTTTTTGATAGATTTGAGTGTAGGCATTCCACCGGTTGAGTGTAATCTAGTTACTGCCCTAATGTCATCCTTAGTGATCTTAAACGGCCTACTCAACCACATGAAGTTGTCATGCATTCTGCTCAAGATATACTAGACCCATTCATCTTCCAGAAAATAGGGGAAATGAATGCATTGTGCAAAATGTTTGTTCCGGATAGCTTTATACTAGGTTTTGAGTTCAAATGAGTCATCTATCAAATGCTTCTGATAGATATCGACCAGCTTAGATTCCTCAAATTCTTCAATACTCGCATGAATATATGTCCTAACATCTTCTACATGCAGAACCCCATGCGGAATGCTTGAAAAGGAGCCTAGGGGATCAACTTCTAGAGATTTATATGGATGCTTCTTAAATTTAGGGCGTGGCCTATCAGAAATCTTCACCACATTCAGAGTAGCCATCTTTCAAAGATTTGCAGAGATATATTTAAGAACTGAAAATACCTTTTATGCTTCTAGGTTTTACGGAGTGATCCAGATCGATTGCTGGATGAATCGACTTCTGTAGATGATCTTTGATGGGCTTGAGGAAATTTGTTGCAGAGCTCCTTTTCGCTTCTTCTTGAATGCAGAATGAACAAATGGTTAATAAGAAAAACCCTTATATTGCTCCGTAAACCCTAATACCAAGTTGCAATAAGCACTCAACTTAAGTCATTCCGGTTTGCCTTGTTTTCCTTATTCAGATGACTTGATGAACCGAAACGATCTTGTTCTAAACATCTTGCGGATCTTCCATATCTTAACCACAGTTTATTTAGATGTTTCTTTGAGAATCCTTTAATCTGCAACTCTCCTTGTGCCAATTCCAGCACCAATTAACTGGCTGGGGGAAAAAGGCTTTTCCTTGTGTCTCCCCCTAAGCCAAAGCTCATTTTTTAATATCCTGGAAGGAATATCAGCACCAGATTCTGGTGCGGATCCATTCCCTATATTTTCTCTACTCTTCTTCACCCAAATCTTGTTCATCTCATTTTTAACTTCATCCGCATTTACTTTTCCTTTTCCTTTGTCTGGATTCTGATTATGATGCACCTGACCCCTTTTGTCCTGGTTCTTGCTTCTACAGAATTTGGCAATATGACCGGATCTATTGCAATTGTGGCAAACAACATTTCTTTGCATATTTGAATGATATCCTCTTGATCTACATTGATTAGCCATATGTCCCATTCTATTGCATGTAAAGAAACTACCATTGAATGAATTATTCATTTGCATATTTCTACATTTAAGAGATTTGTGACCATACCTTTTGCATTTGAAACATTGTCCGGAGAAGGATGTATTAGTCTAATTTATTCTCTTTCTGTACTGATTAGCTTTATGACCAAAGTTATTGCAGTTGTGGTAGTATCCATTGAAGGATGGATATCTTTGAGCATTAGGTTGCCTTACCAGAGGTCTTCTAGGCTTGTTCCTTGGATTTTCTGATCCAAAATTCTTCTGACCAGATCAAGAGCTTTCACCTTTCTCATATCCCAAGCCATGCTTGTCATCTACCCTCTTTTGGCTTTCAAGAAGAACTTCAAGTTGAGCAGAACTTATCTTGAATTTTTCTTTGTATTCATTTGTTGTTTGAAGATCCTTTTTAAGAGTGTCAATTTGATCCTCAAGTTTTTCTTCATTATCTCTAGCATCTTCAAGATCAGATTCTAGATGCCTGATTATTCTATCCATTTTGTGGCAGTCTTCTAACTTCTCCTTGAGAGATTGTCTTAGATCATCTTCAGTTTTTCTTTTCTCTTCAATTTCTTGGGTGAATTTCATAACTCATGATTCCATTTCATGTCTTACCATAATGACCTCTTTTGATAACTTTTCACATAACTTGGTTTTCTCCTTCAGATCTTTATTTGTACCATTGTCTTCACTTTGACTTGCCAATTGCTGAAGTAGATTTTTTCTCTTTTTCATAGAGATACTCAGTTTCCCTTTTAGTTCATTTATGAAATCATCAGCCTATTTGAGTCTTTCCTTCAATTCACCGACTTCAGAGTTTGATTGCTCAAGATCATCTAGGGCAGACTGAAGTTGCTCCCTCATAACATACACATCCATTTTAGTTCCCAGATCTTCCTCAAGCTATTAGGCTCCTTTTGGAGGAACTTGGCTCTGATACCAATTGTTGATAATTGAGAGGGGGGGTGAATCAGTTATCTTAATTATTTCAGCTTTCTAAACTTTCTTAACAATTAATGTAGCATCAATTCAAATAAGCAATCATAACCATGAAATGGAAATACACATGACACAATATTTTTGACATGGAAACCTTATTAAGGGAGAAAACCATGAGGTGATTAACCCAAGATTGTATTCTCTGTTAGAAGAATAGAAATACAAAATGGTACTTGCCAATTAGGGCTCACTGCCTGAGCACACTACTCACAAGAGGCTCACTGCCTACAAGAGACTCACTGTCTACAAGTTGTAAGAAGAATAACAAGATCCTTGAACTGATGAGAAGCATCCACATATGTTGAGGTTTAGTTCCGGTTAGGCTCAATACATTGATCTACTGCACTTCATCCTTCCTCTTCTTTGGTACTGTTGACCTGTCACATACTAGACCTGTCTTACTGCTTTCACATTGTTTTGCTTTTCTTCGCACACAACAACACACAACACATGCCTTCATACCGAAATCAATCTGGTATATATATCTGCACCAAGGATTTCATCCACTTTCTAGTCGGCATCCGGAATAGTCAATATTTATCCAAACTCTGATCTGTTGATTGAATCCTTACTTATCAAGTAATGCAGATCAAAGAGATGATTGTAGAAGTCATCAATCATGTCAGTCAATCATGAATGATACCTTAAGAACCTTGATCACCATCAATATCTTATCCGGAATAAATCTGATGCTCGGTTGGTTAGTTCTTCCTCTATCTACTTTGCCAAACCGGACCTCAATACTTAGATGTTCATATCTCTTTAGTCTTTCATCACCGGAGGCTCAATCCCTAGAATCTATTAGTCAAGGTGTTCCTCTTGACTTCCCCAAGTCCGCACTTTACAAAGATATTTCCTCTAAGAGATCCAGACCTAACTGTCAGACCTTGCTACATGCTCTGTTCTTGCTTACCCAACCAAAGTATTCTTCAATCTGACTTCCGGTAAAGATACACCATGTCCTGCGGATGTGTGGAATGGTCTTTGTTTCCATCAATGACAAAACCAATGAAGCCACACAATGTCTCTTGCCAACAAACTCTACATACCCATGACAAAGGCCTGTACTAGTTTTTTAGAGACTCCAAAGTAAGATTTGACAGTGATCCCCAGCATAGTCACCAGTTTTGTTGGTTTCCAAATCTGAACACATCAAACTCTAAAGATTTTCCATTTCTTATGCTCAAGTTTAATGGCAAACTTGGCCAACACAGACGGGAGATTGTTTGCACTTGTCTCCCCTGCACTTAAGGTTATGCCGCACCTACGGGGGATCCCTCATTCACAACAAAAAGATTTAGCTTTTCATTACTAGGCAGAATGTTCTCCGGCATGCACCAAGATTTGTTGGATAAACCCTAGACTGGCAATATTCTTAGACTATACCATTGGTTAAATCTGAGAACATGCAGGATCCTTACCTAAAACAAAATAAAACATGAAAATGGTTTGATTGATTTATCTTTATATTGTTGGATTTTCCTAGACCCTTTGGACAAACAAATTCTTAGACCAGTGCTTTATTAGGGAAACAGAGTTAGACCCATTACTGTAAATGTTCCCTTATGACAACAAAACTTCATATCCAAAGGACCCAAAATAAAATATTACTGCTTCACAATAATATTTCCAAGAAAGAGTATTATCTATGACTCTATGCTTCAATAATCCCTTGATGTAACACATTTCCCCCTGTACCTGACTCAAAGCAATTTAATCCATTCCTTGAACAGATGCAACAAATTAGATATATCACATAGAAAATGTATATGAAAGATTTTAGAAAACCTTAGCAACTTTACTCAAAATAAAAATGCTCATACCTAAGGAGACAATCACAGATAACACACACAAATAATTTTTTATATAACTCAATCTGGAAAGAACATTGTCATTCATAAATTAATACATCTACAAAACATAAAATACCTTTGCACCCAGAAGAAGAAGCAAGTCTGCAACAAATAATACTTTCCAAAATATGGATGCCTTATATCCAAAGTCAAAAAGAGAAAATATCTCTCTATAGAATGGCCCTAAATTCCTTTTAAAGGAGAAACAAGCTTTCAGCCACCTACATTCTGACAAACTCCCTAAATGAGATGATTAGATCCTTATAGATTATTTATGAAACAATTGGATCTTCAATCAATTTAGTTAAAGTAGCCAAATTCTTGGTGAAGACCAGCCGACAAAGCAACCTGGACCTCGTTTGGATGAGAAGACTTGATATCCTATCCATGGCCATGCAATAGATTCATTAACTATAGAGTGGAGGTGCACGGGAATGACGCTGATAGATAACCACTCCAAGCTTTAAACTTTAGCTACAGATTCAGGCTTCCTTTTTATGAGATTGGTGGTCATGAAAAACCCATCAAGTTTTAAAATCCATGTCCCCCTATCATTGAAAAGTCCATTGCTAATAGAAATGAGCCATGTCAGACACACTTTCTGATGACCGCATCGGCTCCTTAACTGACCCTAACACGTGGTGCCATCTCGCGGCATCATAGCCAGAAATGGCCCACCACCAAACTGCCTTGCACGGGTGCACAAAATCCCCCACACATCTCTTTTTCATTTGTCCTTTACTTCTTTAGTTAAGATGAGGCCACGTGTCGCCCTATCATGACCACGCGACAAATATTCCTCTCTAATAGGATCCTCCTATGCGCATGTGCTATCATTGGATCTTAACTCTCGTGTAGATCTCTTTTCATCATGACACTTGGCAGCATATGATCTCAATGCAGGACTCCTCGATTGAATAGTAGCAAGCCCCACCACGTGGACAGATGTCACCCTATTGTAGCCGCGTAGGGGAAAGATGGCGTTATCTATGATGTGTCATGATGCTACGATTTTCATTTACAAGGCTTCCAAACTCAGGACTTAAGGTTTATTTTTTTACAGGTGGCTACAAGTAAGGCTAGGGCAAGGGGCCAGTCACCTAATGAAAACAAAGGCTTCAAGTTATAACTTAGAGGACCGGGGACCTACTATAGGTGGTCAACACAAATTTAAAAGATAAATCGCATGAGGCCTTTGGACAAAAAATCTTAGGCATTAACGGGTTTAAGGGAATAGAAATGAAGACTTGCAGACTCGACTTAAAACCCTAAACCTAGGTAGGCACTACCAGAATCTCACATTAAATTTTGGTGGCAAGAGAATATAAGGACTATGCCATGCCCCTATACACCCACCACTTTGGCAATGTCTATATACCCAAGGAGGCTCAATTTTCTAAGGAAGGCTAAGGGAAAGGAGGGATATCGAAGGGTGGATTTTTTTAATATTTAATTAAATCAAAGAAATACAAGTTGAGCAATGATTTTATATTATTTTCAACACCATGTAGCATTTTCTATTATGGGGAAGGAATAGCCAGTGCGATAAACTAAACTATTTCTAGATTTTCACCCTCGAGCCTCTTTCCCAATTCACAAATCTTATTGTGTCTATTTAAATTTTTAAATCACCCAATCACCCCATGCTAGGATGAATGTGGGATAATTGCTCAAACCAAGTAGAATGCAGTAAGCATTTTAATTCAACATTTTTTAATATTTAATTAAATTGGAGTAGTACAAGGTGAGCAATGATTTTATATTATTCTCAACACCATGAAACATTTTTTATTATGGAGGAATATCTAGTGAGAGAAACTATACTATTTCATGATTTTCACCCTCTAGCCTCTTTCCCAATTCAAAAAGCTTATGGTTTGTATTGAAAATTTTAAATCACCCACTCACCTCATGCTAGGATGAATGTCGGATAATTGCTCAAACCAAGTAGCATGTGGTAAGCATTTTAATTGATTTTTAATATTTGATTAAACTAGAGTTGTACAAGGTGAGCAATGATTTTATATTATTCTCAACACCATGAAGCATTTGCTATTATGGGGGAGGAATATCTAGTGTGAGAAACTAAACTATTTCAGGCTTTTCACACTTGAGCCTCTTTCCCAATTCATAAATATTATGGTTTTTATTGAACTTTTAAAATCACCCACTCACCTCGTGTTGGGATGAATGGATAATTTCTCAAACCAAGTAGCATGTAGTAAGCATTTTAATTCAACATTTTTTAATATTTAATTAAACTAGAGCAATACAAAGAGATCAATGATTTTATATTATTCTCAACACCATGAAGCATTTTCTATTATGGGGGAGGAATAGTCACTGTGAGAAACTAAATTATTTTAGGCTTTTCACCCTTGAGCATCTTTCCATCCACAAGCTTCCATACTTTTTTTTTGTTTTTTTGGTTTCACCCCCATATATTTTGTTGGAGCCTCCACTTAGGAGTACAAACATCAAATTTCTTAATATCACTCAATGATAGATGAGATAACAAGGGAGAGGTGATTCACCTAAAAGTTTTTAGGGGTCATTAATGAGTTTCAACTATTAGTAAAGTAGAGGGGGGAGATAAATCATGGACCTCATCATGGGTTTTTTACCTAGCATAGGATAATATGTGTGGAGGTCATGTGAATTTGATGGCTATAATTAAAATATGGAGGGATCAAAGGTCCAAGTCCAAATGTCTAAATAAACAAGAGGGTATATGTGACAAGACACATGTATATAGGAAGAAGGGTTTAGGAAAATCCTTAGTCAAATATTTTGGTGCATAAACTAGGGACATCAATAATGAGACGTAGCAATCTATACTATAATCCTAAAAGAATTTAAGAATAAAATACCGAAAGACAAGTCGAAAGAAGGGAACAAATGGCTTACTCAAAAGCATATAGAAAGACAAAACATGATAGTCAAAAGGAAAGGAGAAAATAAAAGTAAGATAGGGATAGATAAAGGGTAAAAGAAAGAAATATGTAAAAAAATGAAAGAAATATGTAAAAAAAAGAAAGAAATATGTAAAAATCATAAAGGGCCACAATACAAACATGATAAAAGAAGGTAAAACTTGGGTGAGCATGGAGAGGGGTGGTAAATTCCTAATTCTTTACATCATTCCAAAGTTTAACAAAGGGAAAAAAGAAACAACATGAAGAATAAAGCACGTGAATTAAGTACAACATTAATAAGGAATGATAAAAGATAAGAAATCACAACACAACACAACACCAAATATTTCCCCCAAGAGTGGTGGAATAATAGCTTACACGCATAGCTAGGAGATAGTAGAAACAACACAACACACTACCCCCAATAGTGGCACATAATAGCTCACACACATAGATAATGGACATTACACATGGGACAAAAATCTATAGGTACAATATATGGTAAAAAAAGAAGACTCAAGGTGTCGAAGCTTTAGTAGGTGGAGGCTCATCAACCATTAAATCATCATTTGAAATGAGGTATTAGCAAAATCATCCACATTAGCTGGTGGTTTGAAGGTGGATGTGAGGGGTGGAATATTAGAAACGGAATCAAACATAGTGTGTGGTGGAGGTGGAATGACATGGAGGGGTGATGAAGAAGGTGGAGCAGGAATTAGAGGAGGATTGTGAGAAGAAGAAGGTGGTGAAGGTGATGGATGAGACTTGATGATAAGAGCCTCAAGACAAGGGACTAAAGTAGCATCTACTAACATATCCTAAGGTGAATAATAGGTGGGTTCATCTTTAATGGAAGGAGGATGGGTGAGAAGTGAAGTAGAGGTGGAATAAGGAGGGGGCTGGGGATTCACTTAGTAAAATTATCCTATATCATCTTCAATCATGGAATCATAAATAATACCCCTGATTTCATTTATACCCCTACATAATGAATATTTTATACCCCCTCCTAGTACACAATTCCTATTAAAACATCTCATAATTGTATCATATATCTTAGGTACCTATTTTTCCACCCAAGCATCCTATAGGAGATGCCCGACCTTGGGCCGGTCACACTGGTGACACAGGTGTGGAGGATGATGTCAGTAACTTTGTGGGATACTACAATCTCGAGGAGGATATGGAGGAGGATGAGGATGATTTTGAGGAGGTCCCATCATACTACATCTTCAAAGTGAGATCATGACGGAGCCAGCAGGAGACAGACACTGACGAGGAGACCGAATTGAGACTGCGGTCTAAGGCTTGTGGTCCTACTCCCACAGACGATACGAGGCCTAGTCAGACAAAGTGAGGGGAGAGTAGAAAGTCCATGCCCCCAGCTGCAAATCAGATAGCAAAGCTCATCACACCATCGGTGATCCGAGATCCATCCTAGTGAGATGGAGATCCAGGTAAGGTTGGATTTATTATTTTATGTTTTGTATAGTTTATTATTTGTGAAACTTATATGGGAGTCTAACATCTATCTCATCCTCTATTTTGTAGCTAGGACTTATGCATGGCGAGACTTTGTGAGTCACATCATAGGAGACATAGTACCAACAAATACCTCAGAGCAGTGGGTGCAGGCAAGCTATTCACCACGATCATCCGCTGGGTGGCATGCTAAGATATTTATGCCTGTCATCAGATACATGACTGCTACAGAGGCCATGCTAGAGCAGTTTGCATGAGAGAGAGAGGAGTTTCAATAGAGAGCTGAGCGCGCTGAGGTTGAGCTCAGGGCACAGCAAGAGCAGACGGTAGTGGTTCCTACATCAGAGGGAGAGCCAGCTATCAGTGAGTTCTTACTACGGGAGGTCCAGCAAGCAAGAGCTAACAGAGACAGGGTTCAGGCTGAGAGAGACAGGTACCAAAGGATGTGCCAGGAGGCACATGAGTAGATGATATAGATAAGAGGCGAGATCAGAGGGTTACGATCTAAGAGTCATTCACGATCCGTAGCCAGGCATGGTCAGGCTTCTATCACACACACCACAAGGGCCTAAGGGTACTAGAGATTGAGGCTCAACTATGTGATTCATAGACTTTAGGCACTACGACATCCCATTTTGTATTGAGGGATAGTCAACTCAGATGTATACATCAAACTGAGATATATATATGGTGTTTATTTTCTTTTTATCTATGTGTAATGGATTTTGATCTATCACATGTGATTTTTGTAAAAATGCAACTTGTGATGATGTCTAAATGCTATAATTAACTACTATTGTGGTATACTAATAATTCTAAAAAGAACATGTAGTAACAAACACAATGATTAATTATCTTACACATAACTTTTAAACTTCCATGCTATATTCAATTAATACAAAAGTGATCTAAGCAATTATTACTTAAACATGATGCAACAATGATCAAATGAATAGAGCTATAATGCCAAATGAATTAAGACAAAACAAAACCATCTTGTCGAAATTGAAGGTAATCTATGTACTAAATTAGCTTATAAACATTTAACATTAAATCTTTAAGCATAAAATATTTTGAGGTGCATGACATTAATAGGTTCTTTAAGTGGCGTACCTTGCTCATCAGCTAATTTATACACTCTGGATCCAAAGGTTTCGGTGATTATGTATGGTCCAAGCTAATTAGGGTTGAACTTACCTTTTTCACCAGCAGGGGCATTTACATTGTGTTGATTTTCATATAGAAGCAAGTCCCCAACATTAAATGAACGTTGTATGACTTGCACATTATAGGCTCGTTGTATTCCTTTTTTATAAGCCTTGAGATGTTCAAGAGCGTTAACATGTCTTTCATCAAGAATCTCAAGTTCCTGTAATCTTTTCTCTCATTCTGTGTCATCATCCATGATGTCTCTTAGGGAAATTTGTAAAGAAGGAATTTCTAACTCCAAGGGCATTATCGCGTCTGTGCCATAGATGAGATTATACAGTGTGTTACCTATAGCTGTTCGAATACTTGTTTTGTAAGCCCATAGCGCATAGGATAATTGTGTATGCCAATCTTTTTGATGTTTATTAATAGTTTTAATTAGAATCTATCCAATAACCTTATTTGAAGCTTCTACTTGGCTGTTAGATTGAGGGTAATAAGGTGTAGAGAAGCAATGTTGTATATGATATTTTTCAAGGAACTTTTTCACATCCCTATTCTTAAATGGTGTACCATTGTCCGAAACCAAGGAAGAAGGTATTCCAAATTGAGAAATTATGT
Source organism: Cunninghamia lanceolata (assembly GCA_027924645.1). Lineage (NCBI taxonomy): Eukaryota > Viridiplantae > Streptophyta > Pinopsida > Cupressales > Cupressaceae > Cunninghamia > Cunninghamia lanceolata. The sequence goes on along the minus strand of BSBN01001011.1, from coordinate 10,653,097 downwards.
TATCTTGTATGAGTCAAAAGATTAGATCAGCGGTCATGGATCACAAAGGGACCGCTTTGATCCATTTTGTAAAATAATTAGTAGCAGTAATGATAAACGCATGTCCCTATGAGGAGGGTGGGGAAATTTTACCTACGAGATCCAAGCCCAAGATAGAAAATGGCCATGGTGACACCTGGGCACGAAGCTCTTGAGCAGGAGCATGGATGAGGTGTTTATGTTGTTGACATTGCGGGCATCTCTTGATGTAAGAAAAGGAATCTTGTTCCATGTGCTACCAGTAGTACCCCATACATAATAACTTTTGCACCAACAATTTTCCACCGAAATGCCATCCACAGGCACTAGAGTGAGCTTCTTCTAAAGCTATCAGAATCTCTTCATTACTCAAACATTGGAGTAAAACATCATTATAACTTCGTCAATACAATACATTCGATAATATAATATATCATACTGCTAATTTGTGTAAACAGAGTCGGGCATTCTTAGATGTCGAATCAGGGATGGTTCCATCACGTAAATAGTTGAATATGTAGGAGAACCATTCATCCGTGTATGTATTACCATAGAGTTCTAAATTCATAACTATAGGGTCATCGATTATCGGTGTCTTAAGATTATGAACAACGAAGGTAAATTCCTTAGGAGAACCATCAAGGGATATAAGGGAAGCTGTGCTTGCCATTGCATCCGCATGCTGGTTATCTTTCCTAGGAATGGTATCAATCGAATATGATGTGAATTGTTTTAAGAGAGATAATGCAAACTCACGATATTGAGAAATCTTATCATGCTTAGTTTGATACAATCCTATGATTTATTTAACAATCAACTAAGAATCACCGTATATTGTAATGTTTTTGATAATAAGAACCAAGGCTGAACGAAGTCCAATGATAAGAGCTTCATATTTAGCTATATTGTTTGTGCATAAGAAATCTAAGTCGTAAGATAAGGGAATCAGCTTACCAATGGGATATATTAATATAACACCAGTCCCGGAGCCCGTTTGACATTTTGATCCATCAAAGTATAACTCCCATTTTTCATCCACAGAGATTGTTAAAATCTATTCATCAGGAAAATCATCAACATTCTGTATAGAAAAGGGTGAGGGAGCATCAGCTAACTGATCAACTATCACTTGCCCTTTAATTGTTTTTTGTGAAATAAATTTGAGATCGAATTATGTGAACAACATAACCCATATAGCAAGATGACCTGGTAAATCTATTCTTGCGAAGAGATGTTTCAAAGGGTCAAACTTTACCATTACATGCACTTTAGTATTTAAGAGATAGTGTCTAAGCTTTTGAGTGGCAAACACTAAAGCTAAGCAATGCTTCTCTATAGTTGTGTATCGCACTTCATAATTGAGCAAAGTACGAATTATGTAAGATATAGCACATTCTTTGCCTTTATCATTATGTTGTGCTAACAAAGCTGCTAGGGCATTGTTAGATGCTAAAATATATAACAAGAATGGTTTATCAGAAGCAGTAGGTTGCAAAACAGGCAGATTACCTAAGTAATCCTTTAAGTCATCGAAAGCTTTTTGACATTTAGAATTCCATTGAAAGTGAGAATCTTTCTTTAGTAGTTGCATAAAGGGGTGTGTCCTATCTGCGAGTTGTGAAACAAATCGGTGGATGGCTTGTATCTTTTCCTGCAAACTACAAAGTTGAGATATGTTCTTAGGTATTGGAATATTAACAATCGTGTCTATCTTTTTCGTATCGGCTTCTATACCTTGATTTGAAATAATAAACCCAAGTAACTTTCCACTATCCACGCCAAAAACACACTTACGAGGATTCAATCGCAAATTATATTTTCGTATGCGCTCAAATATTTGTAGCATGATCCTTACAATGGATAGACTTTGCTAGGATGTCGTAAACATAATCTTCTAGAATAATGTGCATATAGTCATGAAATATAAGAGTCATTGCATGTTGGTAAGTAGTTCCTGCATTCTTAAGTTAAAACGGCATGACTACCCAACAAAATGTACCCCAAGGTGTTATAAAGCTTGTTTTATACAGATCGAGAGGATTTATAAGGATTTGATTTTATACTAAAAATCCATCCATGAAAGAGTAATTCATGTCGAGCTATGGAATCTACAATCATATCGATATTAGGGAGTGGAAAATCATCTTTCAAAGATGTCGAATTTAAATCTCAGAAATCTGTGCACATTCTTATATGACCATTAGCTTTAGCGACGGCGATAATATTTGAGATCCACGAAGACTAATCAATAGGTCAAATAAAACCATCTTGTAAGAGTTTTTCTATTTCAGTTTTAACAAGCAAAGCAATCTTAGGATTCATCTTGCGAATCTTTTGTTTGAATGGCTTAACATCTAGTTTTAACACAATATTATGTGTTACAATCTGAGGATCTATACCAGGCATGTCTGAATAATTCCAAGCAAATAATTCTAAGAACTCATTCAACAGTTTAGTTATTTCTTCTTTTTCTTCCCCATTTAAATAATCACCAATAGGGATAACCTTTTTGGGGTTATCCTTATCCATAATGACATCAATAGTCTTCCCAATAAGGAGAGTACTATGGTCTGGGGATTGTCAGATTCTAATTGTTTTTCAAGTTCTTCACTGTCCTCTACTGTAGCAGTTATTGTACTAGTAGTCTTTCCAAAATATGCATCATTGTTTAAACAATAAGGTAGGCCATGTTTATGGTGATAACAAGGAATACCATCATAAGCACCTAAGAAGTCCATTATCGCTTCATCCACCAAAAACGTATCTAATGAAAGTGATCCTGGAGGACAATTGATGTCAATCATCTCAGGAAATATCAAACTAACTGTTGATATTGTATTCACATTTAGAGTAGGGCATTTGCAGGCTTTGGATTCCTTAAAAGGATTATATCCAAGGTCACTTGACTAATGTTTCAAAGCAGATTCTATAGGGACTTTGATTCCTTGTTGATTTATGCCAGAACAATTACCTACATAGTCACAATTTTTGTAAAGGATTCAGAATCCTCTGCCATAAAGAGAGACCATTTCTTTAGATGAAGGTGGGGCTTCATAAGTCTCATAATTAGTAGTATAACTTAGAGTATTATCTTTATTTGTCACCAAAGAAGTCTTATGTTTATCATTCAAAGTATACAATGATCGATACAATATTTGATGTTTTAGGGATAGGGTTTTTAAGTTTATATTCTCCTATGGAGGAAGACACAAAATCTAACGAACCCCAGTCATCACCAACAAATGCATTTGATTGCTTGGACTCTTGCATAACATTTTTAGAGGCAAGAGGATCTGACAAGTCAGCTTTCAGATTGTTTAAACTCTTAGGACCGACAATATGCTTATGCACTTCCAATTGTAGACAATTGTTAGGTTTAGGATCCGAATGGATAGTATGCAGTTTACCTTTAAATATAAACATAATCGAATGGTGTAAAGTAGAAGGAACTGCTCCTAATGCATGTATCCAAAGTCTACCCAGAATCATGTTATAAGATAGAGAACAAGACATGACATGAATCAAGGTAGACACCATCACACGTCCAACTTTTATAGGTAGAGTTATAGTGCCCACAGATTGTCGTCCAACATTATCAAAGCCACAGATACTTAACAACTCTGGTTTGATAGCAAATACATCAACTTTAACCTTATGCAATAAATGAATACCACAAACATTAAGGGCCGACCCATTATCAATCATAACTCTCTTAACCAATGTTTTGTTGATTGTAATAAAGATAACCAAAGGATCATACTGATTCTGAACCTCGAGAGATGGTAAGTCATGTTGCTGAAATAGAATGTCTATTTTTGTTGCATGCATACAATCTAGTAAAGTGGGAACATCCTTTGGTATAACAGTGGGAGGAACAATCACCTTTTATAAAGATTCTTCTAGCATTCCATGGTAAGTAGGTGACGTTTGTATAAGCTCCCAAAGAGATATCTTTGCAAGAGTAGCACAAAGCTGCTCTACAAGATCATAGTCTTTACCACCTTTATATGTTAAACGAGGTGCTTGCGAAAGCATAGGTTGGGAAGCTGGAAAAGATATCAAAACATTAGTTTGTTGTGTACTTTATTTATTATTCTGAGTGTTATATGCATGAGCAACCACATTATGATTGGTTTGTTGTAAGTTTTGTTTCGCTATTTGTTTAGCACAATCATAAATGTGTTCAAAAGATTGAGAAGAAGATGAAAGACCTTTAACAATAAGCACATGTTTAGAGGATGGTTGAACCACATTTGCATATAGAGTGACCACAATTTTTAGTTTTTTAATCTCTTCTTTAGATTTAGGAACATAAATTACATTTACAAATCTTTGAAATAGTGACAGCTTAGAGGCCGTAGTGGAATGTTTAATCGAGATAAAGTCCTCAAGGGCTTCATCTAACATATCAAAGTCATCACCACTAAACGACTCATCATAAGCATGAAAATCTTGCAAAAAATAATCTGACATTTTAACATGCTCTAATTAAACCAAGATTTAAATGCACAATGATGGCCTTTGCAAATGAAATACAACTTTCAACAATAAATGATAATTTCCAACTCTTTTAGTGAAAAGATAAAGAATGTAATTCACAATTTAACATGTGCAATTTCACTAAAGAAGTTTTTCAATGCAATTATGCTCTAGAACAGCAAATTATTTTAAATCTAAAGTTTAAAAGGATTCCAATTCTTTAAAGCTCGGATTCACCAAAATGTTTAGGGTGAAAATTGATAGTTGGTTTAAACTAGGTTAAATACTACCATTTCACCACTAAGCATTGGGAGGACAAAGGCCAAGTTTATAAACAAGCTTCTAATCACTTTGTCTATCACTTACGCTCGCGTGGTTATGGAATCTAAGGCCCTAATCAATATTTTATAAAGTGTTTTCCTTTCAACCAAGTAAAACCCTAATTATGCCTTAAATCAGGAATATACAGAAACTGATGAAGAAACTGACAAAACTGATCATAGAAGTATAGAGCTAGAGTTCCAGAGCTAGTGTACCCAAATTTTGAGGGTTGCATGGACTAGGGCACCCACTCCAGTGTCCTAAAAGTTTCCAAATAGGAAAATCCTCTACACAGGGTGTCTGAGACTACTAAAAGGCTTCCAAATCCTAGAATAAATCCCTACTTGGACTAGGGCGCCTGCTCCAATGTTCCGCAAGTCTCAGAATCCAAAAATCTGAAAGTCTATCCTGACTGTACCTACAATAGCCTTCTTCCTGTAGCTTCTTTCCTCTGGAACCTACGAAACATGATCTGCACCTACAAAAGAGATAAATTGTTGTGGCTATATAGGAGCTTGCCTCAGTCAAGCCCCATCTTTGGTATTTCTACCTCAAAAATAGCCAGAGATAAAGATTTGCAGAAGTGTGTGCAAACCTGATAATGTGTTATGCATTAAATCAAACCCTAGATGTCTCAATCAAGGGAAGATCAACAACTTGCTTTGTATCAATAAACACATACAACTTCACCTCAATGAGATGAGATGAATGAAGACTTGCATGAACAAGAAGGTGAATCAGCCATGTCCGTGGAGGATCTCCAAGCTTGTTGTTGGAGGCTTCAACCCTTCTCTCGCTCATGCAAAGGGTGTACAAACCCTAGGAAGAATAAAAAATAAAGAATACTTCGAAGAGCTTCAACAAGTCATTGATCTTCAATGGCTATTACATCAAAGTTTTGGCATCAAGCTTGCATAAGAATTGTGTGTGATAAAATGATTTGCAAATATCTTTTTATATCTAGCTTTAGGGAATTCAAATTTTGAAATAATGTCTCAATATCACGCAAAAACTAAGAATTTGAAAATGGAATCCTGAGGCACTCGGCAGGAACCGACACCTCGCCAAAATTCAAAATCCCATGAAATGGGGGAGGACTAGGGTGTGGGTGCCCAAGTCCTAGCCCCCAATTTTAGCTCAGATCTACATTTTTGGGGGTCCTATGGACCCAAATCTCAAATCTCTTTCCGAGTTCTATCAATAAGTTACCCAAGAGTGAGGAGCTAAACTGAGGGAAATTGTACCATTCCATATAGGAGGACAATTTTCTATGTTACATTTAGCCCCCACTTTAGTGGCCATATGACACTACGTGCATATGCAACTAAAGGAAAGTAAATACTTCAATCATGAAAAGGATACCCAAAAGGATACTGTAGAGGAAGCCGAAGCGTTGTCACCGAGAAGGAAGAAGCCCCCAAGTCTGCAATCCTGCAAGACCACAAAGTTAGGAACTGCATCCTACAAAGGAACAATTGTTAGAGAAATCAAAATCAAATCAACCTGCAACCACCACCAATGAGTCAGTATCAAAAATGGTAAGGGGGTTGAGTGATGAGGTAGGGAGGAAATTGAGGGAGATATATGCCCCCTTGTTTCTACTTTCTTAGTCTGAGAGTAGAAACAAGGAGATATCCATGCATTGATTTCAAGGGAAATGTGTTCTGAGGGTCATTTGAAGAAACAATGCTCAAACGCCACATTGTGGAAGAAAGAGAGTGGAACCAAGATTTTGATGTAACAAATGGCACTGAAATTAGAGTTTAACAGCTCAAGAAAAGGACTCAAGAGTGAAAGAGCACACTTTTGCACCTAGTTAGGGATTGGATTTCTCACTCACTTACTTTATGTAAAAGGGAGTTGTCACTTATCACTTAACTCATTCTTATTTCTTATCATTGCAAAGAGAGAGAAGGAGAATAGGAGAACAACCATGCCGAATCGACGTCCATACCATCCACCACGACTGGAGATGCTCTGCGTTTGAGTGGAAGAGAGACACTTCGAAGCCAAGGTAGGGTCCTGATACATTCCTTCTATCATCTTTCATTGTACATTTGTTTTCACATTTATCGATGTCTGTGCCAAGAGGGGAAGGTGGACAGGGTTCCCAGACAGGGGCGCCCAGGTTGACCTATGGCACCAGAGTCTCTCTAGGGAGATCTAGTCCCATAGGGGTGCCAGTGTCCCTCTGGGGTACCCTAGTCTTCCTGGGGTGCCCTGGTCCACAGAGGACATAGGCCCTAGGTACAAACATTCTTCTTAGTTTGTGTTAGCTTATTTTGGTTTCTAGCGAGGATTCTGATACTATTGCTTTCTTTCCAATCTGCAAGATGTCCCTGAGATGCGTGAGCACATAGGTGGTTGTCTGATGGCACTTCTGTGAGAGTGCGCTAGCACTTTGACTCCCACAGAGAGAGAGCATTTACAGATGGTGGGCCTATGGTGGGTGTTTGATATGCCCACAATCAGATTCCATTGTGTGATGCTTATGGCGCTGATGGAGAGATGGGATGCAAATACATCCACATTCCATTTACTGACAGGTGAGATTAGCATCACACTAGAGGATGTATTTAGGATCCTTCGACTATAGATCTGAGGAGGGATAGTGAGGATTGTTGGACACACTTAGCGGAGTATACTCGCGAGAGTCAGTTGTACTGCTTGGGTCGCACTGTTTCACAAGTAGAGTGAGGACACATTCAGCTCCGTTTACTAGAGCAAGGATGTAGAGACATTCCCTTACTATGGATGATCATGATTGTCATGGTCACACTAGCTATCGCACCAGATGGATGAGGCACTCACCTTCACGAGGGTCTCGTTCACACTATCAGAGCGATGGAGGAGTATCAAACGATCTACTCATGGGGGCATAGTATGCTTGCGCACCTATATTGTGACTTAGGGCAATATGTCCACTATGAGATGCAGAGTCTAATGGTCTACACATTATTGCAGGTCTAGGCTTTTGAGCACATCAGGTGCACACAACCGGTGGGTTTTCCTGTACAGGCAGCATTCACCCATCTGCGTGTCTATGCCTATCCACTTGTCAGTTGTTGGAGGCATGGAAACCTATTATACTGGAGGGTAGTATTTGATAGATTACAGCCTGGTGACATCATCTGGAGACCATATCGCAGCTATATCAGATGGCCTAGTGAGTAGAGGCAGTTAGCTTGGATGTAGAGGGATCGACTAATGGTTGGTCACTTCGATCATGCTATATCATGGTTCTACTTTGACAGGGTGGTACAACAGTTCAGACAGGTACAAGATGTTCCTACAGTTCATCCAAGCTATGCACATGCAGCTCAGAGTGCAGTTAGAGCCAATATTGTCTGATGGTTGACTATAGCAGACATACCACTTAGCGATGACAAGGGTCCTAAGGATGCAGAGCTAGTATCAGGCATAGATGATGTTAGGTGTACCTGAGCATATCAGACTTGGTGGCAAACAACATGGCCTGCACCTATCTTTCCACCCATACATCCTATAGGAGATGCCCGACCTTGGGTCGGTCATGCTAGTGACACAAGGATGGAGGATGATGTCAGTGACTTTGTGGGATACTACGATCTCGAGGAGGGTATGGAGGAGGATGAGTATGAGTATGAGGAGGTCCCATCATAGTATGTCTTCAGAGCAAGATCATGATGGAGCCAGTAAGAGACAAACACTGACAAGGAGACCGAGTCGAGACCGCAGTCTAAGGCTCATGGTCCTACTCTCACAGACGATGTGAGGCCTAGTTAGATAGAGCGAGGGGAGAGTAGTAGGTCTATGCCCCCAACTACAAATCAGACAATAGAGCTCATCACACCGTCGATGATCTGAGATCTATTTTGGTGAGATGGAGATCTAGGTAAGGTTGGATTTATTATTTTATGTTTTGTATGGTTTATTATTTGTGAAACTTATATGGGAGTCTAACATCTATCTCATCCTTTATTTTGCAGTTGAGACTGATGCATGGCAAGATTTTGTGAGTCGCGTCATAGGAGACATAGTACCGATAGATAACTCAGAGCAGTGGGTGTGGGCAGGCTATTTGCCACAATCATCCGCTGCACGGCATGCTAAGATATTTATGCCTGTTGTCAGATACATGACTGCTACAGAGGCCATGCTAAAGAAGTCTGCATGAGAGAAAGAGAGAGGAGTTTAAAAAAAGAGCTGCATGCACCGATGTTGAGCTCAGGGCACAACAAGAGCAAATGGTAGTGGTTCATACATCAAAGGGAGATCCAGCTATCAGTGAGTTCTTATTGCGGGAGGTCCAGCAAGCAAGAGCTGACAGAGACAGGGTTCAAGCTGATAGAGACCGGTACCAGAGGATGTACCAGGATGCACATGAGTAGATGATAGAGATAAGAGGCAAGATCAGAGGGTTACGATCGCAAAGCATCTCTAGGAATCATTTGCGATCTGTAGCCACACATGGTCAGGCTTCTATCACTCGCACACCATGAGGGCCTAAGGGTACTCGCAATCAAGGCTCAACTATGTGATTCATAGACTTTAGGCACTACGACATCCCATTTTGCTTTGAGGGATAGTTGACTCGGATGTATACAACAAACAAAGATATATATATGATGTTTATTTTCTTTTTATCTATGTGTAATGGATTTTGATCTATCACATGTGATTTTTGTAAAAATGCAACTTGTGATGATGTCTAATTGCTATAATTAATTACTATTGTGGTATACTAACAATTCTAAAAAGAACATGTAGTAACAAACACAATGATTAATTATCTTACACATAACTTTTTAACTTCCATGTTATATTCAGTTAATACAAAAGTGATCTAAGCAATTATTACTTAAACAGGATACAACAATGATCAACTGAACAGAGATATAATGCCAAATGAATTAAGTAAAAACAATAGCATCTTGTCGAAATTGAAGCTAATCTATGTACTAAATTAGCTTATAAACATTTAACATTAAATCTTTAAGCATAAAATCTTTTGAGGTGCGCGATATTAATAGGTTCTTTAAGCGGAGTACCTTGCTCATCGGCTAATTTATACACTCTGGATCCAAAGGTTTCCGTGATTATGTATGGTCCAAGCTAATTGGGGCTGAACTTACCTTTTTCACCAGGAGGTGCATTTACATTACATTGATTTTCATATAGAACCAAGTCCCCAACATTAAATGAACGTTGTATGACTTGAGCATTATAGGCTCGTTGCATTCCTTTTTGATAAGCCTTGAGATGTTAAAGAGCGTTAACATGTCTTTCATCAAGCATCTCAAGTCCCTGTAATCTTTTCTCTCGTTCTGTGTCATCATCCATGGTGTCTCTTAGGGAAATTCACAAAGAAGGAATTTCTAACTCCAAGGGCATTATCACGTCTGCGCCATAGACGAGATTATACGGTGTGTTACTTGTAGCTATTCGAATACTTGTTTTGTAAGCCCATAGTGCATAGGATAATTGCGTATGCCAATCTTTTTTATTTTTATTAACAGTTTTCCTTAGAATCTATTCAATAACCTTATTTGAAGCTTCTGCTTGGCTTTTGGATTGAGGGTAATAAGGTGTAGAGAAGCGATGTTGTATATGATATTTTTCGAGGAACTTTTTCACATCCTTGCTCTTAAATGGTGTACTATTGTCCAAAACCAAGGAAGAAGGTATTCAAAGTCGAGAAATTATGTTATCTTGTATGAATCGACAGATTACATCGGCGGACGTGGATCACAAAGGGACCGCTTTGACCCATTTTGTAAAATAATCAGTCGCAGTAATGATAAACGCATGTCCCTAAGAGGAGGGCGGGGAAATTTTACCTACGAGATCCAAGCCCCAGATAGAAAATGGCCATGGTGACACCTGGGCATGAAGCTCTTAAGCAGGAGCATGGATGAGGTGTTTATGTTGTTGACATTGTAGGCATCTCTTGATGTAAGCAAAGGAATCTTGTTCCATGTGCTGCCAGTAGTACCCCATACATAATAATTTTTGCACCAACGATTTTCCATCAAAATGCCCTCCACAGGCACTAGAGTGAGCTTCTTCTAAAGCTATTAGAATCTCTGCATTACTTAAACATCAAAGTAAAACACCATTATAACTTCGTCGATACAAGACATTCAATAATAGAATATATCGCGCTGCTAATTTGTGTAAATGGAGTCGAGCATTCTTAGATGTCGAATCAGGGATGGTTCCATCACATAAATAGTTGAATATGTAGGAGAACCATTCATCCGTGTATGTATTACCACAGAGTTCTGAATTCACAACTATAGGGTCATCGATTGTCGATGTCTTAAGATTATGAACAACTAAGGTAAATTCCTCAGGAGAACCATCAAGGGATATAAGGGAAGTTGCGCTTGCCATTGCATCTGCATGCCGGTTATCTTTCCTAGGAATGATATTAATCAAATATGATGTGAATTGTTTTAAGAGAGATAATTTAAACTCATGATATTAAGAAAGCTTATCATGATTAGTTTGATACAATCTAGTGATTTATTTAACAATCAACTGAGAATCACCGTATATTGTATTTTTTTTGATATTAAGAGCCAAGGCTGCACGAAGTCTAGCCATAAGAGCTTCATATTCAGCTATATTGTTTATGCATAAGAAATCTAAGCGGTAAGATAAGGGAATCAGCTTACCAATGGGGGGTATTAATATAACACCAGCCCTGGAGCCCGTTCGACATTTTGATCCATCAAAGTATAACTCCCATTTTTCATCTACAGAGATTGTTAAAATCTATTCATCAGGAAATGCATCAACATTCTATATAGAAAAGGGTGAGGAAGCATCAACTAACTGATCAACTATCACTTGCCCTTTAATTTCTTTTTGTGAAATAAATTTGAGATCGAATTTTGTTAACAACATAACCCATATAGCAAGACAACCTGGTAAATTTGTTCTTGCGAAGAGATGTTTCAAAGGGTCAAACTTTAGCATTACATGCACTTTAGCATTTAAGAGATAGTGTCTAAGCTTTTGAGTGGAAAACACTAAAGCTAAGAAATGCTTATCTATAGCTGTGTATTGCACTTCATAATCAACCAAAGTACGACTGATGTAATATATAGCACATTCTTTACTTTTAGCATTATGTTGCACTAACAAAACTGCTAGGGCATTGTTAGATGCTCATATGTATAACAGGAATGGTTTATCAGAAACAACAGGTTGCAAAATAGGTGGATTAGCTAAGTTATCCTTTAAGTCATCGAAAGCTTTTTGACATTCAGAATTCCATTGAAAGTGAGAATCTTTCTTCAGTAGTTGCATAAAGGGGTGTGTCCTATCCGCGAGTTATGAAACAAATCAGTGGATGGCCTGTATCTTTCCCTGCAAACTACAAAGTTGAGATATGTTCTTAGGTATTGGCATATTAACAATCGCGTCTATCTTTTTTGTATCGGCTTCTATACCTTGATTCGAAACAATAAACCCAAGTAACTTTCCACTATCCATGCCAAAAACACACTTACAAGGATTCAATCCATATTATATTTTCGTATGCACTTAAATATTTGTCAAAGATTTGTAGCATGATCTTTACAATGGATAGACTTTGCTAGGATGTCGTCAACACAATCTTCTAGAATAGTGTGCATATAGTCATTAAATATAAGAGTCATTGCACGTTGGTAAGTAGCTCCTACATTCTTAAGTTCAAATGGCATGACTACCCAACAAAATGTACCCCAAGGTGTTATAAAGGCTATTTTTTACCGATTGAGAGGATTTATAAGGATTTGATTATATCCTGAAAATCCATCCATGAAAGAGAGTAATTCATATCTAGCTATTGAATCTACAATCATATCAATATTAGGGAGTAGAAAATCATCTTTCAAAGATGCCAAATTTAAATCTCAGAAATCTGTGCACATTCTTATACGACCATCAGCTTTAGTGATGCCAACAATATTCGAGATCCACGAAAGAGTAATCAATAGGTCGAATAAAACTAGCTTGTAAGAGTTTTTCTATTTCAGTTTTAACAAGCAAAGCAATCTTAGGATTCATCTTGCAAATCTTTTGTTTGAATGGCTTAACATCTAGTTTTAACACAATATTATGTGTTACAATCTAAGGATCTATACCAGGCATGTCTGAATAATTCCAAGCAAATAATTCTGAGAACTCATTCAACAGTTTAGTCATTTCTTCTTTTTCTTCCCCATTTAAATAATCACCAATAGGGATAACCTTTTTGGGGTTATCCTTATCCATAATGACATCAATAGTCTTCCTGATAAGGAGAGTACTATGGTCTGGGGGATTGTCGGATTCTAATTGTTCTTCAAGTTCTTCACTGTCCTCTACTGTAGCAGTTATTGTACTAGTAGTCTTTCCAAAATATGCATCATTGTTTAAACAATAAGGTAGGCCATGTTTATGGTGATAACGAGGAATACCATCATAAGCACCTAAGAAGTCCATTATCGCTTCATCCACCAAAAACGTATCTAATGAAAGTGATCCTGGAGGACAATTGATGTCAATCATCTCAAGAAATATCAAACTAACTGTTGATATTGTATTCACATTTAGAGTAGGGCATTTGCAGGCTTTGGATTCCTTAAAAGGATTATATCCAAGGTCACTTGACTAATGTTTCAAAGCAGATTCTATAGGGACTTTGATTCCTTGTTGATTTATGCCAGAACAATTACCTACATAGTCACAATTTTTGTAAAGGATTCAGAATCCTTTGCCATAAAGAGAGACCATTTCTTTAGATGAAGGTGGGGCTTCATAAGTCTCATAATTAGTAGTATAACTCAGAGTATTATCTTTATTTGTCACCAAAGAAGTCTTATGTTTATCATTCAAAGTATACGATGATCGATACAATATTTGATGTTTTAGGGATAGGGTTTTTAAGTTTATATTCTCCTATGGAGGAAGACACAAAATCTAACGAACCCCAGTCATCACCAACAAATGCATTCGATTGCTTGTACTCTTGCATAACATTTTTAGAGGCAAGAGGATCTGACAAGTCAGCTTTCAGATTGTTTAAACTCTTAGGACCGACAATATGCTTATGCACTTCTAATTGTAGACAATTGTCAGGTTCAGGATCTGAATGGATAGTATGCAATTTACCTTTAAATATAAACTTAATCGAATGGTGTAAAGTAGAAGGAACTGCTCCTAATGCATGTATCCAAAGTCTACCCAGAATCATGTTATAAGATAGAGAACAAGACATGACATGAATCAAGGTAGACACCATCACACGTCCAACTTTTATAGGTAGAGTTATAGTGGCCATAGATTGTCGTTCAACATTATCAAAGCCACAGATACTTAACAACTCTAGTTTGATAGCAGATACATCAACTTTAACCTTATGCAATAAATGAATACCACAAACATTAAGGGCCGACCCATTATCAATCATAACTCTCTTAACCAATGTTTTGTTGATTGTAATAAAGATAACCAAAGGATCATACTGATTCTGAACCTCGAGAGATGGTAAGTCATGTTGCTGAAACAGAATGTCTATTTTTGTTGCATGCATACAATCTAGTAAAGTGGGAACATCCTTTGGTATAACAGTGGGAGGAACAATCACCTTTTATAAAGATTCTTCTAGCATTCCATGGTAAGTAGGTGAAGTTTTTATAAGCTCCCAAAGAGATATCTTTGCAAGAGTAGCGTGAAGCTTCTCTACAGGATCATAGTCTTTACCACCTTTATATGTTAAACGAGGTGTTTAGGAAGCATAGGTTGGGAAGCTAGTAAAGATATCAGAACATTTGTTTGTTGTGTACTTTATTTATTATTCCGAGTGTTATATGCATGAGCAACCACATTATGATTGGTTTGTTGTAAGTTTTTTTTCGCTATTTGTTTTGCACAATCATAAATGTGATCAGGAGATTGAGAAGAAGGTGAAAGACCTTTAACAATAAGCATAGGTTTAGAGGATAGTTGAACCACATTTGCACATAGAGTGACCACAATTTTTAGTTTTTCAATCTCTTCTTTAGATTTAGGAACATAAATTGCATTTACAAATGTTTGAAATAGTGATGGCTTAGAGGCCATAGTGGAATGTTCAATCGAGATAAAGTCCTCAAGGGCTTCATTTAACATATCGAAGTCATCATGACCAAATGACTCATCATAAGCATGAAAATCTTGCAAAAAATAATCTGACAATTTAACATGCTCTAATTAAACCAAGATTTAAATGCACAATGATGGCCTTTGCAAATGAAATACAACTTTCAACAATAAATGATAATTTCCAACTCTTTTAGTGAAAAGATAAAGAATGTAATTCATAATTTAACATGTGCAATTTCACTAAAGAAGTTTTTCAATGCAATTATGCTCTAGAACAATAAATTATTTCAATTCTAAAGTTTAAAAGGATGCGAGTTCTTTAAAGCTTAGGTTCACCAAAATGTTTAGGTTGAAAATTGATAGTTGGTTTAAACTAGGTTAAATACTACCATTTCACCAGTAAGCATTGGGACGACAAAGGCCAAGTTTATAAACAAGCTTCTAATCACTTTGTTTGTCCCTTACACTCGCATGGTTATGGAACCTAAGGCCCTAATCAAGATTTTATAAAGTGTTTTCCTTTCAACCAAGTAAAACCCTAATTATGCCTTAAATCATGAATATACAAAAACTGATGAAGCAACTAACAAAACTGATCATAGAAGTACAGAGATAGAGTTCCAGAGACAGTGTACCAAGATTTTGAGGGTTGCATGGACTAGGGCACCCGCTCCAGTGTCCTAAAAGTTTTTGAATAGGAAAATCCTCTACATAGGGTGTCTGAGACTGCTAAAAGGCTTCTAGATCCTGGAATAAATCCCTGGTTGGACTAGGGCACCCCTTCCAATGTCCCACAAGTCTCAAAATCCAAAAATCCAAAAGTGATCTGTCACGACTATACCTGCAATATCCTTCTTCCTATAGCTTCTTTCCGCCAAAACCTGTAAAATGCGATCTGCACCTACAAAAGAAGGAAATTTTTGTGGCTATATGGGAGCTTGCCTCAGTCAAGCCCCGTCTTCAGTATTTCTATCTCAACAATAGCCAGAGATAAAGATTTGTAGAAGTGTGTGCAAACCTAACAATGTGTTATGCATAAAATCAAACCCTAGATGTTTCAATCAAGGGAAGATCAACAACTTGCTTTGCATCAATAAACACATACAACTTCACCTCAAGGAGATGAGATGAATGAAGACTTGCATGAATAAGAAGGTGAATCAGCAATGTCTGCGGAGGATCTCCAAGCTTGTTGTTGGAGGCTTCAACCCTTCTCTCGATCATGCAAAGGTTGTAAAAACCCTAGGAAGAACAAGATAGACTCAAGATCTTGATTCCTAATCTCCATCCATTGTCTCCAAGATAGCAAATAAAGAATACTTTAAAGAGCTTCAACAAGTCACTGATCTTTAATGGCAATTCCAGTAGATTTTTGGCATCAAGCTTGCATAAGAATTGTGTGTGATAAAATGATTTGCAAATGTCTTTTTATATCTAGCTTTAGGGAATTCAAATTTTAAAATAACGTCTCGATATTGTGTGAAAACTAAGAATTTGAAAATGGAATCCTGAGGCACTCGATGAGAACCGACAACCCACTAAAATTTAAAATCCCATGAAATGGGGGAGGACTAGGGCGCGGTCGCCCAAGTCCTAGCCCCCAATTTCAGCTCAGATCTACATTTTTGGGGGTCCTAGGGACCCAAATCTCAAATCTCTTTCTGGGTTCTATCAATAAGTTACCTCAAAAAGTAAACAGACTGCTCCTAGACTTAGTCAATCAGGGTTTCGGGAAGGCCGAGAAAGAAAAGGTTGAGAGGTCACCAAGAGTGAGGAGCTAAACTGAGGGAAATTGTACCGTTCCATATAGGAGGACAATTTCTGATGTTACATAGCTGATGAAAAGACACTCCCATTGACAATGGAAAGTGTAGGTATGCTTGTTTGTAAGACATACAAACTAACTACTTACTTCACACATAATGAATTTGTTTTGATTTTTAAAAGTGTGGGTGATCATGGGAACGTTTAGGTCCTAGTGCCTAATATATTGGGTTACAGAGTCCACAGTTCAACAGAAAGAAGAAAACAACAAGAGAAATGAAACATGCACTTTCTGGATATTCAAATGTGAGAAGCACAACAATCAATGGAGAATATGCTTAGTAATCCTTTATCAAGATGCAATCAATCATCTACAACCATAAAAGAGATCATCACATATCATGTAATGTTTTAAGAATCTGTTCATTCATCTGATCAATGGTTACAGTCATACCATGAAATGTGGCAAGAGGAAACCCTAAAACAGATTCAATATGTCCTTGAATGATTACATAAGAAAAAGGAGAAGTTCATACACTGATAGTTGAAATTAATATGAAAAACGTTTCAGGACCTATGTCTTATCTGCTGGAGAACTAGAACTTTTTGCTCTTTGAAACCCTAGAAATCTCTGCACTTGACTACCTAAAAAGAATGCACCAAAAACCAACCTTTTTTACGTCTTACATTCATTCATATATAGCATCCGGTTCTAATTGACCTAATTAGGTTACAAAAAATTTCCCCTAAGGGCCATGTTATAAAATATCTCAACCAAAAAAGATGTGTATTTGCTAGAAATAACTACAAAAAAATATAGGGTCTGGAAGCAGATGGAAGATATTTTCTACCTTAATGCACATAAGTGGTTTGCTGATCTATAACCATAAATGCAACAAATATCTGAGAAAGAAGGCATAGATGAAAGGCATAGCACTTGCATTGATGGCAAATGAGACACATCTCTTCAAATTCACTAAGAAGAGCTTTTACAACACTCTAAAAATTGAACCCTTGAGTCTCTGTGTCCTCATCGGCTCTGAATCCTTTGCAAAATCAGCCCCTGCAATGCCGCCTGGCTGAATTCGTGCATCTTCCCGCCTTCAGGATGTCATCAAAAAATTTACAATTTACCTAAAGTCTTCTGGCTACATCCACGAAGGATTATGAGCTCATGCAAAACACCAATGAGCTCCCTGAAGCACCATATGGACTGCCACATCAAAGTCAATGGTCCTCCATTGCTAAAACCTTGCGTCGATGCCAATTGAGACCTTACCATAGTCCCACACTCCATATCTAATGCTATGCAAAACCATCGCGGGGTTGCGGGCTACATTTCATATTTTACTTCATACCACCGGCCCACAGACATCCTCATCGACCTCTACGGGACCACGGTGAACATTATATGCTTCATTTACCCCTTTACCGCAAACCTGTAGACTGCTCTATTAACTGCCAAGGTGATGGGGTGAATATCCTATGCTTGGTTTAAAACTTACCTCCATCTCGCATGGTGTCATTGTGACCACCACAGTAACGCAGTGACTGTAAGCACAAAAATCATGCACTGCCTCCATGAGGACCCCTATGATGATTCAAATCCTTGTCACGTACATGTAAGCCTAAAAATAGATCCTTTGGGAAGTAGGCCTGTTGATGATGTGTCCTCTCTTCTTGTCTTATGTTGTTTCTTCTTTGTCAATTTCTCTCCCTCCCTATTTGTGATGCTTTTCGACACTTGTTACAACACTTGTTGACTTGCATTTTTTGGCTTTTGACCTTGATTGTAAGCCTTGTGAGTTTCTTGTAGGTGAGTTTTCACCTCTCCCCTTTGTTTTTCCTCTAGTTCACCTCATAGAAGCCTTCTAGAGATCCCTCGATCCATCTCCCACTGACAGTTTTTATTTTCGACCAACCAATCCAAATCTCCCCCTATTATTTCCAAATCTCCCATGGAGATTCTACATATGTAAGTGGAGATTTGGATTCTTCCACATGACTGACCTATTTCTTGATGCAAAAACCATCCTTTTTCTCTCTTTTACCATCTCCCAACCTAATTTTTTGCATCTAACCCTGTCCAGCCTGGATCTCCCCGGGTGACCCATTTTCACCCGTTTTTCTTTCTGTTTGCATGATTTTTGATCCTTGATATAGAGTTAACTATTTCACGCACCCAAACATTCATAATTAGCTCTATTTGATCTCAATTTAACTCTTCAATCAATCTCATGCATTCCCTCACCTCCATTTCTTCTTCAGTGATAAGCTATCATTGCTTCAACACTCTCTAACCAGCTGAGTTCACTAGGCAATCAACCTTATTAAGTCCCCAATCTATTCTTGTTAACTCATCAATCAAATGAGTTAACTCTTCAATCAATTCCTTCCTTTAAACCTATAAATACCCCCTCCCCCAAGCACAAAGGGAGGCAAATTCATTGTGCACACAGCGCTTGCCAATTTTGCTCTCCAACTTAGCATTCAAATGCTCTTACAGGACGAAGGTGCCTTTTGCTTTTATTGTTCAACCAAGTAGCGTCACACTGCTTCATTCTATGCCATTGTGCTCAATCCAAGCTCTCACTGAGCTCATACAAGCTTCATCAAAGCTTCTTTTTGCTTCTTTGGGTCATTTTTTGTCAAGAGGATCACCTGCTGCCATAGAAGGATTTGAGGTTGCCTATTACAAGTGTAGACACCCTAAAATGACCATGTCATTGCACGACATGCATTTCGTCATTTCTTCCTAATCACCTGCATTTCAACATTAATTGAATAATCTAATTATTTAATTAATTTCATCTAATTCTTCTAAATCACATAAATTCAACATTAATTAAATAAATCCTCTTTATTTAATTAATTAAATTAAATTCTTCTACTATTCTTCCACAATTAAATAATTTTAGTTATTTAATTAGATAATTATCTTCTTTCCAAATTTCAAGATGCCACATTAATTAAATATATCCCATTATTTAATTAATTCATCACAAATTCCCTGTTATCCAAACAATTAAATAATTCTCAAATTATTTAATTAAATCAAATTCATTCTTCCAAATTTAAATAAATCAAAACAAATTTATTTAAATTCTCTCAATCTCTAAAAATAAAATACAATCAAATATTTTATTTATTCTTCCAAATCATGTACAACAATTAAATAAATTTATTTATTTAATTTGCTTTCTTATCTACAAATATCTTTCAAATCTTCTAAAAATAAGTCTTCTTCTCCATGCACACAAAATTAAATAATTTATTATTTGATTTCCCTCAAATTATGCAAAAGCAAATCTTAAGTTGAGTTATCTATTCACTCAACCTTGTTTTTTATCAATTTCTCTTAAATTAGAAAAAAGCTTTCTAATTTATGAAAAGCATGTCTTATCTTTAGAAAAGAAAGTGATTAACTCAAATAAAACAGCTTTTATGTGACACATGTCTTCTTCGTATTCATTGCACGTTCCTTAATTGTTCTCCATTGATTCTTCTGAATTATCTAGACTATTGATTGATCTATGTTGAAACCTATATAAACCCCCCTCATCTCCTTCACAAACCCTCTTCGATCACTTATTCTCAGGCATACTTAACAGCGCTTTGAGCATACATCGCATCGATTGAGCAACTTCACGATCTCTTAACATTGATCTTTTGAGCAAACTACTTGCTTGTCGCAACCATGGTTTTGCAATACTATTGAGCAATCCACATTCAATCCAAAGGGAACAATACAAATCTCGGTAAAAGCTTTCGTATTTCATTGATTTATTATTAATGGCTTTTATTTAGATCGGTTCTCTTTATGTTATTGGTTTTTTAATTTTGTTAGTTTAATTTAGTCAATTTTCCTCATACACAACAAGGATTGTTGAGGGTAGTGGATTCAACAAATCTTTGTTTCTCTTAGGTTCCTTCATTGTTTTCATCGCTTTCATAGTAATTAGATAATCACATTCTCTTGGGAATAGTAACACATTACTTTTTCCTTGATAGGTTAGATCTTGCATGTTAGATTAATCGCTTTCATATTTCTAGATCTACATTGTTAGAATCATTTTCCCTTTTCATCAGATTAGATTGCATTAAAAACACCAAAAACCCAAAAAACATAGATTAACTTTGCATTTGAAAAGTCATATAGGATTGCATACATATTTCCTTTTTATAGATTAGAAGCATTTCTATTTCCAAAATACTCTAAAAAATACCTAAAAGAACGTTTTGCATATCATTTAGTTTGCATGCATATAGAAATAATAGAATAGACAACATTACAAACCCTCAATTCCATCACGAGGTAACCATGGTTCAAACGATTCCAAATAAGCCCTTGATTTCATCACAAGGGAAAAACAAAGTCAAAACACAAGTCAAACCCTAGGTCAACAAAACCCTAGGTCAAAATCATAGATCTGGTTAAGGTTAGTAATCACACATTTACCTCCATCCTGATCCATGAATGTGCTTAGGAGTGAGAGGAGAGTGGGTGAAGGCTATTCGTGATGAGATCGAGGAGATCCATCCAAGACCTCAACAACAAACATTTGTCTTACCACAAGGAGACCCATTTGTCCTTTTGTTGTTAGAAGAAACTAGACAACGATAGATACAACAAGACCTCTTACAACATGTACAAAGATAAGAGGACATCAACGAAAACAACCACTTACCCATGCAAAGGTGGAATTCAAGGAATTCGAATAGAAGAAGAGAAACCAATGACCCTTCGGGTCATAGGGTTATTTCAACTACAACAACAATTAAGCAAAACATACAACAAAACGCACAACAATAAAGGCCATAGAACTTTCTGACCCCTCTCTACAAAGTCCAACTCTCAAACAAGCCAGACCCCTGCCATGTCTCACCTCCTCTTGACTGGCTACTTCCACGTGAGTGAGAGTGACATGCCGGATCACCCAATGGCAAGGAGGGAAGGGTCCGTGTGCATGCCAAAATTTGACCCAACAACGCTTAGGCAACTAGAGTCACGATTTCGAGCATACATATTTTGGTGAACTCGACGTGAAGAGCAAAACCTCTTGGTTATGTTGTTTGCGTTCCCATTGCAAAACATTTAAACACTTCACAAATATTCTTTCTTTGCTTGTCATAGCCGCTTCAACTTCCATCATCTGCGCCATCATCCATTCTATTTATTCTACAGTGTCTATGGCACCCCCAAATATGATGGAACCGGACTTGAACCAGGGAAATATTCCCTCAACTGAACCTGAAACCCCTTCCTTTGAGAGGTATGTGTCACCTCATCCAAATGCACCTATTACCAATTGTTATGACTATGAATATGGTCCAAGAGAGTCCAGGCGTTCTCTATCCTTCAATAACCCAGCTTGGGAAAATGACTCAGCCATACCAAATGCACCTCAAAACAATGAAACTAGAACCGAATGAATCTGTAGCACATTTCATCACCCGATGGAGGAAAGTGCTCTATTCTTCAACTAGTACTCCGAATATGGACCATCGAAAACTATGCAACCTCTTCTTGCATGCCCTTAACAAAGACATGAGAGAACATGTCCAAAACCTACCATATAAATCCTATGAAGAAGCATTGGAAAGTGCTTTAAGAATTGACCAAGCCACCATTGACAGTGGTCAAAAAGTCTATGGTTCAAATGGAAATCTAACAAAGGAAGACACAGGAAATAATGCCTCTATTGTTAAAATCCTCAAAAACAATAGGAGTGCAACCACAGACGGGGTGACAGATCAACCCCCAGTCAAAAGGATAAAAGATGATTACAATGGGAGAGATTATTACCCTTCTAACGTAAATGCCATAGATCGACCTACAAATAATGGGTACTATCCTCAGGACAACTATCAAAGATAGAACCACAATGGAAATGAGAACGGGAATGACAGAAGATATGAAAGACCCCCTTATGAGTTCAACTAGTTTTGTTCTTTTCATAGAACAAGGAGGCATAGCACAAAATCTTGTAGAGAATACAATAGATTTATAACAAGACTTCCAAAAGACCAACAACGATTGTTCATAGAAATGTTTCTAAACCCACAAGAGGTCACCTTGGATAACAAGGATACAAGACAAAATCAAGCTCCAATAGTGCCACAAAATGCAAACATGAGAATTTATCAGGACCTGTTCCCCGTACACAAGGATATAGAAGTGACAAATCAAAACAAGGCAACTCAGAGTAGTAACCCCGAAATCCCACCACAACTAGGACAAAAGGTTGATGGGATTGGTTGAGATTATGCATAATGAAGAACAAGAGGAAGATCATGAGGAATAAAATGAGCAAGTAGAAGCACATGAAGGCACCATTTCGGTGGTAGAGTTGATGCCAACTCCGATTGGACCCTACGAGCTCATAGAAGACTTAAAGAAAACGTATGCGCACATTTCTTTCATTGACTTGCTCAAGAACTCCCCCTCACATCACTCTGCACTGCTACAAGCAATAGGCCAAAATAATGTTGACTAGCTTATGCCACCACCTAGTGAACAAATTAACCATATGGACTATGATCTCAGCCCACCAAACTCAGAACTTAAAGATCCTGGGTTCTTCTTCAACTTGCAACAGATGCCCTCTGAGGTAGAGTTAACAAAGAAGGGAGACCCTACATTATATCTTCAAGTGTGGATCTATGACACGTGCATCAAATGAACATTAATCGACGATGGAGCTACAATGAATATAGTTCCTTTCTCCCTCTTAGAGAGAATGGGCTATGGACATACCAACATTATAGCTTCAAGAGACACTCTGAGCGGGTACGATAATTTGAAAGAAGCCACCATAGGAAAGATTACCCTCCCAGTGACCTTGGGACCCAAAAATATTCCAACCACTTTCTATGTCATAGATAATGAGACAAGTTATAACTTGATTCTTGGAAGGCCATGGATACACAGGATGAAGGCTGTGTCATCTACACTATTTCAAGAAGTTTGCTTTTTACACTTAGGGAAAGTGTATGTCGCACAAGGAGATCCAAAACCCTTTAGCCTATTAAAATCAAATATGTCAAACAAATGCATAGGTATTCCCATAGACTATGAGCTCCCTACCAACAATTTAACCATCCCGAATCCAACACCTCAGTCAATATACATTAAACAAATGGAAACTCCAGAAAAGACCATAAACACCGCAGAAATCAAAACTTTAGAGAATGGGCCACTACCAAAGCAAAGTGAAGTGGTTTCCAAGGATAAAACAATTAAAATCATGGAGTTGATCGAACGGGATGGACCACTCCAATTCCCCCTAGAAATACATATGATCAATTTCCAAGAGGCCTACAAACTCTTTCCTTGCATAGGGGTGAAGCCTCATAGAACAGAAGGACCAATCTTTCATACCACCGCATTAGATCTGAGAAATGTAGACCCACATGCTTTCTCAGATGCTGACGAAGACATGAAGGAAGGTTACACACCGTTATCACCACTGAGTGAATCATGTGTCCCTGAGACACCAGAAGAAACAGAATCATATGAACCTCTCACACCAACAGAGGATTCACATCAACCAATAATGCCCATGGAGGAGGCACATTATATCGACAATGAATCAACCAATGTTATAGGAATGCTGCCTAAGATGTTTGTAGTGTCACAGCCACAAGAAAAACCAACCACCTCCTCCTCAGTTTAGTCAAATGAACTCAGAGAATGGGAAGCATCTCGAGTATAAATAGAAATGGTTGAAATACTTCTTGACGAGGATGAAGAGAGCGAAGGTATCTTCCATAGAGAGTGGAAGATGAGAGTGACAATCGGTGTCGATGACCCTATCTTTTTTGAGCTACCAAAAAGTTATATTGGGTATGCCATGGATCTGAGACCAGAACCCAATGGGAGGACAAGCATAAGTTTTATTCCCTCTGATGAGCAGAGGGAGCCACAAACTCCTCTTGAATTATTCTAATTCTTGCAAAGAATCCAAGAGAGACTTAACGTAAAAATTTACATGCAAGAACAATTCAACCTATTAGCAGAGCTATTAAATTGTGATGGGGTTCTATATTAGACTCCCTCTCATTAACATGCTTTCTAAGACTTACCATGTCTCACAATACCAAGACAAACCACCGAGTTGCTAGAAATTGATTCAAATGGCAAGCCTTACCGAGTAGGAGAACTTGTCCTAAGAAGGGGAAGCACGAAAAACAAGAAAAGAAAATGAAAGAGAGCTTTCTCGAAAGATTGGAAAGGTCCTTACATGATTAAGGAAGTCACCAGAAATGGTGCTTATCTCTTGTGCATGATGGAGGGAGAAGAATTTGGTGAAACAGTCAATGCCTTTCACCTCAAGAAATATTATGTCTAAAAGACCAAAAAAATCATAAAACATAAAAATACAAAAAAAATTATAAAAAAATCAAAAATGTCAAAACTTTCTTGCATTTCTGAATCATTTGTTCATCTTGCATTACAGTTTGTGACTTGCTTTTGTACTATTTTCCCTTTAGTAAGGAGTCTAGTGTTGCCCAGATATGTGTTACCCTTTCAGGACTTAGAGATCCCCATTTTTCACAATCGCCATTATCCCCCTGCATTCCTAGCGATTCTAATCAAAACCTAGCTCTTAGCTTTACACTGATCCTAGTATTAATGAGTCAAGATGTTAGGTCTAAACAAAGTCCATATTCAAACCTATAGTGTTCAAAGGAAGCTTGCAAGTAGGCCTTCCCAATTCTTCCCTAGTAGTAGAGAAGTCCAACCAGATTACAAAAACTTTAGGTGGTGCTCAGCCCCTTATCTTTCTTGGCCAAAAACGTCAGGAAGATCAAAACTCTGAAGGAAGCAATCTAAGATACGAGTGAATAAAAAAATGAGTAATCAAAATAAGAGTGTCAAAAGTGAGAATTGAGAGATCAAGGCATTGCATGTCAAAGTTCCAAAAAGTATTCATTTCTTAAAAAGTCAGAAAATCCAAAAAAAATGATGAGAAAAGTCAAGTGAGGAAAATACAAAAAAAAAGTAAAAAGAAAAAAAAAGAGAGATACAAAAAAAGAGTGAAAGAGTGAAAATTGTTGAATGTCCATACTCTTGGATGGAGATTAGTCTAAGCTCGAAGCCTCAAGAGTGACATTCTAACAGAGAAAGAAAGGTACTAAGCACACACACACACTAAGCTGAGGAAAACTGAAGAGTCTAGTAGTCCCTAGGGTCATCTTCTATCTAGGGACCCTTGTTCTTTCCCAGATGTCCTTTACCCTGGGTCTACTTTGCTTGCCATCTATGATCTAAGTCTAGCGAACACCAATAAAATTTGTTGCTTGTCTAAGTTGAAAGTTTACCAATTTGTCTTATCTAGATAAGGATCAGTGTTTAGCCTTTAGCGAAGTCTAGAATCAGAAACACTCCATATTCGTTTCCACTCCCCACTTGAGTTCCCCTAAATCCTATCTCACAACCTTGAATAGGTCTCTTATATCAGGACAACCTACAATCTCCTAAATTGAAAATCATATTTAAGATCAGTCACTGTGTTTGTTCCATATTGCATTCATGCTAAAATTAGGAAAAAGAGTCTCAAAGCAATAATGTCAAATGTCATATCTCATGACATTCAGTAGAAGTGATGGTTTCATTTGCAACATTTCTTGTGTTCTTGCATTATCATATCGTAAACTACATATCATATATATCCCACAAAAATACAAAAACATATCATCGTTATCATACTTGTATTTGTTAAAAGAGTTGAAAAGGTCAAACATAATAAAAAAGTTCCTAAAAACATCCAAACATGCATAAGAGATGAGTACAGAATTTGACAAGAGAAAAACCATAGAAAAGGATAAACTTTCATAGATACATCTGAAGTTTACATGTACAATGGTATCAAATGCTCTCAAGAGAAGTAGAGGCTCCCCATGCAAGTGGGCACAAATTTCAAAAAAAGAAAGTCAAGGGTGGTTCCCTCCAACAAAACCCTTAGGGATTTGGCTCCTCCGTCTACGAGTACCAATCGTTGCTCCATGAGATCTGTGAGAATGATGCATTTTGTTGCGGGCATGCGACTATGAAGGCCCTGCTATACTAGTATCAGAACACCCAAAATTAAGGCGAGTCATGTCCTGAAGTACTTTGTTCTCACCCTAAAGCATGTCGACCTGGGTCTTCAATTTTGTAATCATCTGA
This sequence comes from Cunninghamia lanceolata, assembly GCA_027924645.1. Classification (NCBI taxonomy): domain Eukaryota; kingdom Viridiplantae; phylum Streptophyta; class Pinopsida; order Cupressales; family Cupressaceae; genus Cunninghamia; species Cunninghamia lanceolata. The sequence goes on along the minus strand of BSBN01001011.1, from coordinate 10,626,246 downwards.
CACCCATGGTAGATAGGAGCAAAAATGTCAGTGTGTTGGCCTGCAGCTAGGGGCACACCAGGATCATCCAAAAGAAGATCACGGGTCATCCTAGTAAAGGGAAAGGTCAATCCAACATTAACATCACGAACCAAGTCCCTCCACTCTTTGACATTGCCTAAAATGCCGAATCAAGACAAGACCAAGTCAGTGTCACATAAAAAAGGAAGAAAGGACAAAGTTAAGAAAACAAAAATAGGCAAAACTTACGTGGATCTCTAGACTACCAGTCAAGGTCAAGCTGACGCATCACCTCATTTGAATGAGGAGGTCAAGGAATAACAGAAGGACCCTTGGGGATATCAGGAACCTCATCTAAAACATGAATGTCATCAAAATCCTCATCCTTAAGAGGGACCTCATTTGATGAATCATCATTATCAAGAACACAGTCCTCATCAGTGGACTCTAAATCAACAGTCACAATCAGAGATCAAGAAGGAGTCCCTCTCCCTCCCCTCCATCCTCCTCTAGAAACCCTAGTGATAAGGATGCCTGCAGTCAAAGGTGTCCAAACAATGTTCCTTTGTCCAATCTCCCCCATCTCCTGAACAGTCCTGTAATAGGTAGACACTGGGGTAAGTCCTCAAGGACATCCTTGTCAAACTGCTGGAAAACATGGTCCATCCAATGAGCCTCAACCTGACCATTATGGTCTGTGATCTCTGAAACCTCACGGTAGTACACTTTCATCTCGTCATCTCGGGCCCAAGCCCCTTCCATGTCATGATAAGGATTAGAAATTATGTCATCATTAGTAAGGGTAGCAATAGTGGGAAGAGTAGCATCAAAATGACCAATATGTGCCCACCTCACTGCCCTTGGTAGTTGCCTATTTGGAAGAGGAATGAGATTCTAATAAGGCCTCATATGCTCAAAAATCCATGTCATAATCAGAGGGGAGTGGCTAAAGGCTAGGGCCCCTTGCCTAGAGATCTGATAAAAATATTTCTAGATCATCACCAGGATATCAAGTCCCCATGCATAAACTGTGCCTTCCTCCAATCCTCAAATAATGGATGCCCAGCACCATCTCAGATGAGCTGAGGCCTTGTCTCCTAACAGCCTCGAAGTGATCAAGCCAATCAAAAACCTCCTCAGAAGTGGGATGTGGAGTCGTGGCACAGAAGTAAGTTGAACTCCTATCTAGTCCCCAGGGTGATTAACCCCCATGAATGTAGCCCAGGAAGCCTTGTCCTCAAAGGACTTGCTAACAGGAAGAAATAGAGGTTGTCCCCTCACAGGAACCCCAAGTATGCAATATACATCATACAGAGTGATAGTCCACTCTCTTGAAATCTACAAGAACCTGAATGTGTTCTTGTCTGCATTCCAATAAGTCAAGATATCACAGCATATATGGGATACAAGATGAATCATAGGAACATGGCAAACTCTAGCAAGGCATGTCATCTTTAGTATAGCACGATCCTCTATACTTAGTGAACCAAACATCCCTGAGCGACACCCTTGCTCTCGGCAGGCATTCCATCGAATACGCATGTCCTACAAAATCAAAAGAGAATTTTAGAATAGATCTCATAAACTCACAAAAATCCTTAAAAATCGTAAAACTGTAAAAAAGCTTACACAAAAAAATCGTATAAACCTTCAAAATTGCAATAAACAGGAAGATTTAGTGACCAAATCATGTCAGATCAGAGTAAAACAAGCGTTAAACAACATCAAAAAAAGTCAAAAATCAGTTGAACAGGGTCGCCCCTCGAGCGACCTAGGTGTTTTTCAGGATCCCCCCGGGTGACCCTATTGTCAAACAGGATCTCCCTGGGTGACCCTGTTGTCAAAATAGGATCTCCCTAGGAAACCTTGCCTGGTAAAAGGGGTGACCTAAGAGCGAGCCCCTCAACTAAAAATTGCTCTAAAATCTTCATTTCTTGACCGATTTTAGAAAATGAAAGATCAATCTCACTCTAAATGACAAGACGAACACAATGCGGCAAGAAAAATCACCGAAAATAGACAATTTTAAGAGATTTTTTGCAAAATATAACCTAGGGTTTAGAGAAGAGATTTTCATTGATTTCATACCCTATTCTCCATGGTTGAAGAAGAGGCAGCCATCTTTGCGATCTCCTCGCCGATACCTCTCTATCGACTGCTCACACGAACAATTCCATCATTGTTTCAAACCGATCTCACAATCTGGCTCTCTTTGTTTTCCCTTAACTTAGTTTCATTCATGCATTTTAGATTAGTTCTTTTCTTTTATACATTTGTTTCATGCATTATTTTGCATGCTCTCATGCCTATAGGTCCGAACCGACAAAAGCAAGCAACTAGTCGAACTCAAGCGATTCATGGTAAGTTCGTCATTTAAGTTTTCATTATTCGTTTTGATACATTTAATTGTTGAACTAATACTAGTTATTGCAGGTACAAATTGTGGCAAAAATTGACAACAAGTAAGGCCTAGTTCGGGAACAGTACCTACCTTTCATGTAGACTATCGTCCCCGAGGGGGCAAATATGTAAGCACAAAAATCATGCATTGCCTCCACAAGGACCCCTATGATGATTCAAATCCTTGTCACGTATATGTAAGCATGAAAATAAATCCTTTGGGCAGCAGGCCTCTTGATGATGTGTCATCTCTTCTTGTCTTGTGTTGGTTCTTCTTTGTCAATTTCTCTCCCTTCCCGTTTGTGACGCTTTTCGACACTTGTTGCGACACTTGTCGACTTGCATTTTCTAGCTTTTGACCTAGATCCTAAGCCTTGTGAGTGTCTTGTAGGTGAGTTTTCACCTCTCCCCTTTGTTTTTCCTCTAGTACACCTCATAGGAGCCTTCTAAAGGTCCCCCGATCCATCTCCCATTGACAATTTTCATTTTCAACCAACCAATCCAAATCTCCCCCTATTATTTCCAGATCTCCCTTAGAGATCCTATAGACGCAAGTGGAGATTTGGATTCTTCCACATGGCTGACCTGTTTCTTGATGCAGAAACCATCCTTTTCATCTCTTCTACCATTTCCCAACCTGATTTTCTACATCTGACCCTGTCCAACCTGGATCTCCCTAGGCGACCCATGGTCACCCAAGGGTGACCCTACTGGTAAAAGGGGTGACCCTGTTATTTTTAGACCCATGGAAAAACTTGAGTTTTTCTCTCGTTTTTGCTCTGTTTTCACCTGTTTTTCTTTTTGTTTGCATGATTTTTTATCCTTGATATAGAGTTAATTATTTCATGCACCCACACATGCATAATTAGCTCTATTTGATCTCAATTTAACTCTTCAATCAATCTCATGCATTCCCTCACCTCCATTTCTTCTTCAGTGATAAGCTATCACTTCTTCATCACTCAATAATCATCTGAGTTCACTGGGCAATCAACCTTGTTAACTCCCCAATCTATTATTGTTAACTCAACAATCAAATGAGATAACTCTTCAATCAATTCCTTCCTCTAAACCTATAAATACCCCCCTCCCCCAAGCACAAAGGGAGGCAAATTCATTGTGCACGCAACTCTTTCCAATTTTGCTCTCCAACTTAGCATTCGAATCCTCTTACAGGACGAAGGTGCCTTTTGCTTTTATTGTTCAACCAAGTAGCATTACACTGCTTCATTCTATGCCATTGTGCTCAATCCAAGCTCTCATTGAGCTCATACAAGCTTCATCAAAGCTTCTTTTTACTTATTCGGGTCATTTTGCTGTCAAGAGGATCACTTGCTACCACAAAAGGATTCGAGGTTGCCTATTACAAGGATTGCTTAGGGTAGTGGAGTCAACAAATCTTCGTTTCTCTCAGGTTCCTTCATTGTTTTCATTACTTTCATAGTAATTAGATAATCACATTTGCTCTTGGGAATAGTAACACATTACTTTTTCCTTGATAGGTTAGAACTTGCATGCTAGATTAATCACTTTCATAGTTCTAGATCTACATTGTTAGGAGAAGCATTTTCCCTTTTCATTAGATTAGATTGAATTAAAAACACCAAAAACCCAAAAAACATAGATTAAATTTGCATTTGAAAATTCATATAGGATTGCATACATATTTCCTTTTCATAGATTAGAAGCATTTCTATTTCGAAATACTCTAAAAAATACCAAAAAGAACATTTCACATATCATTTAGTTTGCATGCATATAGAAACAAAAGAATAGACAACATTGCAAACCCTCGATTCCATCACAAGGTAACCACGGTTCAAACTATTCCAAACAAGCCCTTGATTTCATCACAAGGTAAAAACAAAGACAAAACACAAGTCAAACCCTAGGTCAACAAAACCCTAGGTCAAAACCCTAGATCTGGTTAAGGTTAGTAATCACACATTTACCTCCATCCTAATCAACGAATGTGCTTAAGAGTGAGAGGAGAGTGGGTGAAGGCTATCTGTGACAAGATTGAGGAGATCCATCCAAGACCTCAACAAAAAACATTTGTCTTACCACAAGGAGACCTATTTGTCCTTTTTTTGTTAGAAGAAACTACACAACGACATGTTGGTTTTTACTTCTGAATTAGCATTAGGGTTTGCCAGCTCTAATGCACAGGCAGATTCAGCCAACTAAATACAGGAGGTTGCGTGAGCTCCTCCCCTTCACTTCTGGTTCTACCACACCAAGGGGGGTGTCCCTATTTGATAAAGATATGACCTTGACTAGCTCAATGACATAAGGATTTAACTTGACAGCAACAGGTAGAATACTCTCATGTATGGACCAAGATTTGTGTAGCAAATCACAAGGTTGGCAACATTCTTGGACATATATATCTAGTTAAGTATGAGAGCACGCAGGGGTTTCCTACTCCTACTCCTACAACTAACAGGTAGAAGGATGAAATTGTTTGATTTGATGGTTGGATGCAAACCTGGACCTGGTGTATGACCTCAACACAGAGCTAGATTGGTGCCTATCCAGGGCTTAGAGTCGGTAGACATACACCTGTGAATGATCAGCATGAACACAATTAAACTAGATTTCAAGGGGATTTGTATGATATCTACCTTATAGATACCTCCCAATATAGAGTGTTAAGTTATCTCTACTTATGGCATCCCTATTGCAGTATACCCTTCCCAATACTCAATCTGAAAACACTTTAATCTACCCCTTAAGCAGAAGTTGAAAGATCAAGCATTCAATACAGGAGTTCTATATTCTAGAATACCAGACACCCCTTAGATATCTAGATTTAGAAGAACACATGCAATACTAGAGACAGAATTAACAAAACACATGCAAATATAGCATTGCTCATATAAAACTAATCATGAAATCAGTAAATTCATGCATGAGACATTCAACAAGAGATACATAAACTCACAAGACCCCCTACACAGAGGAACCAAAAATAGTTGTGTCTTATTACAGAGCCAAAATGTCCAGTTTTCCACAACATAGAATGAGAAACACAACCTGCTCTATACAGCAAGGAAGGTCCTCAGCATTATTTACATGGCAGATTTCAAAATTTACTAGAAATAGAGTATTTTGAGAAAATGGCCCTCCAAAATTAAATGCAGCAGGGGACAAAACATGGAGAAGCAAGAAAAGGACAAGGGGCAGATGAGCTCGAGCCTTGTGCCACCATTGGAGAATTTTCTTGCCATAAATCAGGTACATGACTGCTTGACCATTTGCCCATGCCTCTATACATCGCCATTGATGGCTCAACCACCCGCGGCCACCGGAAAATGCAGCAATAGTACATTTGACACCTTCCCGCCAGAACGCAATAGCTCAGATATTTTTAAAAAATGCAGGAAACATTAGTCCCACATGCACCTCGCAAAAACCATTCTATCATTTTATAAGCGTGGCCATGAGCAAACCAAGTGTCGAGTGTTTTGCCCCGCTCGACCCATAAACCCTCCAGCAATAGCTCATCGGCCCAACTTTCACTGATACCAAACCCCGATGGTCAGACTTACCCCATCAGCCAAACTCCAACTCACAATTCCAATATACCATGTCACCCTGACGAATGCCCCGAACTACCCTGTCGGCCAGACTACTACCATCGAGATGACCAAAAATTCCCTCGCCGACCACACACGTTACCCCGATACATTGTCCAACCCTCATCGGCTAGAGTAACCCCGTCGGCCTAGCATTCCACGGTCCACCCGATATCACATGTTACGTCGATGGCAGCTCCATCGGCCAAATCAAACACATCGGTGGGCTCAAAATTTCCTTCACCGATAAACCACATCATACCGATGAACACTTGAATTACCCTATGCATTGGCCAGACAAACCACATCAGAGGAACACACCAAGCCTGCACCGATAAGCAGTGTCACTTTGATGGCATCCTCCATCGAGGTGACCCTCCCCCGTCGGCGGAAACAAAAACATTTTGGCTGATAGCACAACTCTCGCCGATACACACTTCACACCTCCTGTCGGCCAGACAAAGACCGTCGGAGCAACGAAAAGCTCCTCTGCCAATACAACCACTCTCATCGATAAACTCACCTTCAGCAAGACATGCGCCATCGGCCAGACTATCCTCATCGGAGGAAAATGTAACACTGCTGCCAATAGAGAAACTCTTGGTGATGGAAGAAAATGCCATTGTGAAGAACATGGTCGCCAAGATAATGGTGAACTCACACCGATGGAGTTAGAAAAAAAAACATAGGATCAAAAGAGAAATCCTGCAAACACCAGAAACCCAAACCCTTAACCAAAATGATTACTAACATAGGCTCTGTCTGGGGACGTGCAGGTGCAAGACTGCAGCGAGAACCTCAGATCTCTGGGATGCAGACCAGTCCCTATCCATTAGGCTACAGAGTCAAACCTGCACCAACCTGCATCACAAACTAGATTTCAAAAATTATTTTGGCAGCCCAGGGCAGCCAAAAGGGAAGAACCAGAACTTTTTCTTGTCAAATGCCTGATTCCAAACTGAAAAATCCCAATCCCAACTGAAAAGATTGGCATAGTCTGCCCACAAGGTCATCTACTCAATTAGATATTCCATCATTTTTGACAACTTGCCACTTGTAGTACTGCCTCTGTCACTCTGGATTTCAAAATTAGGCTTATAACCATACACATCATAATATTCTTCAGCATTAAGTAACATGTGTATGTTATATTCTTCAGACAGTACATCATATTTCTCTTGGCACTCTTCATCATTTACCTGGCTGCTACACATCATCAGGCATTCATCCAGCTGATCCAAAAACTGAAGACATTTAGAAAATATGAGACCCCTAATATTTATTGATATTGAAAACAAACCCTGATCCATACACCCATAGTTACATATGTCTGGATCAAATGATGATGAACATACATTATCCACAGTTTGCAAATCCATACTACCTTCACAGGAACTGAAGATATCTGATTCATATGTCCCCTCCTCACAAACTGATGTATCACCTAGGTCAACTGTCTCCTCATATTCATCATCATCCTCAAAAAGAGGGTTAATTCTGCACCAATGAAGGTCAAGACTCATAGTATCAAATGCATACGTAGGCTCATCATAAAGGGGATTGATACTCACTGCAAAGTTCTCTGCTTCTTCTTCATGACAATCTAATTCTTCTTCATTATTATTAGATCCAGAGTCATAAGAAGAACAAACCTGATCCATGCACTGGTCATGGATATCATCACTACCAATTGATTTACCTGATTGCCCAACATACAAGATTTCTGCTATTTCAATGCACTCTGAAGTTGAACCATCTATATCACTTTCCAGCCCTCTAATACTTCCTGATGAAACTGATATTGATTGTTGATCCATATGATTACAACTTTGCACAACTGGATCATTTAAACATGAATGCTCCTTGATAAGGGCTGGCATGCAAATATTACTTGGGAAATGACTATTGTCAACTTCATCTGTTGGGCAAAACAAGACATCCTCCTTTATAACAGAAACATCATCAACTTGGAATGATGCAAAAATTGGGACAACAAGGGTGTGAGCATTTTGACATTCATTGTCAACTCCTGAATTAAATCTTTCATTTACATTGGGGACTGCAGGACAACAAAAAATTTTAGAAAAATAACCCTTTTGAATACCATATCTCCAATTGTTTTCAATATCTATTGCAAACTGATGTGCTTGATGCAATGTGGTGGGCTCCTTATCTCTCAATCTATAACTCATTTTCTTATCAAATGCTCCCAAATAGACAACTAAGCACAGTGCATCATTAGGTCTCATACATTCTGGTATTCTGTTCAAAGCCTTCATAAATCTGAGGTTAAAGGTTGGGATCAACTCATCTTCTTCAATATGGATGTACATAAAATCACTAATGACTGCATATTCAGAAATTCTTTCACCATATTGCACTAGAAATGCAGATTTAAAACCATGCCAAGAGCTGACAGAGTAAGCTGGAAGGTAGGAGAACCAATCCCTTGCATCTTGATCTAGAGATTGAACAAATAATCTCATAACCACATCCTCATGGTCAATCTCAAAGTCATCTATAACATTTATAAACTGCTGCAAGTGTCTCTCAGCTGATTCATCCTTTATACCATTGAATTTAGGCAAATACTTTCTGATTTTAGGTGGAAAAGCATTTGGATAGCCACAGATGCCATCAAAGTTTATGGGCTTATATCTGTCTAAGTTGAAGCCTCTTTTAATACATGATTGGGACTGACTATTATACATTTTTGCACTTGACACTTCACAAGGGTGCATGGGCTGATAATACATCCTTTATGTTTTTGCAACCCTCCTCTCTACTCAGATTTTCTACAAACAATGACTTTAGGCATTCAAAATTCAGACTATTTTTTCAAACTTTCCTAAAGTCCTTTCGATGAGTCTTTTGAACAATATTGCATGCTCTTTTGAAATACAGAGTAGGTTCTAACAAAAGCATGCAAGCTCTACTTTCACCAATGTTTCCCTTTTAACCAGTGCTATTTCACCAAATAGGGAGTCTTTCAAACAATATGAAATACCTGGATATGTTGCAGCAACTGCAAATTCTTCTCTGACTGATTTCATTCTTTTATCAGGTTCTTTCATGTAGAGTCGCCACCTCCTTGAAGAGGAATGAGCTTCAAACAAGATAAAGCTGCAAATTGATTTCTTTCTTTCTGGGTCATCCACCAGCAGAGTCACATATACAACCTTTTTCTTTTGCTGCAACAAACACTTTCCAAGTCTAATTTTTTAATCCTTTAGACTCGCACCTTCATGCATATGACATTGTTGTCCCCAGTAGAGTTGCCACTTTGTTGCGACTCGGATGGGCCACAAATATATTCTATTTTTATCAATTCTCCCCAGTAGAGTCGCCACTTTGTTGGTTTTTTCTTCTGAATCAGCATTAGGGTTTACCAGCTCTAATGCACAGGTAGATTCAGCCAACTAAATACAGGAGGTTACGTGGGCTCCTCCCCTTCACTTCTGGTTCTATCGCACCAAGGGGGGTGTCCCTATTTGATAAAGATATGACCTTGACTAGCTCAATGACATAAGGATTTAACTTGACAGCAACAGGCAGAATACTCTCATGTATGGACCAAGATTTGTGTAGCAAATCACAAGGTTGGTAACATTCTCGGACATATATGTCTGGTTAAGTATGAGAGCACACAGGGGTTTCCTACTCCTACTCCTACAACTAACAGGTGGAAGGATGAAATTATTTGATTTGATGCTTGGATGCAAACCTAGACCTGGTGTATAACCTCAACACAAAGCTAGATTGGTGCCTATCCAAGGCTTGGAGTCGGTAGACATACACCTATGAATGATCAGCATGAACACAATAAAACTGGATTTCAAGGGGATTTGTATGATATCTGCCTTACAGATACCTCCCAATACAGAGTGTTAAGTTATCTCTACTTATGGCATCCCTATTGCAGTATACCCTTCCCAATACTCAATCTAAAAATACTTTAATCTACCCCTTGAGCAGAAGTTGAAAGATCAAGCATTCAATACAGGAATTATATATTCTAGAATACCAGACACCCCTTAGATATCTAGATTCAGAAGAAGAACACATGCAATACTGGAGATAGAATTAACAAAACACATGCAAATATAGCATTGCTCATATAAAACTAATCATGAAATCAGTAAATTCATGCATGAGACATTCAACAAGAGATACATAAACTCACAAGACCTCCTGCACAGAGAAACCAAAAAAAGTTGTGTCTTATTACAGAGCCAAAATGTCCAGTTTTCCACAACACAGAATGAGAAACACAACCTGCTCTATACAGCAAGGAAGGTCCTTAGCATTAATTACATGGCAGATTTCAAAATTTGCTAGAAACAGAGTATTTTGAGAAAATGGCCTCCAAAATTAAATGCAGCAGGGGACAAAACATGGAGAAGCAAGAAAAGGACAAGGGGCAGATGAGCTCAAGCCTTGTGCCACTGTTGGAGAATTTTCTTGCCATAAATCAAGTACATGATTGCTTGACTGTTTGCCCATACCTCTGCACATCGCCATTGATGGCTCAACCACCCACGGCCATCAGAAAATGCAGCAACAGTGCATTTGACACCTTCCCGCCAGAATGCAATAGCTCAGATATTTAAAAAAAATGCAAGAAACATTAGTCCCACATGCACCCCGCAGAAACCATTCTATCATTTTATAAGCATGGCCACAAGCAAACCAAGTGTTGAGCGTTTTTCCCCGCTCAACCCATAAACCCTCCAGCAATAGCTCATCGGCCCAACTTTCACCAATACCAAACCCCGATAGTCAGACTTACCCCATCAACCAAACTCTAGCTCACAATTCCAATATACCATGCCACCCCGACGAATGCCCTGAACTACCCTGTCGGCCAGACTACTACCATCGGGATGACCAAAAATTCCCTCGCTGACCACACACGTTACGCTGATACATTGTCCAACCCTCATTAGCTAGAGTAACCCCGTCGACCTAGCATTCCACGGTCCACCCGATATCACATGTTACGTTGATGGTAGTTCCATCAGCCAAATCGAACACATCAGTGGGCTCAAAATTTCCTTCACCGATAAACCACATCATACCGATGAACACTTGAATTACCCTATGCGTCAACCAGACAAACCACATCAGAGGAACAACCCAAGCCTGCACCGATAAGCAATGTCACTCCAATGGCATCCTCCATCAGGGTGACCCTCCCTCGTCAGCGGAAACAAAAACATTTCGGCTAATAGCACAACTCTCACCGATACACACTTCACACCTCTTGTCGGCCAGACAAAGACTGTCGGAGCAACGAAAAGCTCCTCTGCCGATACAACCACTCTCACCGATGAACTCACCTTTGGCAAGACATGTGCCATCGGCCAGACTAGCCTCATCGGAGGAAAATGTAACACTGCTGTCGATAGAGAAACTCTTGGCGATGGAAGAAAATACCATTGTGAAGAACATGGTCACCAAGACAATGGTGAACTCACACCGATGGAGTTAGAAAAAAAAAATAGGATCAAAAGAGAAATCTTGCAAACACCAAAAACCCAAACCCTTGACCAAAATGATTACTAACATGACAGATACAACAAGACCTATTACAACGCATACAAAAACAAGAGGACATCAACAAAAACAACTGCTTACCCACGCAAAGGTGGAATTTAAGGAATCCAAATAGAAGAAGAGAATCCAGTGACCCTTTGAGTCATAGGTTTATTTCAACTACAACAACAATTGAGTGAAACATACAACAAAATGCACAACAACAAAGAACACAGAACTTGTTGACCCCTCTTTGTGAAGTCTAGCTCTCAAACGAGCCAGACCCCCGCTATGTCTAGCCTCCTCTCAACTAGCTACTTCCACGTGAACAAGAGTGACATGGCGGATCGCTTCGTGGCAAGGATGTAAGGGTCCGTGTGCATGCCAAAATCTGACCCAATAGCAGTCATGATTTTGAGCGTATAGTGACTGTTAATCTTTTACTTCTAACCCACAGAGTAGAGAAAAGACTCCTACAGGGCCGTGGGAAACATCTTATACCCAGCTCAAGCCTCATCGCCATCCCGCAGGCTTCTTCCTTAACTGTCACGGCAATGTGAAGATGGTTAGATCCTTATTGCCAGCCTACCATGCTTCATACAAACTACTGAGGTGTTGCGGTAAGTGGTTCAGATCACTTCTTTTACTCACGCAAGCTCAGACACCTTTCAATTGATGACTGTGATAATGCGGTAAGTGGCTATACTGTACCCTAGCTCCCACAAGCCTGCAAGGGTTCATCAGACATACCTACGAGGATGTGGTAATGATAAAAATTGCAAAGATTTAGCAAAACAAGATAGGAAATGACTCAGCAAGGCTTCAACAATAGTGTTTGATTTTACAACAATGAGCAATAGAAGGATTTAAAACATTTTCTAATGAAATTTTGGAATAGGGTTTAAGGAATATTATCTTCAAAATATTTAGACCCTAACCAAGGACTCTCAGGGTATGAATAATTAGGGTTCTTACCGAAGTCCCTTCAGATCGGTTACAAGCCACATGTTCAAGAATGAAGTAATAGAGTGTGACATAAGGGCAAAATGGGGCGTTTTGGAGATTGATTTTTAGGTGTCAACAGAAACAACTTACATTCACTCTAGAGTTTTTTTATCATAGCTCATATTTTCACTTACCATATCACATGGAGAACAAACTATGGTTCATAATTCAAAAAATTGCACATTACCTCACTATGTGACTAACATAAAGTCACCAATAAGAAAGTAGTAAATTCATGGTTATGACTACTACGCAGTCCTTTACATGTGATTTGTAGATGAGGAATACAAATGAGATTAGTCACCCAATTTTAGACATTCTTATAGCAGCATGAAGATGTGAATTTTTAATCACTAAAACATAGCATGTCAAATTGCCATGCAATTAATATTATAACATGAAAGAATAATATTAATTTTCACAACTACTAGTTTCTATCATAAAGCCTATGTTTCCCAATGTAACACATCTATAATTGAAATATAGAATACCCAAAATAAGAGGAAACCTACACTAAGTATCATGGCCTTGAGAAAAAGCTCATGCCCATACCAAAATATATACAAGATCACAAGTTAGATGCCAATAGTATCATCAAGAAAAAACTTATTCAAGGTAGGCTAGAATTATGAGCTAGACAACAATCTAATCAATAAGGAGAAGTAGAGGGTACTTTCATGTACAAAGGTATGGTCACCAAGGGTCACCCTAGGCTAATAAAGCATCATAACACCATATCCTCCTAAACTTTCCTACTCCAATACTTAACTCCAAACATGTTGAGGCCATCAACCCCAAGGTTAGCCCTCAATAGGATGTACAAAAAGCAATCACACAAGTATAACTCCACCATACTTGTAGCTATGAACATAATCCAAGGATGGATACCTAGTATTGCAAGCCCATGGATACATAAAACATGTATAGGGTGTTTACAATACATCACATGCACACTCATAATAGGGTAATCACATTCACATAGGATCAAAAAACACCATTTCCTTTTACTATTCATTACTTAGTATTCAAAAACAACTTTCTTATAAAACATCATGTAATATAATTGAAAAAAGGCTTTTTAAGAAGCTCAACCAACCATCAATTAAAGCTAATCTTTCCAATATATAAATGGAATCCCACCATAATATTACAATCTAGAGCATCCCAATGCATTCAAACAAGCACACCATTACACTAGTATTCACAGACTAGGCCATGATTAAATCAAGGAAATAATATTCCAACTCAAAAGGTAATACATCATAGCACACCACACAACATGGAGTATCCTATTGACCAACATTGTACTAAGAATACGCCAAAGTATGGTAAATTTATTTATTCAATAACGAAATCCATTAAATAATGACACATAATAATAAGAATCAAATTAGGGATTTAAGTCTTTACCCAAACATTCTATCATATCAATGCCAAGCACTTCTTCCACATGATGATATACATAATTTACAATAAGATCCACACATGATCAAGAGTATAAAATGTAACATTCACATCATGGAATAGCGTAACAAAATGGTCAATACCATAAGCACAATTATTTATACATCATTCACAAGGAGAAATGCAATAGGAAGCTTTGATTGGACCCAACCAAGAAAATCCTTTAATGCAAAATTTTCTTTTCATATACCAGCATGCACACTATACAAAATGATAGGCACATAGTTAAGGTCACAAGACACAAAATTTGTTATTACTATCATTTCAAAAGCACACATCATTGTTTATGAACTACCATGCATATCATTTGGTTTCAATTCCTTTCTCAAGTTTCCATATGTACCATTCACCAAGAAAGTATACAATGCTTCACTCAAAGCACAACTAACATCAACATGTATATTTTTTTTATCATAAGTTCAATGGTAGCACTCAAGGCATCAAGAAGGTCCATCATACATATGGGATGAAGACTAAAATATATTAAAATAAGGGTCTTACTATCCCCACTCATGGTATACTCCAAAACAAAACCACATGGAGAAGATTCAAAGGGACAACCACAAGATGCACACAAAATCACATGGCCAAGACAAGACCCATCACATACACACACACAACCTAGTAAAGCTCATAATATTACAACATAGGCTTTGATACCAAATGTAATGCCCCAAGCTTATTCTCAAGACATTAATAGTTAAAAACAAGATGAAGAAATTTTTCATGATACAAAAGTGACATAAACAAGTCATACTACACTCCTTCATGCCCAAGGTGCCACAAAGCAAAGAAATAACACACTTGGCATGCACACCAATACTCAACACATGGTGACATAAGTAGAATACTTAAAACCCCATGGACCAAAACATCATGATAACTAAAACAACAATATCTGATGGATAGTCAAGGTTCCCATGCCAACTTCTAAACCCCTACAACTTTCCTACCAAGCCACTCCCTTGGCATCTTAGGATTTAGGAGAAATAGGACAATTCTACACTATGTCAAACTTAAGGGTCTAATATACAAAAAAATTAGACTATAGAGCCTAATTTACATAGCTTAGACTTCAAGGCTTAGGGTGCATATTACACTTTGCAATACCTTAGACTTTAAAGTCTGGGTTGCAAACTACAACTACCAATACACTTCCCCAATACTAAGCCTTGGCAACTTGTATCTTGAGTTTCAAATCCCAACTTACAAACTATAGCATGCAAACTTTGACACCAACTCGAAGCCTTGTTGGTAGGTTATTTTGAGCCTCAAAGTCTAATCTACATTGTGCATTTTAAACTTTGGGGTCCGATTTACATTTTAAAAAGAATGAAAATCTTATGGCCAAGTCCATGTTCAACATGATCTCACCTTTAACTTTAGAGGCCAAAAATAAACATGCATCTCAGACTTTGAAGTGTGATAAGCATCTAACACCATGCAAAAATCCATTCATCAGATAAACTTTGACCACCATGAAATTTGAACTTCAAAGTCCAATTTGAATTTTTCAACTTGAAAATTACAAGGGGCTTGAAGGAAACTCTGAGTTTTGATTCCCTTACAATTCAGACTGTGGACTCCAATTTGCATCTGGCAACCTATAGAAAATTTACAAGCATAAAAACAACATTTGTTTTTGTAAGAAATGGGGTATAACTTCCTCATTTTGCATGTTGGGTGAAAATGACATAAACTAAACACTTCAACACCTATGGTCTCTATATTGGTCAAACAAGAACCCCAAAAAAGGACATGGTTTCCAAGAAACAAGATACAACATAAACTCATGTATTTCTAGCATAACAATGTAATGAACAACATGATATCAATATCATCAAAGCATGAAAAGAAAACTACATCTACACAAAATATAAAGATGAGCATAATATAGGATTCCATTTCAAAGCATAATATCTAAAGAACATGAAAAGATAACTAAAAGAATGCAAATGAAGCTTCCATCCCAAGAGCAGATGGCAAATACCATGGATTACAAGTTAATTTATGACTCTAAAATAAACTGCCAATGAGTGACAAAGTCCTTATGTACATTCCTCAATAAATGGTATAAGAGTTCCTACCATGCCACAAGCAGTAATGACTTGGCATGCTCTCCAAGCACATCCATAAATCTAGCTATCCCAATGGTGGAATAGAGCCACCCAACCATGTAGAACCCTCAAGCCTACCCCTTTGAACTGAGAGATGGTCGATCGTGAAATCATACACACATGTAATATAATTATGGGAGATTATACAAATAATGGCATCACACATACCGGGAGCATATAAATTGCAAATCAAGTACATAATGTAAACCAAGGGTTATGGCCTCTAACAAATAACACACAAGAAGATGTGATAACTGTAGAGAAAAAGCCTTACATTTTGAAATTTTCATTTTGGTTGATAATAGATGGAGTCAATCATGGGAGCCCATCCTCTCGACATCTGAAGGCATCAATAGAAACAATGAACAAAATTCCATGAGCATTTTTTGTTGGAGCGAATAGAGTCTAAAGTGGCATGGGTTTCTTTGGGATGGTTTCATCTCCCTATCAAGTTTCATGAAGAGTCAAAGGGAAAAAGGAAACATCCACGTGTCATCTTGGCACATCGTTTCAATATTGTCAATTTTGACAATGTTTTTGTGAGGCCTAGTTATTACACTTCCCTATTTTGATTATTTCATATGACAGTTGGAAACATTTTAGACATTTAGAGACTATTAATTTCCATTATGCATATTTAGACTATATCTCCTGATTATTGATTAGCTTTGATTAGCATGTGGTGATTTGATTAGATCCTATTTTGATGTTCTTATGATATTAGACATGTGAGATACACTTGATTATTAGTGATGTTGATTATGAGCTCATTATATGGATTGATATGTGATTCTGATTTCTGAGTTAGTATATACAAAATGTAATTATAAATCTTAATTATGATGTGAGTTGTTTAATGTTGTGTATGAATTATGCAAGGACATGATTATTACATTATGTTGCTTCAGCTATGATATATCTATGTTGGATTGACTGTTTGTTCAAGTGCGCAGGTGATTTTCTAGGTCACAGAAAATCGGAGGCTAATCTCACACTTATGTGTTTCCTTGTTAAGTCGATCCATTCCTAAGAGGGATAAGGATCATGTACAATTGAATGATGTTTGGTGAATGCTTGAATTTAATTAATTGGCCTAGTTCACCCCTTTTCTTTAATTTAATTGGTGTTGTAAAACTTGTGTTTTAATTCACACCATTTGGTGTTCTTTTTTTTTTTTGGCCATTTAATGTGAATTTATACCTCCTTAAGTGTTTATTAGAGTTCCAAACTAACCCTAGGTGGTACCCCTAGGGTCTAGAGTCCATTTGAGCTTACTAAACCATAGGGTAACTCCCATCTAGTCACCCTAAACTTGGGTTAAATAAAAGTGGCAAAAATTCAAAATGGCTAAGGGTGGGAGATGAGTCATGCCTTGAAAGAAGGCCCATCTCCCTTCCCAAGGCTTGGGGATTCCTCCACCTTGAAGACTTGTAGAGTCTTCAAGCCCCCCAAGTGTGTGGAACCTTCCTCCAAGACTCTCACACATATGTGAGAGCATCTTGGAGTGAAGGGGCTCTCTTGAGGAATAAGGTGATGACATGTGTCATCCCTTATCCTCATGGAGCCATGGGGAGAGATGCCACCTCTCCACTTTTGCTCTCACACATGTGTGAGAGCACAAATGGAGAGGGTGAGGGTTTGAATGGATAAGAGGGTGACACTTGTCACCCTCACATTCCTTCTCCCTTGCAAGTGGCATGGGATGAGGAAGGAGAAGGTGACATGTGTCACCTTCTCATTCCTCAAGGCCTAGATTGGAGGCCTATTTTATCTCCTCTTGGAGAGGAGTTGAGGGTTCTTGCTTTAAAAAAAAATATTCTATCTTGGGAGGGTTTTGAGAAGGAGTTAGAGGAATTTGGAGGATTGGAGACTTGGAGAAAGGTTGTGGGCTCTTCTTCAACTTGCATCCATTGTTGGTCTCTTAAGGTAAGCCTCATGGCATTTAGCCATTCCTTATGCTTGTTTCATTTTTGCTTATGTGCTTGAAATTGTGTTGGGAGTATTTTCTTGTGTGGGTTTTGGGTGTGATGGGATGAGACTACCCATTTGGGTGTGTCCTTCCTTGTGTGGGGTGGGGGAGGAGTGAACCTCCTCAAGGTCACCCTCCTGGTGTTGGTATTCTTATGGCCTTGAGGGCATTATATTGAGTATGATGTTGGTATTCTTATGGCCTTAAGGGCATTATTTGGAGTATGGGATTATTTTGGTTGGCATGAGTGCCATGGTGATTTTGTATTGCACGAAGATATCATATTTTTGGCTTGAGGCCTTGTGGTGTTGAGATTATGAGTTTTGGAGTGACCTCTTGAGTTGAGCGGTCCACTTCCCTACCCCTCCAAACTCATTTCTTTGAGTTTTATTTTGTGTAAAAGCCATGGGTGATTTTTTGTTGTTGGCTTGCATTTTGATTTTCGTTGTGGAATGATTGAACCCATGTGATGATCTACATCCCAGCTAGGGGTGACCCATTAGCGGATCTATGGTAGGGAGGAGGGCAGTTTTCGTGGCTTGGCTTACCCCTCTTGTGTTAAAATTTATTGCAGGTTATGTTGATGGTCTTGGAGCTTTGGAGAATGGCCATTGTGGCCTTGTTTTCATTATCATGTTGGTTGTTTTGTGAGCCATGGTACTTGGGACCTTATTGTATTTGGTTGTCAAATTTTGTACTCTCAAAGTTGTTGATGTAAAATTTCCCTTGTGAAGTTGGTGTCTTCCTACATTTCAAATGAAATTATATTGTTGTTTTAAATCCTCCCTACTATCCTAAAATATTTATGCATTTCTTGGTATTGTAATGAAGTGTATTGAATAGTATGAAAAGAAAAGAAATAATTATAATGTTGTTTAGTTGTTGATTAGTTGCATGCTCAAAGGAATAGTTGCTGTCATTTTGTTTCGAAGAGAAATAAATTAGTTAAACTATTATTTTATGGTTCTTAGTAAATTGATTTGTCCTCAAAATGCTTGTTGTTTTAAAGAAAATAATATGACTGTGATATTTTGTTGTTGCTGTCAAAAGAAAGTGATAGAGAGAAATTTGTTTCAAAATATATATATATAGTATTCTGTCCTATTTTATTTCTACAAAATATATATATATATATATATATTTCTTACAGTTCTCCTAAACACATATATAAATTTATTTCCTACAGTTCTCCTAAACACATACTTTTAAGTTAGCTGATTTTTCTCCTTATTTATGTATTTATATGATATAATATATATATATATATATATATATAGATATAGATATTTCTACTAAAAGTATGTTTTAAATCTTACTGTTGAAATTCATATTAAACTAGTATGTATATATATATATATATATATATATATATATATATATATATATATAGCAACTTTGTATCTTTAAAACAAAAAAATGTATTCTCAGATCTGCATCATATAATGTATTTATATATATAGGTATATTAAAACAAAAAACAAAAAATTGTGTAATATATAAAATGAATATATACCTTGAGGTAGTATATCCATGGCTACCCAAGAGTTTGGTAAAAAACCCCAACTTGTAAACAAAGAGGAAACAAAATGGAGGAAAACAAAATGTGAGAGAAGAATAGAGGAGAAGGAAAAGAATAGGGTTAGGGCAAGTAAGAAAAGAAACAAATAAAATAATAGGGGTTTTAGGGTTGAGGAGTTGAGTGGGAAATTAGAATAAGCTTATTTTATTTCTCTTTCATTTGCACGTGATTTTTTGGCTTTCCCTCTTCTATTCATTTGAAATCACTATATTTCCTTTGTCTGATTTTTAAGTTGGGTTCTTTTCATGTGTGAAGGGATTTATTTATTAAATATTTTTACTAGACTTTGATGTTACTTAGGAATTTTAAATTATTATGTGGGATTTTCAATTGGGTAATGTAGCTAGGATTTAAGTGGGTTTTTCTATCCCTTTTGATTTTTAATTTTTAGAATTTGTATTATTATTTTCCTAGTGGGATTTAATTTAATTAAATCGGAGATCCCGATTATTAATTTAATATTGTTAATTGATTTTGTTGGATTGGATAAGGATGTTTTAATTCGTTTCTTGGAGAATTTTAATTTGGACTTTTAATAAATATAATTGTTGAATTATATTTATTAGTGGATTCTTATATTGTTGGGGTAATTATTTAATAGTTTAATTAATTTGATTTTCTATTATTTGGGTGGTAATTTTTATAATGCTATTTAGGTGAATTTTAACTTAATCTTTTTATTAAAATTTTCTCCTAATTGTTTTCAAGGGAGACCTTTTTAAAATATTTATTTCAAATGTTAATGACGTGTTATGCTGCCGAAATTTTCCAAGACTTAGGGCAGTTGTTTTAATGAATTTCCTTGGCATTTATTTTGGCCTTGCGATTATTATTTTAACAATGGCATTCTTTAATCTATTTTTTATGCTTTAGAATTAGGGTTGGATTTTGAGTCCGGTCGAAATCATGTCATTCACTTAGGAAACATAGGGTTCGGGTCCATTCGACCCTAACCCTAGTAGCGATGCTCCTCGCGTCGCATAACCCCCTAGTCGGCTGTCATCGCAGGGGATTGTGTGGGTAAGCACTCTTCCCTGAGTTTCATTGACATGTTTATGCCTTATGTGTATTTCCACTGAGCACGCTGACGCATGTGAGGGGGTTTCTAGGGACATGTGGAAAAGTTTTTGTTATCTCGTGTCATGACCACATGACAAATGTGCACATGACACGTGTGTTGCATATTGTGGCCGCATGGGAAATGTGGGCATGACATTTGGTATCAGAGCCCAAGTTTAAACACTAGGCTTATTTGGGCACATTATATATTCTACAATTTTGATTGATTTGTGAATACCTTGTTCTTGTAGGATACCTCCCTGATGAAATAGGTGAGTGCGTTCATGCCGCACTAAGTCCGTAGAGGTGCATAGCGACTCATTAGCCAAGGGTCAGGGACAGTCGGCACCGCAGGCACCACAGGCACCACCTGCACCTGATATTGGGCCATAGATCTTACAGGCGCTACAGGCAGTGCTAGATAGGTTACCACCGGCTGCAGTCAAGTAGCACATTGAGCCACATGTTAAGCCTCGTGTTGATCCATGAGAGGAGCCACGTGTGGAGCCACAAGATGAGTTACGTGTGGAGCCCCACATCAAGCCACGAGAGGCACCCCGTGTGGAGCCTTATGTTTAGATACCTAATACGACAACGGAGGAGGTTGGTTCAGCTTACAAAGCTCGTAGCAGGAGCCCTCCGCATCATGCTAGGCATGAGGAGGTGGTGAGAGTAGAGTAGATTTTTTACAGGCCTTATGGTTTTGGTGTAGATGAGCCTATGCGAGGGCACAGAGACCGTGGAGACCCCATTAAAGATTTGTTGAGGTTGA
Organism: Cunninghamia lanceolata; assembly: GCA_027924645.1. Classification (NCBI taxonomy): domain Eukaryota; kingdom Viridiplantae; phylum Streptophyta; class Pinopsida; order Cupressales; family Cupressaceae; genus Cunninghamia; species Cunninghamia lanceolata. The sequence goes on along the minus strand of BSBN01001011.1, from coordinate 10,604,768 downwards.
ATCCACCTACCTTCGCCGGGACCACAGAGGGAGCCAAGGCGGAGGCCTAGATTATCAGCTTAGACAGGTGCTTCGCGTTGCGTCCTTACGAGGGCAACACGAAGGCACACGTGGAGCTCCACCTATTTAGAGACACAGTAGCGACTTGGTGGCACACAGAGGAGTGCAAGCGTCACTTGTCTTTGGATACACTTTCATGGGATACATTCATTAAGTGCTTTAATGTGCAATCCCTATTAGACCACTATAGGTAGTGTTGTATTAACAAGTTCCATGATTTACAGCAACAAGGGCTTACTGTAGCACAATATGAGGGCAGGTTCACCGAGTTGTCATGTTATGCAGAGTATCTCCATGATGAAAAACTTTTGGTTCACAATTTTATCAGTGGTTTGAATCATGGGATAGCAGGGTCTGTGCATATGACAGACCCCCAGACTTTGAGTGAGGCTACCGAGAAGGCATACATTACTGAGGAGATACAGGGACTAGGTCAGAGTTCGCACCCTCCATTTTAGGATCATGGACAGTAGCAGTAGCAGAGTTACCATAGACCACCACCACCACCTTAGAGAGAAGGGTTTAGTTTTGCATCTTTACCTCCTCGGCACCCACAACAGCAGTAGTAGCAGTTTCAACAGAGGTCCCAGCCACAGCAAAGGGCACATGGGGGCCATAATCGAGGTAGGTAGTAGCAAGGCCCGTGTAGGGATCAGAGACAGTAGGGACCACTTGCGAGACCTGTGAGATCACAGTAGTTTTACAGGGGTTCAAAGGGTCCACTTGTTAGACTGGATAGCAATAGAGAAGTAAGACTCAGACTAGATAGGTATAGGCTAGGGGCCCATGCTATGTTTGTGGTGGAGTGGGACATCTAGCCAGAGAGTGCCCATAGGGCTTTATGGCAGGGGGATAGCCATGTACAGGAGGATCAGAGTAGACGGTTGGATATGTGGGTAGGTCCCACTATATGTTCACAATGGTTGATAACCACCAGGGTGATTTTCAAGCATCAGTGATTGAGATCTTCAGTATGATTGGGGATGTCCCCATTTCTATTTTATTTGACTCTTACGTTACTGATTCTTTCATATCTCCATCGTTAGTGGAGCGTTGCAGGCTAGTGGCCTCTAGGCAGGGCGATAGGTGGGAGGTTGAGTTGGCCACAGGGGCCAAGATGGAAGTTGATGCCTCAGTCCATGACTGTGAGATATCTTTGGGGGCCTTTACTAGATTATGTGACCTTAGGGTTATGCCTTTAGGGACTTATGGTGTAGTTTTAGGCATGGATTGGCTTGCGGCTCATAGAGCCAAGCTAGATTTTCACCAAAAGGTGATTAGCTACTTAGACAATCATGGCACGTCAGTTGAGATAGTGGGCATTCAAAAGCCCACGGCAGTTTGTATGATATCCGCTCAGCAGCTTAAGCATTACATGCAGAAGGGATGCCAGATGTTTGTCATCACTGTTAGTGATAGATCAGAGGATGAGCCTGAGGCATCATTAGATGACCATCCCATCTTGAGAGAGTTTTCTGATGTGTTTCCACCAGAGTTACTAGGGATGCCACCCCGTCGAAAGGTAGACTTTCATATTGATCTAGTGTCAGTTGTCGTGCCAGTGTCTCGTGCACCCTATAGGATGACCACTCATGAGCTCACAGAGCTCAAGTTGCAGTTAGAGGAGTTGCTTGAGAAGGGGCACATCCAACCTAGCATTTCACCTTGGGGCGCACCGATCATCTTCCTAAAGAAGGATGGGTCTCTTTGTCTGTGCATGGATTATAGGCAGCTAAATAAGGTGACGGTTAAGAACTGTTATCCTCTGCCTAGGATTGATGATCTCTTTGACCAGATATAGGGAGCCAGAGTGTTCTCTAAGATAGACCTGAAGTCCAGTTATCATCAATTGCGCATCACAGAGGCAGACATCCATAAGACCACCTTTCAGACTCGTTATGGCCACTATGAGTTCACTGTGGTACCCTTCATCTTGACGAACACCCCTATAGTGTTCATGAGTCTCATGAACGGGGTGTTCCGTACCTACTTGGATCAGTTCGTGATTATTTTCCTTGATGATATATTGATCTATTCATGGACCAAGGAGGAGCACCTACGTCAAGTTTTGCAGTGTTTAAGGGAGCAGAATCTTTATGGCAACTTGGCGAAGTACGCATTCTTTAGGACAGAGGTGCAGTATTTGGGGCACATCCTATCTGGCGATGGAATCTCTGTAGATCCATCAAAGATTAGGGCTATCAGGGATTGGCCAGTACCCATCAGCATGATAGAGGTCAAGAGTTTCATGGAGTTAGCTGGATATTAGTATAGATTTGTTGAGGGCTTCTCCCGGATAGAGCACCCCATCACTTCCCTTCAACGGAAAGGGAAGAATTTTACTTGGACTGAGCAATGTGAGAGGGCCTTTGGGGTCCTCAAGGAGTGTCTTACCAGTGCTCCCATCTTAGTGGTTCTTAATCCAACAGCAGATTTTATGGTTTGCACTGATGCATCACTTGAGGGTTTGGGAGCCGTACTTATGCAGGGTGGTAGAGCGATCACATATGAGTCATGAAAGATCAAGACCCATGAGCTAAACTACTCCACTCATGATTTCAAGCTCGTAGTAGTTGTTCATGCTCTAGTTCGTTGGAGACATTTCCTATTAGGTCATCACTTTGAGCTTCATTTAGATCATCACAGCCTTCAGTACATATTCACGTAGCCAAATCTAAATGCCTGTCAGCGGTGTTGGATGGAGTTTCTTTGTGAGTACGACTTTGATGTCCACTACATCAAAGGGAAGGAGAATGTGGTTGCTGACACATTGAATCAAAGGCACCACAAGATCCTGACCTTGACTCTGAGTGTGGACTTGAGGAGATGCATTATTCAGCATTTGCCTAAGGATGAGTGGTTTCTTGAGGTGCAGCAGGAGATCTAGTCACAGAGGGCCCTTATGGGCAAGTTTGAAGGATACTCCCTGGAGGCAGATGGGTTACTTCGATATTGACAGTGCATCTATGTACCTCGTGCAGGTGACCTACGTATAGTAGTATTATCAGAGGCTCACAGAGCACCTTATGTAGCACACCCAAGGGTGAAGAAGATGCATGCCAACCTACAACAGTTGTACCATTGGGCGGGTATGAGACAGGATATTACAGAGTTTGTTGCTCAATGCCTTGAGTGCCAGAGGGTCAAGGCCGAGCATCAGCATCCAGCAGGTCTTTTATACCCTCACAAGATACCAGAGTGGAAATGGGACACCATTTCCATGGATTTCATTGTTGGTCTTCCTATGTCTTCTCGCCACCATGATGTCATCATGGTGACAGTTGACAAGTTGACCAAGGTGGCGCATTTCTCACCTGTACGCATGATGTACAATGCACCAACAGTGGCGAGAGTATTCTTGGATGACATTGTGAGATTACATGGGGTACCTCACCACATCATATCTGATAGGGACTCAGTGTTTACATCAGCCTTTTGGAGGGCTTTGCAACAGGTGTTGGGCACTCTGCTCAACTTTAGCTCCACCTATCACCCCTAGATAGATGGTCAGACAAAGAGGGTGAATTAGGTGTTGGAGGATATGCTCCATATGTATGTTATGGACCACCAGTCTAGATGGGAGGAGTATCTATATCTGGTTGAGTTTGCCTACAATAATGGGCATCATAGCTCATTGGGTATGCCTCCCTATCAGGCCTTGTACGGCAGACCTTGCAGGACACCATTGAGTTGAGATCAGATAGATGACAGAGTTGCCATTGGTCTAGAGTTGGTTCAGGATATGGAGCAGTAGGTCACACTGATTAGGCAGAGACTTCAGGAGGCACATGATCGACAGAAGAAGTATGCCGATGCTAAGAGATTAGATCAGAGCTTCTCAGTTGGTGACAGAGTATTCCTGAGAGTGCAGCCACACAAGAGTCTAATCTGTTATGGAAAGGGCTCTAAGCTCGCACCATGGTTCATAGGACCTTTTGAGATCTTGGAGCAGATAGGACCTATAGCCTACCATCTAGCGTTGCCACCTAGCCTACCACCCATCCATGATATTTTTCATGTGTCTGTATTATGGTGATATATATCTGATTTATCTCATGTATTGGACTGGAGTGCTCTACAGGTAGAGGCGCATGGGCAGTTGGCTTTGGAGCTAATTCGCATATTGTCTCATCAGATGCTAGGACTTTGAGGTCGAGAGCTAGGCCAGGTTAGGGTCCAGTGGGATTGTTATGATGAGGTCACGACAACTTGGGAGGATGTAGCTAGATTGAGGACACTCTATCCTCACCTTTTTTACGACTTCCAGGAGCAATTTTAGTCTTAGGGGGGGAGGATGTGAGGCCTAGTTATTACACTTTCCTATTTTGATTATTTCATATGACAGTTGGAGACATTTTAGACATTTAGAGACTATTGATTTCCATTATGCAGATTTAGACTATATCTCCTAATTTTAGATTAGCTTTGATTAGCATGTGGTGATTTGATTAGATCCCATTTTGATGCTCTTATGATATTAGACATGTGAGATACACTTGATGATTATTAGTGATGTTGATTATGAGCTCATTATATGGATTGATATGTGAGTCTGATTTCTGAGTTAGTATATAGAAAATACAATTATAAATCCTAATTATGATGTGAGTTGTTTAATGTTGTGTATGAATTATGCGAGGACATTATTATTACATTCTGTTGCTTTGGCTATGATATATCTATGTTGGATTGACCGTTTGTTCAAGTACGTAGATGATTTTCCAGGCCACGGAAAATCAAAGGCCCATCTCACACTTATGTGTTTCCTTCTTAAGCCGATCCATTCCCAAGAGGGATAAGGATCATGTATGATTGAATGATGTTTCATGAATGCTTGAATTTAATTAATTGGCCTAGTTCACCCCTTTTCTTTAATTTAATTGATGTGTTGTAAAATTTATGTTTTAATTCACACCATTTGGTGTTCTTTTTATTTTTGGGCCATTTAATGTGAATTTATACATCTTTAAATGTTTATTAGAGTTCCAAACTAACCCTAGGTAGTACCCCTAGGGTCTAGGTCCATTTGCGCTTATTAAACCATAGGGTAACTCCCATCTAGTCTCCCTAAACTTGGGTTACATAAAAGTGGCGAAAATTCAAAATGGCTAAGGGTGGGAGATCAGTCATGCCTTGAAAGAAGGCCCATCTCCCTTCCCAAGGCTTGGGGATTCCTCCACCTTGAAGACTTGGGGAGTCTTCAAGACCCCCAAGTGTGTGGAACCTTCCTCCAAGACTCTCACACATGTGTGAGAGCATCTTGGAATGAAGGGGCTCTCTTGAGGAATAAGGTGATGACATATATCATCCCTTATCCTCATGGAGCCATGGGGAGAGATGCCACCTCTACACTTTTGCTCTCACACATGTGTGAGAGCACAAGTGGAGAGGGTGAGGGTTTGAATGGATAAGAGGGTGACACTTGTCACCCTCACATTCTTTCTCCCTTACAAGTGGCATGGGATGAGGAAGGAGAAGGTGACATGTGTCACCTTCTCATTCCTCAAAGCCTAGATTGGAGGCCTATTTTATCTCCTCTTGGAGAGGAGTTGGGGGTTCTTGCTTTTTGAAATTTTTTTCTATCTTGGGAGGATTTTGAGAAGGAGTTAGAGGAATTTGGAGGATTGGAGGCTTGGAGAAAGCTTTTGGTCTCTTCTTCAACTTGCATCCATTGTTGGTCTCTTAAGGTAAGCCTCATGGCATTTAGCCATTCCTTATGCTTGTTTCATTTTTGTTTATGTGCTTGAAATTGTGTTGGGAGTATTTTCTTTTGTGTGGGTTTTGGGTGTGATGGGATGAGACTACCCATTTGGGTGTGTCCTTCCTTGTATGGAGTGGGGGAGGAGTGAACCTCCTTGAGGTCACCATCCTGGTGTTGGTATTCTTATGGCCTTGAGGGCATTATTTGGAGTATGAGATTATTTTGGTTGGCATGAGTGCCATGGTGATTTTGTATTTCATGGAGATATCATATTTTTGGCTTGAGGCCTTATGGTGTTGAGATTATGAGTTTTGGAGTGACCTCTTGAGTTGAGTGGTCCACTCCCCTACCCCTCCAAACTCATTTCTATGAGTTTTGTTTTGTGTATAAGCCATGGGTAATTTTGTTTTGTTGGATTGGATTTTGATTTTCATTGTGGAGTGATTGAACCCGTGTGATGATCTACCTCCCAGCTCGGGGGTGACCCACTAGCGGGTCTATGGTAGGGAGGAGGGTGGTTTTTGGTGGTCTTGGAGCTTTGGAGAATGGTCATTGTGGCCTTATTTTCATTATCATGTTGGCTATTTTGTGAGCCATGGTCCTTGGGACCTTATTGTATTTGGTTGTCAAATTTTGTACTCTCAAAGTTGTTGATGTGAAATAAAATTTCCCTTGTGAAGTTGGTGTCTTCCTACATTTCAAATGAAGTTATATTGCTGTTTTAAATCCTCCTTACTGTCCTAAAATATTTATGCATTTCTTGGTATTGTAATGAAGTGTATTGAATAGTATGAAAAGAAAAGAAATAATTATAATGTTGTTTAGTTGTTGATTAGTTGCATGCTCAAAGGAATAGTTGTTGTCATTTTGTTTCAAAGATAAATAAATTAGTTAAACTATTATTTTATGGTTCTTAGGAAATTAATTTCTCCTCAAAATGCTTGTTGTTTTAAAGAAAATAATATGACTGTGCTATTTTGTTCTTGCTGTCAAAAGAAAGTGATAGAGAGAAATTTGTTTCAAAAAAATATATATAGTATTCTATCCTATTTTATTTCTGCAAAAATATATATATAACAGTTCTCCTAAACACATACTTTTAAGTTAGCTGATTTTTCTCCTCATTTGTGTGTGTGTATATATATATATAAGCATACATAAGTATATATACACAATATATATATATATATGTATATGTATATGTATATGTATGTATATATATATGTATGTATGTATATATATATGTATATATATATAAACATAATATATATATATATTATAAATTTTAATACTAAATAAAATGCATTAAAAAATAATCGAATAGCTTTTTTTATTGTTCACATTTCATATTTTATACAGTGGATATAAAGGAAGGACTGAGTTTTCTGTAGGTATTTTATTTTTGCAAAAATATATATATAAATTTATTTCCTACAATTCTCCTAAACACATACTTTTAAGTTAGCTGATTTTTCTCCTCATTTGTGTGTGTGTGTGTGTGTGTGTATATATATATTATATTTAGATATTTCTGCTAAAAGTATGTTTTAAATCTTATTATTGAAATTCATATTAAACTATTGTGTATATATACTTATGTATGCTTATATGTATGTATGTATGTATGTATGTATGTATGTATGTATGTATGTATATGTATATATATATATATTTATATAAACATAATATATATACATTATAAATTTTAATACTAAATAAAATGCATTAAAAAATAATTGAATAGCTTTTTTTTATTGTTCACATTTCATATTTTATACAGTGGATATAAAGGAAGGACTGAGTTTTCTGTAGGCCGAACCCTAAAATTTTAGGGTTGGAAACTTTAAATAAAAAAAATTGGAACTATGGACAGCGGCCACAAGCCGCCGCCCATAATCCATCGGCTTTGAAACAAGGGGGTGTGGGGAGGGGGTTTGAACCCCCACCCACACCCTTGGGTGTGGGTGGGGGTTCAGTCCCCCTCCCCACACCTTTCGTTGTCATTCCTTGTAATATAAAACTAGCGTTTGTTTCCCTTCGTGGTGGTGGTGTAATATAAACCCATCGCCCATAGATGAGTTTGAACCTACAACCTGTGATTTATAATTATTAAGTGCATATATATATAGCAACTCTGTATCTTTAAAACAAAAAAAATGTATTCTCAGATCTGCATCATATAATGTATTTATATATATAGGCATTTTAAATAAATTAAAAAAACCTATGTAATATATAAAATGAATATATACCTTGAGGCAGTATATCCATGGCTACCCAAGAGTTTGGTAAAAAACCCCAACCTGCAAACAAAGAGGAAACAAAATGGAGGAAAATAAAATGTGGGAGAAGAATAGAGGAGAAGGAAAAGAATAGGGTTAGGGCAAGTAAGAAAAGAAACAAATGAAATAATAGGGGTTTTAGGGTTGAGGAGTTGAGTGGGAAATTAGAATAAGCTTATTTTATTTCTCTTTCATTTGCACGTGATTTTTTGGCTTTCCCTCTTCTATTCTTTTGAAATCACTATATTTCCTTTGTGTGATTTTTAAGTTGGGTTCTTTTCATGTGTGAAGGGATTTATTTATTAATTATTTTTAATAGACTTTGATGTTACTTGGGAATTTTAAATTATTATGTGGGATTTTCAATTGGGTAATGTAGTTAGGATTTAAGTGGGTTTTTCTATCCCTTTTGATTTTTAATTTTTAGACTTTGTATTATTATTTTCCTAGTGGGATTTAATTTAATTAAATCAGAGATCCCAATTTTTTTTTTATTCGTAAAGATGGAGATTTGTATTGATTAGGAGTAGAAATTTACAAGCAGGTGCCTATAAGTTGTTTTCTTGCAAACCCACCAAAAAACTGACTTTCAAAGCTTCTACCAAAAAGGCCTCACAGAGCCACATATTCAAAATTGCCATTATGGCTTACTAGACCAACAGAGACTTAACCATATGCAGATAACCTACTAAGACTTATCATAGTAAACTGAGGATACCAGAGACCGAGCTCTTACATGAAGCTAAGCTCCCTTGCCATGGATTGGAGCTCACCAACCCATTCCACCTCCCCATTGTCCCCGTCCTCGTTCAGCAGATTCTGAAGAGCTCCTAGTGCTCGATCAGTGCCATGCCTTTCAGATCAAGAATGAGGGGAAAAACTTTCACCACCTCCAGGGGATCCTTCGAGGTCGAGATGTCTTTTGGGCAAGGGATTCCCGCCCCTGGGATGACTGCACCAAGTATGAGATTAAGGCCGCCAAGTATTTATGTTTTGAATAGCTTTAACATCAATCCCTTCACTGCTCCTATTGCCACCCCTGCATCCAAGATGGAGGTAAGAAACTGGGAGGAGACATGTGTATCTACCCTATAGAATTCATCTGCGAGCAGGAAATCTTTCCCCAAAATGAGCTTCACCACTGGGAGAAGAAGACCTTCATGCCTCCGTAGAATTCATTTGAGTCTTTGGTCCGTGATGGCTCTTTTGAAAGTCATATGATGGACAGAGCTCTCCAATTGAATAGGAGTTGCCATTCCCAAGTTTAACAGACCAGCTATAGAAATCTTAGCAATGAAGCCAGAGCCCTCTGCCATTCTGACCACTACTATCAATGACACAGGTTACTTCATCTGATCGAACAGGCTGACTGTATTTGATAAAGGTGAAGACATACGTCTAGAGGCTTCTTTATCAGAATCCTTATGCTGTCTTCATTCATTGGACAGCAAGGAAAGGAGGGGAAGGAGGATCCTCCACCAGATATGGAGCATGCGAATGGTTATCAAAGACTGGTTTGGTGAGGCCGCATTACCAAAAATAATTAACTGTGATCATCAATGGAGAATGTCTTGCCATAATGCTAACTTATGGCTACGACCCATCCAGGATGTAATGGATTGGGTGCCCACCCGACCACCCTATGGAGATCTTGATTATTAATTTAATATTGTTAATTGATTTTGTTGGGTTGGATAAGGATGTTTTAATTCATTTCTTGGAGAATTTTACTTTAGACTTTTAATAAATATAATTGTTGAATTATATTTATTAGTGGATTCTTTTATTGTTGGGGTAATTATTTAATAGTTTAATTAATTTGATTTTCTATTATTTGGGTGGTAATTTTTATAATGTTATTTAGGTAAATTTTAACTTAATCTTTTTATTTAAATTTTCTCCTAATTGTTTTCGAGGGAGACCTTTTTAAAATATTTATTTCAAACGTTAATGATGCGTTATGCTGCCAAAATTTTCTAAGACTTAGGGTAGTTGTTTTAATGAATTTCCTTGGCATTTATTTTGGCCTTGCAATTATTATTTTAATGATGGCATTCTTTAATCTATTTTTTATGCTCTAGAATTAGGGTTGGATTTTGAGTCCGGTCGAAATCATGTCATTCACTTAGGAAACTTAGGGTTCGGGTCCATTTGACCCTAACCCTAGTAGCGACGCTCCTCACGTCGCATAACCCCCTTGTCGGCTATCATTATAGGGGATTGTGTAGGTAAGCACTCTTCCCCGAGTTTGATTGACATGTTTACATCTTATGCGTATTGCCACCGAGCACGCTAACGCATGCGAGGGGGTTTCTAGGGACATGTGGAAAAGTTTTTGTTATCTCGTGTCATGACCACATGACAAATGTGGACATGACACATGTGTTGCATGTCATGGCCACATGGGAAATGTGGGCATGATAGTTTTCCTTTTGTGTCATTCGTTGAAGCTGCAATGTGTCATCATGATGCATCATTTTCATGTTGTCAGTTCAGGCAATACATTTTTTATGTCATTGGTTTGAGTCATCCACGTGTCGGCACTACACATCATCAAGTGGGTCTTGGCAAAGGAAATAGAAACATTCACGTGTCAGTGCTATGCATCACCAAGATAAAAGGTTTCTAACAAAGAGAAGATGCTACTCCATTGGTCCAAGATGGAGTCAACATATTGTTTCAATTTTCATGCAGAGTCAAGGGATGTTAGAGCTACAGTCCGAGTAGTCATTGGCATTAACAATGCATTTTGATTTTTGTTTCATTCTCAGTGAATTGTTGTTTCTTTACAAAATCTTTGGTATGGGAGATGGGTTTAAATAAGCATGTTTTGTTATGTTTAAGAGGTTAGAAAAAGTAGAAAATACTAGAAAACAAAAGGGGATTTTGTAAAAGCCTTAACGAGCACTTCTCAAAAAGGATTGAATATCATATGTTTGTACAAATTTTGGCCTTTAATATTTTGTTCTTCAATCAACAATAAAGAGTGGTGATGTTTTGTGCTTATATATTTCAGGATTCTAATGTGTTGTATGTGATACATTTTAGCCTATGTGATTCAATATTAAAGTAATAACATTTGAAGAATGCTGGAAAATCATGTGTTTATGTTCTTTTAAAAGCTATGAATCAATGTTGTTACTAGAGAATGAATGCATTGTTCTTTTAAATTATTTAGGTGTGAGATCATATTTTGGTGCATCGCCACAGAGTAGATGTTATCCACATTTGTTTAGTTATTAAGTGTTTCTATCTTTTCCTCTATATTTAGAAGATTCAAGGAAGAGCTGGCTTCTTTAAAACCCAGAGGTCATCTCATGAATCAAGTCCCACATTTGTGAGATTTCACATTGTTGGTATTTAGATGCAATTTTTATCATCAACATTTTTTGGTACACCCAGTGGGACCAAGATATTTAAGTGTCTAATTAGAAGTCAAATCGCATGAGCCGAGGACTTACAACAAGAGCTCACTCAGCCCATAATCTAGGACTTCTTATACCACCATTGGTGACTATCACTTAGAGAAGGGTGACAGGATCAGGCATATTACCATTACAGATGGCTGCACCAGTACCTCCTAGGAATTTCATCAATTGGAATAATGGAAGCCCACTTAATCCCCCGATGGCTCCAGATACATGGGATCCTACCTCAGCCAACTCTCTAAAGGAACTTCCCAAATTGACAGGAGAAGATTCTAAGACTCCAACTGAACACTTGCAAGATGTAACAGAAGTGTGCATGGTTCATCATGTAACAGAGAAAAATGTGATTTTACGATTGCTAATTGTATCTTTCAAGAGAAAAGCCTAGACTAGTATCAGTTTCTTCATCTAAATTCCATCGGCACATGGGACCATTGGGTGATGTAATTTTTAGTACATTTAATGAGAAAGGAGATAGATCATCACTTCTACAATAACTAATTACTATTAAATGAGCTCCACAAGAAGCCATTACAGATTTCAACACAAGATTCTAAAAGACTTGGCAATGGATTTCGGTTGTAGCCTGGCCTCCAATAGGTATGGTGATTGTCTTTTATCTAAAAGCTTTCAATTCAAATATATCAGTCATGATTCAATCACTAGGAGGACAAACTCTTTCGGTGGCATATGATTTAGCCATAAGAGCTGAAAACAACTTGATAGATGCTGGAAAGCTTCCTCTGATACCTCTTATGCTTGTATTCACTGAGTTATCAATCTTGGTTCAAGGAGAGATTCCCAATTCACCACAAACCAATTCTCCCATATATGTCTTTCCCTTGCCCCAATTTCTAGCGACCTCAGTATCAATGCCTCCAACATCAGAGATGGAAGATATGAAGAATATTCTACGAAGCTTCTCAAATGAAATCATAAATCTTAAAAGGCAGCATGCCTCTTACCCAAGGCCTCCTTATCAAGGATTCCAAGGGGCCAAACCTCCTCATCAACCCAATCATTATCAGGGACCCCAAAGGTCTAGTCATTCACATCTATCAAATCAGATTGTTCTAGTTCCAACACCATTGCGGGCGATCACACCTAACTCTCAGAAAGAGTTAGTCATTGGTCAAAATAATTTAGTGAAGGAATCAAATGCATGGTTTTTTCCTTGCAACAATTCCCACATGCCCAAAGATTTTCCTAGAGGAAACTTACAACAAAAGATAGCAGAACAATGAAGACAGGGAATGCAAACAGAAACACTGCTAGTACAATATTAGTATCAATCACCTGGTATGCATAATATGTTTCTAGTGGCTCAAATGTAAGGTATGTCCATAGATAAAGAAGGGGAAATTGTTCTTGAACACACATTTTTATTGTGGGTCGAAGAAGAAGTGATGTTTGCAAATGATGCTTCAACTTCAAATGCTCCACAAGTGCAGTCTGATTATTACACACGGTTAAAAAGGAAGATTGTGAAAACTCCAAAAGTCACTTGCATCTAGAGACTACATTAAGGAGGAATCTAGTGATTCGAGTCACTCACCCACAAATATAGAAGTAGGACAATGCTGCAATAATACCAAATTATGGGGCTCCAAATCCCCCATCCAAAAAGATGAAATATTATGGATATCTCCTGAGATCACAACTACCCGGGCCATTGAATGTACTGGAGCAGTTGAAGAAGGTACATTCTAATAGTTTATTATGGGATGTGTTGTCCATCCTATAGCAAAAGACTCTACTTCAAGAAGCATTAAATGAGTAGGAGAAACCAGTAGGGACAAAGGATTTATCAAAGAACAATTGAAGACCTCTCAATCACATCCGGCAACTACTCTTGTAAATCAAAGGTGGATGTAGGTAAAACTAAACCTATGCCCTTTTATTTAACCCTCATAGTAGGTAGAAAATTGTTACATAATTCAATGATAGACTCAGGTGCAAGGGCCACTGTGATGCCTAAAGAAGTAGCTAATTCCATTCAAATAAAATATGAGCCTATTGAAAAAGGGGTAATGCAACTAGATGGAAAGAAAGGTTCAAATAATAGGATTTATCAAAGAACTTCCACTCACATTGTATACATGTCCAAATATCATCGTACTCTAAGAAGTATTTTTAATAGATATTCCCCTAGTCTTTGGTTTATGTTTATTTAGGGATTTTATAGCTAAGATTGGGGGTTACCTCTCCTTAGATTAGTCTCATTTAATTTTGAGAACCAAATATGGCTCCAAGATGAAAGTGTTGTCAAAACCACTTCACAAGGAACATATTACTGAAGAAGTAATGACAAATTTTGAAGCAGCTCATGCCATGCTCATGAAAGATGAAAGGCTTAACATGGAAATGATAGACAAAGAAATTGTGCTAAGTGACTGAAATGAAGAAGAAGAAGTTCTTCTATTAGAATCCATGCAGAATGACCCCTATGGAAACTATGATTCTACTGGTCTAGGGACATATGTAATTTTTGAGGAAGATCCTCTTATTCTAGAAGTTGCAAATGCATCAGCAAAAATGAAAGAAGCTTCGGAAGGTGACTCTTAATAATATAAATTTAGTTTAATTACTTAAGAGTTACTTTTTTTCATATATTTTATCCACCTCTTATATATATATAAAGAGTTACAATTGTGTGTGCACAAACTTTTAAAATTTACTTTACTTTTTAAAATATATGTTGACTATACTTAGTTTTATTGTTATGTACAATGGTAACATTCTTCTCCTTAATATATTCTCCTTGATATCACCCTATAACACCTCTCACCATAAAAATATGTATCATTCACACCTATACACAACCATCATCAATTTTTTTTATTTGACAAATTATGGGTTTGGAGAATCAACTTTAATACACTATAAGTAACAAGCTTTAATGAGAGCCAATTTGTGGCCGGGGTTTTATAAGAAGAAAGAAATAACAATTGTTTCCTAAGGTCCGTAACAATCGTAAAGGCTTTTTCACGGATGTGCTCAATTCAATTAATTAGTTATTTGGTCGATAGGCCATTCTATATGTGCACACATCTTGTAACTGCCAAAAATTTGGTAGTCCTATTTTTTGGTCATCCAATTTTTTTTTTTAAATTAGTGTTTAAAACAACCAAAAAAAATAGCAAATATATATGTGAAAGGAGAAGACCCAAAAATAGACAGTGAAAGGAGAAATCATGCAAGAAACATTGGCTACCTAGATAGATCTGAGAACAAGAGGAAGGGTCATGGATTATAGGAGCCACCACCAACTGTCCAATGAAGTCCTTGGGAGCTGAAACTTCATGGGAAAGTGATTGTTTTGATAAATATGAAATTTTTATATCTTACATATGTAGTTTTGAGAACGTTAATGTCAAGAAAGATTTGAGTCCCAATCACTTAACACCAGTTCCTCACAAGCTACGAACAAGTTTGCTAAAACTCATCCAATTTTGGCCATAGGTTCCTGTTTGGCAAGTTGTTAGGACTTAAATCACTAGTAATTGTGTTTTCCATTGAATTTTCCTCCATAATTGTTAGAATCTAGGTAGTATTCTTTTACTTTTTGGGGTAGCATTCTTACCCACAAAATGTCTATTGGAAAGATTTAAGGTGAGTTGTAGAGAGTGCCAAAAAATACAAAAGAATCTCCTTCCCAAAGGGAGAACAGAAAACAAAAGAATCGCATTATTTACATTATTTTTTTAATCTTTGATTTTATTTTTAAACATGCAGAACTAATCTGAGAATTTGCAGAAGGATGAAAATCAATGGAAGTGGGCACAGCTGAAGGAAATTGGAGATGACTGATTAAATTTTAACTTAGAGTGCATATCCATCAAATTCATAGCTAGGAGGAATTTAAAAAAAAAAAAAAACGTATTTGCATACCTACCAGGGATTTTTATTTTATATTTTTTAGGAAAAGGAAAGGGAAAACAGTTGGAAGAAAATAACAAGGAATATTAATACTTTCATATATTTGTTTGGTATGAGAATAATATTATTTATTTATGGTATAGATGTTATGAGCATGCTTATTATTTACATATCAAACATATTTATCAGTATGCAAAAATAATGCTCTAAGATTGGAATGAATTTTCATTACATTGATATAATTTAAAATGATTTCTTAATAAAAATGTAAGTATTTCTCAAATCTTCAACAAGATTTTATCCTACATTGAGCTACCAAACTCCTGACATGGCCAAGAAATATCAAATTATGTTTCCCCACTGGCATATTTGTATCAAAATTTTAGATTTGACAAGATTGAAAACAAATTATGGAGAAATAGATCACAAAAACCTGTACAAAAAAAGAAAATGGAGGTTAAGTAATTTGAAAGGAAGATTTTTTGAGTTGTTTTATTAAGAAAAGAAATATGTTTTCTTTCTAAAATTTGAGTTCTATACTTTCCTAATTATAAATTGGTTATTTAAGTTCTTATCATGTGCCTTTTTAATTGTAACTACTTGTTTTATTAATTGTTTTTTTATGATGTGTTTTACTTTCTTATTTTAAGCTTTCATTAAATTCTTTTGTGATTTTATTTAAATAATGGAAACTAATTATGATTAAAATATTTAATTTATCTTTAGTTTTCTACATATTAACAATTTAATTTCTTTAATTATTATTTTTCTAGTTATTATAACCATATTCTTTAGAAGTAGAATAATATAAACCTAATTGAATGGGATGTTATATTTCAAATATTTACCCTAAACTTATTATTTTAAAAAATAAATTATAAGAAACAAAAATAAATTATTTTAAAGTTCTTTTTAAATAAACTTTATAAAACAAATCTTAAAAGAATAAAAAAGAATAATATCCCTTACAAATCTTTAAAAAGTTAGGAAAACTACAAAATAAAAAGGGAAACATCAATATTTTTTATTTTTAGTAAGACAAAAAAATCTACATATCACTACATAAAAATAGGAAAATAAAAATTTATAATTAAAAAGTAATAATAATATATATTTTTAAAAAATATTATAAAAAGAAAATGAAACTTTAAAATAAAAAGATAAACATCAATATTTTAATAAAACAAGAAAGAAAAACTATCGTTTAAAAAAATAAAGCATCTCAAAAGAAAGTCATAATCTATTTAATTTAATATCAAAAACAAGAAATACAAATTTGTATTTTTTTAAAATGAAAAAAATAAAAAAAGAATATCCTTAAAAATCTTTAAAAAGCAAGAAAACATGTAGTTGTTTGTTTTTATAGTTGAGGACATAGACTAACTATTCTTAAGAGATAATCATTTAAATCATTTAAAATGTAAATATTTCAATACAATAGTTAATATTAATGAAAAATATTGTGAATCTTGATCATCTAAGTACCATAAATGAGAATACAATATATGTAGCTTTTCCACAACTTTCAACTTAACTTATTTTACAAAACTCTCCATAAGAGAAACATGGGACAATCGTAAATTCTTATATCCATACCAATGATCATATGTAAGAAAGACCAAATCTATAACTCTCCATTAAAAGACAAAGGTTAAGCTTAGGGTTAAAATAATGTTGTTTAGATGTTGCAAATCAAGGTAGGGTTAGGGTTATGATCAATTACATTTAGAATTAGAGCTAGGGGTTAAAATTAGGGTTAGGGTTAGGGTTTAGATTAGAATTAGGGTTAGGGTTAGTATTAGAATTAGGACCATAATTAGGGTTAGAATTATAGTTAGAAATAGGGTTAGCTTAGGGTTACAATTACGATTAGGGTTTTCATTAGAGTTAGGGTTAGTGTTAGTGTTAGGATTAAGGTTAGGGTTATAGTTACAAATACAATTAGGGCTTGGATTAGGGTTAGGGTTAGTATTAGAGTTAGGAAAGACTTACGGTTAGAATTATTATTAGAATAAGGGTAGGTATTAGAGTTCAGTCAATGGAACTTGAATTCAAGGGAACACGGGATGGATTGATTACTATTGTTCAAAGACGAGGTTGGAAGCAATTGTTCACTGGACTGAGCATCAACTATGTAAAGGTAAATGGTAAAATGATATAATTTATTTTAATATTTTTAGGGACACTAATTGTTGAATGTGCTTCAAATATCAGTATCATCCATCCATTTATTTCTATCTATTTTAACACAATACTCTCCTAGAAGTAAATCCTCATTCAATAAATATATTCAGTATTTCCCTGTCAATGAAATTCCACTAGAAGTTTTAAATGGTGAACATGCTTGTTGCTATGACATTCACTAAGATACTTTGAAGTAAATGGATCTACCAATTGGAAATTAAGTTGCTTGTTGGCTATGGTTAAGCCACAACATACATCTTTAGATTTATTAGTTTTTTTCTTTATGAAAGTGGGTAGCAAATGTTTTGGTAGGATTGACATTTAATCTGCAGATAATTTGTTATTTAACAAGTTATTCCTATAGTGACAATCAGATTTGCTGCATATGATGGAATGAAATCTTTTCTTGTAATCCATCTCGAGAAAATGCTCGTGATCAAAATAAAGAATAAGAGACAATGCAAAGTCTATTGCATTTTGTTACCTTGACGAGGTCATTATCTTGCTATACCATGCGGACAAGCAACAGTTAAAGCACAGATGCACTTATGGTTACTAGCCTGGATAGTCCACAACCATCACTCCAGATGCACAACATATTACACTATGCATATTTTCCTATGATTTAAGTTGGTGACACTTCTCACATTGAGAAATCATTTTAAGTAAAATTTGTAGGTAGGCATGAATGAAGTAGACATCATGTCTATTCTAGTGCTAAGCATAGGGACTGCAAAAGAAAAAATGAATGACAAAATCAATGTGGTCACATTGATTCATGATGTCATGACAAATGGAGATATTGTAGCGCTTCAATTGCACACAATGGTAGGCTTACTATGTTGAGATGCAAAAAGAAGCAACCAGGTAATTTAGTGCTCAATATTTTTAAAAAGGGGGGGATTGTGTTTTGTTTAGGAGTTTTTGCATTTGGAAAGTTGCTTTAGAGAGTTGAGTCCCCACTACAAAGGCACACACTATTGAAGACTTTTTTTCACTTGGCCCTGTTACATATCATTGCAAAATTATAGAATGAATATTGAAGGTTCGTATTTGCTTGATAATCCTTCTGTTTAACATGATTCTACAGTTATGGAGGCCTAAAGGAATTTTTGCCATAGACCCACAACGAATTGGATCAAATTGGGTTATTTAAACTAAAATTTTCTCCTTTCTCTCAATAACCAACAAATTAATACCATACACTGTAGAAATGGTGAATGTTTCTTGATGTAATAGTGTTAGGAGTTTTGATGTAGATGTGTTGATGTAAAAAGCATTCATGATTTCAAAAACATTGACTATGCAAATACTATGCCTTTGACCATACACTATATCCAAAAAGCAAACAGTCAACTACTACAAGATCAAAATGCAATTCTACAATATTTTGGTGATTTCTTCCAAGAACTCCACACAGTGTCACTTTTTGAAAATAATGCTCAAGCCCACCTCACAACATACCCAACGTCATCACAACTATTGAGAATAAGAAGTTGCTTAGTCCAATTATTGAAGTTAAGTTCAAAGCCACAGTCCTTTTCTTTCCAACACACTAAATCTCCAGGATCATATGGTTTCACTATCCTTTTCTACCGAATATTTTGGGACACTATTAACCTTGAATTGTTGGAAGTAGGTGAAGTGTAATGTCCACAGTGCATTTGCCTTGTATGCTTTTTGATTTATATGATATATGTTGTATCGAATGTTTCATTAGTGTATTGTGTGATTCATGTGTTATGATCTATTGTACTGAACTTCCTAATGAGGCCTATTATACTATTGAGGTGTTCTAAGGGTGTAATCTAGATGTTTTTATGCATGAAGCATGATTGAACTTTGGCATATGATTACTTTCTAAAGTGAATTCAATTTTAAACAAACAAAGTAAAACAAATATAAGTCAATGCCAAAGTTCAAATCCATACCTCATAGAAAAAATAAGTATATCAAATTAAAGTGAATGCCAAAGTTGCACTCCACGCAAACAATAAATAGATTTCAAAGTGAATCACACTAAATAAACATGTTTAAATTACAACTTATTAATAGTACAACACTAATTATGATAATGTTAATAGATTGCATCATGATTGAATGGGAGGCCATAGTTCTTTGATGGTTTCTTTATGATTTAGTTCTCTAACGGTCCATTCACGATTTAGTTCATGTAGTTATTCATTTAATAGCATTCCATTATTTTTATTTGCAAAAAAATAATAATCAATTTTTTCATAAAATTTATAGTCTTGTCCACCAACTACATGTAATGACTTTTCAATAAAAATAAAAATATAAAATATTTAGTGAATGGCCTATAAATATTTGTGCCTATCAGCCATTTGATAGCACCTTTGTGCTTTTACTAATAGTAATTAGTTAAGTTCGTATTTCGTTCGGCAGTTGCGAAATTTATTTAGTAGCCCCCAAAATTTCACAATTCTACTGTTGAAGTTATTAAGGGCGCCGAAACTGTCCTACGTTGCAAAAAGTAATGAAACATTTGGCCCACAGCTTAATTCCATGGAATGTGCCTTTCTAAAAGAATATTTGAATTTGCACTTAGACTTTAGGTAGGTAGTGCCTTACGCTCACGGTCATTTGATTACTATAGCATCACGATCATTTATTACTATAGCATCACCTAAAGGTGTTGTTGACTAGGATATTTTGGTTGATAGGTTATTATTTTATGAATTTTTTTGCTATCTTTTAAAATTTTGGTTTTTATTTTTATATCAATCAAATATATGTGGCACCATTTGAGATGTTTTATTCAATCAATCCAACTCAAAAAATTTATTGTATAATTTTCCTTTTGATTGTAAAAAGAAAAAAAGTTGTGTCACCAATTGGCTTGTCGTATTCTACCAATCCAACTCATAAATTGTTTATTCCTCACATAATTTTCTTTGTAACTACCAATTTCATAATACATGGCTTCAATTTAATGGCCCTGATAATATCATAACCATGTGTTATGTGTTGTTTAATAATAATTGAATGCAATTAATAATATGGAGTAACTATGTGATGAAAGCTATAGCTCCAATAACAATGCAACTAAGCTTCATTTAGATGGTTGTTATCTTCCATTATATGTGGTTAAAAGTGAAAAATTTTGAATCATATAAATATTTATGTGCTATGGAATATTGATGCAAATTTATTAAATATTTGAATGAGAAGATTCTATTTTGTGAGCTACTGATCTTACATTACAACTTATGTTACATATTTGGCCACTACACATTCTTTAATTTGCGCCACAATAGTGTGGTCTTGCACATTTGCAATTGTTGCCTAGCATGCTCAAAGAATCCATTTAATGGCATTGTTGAGTGATTTGTTAGATCAGTCTAACGGATATTGTGCCAATGAAGATATAGAGTAGTCAAACACAAGTAGAGACATGACACATATATGTTCTCATTTAGTTGTATTTAAATCTATTGATTGATTTAAATGGAAGTTAAGTTCTTTTGTGTTCCATTATGATTTTTTAGTTGCAATCTTGTTGCCTAGTGTTAGATAATAATCTATTAAAACGAATTTATCTTTTACATATTATTTGAAAAGAGTGTTTCATGATGGCATTCTTAGAGTTTTTTCTTTGCTTTTGTCACATGCATCTTGGTTTAGTTATTTTCCATTATCCATTGTCTTGATTTATGTGTTCTAGGTGGGCATGGTGTTGTTCAATTTAGTAGTTGCCTTGAGTGGAATTGTCATGGAGACAACTTGTATTCTTGCATTATGAGCTACCCAAGTATTCTAGCAAGGAACCACATAATTTTGACAGATTTTCCTTGTGAAGGCCTATCTATATGGTATTTGGGTTTTAGTCTCATGGAGTATCTCTGACAAATATCATGCAAATGAACATGAATAATTATAGTAATCATGGAAATATATGCCTGTAGGCACATCATTTGAATAAATTTACTGTGCAGAGGTGAAATCTAGTTAATATGAGTTGATATGCAGAAGAATTGATCAAACTTACATGATATCTGCATCATCTGGTTAAATATAGTAGGTTTAACCTTGTTTGTTAAGAAATTTATAGAAAGCAGGTGAAATTGAGATTATCCAGACATTAATTTCTCAGAACTAGAAACGTAAGGCCCCTTGAATAAAAAACAACAATGCACATCAAACAACTAAGTAATGTCAGACGATTATGAACTAATCCATGGAGACTTGGGATCATGAATTCTCTGAATTCATCGTATCTTTCAAGATGATAAAGCTTTGATTTACATTTCTTTATCTATGTTTATTTATGACTAACACGAT
This sequence comes from Cunninghamia lanceolata, assembly GCA_027924645.1. NCBI lineage: Eukaryota > Viridiplantae > Streptophyta > Pinopsida > Cupressales > Cupressaceae > Cunninghamia > Cunninghamia lanceolata. The sequence goes on along the minus strand of BSBN01001011.1, from coordinate 10,582,932 downwards.
GATCAACATAAATTAGTACTAGAAGGAGGGCCGCCAAAGTATTCTAGTTCCTAAATCGGTTGTCTAGATATCATTCCCGCACTTACACGAGGTGATATTTTTCAAACTTTGAGTGTTTGTGCAAAGTTATTACAAGTATCACAGTTTATTTGAAGGATTTGATCGTAAATATCCTAACCTTGTGCATACATATCACAATCTTTACAGTCAATTGTTCGAAATTCCTCAATCTGAGTCAATATTTACAATTCTCGCAAATATCCCCTCCTTGTGGTTAGTTAGCTCAATATTTATAGTCAATGATCTAGACTTTCATAATTTGTGTCCATATTTGCATTTCTGCAAATATCTGGTTATTTTGCACTATTGACCATAAATATCCACCTAAGAAGAGAAGATACCTTGATCTTTGTGAAGATCTAGTTAAAATATCCATATCCTATCGTAAGTTGTGAAGCTCTAGCTCATAGACCTAATACCAAGTCTAGATCCATCAGACCTTTTGAAGAATTGCTAATTCATGGACTTAGACCTCGTACAACTGATATTCACCATAGTCCAGGTCCTAATTCACCAACATCTCCATCCATACCTGTTGTAACACCTCCAGTGTCTCCAATTGTGCCTCAAATACCTCAAGTATAGGCCGAAATGTCTTTCTTTGTAACTCAGTCACCACTTCTGTTTGTAGCATATCATGCTTTACCTAAAAATCTGGACAAAATCTGTCTAAAGTATCATCCTTACTAGGATGCAGAGGATCATATCAGAACCTACAAGGAAGCTTGTTTTAGAGAAAGGATTGAACATGAAGATGCCGTGTGTAGGTTATTTCCTTACTCTTTAGGAGAGGAGGCTTATAGCTGGTACATTAGTCTTTCCCAGTCTACCATCCCTACCTAGAATACCTTAGAGGAAGCCTTCTTAGGAAGATTCAAAATACCAATAGATCCGGCTATCACTTATCACATGTTTGCTACAATCAAGAGAGCTGAGGGAGAAATGCTCTCTAATTTCAATGCTAGGTTTCAGAAAATGTACTCCAAGCTAGTCGATCCATATAACATAGGTGATGAGGCAGCTAGATCCATAGATTATCCATCCTTAGATCCCTTGACCTCTATGTTCATCAGAAGAACACATCCAACCATAACTTCATTAGCAGGTGCTTTTCAAGAAGCCATTAAAGTCAATCAATAGTTAAGACCTGGTTTCACACCTAACTCTAGATATCCTGCATATCCTGTACAACCACAAGGTAATGGAGTCATGATACCCCCAACCATCATGCCTAGTCCCTTGCAAGTGCCTCCACTTAGTATCATGCCTCCTCCAAATGGAAAGGGCTAGATGATATCTCATCTTGGACAAGTATCCCAGGATGCAGTGCAAAATAGTAGCAATGGTAGCTTTTTCTTCAAACCTCAACATGATAATGTAGTAGCTAAGGCTTAGGAAGAGAAAGATGACATTAAGGAAATATCTTCACAACTAAGGAAATTGACTATTGAGATCACACACATGAGGAGTCAAAACTTTTATTCCTAGTCAAATCAGAATAGAGGATATCCTGATAGAGGATATGGAAACAATAATGATAGGACCGGATATCCTGACAAGGGATACAATAATTATAGGAATTTCAATAACAATAGCAATAACAATGCTACCCCTAGGCCACCTAGAACATGGAATACCAGGCCAAACAATGGCTCATTTCCATCACCATTGGACAATCCACCTCCTAATGAACCCAAACAGATAACTAGGGTGAATTTAGCAGAAGCTGCACTTACAAATTGGTGCAGAATGCACAATACCAATGTGCATGTTGAACTAGATTGCCCTCAGTTCAAAATAGTAGCTAGTATTTTCCAAGCTGAAGTGTCTAATACTATAGGAGATCTTCCCTGTCGTGAAGGAAATGAAATTGTTCCCTTAGGATATGAGTCCGCCCTTGTGCTGGAAAGTTCTATCAATCATCAACATCATCAAATGACCTCAACTCATGAGAATTACACATTAGCATGTGAAGAGTCTGCCTTAGCATTTGAGTCAAATTATGTGTTCCCTTTTGAGGACGAAAATGAACCAGAGCCAAAACCCAAAGAGGTTCATGCTTACCAACAGCAATATTATGGTATGCATAATTATAACTTGAGGAGTAATCCAAATAGACCAGCTGGTCCTTTGACCACATCTGTTTCTCCCAACAATTTCAACACTCCACCAAATCCAAAAGCCAATAACAATCCTAGTCCTCCCAAGGTAAATTCTTAGTATTTTACACCTCAAAATATAGTCTCTAAAGCCATCAACCAACTACCTAAGTTAGATAAATTAGTTACATATCTAGCAGAAGAGATGAAAAAGATCAAAATTAGCTTATCCTTGTTAGAATTGCTCAAAACTCCAGTCATCAAGAAATCCTTTTTGAAATCCTTGGATGAATCCACATCAAGGGATGTAAACCCTGGTCATAATCCCAGTCAAATCATGACTAGAGACCCTACCCCCAAAGATAACAATGTCAAGAATAAAATGCAGGCCACTATCCAATCTGCTGAAACATCACACATGACTTTATAAAGAGATAAGTTTGAGTCACCTCCATTCTTACTCACATTAAGAATATTTGGCAAGAATTTACATAATTGTCTGGTGGATTCAGGTGCATCAACAAATGTGATGCCACTATCCACTTTCAATGCTTTAGGCTTACATCTATCCAAATCCCTCAAGAAGGTGACACAACTTGATAAAATAGAAGTGAGTGTGGTAGGGGAGTTAACTCATATCCACATGCAGCTTGCATCAGACCCAAGGGTGCAATACTACATTGACATCTAGGTAGTGGATATCCCTAATACCTATCGGATGTTACTTAGTAGGGATTGGTCCAAAACACTTAATGGTTACATGACCACTGACTCCAGCCATATGTGGTTACCCTGGAAAGGAATCCCTAACCAAATAAGGATAGAAGCTGAACTTAGGATGAAACATATGATCACTGAGTACAACAATACTAATGAGATACTCTATGTAGATGTTGAACCAGGGGTTTACGCCATAAGACCTCAAACGGTCAGGATTGAGGAAGTATTGATGTATGATATGCATACGCATGGAAATATTGATCAAGAAGATAGGATGATCATTGAATCTAATCATAGTTCAACTGATAATGAAGAAATAGATCACTTTAAGGAGTTTAAAAAATACTTATCCAGAGAAATGCAGAGATGCCAATTGCTAGGCACATCCATTGAGGATATCTTAATATCCAGTTGGTGTAGGTTACACGATGAAGCACATTTAGAGAAAGGCTATGAAGCATGTCTGGACATGATTGAGTTAGAAAGAGATTATAGTAAAATAGGATCATCTTCAACCGAGGTAAGTGAAATATCTGATAATGGTGATATTGATTCTTACTTGTTTTCTTCAGATGCAGGGGAACATGAGGAAGATGCACATCAAGATAATGTCTACATACACCATTCAGAAGAAATCCCGATATGTGATGAAGACCCTCATGAAAAGGAAAACGATGTTACCCCAGGGATTGATTGCCTAATTGAGTCAGACTATGAATTATCAGATGAGGCTAAAAGGAGTCGGCTGACCAAATTTGAAAGGTTTTTGTCTAAACAAATTCAAATACATATTCTACAAGGAGTCCCTCCACAACAAGCATTGATTGAGGGATGGTGTAGACTCCATGAGGCATCACATTCAGAGATAACATGCGCCTTGTGCTTACATGTATTAATCAAAGAAAAGTAGTTGTTCTCCAAGGTCAAATTACAGAATATCAGGGATATGCCTAAAGATCAAGGGAGTAGGCTTGCAACATATCCAGAAGATAAAAGGGATAATATCATAATGATGGATATAAAGTCTCTACAAAAATTACCAGAAATGATGAGGACTAAACCTCAAAAGTTGAAATGGATATCAAGTGGTGCGGTTGTACATGCTAAAAAGAAAAGAGAAGGCCCTAATAAGCCATTAACAGAAGATAATCCATGGATTCTAAGGTTTGATGGTTCTAAGTCCAAATAGGGAGCTGGAGTAGGCATTGACCTCATTGATCCATCAAGGAAGTCCTTTTTAGCAGCATATAGATTGTAGTTTCCATGCACTAATAATGTGGCTGAATACAAAGCCTTAATTCATGGGTTGTTGTTTTCTCTTAAGAAGAAAGTCAAGGTTATGCATGTCTATGGAGACTCAAAATTAGTGATAAACAAGTTAGGAGTATCTATGCATGCAACTATAAGAAGTTGTCAAACTACAGGCATAGAGTTTGGGATTTAATAGAAGGATTTGATGCATTCAACATTATGCATGTCCCTAGAGAACAAATTCATAGAGATGATGCACTGGTACAGGCTACCGGCACATTAGAACCTCTATCCATCTCTGGAATGAAGAGATTTTCAGTTGAACTGGTATCAGTGCCCTCCATACCTAATAATGTGACAAATTTCTAGGTGTTTGATGATGACCAACATTTCTTGGACTTCATAGAAAATAGGGATATATTCAAAGCACGGATCCTAGATGAGAAGAATAAAGAAGATCATGTATGGGAAGAAGAAGAAATCTTGGACCTGCCAAGCAACAAAATTCCCAAAGGCATGATATAACTTGAAAGAGAATTTGAATTTGACAACATGATAAAACAAAGAGATCTCCCCAAGATAGATGGAGGAGAATATTCACCAGTCAACATAGGACAGGACGAGGACACAAGGAATGTCTTGATTGGTAATGTTTGTTCTAAAGAAGAAAAGGCAGGGATAACTCAAGCGTTGAAAGATTATATCCATGTCATCGCGTGGACCTATGATGAGCTAAAAACATATGATACATCAATCATCACTTATAATATCCCATTGAAGTTGGATGCCAAGCCATTTAGGCAAAAACAAAGGCCAGTCAATGTGTTGTTGGAACCCATAATTTTTTAAGAAGTTAAAAAGCTGCTGAATGCAAGGATCATACTTCCTATTAGGCACTCAACTTGGGTGGCTAACCTAGTCCCAGTCAGGAAAAAGAATGGAGATATATGCCTCTATGTAGACTTCAGAAATTTGAATAGAGCATCAGAAAAGGACAACTATCCTCTTCCCTCATTAGATGAAGTTTTACAGATAGTGAATGGAGCTCCAATGATGTCTTTCCTGGATAGTTTCTCAGCATACAACCAAGTGATGGTGGACAAAATAGATAGATTAAAGACAACATTCATCACCAAGTGTGGGATATTTGCTTACAGACGCATGCCTTTCGGTTTGATCAATGATGGAGCCACATTTCAGCGTGCAATGGACATATCATTTAGAGGTTTAGTTGGTAAGTTCATTAGCATATACATGGATGACCTAACCATTTTCTCAAAGAAGAGGGGTGATCATATAGAAGACCTCAGGAAGATACTTAAGAAGTGTAAGCAATATGGTATCTCGCTTAACCCAAAGAAATGCATATTTGGGGTGACCACAGATAAGTTACTTGGTCATGTAATATCAAAAAATGGGATCACTATTGACCCTGCTAGGGTTGACTCTATAATGAAGTTACAACTTCTAGGGAATAAGAAAGAACTCAAATCTTACTTTGGTAAGATAAATTTTGTGAGAAAGTTCATCATAGGGTTTGCAGAAATTGTTAGGCCACTCAATGCAATGCTTAAGAAAGATGCCAAGATTGAATGGACACTTGAGGCAAAGGTTGCATTTGAGGATATCAAGAAGGCCATAGCGGATGCACCTATCCTAATTAGCCCAGATTATACAAGAGAGTTTTACATTTATTCATTTTCTTTAGAGCATAATTGTGCAGTAGTCTTGACACAAAGAAATGAAGAAAAGGAGGAGAATCCCATTGCCTTCTTGAGTTCTCCATTTAGGGATGCAGAGCTTAGATACATGGACATTGAAAGACAAGCCCTTGCTCTAGTAAGAGTAGTAAAGAAATTCAGACATTATATCTTGAGAAGCAAGATAATTGTTGTTGTACCTAATGCAGCAATCAAAATGCTCCTAATGTAGAATGAGCCTGGAGAGAAGAGAGTAAAATGGATAAAAGTGCTCCAAGAATATGACATGGACATAACTCCCATGAAGCTGGTTAGAGGGCAAGCCTTGAGCCAGATGATCGCTGAAATTGATTCCAACTTAGTGAGTCAACAATATGTTGTGAACACAAAGGAAAATAAAGATTGGTATTCAGATATCAGACATATCCCGATCACTGGGAAGTGCCCACCAAAGATGCAAGCTTCTTAAAGGAGAGCCCTAAAGATCAGATCACAGAAGTACATGATAAAAGGAGGGATCCTCTTTAAGAAGAATTATGAGGGAATATACCTTAGATGTTTGGACAAGCCAGACGCTGATAAGGTTCTCATAGAAATACATGATAAATTTGGGACAGCACATGGATCTCACCTAGCCACTACCCATGCTATCCTGAGAGCAGGATACTATTGCCCAACAATCTTTAGGGATGCTGCTGAACATATCAAATGCTTCCATACCTGCTAGACTACTACTAACAGAGAGAGATATGATGCTCAACCCCTACAGCCAGTTATGGAGATGCACCTATTTTCTCAATGGGGCATAGATTTCATCGGTTCTATCAATCCTCCATCATCTCCAGGCCATAGGTATGCGTTAACAATCACAGATTACTGCACCAGGTGGATGGAAGCAGTTAGCAGCATGACTTGTACTATAGAGGATATGATCAAATTTTTAGAAAGCAACATCATCACCAGGTATGGAATCCCTTATGCCCTTGTGTGTGATAATGGACTAGCTTTTGCATCTTTAAAATTGTCTAGCTAGGCTTTTGATTATGGGATTATTTTTAAGTTCTCTTCAAATTATTATCCCCAGGCAAATGGCTTAGTAGAGTCAACCAACAAGAATTTGTTGAACATCATAAAGAAATTGATAGAAAAGAACCCAAAGAGTGGAATACCTTACTTAAATATGCCTTGTGGGTGGATCAAACTAGAATGAAGATTGCATTAGGAAATTCCCCTTACCAATTAGTTTATGGGGTGGATCCCATCCTCCCTGTTAACCTTGAAATTCCCACCTTGTAGTTAGTACAATAATACTTAGGCATAGATAACAAACAAGAGGTCAGGTTGCTTCAACTCATGCTCCTGGAAGAAAAAAGAGATAGGGTGATTGATCAATTCGCCAAACATCAGGCTACTATCAAATGTTGGTTTGATAAGAGAGCTAAAGTAAAAGCATTCTGAATATCAGATTTAGTCCTATCATTGGACAAAGCACATGAAAGGAAAGGTGACCATGGAAATTTTGACAAGTTATGGATAGGTCCCTTTCAGATCTCAAAAATCTTAGGTGACAACACCTACAGGCTCAAGACCCTAACAAGTGAGGATATCCAATTGCCAGTCAATGGGCAATTCCTCAAACACTATTTTTAGGCCTAGCTAGGTCATACCATGATGATGTACCATATGTATGTAATGTACATTCTGTATAGCTGTCTATATAGTTTTCTTTGTGTGTTTGTTTTTCTTTGCGCCGTTGAGTCCTTGTTTTGGTTAGGCAAAAGGATGCACCTTTTCGCTTCAAAAAATCACTAAAATTGTTAGAATTCAAGGGATGAGCACAAGTTATTGCATAGGTTGTAACCCATTCTAGAAGAAGTATTCTTGATTAGGTCTATGATATCTGGTTCATCAGTGATACCTTTTCTTGTTCAAGGAGATCCTCACATGACTCACCTAATTGCCTTGGGTTTGTTGAACATATTAGTGTAGTGTTAAGTGAAAAATCTAAAGGTGCCCTTGCTACCATTGCAATTCTCAACCTAAATAGCAAGTGATCATACCTTGCAAAATGAGCTTACATGATGATATCTTATGAATAAAAAAAATAGAAAGAAATATATTGAATATCCAAAAGAGATAATTAGGTCATCTAAGTAACTCTACGGGGACTATAGACACATGACTGGCAATGGGGCTCTACTTAGGGGAATTGCAATGATAACCTTGTCGAGGCTATGGACGCCTGCTGCCAGCAAGGCTCTATCTAGGTTGTCTATGAGGGATGAACCAAATTATGTAGCTTAACACTAGTTAATAGTGTCATCAACTCATCTTCAAGATGAGGGATATTAATCACATGCACACACCTGATCCCTTCTCAATACATTGTTATATTGATGAAAATGATATCATTCAGGAAGATTAAGATGCTTATTCTTAACAAGAGTCAGAACATTGTGTTTTAATTTATCCTCACCTCTTGAATTATTTGAATTTTGTTGTTTTCTTTGGTGGCAAGTTATTGTGTGGTTACACAACACACCCCATTTTGGCTCAGCAAAACAGGGACCCAACCTTTTTTGGCTTGTTTCTTGCTCCCTTGCTTTGGGTAGTATGGTAAAAGTTATGTATCAGATGTAGTGACAGGATATCACCCTGTACATGCAAGGACCTCATAAAAGGGGTTAAGTGCCAAAGTGAGGTTTTGTTATAACAAATCTCATCAAATGAAAGAATGTTTAAGTAGGTTTGCCTTTTAGATCACCCCAAAATTCCTTAAGGATAAGAAGTTAAGTCTGGTCAAAGTTGGTTAAACTGGCCACTCATGAGAGGGTCATCACATTCCCTAAGGACCCTGATATTCGTTAATATCTCAGACACAGGTGTTAACAAAGAAAATCCCAATATCTACATATTCGCTAATATGCAGATGTCAAATTTCAATTTGGGAAGTGACCACCCATCAATACCCATGCACATTCCCTAAAGGTGCACTTTTACTTGAATATCCCTGATATTTGCTAATGTGTGGACTTACTTCAAATGTAACGAAAATGCCAAACATCGGCAAATTTCTTAATATCATGCATATTAGTGAACATCCTGATGACGTCATTCGATATTAGCATAAAGAAGTCCCGATATGATACTGACGTCATCTGGATGCTCAAAATTGAACATAGGTATAAATTTCAATATCTCGCACATTAACTTAATATCCCAGACATTTGTTAATGTGATGATGACATCATCTTGATCCATTCTAAAGAGGACCCGATATGATGATGATGTCATCATGATCCCCGACATTAAAAGGGTCATCACATTCTCAATATCCTAAATATTTGTTAATATCCTGACTCGATACAATATGAAGGCAAATCTTAATATCTGACACATTAACTTAGATCCTTAATTTTTGCCAATGTGATGGTGACGTCACCTCCTCACCATTTCAAAATATTAGCAAAAATACTGACATCACCCTCATCTTCAAAAAAGGGGGGGATATTCTGCATCATTGAACATCCAGATATTTCTTAATATCCCCTTATCCACTCTTGGGACACATAACACGTATATTTCTGCGAACCAATAAGATGTTGCCACGTGGCACATTGACCGATCCATATCAGCACACCATAATATAATGATAGTTAAACAAAAGTAAGGTGACTTGATCCTTTTATTGTTGGTTGATGATTGACCATCATCATGATTACGTCATGGGCATATTTCAGAAGAGCATGCATATTACTTAGTATCCTTGACATTTGCAAACATGCAGACCCCATATTTACTGCTATTCTAATGGTTGGTGGACATTCAAAACTTCAAATCGTATCGCACCACATGTTAAAATCTCAAAAGTTTAGGGTGTAGATCCATGGATATGAACAACTTAACATTAATTACACCCTAATTTTCCAGTGTTACTAATTAAAATGAGAATTTGAGTTCATTTTAAGCTTATCACGTATTCAAGAAGAGATTACAGAGCTCCTGTTTGATTAAGGCGCCATTACAGTGACTTGTGAACGCGACAAAACAGAGTGCATCTTCAAATGGAAAATGGAGGAGAGTAATTGTAAAGTGAACATGCACATCTGGATATAGATCAAGTATTTTAAAAGGGCACGAATATCAATTATGTAACAATGAAACCCTCTTTTGTCATTTATGGATAGATGAACAAGTAAATGTTGATTTTTACCAAACTAAATTAATGAGGATGTATGAATTATGCTTTCTAAAAGTCAAAACATCATGCTATTCATGCAATTGTTAAATCTGAATGTGCATAAGGCATGTTAGGGTAAGACATACATATGTTCTTTATCACATGATACAATGGATATCCATAGGAACATATCAGACACCGAATTCTTGAAGCCCATGAGTATATAACCCAGGGGACATCATTCAAATATGGTCAAATAAATGATACACATCCAGGGAGCACTGATCTGGATGTATGAATAATGAATTTAGAAAAGGGCAGTGGGAAGCCCTTGCTTATCAACATATACAATTCAAGCATGTGGCATGCTGAAGGATTTCCTTATGTAATGGAAGCCATCAAGCTAGTGGTTGAATGTGCTCGTAATTACAATGTTTGCAATAGAAAGGTAGAAAAACACAGTCAAGTGTATGTTGATTTCTCAATCGCAAGCATCACATCAGATTTCAATTTGCCATCAGGGCCCAACATATGCAAGATAGACATAGAAGGACTAAAAAACCAATACATTGGCAGCTAGAGAGACTGCAGAAAGATCATGTTCTCATGGAGGGTGAGCAATAGTACATATAGAGCCTATGCAAAACTGCCAGTGCATCTGTATAAGTTTGACTTTGCCCCTGAGTATCAATACTTAATGGTTATGCTCAGTCACATGAGGGGGAGGTTGAATGCAGGCTACTTTGAGGACTGAATGTATGCCCTCATGAGAATGGTAGAATCTACTAATGAGAAACCCCAATGGGCAAAGATTATCAGTGATAGCCTTGATGAAGGCATGAGGAATCTTGGGGGGAAGGTAAACATGTTTCACATGACCTTATATGTGGTCTATGCATGTGCATTCCAAGGGACATTTGATGGTCTGTAGATAGTTGGCAGGGTTGGTCCTAACCCTAGGGATGTGAATATATGGGATCACTATCCACAATTGAAGAAGAGAGAATCTCTCCAACACTACAAGAGAGTAAATGATTCCTTTATTATTCATTTGGTTAGAACTATGGAGGAAGATAGAGCAAAGAGATTGAGCATGGAAGCTCAGGTAGTGATATATAGGAAGGGTGTCTGGTTTATCCAATTCCCCACGTTTACATACATAAGGATGGAAGGTTTCATTGGGAAACCCCTTATGTTTCCAAGATACCCGACAGACAGGGTCATATTGATGGAGATGGCCAGGCAAATATTGCCCTTATTTGAGGCTTTTTTTTAGAAAAACAAGAAACCCAATGTCTTGTTTCCACTCATCATTGGGTTGTATATATGTGCTAATACGGAGACTGCTAAAGAAGCAATATGGTGATTATAGTTGATGTGCTTACATCCCTTTCCTGTATCCAGGCAATATGACCCCTATAGTAGAATGCAAGCATTATACAAGAAACTGATGCACCAAGTGCATCTTGAAGATTATTGGACTGATTGTGATGATGAGGTAGAAGTGCGAAAGAGAAGCTACCGAAGACTCACTTTAAAGAAAGTTCACACATTGGATTGCATACCAGTTCCCATGCAATTACATGAAGATGATGGAGTTATTCTATCACAAGAGTTGAGGACAAGAAAGTATATAATGATACAATCTCATCACCTAACTAGAGTCAACCAGAGGAGATTTCATTGGAAATAATAACACAAAAGGTCATGCAGTTGACCAAAGAGGTTATTGCACTCAAGGCCAAAGGAGTGGCCATTACTATTGATAAAAAGAGGAAGAGGCAAGACTTGACAGATGAGGAATATGATGATTTCCTCAAAGAGAAGAGGGTATCCAAAGGAGAAAGAAAGCAATGAGATACACCTAAGGGAACCAAGAAAGGGGACATGAATATAGGTGTCAAAATCATCCATCAACTCCCACCTAAAAAGGATCTAGCTTCAACATCTGTTGCTACAACATCTCAAGCACCTGTAGAACATCATGAGCCCATCACAGAACCTGGTATCATTTGTGAGGACTTAGAAGAAAGTAGTGATGAAGAAGACCTCCTCATAGTGAAGAAAAGAAAGAAAACTCAAAAAGTGTCACAAAAGAAAGATCCAGTATCAACAATGAGGGGGTTAATAGATGTGAACCCTGGTATTGTGTTGAAAGGCAAAGGAGGTGAGGGAATTAGATGAAATCTATAGAATGATGTTCCCATCCCCACCATAGTGAAGTTTAAAACTGAGTTGACTGAAGAGAAAAGAAAGGAGATGAAGAAGAGAGGAGATGATTAGCCCCTCCCCTTAGATGAAATAATGGAACTTTTAGATGATGAAGTGGTAAGGGAGTTGTCTATTAGCCCCATGGAGGCACTAGTGAAAAATACAATGATGACTCCTCAAAATACTCCCTCTGTACAATTAGAAAGGGAAGGGGAGGAAATAGAAGAAGATAGTCTAGAGGTTGCAGCACAGAAAATTGGCCTAGCAGGACTAGTTGATAAGGTCACCAACCCGACAGTTATTGACTTGGCTTTTGAGGGCAATGAGGATGAAAATAAAGATGAGGATACAACTCCAGGGCAGGATGAATTGGAAGATAATACAACCATGGATGAAGATGCAGGAATACCTGATCAGCCTGATGCTCAAGATAGTGAGTAATTACATGATAAAGGGACAGAGGAAACTGGGACAATTGAACCCCAATGTCCTAAGGATACTGATATACCAAAAGCTAAGCAACAAGGTCCACAAATCAGTGATGATAACAAGAAGTAGGAACATGTTAACAAAGATAGTCAAGGGAATCATCAGGATGCCCAAGATCTAGGCCACCAAAACCCTAATGTGAACCCATCACCACAAGATGAGCATGACCAAAACATAAAGACAACACAAGAGGTATCCACACATGAGGAGGTTCATAATGAGGAAGAGAAGCAACAGTCACCACAAAGGGTGGAATAGAACACATGATCACCAAATGTTCAAATTGAACATACAGACCAGGAAGGGTCTAAAACTGAGGTGCCATATTGGCTGCAACACAAGGTAAATCCACATCCACCAAGTGTTTCTTCAAATTTTGACATAACTACATTATTTTTGGCTGAAAATGCCAAACCAAAGAGGAGGGCTAGGGCCACCTCTACAATATAGAGAGATTAGGCTACAAGTAAAAGAACAACTCAAGTGGTTGTACCTGTTGTGGACATAGCCAAGGGGGAAATAAGTGCCAGTGAGTTTCAAATAACCACTGTAGATTTGGGATTTGCCACTGAGCAACAAGAGGGTCAAGAGGCCAAAGATATAATAGATACATTGTTGGCAACAATAGAGAAAGATAAGAATAAGAATAAGGTGCATAAAGATCACATATCTCAAATGCAAGCATTTATAAAGGGATTGGTAGCTCCTACCAATATCCCTATCAGCACATCCACCCCACTAACCATAATATCTCAAGATGAAATGATAGGATTAGATGTTATGAAACATAAATCACAAGTGATGGATAAGTGGTTTATCCAGTTCATCACTGAAGGAGAAAAGGTAATAAGGACCTCACTTGCCAATTGGAATTTGCTCAACACATTGAAGAGCAAGGTAGATAAGTTGCAGAAAGAAGTTGGACAGAGGTCAATAAAAGTTGAGAAACATTTGACTACCCTCTCTGAGATGAAACATATAGATATGAATGTCTTGATATACAATAAAATCTCGACCAACTAGACATCACAATTGTTAGGTATATGGTATGAAGATACCAAGTATGAAGTGGATATCCTAAAGAAGCGTAATGCCAAGCTCAGGGATATCAGTATCAAATTACATGAGCTCTTGTCTGAAGAGGTGGATGTTCTAGAGGCCCTTGAGGATAAGATTGAAGGGAAGATAGAGAATCAAGATGTTGATTTTGCCATCAAGGCTTTTCAAGATAATTTCAAGCTTGCATCAAATGACCCACTTAGCCATTTATCTGAAGATATAATTGATAAAGCCATGAGGATGAGGTTTAAAGTGGAAAAACAAAATGAAATATTGAATAGCGGGAAGAACAAGTGGACTGCACTACAAGCCCAGTTCCAATCACAAGGGCACGTAGTTACAAAGGCTAAAATACAAGATGGAGGAGCAGTAGAAAGGATTGTGCAAGCATATGAACCCATCAGGGGAATTGTCAATGTACATGTAGAAGATGACTCTTCTACTGATGAAGAGGAAAAAGAATAAGTAAAGATATAGTGTGGTAGAGGGTCATATGCATAATGTGTCAAGGAGGACAACTGTACGCTACCAGATGGTTGCCAGCTGGCAAATTGTGCCACATGTTCTGGTCTTTTGATCTGGTCAATGCAACATGGACTGTTCATTGTAAGGAATGCATCCTAACCACAGGATCTTTTGTAACTGCCTCCTCTTCTTGTTCTATAAAAGGAGATGGAGTGCACTTTGTAAGACATTCAAAACTTAATTGAGATTAGATTGCTAAAACATCAGGACTAATTCTCAAGGCTAATTGTGAATGCATATTTCTTTTGCATGCTTAATGAAGATGAAGTCCCTTGATTACATACAATAGTGAAATTTGAGTAATTTGTGAATGGATTCTAGATATGTACTTCAATTTGATGCATCCCTTGGAGTGCTTTTCAGTTTGCAAATGTTGTTTTCATTCTTTTCCATCAAAGTTAGCATCAATCATATCTAGCTGTGGAACACCCTGGTGAACATATGGTTTGATTTTCTTCTCTTCACGACAATGTCAAGAATGTATATGGATCAATGGCTAAAGATTCACTCATTTTAGTAAAGTTAGAAAGCATTCATTTAAATTTCTTTCATTTCATTTGATCATCATCACAATTACAAATACATAGAAAATCCTAAGTAGATACAAGAAAATATGTTGATATCTCGTAGGTAACTAAATATCTTTAGCATATTTGAGAAAATAGCATGTGGAAATGACAAATATCATGCAAATGAACACAAATAATGATAGTAATCATGGATATATATGCCTGTAGGCACATCATTTGAATAAATTTACTATGCAGAGGTGAAATCCAGTTAATATGAGTTGATATGCAGAAGAATTGATCAAACTTACATGATATCTGCATCATCTGGTTAAATATAATAGGATTTAACCTTGTTCGTTAAGAAATTTACAGAAAGCAGATGAAATCGAGATTATCTAGACATTAATTTTTCAGAACTAGAAACGTAAGGCCCCTTGAATGGAAAACAACAATGCACATCAAACAACTGAGTAATGTCAGACGATTATGAACTAATCCACGAAGACTTGGGATCATGAGTTCTCTAAATTCATCATATCTTTCAAGATGATAAAGGTTTGATTTACATTTCTTTATCTATGTTTGTTTATGTCTAACATTGTGATCAACATGACCTTCAGTTTCAATCTTTTGGATCCGAGAGTCTTTGCTTGCAATTACTTCAATCTTCGAAGGTATATCCTCTACCAAATTCACATTTACACATATCCTTGCATAAACCCCAAACTCTTGATTAACTCTTGGGCCATCCACAGTCACAAAGGATCTTAGATAATCACCAATCTCTTTCAAGATATCTTCCTACCAATACTTCGCTGGTAGATTGTACAATCTGATCCACATTGGGGTGACTTCAGACTTATGATTAAGTGATTCAAAGTTAGATTCCCAATCTTTGATATAAAATCCTATGTCGTCCAGCATCCATGGGCCTTTACTAATAATCTCATCTTTAACCTCCTCGGTTTCACACAAAATTAAGAAAAATCCCTTCGGTAAATTCCTGACAATAATCTACTGGCCCCAATTGGATTTGCACCATTTGAGGATTCTTTCCCAAGATGGCCAAAGATTGGCCCATTTAATGATGAATGCCTTCTCCCTTAGGTTTTTAATGGATGTTTCTAGGGTAGGCAAGTTTCGAATCTTCAATGTCTTCGATTCTGCCCTGACCCCCAAGGGAGTTCTATTTGGCCCTATTGTGAGGTTTGAAATTGGGGTTGAGTTCTCAACATCTTCCACTTTCTCCTGGGGCCTCATGAATTTAGCTCTCCATTCCAAAGGGAGCACTTCATTCTGCCTCTTCCATGCATGGATCTTTCCCTTTTGACCCAAGAATTTGTCGTCTCTTTAGTGATTAGGCCTCCTATTTGCAAAAGCCTTCGACCTGAAGTTCTGGTGCATTCCTGGTCTTCTCCCCTTATCGACACCTCGACTCTCTTTATTTTGATATCCATCTCCCCTTTCACCTACTATATATTTTTGCCTTTAGCTAGTTCTGCCCCTTGAACCGATTTCGCTCAAAACCTTGGTTGCGAGCCATATATATGGGGTATTATATATAATAATATAAATTTAGTTTAATTACTTAAGAGTTACTCTTTTTTCATATAACTTATCCACTTCTTATATATAGAGAGGATTATATATATATATATATATATATATATATATATATATATATATATATATATATATATATATATATATATATATATATAGTGTGCACTCAAACTTCTAAAATCTACTTTATTTTTAAAAAATATGTCGATTATATTTTGTTTTTATGCACAACGGTAACATTCTTCTCCTTAATACTAGTGTACAACACCTCTCACCATAAAAATATGTATCATTCACACCTATACACAACCATCATCAATTTTTTTTATTTGACAAATTATGGGATTGGTGAATCAACTTTAATTGTAACTAAAAGTAACAAAGCTTTAATGAGCGCCAAGTTGTGGCCGGGGTTTTATAAGAAGAAAGAAACAACTAGTGTTACCTAAGGTCCGTAACAATCATAAAGGCTTTTTCACGCACACCTTCAATCCAATTAATTAGTTATAATTGGTTAAGTTTGTATTTCGTTGGCGGTTGTGACAATTATTTAGTAGCCCCCAAAATTTCAAAATTCTAAATAGGTAGCTGTTGAAGTTATTAAGGGCACCGAAACTGTCCTACGTTGCACAAAGTAATGAAACATTTGGCCCACAACTTAATTCCATGGAATGTGCCCTTCTAAATGAATATTTAAACTTTGCACTTAGCCTTTAGGTAGACAGTGCCTTACGCTCACGGTCATTTGATTACTATAGCATCACGATCATTTGATTACTATAGCATCACGATCATTTATTACTATAGCATCACCTAAAGGTGTTGTTGAGTGGGATATTTTGGTTGGTAGGTTATTATTATATGATTTTTTTTGGTATCTTTTAAAATTTTGGTTTTTTATTTTTATATCAATCAAATATATGTGGCACCACTTGGCATGCTCTATTCAGTCAATCCAACTCAAAAAAATTATTGTACAATTTTCCTTTTGACTGTAAAAGGAAAAAAGTTATGTGTCACCACTTGGCTTGTCCTATTCTACCAATCCAACTCATAAATTGTTTATACCTCACATAATTTTCTTTGGAACTACCAATTTCATTATACCATAACCATGTGTTATGTGTTGTTTAATAATAATTGAATGCAATTAATAATATGGAGTAACTATGTGATGAAAGCTACAGCTCCAATAACAATGCAACTAAACTTCATTTAGATGGTTGTTATCTTCCATTATATGTTGTTGAAAGTGAAAATTTTTGAATCATATAAATATTTTTGTGCTATGGAATATTGATACAAATTTATTAAATATTTGAATGAGAAGATTCTATTTTGTGAGCTACTGATCTTACATTACAACTTATGTTGCATATTTGGCCACTACACATTCTTTAATTTGCCCCACAATAGTGTGGTCTTGCACATTTGCAATTGTTGCCTAGCATGCTCAAAGAATCCATATAATGGCATCGTTGAGTGATTTGTTAGAAGAGTCTAAGGGATATTGTGCCAATGAAGATACAGAGTAGTCAAACACAAGTAGAGACATGGCACATATATGTTCTCATTTAGTTGTAGTTAAATCTACTGATTGATTTAAATGGAAGTTAAGTTCTTTTGTGTTCCATTAATATTTTTTAGTTGCAATCTTGTTGCCTAGTGTTAGATAATAATCTACTAAAATGATTTTATCTTTTACATATTATTTGAAAAGAGTGTTTCATGATGGCATTCTTGGAGTCTTTTCTTTGCTTTTGTCACGTGCATCTTGGTTTAGTTATTTTCCATTATCCATTGTCTTGATTTATGTGTTCTAGGTGGGCATGGTGTTGTTCAATTTAGTAGTTGCCTTGAGTGGAATTGCCATGGAGACAACTTGTATTCTTGCACTATGAGCTACCCGAGTATTCTAGCAAGGGCCACATAAATTTGACAGATTTACCTCGTGAAGGCCTATCTATATGGTATTTAGGTTTTAGTCTCATGGAGTATCTCTTGAATTCAATGAGGGAGTTGGATTTAGTGTTTGTGAGAACTTTATTCTAGAGTTAAAGGCCTCTTGATTCATATATACTCAAGGATTTCTTGTGGAGGGGTGGCTTACTTGAGAATGTTTATAATTTATGATATAGAGGACTACATGTCAAAACTTAAAAACAAAAGAGAAGATAAACAAAGTATTTAGTGATGTCTTAATGAGTAGATGGGGTTTCAATCCCCTATTTCTAGGCTGCGTAGCAGAGAGTACTAGTGGGCAAGACATCAATACAATCATAGAGCCTCTTCACAAGAACTCTTCACAACCCCTAATTCCTTGTCTTCATCTTCTTTTTGTAAGTGAAGCCACACACATGAATTATTGTTTAACTACACAAATCTTACTTTAGTGGCTTCAAAGAAGCCAATAGGGTTCTTTAGCACTATCCTAGATGAATATCAAATGCCTATAATTTTTATTTCTTTGCTTTATACAACTATTGAGTTTTGTTGTCATGGTTTTTTATTTCTTTTTTTAGAAAAAATTATCTACCCATATTTTTTCTCTAGACTTTTATGATGATAGTAGCTAAATCATTATCGATTGTTACTAAAGAAGTGATATTGTGATCTTGAAGACTTTAAATATCTTCACAAAAAATTGATATGGTATATGATTACATCAATTTTATCTGGAAAAGAATAAGTAGTTTTCGTGATGCATTGGTTGCAATGATATGGATTTTATACGAACAATACATTTGAATTGCTTGATTTAAAATAAATTTTATCATATATTAGTGCATTTAATAGAATAGTTATTTCTCTGACATGGTGGTCAACAATTTTTTTTAACTATAAGATGTAATTAAATTTTACAAGTCAATTCTTAATAGAATTCACGAGAACATTTGGTTAAGACTTATCAAAGAAACATAACTTGCTTCTATTAATATATTCTTGTTCAACATCTATGCAGTTCACAATAAGGATCTCACTATAGCCTTGCCAAATTTGTCTGAGCTAACCAAGTTGGAGAGACTTTATTCTTAACTTTGATCAAATTTGTATTTTGATTGGAACTTAAGAAGTTACAGTTACCAAGGTCTACCATTGGCCTATACAAATACCTACAAAACAACTTAAGTGGCACAATTCCAAGTGGCTATCTCAATTACATAATCTTAAATAATTGTAAGAATTGATTAGTGTAAACAATGTGTATCGGCTCTATTATGATTGTGAGAGTTATAATGAACACCAATTTTCATGGTGTAATTAGTCAACATCTACTGCATAATCTCTCATTGGAATTGAGTAAATTTATGCTTTAAACTCAAAATTTCTTTACCATAAATATGTTTATTTAATAACAAAGTACATATTATCTTTAGAGTAATTGTAAGTAGATTTGGCATGATCAAGTTAGCTTTCTTGATTGGTAGCTATAATTTATTGAAAAACAAATTCAAGTGTCATTATCCAAGCAAGAATTCTAGGAGCAATGAAATACTTTTCTATTTAATAATATACTATAGTGCATAATAGATACCCCCACTATAGTACATTTCAAGTCATGGATAAATGTTCAAGACCAAAACCTTGTGATATTATTGGGTTGCAATGAGGGAGATGAAACATTGTATGTTTATGAATATTTTATCAAGAAGAGCTTCAACACTTTTCTCTTTGATAAATTATGACTCCAACAATGTTTATGATTAAACTGGAAAAGAGGTTTTGAAAGAGACCTCTCCTTTCTACAACATAATCCCATGAGGTGTGAGACTTACAAGAAGAAACAACATCCTAGGAGCAACACCAATGAGACAACACAACAAAAGAACAAACCCACAATAAAAACGAAGAACACAAAAGAGAACAACTAACTCTACTTAACAAACATTTGCAAACCTGAGGCAACCTTCCATTATTTTTCCATGAAGTTCAATTTGTCTTTGAATGAGACCCCCCAACTTGTCATCTTCAATGTTAATGACTCATGTATTGTTTGCAACTAATTTAGCCCAAGTCCTCCTAGTTGGGCCTTCCACAATGGTACTCTTTTCCCTCTTTTGCAATTTATTTTGAAGGATGTACAGGCTAGTGGAAAAGTTTTTTATGGAATTTTTATTGAAAGAGATGATCTTAGCTATGCCCTTAGAGATATCTTCCTATTTTATTTCCATTTCCCTCATTCTGTGTAACATTCTATACCAATTATTAATGATGATTGTGAACTTGTTGGAATCCTTCCATAGGTCCTCACTGACCTCCACATTATTTTCCTTCTCAAGGGTTTTGAATTTCTAGAGAAGCCACTTCTTAACATAGTTGTGTAGGTCGGGAGCTTCCTCTTGTTTGTTAACTTTGGTAGAAATTTTGACACAACTACTACAACTAAAGGGTGAGCCCTTAGCCTGGGAATTAGGAAAAGTCTCCTTGGAAGAAGAGAGCATGCATTTGGAGCTTAAAGGGGTGTCCAATCACTTTTTGTCTTTCTCCAGTAGGGGGTCACCATGGCAAGGTTAGAAACAAGGCTTCTTTAGACACAATAGAAATCAAGGTAGCCTTTGTGGGAATGAATTTGGTAGGGGATTAAAATCCTCACTACCCTCAGACCCATGTAGGAGCCATCATGGTTAGGCTTGACAAGGTTCGGGGACAAGGGACAGGGATTACTATCAGGGGACAAGGGGTTGTTCTCAGGGGGAGGCGTTTGGGTGTGGGAAATGGGAGAATCAATTTTAGATATAGCAACCTCTCTATGGGGCCTTGGGTAGACCTTCACAGGATTTAACATCCTCAAGAAAATTACACTAGCAAGAGTTTTGACCACTTGGTGTTTGTAGAGGTAGAAGACTAGAGATAACTCCAACAATGTTTACACAATAGTGGACATTACTTTCAAGAAAACTAGAGATAATAAAAGTTAAATAATTGGGATTATAAATCTAGAAAAGCATAGAGAGATAATTGCTAAAAGCATTATATAACAACATAAATAGTTTGGTCACATCACCAAATCTAAAAAAAAGCATTAACTAGTGAGAGTTTTTATCTAAAATCATGTTTAAAGCCAAGCTTAGGGGCTGAGGAATATGAAAAGGGGATATCAAGGTTATTGGAGAATGCACAAATATGCATGTGTACTCAAAATAATTTAAATAAAATAATAAATTAATTAAGATTTTATATTTTAATGGTTATTTTTTTCAATAGTGAACATGTGTTTGTAGTAAATTTTATAAATTAGTTTGTAGATCCCAACGCATAAATTTACATTGGAAGCTTACATAAGATGCATAGAAATGAGAAAAGATGAAGATTAATCTAGATAGGGTGGTTGAAAGAAAGGAAAAGAAATATGGGAAATGATTAGGGTTTTCCTTTTCTTAAATGTGTGTAACTTCTAGAGTAAATGAAGACTTTTAACCTTAGTCTAACAATAATAAAAAACATTACAACTAGGACTGATGAAAGACTCTAGAAACTATACATAACAAAGGAACAACATTTTGGAAATAAAACACCTACAAATCTCTAACTAACTGACATAAAACAATGAAAAGGAGGTTAGATGTACCTATAGATAGAATTGGATTTCACATAAAAGGTTTGAAAAACTAAGCAAAATCTATAGTAGAAATTTGGGAGTGATTTGAGATAAGGACATGTGTTGTCCAACTTTTGGCGGGGTAGCCTAGTCCTATGCCTAAAAAATGTCTAAAAATTGTTGGACATGTTTATGATAGGGTTTTTTTGAACAATATTTTCAAGAGACACCTATTATGAAATAGAGCAAAAGCTAGGGTAAAATTGAAAATATGTTATGACCTAAGTATGGAAAAGAAAATACTGTAAAGTTAACTAATTAGAAAAATTTCACTTGATAGAGATAGACTATAAATACAGAACTAGACTACAAATGATTGGCAAAGGGTGCTAGGAAACTTAAAGGCTATCTGTTAAGAGGATAAGGCCATCCAACTTCAAGTAGGGTGACCAAGGGGTGGCCTAGTCCAAGGGTGATTTAGTCTAGTTCTTAGAAAATTTTAAAATTTTTTGGAATCTCCATTACTTGATGTTGAACACTTTTGTCTTTGATCACACCTATCAAATCTTCACAAATTCTCCCATAAATACTTGAAAAACACATTCAATGTAGAAAAATTTATTAAAAAAATGGTTAAAGGGGATGCTACCTCGATCAACCCCCTTGTGGGTGTTCAAACATGGATCTACATGAAATGATAATAGAAAAAATGATAAATCAAATCTACACTATGCAAATTCCAAGTATAGAAATTGAAAACCCTAATAGGCTACCAAAGAGGAAATGAAAATAATGAAATAAGGAATTTGGTGGGAGACGAAAAAAGGATATCAAAATAACACAAAGGGAAGGATATAACTATGAAGAGGGATGAGGGGAAAACAACAAATTAGGGAAAGTTTGGATAAAATGTAGAGGGATTGGAAAGGAACAAGTAAACATGTAATGCCTCAACTTTTACACTAGAACATTAGTAGACAAAAATAGGACAAACATATTTTGCAATGTAATTGTGACATGTGTATGTCCCAATTACACAATAATGCACTAGAAACATTGCAACGTCCCACAACAAGACTCCAGAGCATGATGTGAAACAACCAAGGTGACCACTCAGGGTCCAAACACACCAACTAAAATAAGAAAAAGACTAACCGATCATGTGGTAAAGCCACCATGATAACAATATGAGAGAATGGAACTCACTCCATGATGAAGGTCAGATGCCAATATATGACCTCACATTCTTGCAACCACATAGAATAGGATGAGGGTGATAATCAACCCAAATCCATCCCAACACAAGCACACAAAACAACCTACTCAAGAAGGGGATCCACCAGGGAAATCACCACCTTCATTGAAAACAATGATAGTTAGATGATAGTGTGTGAAGCATGCTTCCCAAGAAAAAATGTTTATAACTCCCAAAATATGTCATATCCCACCAAGATAAAAATATGGGAGAACTTAGAGGACAAAGGGGAACAACTTTCGCAAAGAAAGTTTCCTCAAAAAATGTCAAGAAATGCTCACTATCTGAAGGATTAAGGACCACAATGTGAAACATGATTCAACATTGTGGAACTAGGAAGTTAGAGCTTTTCTAGGACTTCAACACTTATCTCTAGTGTTCCACCTAGGTGCTAGTGTTTTTCTTGGGTGCTAGTGTCCTCTTTAGGCACTAGAGTCCTTCATGGGACCTATAGTCCACTTGGGGTGCTAGTGTCCCTGAACAGTGCCTAAACAAAATGTTCTTAAAGGCACAAGTTCTGAAACAACACACACACCTTCTCAAGGCCACTACCAACCCTAGAAGCACTCAATAACACCTTACAAATACCCAAAAGGAAAAACAAGAGCCCCAAAGCCATCTAAGTTTGACAAGACACACGCATGTTAAAAACACTCTCCAACAAGAATGGAGATAAAAAATAAGATAAGTGCAAATACCAAGGCACTAGGGAGAAGGTGAACACCAAGGACACAAATCTCTTAATCAAATAAAAAGCCGCCAAACAAGACAACCAATGTCAACATTTGACTAACAAGTTGACCAAATGGAGGGTCGACCATGACACCTCACCAAATGATACAACCACAAGGATCCAATTTACATGACATTCACTAAAAAACCATAAAAAACATGCCATCTAATCTCAAAGCATGAAAATAACTCAAATATGGAAATATAACTATGTTCCAATATACCAACCAACATGTCAAATAAGAGAAATTCCAAATGGAATGCCATGCTTGTTCGATACTAACATCGAATCGGGCCAAAACTAATACTGGAAATCTCAATCATAGTGGGCACAATACAACCCAATCAATAAACATGGCATAATATAAGTACAACATATAAAATGGAGGACTCCAACATCCTTAGTTAACCATTTTCATCACATGAGATAATGTTACAAATGATAATTTCCATCTAAAACATGATTATTTTCCAACCAAACAACATTATAAAATCACAACATGATGGAGGTTACTTCCCAAACATGGAAGGGTCACATTCTAATTTATTTATATACAAAGCATAATATACATCATAATAACCAACTCCAAAGTGCCCCAATAGGCACATAGTACAATATAGTCAAAGTGTCCTGAAATGAATAAGAACCATCCAACTCTTGCATGATTTTCTCAAGGACAAATGGGGGAATGTTACCCACCTCCCTACCATATTACCATCATCGAGCACAATAGATGTCTATGCCACTCTAGGCAACCCACGAGCTATGAGGAAGACGATAATGGATACACAACCATTCAGTCACACTCACACAAATACCAAAGTCCCAAAACACCATCTCACACTCAAGAATCATATAGAAACAACACAGTACTAGAATAGGTAAACAAAACTAGATAGGGTAGCACCCCTATTTTGCGTAACTAGCTAGCAAACATGGTTTATCTCAACACAAGGTCCAATACCCTCAATCCAACCAAACAAGGACTATGGGAGGGTAGCTAAGACACAGGGTAGGCTTCCCCTTGGTCTCCATAATCAAGCTAGAAAGAAAAAAGCCACAAAGGTCTCAAGTACAAGAACTCACCTGGTGAATGCTTCTCAAAGGTAATGAGTAATTGACTACAAGGCCCAGGCACTCATGCTTGGCAAGCATTGGGGATCCTCCTAAAATTGGTTGTAAGGCCCATATACACATGCCTTAGGTAGTAGGGATCCTCCTGGAAGACACCATTGTAAGGCCCATGCATGCATGCCCTAAGCAACGGGGGTTCTCCTACAAGGCACTTTGTTTTACCCAAGACACATCTCACCCACATGTACAAGGATCCATTACAAGGCCCATGCATGCATACCCTAGGTAGTGGGGATCCTCCTACAAGATACACACCATACCTAGGGGTTGGCCACCCCAAGCCTCCTATGGATATCCCCTATCCTCTACAAATATGGGGTCAACTTTCCAAGAAGCCCGAGAATGGGAAAGCAGTAGTTTTTCCAAAGGACACATGCATCCCAATGTACTTACAAAACTAAACCACAGGAAAAAGAAAACCATTCCACATATCATACAACCTTCAGAAAATTCAAATTCCACAAGAATAAAATAAAATAAATTTCTAAATGTCTAGGGTCCACCATTGACGGATCTTGGAGTATCCTTCCCAAAATCACACTAAAAAAATTTCATTCTCGTAAAATGAGGAAATTCAACAATAAAAAATACCCTCTTGGTGTAAATTAGCCCAACATCACACTTTTCTAATCACATAATTTTTTTGACAAATTTAGACAAGGTAAAACAAGAAAAATCACTTAAATTTCACATTTTTCAAGAAATACAAAATCAGAAAATGTAAGCATACCGTCTTATGCCTAATCTATGTGACAACACACTTTTCCAATAAAATTTAGATTATGAAAAAAAATTCCATGACCTTTGTTGAATATTTAGTTTTCAAATATTCTAATTTCCTACAACTTAAAAATTTAAATAAAAATTCAAATTTTAATTCAAACAATAAACAAATTTCCTTAATAGATTCAAAATCCAATACTACAGACTTCTACTTCCAATAACTTAATCCAAGCACTTCCAAGCAATCAAGAATCAAAATCATCAAAGGAGGGTTTGAAATTTGCTTTCTTTCCTATTTTTTCTCTCCAAAACTACAATAATGCATAATGAACTAAAGAAAAGCCCTTTTTCCTATATAAACGACTAATCAAGATTAGGCTAAACTAACCCATTTTTCCCCAAAACTAAACACTGAAAGAATAATCTTTGAAATTAAAATTTCTTTTCAAATAGAATTACATATATTTCTAAATGCCAAACGCCAAATTAAAATGCCTTTCCAAATAAGAT
This sequence comes from Cunninghamia lanceolata, assembly GCA_027924645.1. Lineage (NCBI taxonomy): Eukaryota > Viridiplantae > Streptophyta > Pinopsida > Cupressales > Cupressaceae > Cunninghamia > Cunninghamia lanceolata. The sequence goes on along the minus strand of BSBN01001011.1, from coordinate 10,556,669 downwards.
ATTTTCTAAACACAAAATTAAATCATTTAAAAAATTCTTTTCTAACTAGGAATACACAACATCAAATAATGATTTCCAAGCACCACAATCATTCTGCATATACCAAGCATAAGAGGAATCTCACAAGTGATAAATTAAATACACCCAAAAGATGTTTTATTAGTCTGACACAAGGGGGATCAGGAATCAAATTTGATTCGAAGGAGTTTCACAAGTTTCGACATTAGGGAAACACTAAGGTAAGGTAACTAAGTGATATCCATGTTGATGCTCTCCATATACTAGCCATTGGTCAATATCCTTGTTATCACCTAGATTTGCACCCTCTGCTGTAGCCATGAAACTTCAGCAATCTGGAGTAACATGGGAATGATCTCTAAGTGTGGGACTTTGCTAAATGAGATCATACCTCTAGAGAAGGTCGGCTTCCTTAACTGGTTATCACCTAAAACTACTAAATCCTCAGAGGAAAAGGGAGAAGGATTGCTTTTGAATGAAAGATGAAAAGAAATAACTTGAAAAGTAAAGGGTGATTCACCAAGTTACATAAAAGAACTCCTACAGCACTGAGAAAATGCACAACATAACCAAATACAACAAGTATGACATACACAGATTTAACTGATCCTAGCAGAGGTGAGAAACAAAATGATTGAAAGGAACAGTATGTTCACAGGCAATCACATGCAGATTCACACTAATTTAAAACTCAGTTCAAAGAGGCAAAAATAACTTGCATATATTTGATGGGAAGGCAAAGTTACAGTAGCAGAAAGCTCTGTTTGGAAATAGAAAAGCCCTAATGCTCAAAAAATTTCCAACCTTATTTACAACTTACAAATGCATATATATAGCATTCAAGAATTCCCTAAGTTGGTGACAAAATTTGCTCCATCAGCTGTATCAGAAAATATCTCCATTTAATGACTGTCCACCTACATCAGTTATGGCGACAAATATTTGGAACTGGGCAAATAAAAGATATTTTTGAGTCTTTAATGTAGCTTCTGCATCATCGATTTGAAACAAAGCGATGGAGAGATTTCTTTTATCATTAATGCGAGCAACTTCATCTTTGTGCAACAATGAATGCAAGAAGTATTTGCATATGCTCAAAATGTTTGCTGACATGTCCACTCGCCCCAAACATGCAAATCCAGATTTGAAAATGAAAAGTGACAAAAACCTTTGAAAACCCTGCCAAATGAAAGAGGGGACAAAATCATGCATCTTTGCCTCTTGCAGCATGTCAAAATTTGCTAAAATGGAGGAGATATAGGCGGTCAAAGTTTCAGTCAACTACCTATATATATCACTTTGCACCTGTGTATATATTAGCATGCACCTGTGTATATATCAGCATCTGAATTGGCCTCTGAAACTACCTTTGGATAAGCATGGCGCTTTGTATGTCTGACTCAAATGTATATGAAAACATACAAGTGAAAATATAATCAAAACTCACACAATGACCTGCGTCTTTAGTGGACCCCACCAGTTGTATCTCCTCCTTGTATGTGCAAACATACAAGCTGCGGACTCCAAAATGACCATTAGCTGTATCTAATTGCCCTGTCGGGTCTGGCTTGTATCACCCTTCTTTGTATATCTCTTTGTATGTTCAAATATACAAAGCACTTAAACATACAAGCCGCGGACTTGACATCTGAATATGCCATAATTTGATCTTCAAGTCAGGTCTGCCTTGCATACTTCCCTTGCACCTTTGACATGTATATCACAATATACAATTGCAAATATACAACCCGGACTTCAAACTTTTACAAAGCTTTCTGAAAAATACCTTCGGGTTCGGCTTGTATGTTAGGAATGCATGCTTTGCTTGTATGTGATCCTTTGCATGTATATCGGACTTGTATCTTTGACTTGTATGTGCGAACATGCAATCTCATATATACAAGGCACTGTTCATGATATACATTAGCCTTTGAATGTTCCTCTTTTGTATGCATGGCCCTTTGTCTATCTGACTTGCATCTTTTCTTTGTATGTTGCCGATATACAAATGCCTTTGTATATTGTGGACCCCACCATTTGCACATTCGGCCTTTGCATATATTTTTATTGTATGTTTCAATTGTATGTTGGAAACATACAACGCAAAAATATACATTCTCTTTTGTCCACTGTGCTGATGTACCTCTACTGTAGTCGATGCATATTATCTTTGTATATTGGATTTGCATGTGCGAACATAGAACCCGATATACATTCCACTGTACATTCTCACTTGTATGTCTACTCTGTATCTTAGGCGAAAGTCCCTTGTATGTTCTGCTGACGTACATTCAACTGTTGCATATGCATTTGCCCCTCCACTGTAGCGAATGCATGCCGACCTCCTTGTATGTGCGCCTTGTACATTCCCAATGTATGTCGGACATACATTCGCCTTTGTATGTCACCGTTATGCAAAAGCCTTTGCATCTTTTCCTTGTATATCGCTCTTGTATGTAGCCGTTGTATGTCTAAACATACAACACAACTATACATGCAAACCCTCCATACAAGCAGGGAATATTCTCAGAATCTGCGATAGATTCCTTAATGCATATACAAACTCGATATGCATTGAGAAAAGCATACAACCAACTTTTTACTATTTTTGAAAGCTGACTTAACTCTTTTGGCTAGCCAATGTACATTAGCACTTGTATGTTAACCTATTGTATCTAGGCCTTTGCATATTACGAATGTATGTCCCAAACATACATTGGCGAATGTATATGGGAAAGTACATTCAAAAATGCATATTGAAATACAAGCATTAAACTGAGAAATCCCAGCGATAGAAAATGCTTGAACTTAAAAGATTTCTGGGTTTTTTTTTGGGAGGGATTTTACACAAAGACTATCTAGGCGAGCTTTTGGGAAATTTGGCAAAACATAGCATGAGTATTTGGAAGATTTAAGCTTTGTATGGGCATATTATAAAGATTTTCAAGGAAAATACAAGGTGAACTGTTTAACTCTGGGCAGAGGAAAATAGGTCAACAATTTGGTGACCTTTATGGGGTGTTTGCCTGCTAAACAATTAGACCAGTGGCCTTAAGCATCCATTGGGCATGGAGTCATACCAAAACTAAAAATATATCTTTGACAAACAATTCTAACCTTAGCAACTCAGGATATGGGTAGTGAAGAACCTCTTAAAGACCAAACCAAGACAAAAATGCTGAAGGCAACCCCTCCAACTGTGCTAGACAACACTTAGGGAAAACAAACAAAAGGAATCTAAACTATTGTGCAGCAACACTTATTTGAAAGCAAGAAATCTAATCTACTGCTTTACAAGGTAGGTCATACCTCAAAACATCTCTTTAGGTGTATCCCATTGACTAGGATAGGTAAATTTTGTCCATCCATGTTTGATAACTGAAATGCATTGTGCTCCTTGCATTTAGTAATGAGAAATGGGCCACTCCACATGTTGTCAAACTTGGAGTGCTTTCTTGGTCTACTTTTCAATTCATCCCATTTGAGCACCATATCACCCCCCCTAAAGATTCTGGGAGTGGCCTTCTGATCAAAATTTCTTTGGTCTGAAGCTGATGATACTCCATAGTTTTCATAGCCCTATCTCTGATTTCTTCAAGCTCTATAAGCTAAGCATATCTGACAGCCATGGGATCCTCTTCCTCAAACATCTCCAGCTGATTCATGATATCCAGTGCTGGCAGCTCCATAGATATAGGCAATCTTGCCTCTTTCCCATAAACTAACATATATGGAGAGTTCCCAATAGACCTCTTGGGAGTTATTCTGTCTGCCCATAAGGCATATTTTAGATTAGTGTGCCAGGTCCTCTGGTTGTCCTCCATTGATCTTTTAATGATCCTTATGAGATTCTTATTGGTAGATTCAACCAAACCATTACCCTGTGGGTAATAATTTGATGAAGTATTCAGGTAGATCCCATTCTTAATAGCCCAGTTAGTTGTCTTTAGTCCAACAAAGGCTAAAGCATTGTCAGAGATGATTGATTCAGGCACCCCAAATCTACATATCAAATCTTAGTAAAAATTTAAAACAATATTTTCATTTGATTCCTTCAGAGCCATTGCTTCAGTCCACCTTGTGAAATAGTCTATAGCTGTAAGTATCCACCTATGGCCCACACTTGATGGTGGATTAATGGGACCTACAAAGTCAATGCCCCATCTCATGAAGGGCTGTTCTACTTGAATTGGCTGTAGAGGTAAAGCTGGCAGCCTCTCCTTGCCTGCAAATATGGCACATTTTACACATTTTCTAGCCCATGCATGGGCATCCTTGAATAAGCTGGGCTAGTAATATCCAACTCTCATTATTTTCCAAGCAATAATCTTTGGGGCAAAATGACCCCCTTGCTGTTCCATCATGAGACTCATGCAGCACCTTGTCAGTCTGATCATTATCAATGCATCTTAACAATACACCATTAAAATCCTTTCTGAAAAGGGTGCCATTTATTAAAACATATGGAACTGACTGTAGTCTAAAGTACCTTCTCTTGGTTCTGTTTAAATCTGTCAGACATTTGCCAGTTTGCAAAAATTGAGTCATGTTACTCACCCAACTTGTGCCCATTGCTGCTGTATCATCCTAAGGAGCATCTTCAATAGTCAGAAGCATGTTCTCCTCCTTTTCTATTTCATTCTCAGAACTAGAAGTAAGTTGTTCACTAAGTCCTCTACCTCTTACAAGCTTGGTTATCTTAATCTCTACGTCATATTCCATGACCTTGGTGATCCAACCAACCCTTTTCTCATTTACATCTTTTCCTAATAGGAACTCTTTGACGCTAGGATGAGTGACCATCAAATGTATCTTGTTATTAGAAACAAGATGCCTGAACTTTTTTAGACTCCTTACCACTGCAAGGACACGCTTCTCCATGAAACTATACCACTGCTCATACTCCTCCAGCCCATGACTAAAGAATGCGATTGGTTGTTCAAAGCCATCACTCTGTTACTGTACCAGAATCACAGAGATTATATCTAGGCCGCCATAAGCATATGAAATAAAATCTTTGGAGAACTCAGGATTTACCAGAGTTGGCGTAGCTAACAATGCTTCCTTTATGGACTCAAAGCTGAGTTTGGCCTCCTTCGTCCAATTGAACGCCGTACTCTTCTTCAACATAGACGTCAGAGGCTTCAATAGATTAACAATATTGGGAATGAATCTTTGCAGAAAATTAATTCTGCCAATAAAACTTTGTAGCCCCTTATTGTAATTAGGTAAAGGCAACTCCAAAATAGCCTTTACTCTTTCAGGGTCAATGGTAATGCCTTCCTTTGACACAACGTGCCCTAACAGCTTGCCCTCATGCACAACGAAAATGCATTTCTTGGGATTGAGAGATATCCCAAATTCTTTGCATCTCTCAAATACCTGCCTTAAGTGGGATAAATGCTCAGATGCATTCTTAGAAAAAATTGTGATGTTGTCTAGGTACACCAACACCAGTTTATACAACAAACCCTTAAAAGCCATATCCATAGCTCTCTGAAAAGTAGAGCTAGCATTTGAAAGACCAAAAGACATTCTCTTGTAGGCCATGGTGCCCCATTTAGTGGTGAAAGTAGTTTTAAACTAATCCTCCTCCTTGACTAACACTTGATTATATCCAGAATATCTATCAAGCAAGGAGAATCTTTCAGAACCAGCCACTACTTGCAGAATTTGCTCCATTGAGGGCAGTGGGTAGTGGTCTTTTAGGGAGGCTCTATTTAGGTCTCTAAAGTCAACACACAACCTAATCTCTCCATTCTTTTTTCTCACAGGGACAAGGTTAGAGACCCAAGAAGTATGCTTGATCAAGAAAATGATCTTTCCCTCGATCAGTTTGGTTAGTTCTTTAATCATTAGAGGCTCAAGCTTTGGATTTAAAGGTCTTTACTTCTGCCTCACATGTTTAGTACCTGGTTCTAATTCTATGGTATGTAGGCAATATGAGGGTCAAACCCCTTTAGGTCTAAATAATCCCAAGCAAACACATCCTCAAACTCTTGACAGAGAGCAATAAAAGATCTCCTGTCCTCAGGTGAATAGATTTTGCCAATTTTAAGAAGCTTACCTTTAAAAATTTCTAGCTCCTCATAATGCTCCTCTTTAACCTGCATGCTGGTTTTACTCTTCTTTAGCTGGTCATCAGTACCAAAAATAGATTCCAAGGTTACCAATCCCTTGGGCAGCTTGTTTTTTCTCAACTGAATAACTTGACCAACCTTATATTGTTGTTTGAGTTTATCTTGATTTATCATGGAAAACTCATCCTCCTCTAACAGGAACCGCAGGATCTACACATCACTCTCAAAAACCTGCCAATGAATATTATTGTCAGGGATAGAAGGCCTGTCCATTATTTTTACATGGGGTTGCACCTTCTCTCTTTGAATATCACTGGGGATATCAAACTGGGCCCCCATTGCAGCTAACCTATCGGCATGGGAATTTTGATTTCTTGGAATAGAGATCAGATTGAAAGCATCAAACTCTTCAATCATATCCCATACCCTATGCTTGTAGCATTTCAAAACATCATTTTTTGTAACATGCAACCCTCTCACCTGATTTACGATGAGTTCACTATCACCATATACTTGCAAACAACCAATTTTCCTCTTTCTGGCCTACTGCAAACCTTGGATTAAGCCTTCATACTCAGCAGTGTTATTTGTACATGAGAAGGCAAAATAGAAAGAAGAATAGTATTTTTCACCTTGTGGGGATACAAGCATTGCACCACCTCCAGATCCATTCCTATTCCTTGAGCCATCAAAGTACATTTTCCAAATCTCATTTTGCTGCTCTGTCTGCTATTCAACATCCTTTACCAGATTTGGAATTGCTGATTCAGGCTCATGCAGTATGTAAACCCCCATACCGGTTTCTTGGATGTGTCCCTTTGGATCATCAACATGATTTTCTGAGGTCCACTCCTTTAACAACACCTCTGGTATACTTTTAGCTTGTAACTCTTGAGCAACCACAAGTTCAGGATCATCAGAAATAATGCAATTTGCATTGACAACATTTGGAACATGAGGCTCTATGTGATGATTTGAAAGCAATTCAGATTTTGAGGTTAATTTTGTGCCATATCTGGTCCTGAAAAACATGTGGGACTAGTCCAAGGATAAATATCCTCCTATTTTGGCTGTGAAATCTCTTGACAAACACATGGTAAAATAAGGAGGTAAGTCTATAATAAACACCTCCTGGGAAATGGAAACATTTGGGCAAGTGTGTAGAGTGAGGCCTAGGTCTTTGATCACACCTACAGTATTAATAGCTGTGCCATCTAACTGAATCATACCTTTCTCGAAGGGTTGGTACTTCAATCCTAATTGATCTACAATTTGTTTCGGCATCACAGAACTACTTGCACCACTATCCACCATGCAGTTATGTACTAACTTGTCTCCAATTATTAATGATACATAAAATGGAAGTGGTTTGGCATTTTTGTTTGGCTGTTTGCTGCTATCCTGGGATGAATTGGTAAGGACAACCCTATTTGGGTCAGCAGTTGTATCATTGGACACTTTCAAATTAGACAAAGCAGATTGCAATATGTCCTTTTGGCCTAGGATGGCTAGAGAATTCCACATAGACATTGTCACATTCATCTTCTTCATATTTTCTATAATATTGAAAGGTGGAGTGACAATTACCTTTTGTTGTGACTTTGTAGCAACAATATCAGCCTGCAAATGAGGCATTTCCCTTGCTGCTGAAGTGTTTCTTTGTAAAATATGGGGAATGTAGGATGTAGAAGCACCAACATGTCCTTTCTCTTTATTTGTTGCTTGATCTACTTCATAACCCCTCTTCTTGGCTCTTGTATTGGCTACAACTGGAGTATTATCGTTGTTGACACCACAGAATTCACCTTCTTGCCAATTCATGAAGGTAGAATCATTTTGAGGCTGGTCCTATTGTTGCACAACCCCATCATGAGGTGTATTTAGCTGCAAGACTGCAACATTCTATACCATCAAGGCTTGATTTATAACCCCATTCGAGAAGGCTGCCTGATTGTGTGGCTGATTGCATGGAAAACACCATTCATATTCAACTACAAGGTTGTTATGAGTAGGGACAAGGTCCCTTACTGCATTAATAGGTGCTAGATTATAAGGCTAAGAAGGCCTCTAATTCACATTCTGCCTGGTACCTTGGTAACTGCTTTGATAAGGTGGCCTGTTAGCTTGGTATGGTTGGTTTTGCCCTTGAAAAGGCTGATTTTGCCCTTGAGGTTGTGACTGATAAGGTTGCCTATTCTGGGACTGCTACTTTTTAATGTTTAGTAGCTCATTCCCAAATGTTTGTAGGATATTTTCTATTTTTTGCTGGCTATTTTTAATATCTTTTAACTCTTGAGACAAGCTAGAAGAAGCAGTTTCAGAATTGGCAGCACTTGGTAATGCTACAGTAGTAGATAAAGAGGCAAAATATGGAATTGGTAATGGCATTGAAGCTTGAATCTTGGGGAAGATGGGCATTAGTGGTCTAGGTGCTATTTTTCCAGTCTGAATCAAGCTATTCTCTGCCCTAAGGGCTATTTCATATGCATCAGGTAAACTAGTATCTCCTAATGATTGTATCATCACCGAAATATCACTATTTAGGGCTTTCAAAAAATATAGAAAAACATATTCAGCTGGAGGCCTTACCATGGCAGGAATTTTGTCCCGTGTCTTCTGAAATCTGAAGTTGAAATCCATCATTTGCTCATGGGGAGCTCTCTTTATTATAGTCACCTGTTCAACCAGTGACAAGTTGTCTGATTTATCTTGAAATTGCTTATTTAACTTGTCACCTAGATCATCCCAAGTTGTAATGGTTTGCACTGGTAAACTCCTAAACCATTGCAATGCTTTTCCCTTGAAAGAGGCAGCCAGCAGCTTGATGGCTACATTCTCCTGGGTCACATGATGAACACCACATAGAGAAGCTACATCTCTAATGTGCTCAATAGGGGTAGTTTGATTCTCCCTTGTGAAATAAGGCAGACTCTTCAAAGCTGCCATAGGTATAACATCATGTACTATTAAATTCAATGGGCTACCCCCATCAAAAGCCACAAATGGCTGATTCCTTGCCATTTGAACAGCTAGAGGTAGGATTGCTTGAGTTGCTACAGGAACTACAGGGGCAACTGGCCTAAAATTTGGTGGAGTTGATTGTATCCTTTTAGAAACCAGAGTCCTTACTACAACTCTACTCCATCTTCTAGCTGGAGACAGCTGCAATAGTCAAATGTACTTGAACTCCTAGTTTGAATCTTTCTCATAAAATGTTACAGCAGAACTGATCTGCTTGTCTCTCCTCAGTCTGAGTCGCTAGATATGCAAGTTTTGACCTCTTACAGGTTTGAAACTCACTGGCTACACATCAAAAATAGTAATAAAAGATAGTATTTGATTGTCGTCTAACTCTCGGTCCCACCGGGCGTGCCAGAAACTGTTATCACCTAGATTTGCACCCTCTGCTATGGCCGTGAAACTTCAGCAATCTGGAGTAACATGGGAATGATCTCTAAGTGTGGGACTTTGCTAAATGAGATCAGACCTCCAGAGAAGGCTGGCTTCCTTAACTGGTTATCACCTAAAACTACTAAATCCTTAGAGGAAGAGGGAGAAAGAATGCTTTTGAATGAAAGATGAAAAGAAATAACTTGAAAAGTAAAGGGTGATTCACCAAGTTACATAAAAGAACTCCTATAGCACTGAGAAAATGCACAGCATAACCAAATACAACAAGTATGACATACACAGATTTAATTGATCCTAGCAGAGGTGCGAAACAAAATGATTGAAAGGAATAGTATGTTCACAAGCAATCACATGCAGATTCACACTAATTTAAAACTCAGTCCAAAGAGGCAAAAATAACTTGCATATATTTGATGGGAAGGCAAAGTTACAGTAGCAGAAAGCTCTGTTTGGAAATAGAAAAGCCCTAATGCTCAAAAAATTTCTAACCTTACTTACAACTTATAAATGCATATATGTAGCATTCAAGAATGCCCTAAGTCGGTTACAAAATTCACTCCATCAGTTGTATCAGAAAATATCTCCATTTAATGACTATCCACCTACATCAGTTATGGTGACAAATATCTGGAACTGGGCAGATAAAAGATATTTTTGAGTCTTTAATGCAGCTACTACATCATCGATCTGAAATAAGGTGGTGGAGAGATATATTTTATCATCAATGGGAGCAGCTTCATCTTTGTGCAGCAATGAATGCAAGAAATATCTGCATCTGCTCAAAATGGTCGCTGAGATGTCCACTCGCCCAAAACATGCAAATCCAGATCTGAAAATGAAAAGTGACAAAAACCCTTGAAAACCCTGCCAAATGAAAAGAGGGGACAAAAACATGCATCTTTGCCTCTTGCAACATGTCAAAATTTGCTAAAATGGAGGAGATACAGGCAGTCAAAGTTTCGGTCAACTGCCTATATATATCGCTTTGCACCTATGTATATATTGGCATGCACCTGTGTATATATCGGCATCTGAATCGGCCTTTAAAACTGCCTTTGGATATGCATGGTGCTTTGTTTGTCTGACTCAAATGTATATGAAAATATACAAGTGAAAATAGAATCAAAACTCACACAATGACCTGCGCCTTTAGTGGACCCCACCAGTTGTATCTCCTCCTTGTATGTGCAAACATACAAGCTGCGGACTCTAAAATGACCATTAGCTATATCTGATTGCCCTGTCGGGTCTAGCTTGTATCACCCTTCTTTGTATATCTCTTTGTATGTTCAAATATACAAAGCACTTAAACATACAAGCCACAGACTTGATGTTTGAATATGCCATAATTTGATCTTCAAGTCAGGTCTGCCTTGCATACTTCCCTTGCACCTTTGACATGTATATCACAATATACAATTGCAAATATACAACTCGGACTTCAAACTTTTACAAAGCTTTCTGAAAAATACCTTCTGGTTCGGCTTGTATGTTAGGAATGCATGCTTTGCTTGTATGTGATCCTTTGCATGTATATCAGCCTTGTATCTTTGACTTGTATGTGTGAACATGCAATTGCATATATACAAGGAACTGTTCATGATATACATTGGCCTTTGAATGTTCCTCTTTTGTATGTGTGGCCCTTTGTCTATCTGACTTGCATCTTTTCTTTGTATGTCACCGATATACAAACACCTTTGTCTATTGTGGACCCCACCATTTGCACATTCGGCCTTTGCATATTTTTTCTTGTATATTTCAATTATATGTTAGAAACATACAACGCAAAAATATACATTATCTTTTGTTCATTGCACCGATGTACCTCTATTGTAGCTGATGCATATTATCTTTGTATATTGGACTTGCATGTGCGAACATACAACCCGGTATACATTACACTATACATTCTTACTTGTATGTCTGCTCTGTATCTTAGGCAAAAGTCCCTTGTATGTTCTGCCAATGTACATTCAACTGTTGCATATGCATTTGCCCCTCCACTATAGCGTATGCATGTTGGCCTCCTTGTATGTGCGCCTTGTACATTCCCAATGTATGTTGGACATACATTCACCTTTGTATGTTGCCGATATGCAAAAGCCTTTGCATCTTTTCCTTGTATATCGCTCTTGTATGTAGCCGTTGTATGTCTAAACATACAACACAAATATACATGCAAACCCTCCATACAAGCATGGAATATTCTCAGAATCTATGATAGATTCCTTAATGCATATACAAACTCGATATGCATTGAGAAAAGCATACAACCAACTTTTTACTATTTTTGAAAGCCAACTTAACTCTTTTGGCCCGCCAATGTACATTAGCACTTGTATGTTAACCTATTGCATCTAGGCCTTTGCATATTGCGAATGTATGTCCCAAACATACATTAGCGAATGTATATGGGAAAGTACATTAAAAAATGCATATTGAAATACAAGCATTAAACTAAGAAATCCTAGCGATAGAAAATGCTTGAACTTAAAAGATTTCTGGTTTTTTTTTTTTTGGCTTTACGCAAAGACTGTCCAGGCAAGCTTTTGGGAAATTTGGCAAAACACAACGTGAGTATTTGGAAGATTTAAGCTTTGTATGGGCATCTTCTAAAGATTTTCAAGGAAAATACAAGGTGAACTGTTTAACTCTGGGCAGAGGAAAATAGGTCAACAATCCTATTTAATATCTTGTACATCTAATGCAAATGTCACATGCATCTATCCAATATATGACAATAGCCAAAGTGAATAACAAAAATTACATAATTAAATATTAACCATATAGTATGCATATTTCAATTAAATCAAGTATTCTAATAATATGATCAAGATGTAATTAATCATTTAAATAATAATATTGGAGGAAATCATATGTACTCACCCAACATAATGTTTAAATGAAAATAGTGAAGTTGAAACTCCAAAAATATAAACACATATACATATGCATAAGAGTCTCATAGGTCCAAATACACACATCGAGAATCGAGATCAAACATTGGTATCAACTAGAGATCACCAATATACAATATAAAATAACACAACAAAATATCATACAACATCAGTACGCCAAAGGCAATGAAGAGAAAGGCACAAAAACCTATGGACATTACATCTTCCCCCACTAGGGATAAGCTTACTCCTGGAATCTACAACAAGACAAGGACTAATAACCATAACCAATTTACCTTCTCTCAAAAAGAACACCACAAAGATACTCTACTAGACCTTTACCAGGTCCATGCCTTCACTCAGGAGGGCCTTCCTTCAATGAAGAAAACTGTGGATGGGAAGAAAACAAGGATGGTCACCTAGCCCTAATTGCAAACTTGACAATCAAAGTTTAAAGGCCAGCTTGACAATCTGTCATAGTATACACTCGGTGAGATCTACCAACATCACCGATGATCATCTCTAACACAACAACACCCTATCCACCTGTTGACATTGCAACCTAAGGACAATCTCTCATGAAGTGGCCCACCACACCACACTCAAAGCAAGGTCCTCTCAGATGGAACTATGTGGGTTGAGGCCTACTTGACTACTGATAACTCAAGATTCTAGAATGAGCCTGACTTCTACCAACCTTCTATTGGGGTGGTGAAACAACTCCACCTTGGGACAACTCATGACACTCTCTCTGAAAACCTTTACGCTAGTTCCCCTTGGAACCTTGTCTCGAATATTTCTTGTCGGTAAGAGACACTACTCCGATATGGACTTGTATGTTGTCATTGATGGCAACAAGGCTCAAAGATATTATCACCATGACATGAAGAAATAACTTTGGAAGGTCACTTTAGAATTCAGATCTGGTTGGTAGAAGTAGCTAAGTATGGGTATTTACAGAGTAAAAGACAGTCAGTGGGTCAGTGTGCTTCCGTAGATGATGATCTGGTAATGCGGTTCAGATATGATGTTAGTAATTGTTTGGTGGTGTCATGATCCAAAGATTAAGTCTTGACTTCCTTTGGAAGTCATTTGGAAGAATTATCCAAGTCTGGGTGAACAAAGGTATAGCAGAGACAGTGAACAAGGCACATTGTAATGGTTCGTATTCCTCCACACATGAGTATTTTGTTATGTGGTTTTAAAGTGTCGTAAACACTTGTATGAAGTGTCTAATTCCAGAATTGTGAGATTTGAGGTCCACTGGAAAGATAGTTGCAAGCTATTGAGTATCTATACAGTGTTAGGCAGAGTTTGACAGAGACAGAGTCTAAGTTCTAATGGTCCACATTCCCCCGCAAGATGATATCATGCCTTACGGTTCTGAGGGTAAGATTGGGGATGTGTGAAGAGTCCTTGATTTGACTTTGGAAGTGTTTTGTGATTCATAGTAAAAGTTATAAGTCTACAGATGAACCTGTCAAGCATGCTCTTAAGGAACATGTCGACTAGTATAATAAATCATTGAGCAGAAAAGAGATAGTGTGTGAAAGATCTATTTAAGTGATTGAATGATTAGAGCCAACCTATATGAACATGTTTGGAGAAATATTTGGGTCCGCATAACATATAGTGCATTGGATTGAGCCGACAAGCTACATCTTTCTATGTACACGTTTCACTTTTTGGATGCCGACTTGATTATGGATCAAATCATGATGCAGATATATAAGAGCAATGAATTTTGGTTGAGGTGGTGTGGATGTGTGTGGGTAGTTGTGAATATGCAAATAGTAGAGCAATGACACAAATCTGTGATAATGAAGACTTGGGATTCAAAATTTAGTTACTAAATTACTGCACCCTGGCATAGTGACAGATGCTTATGCAGTATTTAGTTTTCATGTGCAATTTGCTTTGTACTTGGTAGTGAGCCTTCTTCATCAAGGTAGTAAGCCTAGTAGTGAGCTTCCAATAGGGTTTAACATCCCTCAGGGTTTAACAACCCTTATTGTAATCTTGCTAGGTTTAGGGTTGAGGCAATGAGCTTGCTAGACCTAGTTGTACTTCATTGCAGTGAGCCAACATGTTCCAGGCCCGTGGAGTGACCAAGCCTAAACATCATTATTTGTAAAGATTATAATATATATTTGAGAGCTAATCCTCTCCGTGGTTTTTCCCTCTTTGGGTTTTCCACGTAAAAATCTTGGTGTCCATGTGTCATGCTTCTATGGTTGTTATCATTTGCTTGTTGTGCTCTTGTTTAATTTATTTTGGGAAATGGTTAAAAGAAAAAGTTTATCGAACACTGATTCACCCCCTCCTCTCAGTGTTCTTGATATTCAACAATTGGTATTAGAGCAAGGTTCCTTGGAAAAAGTCTAGCAACTTAAGGAAGATATGGGATAGTGTGATCATGGCAGTAAGAAGATTTGGAAATTATGAAAGCAACAAGGAACTAGAAGTAGCTCTTATGGATCTTGAAAAATCTGAAGCAAAAGTTAGGGATCTGAAAGAAAACTTGCAACAAGCTGATGAATGCATCTCAAAGCTAAAAGAGAAAGTCAAGAAATTCAAAAATAAGTACAAAGAAGTTAATGATCAATTGATATAAGCAAATGAAGCCCTGAATGATTTGGAAACAGAAGTTATAGAAAGAACAAAAGTAGAAGATGATCTAAATTTAATTATGAAGAGCATATTAGAAGATTGTGCCAAACTTGAAAAAGAAATTGTAAGTCTAAAAGTAGACCTGGAAAAGGCCAAGAGGTTTGAAGAAATGTTTAATATAAGGTCTGCAAAACTTGAGGAGTTGTTGGTCAGTCAAAAGCATCTTGATGACAAGCAAGGACTGGGATTTGAAAAGGGAGAAAGCTCAAATTCAGGACAAGTTAGATCTGAAAAAGGAAAAGGCAGAGACCATCCAATTAGGAATCAAAGAAGAGGAGCCAAAAGACCTCCAGTCAGGCAACCAAATGCTCAAAGGTACCCAACTTTCAATTGTTGTTGTTTCAAATGCAATAAGTATGGTCATAAAGCTACTCAGTGCAGGAGTAGGATAAATCAATATATTCCACCCTTCTCTAGAAAATGTCTCAATTGTAACAAAATTGGTCATAAAGTCAATGAGTGTATAAGTGTGCCAAGAAATAACCCAAGTAATCCAAGAAACAGCCAATTCTTCAATGGAAAATGCTTTGCATGCAATAAATATGGGCATATGGCTAACCAGTGTAGATCAGGACCAATCTATAATAACAAAAGGAATCAAGGGCAGATAAATGTTATCTATTTTAGTTGCAACAAATCTGGACACATTGCAAGATCCCGCAGAAGCAAAAACACAAGAAGAGACTATCCTGCAAAAAAGGGTAAAACAGAGTAGAGGAATGAGAAGGGAAAATAAAAGGTTGATCCAATTGAAACTGAGAAAGAAATGGACAAGATCTAGATTGATAAGGAAGTAATTTTAATTGAGGATAGAACCGCACCAACATCTGATGTGGATATTTCTCCGAAGAAAAAAATAAGAGCTCTGGCTTAGGGGGAGCAGTGTTGAAGATCCAAACTCCCCAGCCAAAGAATTGGTGTTGGAATCTAGCATGAAGATATGTGGTCAAATCCAACAAGAAAAATCCTTTGGAAGAAAATTTGGTAGAAATTGAGTTAGTGTCGTACATTGCGGAATAGTTTTGAGCATCTGTGTCTATTAGAAGAAAAGTTAGACATTTTTTTGAAACAAGCATTAATGACGATTAGGTCAAGTTATGTGGAGGATAAAAGGAAATTTATTGAGCTTAAAGTCACTTTGCATTCGAAGCTATTAGGTAGTCATAGAGATTGGAGCAGAATTTGTGCATCCACTACTAAGGTTTGAAACAATTGAAGAAATTTGAAAACCCTAACACAAGCGGAACGAGACATTCTCATTAAAACCCTTCTTTCAAGATTCTAATCAAATTATGAAACGGTGACTCCACAAGTTATAAAAATTACTGAGTGTCCATGACCAAAGTTCAAGAAACACCCATTTAAATCAGTGGAGGTTGACCAGATGGGTGCATTTTTAATAGTTCCACACGGAGTCCTACATGCAGAGGATATTAGGGCTTATATTCATGTCGCCTTAGAGGAACATAAAAAGGACAATCTCACTGATTTATTTCTGAATCACTTGAGTGATGAGGGTTGTGTGTTGAAGAATGAATACAAGATATTGGAAACCCAAAACTTCATCTAGTACATTAATTTCCCATCATTCACTGAAGACGAATGGGTTTAGTATGTTTTAAGCAGAGTTCATGATGAATTTATATGGCTTGAGAGACCCTTTAAGATTACAAGAGTGTTGAATGTTAGGAACAATGAGAGGGGGGTGAATCAATGTTCTAAAAATCTTTTGATGCACTTTAACTTTCAACCATTTTCCAAAATTAATTAAACAAAGGCATAACATGCATATGAACAACAACCATAAAAACATGACACATAGACACTAGTATTTTTACGTGGAAAACCCAAAATGGGAAAAACCGCGAAGAGGATTAGCTCTCAAATATATATTGCAATCTTTACAAATAATGATGTTCAGGCTTGGTCACTCCACGGGCCTGGAACATGCTGGCTCACTGCCATGAAGTACAACTAGGTCTAGCAGGCTCACAACCTCAACCCTAAACCTAGCAAGATTACAATAAGGGTTGTTAAACCGTGAGGGCTGTTAAATCCTAATGGAGGCTCACTACCTTGAAAAAGAAAACTCACTGCCAAGTACAAATCAAATTGCTCATGAAAATTGAATACTGCATAAGCATCTGTCACTATGCCAAGGCACAATCATTTAGCAACTGAATTTTGAATCCCAAGTCTTCATCACTGCTAATCTTCTAACTCTGCTCTACTATTTGCATGCTTGCATCAATCACACACCTCTACACTTTTTTCACGACTGAAATTCATCACCTTTATATATCTGCATCATGATTTGATCCACAATCAGGTCGGCATCTAGGAAATAAAACGTGTAAATAGAAAGATGCAGCTTGTCGGCTTAATCCAATGCACTATATGTTGTGCAAACACAAATCTTTGGTCAAACATGTTCATATAGGTCGGCTCTAATCATTCAATCACTTAGATAGATCCTTCAAACATTATCTGTTCTCTGTACAATGATTTATCTGACTAGTTGGCCTGTTCCTTAAGAGCATGAATAACATGTTCATCTGCTGACTTACAACTTTTACTGTGGATCTCAAAACACCTCCAAAATCATATCAAGGACTCTTCATACATTCCCAAACTTACCCTCAAAACTGCAATGCATGATATCATCTTGCGAAGGATTGCAGACCATTACAATGTTTCTTGTTCATTGCCTCTGCTATACCTCTATTCACCCAGACTTAGATAATTCTTCCAAATGACTTCTGAAGGAAGTCAGGACTTAATCTCTGGAGCATGACATCATCAAACAATTACTAACATCATTCCTAAACTACATTACCAAATCATCATAGGCAGAAGCACATTGACCCACTGACTGTTCTTTACTTTGTAAATACCCATACTTGTCCATTTTTTGTCAACTGGACCTGGAATCCAATATGTCCTTCCGGAGTTATCTCTTCCAGTCATGGTGGTTAGATCTCTAAGCCTTGTTGCCATCACTGACAACATACAAGTCCATACCAGAGCAGTGTCTCTTGCCAACAATCTCCCCCTTTGGCATTGATGGCAACACTTAGTGAAAAATGCTTGACTGATCCCCCTTACTATATACACTTCATTCTCCTACTCCCCCCGAGATGTTTATCCATTTTTCATTGATCGTCTTCTCCCCCTTTGACATCAATGGCAAAGGGTGTGATCCGAAACCAAAAATTTGTCAAAACTTAAAAAAATTTATGTACTCTGCCACATATTTACAAGTGCAATCTTCAACTTAATTTTATATGTGTTGAAGGATGTCATTGAACATGTTCTTTACTTAAGCCCATTCACCATCCCAGCTTTTCTTGGCATTATCTAAAATTTGAATATGACCACTGATTAGAAAAACTATAGCTTCTGCCTTTTGTAAATCTGATGGTGAGGCAGTCTGTCCAGCAAGTTGTACTTCAGCCACAAGCTTAGTCATTAAATCTAGTTTGGGACTGATCGATCTTCTCAATTGTCCCATTCTACTCTTTATTTGATACTTTTTATTTATTAAATTATTCAATTCATTATGGATGTTAATGACTTGAGCTTCCTTGTTGCTAGTTGATTCATGTACCAGATCAAAATTCTTAGAAATATCCATTAGTTTTTCTTCCAATTCCTTGATCTTTTCGTCTATCTTCTTTGTAACTTCCAGCCATGATAGACAAAATTTATATACATCACCAGCTTCTACAATAGCACTCTGAATATTCTATATTCCTATAGTTGAGCCTTATCATGGGCTATCAACTTTGTCAACTCATCAAGCCTTTTCTCATTAAACTCTTGTCTAACTTTTGTTTCAGTAGATTCTTCAAGAGATTTAAAGTGTGTACTTACAGAATGAATTAGTCCCTTGAGTTGACAAGTGGCAGACATAGAGGTATCCTTTCAGTAAGTTGGCACCAATTTTTCCAAAATGCTGGATGCATCATTTATGAGTTCACTATCCTCAATGTGAGACTTCAACATTTCCTCTTGAGCCTTTTCCTGAACAATTGTAACCCACTTAAGCTTCTGTGTTAGTGACATTGTGTCCAGGTTTATTGGACCATGTAGAAAATCTAGCTCATCCAAAGCTTCTTTTCTTTTCTCCAACAATTCTTTTGCAGACTCTGTAGTGTCTCTTGCTGTGATAAAGACTTCTTCTTTGTGGCTTTGCTTAGGATCATCTTGATCCATATTAGTATCCTCCTCTTGTTTTCGTGGATGAATTTTCATGACCTATTCTTCCTCAATCTTCTCCTTGTTAGTGTCATCCTCAGCATGATGTACTGGAGAGGGTCTTACTTCAGAATCATCAAGTACTTCTTCCTACTCAGTCACTTTGTCATCTTTATCTGATTCTTGCTCCAGGATTACCTTCGGAACTGGTGTACCATTTCCACCATTTGTTGCTACATTGTCATGAGTGGTAGGAATATTGTATTTCCTCAATGTTTCCAAAGTGATTTCTTTTGTCTCCGTGACCACTTTATCAATTTCTCCCAGCATCAACAAGTTCATCCTTGTTTTGGTTTTGAATTTCTCTTTGGTTTCCTTAGAGATCAAATTTTCTTCTTCCAGAGTAATTTCAGGACACAATCTTGTTAGAACATGTTGTCTTAGCTCAATATCCTTAGCTCTAGTAGTCTCCTTTCTGATGCTCAAAATGTTTGCTAGGCTTTTTGAAATTTTAGAGATGACCTCAATGAGGGCTCTATTGAAAATGTTTAGATATTTCACAGTGGCTTCTTCCAAACTTCTTTTATCAACATCACTATATCCATCATAGTACTCAATCAAGGGTTTTAAATTCCCATCCATGGTGACAACTTTTATTACATCTGCAAGTGGTGGAGGCTTTTCCTTTTTCTATCTTTTGCTAGATTTATCCTTTCTGGAGTGCTTTTTTTAACTACTTCTAGAGGCTTTGATAGCCTCAATTTTCATCTTCTTGACCTCTTCATCTAACTCTGTTTCTTCTTTATCCTTTTGACCTATACTAACATATAGTCTTCTTCCCTTCATCTTCTTCCTCTTCATGTCTTTGACAGGGAATTATTTTGATGTTTTTTCCAAGTTTATTGAAGCTGTGGCGCCAGAGGAGGTGGCAGAGCTCCTGGTAGTTCTCTAAACTTTTTTTGGTTTATCCTGCTTTGACTGAGATTCCTCTGAAATCTATACTGGCTCATCCCTTTTCTTCTCTTCTGCTACTTTCTCTCCTTTTTCCCTTACCTCTTTCAGTTGTTCCTTGGTGATGCCATATCTTATAGCGATCTCTTCCACCTCTTTTCTAACTTTTTTGGTTGATTCAGGTTTTCTAAATTCAACATGAAGTTTCATGGATATCTCTTCATAAGTTCCAAATCTTTCTTCCCTATTGTCCTTGGGTTTGCTCAGCATGTGTTAAGCATATACCTCTAATATTTGCCCATCTACTTCATAGCCCATCAACATTACCCAAACAATCCATATTTGAAGGGGGTAATTCTTACTCTCCTTTGTCTTTCTTAAATTTTCCATTAATTGATTTAGTAGTAGCTCACATAAGTCATAATCAACATTCTCCTTTATCATCTGATAGGTAGTATAGATTGTTGTCCCTGAAATAGAGTTCTCCTGGTTGGAGAAATAGACCTTGTAACCCAAAACCGTTAAGGCAAATCTCACATCATGATCTGTGATATCATTCATAGTTAGTGCCCTCTTATCAAACTTTGCTCCAGTGGCCTCTGTAACAGTTTGATTCTTCATAATCTTTAGCAAAGGCACACCTCTGGTGGAACTTAATACTATCACTACCCTAATTGCTTCCTTAGTGATTTTGAAAGGTTGCCCTAACCACATGAATTCATCATGAATTTGGCTCAAGACGTATCTTATCCATTCATCCTCTACAAACATAGGAAAATCCACATATTGAATAAATTTCTTTTCCTTTAGGTTTTTGTATTCTTCCTTGAGGTCAAATTGGTCATCATTTAGATGTTTGAGATATAAATCTGATAGGCAAATGTCATTGTGTTCTTCCAGGGCAACATGAATGTATTCCCTAACATCCTCAACATACATAACTTTGTAAGGTATACCCGAGAATGCACCCATTGGATCAACTTCAATTGCTTTGTGGGGATGTTTCTTGAATTTGGGTCGAGGATGCTCAATAATATCTATAACTTGTGGAGTCACCATAGCAAAGATTCAATAGACTCACAATGAGGGTTTCTACGGTAAATACCTTGATACGCCAAAATTGGATTTTCCTCACCTGAATCATTCAGATTTCTTTGAATCTTTGTTGTGCCTTGAAATCTTGCTTTAATATCTCTCTAATGTCTGAAAACTTGAATGTAAAGTGAATCATAAGGCAAATGACTTGCTTTTTATCCTCTACACTTGACCTAATCGTTATTAAATTTTCACTCCCCAAAAGATGTCAAAACCCTTCACCGTAGAACACAGTCAATTAAGATTGCTCCACAATATGCCACATTGACCCTTTTACTTCTGGTTTTTCTTTTAACAGCTTTGTCACATCAAATTCCATCATACATTTTCGTGTCTGATTCTGGCACCCACTTTCTAGCTAGGGGTTTTGAATTTTCAACACTGCTCCCCTGACCCAGAGCTTCCAATTTACCTCCCGTAGGAAGTATCTACATCAGATTCTGGTACGGATCTATCCTCTTATTTAATTACTTCTTTCTTGATCCATACCTTGTCCATTTCCTTTTTGGTTTCAACTGGATCAACTTTCTATTTTCCCTTATCATTTCTCTGCTTTGATTTCCTTTCTTCAGAATAGTAGTTTCTCTTCACATTCTTGCTTCTGCAAAATCTTGCAATATGTCCAGATTTGTTGCAATTGAAGCACACCACATTCTTTTGACCTCAGTTCCCTTTATTGATTGGATTTGATTTTCATTAATTAGCCATATGTCCAAATCTATTGTAGGCAAAACACTTTCCATTGAATGATTGAATGTTCCTTATATTTTGAAAAACATCTCTTATCAAACTTCTGCACACAACTGCTCTATGACCAATTTTATTTCAATTGAAACACTGACCAGAGAATGATGGAACCTTTTGATTTATTCTACTCCTACACTGAGTAGCCTTATGACCAAACTTATTACATGAATTATAATAACCATTGAAAGATGGGTACCTTTGAGCATTTGGTTGTCTGACTAGAAGTCTTCTAGGTCTTCTTCTCTAATTTCTGAACTAGTTTCATTTGTTTAGCTTTAATTCAATGTTTGCTTGACTAGATTTTGAACTTTCCCCTTTCTCAAATCCCAATCCTTGCTTATCATTGACACTCTTTTAGCTAGCAATCATTTCATCAAGCTTTGCAGTACTTATCTTGAATTTTTCTTCAAAGCTTCTGGCCTTTTCCATATCTATTTTTAGACTTACAATTTCTTTTTCAAGTTTTACACAATCTTCTAATTTATTCTTCACAATCAGATTCAGATCATCTTCTACTCTTGTTCTTTCTATAACTTCTACTTCTAGTTCATTTAGGGCTTCATTTGCTAGATATCAATTTATCATTAACTTCTTTGTATTTGTCTTTGAATTTTTTGACTTGCTTTTTTAGCTTTGAGATGCATTCATCAGCTTGTTACAAATTTTCTTTCAAATCCTTGATTTATGCTTTAGAAATTTCAAGATCCATAAGAGCTTCTTCTAGTTACTTGTTGCTTTCATAATTTTCAAACCTTCTTGCTATCATGATTACACTATCCCAGATCTTCCTTAAGCTGTTAGACTTTTCCCAAGGAACCTTGCTCTGATACCAATTGTTGAATGTTAGGAACACTGAGAGGGGGGGCGGTGAATCAATGTTCTAAAATATTTTGATGCACTTTAACTTTCAACCATTTTCCAAAATTAATTGAACAAAGGCATAACATGCATATGAATAGCAACCATAAAAACATGACACATAGACACTAGGATTTTTATGTGGAAAACCCAAAATGGGAAAAAACACAGAGGATTAGCTCTCAAATATATATTACAATCTTTACAAATAATGATGTTCAGGCTTGGTCACTCCACGAGCCTGGAACATGTTGGCTCACTACCATGAAGTACAACTAGGTCTAGCAGGGTCACTGCCTCAACCCTAAACCTAGCAAGATTACAATAAGGGTTTTTAAACCTTGAGGGATGTTAAACCCTAATGGAGGCTCATTGCTAGGCACACTACCTTGAAAAAGAAAACTCACTACCAAGTGCAAATCAAATTGCTCATGAAAACTAAATATTGCATAAGCTTCTGTCACTGTGCCAAGGTGCAGTCATTTAGCAACTGAATTCTGAATCCCAAGTCTTCATCACTGCTAATCTTCTAACTCTACTCTACTATTCACATTCTCACATCAATCACACACCTCTACCCTTTTTTCATGACTAAAATTCATCACCTTTATATAATCGCATCATGATTTGATCCATGATCAGGTCAGGATCTAGGAAATGAAACATGTACATAGAAAGATGTAACTTGTCGGCTTAATCCAATGCACTATATGTTGTGCGGACCCAAATCTTCAGTCAAATGTGTTCATATAGGTTGGCTATAATCATTCAATCACTTAGATAGATCCTTCAAACATTATCTCTTCTCTGCACAATGATTTATCATACTAGTCGGCCTGTTCCTTAAGAGCATGCTTAACAAGTTCATCTACTGACTTACAACTTTTACTGCAGATCTCAAAACACCTCCAAAATCATATCAAGGACTCTTCATACATTCCAAAACTTACCCTCAGAACTACAAGGCATGATATCATCTTGTGGAGGATTGCAGACCATTACAATGTTCCCTGTTCACTGTCTCTGTTATACCTCTGTTCACCTAGACTTAGATAATTCTTCCAAATGACTTCCAGAGGAAGTCAAGACTTAATCTTTGGAACATGGCATCATCAAACAATTACTAACATCATTCCTGAACCACACTACCAAATCATCATCTGTAGAAGAACACTGACCCACTGACTGTTCTTTACTCTGTAAATAACCATACTTGGCCATTTTCTATCAACCATACTTGAAATCCAATATGTCCTTTCAGAGTTATCTCTTCTAGTCATGGTGGTTAGATCTCTGAGCCTTGTTTCCATCAATGACAACATACAAGTCCATACCAGAGTAGTGTCTCTTGCCAACAAAGAGAAGCTATAAGAACAATTACTGGTTTGTGCTCCACCAGATCATTACCGTTATTTAAAGCTATGAATAATGATAAGGTTATGGAGACCACCGAAGCAAAGTTTGATAAGAGGGTGCTTAAAATAAATGATATTGAAGACAATGTAGTAAAATTTGCATCTATGGTTATTAGATACAATGTCTATTTCTCAAATAGGGAAAAATCAGTCTCCGGTACTACAATCTACATAGCATTCCAGATGGTAAAGGAAGATGCAGAGTATGATCTGTGTGAACTGCTCTGACAACAACTGATGGAGAATCTAAGGAAGAACAAAGAGCAAAAATATCCATTCAAGTACGGTACGATGATGGCCTGCCTATTCTTTTACTTCATGTAAGAGTTGCCAGGTATGAGAAAACTCATTTGGACAAGTGATAAAGCTATTGCAATACAAATCAAAGATCATATATTTAACATAGGTGACATAAATGCTCAGGAACATAGCCCTATGGGGCTTTTTCAAAAATTTCCAAATGACAATGCAAGCCAGAGAAAGAATTCCTAGAGCATTAGTCAAAAAATACAAAGATAATATCTACTTTATTGTTACAAAAGATCAGTGTTTGATGGAGGCTGTTGAGCCTTGAACTGTTTGGGTGATGCCCATGGGGTATGAAGTAGATGGAGGAATCTTAGATGGTTATGCTCAACATGTACTAAGTAAACCCAGAGATCCCAAGGAAGAAAGATTTGGGACTTATGAGGAATTGCATGCTAAAATTCATGTTGAGGTAAGAAAACCTAAAATCTCTAGGAAAATGAGGAAAGCGGCAGAAGAAATTGCCATAAAACATGGATTCACAAAGGAAGAAGTGGCAAAGGCAAGGGAAAAGGCACAGGCTATTAAGGAAGTAGAAGAAAAGAGAAAAGGTGAATCACCTGGAGTTTTAGAAGAACCCAAGGGTGACCTAGAAAGGCTAGAGAAGTCAAAAAGAAAAACCAGAGCCTCCACCTCTACAGAAGCCACATCCATTCCCTCTGGTTCCACACCATCTACAAGTGTGGAAACCCCTTCCACTATTTCCAAGACAAAGAAAACCAAGGCAAAGAGAACAAATATTAGCATAACTATTGATGATGAAGCAACGAAATCAGATAAGGAAGTGAAAAGGATGAAGACTAAGGCTACTAAAGCCTTTAAACTAGCAAATAGAAACTCTCTGGTAAGGATAAATTTGGAAAAAGAGTACAACAAGATGTCTCCCAGTCAGAAGAGGCTACTATAAGTCTTGAAGATGTGCTCAAAGCCATAATAGTAGATGGCAACCTAAAACCAATTGCACAATTATATGATGAATATAATGATCCAGACAAGAGGATCATGGAAACTATTGTTGTAGAGTATCTAAACATTTACAAAAAGGTCTTGATTGAAATAATTGATGATCTTCCACATAGCTTGGGAAGCATAATGAGTGCAAGAAATGAAGTAGCCATGGAAAAAGACATTGAGCTAAGGGAATACTCCCTGATAAAATTATGTCCAAAAATCACACTTGAAGAGAAGGCCAAAATTTCCAAATAAATTAAGGATGCCTTCAAGACTAAGAGAAGAATGAACTCCTTGATGTTGGGAGAAATTGACAAAGTGGCTAAGGAAACATAGGAGATCACCTTGGCAGCACTAGAAAATAACAACATTCCCACTATCTATGATAATAAAGAAGCAAATGTTAAAGACACATCCTCATTGGAGATTAGCCAAGAAAAAGGAATGGAACAGGATGATCAAGTTCCCAATACCAATTCAGTGGACATGTCAGATCAAGGTGAAGTTGGTACTGATTAGCCTCCTAAGTAACAGACTGAGGGTGAAGAGAATAGGGAGCACATAAGAAGCCCTACTCTGGAACAAAACACAGATCAACAAGAAAATATAAACATGGATCGTCTAGAACAAAGTCAAGAAGAAGTATCTAAGAGAGAAAGAGACACTGTAGATGTCTTAGTTGGTTTTGGCAAACAACAAGTTGTAGATGAGTCTGAACTCCTTCAAGGACCAATCAACTTGGCCTCATTGTCACTTGTACAAAAATTCAAGTTAGTTTCTATTGTTCAGGCCAAGGCACAGGAAGAGATGATGAAATCACATGACCAAGACATCAAATTGATCAATGATGCATCCATCATTTTAGAAAAGTTGATGCCAACATTTCAAAAGGATACCTCGTTATCCTTTGTTGATCATCTCAAGGAGCTATTGAAATCTATAAGTACACATTTTGATTCTTTTGAAAAATCTACAGAAGCAAAAGTTAGAAAAGAATTTGATGAAAGGAGATAGGTTGAGTTAAAGACTATGATAGCTCAAGACAAAAATCTATTAGACAATGGAATTAAGGGAATACAGAGTGCCATTGAAGAAGCTAGTAAAATATAAAATTTTTGTCTATCTTGGCCAAAAATTACAAAGGAATTAGAAGATAAGATCAAAGATTTGGAACTCAAACTGCTCAATATCTCTGAAACATATAATCGAGTAGTTGGGTCAATAAATGCCAAAGAAACACAAGTTGCAAATATTCATAATGATTTGAACACTCTGATGAAGAAAAGGGGAGAAATCAAAGATAGGTTGTGCCAGCTGAAAGGATTGATAAGTCTGAAAATTGATTCCATGACTAATTTGGCAAATGAGGCCTTGAAATCTCAAGCACTAATTGATACACCATCAGATGTCCAGAAGGTAGAGAAGTTAGTATTTTTTTATGAATGGCCACATCCATATTCTAGAAAGTACAAGGAATAGATGGAACAGAGAGATATCTCTGATAAAGACTATCTTTAGTGACATTTTGCCTTCAGTCACAAATTAAGATGAAGATTGTACTTGTAAATATGCGGCAGAGTACATAATTGTTTTGAAATTTTGACAAATTTTTGGTTCCAGATGACACCCTTTGCCATTGATGTCAAAGGGGGAGAAGAAGATCAGTGAAAAATGGATAAACATCTCAGGGGGAGTAGGAGAATGAAGTGCATATAGTAAGGGGGAGCAGTCAAGCATTTTTCACTAAGTGTTGCCATCAATGCCAAAGGGGGAGATTGTTGGCAAGAGACACTGCTCCAGTATGGACTTGTATGTTGTCATTGATGGAAACAAGGCTCAGAGATCTTATCACTATGATAGGAAGAGATAACTTTGGAAGGTCACTTTGGAAATCAGATCCGGTTGACAGGTCCGGTTGGTAGAAGTAGCTAAGTATGGGTATTTACAGAGTAAAAGATAGTTAGTGGGTCAGTGTGCTTCCACAGATGATGATTTGGTAATGCAGTTTAGGTATGATGTTAGTAATTGTTTGGTAGTGTCATGCTCTAGAGATTAAGTCTTGACTTCCTTTGGAAGTCATTTGGAAGAATTATCCAAGTCCGGGTGAACAGAGGTGTAGCAAAGACAATAAACAATGCACATTGTAATGGTTCACATTCCTCGGCAGGTGAGTATTTTGTTATACAGTTTTAAAGTGTTGTAAACACTTGTATGAAGTGTCTAATTTTAGAATTCTAAGATCTGAGGTCCACTGGAAAGATAGTTGCAAGCTACTGAGTATCTGTACAATGTTAGATAGAGTTTGACAGAGAGAGAATCTGAGTTCTGATGGTCTGCATTCCCCTGCAAGATGATATCATTCCTTGCAGTTCTGAGGGTAAGATTGGGGATCTATGAAGAGTCCTTGATTTGACTTTGGAAGTGTTTTGTAATCCACTATAAAATTTGTAAGTCTACAGATGAACCTATCAAGCATGCTCTTAAGGAACATGTCGACTAGTATAATAAATCATTAAGCGGAGAAGTGATAGTGTGTGAAGGATCTTTTTAAGTGATTGAATGATTGGAGCCAACCTATATGAACATGTTTGGGGAAATATTTGGGTCCGTATAACATTTAGTGCATTGGATTGAGCCGACAAGCTACATCTTTCTATGTACACGTTTCACTTCTTGGATACCGACTTGATTATGGATCAAATCATGATGCGGATATATAAGAGCGATGAATTTTGGTTGAGGTGGTGTGGATGTGTGTGGGTAGATGCAAATATATGAATAGTAGAGCAATGACACAGATCAGTGATAATGAAGACTTGGGATTCAAAATTCAGTTGCTAAATGACTGCACCCTGGCATAGTGACAGATGCTTATGCAGTATTCAATTTTCATGTGCAATTTGTTTTGTACTTGGTAGTGAGCCTTCTTCATCAAGGAAGTGAGCCTGGTAGTAGTGAGCCTCCAATAGGGTTTAATAGCCCTTAGGGTTTAACAACCCTTATTGTAATCTTGCTAGGTTTAGGGTTGAGGCAGTGAGCCTGCTAGACCTAGTTGTACTTCATGGCAGTGAGCCAGCATGTTCCAGGCTCATGGAGTGACCAAGCCTAAACATCATTATTTGTAAAGATTGCAATATATATTTGAGAGCTAATCCTCTCCGTGGTTTTTCTCTCTTTGGGTTTTCCACGTAAAAATCTTGGTGTCCATGTGTCATGCTTCTATAGTTGTTATTCATTTTCTTGTTGTGCTCTTGTTTAATTTTTTTCTGGGAAATGGTTAAAAGAAAAAGTTTATAGAACACTGATTCACCCTCCTCTCAATGTTCCTGATATTCAACATTTCTAAGGTGTGGAAGGAGGAATGGAGAATGTCCAAGAACCACTCTTAGGTGGGGATGAGAATCTTGAACCCTTGAGTTTGACCAAGAAGGAGCACGAGCCTACACTCCTGATTGCCCTCCAAAGCCCTTTACCAAATTTTCCTCCACAAGCTTAGATGACTCAATAGCAATCTCCAAAGTAAGGGGTCTAGTCATACACACTACTCCAACAATGAGAGTGCATTCAAGCCTCTCACAAACCTATGCACAAGCATCTTCTCATCCTCTTTGAAACCTGCATACCGCTTCAGCTCACAGAAATGGTTCTTATACTAAGCCACCATCAATCCAAGTTGCTGGAGATCATGAAACTCATTGGCATGATGCTTCCTAAAGTACTCAAAAAGGTAATGAGAATGAAATTTCTCTCTAAAGGTTTCCCAAGAAATGGTGGAGATGTCAAGATTTGATTTTTGTTCCTCTTCCTCCCACTAAGTGGAAGAATATCCCCAAATATGCATGATTGTAAAGCATGCCTTCGTGTTTCTTTCAAAAGGATGTAGGTTAAAGAATTGGCCCAAAGTTAGTAACTAATCCTCTTCCTCTATTCCCTCAGGTGAACCCTCAAAAGTTGATGGATAAAGGGGAAGAAGATCTCTCATTTGTCCAATCATAACATTACCTCCACCACCAACCTATCTATCCTCATGACAAGGCCCTTTCTGCCTAGACTACTCCCCCTCCTTATACTAGAGTGGGATACTAGAATGTTCTCTCTCTCTCTCTCTCTCTCAGAATTGAGTCTCTCCATGCCCCTAAGAAGGATGAGAATCCTCTGCCTATGTCTCCTCCTGCCTAGGGGGAAGCATGGTCAACAACTCTCTTAGCATCCCTACCATCTCAAGAATTCCAACCTCCTTATTAGGCTGCATTGGCCTCAACAAGGGAGAATGCTCACTCTAGATCTTTGGAGATTCTTGATCCTGGTTATCCAAACCACCACAATGGGTGTGATAGATACTAGGAGGCATCCTTCTATACACACAATCACACACATCATCACAACAATAAATAAATCACATTATATCATAAACACATATAATCTAAACATGTCACACACATAAAGCATCATGAACCAAAAATAGCCTAGAGCTCCCAATGTTGAAACAAGGGCTCTAATACCAAATGTAATGCCCTGGATTCTACACCACGACATTAGCAGACAAAAATAGGATGAACAATTTTTCACAATGTAATTGTGACATGCACATGTCCCAATTACATGATCATGCACTAGAAATGTTGCAACATCCCATGATGAGACTCTAGAGAATGATGTGAAACAACCAAGGTGACCACTTAGAGTCCAAACACACCAACTAAACACAAGCAAAAGACTAACAAATCATGTGACAAAGCCACCATGATAACACTACGAGAGAATGGAACTCACTACACAAGGAAGGTCAGACGCCAATCCATGAACTCGCACTCTTGCAATCAAATGGAATAGGATTATGGTGATAATCACCTCAAATTCATCCCAACATAACACAATACAACCTACAAGTACATAAAATAACCTACTAAAGAAGGGGATCCACTAGAGAGATCACCACCTTCACTGAAAATAATGGCAGTCAAACTTTAATGCATGAAGCACTCTTCCCAAGACAAAAATTGTCATAAATCCCAAATTACATCATGTCCCACAAAAATAAAAATATGGGAGGACTTAGAGGACCAAGGGAAATAACTTTTGTATAGAAAGTTTCCTAAAAAAATGTCAAGAAATGTTCACTATCTGAAGGCTTAAGGACCATAGCATGAAATGGGATGACAACATAGAACTAGGATGCTAGATGTTTTTGGGACTCTAGCACTTAGATCTAGTGTCTCACCTAGGTAATAGTGTCCCCCTGGGGCACTAGAGTCCTTCCTGGGCACTGTAGTCCACTTGGGGTGCTAGTGTCCCTGAACAATGCCTGAAGATAATTTTTTGAAAGGCACAAGTTCTAGAACAACACACACCTTCCCAAGGCCACTACAAACCACAAAAAAACTAAATAACCCCTTACAAATTCTCAAAAGGAAAAAAGAGAGCCACAAAATCCATCTAAGGTTGACAAAGCACACGCATGTCAAAAATGCTCTCCAACAAGGATGGAGATTGACAACAAGACAAGTACAAACACCAAGGCATTAGGGATAAGGTAAACACCAAGGACACACCTCTCTCAATCAAATAAAAATCCTCCAAACAAGACAACCAATGTTGACATGTGTCCAACACACCAAGCAATGTTGATATTCAACTGACAAGCCAAACAAAGGGTTGGCCACGACACCTCACCAAATGATATAACCACAAGGATCCAAATCACATGACATTCACTAAACAACCATAAGCAACATGCCATCTAATCTCAAATCATGAAAATAAATAAAATGTTGAAATACAACTATGTTCCAATATACCAACCAACATGTCAAATAATAAAAATTCCAAACAGAATGCCACGCTCGTTTGACACCAATGTTGAATTAGGCCAAAACCAATATTAGAAATCTCAATCATATTGTGGGCACAATACAACCTGATTAATAAACATGGCATAATATAAGTACAAAATATAAAACAGAGGACTCCAACATCCTTAGTTAACCATTCTTATCACATGAGATAATGTTACAAATGGTAATTTCCATCCAAAATATTATTCTTTTTTCAACCAAATGACATCATAAAATCACAACATGACAAAGACTAATTTCCAAACATGGAAGGATCACACTCCAATAAATAAAATATACAAATCATGAATATACATCATAATAAGCACCTCCAAAGTGCCCCAACATGCACATAGGACAATATAGTTAAAGTGTCCAAAATGAACAAGAACAATTTACCTCTTGCAAGATCTGCTCAAGGACCAATGGGAGAATGTTACCCACCTCCCTACCATATTGCCATTGTTGAGTGCAATAGAAGCCTATGCCACTCTAAGCAACCCCCAAGATACGAAGAAGACGATCATGGATACACAACCATCCAGTCACACTCATACAAATACCAAAGTCCCAAAACACCATCTTACACTCAAGAATCATATAGAAACAAAACACTGCTGGAATAGGTAAAAAAAATTAGATCTAGGGTAGAATCCTTGTTTTATGTGATGAGATATAAAACATGGTTTATCTCAACACAAGGATCAATGCTCATGATCGAACCAAACAAGGACTAAGGGAGGGTAGCTAAGAAACTAGGGTGGGCTTCCCCTTGGTTCTCCATAACCAAGCTAGGAAGTAAAAAGGCCACAAAGGTATAAAGTAAGAACTCACGTAGTGAATGTTTCTAAACGATAATGAGTAATAGACTACAAGGCCCATGCATGCATACCCCAAGTAGGGGGGTCCTCTTGAAATTGATTGCAAGGCCCATGCACACATGCCTTAGGTAGTAGGGATCCTCCTACAAGACACCATTACAAGGCCCATGCATGCATGCCCTAGGTAGAGAGAATCCTCCTATAAGGCAATCCGTCTTACCCAAACACATCTCACCCATAGGTACAAGGATCCATTGCAAGGCCCATGCATGCATACCCCAGGTAGCGGGAATCCTCCTACAAGATACACACCATACTTGGGGGTTGGCCACCCCAAGCCTCCTACATATATCCCCTATCCTTTACAATCTTGGGGTTAACTTTCCAAGAAGCCCAATAATGGGAAAGGACCAATTTTCCTAGAAAACATGCATCCCAATGCACTTACATAATTCAACCATAGGGAAAAACAACCATTCCACATATCATGCAACCTTCAAAAAATTCAAATTCCACAAAAATAAAATAAAATAAATTTTTGAATGTCTAGGATTGGCCATTGATGGATCTTGGAGCATCCTTCCCAAAATCACACTCAAAAATTTACATTTTCAAAAAGTGAGGAAATTCAACAATCAAAAAATACTCTCTTGGTCTAAATTATCCCAACATCACACTTTTCTAATCACATAAAATTTTTTACAAATTTTGATAGGGTAAAATAGGAAAAATCACTTAAATTTCTTGTTTTTCAAGAAATGCAAAATCAAAAAATATAAGCATACCCTCTTATGCCTAATCTACCCAACAACACACTTTTCCAATAAAATCTACATTTTAAAAAAATTACCATGACATTTGTTGAAAATTCAATTTTTAGAAATTCTAATTTTCTACAACTTAAAAATTTAAATAAAAATTCAAATTTTAATTCAAACAATAAACATATTACCTCAATAGTTTCAGATTCTAATAGTACACACTTCTCCTTCCAATAGCAATTCAATCCAAGCACTTCAAAGAAATTAGGAATCAAAATCTTTAAAGGAGGGTTTGAAACAAGTTCTCTTCCCTATTTTTGCTCTCCAAAACTTCAATAACACATAATGAATTAAAGAAAAGCCCTTTTTCCTATATAAACTACTAATCAAGATTAGGCTAAACTAACCCTTCTTTCCGCAATACTAAACACTAAAACAATAATACTTGAAATTAAAATTTCTTTTCAAATAGAATTACATTTATTTCCAAACACCAAGCACCAAATTAAAATTCCTTTCCAAATAAAATATTTTCTAAAGGGTGCTGCCATAATAATGGGTTACACTTTTTGGAACATCCTGATTTTTGCTAAAATCACATATTTTTAAAAAATATAATGATTCAATCCTTGAAAGGTTTCATTTAAAAGATTTTAATTGAAGAGGGTTTGATCAAACCCCCTTAGATTCAAACCCCCTTGGATAGAACCCCTCTAGTTTTAAACCATACCTATAATGGAGTCTCCTCTAAACCTATCAAAATGCTAATAAAAAATCATTTTTTAATTTACTTTTTGGGGGATCAAATGAATTCATTTAAAATTTATGTTTTGTAAGTATGTAGTCCTTATTATAAGCTTCTAAAAAAGTATAATTTTAAATATATTTAATTTGATTAGTATATTTATTTTTTATTTCTTGTGAATGTAGGTTTTTCACTGAACATCGAGTTCCCTGTTCTACACACATGGAAAATTAGTAAATTAGTGAAAAACAATTCTGAAAAATATATATGCCCTAGGTATTGATGTCCTTGTTTCAACAAAAAAAATTGAATTTCGATACATACAAAAAAAATTATGTTTTACGGAATATGCCTATGTCTAAATTATAATTAGTTTGAATTCAAAACTTAATTAAAAAAAATATTCAACAAAACATTATGAAACCAAATGTATGCCCTATATATCGATGAATCAAAATTTTATCCTTTGTCAAAAAAAAGTTATGTGCTATAGAATAAACATCACTTTAAAAAAATGTTGTTTACTATTAAAAACTAGTTATCAAAGGAGACACAAAAACATTTACAATTTAACTCCAATTTTTTTTAAAAAAATATATTTAGAATCTACAAACAAAATCTCATAAATCACTAGTTCACATCATCTTCAAATTCCTAATGGTTTAGTGGCTATAGGTGTTAGAAAGTGAAGATTTAGTTCAAAATGTTGATTTCAATGTCAAGTTTGGCCAAAAAGTGTAATGGGCATTATTGTGGGATGACCCTAAACACAAAATTAAATCATTTAAAAAATGATTTTCTCTAACTAGGAATACACAAAATCAAATAATGATGTCCAACCACCACAATCATTCCACACATGCCAAGCATAAGTAGAATCATACAAGCGATAAATTAAATACACCCAAAATATGTTTTACTAGTCTGACACAAGGGTGATCCAGAATCAAATTTGATTTGGATGAGGTTTAACATGTTTCAACATCAGGGAAACACTAAGGTAAGGTGGCCAAGTGATATCCATGTCGACATTCTCCACATAAGTTAGCCATTGGTGAATATCATGTACTTTCCTACACACTCAATGCAAATGTCACATGCATCTGTCCAATATATGACAATAGATAAAGCAAATAATAGAAATTACATAATTAAATATTAACCATCTAGTATGCATATTTTAATTAAATCAAGTATTCTAACAATACGATCAAGATGTAATTAATCATTTAAACAATAATATTGAAGGAAATCATATCTACCTGCCCAACATAATATTTAAATGAAAATAGTGAAGTTGAAACTCCAATAATATAAACACACATATAGATATAGACAAGAGTCTCATAGGTCCAAATATACACAATGAGGATCCAGATCGAATATTGGTATTGACTAGTGATCACCAATCTACTGTTGCATATAGGTTGTCATTGATGTCAATAGTGGTATGAAGTACTGTGGTATGAAAGAGTGGTACATGAGATGACAAGGAGATTGCAGCAGTATGATGATCAATGAAGATAGTTGAATAAGCATTATGAGTTAGACATGTAAACAAACATGTAAAGAGATGAATATGTGTGAATGAACTCAAAGGAGCAGACTGAGAATGATACTCAGATAACTGTAAAATAAAGGAAATGGACCAACACCAATTGTACACTATTATACCTTATCTGTTGAAGCATATATGTAAGTTGACATTCCTAATATTCTTATGTTTGAAGACCATGATTAGATATAGTTCGGTCTTTACTGCATGATGATAACATGAACACATGATGATTGACACATGATGGATAAAGTTGCAAAAAATTGAAGAAGAATTGGTTAAGTATAGTGTATGTCAGGAAAGATGTTACAGGCTTGGAAGAATGTACCACACTCTACCGCATCTAGAGATATGAGCCCATGGATAGGACAAATATGTATTACTCTTAGGTATCAGTATTTTAAATTTGAGTTGACAATTCTTACCACAAAGTGTTTGGGAGACAAAAGAATGAAGATAGTAAAGAAATAGGGCAAGTATAGTCAAAAAGTGACAGGAGAATGCTTCGCACTTCTCCGCAGATGAAGATATGAAGTTGAGGCTTGAAGAATAGGTAGATATGAGTAACAAGGATGTATGTTTTAAGTTTCAAGAAATAATTTGTAACACAGATACTTTTCCAGAGTTAGATTTATGAAGACATGTCTTGGTACTGAGTAGTGTGAATAGAAGAAGAGAGTTAAATGTTACCATAGTACACCACACAATGACAATTGGTCTTGCTGATTAAAAAACAAGTTCTTATGATTGGGAGGTATGTGGTAATCAAGTTTCAAGTGACTGTGTTCATTGAAAGCTTTGGTTTCATAGCCTTACCTTAAGATTGAGAAAACAAAAGTCTCTAAGGATACCTACATCAAAGACCTAGTGTTTGTTCCAGCATGAAACATCTTGAGATAATAAGAGAAGTATACATGATTGTTTTACAAAGTCACATAATGATTAGCATGTGGTCTACAAGATGCAATTTTATCTCCTCCGGTACAACGTTTGCTTTGGAGTCAAATACAAGGATGAGTAGTTGTTGAGGTGTTGACTTGGTGTTTAATAAATACTTTGATTCTTGTAATGGTTGTGCACTAGCATGGAAGGGTATGTCAAAGAAGGATAGGACCTAATTATTCCTTGATCTTGTACCACATTGAAATTTTATCTACCACACATGTTTGGGGGCCAACTGATACAGCCACTACATGTTTCATGATACATGTTTCATTCTAGCCAACCAAGGAGATATTTTCTTTGAAGCTTGTGGAGGATATATGTAAAGAATTAAAGTTGTTAAAAGGAAGTGGAGTTGTTGTCACAATTAGTAGAGTCAATATTATGCGAATATACTTACAACAGAAGCAGATATGATGATGAAAAATGCTAAGGATCAGTTCATACAGTTGCGAAAGATATACTATGCTCTAAAATGGTAAAGATGAATTCCTGAATATACTTTGATGTTGCAGAGAATTGTATTGTTTCTATAAGGAAGGAAAATAGTAGTACAGAAGTTGAAGTGATCAACATTTTGTGTTGCATTAAG
Source organism: Cunninghamia lanceolata (assembly GCA_027924645.1). NCBI lineage: Eukaryota > Viridiplantae > Streptophyta > Pinopsida > Cupressales > Cupressaceae > Cunninghamia > Cunninghamia lanceolata. The sequence continues at coordinate 10,519,820 of BSBN01001011.1, read as the reverse complement.
AACATTGTGGTATGCTTTGTAAATATGTAACTAATCAGGGAGTTGCAGCTTCCTTTGGGTTGTAGCCCATAAATAATATTGTAATCCTATTTTATTTGAGGCTGGATTTGGATAGTAGATCCAAGTAGCTTTCTCACTGTGGTTTTTCCCTTCTTGGGTTTTCCACATAAATTTGGTGTTATGGTTGTGTGTCTTTGTGTTCTTACACTTATCATGTCTTTAATATTTGCATAAGTCTGAATGCTACAAAAATAAGGTAATTTGATTTAGTATTGATTCACCCCCCCTCTTAGTACTTCTATATTCAACAATTGGTATTAGAGCAAGGTTCCTTAGATGCAACCTGATAGTTGAGGTAGATCTTGGTGTTGAACACATGGGAACAAAAGTAAGATTTATTAGGAAGAATCTTCTGAAAGGTGATATAAATATGACAACTTGCAATCCTAAAGATTGTGTAGTTGATTATGAAGGAGAACTCATTTCTTCCCTAGAAGATCTGGATGCTGCAAGAAGTGAAAATGAAGACTATAAGATCAAGCTCACAAAATCAAAGGATATAATTGCCAAGTTGAAAGTTCAAATTGAAGAAAGTGAGAAGGTTGCAAATTGTACAAATATGAAGCTAAATGACAAATCATTTGGATGCTCCAAACTCAAAGAAGAAGTTGTCTCTCTAAAGAAAAAATTGGAAAAAGCAAAGGAACAAATAGATAGAGGTCTAACACTTTAGAAAAGTACCAACATCCTTGATGAAATAATCAGCTGTCAAAGACCACTTAAGAACAAGGATGGCATTGGATTTAAGAAAGGTCAGGATACAAACACAGATGTACCTGAAGACTTCTTTGGAATTGAAAAAATCATGTTTGAAAGTGAGAACGAGGAGTTTTTTTCTAAAGAATTTGAAGAACAAGTGCAGGGGATAAATAATGACTTCATAGGTATCAAGGAAGCTTTCAAGAAGTCTCCTTCTAAACAAGCTACCAATCCTAGGTTCTCTCAACCCTTTAATGGTTATGGTTACTCTTGCTATAAATTTGTTTATAAGGCTATTAATTGTAGAACTAAGGCAAGAAGAAATGACTACATAAAGAAAAATTTATTTGTGCCTACAAGACATGATGTTGTGATCTCTCATTCCTTCTATGGGTATTGGTATGCATGCAATATGTTTGATCAAAAGGCTATTGAGTGTAGAACCAAGGTAAGGAGAAATACTATGACTCCTGGAAACAATAATGTTCACTTCAAGCGTAACAATCTAGGACATAAGGCAAGATTTTGCAAGAATGGCCTTGAGAAACCATCTGTTCAACACAAAAAGATAGAGGAAATTGTAACTCAATAGAAGAAGGAAATGACAAAGATATGGAAAAGAAAGAAAAAACAAAGTAATGAAAAGAAGGAGGAATGTGGGTCTCTGCCTAGTATAGAGGACTCCATTGCAAATTGAGATAAGACATAGGGTCAGGGGGAGCTGATCAAGATATACTCTTTCTTTCCCCCTTTTTTGGAAGTTGTGGCATTTGCAAAATAAAGCCACTCAAACAATCAAGATGAATGAAAATAGTTGGAGAGGTTGTTAATATGACAAGATAATATCTTTTTCCTAATTGTCTGGAGCAGAACAACCTAATGGTGGAGGTTTGTGGAGAATCTTTGAGCCTTTGTGAGTTCATAGGGCAACCTTGTGATAGTTTACCTACCAAATGAAGGAGCATTAATTATGGAGATTTAGGGAAAATGCAGGATACTTATACCTTTTTAGACAATCAAAATTCATTTGCGACCAAGTATTCACCCCCGGAGCTGAGCTGAGAAGAAGTCTATCAAAGCGTTGGGAAAATTTGAGCTGAAGACAAAATCCAAGGGTTCACACAAAGAGCTATTTATCAAACCGGTATCTTTTTAAAACCCTAGTTACTATATTCTAAGAAATTGTGATGGCGACACCACAAGTGGTTGATGTTTCTCAAAAACCTAGACCCAAATATAAGAAATGCTCTTTTAAGGCTAGATAGGTTAATATGAAAGCGACACTTTCCCATATACCAGCTTATGTTGTTTATATAGAGAATGTCAAAATTTATGTTCACTCAAAGATAGATGAAATCAATCATGTGAAATTTGAGGAGGTCAGGAATCAACTTCTGGATGACGGAGTTATCTACAAACCTGAATATGCAAATGTAGGGACAAAACTCTTGGATATTTGGAAAGACTACCCTGACTTATGTGATGAGCATGAGTGGGTTAGATTCATATTAAGAAGGATTCATGATGAATTCATATATCTAGACAAACCCTACGAGAGAACCAAAGATGCAATTAAGGCTATCACTGGGTTATGTTCTATTGGATCTATACCGGTGATGAAGTCAATCAAGAATGAAAAGGTCATTGAGATAACTAGAGAAAAATTTGATAAAAGAACATTGACTGTGAATGACATCATTGATCTATGTGTTCGATATGCAACCATGGGAATTGCCTACAAAGTTTACTTCACAAATAGAGAAGGTTCTACCGTTGACACTGCTATTCATACTGCATATCAGATGGTCAAAGAAGGGAAATATTTTAACCTTTGTGAAGTCATGAGAGAACATCTTATGGAGAATATAAGAAGGACAAAGGAAACCAGATACATTTTCAAGTATGGCACATTGATCATTTGTCTTACATTCTATTTCTTAAATGAATTACCTGGCCTTAGTGGAAAAATATGGTAAGAGCACATTCCAGTAGCAGAACAAATTAAGATCCATGTAAGAGGGTTTAGTGATTCAAATCACTATAAAACAATGTACTGGGGTTTCTTCAAAACCCTTCAGACCAACATGCATGCCAAAGAAAAAATTTGCTACTATTCTATACAACAATATAGGTAGAAGATTACATTTTTGGTTGACAAAGATTACACCTACATGGAGGTAGTTGAACCCAGAACTGCATGGATTCCTAGACTTCCATATGAAGTCTTTGAAGAAGAAATACAAGTATATGTTGATATTTTTCTCAGCAAACCCATAGATACTTTTGCTGAAAGGGTCAAAACTTATGATGAAATCATGAACAAAATACATAAGAAGGATGCAGAAGAACACCTTGAGAAGAATAAGCCTAAGCTGCATGAGATGTGGGGTATCTCATCTGAAACTAGTTCAGAAGCTCCTGCTGAGGAGATACATCATGTTTCTATTGCTCCATCTATTGCACAAGATATGAGGAGAACTAGCAAAGCTACCTCTATTACCACAAATGTGTCACTTCCTTTTGGATCAGCACAAATGGGATCTACCAGAAGAAGAGCCACTTCTGAGACCTAGGCACATAAGAAAAGTGAAGATAAGAAGCATGTAAGACCTAAAGTTCAAGCCAAGAGGAAGAAGGTGAAGGGTTTTGTGAGTGAAGAGGAAGAAGAAGAAGGTGAGGAGGAGACCTCTAAGCTAATAAGAAAAAGTAAGAAGCCTAAGAAAAATCCTCCAATGGCATCCACAGAAGGTCCTCTTCAAGTGAAAGCAATATTCAATGGAATTGAACAACATGGATTGTTAAAACACACTACTGAGCTATAACCTGATGTTCCTCTTGAGGATCAAAAGACTATTGAAAAAGCAGTGATCAAATATATGCTCAAATATAACTTACTTATGATTGATGTGATTGAGAAGGTCTAAAAAATCCTAGCTCAAGCCTTAAGGTAGAAAATAGAAGAAGCCATTAGAATGAATAATGAGCTAAGACAACAAGCTCCTGAGAAGGCTGGATCATCTATATCATAGGAAGAAAAAGACAAGTTGGCCCAAAGGCAAGCCCAATAATTGAGGACAAAACAATGAGTAGATACACTTATGGGCATGAAGGAAAGTGATAAAGAGAAAATTCAAAAGGAAACAGAGGTTGTGACAGAGAAAATTGTAAGTGAGTTAACAAGAACTAAAAATGTGGAGCAATCACAAGTCTCTCCACCAACACCACCTCATTTGACTACCTCTTGTCTACATATTGTCAAGCATCAAGATTCTCAAAAGGAGAAAGAAGACCATGCTGCAAAAGATCAAGAACTAGAGGCTCATGAAGAAGAAAGCATTTCTCCAAATCATATTATTGGACTTGTTGATCAACCTCTAGAGAATACAGAGCAGCAAAACAACTCTAAAAGAGATGAGGAATAGACAAACAATGATTCAGAGGATAATTTAGAAAAGGAAAAATATATACCATCCTCCTCCTCTTCGACTGACTATCAAGGAATTTCTTGCTCAGCAAATGCGAATTCAACTGGTGGTTACTTCACAGTTGTTACAATTGCCTTTATTAGATGGACAAGTTAACATGTCCAGTATATCTCCACTTCACAAGCTACAATTGGGAGATATTCTTCAATCCTTTGGTAGGCAAGAAATTCTGCAACAACAGGTTGAAGGGGTCTAAGTATTAGAAGAGGCAATAAAAATGTTACAAGAATAATTGCCTGAGGCAAAGAGAGATCTCACCTTGCCCCCTACTCAACAGATGAAACACATGTTGGAGTCTTTCAAGACCCATTCTTTTTACCTAGAAAAGCAGGTTGATAAAAGGATAATAGAACAAATAAATAACAAAAGGCTAGCTGAAATGTCTGGCAAGTTTTTAAAGGCACACAACAATCTACAAGAAGATTTGAAAAATATTCAGAAGAGCATTGAGGAAGCCAAATTCTTTTACCATTTTTGTTTGAATTGGCTAGCTAACACAAAGAACATAAAGAATCAAGATTACTCCATTAAGTCTCAGTTAACTCAAGTGGCCAAAATGTATGATCAGCTAAAGGACAAAGATGGAGCCATTAGGGCACAAATTGAAAACATGCACAGTCAGTTAAGGAAACTTTTGGAACAAAGAGAGAAAATAATGGGAGAAATATGTTAGCTAAGAAAGGTTGTGGATATGAAATTAGAAGTTTTAACCAGCATCCTGACTGAAGCAAAAAATGTGGCTCAAAAGGTTAAAATGTTAGCCACTTTAGAAGATGCAACAGACTTGTACATTCAATTTGAAAGCCAATCTCACATCATGTCCTCTGCAAAGAAGAACTAGGCCACAACTCTTGCCCAATTGAAGGTAATTTATAGAAATATTCTACCTTCCTGTTGGGTGAATATTTTGTTGTTAACTCACTAACGACAAAATGGGTATATTAGCCACAACTATGATGAGACAAATTCTCTCCTCTCAGCAAGGGGAGGTTCCCTCTGATTGTTTAACTATTATAAATAAATAACTTATGAAATTTATGTACACTAAACACTATATTTGTGGTGGTTCCATTTCATCTCATTCTCTTTTTTCAGAATAGATGCTTATACTTCAAGATGATAATAAAGAACTTATGAACTTTCATAAACCCACAGACACAAAGTTTCCTGTTGCCTTACTAATTGCAAATAGAACTATTTGTAGTTGAATGTAGCCCAGAGTCTTCACTCTTCTCCAAGATGATAAAAGTAGATTGAATATAACAACTTGCGGCACAAAGTCTTCAAGCTGTTTTATCCTCACGAACATAAACACAATCCTCACAAATGATTTTATAGCTCCAAGTCTATTGAAATCAGATTTAGAATACTCCTTAATCACTTGAAATAAACTCACACTTCAATTACTTATCAAAGATAATATGATAGCAAAGACATAAGAACAATTCTATCATAAAACAAATAATCCCAAGACAAAGATTGGAATTGAACTTGCTCTCTTGTATTGATAAATATTTGATAATTGATTCTCACAAAGAAGCACAAAGTATTGATTTGCTTTTCAATTCACCAGAGTTTTCTTGCAATAGATAAAAGATAATATTTACAAAAGAGGCCATCTTTATTTATAGGGAGAGGCCTTGAGAAAATTTAGGAAAAACCTAACTACTTTGACTTATTCAAAAATAGGAGTCCTTATTGACTTGGGACTTCCTATATTTTTACATGTAATTACATATGAAAAAAGTACATGTAAAAATGTCCAAAATTGTTTTGAAAGTACATCTAAAAAATGGAAAATAAACTAAGGAAAAACTACTTCAATTTGTATCGCCATCTTTCCTCATATGAGCATCATACATAGTAAAGGCTGCTTGCATCCCAATGCCATCTAGGTTAACCATGTTCTTGAAGATCATCTTGGCTCTCACTATGGCATCTCTCACTGTAGTGACTGATTTTGCATGACCAGTTAACTTGGTTTTCAGATTATCCAAAGTTAACTGGTTGTCCAAAATATTGTCCACAGAAGTCATTGAAAATGTTTTATCTTCAAACTCTTTCTAGAACATATCTTCAAATTCTCGAACCATTTCTTCTGTAGAGAGAAAATGGTTGTTCTGTGACACAAGCTTACAAGGCAACTCCTCCAATTTATGTAAAAGGCTGACATCACTTTGTTCATTGATTTCTTTTGCAGCTTCAAGATCATTGATTGAATTTCTAAGCATACTGCTCCTGTACATCAATGCCTCCTTTGTTTCTGTATAAGAATCCCTATTAGAGATGGCACCAATTGATATTAGGGTGCTTATTTTTAATTTCCTCATCTCTGCCCATTTATCATGAGTATTCTCTATACGTTCAATATCTTGAGAAATAGCATCAATGAGGTCATCAAGTTCTGCTCTTATTTTGCCCATTTTATTTGTCTTCTTAGATAGTTCTGTGAGCAGAGATATTCCTTGTGTGCACATCCTGTCTAGGTACTCTTCAAGCACTTTTCCTTTGAGGTGAGTCCTTTCTGCATTCTGAATAATATGGTCTTCTACAGAAACAGCTTCAGGAGTTACTGCTTCTGAATTCAGAGTGATTTTCCTTACCACTGCAGTCAACTGTTCTACCATTTCTTTGTAGTGATCTTTCATTTCTTTCTCCCTGTCAAATTTTTGAATTAGGATGTCCATGGCTGACTGCATATCCTTCTTGGCACTTTCATGAGTTATTTTATCCAGTTCAACTCTAGAGATAGAGTAATCATTCATATCAAAATTCTCCATGGTTGCATCCTGTGGAGGTTTGGCAATCTCCAGAAATTTATGTCCCTTATCCTCAAGCATTCTTGAAATAATCTTTGGTTTCTTTGGGGCCTTGGGCTTTGTAGGCACCAACTTACTGAAATCAAAGTCATCTGGGGAGATGGCTTGTTTTTTCCTTTTTGGTGTGTAAGCTGATAACCAAGGTGGAAGCAGAGAAGTACTCATATTGGGATCTGTTCCCATCACTGGTGTTCTTGGAACTGTACTTGTACTAGTAGTAGAAACAATAGGTGGAGTGTTAGTGAAAACTACACTTGTTACATTTACACTAGAGACTTGCTCAGTATTCATTACAAAATGATCAAAAATAGAGGCATCCCCAATATCAAAAGGTGAAGAAGACAAACTAGGAATAGACCCTGAAGAACAGAGAACATTTTCAAAAGTGTTTTGAGGATTATAAAAAATTATTTTAGAAGGAGAGGGAGATTTAGAAGAGGGAATATCAATAGGGGAAATAGACACAGGAGCTGCAATAGGTGTATCAAGCAAAGGGGATGAGACTCCCATTTCTTGTTGTGTATTTTCCTGTGGAGACAAAGCCTCCTCGTCTTGTTGATCTGTAGTCCTATCTTCAACATCCATCTCTTCAGTGGCTGGCTCCTCAGCTTCCATATCTTTTATTTCAGGTTCTTCCTCCACAACTTTTGATTTCTTCGTCACAAATCTGATTTTAGGCTTATGTGTTTTAGAGGATGAGGGAACATCACTCTTGTTCTTTGTTCTATTTTCCACCTTTTTACTAGTTTGCTCTTGAACCTCAGTTTTTGATCTAGTGAGGAATTCTTTCAGAGTAATTCCTTTATCTGCTAGCTAGTTATTGGTGTTAGCCAATATAGGCTCAAATCTTTTTCTCAAAGAGGTCAACTCCTTTTGGGACCATTGGATTGGAGGGAGAGGGGTATTATAAACCTATTTAGTATTATATTTGTCATCAACCAACTTCCCATCATCCACTAGATCTTCTGGAATATTAGCAAGTCCCAGATATTCAATCTGTTCAAGGGACAACCTACTGTAGTCCAGTTTCCTGATATCTTCCTCTGTTCTTAGATCTACCCAAACATCTTCAACCATGGGTTCATGAAATTGAGTTTTCCTTTTGATTTTGTTCTTCACGCCGCTGTAGTAAAACTTTGGTCTCCTCTTGAATTGCTTCATGGTGACTAGTTGCATCTCAGTTTCCATGACCCTTGCCTTTGCAGCAGTCAATACTGAATATCTGCCAATTTCAACTGGGAATCTGAAACCAAGCTTCTTGAGTTCCATTTGTTTGTTATGCATGACAATCATTTGTTTGCACAACTCCATTAAGACCAGTTTGTCTGAAGGGAATCTTGGAAGCATATAGGGGTAACCTTGGAAAAAGCCAACCCTCAAGTACGAAAAAGAAGGAAATTGCAGGAACATACACCCAAAATCATTTACCACTATCCATGCCTCATCTGACACTCTTCTTTGTTCCAGTTGGGGATCAAAAAGACAAAGGAATATTGCAAAAAATGCATCATTCACTCTTCTGAAATGATGAATAGAACCCTTCAACGTTAACTAAGAATAGTATTGGTACACTGGGATTACCCTCCTATCCCCTTCTGATGTCAAACCTGGGAAAATCCTTATAGAGGGTGCAATGTACACCAGATAGGAGGTCATGTAGAACTTGAAGGTAGTGGACACCTTCATCAGTTGTTCATGTAAAGCGTTACTGATTTGTTCACCCCAGAAAATGATTTGCTTACCCTGGAGTATAACCTTAATGAAAGGATACATCCATTCATGAAACTATGAAGAGGAAGACAAACCTCTTATCTTGTTGAGGAGAGTAATCAGGTCACCAACTTCCTCTACAAAGTCACTTCGAGGGAAACTACGTGGCCACCTTGACAAATTTGACCTTGCAATCTTCAACTATTTATTGTTAATTACTTTCTTTGCCTTCTCCGGGTTTTTGTCATATTCCTTTTGTGCTTCAACAAAGTCAAGCTTTAACACCTCTGTAGCAGGAGGGCACATAAACACCTTGTCAATGAACTCAGGATCCAACTTGATTATCACATTGCCACTGGCATCCACCACAGCTCTAATATCTTTATTGTAGAAATGAGCACACTGAAGAACAAATTCTGTGTTGTGAGCTACCACTGGGAAAGATGACACCAGATGCATATTACTGTCAATTATTTTCTTCATTGCTGCACTGGGGTTGCTCGACTTGGTTCTTTCTACAAACTCAACCATATCCACATGGCCAATCTCTATATCTCTAATGTCATCAACATTAGAAGTGACTGAGGTGATTGGGAAAACACCTTGATATTTGTACTTCATTGCTTTTGATTTCTTCAGGGACAACTCAGTCATTTGAACGAGCTATCACTAGAAGACGTTGATGAAGAACGAAGATCCACAGAAGAAACTGTAGCAAAAAGTCATGATCATGTAATTAGGGGAAATACTGGCAATCTGGGAAAATTGCATGTCGTCGATCATGACTATGGAGACGCGCTTGAAAAAGGGGTACAGTGCGAGCAGGCCAAAAATCAGAGGAAAGTGGGCTCAGAAAATCAAAACTAGAAATTTCCCAGAGTTAGGAAAATTTGGGAGAATGTTTGCATGGGCGGCAAAATTTGCTGCCCTTGCATATGAGGGGTTTTATATCTGCATCAGTGGAAAAATCCATCGGTCATGCATGTGCTAGGGAACAAATTATGTCAGAGCGGTGAAATTTACCACTACTGCAGGTAAACAGGAAATTTGCGAAGTTTATGTTTGAGTGGTATTTTTCTCCGCTACTGCTTACAGGATTTTCATGTAAGGTGATGTTCAAACGTCAGGAATTGCTGATGATACACTTTGGGTAGGGTCGCAAGGTTTTGGTGTAGGAGTGGGTGTTTTCCCCGATATCGCAATGAGAAGTTTTGATGTTTGAGAAACCTTGTGTAAGGGCGGCAGATTTTGCCGCCTATACACCTTATGTTCGAAAAACCTTAAAAAGGTTTTAAGCAGCAAAAACCTCTACTTTCATACCTTTCTTTGCATGTAGTGTTTTGGCCGAGTGGCTAATACAGCCCATAATGCAAAGCACACACAAGGGTTGAACTACGGGTTGGTTTATAGAATTGATCAGTCAAAACAACCGGTGACATAGAATGGTACAAAAACTAGGGCATGAAGTGATAGGTCCTACCTGAAGATATATCTAACCCAGAAAAGAACGAACTGAGATTTAAAACAAAAGTGACCACAACAGTAGGAAAACCACATTCAATAAAAGGTTATAACAAAAATAGAACAAATAAAGCCATATCAAACATTTGTATTAACGGAAACCCTAGAAAAGAAGACAAAAGCGGATAAAAAGACTTACCTATCAAACAAAGGAAAACCCTAGATTTGATGGTGACGAATTCAATTGAGCCTCAAATCGGCGCGATCGATCAGTACGAGGGGAGTCCAGAGATTGGCTAGGAAGAATGAAATAACAAAAATAACGGCCAAAGGTATATTTAAAACTCAAAAACAAATGTTTAATGAGTGGCACGAGTGGCCATTAATGGCACTCCAAGTTGGAGATCCCAAGAATCTTTGCTCGGGCGGCAAAATCAGCCGACCCCGCACATGTGTCAACAAACATGCAAAGGCGGTGTTATTCGCCGACAATGCATATAAACTTTGGAGAAATATGTAATGGCAGCAAAAAGTGCCGCCTTCACATATGCAAAAGGAAACATATGTAAGAGCAGCAAAAAATGCCATCGTTACATATGCAACACAACAAAAGAGACATGTAAGAGCGGAAAAAAAATGCTGCCATTACATATCAAAGCTCAAAAAATTTACTAACTCTTGAAAATGGCTAAAAATTGACATTTTAATCAATTTACGACTGAAACGATCTTCATGAATATCGAGAAACCAATTTGAGGAGATGTCGCAAACTAGTTTAGAATGTCAAATGACTTCACACGAGATCAAGATAATCTCATCTCGATTTGCGACCTTAGAGTGTAGATCACGAAACAGACAAGTTTCGTGGGGGTTGTCTACAAAAATGAGTGTAGCTGATTTTGAGAACATAGTTGGCTCTAACTGGGGAACTTCCTTTGATTGATCTTTGAAACAATTGAAGGGAGTAGAATCCAGTCTGTAAGTGCCTTCATCCATGCCATTGGGCTATAGAGTCAAGCGAAAAAGAAAAAGACATGAAAGACTAAACAAAAACACAAAAATAAAAACACCACTATACAAATGTACAAATGAACTTATTTGATACTTCAAGGATTGAAGTGCTTTAGATGTTGCCCACTGTGAGGTAGCAAGAATGGCGTCCTGTCTTGATACTCCAACAAGAATCTATTCTCACCACAGAATTGATGAATGCTGAACAGACCTCTCCACAAGGATTCAAATTTTCCATGCATTCCCTTCGGTTCTCTCCTCTTGTCCCACAACAAGACTTGATCTCTAATCTGAAACTCATGAATCCTTGTCTTCTTGTCAAAGAGTTTCTTTACTTGACTTTGGTGTTCAGTGATATGATCCACTACCATAATTCACTACTCCTCAAGTTCAGTTAGATACATGATCCTTTTATCAATAGAACTATCAAAAGTTCTATCTTCCAATGCCTTTACCAACTTCAGTGCTGGCAATTCCAAGGTAATTGGTATCTCTGCATTCAGGCCATATAGAAGCTGAAATGGTGACATGCCTATTGCCCTTTTGGGGGTAATTCTATCTACCCATAAAGCATCAAAAAGTGCTTTATGCCAAATTCTCTGATTCTCATCTACCAGTTTCCTGATAATAGTGACCAGATTCTTATTGCTTGATTCTGCTTGATCATTCCCTTGCGGATAATAGTCTGAAGAATGGGAAAGAATGATCCCATGCTCATAACAAAATTCAATAATTTCGTGGGAAGAAAAACAAGTAGCATTGTCTACTACAATCTTGTTTGGAACTCCAGGTCTGGAAATAATGTTTTCCTTAAGAAAACTGCATACCACTTCAGAAGTAGCATGTTTGATTGGAATGGCTTCCACCCACTTGGTAAAGTAGTATGTTGCGGTGAGAACATATTTATGTCCTGCACTCGATGGTGGATTCACAGCGCCAATGAAGTCGATGCCCCATTGCTGAAAAGGTTCTTCAATAACCATTGGTTTAAGAGGTAGGGCTGCCAACTTTGGTTTCCCAACAAACTGTTGACACAACTCACACCTACATACCCAATTGTATGCATCTTGGAATAGTGTGGGCCAATAGTATCTAGCTCGCAGAATCTTGTGAGCCATTACAGGTGCAGAAAAATATCCTCCACAAGCCAAATTGTGGAAAGACTCCAAAAGTCTACTTTGTTGCGCTTTATCCACGCAATGGAGAAATACCCCATCAAGACTCCTTTTGTACAAACCATTGTCCCAAAGGACATAGTTAGCAGCTTTCAACTTGACAGTTCTTTTCTCCTTATAAGACTGATGAGATGGACACTCACCATAGGTAAGGAAATGAGTAATATTTGAATACCACTCATCAGTTGTAGTGACAAAAAGAACAGTTGGTGTGTCCTCAACTTCTTCTTCATCCCCTGTCTCTTTTGGAATGTTATCAGCGATTAATTGACACAAACCTTTACCGCGCACAAGCTTAGTAGGTTTGATATCTAGATCAAATTCCTGGATCTTAGCAATCCAATTACCTCTCTTTGTTTCGAACTCCTGTTGAGTTAGGATAGATTTGACTATTGTATCAGGCACCATAACAACAGTGTGTGAATTCAGAATATAGAACCTGAAATGCTTCACCACTTTGACCACAGCATAAGCATGCTTCTCCATATTCGAATACTTCAAGTCATGAGCTTTGAGAGGACAACACATAAATGATATGGGAGATTCTATACCTTCTTCATTCTGCTGAACAAGAATAGCTGAAAGTGTATGTTCTGAAGCGTAGCTGTAAACTACGAAATCTTTGGTGTAGTCAGGACAAACAAGAACTGGAGCATGAGCAATAGCTTTCTTGATATTCAAATGTTGCTTTGCCTTCCGTAGTCCAACAGAAAGTGGCCTTACCCTTCATCATGTTGACGATGTGATGGGTTTTCTCTGCAAACTCAGGAATGAACCTTCGCAGGAAATTTACCTTTCCAAAGAAAGAATGAACTGCAGTCTTACTAGCAACAGAGTAAGACTTTGAATAGATTTGAATCTTTCCGAGTCAATTTTAGTGCCTTCTCGGGATACAACATGTCTGAGAAGTTTACCTTCTGTAACCCCAAAAACTGACTTCTTAGGGTTGAGAGAAATACCATTTTGCCGACAGCATTCCAACACTTGTCGTAAATGGTGCACATGATCATGATGGTGTTTGGAGAAAACAATCAAGTCATCGAGATACACCACGATGAACTTTCCCATCTCATCTCTGAAGGCAAGATCCATTGTCCTCTGAAATGTGGCGCCAGCATTGATCAGACCAAAAGGCATTCTGTGATACGCAAATGTGCCCCATGGTGTGGTAAAAGCAGTTTTGAACTGATCTGCTTCATTGACCTCCACTTGGTTATACCCTAAAAAACCATCTAGCATAGATAGTATTTCTGAACTAGTTACTATTTGCAATACTTGATCCATGATGGGCAAGGGGTAGTTATCTTTCAAGGAAGACTGGTTGAGATTCTTGAAATCAACACAGATATGGATTTCTCCATTCTTCTTCCTTACGGGAACTATGTTCGTGATCCACGTGGAATGATGAATTGGAAAAATTATCCTTGCATTCAGCATCTTCTGAATCTCAAAAAGGATTGTATATGATATCTTGGGGTTGTATTGCCTCTGCTTCTACTTGTGAGGCAATGATCCAGCTTTGAGGGGAATTTCATGTTGAACCTCCTTAGGTCTGAAAGACTTCAAATCATCGTAGGAGTAAGCCAAAACATCAATGTAATGGCAAAGGAGGGTAATGAATTTGAACCTTTCATCGACAGTGCAACATTTCCCAATATTGACCATTTTGGGATCTGCCTCCGAACTCAAATTTACCTGTTCCAATTCCATAGAGGAACTTGAATCCTATTGTTGCCGTTGCTTAATATACTTGTCATGCTTATCAAACATTTTTTCAAGGGAAACCAAGCCTTTTGGAATCTTATTCCCTTTCAATTGAAGAAACTCTTCACCAATTTGTGAATCTATCTTAGAAACATATTCCCACGGTGGTGATTCACTACCTTCAAAGTAAAGCTCATCAAAGCTATCCATCTTTTCTAGGAAAGTGATGATTTGATTATCACCACTGAACACCTGCCAATGGTCAGCGTTATCAGGTACACTTGGTCAGAAGACCAGATCAATAGTGTACTTGTTCCCTTTGAAATCCTTATGAGGAACCATGAGAGTGGTGGAAACAGCAAATGAATTTGCACGATCATTGAACTCTCTTGGCACTGCAGAAATGTTGAAAGCATCAAAACCTTCAATGCAATCCCATACACGATTACGATAGTGTCTCAATCTTTCATTTTTGGTTTGGTACAAATTCCTCACTTGACAAACCACCAATTCGGCATCCCCTTGAGCATGAAGGATTTTAACACCTCTAGCATGAGCAGCTTCCAATCCGAGCAATAAGGACTCGTATTCAGCGGTGTTATTGGTATTGTCAAATTGTAATTTGTATGAGAAAGGTAAGATATCACCTTGAGGAGATATTAAAACCACTCCGGCTCCAGAACCGGTAGATGAGCAACTGCCATCAAATTCTAGAATCTAGACTTCATTAGAATTTGGTTTTTTAGAATTTCTTTGATCAGAGGATTCCTCTTCGTCAGTGAGGGAAGAATCTGGCATTACCATACCTTCACCTGAACTTTCATCTGAAAACTCTTCTGAGTCTCCATCTGACATATCTGAGCTATCACCCAATGTACTCTCATCTGATGAACTAGAAACATCTTCGGTGGACAGGAAATAATTACCCATTCCCGAGGACTCATAAAATTTGAGCTTTGGGATTTGATGTTTGGGTAACAATGTATTTTGCCTCCTTCTCAGGAAGCAACTTCTGCATGACACCTTTAACAAGTATCCTTGCTTCAGATAGGTCCATGTTCAACTCCCCACCTACATCCTTGCAGAAATTACACCCAAGCAGAATGCCATAAGAAGTTGGAACATCAGCTACCAGGACTATCATCTTAATTCTCTTATCTGGAAAAACTGCAAATGTAAATTGGGCATCTTTGATTTGACCCAAAAGTGGAACTTGCTTATTTTGCATAGAGAAATACCTCCCAAAAGTTTTGGTTAAGTTGAGGCCAAGGGCGTCTGCTACTTTAGCGAGCATAACATTATCAGAGGCTCCAGAATCTATTACGCAATTGCTCAATTTAGGACTATTTACTAATAGGGAAACAAAGAAAGGTTCAATTTTTCCAGAGGCTTCAAGGGGAGTAGTGACAAGATTATTTTGGGTAGGATTCTTTTTGAGGAGTCATAAGCAACTTTTGGAAACTCTTGTCTTGCAGGGACAGTCTTGTTTTTTACGTATTTAGCTAATCTATCAAATTGTTCAGGATTAGCTTGTAAATACTCAACTTCAGACATTTGAATCTTAGTCTTCCTAGCATGATCTATTATATCAAATTGCTAAAATGAATTAGAAACGACGGAAGAAAATCCATCATTCTAATTTTTGTTAGGGATAGTACTAGTCTGAGGAGTAGAAGTGGAAGGTACAGGGTTGTTAGAGGCACTTACTTGCTTGTTACCCATCGGGTCCTTCGATTGGAAAGGCAATAGAGTCCCCCATCTAGCAATTGAAATTACTGGTTGAGATTCTTCTCTCGCCTTTCCTTTATTAGCTTGTAGGGTTGGCTGATTTTGGGACCTGGTAAAGATAGCATATGCTCCTTCACACACTTCTCCTTTTTTAGCTTCATCTTGGTAATTCAAAAATATGATGGTAGAGTTGCCAACTAATTCTTCTTCTCCTTCTATGAAGAGATTAGCATCATTTTCATAGTCCAACTCAGGTTGGAAAGAAAGTTCATTTTCAGCTTCATAATAGCCAACTCTGAGTTGACCAGCACTGCTTCAATGGCAAGTTTCCCCTATGTAGGCGGAAGACGATTATGTTGTCCTTGATTTCTAGCAGCATTGCCTTTATATGAATTATTTGGAAATGTCCTCCTTGGTATATCCCGATAAGAAGGAGGGGCAGACATACCTTGGGACATTTGTCTCTTCAGAGCTAGCAATTCATTTGCTAGCTTTTGCACCATAGGGTCCGTGGTGCTTGTGGAAGAATTCTCAGCAGAAAAGGAATTTTTATTTCTGTTAGAATCCCTTCTTATCTTACCCGCAAGGATAAGATCATCTTCCACTTCAGTTGCCAAAATCTGAGTTGCAGTAAGATCTGTAGGACTGGCTCGCCTTAATAGAAAGCTCACCTTAGGAAGTTGTGTATTGATAAAGAAACACTTAAGATTCTCTTCTATTAGCTCAGCGGTGGTGGGGATCCTGTTTCTCAACTTATTGAACTTAGCGATGAAGTCTCGCATAGGTTCATGAGGTTCTTTTTCATTTGTGTTAGCTGTGCCAACAATGCATGCGCATCTTCTGCAGGTTTAAACCTGGCTTCAAACTTGGTTTTGAGAGTATTCCAGTTCATTATGGTCTGAGCTCGAAGATGATAAAACTAGTCTGCAGCAGCACCTTGCAGTGTTTCTACAAAAAGTCGTACAACTACATCTTTGTGCTCGACACCTCTCACACCACAGGCTATACAGAAAGCTGTAATGTGTTCATTAGGATGAACCTTCCCATCACTGTAGAATTTGGGGAAATTCTTTCTTGAACTACGAGGTAGTTCGTGCAATGGTGGGGTTAAATTTAGAGGACCAAAAGTGTTACCCCAAGGGCCTTGGGCTGCCCTGACGCGCTGATTAAAAGGCGGGATAACAAATCTTTGTGAAGTATGAATAGACAAAACTCTACTAGCACTAGAACTAGAAGTTTCACCTGGTATTGGGGACCTGGTGTTGGTAGGAGGAAAACTCCTGGTACGCTGAAGACGAGGTCATGGAGGCAAGAGTCCAAAATTATTTTGCTACATCAATTCAAATGCAGGATCAATAATACCTTGAGCTCTCTTGCTTCTGGTATACTATGAATCTGCTAGAATGTAGTATGCTCAACACAATTTTGCAACAAATGGAAAAGAACTGAAAATGCTTCAACTCAGAGTGTGAGGCTTCAAGTTGAGCGTTCCTTCCCCAGTAGAGTCACCAAAAAAATTGTTGGGTGAATATTTTGTTGTTAACTCACTAATGGCAAAATGGGTATATCAACCACAGCTATGATGAGACAAAGTCTCTCCTCTCAGCAAGGGGAGGGTCCCTCTGATTGTTTAACTATTACAAACAAATAATTTATGTACACTAAACAATATATTTATGGTGGTTCCATTTCATCTCATTCTCTTTTTTCAGAATAGATGCTTATACTTCAAGATGATAATAAAGAACTTATGAACTTTCATAAACCCACAGAAACACAAAGTTTCCTGTTGCCTTACTTACTAATTGCAAATAGAACTATTTGAAGTTGAATGCAGCCCAAAGTCTTCACTCTTCTCCAAGATGATAAAAGTAGATTGAATATAACAACTTGCGGCACAAAGTCTTCAAGCTGTTTTATCCTCACGAACATAAACACAATCCTCACAAATAATTTTATAGCTCAAAGTCTATTGAAATCAGATTTAGAATACTCCTTAATCACTTGAAATAAACTCACACTTCAATTACTTATCAAAGATAATATGATAGCAAAGAAATAAGAACAATTCTATCATAAAACAAATAATCCCAAGACAAAGATTGGAATTGAACTTGCTCTCTTGTATTGATAAATATTTGATAATTGATTCTCACAAAGAAGCACAAAGTCTTGATTTGCTTTTCAATTCGCCAGAGTTTTCTTGCAATAGATAAAAGATAATATTTACAAAAGAGGCCCTCTTTATTTATAGGGAGAGGCCTTGAGAAAATTTAGGAAAAACCTAACTACTTTGACTTATTCAAAAATAGGAGTCCTTATTGACTTGGGACTTCCTATATTTTTACATGTAATTACATATGAAAAAAGTACATGTAAAAATGTCCAAAATTGTTTTGAAAGTACATCTAAAAAATGGAAAATAAACTAAGGAAAAACTGCTTCAATTTGTATCGCCATCTTTCCTCATATGAGAATCATACATAGTAAAGGCTGCTTGCATCCCAATGCTATCCGGGTTAACTATGTTCCTGAAGATCATCTTGGCTCTCACTATGGCATCTCTCATTGTAGTGACTGAGTTTGCATGACCAGTTAACTTGGTTTTTAGATTATCCAAAGTTAACTGGTTGTCCAAAATATTGTCCACAGAAGTCATTGAAAATATTTTATCTTCAAACTCTTTCTAGAACATATCTTCAAATTCCTGAACCATTTCTTCTGCAGAGAGAAAATGGTTGTTCTGTGACAAAAGCTTACAAGACAACTCCTCCAATTTATGTAAAAGGCTGACATCACTTTGTTCATTGATTTCTTTTGCAGCTTCAAGATCATTGATCAAATTTCTAAGCATACTGCTCCTGTACATCAATGTCTCCTTTGTTTTTGTATAAGAATCCTTATTAGAGATGGCAACAATTGATATTAGGGTGCTTATTTTCAATTTGCTCATCTCTGCCCATTTATCATGAGTATTCTTTGTGCGTTCAATATCTTGAGAAATAGCATCAATGAGGTCATCAAGTTCTGCTCTTATTTTGCCCATTTTATTTGTCTTCTTAGATAGTTCTGTGAGCAGAGATATTCCTTGTGTGCACATCCTATCTAGGTACTCTTCAAGCACTTTTCCTTTGAGGTGAGTCCTTTCTGCATTCTGAATAATAGGGTCTTCTACAGAAACAGCTTCAGGAGTTACTGCTTCTGAATTCAGAGTGATTTTCCTTACCACTTTCATTTCTTTCTCCCTGTCAAATTTTTGAATCAGGATGTCCATGGCTGACTGCATATCATTCTTGACAATTTCATGAGTTATCTTGCCCAGTTCAACTCTAGAGATAGAGTAATCATTCATATCAAAATTCTCCATGGTTGCATCCTGTGGAGGTTTGGCAATCTCCAGAAATTTATGTCCCTTATCCTCAAGCATTCTTGAAAGAATCTTTGGTTTCTTCGGGGCCTTAGGGTTTGCAGGCACCAGCTTACTGAAATCAAAGTCATCTGGGGAGATGGCTTGTTTTTTCCTTTTTGGTGTGTAAGCTGATAACCAAGGTGGAAGCAGAGAAGTACTCATGTTGGGATCTATTCCCATCACTGGTGTTCGTGGAACTGTACTTGTACTAGTAGTAGAAACAATAGGTGGAGTATTAGTGAAAACGGCACCTGTTATATTTACACTAGAGACTTGCTCAGTATTCATTACAAAATGATAAAAAATAGAGGCGTCCCCAATATCAAAAGATGAAGAAGACAAACTAGGAATAGACCCTGAAGAACGAAGAACATTTTCAAAAGTGTTTTGAGGATTATCAAAAATTATTTTAGAAGGAGAGGGAGATTCAGAAGAGGGAATATCAATAGGGGAAACAGACATAGGAGCTGCAACAGGTGTATCAAGCAAAGGGGATGAGACTCCTGTTTCTTATTGTGTATTTTCCTGTGGATACAAAGCCTCCTCATCTTGTTGATCTCTAGTCCTATCTTCAACATCCATCTCTTCAGTGGCTGGCTCCTCAGCTTCCATATCTTTTATTTCAGGTTCTTCCTCCACAGCTTTTGATTTCTTCGTCACAAATCTAATTTAAGGCTTATGTGTTTTAGAGGATGAGGGAACATCACTCTTGTTCTTCATTCTATTTTCCACCTTTTTACTAGTTTGCTCTTGAACCTCAGTTTCTGATCCGGTGAGGAATTCTTTCAGAGTAATTCCTTTATCTGCTAGCCAGTTATTGGTGTTAGGCAATATAGGCTCACTTCTTTTTCTCAAAGAGGTCAACTCCTTTTGGGACCATTGGATTGGAGGGAGAGGGGTATTAGCAGCCTATTAAGTATTATATTTGTCATCAACCAACTTCCCATCATCCACTAGATCTTCTGGAAAATCAACAAGTCCCAGATATTCAATCTGTTCAAGGGACAACCTACTGTAGTCCAGTTTCCTGATATCTTCCTCTGTTCTCAGATCTACCCAAACATCTTCAACCATGGGTTCATGAAATTGAGTTTTCCATTTGATTTTGTTCTTCACGCCCCTGTAGTCAAACTTTTGTCTCCTCTTGAATTGCTTCATGGTGACCAGCTGCATCTCAGTTTCCATGACCCTTGCCTTTGTAGCAGTCAATACTGAATATCTGCCAATTTCAACTGGGAATTTGAAACCGAGCTTCTTGAGTTCCATTTGTTTGTTATGCACGACAATCATTTAACTGTACAACTCCATTAAGACCAATTTGTCTGAAGGGAATCTTGGAAGCATATAGGGGTAACCTTGGAAAAAGCTAACCCTCAAGTATGAAAAAGAAGGAAATTGCAAGAACATACACCCAAAATCATTTACCACTGTCCATGCCTCATCTGACACTCTTCTTTGTTCCAATTGGGGATCAAAAAGATAAAGGAATACTGGAAATAATGCATCATTCACTCTTCTGAAATGATGAATAGAACCCTTCAACGTTAACTGAGAATAGTATTGGTACACTGGGATTACCCTCCTATCCCCTTCTAATGTCAAACCTGGGAAAATCCTCATAGAGGCTGCAATGTACACCAGATAGGAGGTCATGTAGAACTTGAAGGTAGTGGACACCTTCGTCAGTTGTTTGTGCAAAGCGTTACTGATTTGTTCACCCCAGAAAATGATTTGCTTACCCTGGAGTATAACGTTAACGAAATGATACATTCATTCATGAAACTGTGAAGAGGAAGACAAACCTCTTATCCTGCTGAGGAGAGTAATTAGGTCACCAAATTCCTCTACAAAGTTACTTCGAGGGAAACTACGTGGCCACCTTGACAAATTTGACCTCGCAATCTTCAACCATTTATTGTTGATTACTTTCTTTGCCTTCTCTGGGTTTTTGTCATATTCCTTTTGTGCTTCAACAAAGTCAAGCTTTAACACCTCTGTAGTAGGGGGGCACATAAACACCTTGTCAATGAACTCAGGATCCAACCTAATTATCACATTGCCACTGGCATCCACCACAACTCTAATATCTTTATTGTAGAAATGAGCACACTGAAGAACAAATTCTATGTTGTGAGCTGCCACTGGGAAAGATGACACTAGATGAATATTACTGTCAATTATTTTCTTCATTGTTGCACTGGAGTTGCTCAACTTGGTTCTTTCTACAAACGCAGCCATATCCACATGGCCAATCTCTGTATCTCTAATGTCATCAACATTAGAAGTGGCTAAGGTGATTGGGAAAACACCTTGATATCTGTACTTTGTTGCTTTTGATTTCTTCGGGGACAACTCAGTCATTTGAACGAGTTATCACCAGAAGACGTTGATGAAGAACGAAGATCCACAGAAGAAATTGTAGCAAAAAGTCATGATCATGCAATTAGGGGTGTTGACACTCATTTTGACCAGGGGTTGATTTGTCATGATCAGGAGGTTTCTTCATTTGAAGCCTTTATCTTCTTGCCCATTTTTTCTAAGTGTTGGACCTCCTCAGCATTTTTCAACTGCAGCATCATGTTTTCCTGAGGAGGAGGTCATCATCATCATCTTGTCTTCGATGGTCTGCATCATCATGTTCTTCGTCGACTGGGTTTTTCATCGTCATCATCATATTCAGTCATCGGGTGATGTTTGGTTTTTATCATGATGATGCTGCCGAGCTACAGTGCGCCCTGATCTGCTTGCGAGGGTGATGTTTCAAAGCCTCCGGTGATCTTCCATTTATCACCTTGCGCGAGCATGATGATGATGTTGCTTATTCTTTGAATTGCTCGACCTAACTTGTTTTTTCCTAAGGGTCGTGTTCATCATCATCATATTTCCAGTTATCATCCTGCTGCTTGTGGGGGTCATCATATTTTCTGCCTTCATGATATTTCGCCGGGGTGATATTTTTATCATCGGGTGATCTTGGTTAACATCATCCTGATGATGTTGTTGAAGAGTTGTAATTGCGACCCGATATTCACTAGGGTCATCATATTTTGGAACGTCAGGATGATCTTAGTCAATATCATCCTGATGATGTTGTATCACTTCTTGTTCTTTGTTTCTCATCCTGATGATGCTGACGTCATCCGTTTATCAGGGTGATATTTTTCTCTCTGCCTATCTGCATCATGATATTCGCGAAGGAGGGGGTGATATTTTCATATCACCCGGATATATGTTTGTTCGAACATCATGATGATGTTGATATCAAGGAGATATCCGCCTGCTGGTTTCGCGTGTTATCTATTGAGGGTGATCTTTTCAAGCAGCATCATCATATTCAGTTTTCGCCCCGATCTCATAGAGGAGCTACAGTGCAACTTGATATTTGAACATCAGGAGGATATTTTCAAATATCCGGTTGGCTTCCGAATATCATGATGATGTGAATATGATGATGACGTCATCAAGGTCCGCGGGGGTCATATTTCTAACACTGATCATCTTGAAGGGACCTCCTGATATTTGCAAACATGATGATGACGTCATCCGGATGTGAGGAGGTGCGCAGTAGGCGGATATGATGATGACGTCATCAGGATGTTCATCGGCCAGACTTTTGTTATAAGCTCAGCAGGAGGATGTTCCTCCGAAGGATCAGGTTGTGCCGATTATCATGAAGGTTATTTTTCAAATATCATGATGACGTCAGGGTGATATTTCGAACAACAGGATATCATGCTACTGGAAGATGATGATGATGAAGTCTATACTAGTGTCGTCAGGAGCAAAAGTACTGACATGATATATGCTCATGACCTAGTATATAAGGTGTTAATGAGGTCATCGCGGGGTGCATGTGGGATATTGAGATCCTGCATATTCGAAATATCATGATGATGAATCTCGGCGGGAAATGCTCGCGATAGTCTGTATGATGTTCGTCCCGAGGCCGCGGGTTGGTGCGCCATTAATGGCGAAGGTTGCAGAGGTATGGGCGATGGTGTGGGTCGATCTGGTACCCGACTGAAGGTGTCAATCAGCGGATGATGGCACAGGGCTCGAGAAATCTTCTTGTCTCCTCCCCTACCTGCTGCATTCAAGTTTGGGCGCCAATCCGGTTGTGTTTGAGCGCCATTTTTATGGTACTGTGTATCTGGCGGGATTTTTGGTCAACCTGGTAGTCAATGCTGAATACACCCTCCTGCTATATAATGCAGACGGTGTTATTCATTCAAGGTTGTTGAAAGTTGATGATTTTGGCTCTGTAATGCATGACAAGCTGATCTGGTTGCTCTGTACAGCTTACCTGTGAGTTTATGTATCTCTTGTTGTTTGTTTTTGGCATGAACCCACTGATTTCATGATTAAACTTATATGAGAAATGCTGTTTGACATGTGTTGTGTTAATTCTGTCTCCAGTATTGCATGTATCCTTCTTCTGAATCTGGAAGTTTGGTAATGTTTAGATTCTAGAGCATAGAATTCCTGTGTTGAATGTCTGATCTTTTAACTTCTATTCAAGGGGTAGATTAAACTGTTTTCAGGTTGAACATTGGGAGGGATATACTGCAGTAGGGATACCATAAGTAGAGATAACCTAACACTTTGTATTGGGAGATGCCTGTAAGGCAGGTATCACATATATCCCCTTGAAATCCAGTTTTAGTTGTTTATGCTGATCATTCACAGGTGTATGTCTATTGACTCCAGGCCCTGGATAGGCACCAATCATGCTTTGCTTTGTGTTATAACCATATCCAGCTTTGCATCCACACTTAAACTCCAAAGCAAAATCTAAAACCAACATTAGGACATTAGAGTTAGTTTAGGATCCTCAGTCCTCTGTCTACAACTGCAAATAGGCTCAAAGCTAGCCCCTTTGCCCTTATCTTTCAGTTTTGGTCTACATACAGGAGGACTCATCTGCTTTCTGTCAACATCCCAGCCTTGCATGCATATCCTTATGGATGTTGAGTAGGGAATACCCCCCTAGGTCTTGCAGAGCTTGAAGAAGAAGAGGAGATAAAATATAGAGTCTATCTCCTACACTGTTGACCCCCTGGCCCAGAGATCCTGTTGATCACTGATGGCTACCTTGTAGGGAAATCTGGGAATAAGCATCCAGTCTGGGAAAAGGTCAACAGAAATTGGCGACTCTACTGGGGAGTGAGAAGTAAAAGACTATCTAATCATCTCCAGTGATATATATGTGACCCATCTGAGTCAGCAACAGTAATAAACACCCTGGGGAACCTTGTGAAAGAACCCTGGTTTTCAGAAGAAAACGGTTCCTAGAAATAGGTGGCGACTCCGAAGTAATCTCCCAACCGGTCAAAGTAAATTTATATGCAGGGGAGAAGATCCCAACAAAATCCTCTATTTGAAGAGTTACCATTAACAAAAAGAATGATGTATAGAAGAAAGGGAACTGTCTCAGCTAGTCATGAGAGCTCCCCCAGAAAAAGTGATGAGGTACAAGATAACCCTAGGCCATCAGGACAGCATGCTCCTTATTTTTCAAGTGCAGAAGCAGATATCCAAGGTGCATATGAGAGGCAACAGGGTGGTAGTATGAGAATGAGGTCAGAGGTGTTCCAAGAACGCCCCTTTCTAGACCCAAGTGAAAGGTTTGAAGAGGCAGAGTCTCTGAGGGATGATGAAGATGATGACCAAAATGGTATGAGACCATCTACCTCCAGACCTAAGGATGAACAGCTAGCTGAAGAAATCAAAAGCCTAAGAGCAGAACTAGAATACCTACAAGCCATGAAAATCAGAGATGATATACAGCAGAAAGTGCAAGCCTTGAGAACTGCCCAAAATAATTCAGTTCCTACTTTAGAGAATGCAAATATGCAAAGACATCAGCAAAGATATGAAGTGCATCATCAGCATCATGATGACAGACAAAATGTGAATGATGCTAGGATACCACTAAACAATGCAGGAAACCAAAATGCAAATAGAAATGTTAATGTTAATCAGCCAAACAGACAGCCTATGCAGCTAGATAGATTCAGGCAGCTGGTGTTTGATGGTATTCCTGGGTATCCTAACCCCATTGACAAGCATCTGAGGCTGCAAGTGCCTAAGTTTTCAGGAAACAATACAGTGTCAGGAGAAGATCATCTAAAGGCCTTCCAAAATGTCATGGACAATTTTGAGGTTGAGCATGAGGATGTTTTCATGAAGTCATTCATGCAATCCTTAATAGATGAGGCAAGAGAATGGTACAGGAATCTGCCTGACCGGAGCATATCATCATGGGATGATTTTAAGAGGATATTCAAGGAGCAATATGGTGATAAAACTGACCCTAGCTTCTTTGTAAATGAGTTCACCAGCATCACCAAAGGGTCAAATGAGCAGGTTGCAGACTTTAATGCAAGATTTACCAAAGTGTTGAACAAATTGCCACATCATATGAGGCCAAATGAACCAATGTGCATAATTTTGTACATCAATGCCTTTGATGCAAAGACTGCATATGGACTGAGAGATAAAGGTCCTGCCACTCTCAGGGATGCTTTCAGGATTGCAGTAAATATTGAAAACAATAGGAAAGCATCAGGCAAGACAAATAGAAGGGATGATGTAAAAATTCTGCAGAATCCAAATAAGCCTCAGAACACTCAAGGTAGTACATCTGCTCCTGAAGATAAGATAGACAAACTGGCAAATGTTGTTAAGGACCTGAGCTATAGATTAGCTAGAAGTGAAAAAGGGATGGGTCCTGATAGGCAAGTCTATCAAAGACAGGAAAAGAGGCCATCATTACATGATATGCCTTATAACACCAATTGGCATGATGGTAAGCCTGTATATCCACGTAACAACACAAGTCAGAGGGCTCAACATGCCAAGGAAACTCCTGATCCCCTGAAGAAAACTATAAATATTGCTGATGATGCTCCGTGGTGTATAATCTGTCAGATGCCACATTCACAGTCACAGTGCATGATTGCCCAATCTTTGTATGATAATGCTACATCTTGTAATGAGTGCAATGAGCCACATCATGTGCAGGATGATGATGTTAACATGATGTCCATAGGTAATGGATATACTCTATATGGTGCTGATGACAATACAGATCATCAAGTTCAGGCCTGCCAACAGTCCCCATATGATGAAGATCATGAAGATAATTATGTATATGCTCAGAACTCACACAATTTTCTGAGTAGCTTACACCGACCTTCTGATGAGGAAATCAGAGCCTTCACAGCTGCAGCAGTTGCTCAGGTCAAGAGCAACTACAATCTCAGAGGTAAAAATCAGGTTGGCAGCCCACATCAGCCAGAAGATATTTCTGCAGGTCAGCAGATGCATGGTCATAAAGGAACTGAACCACAAAAAAGGCAGTGGGTAAATAACAAGCAGAACTTTAGATACAGAACAGGTCATGATTTCCAAGGACCAGAAAACAAAACCCCTCAGGCTGAAGATCAAAGTAGAGGTTCCCAAGACAGGAATGATGATCAGGGAACTATGAGAATGAAAGCTAAGTCAGCTCAGGATAAAAGCAAGATTGTGGAGCAAGCTACAACTGCTGTACAAAACTGTGCTCCATTTGATATAGCCCAGATCCTCACTCAGGTAAAGGTCTCTGTTCCACTTATGGAACTCATGAAAGTGGAAGAGATCAAGAATAGAACAATATCCCTAATCTCAGGGGTACCTTTTCAAGTTAAGCAAAATGATCAGACCCAGGGTGAGAAACAGGTCATGTGCAATGAAGAAGATGAGACTCCTGAAGTCTATTTAGGAATGACCATGACGAAGTGTCCTTCACAGGTGGAACCATTTTATGTTTCCCTGGTTATAAATGGTAAAATAATTAGAAATTGTATGCTTGACTCTGGAGCATCCACAAATGTCATGCCTTTGGCTATCATGCAACAAACAGGATTAAAAATTGACAAGGCATGTGGAAAATGCTATGCAATGGATGCCAGAGAGGTACCAGTTATTGGAATCATGAAGGATGTGGATTTCAAACTGGCAGCATTTCCTGAAAAGAAATATAAGATGAATATAACAGTGGTGGACATCAAGCCACAGTATGGTATGCTGCTGTCAAGAAGATGGGCAGCACTAATAGGTGGAAGTATGCAGCTGGACCTGTCATATGCCATGATTCCAATGAATGGCAGGGATGTCAAGTTAATCAGAGAGCAGAGATCATCAGAGACAGTGGAAGACCAAGAAGCGAATGAACAGGTATGCTTTGTGGACACTGACTGTGATAACTTCAGGGTTGTCTCAGATGATACAGAAGATGAAAAGAAAAATGCCTGTGTTGGAGAGCTAGATCAGCAAGGGTTATGGACCATGTTTTTTGATGGAGCTTGTGCAAAGGAAGGCTCTGGAGCTGGAGTTGTTTTCCTATCTCCAACTGGTAAGCTCCTCAAATCCTCTTTCTTGCTGAGGTTTGATTGCACAAACAATATTGCAGAATATGAGGCTTTACTTTTAGGCCTGAATATTGCTCTCAAACATGGAATTAAAATGTTAAGAGTATTTGGAGACTCTGAGCTGATTGTATCCCAAATCAGAAATAAGTATGCTGCAAAGAATAAAAGACTGAAACAATACAAGCATGCTGTTTGGGATACTATTGAGTTATTTGATGCATTTTCAATTGGCTGGGTAGAAAGGTCAAAAAATGTTATGGCTGATTTCTTAGCTAATATTGCAATAAGGCCAGATGACATCACTCTGTCAGGTGTCACAGATATAGAAGTTAAAATTAGGCCTGCCATACCAGAAAACATATGCAGTTGGCAAGTTTTCAATGATGATAGGGATTTGCTGAAATTTTTGCACTGCATAGATGAGTATGAGAACCAACAGATTGATTTCCAAGCTTTTGTAGAGACTGTAAATGGAAAAGAGACCCTTGTGGGAAAAGAGATCATCCAGTTGAAGACTAACAAGATCCCTAGAGGGTTAGTGGCTTTGGAAAGAGCCTTTGACAGTAGAGACAAAATGGTCACAAAGACATCCCCCACAAATAAGGAGGATTTAGAAGAAATAAATTTGGGGACATCTCAGGCCCCTCAGAAGGTATATATTGGCAAACAGCTCAAACCACACATAAGAAGTATGCTGATTGCATTGCTAAAAAGGTATAAACATGTTTTTGCTTGGTCATATGAGGACCTAAAAGCTTATAGAGAAGACTTATTCCAGCATGAGATCCCACTGAAGCCTGAAGCTAAGCCATTTAGACAGAGGCAAAGGCCTATAAATCCTACCTTAGCTCCCAAGATGCAGGAAGAACTCAAAAGGCTCAGGGATGCTGGAATAATTGTGCCCATCAGACATTCAACTTGGGTGTCTAACCTTGTCCCAGTCAGGAAAAAGAATGGTGATATTAGGCTTTGTGTGGATTTCAGGAACTTGAATGTATCCTCTTTGAAGGATAACTATCCATTGCCTAATATGGAAGCTATGTTGCAGAGGGTGACTGGTTGTGAACTCCTATCCATGATGGATGGATTTTCAGGATATAATCAGGTAAAGGTAAAAGAATCAGAACAGTATAAGACTGCCTTTACCACTCCATGGGGGACATATGTGTATGTTAGAATGCCATTTGGACTAACAAATGCAGGTGCTACATTTCAAAGAGCAATGGATGTTGCTTTTGCAGGGCTGATTGATTCAATCCTGGCAGTATATCAGGATGACCTGACTGCCTACTCAAAGAAAGAAGAGCAGCATTGTATGCATCTGGAGCAGATCTTCATAAGAGCACTAGAATATGGTATTTCTTTAAACCCAAAGAAGTGTGCCTTTGGAGTAGTTGAAGGAAAGCTTCTGGGACATATTGTTTCCAAGGATGGAGTCAGGATAGATCCAGAGAGAGTGGCAGCCATTGACAGGATCCAAATGCCAAAAACTGTGAAAGGAGTTCAGTCCTTCTTTGGACAGGTAAACTTTGTCAGAAGATTTGTTCCCAACTTTGCAGAGATCACAAGGAACATTTCCAAGATGATGAAGAAGGATGCAACTGTCAACTGGGAAAGGGAAGCAACAGAATCATTTCAGAATATCAAAGAGGCAATAAAGATGGCCCCTGTTCTTAAATCTCCTGATTTTTCTAGGCCATTCCAGGTGTTCTCATTTGCTTCCTTTCATACTGTAGCTGCATGTTTGTTACAGAAAAATGAAGATGGTTTTGAACAGCCCATTGCTTTCTTCAGTATGTCCCTGCAGGCCTCTGAATTAAAGTATGATATTATGGAAAAGCAGGCATATGCACTTGTTAGAGCCATCAAAAGTTTCAGACCATACTTGGTAGGGTCACATATAATTGCATATGTACCTCATGCTGCAGTCAAAGACATATTCACTCAGCAGGAGGTGACTGGAAGAAGGTGCAGATGGATAAACAAACTGCAGGAATTCAACATAGACATACAAGTTACTAAGTTGATAAGGGGACAAGGACTAGCCAAGATGATGGCACAGTCAAACTTGGAAGCATGCCAAGTTAATGCAGTCCAAGATGAGAATGTAAGTGCATCAGGATCTGAATGGTACAAGGATATTATCTATTACTTGCAAAATCTGAATTGTCCTTCCCATTTCAGTGACTGTCAAAAGAGGACTCTAAAGCTACATGCAATCAGGTATGTCATTGTTCAAGGTGAGCTGTATTGGAAAAATCCTGATGGTGTGCTGCTGAGATGTGTGGATAAGAACATGGCTAACAATATTTTGATTGACATGCATAAAGGATTATGTGGTGGCCATTATACTGCCCAAACAACAGCTCATAAAATTCTCAGGGCAGGATATTGGTGGCCCACTCTCTTTTTAGATGCACAGAGGTTAGTAAGAAAATGTGACCCTTGCCAGAGATTCTCAGGAAAGCTGAAATATCATGGTGCTTTACCCCTCAGAACTGCACCTGTGGATGCTCCATTCCAGCAATGGGGAATTGATTTTATAGGGGAAATTGCAGACAAATCAAGTGGGGGACACAGTTGGATTTTGGTGGCAACTGACTACTTTACCAAATGGATTGAGGCCATTCCAACTAAAAGAGCTACAAGTAAGGTGGTGACAGATTTCATACTAGAGAACATCATCATCAGGTTTGGAGTACCATCTAAAATAATCACTGATAATGCTATGTGCTTCAGATCAGGTGAGTTTGTTGATTTTTGCAACAGGTATGGGATAAGCCTGTCATATACATCACCATATCACCCACAAGGAAATGGTCAAGCAGAATCAAGCAATAGGAGCATCATGAAAATTGTCAAGAGGATACTGGACAAGAACAAGAGAGCTTGGGACTCAAAGTTGAATTTAGCAGTATGGGCTGACAGAGTGACTGTGAAAAGGGCTATTGGGAAGTCACCTTTTGAGCTAGTATATGGTGCATCAGCTAGACTGCCCATAAACAATCTCCTACCAGTTTACAGATTCATTCAAGAGTATGATGAAGAGATTGAAGATCCCATGACAGAAAGAGTGAATCAGCTGGTTGCATTGGACGAAGGCAGAAGGAGAGCCCACCAGATCAATCTCAAAAGACAACAAGGGATGAAATATCAGTTTGATAGGAGAACTACAAAAAGGAAGTTTCAAGTAAATGATCTGGTGCTCATTCGGAATGCTAAAGATCAGGAAAAGGGTAAACATGGTAAGTTTCAACCCTTATGGATGGGCCCATATCAGGTTTGCAATACTCATGGGGAGGATTCTTATTTCCTCCAGGCCCTAGATGGTGAAATTCTGGAATTGCCTGTGCATGGCCAATTCCTTAAGTTCTATTTTGCATAATGACTGGTTGCTGTGCACATTTGTAAAATATGTATGTAGTGTAAATGCCTTGTACAGCTCGCGTCTTTTGGCTTTTTGTCAGGTCTGCCCGGAGATCTGGTTCTCGCTGCAGGTTTTCACCTGCACGTCCCCATTCGGAGCCACTGTTGACACTCATTTTGACCAGGGGTTGATTTGTCATGATCAGGAGGTTTCTTCATTTGAAGCCTTTATCTTCTTGCCCATTTTTTCTAAGTGTTGGACCTCCTCAGCATTTTTCAACTGCAGCATCATGTTTTCCTGAGGAGGAGGTCATCATCATCATCTTGTCTTCGATGGTCTGCATCATCATGTTCTTCGTCGACTGGGTTTTTCATCGTCATCATCATATTCAGTCATCGGGTGATGTTTGGTTTTTATCATGATGATGCTGCCGAGCTACAGTGCGCCCTGATCTGCTTGCGAGGGTGATGTTTCAAAGCCTCCGGTGATCTTCCATTTATCACCTTGCGCGAGCATGATGATGATGTTGCTTATTCTTTGAATTGCTCGACCTAACTTGTTTTTTCCTAAGGGTCGTGTTCATCATCATCATATTTCCAGTTATCATCCTGCTGCTTGTGGGGGTCATCATATTTTCTGCCTTCATGATATTTCGCCGGGGTGATATTTTTATCATCGGGTGATCTTGGTTAACATCATCCTGATGATGTTGTTGAAGAGTTGTAATTGCGACCCGATATTCACTAGGGTCATCATATTTTGGAACGTCAGGATGATCTTAGTCAATATCATCCTGATGATGTTGTATCACTTCTTGTTCTTTGTTTCTCATCCTGATGATGCTGACGTCATCCGTTTATCAGGGTGATATTTTTCTCTCTGCCTATCTGCATCATGATATTCGCGAAGGAGGGGGTGATATTTTCATATCACCCGGATATATGTTTGTTCGAACATCATGATG
Source organism: Cunninghamia lanceolata (assembly GCA_027924645.1). Taxonomy (NCBI): domain Eukaryota; kingdom Viridiplantae; phylum Streptophyta; class Pinopsida; order Cupressales; family Cupressaceae; genus Cunninghamia; species Cunninghamia lanceolata. Next base: position 10,487,814 of record BSBN01001011.1, on the reverse strand, counting down.
ATGTTGATATCAAGGAGATATCTGCCTGCTGGTTTCGCGTGTTATCTATTGAGGGTGATCTTTTCAAGCAGCATCATCATATTCAGTTTTCGCCCTGATCTCATAGAGGAGCTACAGTGCAACTTGATATTTGAACATCAGGAGGATATTTTCAAATATCCGGTTGGCTTCCGAATATCATGATGATGTGAATATGATGATGACGTCATCAAGGTCCGCGGGGGTCATATTTCTAACACTGATCATCTTGAAGGGACCTCCTGATATTTGCAAACATGATGATGACGTCATCCGGATGTGAGGAGGTGCGCAGTAGGCGGATATGATGATGACGTCATCAGGATGTTCATCGGCCAGACTTTTGTTATAAGCTCAGCAGGAGGATGTTCCTCCGAAGGATCAGGTTGTGCCGATTATCATGAAGGTTATTTTTCAAATATCATGATGACGTCAGGGTGATATTTCGAACAACAGGATATCATGCTACTGGAAGATGATGATGATGAAGTCTATACTAGTGTCGTCAGGAGCAAAAGTACCGACATGATATATGCTCATGACCTAGTATATAAGGTGTTAATGAGGTCATCGCGGGGTGCATGTGGGATATTGAGATCCTGCATATTCGAAATATCATGATGATGAATCTCGGCGGGAAATGCTCGCGATAGTCTGTATGATGTTCGTCCCGAGGCCGCGGGTTGGTGCGCCATTAATGGCGAAGGTTGCAGAGGTATGGGCGATGGCGTGGGTCGATCTGGTACCCGACTGAAGGTGTCAATCAGCGGATGATGGCGCAGGGCTCGAGAAATCTTCTTGTCTCCTCCCCTACCTGCTGCATTCAAGTTTGGGCGCCAATCCGGTTGTGTTTGAGCGCCATTTTTATGGTACTGTGTATCTGGCAGGATTTTTGGTCAACCTGGTAGTCAATGCTGAATACACCCTCCTGCTATATAATGCAGACGGTGTTATTCATTCAAGGTTGTTGAAAGTTGATGATTTTGGCTCTGTAATGCATGACAAGCTGATCTGGTTGCTCTGTACAGCTTACCTGTGAGTTTATGTATCTCTTGTTGTTTGTTTTTGGCATGAACCCACTGATTTCATGATTAAACTTATATGAGAAATGCTGTTTGACATGTGTTGTGTTAATTCTGTCTCCAGTATTGCATGTATCCTTCTTCTGAATCTGGAAGTTTGGTAATGTTTAGATTCTAGAGCATAGAATTCCTGTGTTGAATGTCTGATCTTTTAACTTCTATTCAAGGGGTAGATTAAACTGTTTTCAGGTTGAACATTGGGAGGGATATACTGCAGTAGGGATACCATAAGTAGAGATAACCTAACACTTTGTATTGGGAGATGCCTGTAAGGCAGGTATCACATATATCCCCTTGAAATCCAGTTTTAGTTGTTTATGCTGATCATTCACAGGTGTATGTCTATTGACTCCAGGCCCTGGATAGGCACCAATCATGCTTTGCTTTGTGTTATAACCATATCCAGCTTTGCATCCACACTTAAACTCCAAAGCAAAATCTAAAACCAACATTAGGACATTAGAGTTAGTTTAGGATCCTCAGTCCTCTGTCTACAACTGCAAATAGGCTCAAAGCTAGCCCCTTTGCCCTTATCTTTCAGTTTTGGTCTACATACAGGAGGACTCATCTGCTTTCTGTCAACATCCCAGCCTTGCATGCATATCCTTATGGATGTTGAGTAGGGAATACCCCCCTAGGTCTTGCAGAGCCTGAAGAAGAAGAGGAGATAAAATATAGAGTCTATCTCCTACACTGTTGACCCCCTGGCCCAGAGATCCTGTTGATCACTGATGGCTACCTTGTAGGGAAATCTGGGAATAAGCATCCAGTCTGGGAAAAGGTCAACAAGGGGAAATACTGGCAATCTGGGAAAATTGCATCTCGACGATCACGACTATGGAGACGTGCTTGAAAAAGGGGTACAGTGCGAGTAGGCCAAAAATCAGAGGAAACTGGGCTCGAAAAATCAAAACTAAAAATTTCCCAGAGTTAGGAAAATTTGGGAGAATGTTTGCATGGGCAGCAAAATTTGCTGCCCTTGCATATGAGGGGTTTTATAGCTGCATCAGCAGAAAAATCAGTTGTTCATGCATGTGCTAGGGAACAAATTATGTTGGAGTGGCAAAATTTACTGCTACTATAGGTAAACATAAAATTTACAAAGTTTATGTTTGAGCAGTATTTTTCTCTGCTACTGCTTGCAGGATTTTCATGTAAGGTGACATTCAAACAGTGGGAATTGCCAATGATACACTTTGGGTAGGGTCACAAGGTTTTGGTGTAGGAGCGGGTGTTTTCGCCGATATCGCAATGAGAAGTTTTGATGTTTGAGAAACCTTGTGTAAGGGTGGCAGATTTTGCCGCCTATACACCTTATGTTTGAAAAACCTTAAAAAGGTTTTAAGTGGCAAAAACCTCCACTTTCACACCTTTCTTTGCATGTAGTGTTTTTGCCGAGTGGCTAATATAGCCCATAATGCAAAGCACACACATTGGTTGAACTACGGGTTGGTTTATAGAATTAATCGGGTCAAAACAACCAGCGACACATAGTGATACAAAAACTAGGGTAGGAAGTGATAGGTCCTACCTGAAGATATATCTAACGTAGAAAAGAACGAACTGAGATTTAAAACAAAAGTGACCACAACAGTAGGAAAACAACATTCGATAAAAGTTTATAACAAAAATAGAACAAACAAAGCCATATCAAAGATTTGTATTAACAGAAACCCTAGAAAAGAAGATGAAAGCGGATAAAAAGACTTACCTGTCAAATAGAGGAAAACCCTAGATTTGATGGTGATGAATTCAATTGAGCCTCAAATTGGTGCGAGGGGAGTCCAGAGATTGGCTAGGAAGAATGAAATAACAAAAAGAACGGCCACAGGTATATTTAAAACTCAAAAACAAATGTTTAATGAGTGGCACGAGTGGCCATTAATGGCACCCCAAGAATCTTTGCTCGGGCGGCAAAATCAGCCGACCCTGCACATGTGTCAACAAACATGCAAAGGCGGTGTTATTTGCCGACAATGCATATAAACTTTGGAGAAATATGTAGTGGCGGCAAAAAGTGCCACCTTCATATATGCAAAAAGAAACATATGTAAGAGCGGCAAAAAATGCTGTCGTTACATATGCAACACAACAAAAGAGACATGTAAGAGCGGCAAAAAAATGCCGCCATTACATATCAAAACTCAAAAATTTACTAACTCTTGAAAATGGCTAAAAATTAACATTAGAATCAATTTATGACTTAAACGATCTTCGTGAATATCGAGAAACCGATTCGAGGTGATGTTGCAAACTAGTTTAGAATGTCAAACAACTTCACACGGGATCAAGATAGTCTCGTCTCGATTTGCGACCTTAGAGTGTAGATCACGAAATAGACAAGTTTTGTGGGGGTTGTCTACAAAAACGAGTGTAGCTAATTTTGAGAACAACACTTCCTCTTTCTGTTTACTTCCTAATCATAGATCTTAGAGATCTATGATTATACACAAACAGAAGCAGAACGGCAATATTCAAGCAAGATCTCAGACCCGCATGAATTTGCGTCATTGTCTTATGAGAATTTCCTTTCTATCAGGATTCAAGCCATAATCCAGTAGATTAGATGAACCTTGTACAAAACCTTATTCATGCAATCCAATACACAAGCAGAAGCAGAACGACAATATTCAAGCAAGATCTTAGAACAAGATGTGTATAATAATTGGGTATAGAAAGAGGATGATCCAAATTTCTAGAAATGAAATTAGGTTGGGTATAGAAAGAGCATGATCTAAATTTTTGAAATTAGGTTGGGTATAGAAAGAGGACATCATAATACCTGATCATGCTTGCATGTTAAGATACCTAAGATGCCTGATCATGCTTGCATGTTAAGAAGGTTTTTGTTTACTTCCTACTTTAGTGTGCAGTCAGGCTTCATACTTTCCCCATAATTGTTTCTCAGGATTGATAACAGTAAAACTTTCTTGGGTTGGCCATCTACCAGGTACATAGTGTTCTAACTCTAAGGCAGTAACTGGATCTACCTGGATTACTTTTTTCTCTTTCTTTTCAGCACCATATCTAGGTAAATGTTCTCTTAACATGCAAGCATGATTAGGCATCTTAGGTATCTTAGAGATCTTAATCCCTTTCTGCTTGTGATCTCTTTGCCTAGGAGCAAGATGAAGTCTTGAACTAACTTGTCTAGCTAATTTTTCAACTAGAACAGGATCATTGCTAAGATCAGAAGTAGATGCAAAAGATGATCTTGAGGGATAGGGATTTATTGACTGAGATGCTTGGAATCTGCGAGAACTACTAGAAGAAGTAGAGCATTCTTCTGGGTTGTAATCCACATATGGATTTCTATTTGTGCTGGCATATGCATGGGCCATGGAGAAACTTCTTTTTAGGGGTTGTTGCCTGGATGACTGTTCTTGTTCTAATGGCTGTTCTAAGATAGTTTGATTTGGGATTGTTTGTAAGGTGATTGGAGCAACTCTTCTGGATTGGAAATAAGGTCTTTCAGAGAATCTACCAGGTCAATTTAGAGGTATTTTAAGCCCTGAGAAAGGAGATGGCCACATTTCTGTCCAACCTAATTTCACTCTCTCTCATCTTAGAGATCTATGATTATACACAAGTAGAAGCAAAACGGCAATATTCAAGCAAGATCTTAGACCCGCGTCAATTTATGTCATTGTCTTATGAGAATTTCCTTTCTATCAAGATTCAAGCCATAATCCAGTAGATTAGATGAACCTTGTACAAAACCTTATTCACGCGATCCAATACACAAGCAGAAGCAGAATGACAATATTCAAGCAAGATCTCAGAACAAGATATGTATAATAATTGGGTATAGAAAGAGGATGATCCAAGAGATCACAAGCAGAAAGGGATTAAGATCTCTAAGATACCTAAGATGCCTGATCATGCTTGCAAGAAGAAGTTCCCCCTTAATGGCTTAGAGAAAGTATGAAGCCCGATTGTACACTAAAGTAGGAAGTAAACAGAAAAATTCTTAACATGCAAGCATGATTAGGGATCTTAGGTATCTTAACATGCAAGCATGATCAGGCATTATGATGTCCTCTTTCTATACCCTACCTAATTTCAGAAATTTAGATCATGCTCTTTCTATACCCAACCTAATTTCATTTCTGGAAATTTGGATCATCCTCTTTCTATACCCAATTATTATACACATCTTGTTCTGAGATCTTGCTTGAATATTGCCATTCTGCTTCTGCTTGTGTATTGGATCGCGTGAATAAGGTTTTGTACAAGGTTCATCTAATCTACACAAGCAGATTTGAACACTATGTACTTGGTAGATCTTAAGGATAGTTCTGAAGAAGAACCTGAGGAGGCAAAGTCCTAGAAAGCTGAACCTTTTACTAGACCTAAGGTCCAAAAGGGTAAAATAATTTCTTTTACAGATGAGATTGAAGAACCAGAAGTCAAAACTTCCCAAGTCAGAAGTAAGTCAGCTCCTATGCCAACTAAGTTGGTACTTCCCAAACAAAAAGAGCACATGATGCAAAATGTAGAACCCTTGAAAGATTGGTTAGAAGAATTGCATCTAGATCAACCAAATGAACCCATTTACATGGAAGAACCTATAGCTGTTGTGAACCAAGAAGAAGAAGAAGTTTATCTTGAAGAAGAAGCTTCCAGTCCCTTAGAAGAAGAAGAAGAGGAAATAGAATTTCATATTACTTCTCAAGCACATTTGGTTGAGTTAAATAATACAAAACATTGGGAAGAATTCTATTTTGCTAGTCAAGAGTCTGTGTATAACAATTTTGATGTGGAAATGAAAGAATCCCTGTCTGAAAATCCTAGACCTAAAAATCTTAGAGCTTGTGCTAGATCAGGTTATATCCTCAATATTTATAAACTAGTAGATCCTTATGATGCTATTTGTACTTCATGTGATACATTAGAAAATTATTTTGATACCAGAGGATCTCCATGGAATGATGCAAGCAAAGTTCTGTATGCTGTTAGACTGATGTCTGGAAAACTTAGAAATTGGTGGAACTCTCTACCAGATAATGGAGTGATTACTACAGATCTAGATATAGGTGAAGAATATGTCAAAGAAAAGGATTTGGGTCGAAATGATATTTCTGCAGAAGGGTTTTCTTTGTTAAAAATGACTTTGATTTGTTTGTTTGCCAGAAATAGGAAAAATGAAGTTTTAGAAGCAGAAAAGATTCTGTTTTCTCTCCAGTTAAAAGACTTAGGCAAACTAAGAAAATATAATTTGGTCTTTGAGAATTTAATGATAGCAGCCCATAAATTGCATGATCCAACAACCAAAAAATATTATTTGAGTTCTCTACCTTGTGGTTTAGGTGAATATGTAGAAGACTATGTGATGAATAAATTTAAAACCACAGTAGATAAATATGGTTTTGTTGATCTGAGAAATTTAGTTACTCACAAGTTGGATAAAGGTTGTCTCACTAAAGCTCTCAATGATAATAAAGACCAATATAATTCTTCTTGCAACATGAAGGATTACTGTGACTTACCACCTCTGAGTCAATTGAAAGATTTTAAGCATGTAAGAAAATTCAGAAAATCTTCCTGTGGTAAGCACTGCAGTTGTAAAAAATGTAAAAGATCTTATGACAATGATAACATGGAAAAATCATTCCGTCATAAGCATCATAAGTTTAAAAGAAGATATAGATTAGCTCCTGTACATAAGCAGTCCTTTAAAAGGAGATCTTCTCCTAAGTTTTTGTTCAGAAGAAATAAATAGTCAGGAGGGCATAGATCAGTTAAGTGTTTTATTTGTAAAGGTCCCCATTATGCTACTGATTGTCCTTGGAAAGGAAAGCTAGAGAACAAAGTCTATGCTTTATTTTCTAAACAAGATGTGTATAATAATTGGGATATTGTATATAGCTCTGAAGTTTTGAATCAATTTATAGATAATGAATTGTATGAATTGGTTGAAGTTCTCCCAGATCAGTTGAACATGGCCCGAGACAAACACAGAAAGATCAGTTCTTCTAGTAGCAGTTCACAGTCTGAATCCAGTTCTGCTGATGAAAACACCACTATCACTAGTGTTGTCAAGAAGGCTATCAAAGATCTAGATGTCAAGATCAGCATGGCTAAAGCCAAAGATCCTTACAGATTACCTGGCTCCACTAAAGATAAGAAAGCTACTGCTAAGAAGCAAGCCAAGGATATTAAACAATGGGAAACTGAACGAGATTCTCTCTATTCTCAGCTCAAGAAAGGTAAAACTCCTTTTACTCGATCTTCTAAAGATCATATCTTGTCTCCTCCCCACTCTCGGCACTCTAGATCTCATGGCTATGTTGAACCATCTTAGAAATCCCATAAATCTTCCAGATCCCACAAGTCTCCCTCTATGTCACCATCTCCCTCTTTGGGTTGTTCTATGGATGCTATGGCTGTCAAAATTGACCGCTGTCATGAAGAACTTGTCATTTTGACTTGTCATATCACTTTGCAACATAAATCTCTTGATAAACTCACTTCTGTAGTTGGGGAATTACGTGACATTATTCTCAAAGCTGAAAATTCTAGTTCTAAATCAGCACCATCTGCACACTCTTCACATTCTTCCAAGACAAAATCTAAACTCCCAAAGTATGAACCTACAAATGCCTTATTTATTGCTGAAAATTGCACATACATTCGCATTAATTTCCAATTCCGTGGTTATAAACAAATACCAATGGATGCCTTTGTGGATTCTGGATCTTCTAGAAATTTTGCCAATACCAATGCTATTCCTACCAAATTCTGGAAACCTAGACCTGACATACCTGCTGGTGTTGCTATTAATGGCCAAGATGTGCAATATGGCAGATATGCCCAAGATGTTCCCATAGAAATCCAAGGCAAAAGGTTTGTTATAGATTTCATTGAGCTAAAAGGTCTTAGAGGTGATGTTCTCTTAGGTTTTACTTTTCTGACCAAATATCAACCATTTGTGTTAAGGGTCCATGAAATATCCCTTCGTCATGAAGATGGCCAAATTAGGATCCCTTCACTAAAAGTGGTCAACCATAAATTCCTCGATAAAAAACCTGGAGAAAAGAAGTCACCTAGAATGAGCAGAAAAGAAAATATTAATTTACAAGCTCAAACATTGCCCTTGTTAGAACCAGTCAAGATAAGATTTGAGCAGGAATGTTGTAGTATGAATCCTCTGCAATTTTGGTCAAAAAATCATGAAGAATGTGAGATAAAGATTAAGCCGGAATGTTCATCTGTGATTCCTTTTGAACCTGCTTACCTAATGAGTCCTTCTGAAGTAAAAGAAATTGATGAACATTTGCAAGAACTGCTGGAAGGAAAATTCATCAGGGATAGTAAGAGTCCATTCAGTTGTCCAGCCTTTCTAGTAAACAAAAGAGCAGAACAAATTAGAGGAAAGAAAAGGTTTTGTATTAATTATAAACCTCTGAATGATATTATTCTTCCATTCAATTATCCAATTCCATTTAGCACAGATTTAATCATGAGAGCAGCTTCCAAAAAGATATTTTCAAAGTTTGACTGCAAATCAAGTTTCCGGCAGATCAAGGTGAAAGATGAAGATAGGTATAAAAATACTTTCTCAGTCCCTCAAGGTTTATATGAATGGAATGTAATGCCTTTCGGTTTAAAAACTACTCAAGCCTATTTTCAAAGAAAAATGGATCAAGCTTTAAGAGTCTTGAGAGACTTTTGTGCTGTATACATTGATGATATTATTGTTTTCTCTGATGACATAACTCAACATTTGCAGCATCTAGAATCTTTATTCAATACTATTAAACATCATGGAATATGTTTATCTGCAAAAAAGATTGTTATAGGCCAAGAAGAAATTGATTTCCTTGGTTTAGTTTTGTCACATGGAAAGATCAAACTACAGCCTCACATACTGAAGCATATTAATGAATTCCCAAATGTTTTGGTAGGGATAAAACAGATTCAAAGATTTCTTGGATGCCTGAATTATGTCTCTCCTTTCTATAATGGTTTAGCTAAAGATAGGAAGAAGTTGCAAAATTAGCTGAACGAAGGTGCAGGACCATGGACTCAAGAATTAACAGAAATAGTACAGAAAATCAAACTAAAATACCAATATTTGCCAACATTACATCTGCTTGAAGATGGTTTTCCTTTGATTCTCTATACTGATGCTTCTGATGAAGTTTGGGGTGCTGTGTTGTTATAGGAAATTCCTTTAAAAGGATCTCAAGTGTGTGGTTACAGGTCAGGTACTTTTACTGACACTGAATGCAGATACACAATTTATGAAAAAGAAATTCTAGCTATCAAGAAAGGAATTCAAAAGTTCAAAATCTTCCTCAAACCAGCACATTTTATAGTTAGAACAGACAGCCAGCCTATGAGGTCTCTTCTCATAAAGAAACCTGATAAAGATTTAGCTCATGGATGCATTGCTAGATGGTATCTTGATTTTACAAGTTATGATTTTGACATAGAATGGATCCAAGGAGAAAATAACCCTCTTGCAGATAGTCTCACCAGAGAAATGACAAAACTTGCAGATCCAGTCTGTATGATGATAGAAATTGGAGAAACAATTACAAGAAAAGATGGAATAGAAGTCTACCAAAGCACTGATGATAGAGGACAAGATATTTGGGTACCACAGTTACCTGCAGAAATTATCTCTCCTATTCTTGAAATATACTTTCTGAATAAATGGCTGGATGAGCTAAGAAGTAAAATAAGAGAAACTTATGAACAAGGGATTCTGACTCATATGATTTCCTTGAGATGTTTGGTCTTGAAGAATCTCAAATAGATTTCATGCTGAGAAACGGTTTGTAGATGGATATCTGTATCACCTCACTCCTTCCAATGCATTAGACATACAGAGATAAGAAAAATTTGTTAAAGGTTGCAAAATTTGGGTTTATTAATAGCATTACCATTTCTCAAACTGAGTTTGAAGATTATGCTGATATATTTCTTGGTATTAATGATAGAATTTTGCAACTAAACACGAATGAATTCTTTGATTATATCCAGAAGAATTTTGGTTGGTCTATCGAAGAAGGATTGTGTGGACCATCGGGATATCTTGTATAGCCTCATGGATACTATCTTCCCAGGGTAGAATATTATCCATTGACACATGATTGGTTTTCAAAAGCTATATTGAATGATCTGATTCCTTCCTTACATCCTGCTTTAGTTGCTGCAAGAACTGAGATGGATATTGCCTATCCTGACTAGATTGAAAAGATCATATATTCTTTTCATCCTCGAAATGATGACTTGGATATTATTTTCAAACCACTTCCAAGGGATCTCTTACCACCTACTGATATCTTTGGGTTGGGCTAGCACATGGGCTTGTCTATGTCGTGACATCGGCCATGTTAGGCTTCTGACAACAGGACGCAACCCTGTCTTAAAAAGAAAGATCCTCATATCTGCTTTTGAGTGTAAAGTGGGCTGTCTATTGCATACGGTGTGTGTAATGCGAATATTTATGTACTTTTCACTGTAGTTAGTGCTTATGGATATGACTGTTTAATAGCTATCCTCTCCTACAGTGTTGCTACGTGTCCAATTTGTATGGTCGGATTTCTAGTTTAGTTTATAGTTTTGGAGTCCTCTCAGACTTATAAATAAGTGTTTTTCCTCCCTCATGAGGCAGAGGGCTTTGGGAGTAGAAGCACAAAGAGTCTTAGGTTTCAGGATAGTAGCAAGATTATGCTCTTTTTTTGCGCTACATAGCGATATGGACAATCAGAAATTGCTTTGTAATACTCATTAGAAGATTAATGAAAATTCAGTTATTCCACGTGAAATTGGTATTATTCCGCTTGAATTGGTATCAAAATAATTTTCTAATGTAGCTGATTTTGAGAACAACACTTCCACATGAACAAATTTTTGAGAAATTTTTTTGGAGATCCTCTGGTATCAAAATAATTTTCTAATGTATCACACCAGGTACAAATAGCATCATAAGGATCTACCAGTTTATCAATATTGAGGATATAACCTGATGTAGCATAACTTTAAGATTTTCAGGTCTAGGATTTTCAGACAGGGATTCTTTCATTTCCACATCAAAATTGTTATACACAGACTCTTGACTAGCAAAATAAAATTCTTCCCAATGTTCTATATTATTTAACTCAACCAAATTATGTTGGAGCGGCAAAATTTACTGCTACTGTAGGTAAACAAGAAATTTACAAAGTTTATGTTTGAGCAATATTTTTCTCTGCTACTGCTTGCAGGATTTTCATGTAAGGTGATGTTTAAATGGTGGGAATTGCCGATGATACACTTTGGGTAGGGTCACAAGGTTTTGGTGTAGGAGCGGTGTTTTCGCCGATATCGCAATGAGAAGTTTTTGAGAAACCTTGTGTAAGGGTGGCAGATTTTGCCGCCTATATAACTTATGTTTGAAAAACCTTAAAAAGGTTTTAAGTGGCAAAAACCTCTGCTTTCACACCTTTCTTTACATGTAGAGTTTTGGCCGAGTGGCTAATACAACCCATAATGCAAAGCACACACAAGGGTTGAACTACAGGTTGGTTTATAGAATTGATCGGTCAAAACAACTGGCGACACATAGTGATACAAAAACTAGGGCAGGAAGTGATAGGTCCTACCTGAAGATATATCTAACGCAGAAAAGAATGAACTGAGATTTAAAACAAAAGTGACCACAATAGTAGGAAAACAACATTCGATAAAAGTTTATAACAAAAATAGAACAAACAAAGCCATATCAAACATTTGTATTAACGTAAACCCTAGAAAAGACGACGAAAGCGGATAAAAAGACTTACCTGTCAAATAGAGGAAAACCCTAGATTTGATGGTGATGAATTCAATTGAGCCTCAAATTGGTGCGAGGGGAGTCTAGAGATTGGCTAGGAAGAATGAAATAATGAAAAGAACAGCCAAAGGTATATTTAAAACTCAAAAATAAACGTTTAATGAGTGGCACGAGTGGCCATTAATGACACTCCAAGTTGGAGATCCCAAGAATCTTTGCTCGGGTGGAAAAATCAGCTGACCCTGCACATGTGTCAACAAACATGCAAAGGCGGTGTTATTCGCCGATAATGCATATAAACTTTGGAGAAATATGTAATGGCGGCAAAAAGTGCCGCCTTCACATATGCAAAAAGAAACATATGTAAGAGCGGCAAAAAACACGGTCGTTACATATGCAACACAACAAAAGAGACATGTAAGAGCGGCAAAAAAATGCCGCCATTACATATCAAAACTCAAAAATTTACTAACTCTTGAAAATGGCTAAAAATTGACATTTTAATCAATTTATGACTTAAACAATCTTCGTGAATATCGAGAAACCGATTAGAGGAGATGTTGCAAACTAGTTTAGAATGTCAAACGACTTTGCACGGGATCAAGATAATCTCGTCACAATTTGCGACCTTAGAGTGTAGATCACGAAACGGACAAGTTTCGTGGGGGTTGTCTACAAAAATGAGTGTAGCTGATTTTGAGAACAACACTTCCACATGAACAAATTTTTAGAAGGTATGACAAATTTTGAAGTTTGTATATATATGTGGTGAATAGAACAAGAACATACAGTGCTATTTTTGTATAAATAAGGCACATTGTACATAGCATCTTGAAGGACAATTTTGCTACATCATTTTTGAAGAGATAAAAGCCACTGTTCAGGGGGAGTTGATTAGGATAAGGAATAATTCAAATAGGGGGAACCTTCTTATTTTTTCCATAACAAAAAAAGACCACTAGCCCTTTTCCATTGATGACAAAGGGGGAGAAATACGTGCATATCAAGATAAGTGTTGCCATTAATGACAAAGGGGGAGATTGTTGCATATAGGTTGTCATTGATGTCAACAGTGGTATGAAGTGTTGCAGTATGAAATAGTGGTACATGAGATGAAAAGGAGATTGCAACAGTATGATGTTCAATGAAGATAGCTGAATAAGCATTATGAGTTAGATATGTAAACAGACATGTAAAGAGATGAATATGTGTGGATGAACTCAAAGGAATAGACTAAGAATGATGATTAGAGAATTGTAAAATAAAGCAAATGGATCAGCACCATCTGTACACTATTATACCTTATCTACTAAAGCACATATGTAAGTTGACATTCCTAATATTCTTATGTTTGAAGACCATGATTAGATATTGTTGGGTTTTTGCCGCATGATGATAACATGAACACATGATGATTGACACCTGATGGATAATGTTACAAAAACTTGAAGAAGATATGGTTAAGTATAGTGTATGTCAGGAAATATGTTACAAGCTTGGAAGAATGTACTGCACTCTACCGCATATGGATATATGCGATTACAGATAGGATAGATGGATAGGTATTACTCTCAGGTATCAGTGTTTCAAATTTGAGATCACAATTCTTACCGCAAAGTGTTTGGGAGGTAGAAGAATGAAGATAGCAAAGAAACAATGAAAGTATAGTCACAGAGTGATAGGAGAATGCTCCGTACTTCTCCATGGATGAAGATATGAAGTTACATCTTGAAGAACAAGTAGATATGAGTAACAAGGATGTATGTTTCAAGTTTCAAGAAATAATTTGTACCACAGATACTTTTCTAGAGTTAGATTTATGAAGACATGTCTTGGTACTGAGTAGTGTGAATAGAAGAAGAGAGTTAAATATTACCGCAATACACCACACAATGATAATTGGTCTTGCTGATTAAAGAACAAGTTCTTGTGATTGGGAGGTATGTGGTAATCAAGTTTCAAGTGATTATGTTCACCGTAAGTTTGGTTTCATAGCCTTATCTTAAGATTGAGCAAGTAGAAGTCACTAAGGATACTTGCATTAGAGACCTAGTGTTTGCACCAGCATGAAACATCTTGAGATAATAAGAGAAGTATACAGGAATGCTTTACAAAGTCACATAATGGTCAGCATGTAGTCCGTAGGATGTAATTTTATCTCCTCCAGTACATATTTTGGTCTGGAGTCAAATATAAGGATGAGTAGTTTTTGAGGTGTTGACTTGGTGTTTAATAAAGACTTTGATGTTTGTAACAGATGTGTGCCAGCATGGAAGGGTATGTCAAAATAGGATAGGGCCTTATTATGCCTTGATCTTGTACTACATTGAAATTTTATCTACCACACATGTTTGGGAGTAAACTGATCCGACCACTACATGTTTCATGCTACATGTTTCATTCTGGCCATCCAAGGAGATAGTTTCTTTGAAGCTTGCGGAGAATATATATATAAAGAATTAAAGTTGTTAAAAGGAAGTGGAATTGTTGTCACAATTAGTAGAGTCAATATTATGCGAATATACTTATAGCAAAAGCATATATGATGATGAAAAATGTTGAGGATCAATTCATACAGTTGTAGAAGATATACTATGCTCTGAAATGGTAAAGATGAATTCATGAATATACTTTGATGTTGCAGAGATTTGTATTGTTTTTATAAGGAAGGTAGGCAATAGTACAAAAGATGAAGTGATCAACATTTTGTGTTGCGTGAAGAACATTGTGGTATGCTTTGTAAATATGTAACTATTCAGGGAGTTGCAACTTCCTTTGGGTTGCAGCCCATAAATAATATTGTAATCTTGTTTTATTTTTGAGGTTGGATTTGGACAATAGATCCAAGCAGCTTGCTCACCGTGGTTTTTCCCTTCTTGGGTTTTCCATGTAAATTTGGGTTATATTTGTGTGTTTTTGTGTTCTTGCACTTCTCATGTCTTGAATATTTACATAAGTTTGAATGCTACAAAAAGAAGGTAATTTGATTTAGTACTGATTGACCCCCCTCTCAGTACTTCTGTGTGTTCAACATCTACATTACAAAATAACACAAAAATATTGTACAACATTGGTACACCAAAGGTGATGAAGAGAAAGGCACAAAGACCTATGGGCATTACAAAACTAGGGCTAATAGGAAGTAAATGAGAAAAAGAGATGGAAAAAGAGGGTAAAATTGAGGAAAAAATGATGCAAAAGGGTTTTAGATAGGCAAAGGATGTGGGGTGAGTGGGAATGATGAAAATTTGATAGAAATTAGCTAGACCCTAAATTAAAATGGAAGAGAAAATGGGAAAAATTAGTGAAAACTAAGGGAAATAAAGACCTACTGTCATCAAAATTCTTGCAATAATGTCCATGAACCTAAAAAATGTTGTAAACCTTTAGAGGGAAGTTGCAATAGTGCTTCAAAGATCCATAGGTATATCAACACCAATGCAAGAAAAAAGTTCATTCCAATGTAGGAAATGATATGAAATTGATAGCTTCATGTATTTAAATGAGGGAGAGGAGGGGGTACTTATAGGTTTTTAAATGAATTTGGGTATGGAATGGGTGAAAATGTATCAAGTCATACATAATGAAACTAACATTAAATTTTGGTGGCAAGAGAATATAAGGACTATGCCATGCTCCTATACACCCACCAACATGGCAATGTCTTTTTTCTTATAAAGATAATGCACCTAGTAAACTTTTTAACGTGACCGGCAATGCTGGTGCGACACGCCCATTGGCTCCACATGAATGCTTTTTCCCAGAGCAATGAACTGGTGAGGCCACAATACGGGGGACCTTATCCCCTAACAAGAACACTTCAAACCTGCGAGCTCATTGGCCCAGTGAAGGCGTAAAGCCTACGAGCTCGTTGGCCCAGTGGGGGTTTGAACTCTGATGGCCGCCACTACAACCAAGCGACTTAACCACCCAACCACGCCCTTATCGGCACCAACATGGCAATGTTTGTATACCCAAGGATGCTCATTTTTTTAAGGAAGGCTAAGGGAAAGGAGGGCTATCGAAGGGTGGATTTTTTTAATATTTAATTAAATCAGAGTAGTACAAGGTAAGCAATGATTTTATATTATTCTCAACACCATGAAGTATTTTTTTATTATGGGGAAGGAATAGCAAGTGCGAGAAACTAAACTATTTCTAGATTTTCACCCTTGAGCCTCTTTCCCAATTCACAAAGCTTATGGTGTGTATTGAAATTTTTAAACCACCCACTCACCCCATGCTAGGATGAATGTGGGATAATTGCTCAAACCAAGTAGAATGCAGTAAGCATTTTAATTCAACATTTTTCATATTTAATTAAATTAGAATAGTACAATGTGAGCAATGATTTTATATTATTCTCAACACCATGAAGAATTTTCTATTATGGGGGAAGAATAGATAATGCAAGAAGCTATACTATTTCATGCTTTTCACCCTCAAGCCTCTTTCCCAATTCACAAAGCTTATGGTGTGTATTGAACTTTTTAAATCACTTGCTCACCCCATGCTGGGATGAATGTGGGATAATTGTTCAAACCAAGAAGCATGTGGTAATAATTTTAATTCATTTTTTAATATTTAATTAAACTAGAGTTGTACAAGGTGAGGAAGGATTTTATATTATTCTCAACACCATGAAGCATTTGCTATTATGGGGGAGGAATAGCCAGTGTAAGAAACTAAACTATTTAAGGCTTTTCACCCTCGAGCCTCTTTCCCAATTCATAAAGCTTATGGTTTGTATTTAACTTTTTAAATCACTGACTCACCCCATGTTGGGATGAATGTGGGATAATTTCTCAAACCAAGCAGCATGCAATAAGCATTTTAATTGAACATTTTTTAATATTTAATTAAATTGGAGCAATACAAAGCCAACAATGATTTTATATTATTCTCAACACCATGAAGCATTTTATATTATAGGGGATGAATAGCTATAGTGATAAACTAAACTATTTCATGCTTTTCACCCTTGATCATCTTTCCATCCATAGGCTTGCATGCTTTTATTTTTATCTCACCCCCATATCTTTTGTTGGAGCCTCCACTTAGCAGTACAAACATCAAATTTCTTAATATCACTCAATTATAGATGAGATAAGAGGGGAGAGGTGATTCACCTATAAGTTTTTAGGGGTCATTAATGAGTTTCAACTATTAGGAAAGTAGAGGGGGAAGAGAAATCATGGACCTCATCATGGATTTTTTACCTAGCATAAGATAATATATGTGGAGGTCATGTGAATTTGATGGCTATAATTAAAGCATGGAGGGACCAAGTCCAAATATCTAAATCAACAAGAGGGTATATGTGACAAGACACATGTATATAAGAAGAAGGGTTTAGGAAAATCCTTAGCCAAGTATTTTGGTGCATAAACTAGGGATATCAATAATGAGATGTAGCAAGCTATACTATAATCCTAAAAGCATTCATGAATAAAATATGGAAAGACAAGTCAAAATAAGGGAACAAATGGCATACTCAAAAGTAGAAAGAAAGATAAAACATGATAGTCAAAAGTAAAGGAGAAAAGAAAAGTAAGTTAGGTATAGATAAATGGGAAAAGGAAGAAAGATGTAAAAATCCTAAAGGGCCACAACAAAAACATGATAAAAGAAGATCAAACTTGGGTAAACATGGAAAGGGGTGGTAAATTCCTAATGCTTTACATCATCCCAAAGTTTAAAAAAGGGAAAAAATAAACAACATGAAGAATAAAGCACATGAATTAAGTATAATATAAATAAGGAATGATAAAAGATAAGAGGTCACAACACAAAACAACACCAAATATTTCCCCCAACTTACATGTATAGCTAGGAGATAGTAGAAAAAACACAACACACTACCCCCAATAGTCGTACAAAATAGCTCACACACATAGATAATGGATAATACACATAGATCAAAAAGCTATAGCTACAAGATATGGTAAGAAAGAAGACTCAAGGTGTCTAAGCTTTACTATGTGGAGGTTCATAGACCATTAAATCATCCACATTAGCTAGTGGTTCGAAGGTGGATATGAGGGGTGGAACATTAGAAATGGAATCAAACTAGTGTGTGATGGAGGTGGAGGTGGAATGACATGGAGGGGTGATGAAGAAGGTGGAGTAGGAATTAGAGAAGGATTGTGAGAATAAGAAGATGGTGAAGGTGATGGATGAGACTTGATGATAAGAGCCTCAAGACAAGAGACTAAAGTAGCATATTCTAACATATCCTAAGGTGAAGAAGAGGTGGGGTCATCTTTAATGGAAGGAGGATGGGCGAGAAGTGAAGTAGAGGTGGAAAAGGAGGGGTCTAGGGGTATGTTATTCTCAACACCATGAAGCATTTTTTAGTATGGGCGAGGAATAGAAAGTGTGAGAAACTAAACTATTTCTAGATCTCACCCCATGCTAGGATGAATGTGGGATAATTGCTCAAACCAAGTAGAATGCGGTAAGCATTTTAATTCAACATTTTTAATATTTAATTAAATTAGAATAGTACAAGGTGAGAAATGATTTTATATTATTCTCAACACCAAGAAGAATTTTCTATTATGGGGGAGGAATAGCTAGTGCAAGAAACTATACTATTTCATGCTTTTCACCCTTAAGCCTCTTTCCCAATTCACAAAGCTTATGGTGTGTATTGAAATTTTTAAATCACTCGCTCACCCCATGCTAGGATGAATGTGGGATAATTGTTCAAACCAAGGAGCATGTGGTAATAATTTTAATTCATTTTTTAATATTTAATTAAACTAGAGTTGTACAAGGTGTGCAATTATTTTATATTATTCTCAACACCATGAAGCATTTGCTATTATGGGGGAGGAATAGCCAGTGCAAGAAACTAAACTATTTAAGGATTTTCACCCTCAAGCCTCTTTCCCAATTCATAAAGCTTTTGGTTTGTATTTAACTTTTTAAATCACCCACTCACTCCATGCTGGGATGAATGCAGGATAATTTCTCAAACCAAGTTGCGTGCAATAAGCATTTTAATTGATCATTTTTTAATATTTAATTGAATTGGAGCAAGACAAAGCCAACAATGATTTTATATTATTCTCAACACTGTGAAGCATTTTATATTATGGGGGAGGAATAGCCACAGTGAGAGACTAAACTATTTCATGCTTTTCAACCTTGAGAATCTTTCCATCCATAAGCTTGCATGCTTTTATTTTTGTTTTTTTTGGATCTCACTCCCATATCTTTTGTTGGAGCCTCCACATAGGAGTACAAACATGAAATTTCTTAATATAACTCAATTATAGATGAGATAAAAGGGGAGAGGTGATTCACCTATAAGTTTTTAGGGGTCGTTAATGAGTTTTAACTATTAGGAAAGTAGAGGGGGAAGAGAAATCATGCACCTCATCATGGGTTTTTTACCTAGCATAGGATAATATGTGTGGAGGTCATGTGAATTTGATGTCTATAATTAAAGCATGGAGGGATCAAAGGTCCAAGTCCAAATGTCTAAATCAACAAGAGGGTATATGTGACAAGACACATGTATATAAGAAGAAGGGTTTAGGAAAATCCTTAGTCAAATATTTTGGTGCATAAACTATGGATATCAATAATGAGACGTAGCGAGCTATACTATAATCCTAAAAGCATTCATGAATAAAATATGGAAAGATAGGTCAAAGAAGGGAACAAATGGAAAACTCAAAAGTAGAGAGAAAGATAAAACATGATAGTCAAAAGTAAAGGAGAAAAGAAAAGTAAGATAGGGATAGATAAAGGGGAAAAGGAAGAAAGATGTAAAAATCCTAAAGGGCCACAACATAAACATGATAAAAGAAGATCAAACTTGGGTCAACATGGAAAGGGGTGGTAAATTCCTAATGATTTACATCATCCCAAAGTTTAACAAAGGGAAAAAAGAAACAACATGAAGAATAAAGCACATGAATTAAGTATAATATAAATAAGGAATGATAAAAGATAAGAGGTCACAACACAAAATAACACCAAATATTTCCCCCAAGAGTGGTGGAATAATAGCTTATATACATAGCTAGGAGATAGTAGAAAAAACACAACACACTACCCCCAATAGTGGCACACAATAGCTCACACACATAGATAATGGACAATACAAATAGAACAAAAAGCTATAGCTACAAGATATGGTAAGAAAGAAGACTCAAGGTGTCTAAGCTTTACTAGGTGGAGGTTCATAGACCATTAAATCATCATTTTAAATGAGGCATTAGAGAAATCATTCACATTAGTTGGTGGTTTGAAGGTGGATATGAGGGGTGGAACATTAGAAATGGAATCAGACATAGTGTGTGGTGGAGGTGGAATGACATGGAGGGGTGATGAAGAAGGTGGAGCAGGAATTAGAGGAAGATTGTGAGAATAAGAAGATGGTGAAGGTGATGGATGAGACTTGATGATAAGAGCCTCAAGACAAGGGACTAAAGTAGCATCTACTAACATATCCTAAGGTGAAGAAGAGGTGGGGTCATCTTTAATGGAAGGAGGATGGGCGAGAAGTGAAGTAGAGGTGGAATAAGGAGGGGTCTAGGGGATTCACTTAGTAAACTTATCCTAGATATCATATTCAATCATGGAATCATAAATAATACCTCTAATTTCATTTATACCCCTACATCTTGAATCTTTTATAGCCCTCCTAGCTAGTACATAATTCCTATTAAAACATCTATTTTTATCATATATCTTAGGTACCTATTTTTATAATGATTTTTTTGTACCCCTATTTATTTATACCCCTTATATGTGCAACTAAACATTTGATTTCCACCACTATCACACCTAGCTCTAAATAAAAGGTATTGAATGAATTTTGATAGGAGATTATGAAATAAAATACATTTAAGATATTTTTATACTATAATAATTTGACATTGATCCCTATAATAGAAAATATAATTAAAAAAGTAATTATCTAATGTGAACATGCGATCATTTCTAACTTCCTTTACATGTTTGGATTGAGAAAATAAAATAATACCTATGCATAGAAACAACTCAAATACATATACATTCACTATAGAGTTTTTTTTTATCATATCTCATATTTTCACTCACCACATCACATGGATAATAGACTATGGTTCACAATTCATAAAATTTCACATTACCTAGGTGAGTGCGAGATCATGATGGGCCAAATAGTGCAAAGGAGAAAAAACTCGTTGGATGAAAAAGTGCTAACATTTAGAATAATATTTAGATTTGGATAGAAAGGATGTTAATATTTTTATCTCTAATATGGATTCCCTCCAAAAAATTCCTTAGTACTACCTCATATTTAGGCAAGTGGGAGTCCCAAAACTTGCCAAAGAAACTTGCAAAACCGCCCATTTAGTGTTATTCTAAAAATTTTCACAATTTCATACTTGAAGCTGACAAACTTTTTTGTAACTAAATTTAATCAAATGAAAAGGGTTTATAGAGGAAGCTATTAAGATTCTAAAAATATAATATATGCCTCATAATAGTTTTAATAGGTAATTATTGTTAATTTTCTACATACGCTATGTCTGATTTCTTGATAGATATACATATTGGAAAACATCCATAACTTTCAACTTATTAATCCTTTTTTAAATCCAAAAGATGCATCACATTCTAGGACTTATTGGGTATACATTAAAATTTAAAATTTTTGAGTTTCATATATTTTTGACCAAGTTAGGTTGGCTGGAAAATTAATTTTTAATATTTTAAAAAATTCATAGTAAAAAATTCATAGTAAAAAATTCATAAATAATTATTTATTTACTTAAAAATTCAAAAAAATACACGTCACATCTGGTCATGTGTTCTTTACTTAAATCCAAATCATGGAGGAAAAATATTATCTTTTTCTCATACTTAGGTTGGCCGGAATGACACCTACTTTTTACGTTTTTCTGAAAATTTTAGTAGTCCTTCATTGAAATATCCAATTTTCACCAAACTATTTTTAAAATTTTCAAAAAAAAAGTAGTAGCCCATAAACTACATTCAATTTATTACAACTTTTATTACTACCTTATTTCTAGATTATGTAGATAACTCATTCAATTTTTGACATGAAGTTACTTAAGTTTGTTTTTCACATTTTCATTGCCACTTAGGGGTAGTGTTTGGCCCATCATGATCCTGTACACATTGAACTATGTGACTACCATAAAGTCGCCAATAAGAAAGTAGTAAATTCATGGTTATGACTACTACGTAGTCCTTTACATGTGATTTGGAGACAAGGAATACAAATTAAATTAGTCATCCAATTTTAGACATTCTCATAGCAACATGAAGATGGGAATTTTTAATCAGTAAAACATCACATGTCAAATTGCCATGCAATTAATGTTATAACATGCAATAATAATAATAATTCTCACAACTACTAACTCTATCATAAAACCCAAGTTTTTCCAATGCAACACATCCATAACTGAAATATAGGAAACCCAAAATATGAGAAAACCTACACTAAGTATCATGGCCTCGAGAAAAAACTCATGCCCATACCAAACTATATCCAAGATCACAAGTCAAATGCCAATAGTATCATCAGGAAAAAACTTATGCAAGGTAGACTAGCATTATGAGCCACACAATAGTCTAATCA
Source organism: Cunninghamia lanceolata (assembly GCA_027924645.1). Classification (NCBI taxonomy): domain Eukaryota; kingdom Viridiplantae; phylum Streptophyta; class Pinopsida; order Cupressales; family Cupressaceae; genus Cunninghamia; species Cunninghamia lanceolata. The sequence goes on along the minus strand of BSBN01001011.1, from coordinate 10,465,337 downwards.
ATAAGGAGAAGTAGGGGGTACTTTCATGTACAAAGGTATGGTCACCAAGGGTCACCTTGGACTAATAAAGCATCATAACACCATATCCTCATAAACTTTCCCACTCTAATACTTAACTCCACACATGTTGAGGCTATCAGCCCTAAGGTTGGCCCTTAATAGGGTGTACAACAAAAAATCACACAAGTATAACTCCACCATACTTGTAGCTATGCACATAATCCAAGGATGGATACCTAGTATCACAAGCCCATGGATACACAAAACATGTACGAGGTGTTTACAATACATCACATGCACACTCATAATAGGGTAATCACATTCACATAAGATCAAAAACACCATTTCCTTTTACTATTCATTACTTATTATTCAAAAACAACTTTCTTATACAACATCATGTAATATAATTAAAAAAAATCTTTTTAAGAAGCTAGCCCAACCATCAATTAGAGCTAATCTTTCCAATATATAAATGAAATCCCACCATAATCTTACATTCTAGAGCATCCCAATGCATCCAAACAAGCACACCATTACACTAGTATTCACATACTAGGCCATGATTAAATCAAGGAAACAATATTCCAACTTAGAAGGCAATACATCACAACACAACACACAACATGGAGTATCCTATTGACAAATATCGTACTAAAAATACACCAAAGTATGGTGAATTTACTCATTCAATAACAAAATTCATTCAATAACGACACATAATATTAAGAATCAAATTAGGGATTTAAGTCTTTACTCAAACATTCTATCATATCAATGCAATCACTTCTTCCACATGATGATATACATAATTTGCAATAAGATCCACACATGATCAAGAGTATTAAATGAAACATTCACATCATGGAATATCATACTGAACAATACCATAAGCACAATTATTAGACATCATTCACAAGGAGAAATACAATTGGAGGCTCTGATTGGACCCGACCAAAAAAATCCTTTAATCCAAAATTTTCTTTTCATATACCAACATGCACACTATACAAAATGATAGGAACACAGTTAAGGTCACAAGACACAAAATTCATTATTACTATCATTTCAAAAGCACACATAATTTTTTATGAATTACCATGCATATGATTTGGTTTCAACTCTTTTCTCAAGTTTCCATATGCACCATTCACCAAGAAAGTATATAATGATTCACTCAAAGCACAACTAACATTAACATGTTTATATTTTTATCATCAGTTCAATGGTAGCACTCAAGCCATCAAGAAGGTTCATCATACACATGGGATGAAGACTAAAATAGATTAAAATAATGGGCTTACTATCCTCACTCAAGGTATACTCCAACACAAAACCACATGGATAAGATTCAAAGGGACAACCACAAGATGCACACAAAATCATATGGCCAAGATAAGATCCAACACATACACACACACAACCCAAAGCTTATAGTATTACAATATAGGCTTTGATACCAAATGTAATGCCTCAAGCTTATGCTCAAGACATTAACAATTAAACACAAGATGAATAATTTTTTCATGATACAAAAGTGGCATAAACAAGTCACACTACACTCCTTCATGCACAAGGTTCCACAAAGCCAAGAAATAACACACTTGGCATGCACACCAATATTCAACACATGGTGACACAAGTAGAATACTTAAAACCCCATGGGCCAAAACATCATGATAACTCAAACAAAAAGATATGATGGATAGTACAGGTTCCCATGCCAACTTCTAAACCCCTACAACTTTCCTACCAAGGTACTCCCTTGGCATCTTATGATTTAGGATAAATAGGACAATTCTGCACTAGGTCAAACTTTAGGGTCGAATCTACAAGAAATTCATACTATAGAGCCTAATTTACATGGATTAGACTTTAAGGCTTGGGGTGCATGTTGCACTTTGCAATACCTTAGACTTTAAAGTCTGAGTTGCAAACTATAACTACCAATACACTTCCCCAATAGTGAGTCTTGACAACTTGCATCTCGAGTTTCAAATCCCAACTTACAAACTATTGCATGCAAACTTTGACACCAACCCCAAGCCTTGTCAGTCGGTTATTTTGAGCCTCAAAGTCTAATCTATATTGTGCATTTCAGACTTTGGGATTTGATTTACATTTTAAAAAGAATAAAAATATTAAGGCCAAGTCCATGTTCAACATGATCTCACCTCAAATTTCAGAGGCTAAAAAGAAACATGCATCTCAAACTTTGAAGTTTGATAAGCATTGAACACCATGCAAAAATCTATTCCTTGGATAAACTTTGACCACCATGAAATTTGGACTTCAGAGTCTAATTTAAATTTTTCAACTTGAAAATTGCAAGGGGCTTGAAGGAAACTCTTAGTTTTGATCCCCTTATAATTCAAACCATGGACTCCAATTTGCAACTGGCAACTTATAGAAAATTTACAAGCATATAAACATTTATTTCTACAAGCAATGGGGTATAACTTCCCCATTTTGCATGTTGTGTGAAAATAACATAAAATAAACACTTCAACACCTATGGTCTCTATATTGGTCAAAAAAGAACCCCAAAAAAGGACATGGTTCCCAAGAAACAAAATAAGACATAAACTCATCTTTCTAGCATAACAATGTAATGAACAACATGATATTAATATCATCAAAGAATGAAAATAAAAGTACATCTACACAATATATCAAGATGAGCATAATATACTATTCCATTTCAAAGCATAATATCTAAATAACATGACATGATAACTAAACAAATGCAAATGAAGCTTCCATCCCAAGAGCAGATGGTTTACCATAGATTACAAGTAAATTTATGACTCTAAAACAAACTGCCAATTAGTGACAAAGTCCTTATTACACATTCCTCAATAAATGGTACAAAAAGTCATACCATGCCACAAGTAGTAATGAACTTGACATGCACTCCAAGCACATCCATAAATTTAGCTAGCCCCAATGGTGGAATAGAACTAGACCCAACCATGTAGAACCCTTAGGCCTACCCCTTTGAATTGAGAGATGGTTGATTAAGAAATCATACACACATGTAATATAATTATTTGGCATGATACAAATCATGGAATCACACATAACAAGAGCATACACATTGCAAATCAAGTACACAATGTAAACCAAGGGTTATGGCCTCCAACCAATAACACACAAGAAGATGTGATAACAACCACCAAGATAAAGTGAGGAGTTGACACAACATCACACTCACACACAAAATAACAAGGACACATTGGGTAACAACTACCCAATGAAAATTGGAAGAGGACTACTAAGCATCAAACATAGAGTGTCATCAGTATCTTGCACAATTCCATATAGGCTTTCAATACAAGTAACAACATTAGTACTACCTTGCATTATTCCATGTTAGCTTTCATTGCAAGTCAAGATCATAGTACTAGTCTTTCATGATTCTATATTGGCCTTAAATGCAAGAAGAGTTCTCAAGTTTTTAGTTTAATTCATTTTAAATGTTTGGATCCCTCAATTCTTTTTTATCCCATTATATTACCCATACTGCACTTCATATTGGGACATCCCTAATTTTGCAAGTACAACATGGTTCCACTCTACTCCTAACCTTAGCATCCAATCCTAGGTCTAAAAGCAACCTTCACCCAAAAAGTCAAGGCATGGGTTGGAAAATTAAGATTTACATTTTGTAATAAAGTCACTGTTGACTTAGTTGAGTTTTTCAGACTCAAATAGTCATGAGGGTCCTTTGAAGTGTTTAATGGTAATTTCTTAGCCTTTTTTAAGCATTAGTTATGTTTATAATCCTTTAATAAGTATTAAAAGGTCTTAAATAGTCTTGAAAGGTCTTAAAGAGGGGATTTTGTAATGAAAAAGGTGAAAAAATGTGTCATTTGATCATGTCGAGTGACATATTAGAGTTTTAAGTTTTCAAAACAACCTTAAAACCTCCAAAAGTCAAATACACTCATTTGGAGGGAGACCTAGTTTAAATAGAATTTAGATCTTAGGGTTAAGATGAGGTTTAGGGTATAGGTTGTAGTGTAGAAAAGTGTGATCTAGCCTAACGAGTTAAACTAGGTCAAACCCTCTTCTACACAACATTAGGACACAAACCGAGCTTTGTGTCTACCCAAGAAGGAGAACCAAACTACATGGGTTCTTCCCTTTTGTTGTATATAGATGGATCAACCAAGTTCAACCAAAGTCAAAAAAACAAGCTAAGACTATGATCAAAACCTAAAATGATGAAGAACAGACTATAATTGACTATAGAAAATGAATCTCAGTAATCTGTAAGTACAATAGAGGTCAAAGAAGAATTTAGAACTTGGATTCTGTAGCAAAAATACCTAGGACTAGGGTGCTTGGGCACCCTAGGCCTTTTCTAGGGTTTTACAAAAACTCTGACATCACCAGATCTGCACCTATCTACTCTACTTTCTTCCCAGAAATCAGCCTCTAAAACTTGTTCCTCCAACCTGCACACACAAAGTGAGGAAAAGGTTGTGCTGTGTTTAAGGGCTTGCCTCAATCAAACCATATGTAGGTGTTCCCACCTCCACTACAATGATGATTAGATCCAAGAGTGTATGCCCTAGGAGAGTAAAGGCCAGATCTGCAACAATGTGATGAATAATGAATGATAATGATGATGATAAACACAAGAGATATGACCTTAGTTGATGAAGATCCTACACCAACAAAGGAGAGTGATGAAGAGGGATTCAAACTTCCTTCAAAGCCTACAAATAAACTTCAATGACATCCACAAGTAGATAACACTCCAAGCATGAAGAATACTTTAGCATAGAACATGATATCGCAAGATAATTCCTTCTCATAAGCTAGTGGTCATCTAGTTAATAAAATGAACTATAAAACACATTTAAATATGCATTCCCACTCACTCATGACAAATAAAACTTCATTAGCCTGAAAAATACAAACTATAGAAGTGTCCTAAGATGACACCACAAAGTGGGGCTAAAAATACCAAGTGGGACCAAGGTGCTTGGGTACCCTAGACCTTTATCCCACAAACTCCAAAAGTGTTCAAATTAGAAGGATTAGTCCAGTCATAAGTTGATCATGTCAAGTTTATTCATTAGGTTCAAGATTTTCATCATTTAGAGCTTAAAAGGGTGTAAAAATAGGTCCTAATTAACAAAGGCAACAAAATAGGTCAAACCAGGAGCTAAACTAAGGGTAAAATTCTAGTGTACACATTTTACGATGCTACATAGGTCAAAGAAAAAGGCTATTAGGACTATTTATACCTAATCTTGCAAGGTTTTGAGCTTCATGAGATGACCATACCAGATGATTTTATATTATGAAAATCCACGAAGATAAAAAAGAAACAATGAAGATTGAAGAATAAATCATTTATAGAACCTAGATCCTTGACCTCTTTAAGTGGGTAGATGATGATAATTTCTATTTGTTCAAGGTGGCATTGATTGGAGCCTTTGCGGTGTTAAACCCAATCTTCTGTCAAGACTCACAAGGTTTGAGTTTAGTTTGGAGTCCAAATCCACCATTGAAATGAGGTTTACAACAAGGAGTATCACTCTTGATGATAAGATTATAAGGTCCAGATTTGGGACACAATCCAATGTAGGGTTTCCAAGCTAATATGTACATTTAAAGGCATGCCAAAGATTTATAGGGCTTGTACAGTCATTGTAAAGTTTGCATAATCATAGATAGGCTCTATAAATGATGTTGTTTCCCCACCTGAATTAGCTCATCTCACAACTCCTTCATCCCTAGATGTGCCTTTTGCTTAACTACTTGCATCTTCATTAGACATAAAAACTGCCAACAAGGAAAATGGTGTAAATTTTTCATGTTCTCCTTATACAATATCAAGTTATATTTCTACAAGTGATCCTCAAGCTACATACCACCTATATCCTAAAAGTCCTTCTAGTCAAATAGTATCACCAAAACTTGGGGTTTCTAGTTCTTCTTCACCATTTCCTGACCTTGAGTTTCCTACTCATTGGAATACATCTGTGACTAGTTAAGACACCTTATACAAGTATGATCCATCCAAGTTTTATCATGACATGCCCCTCTTTAGAAGTTTTGTATTGTCACAAGATTCGAGTCATTTTGACTCTACCAAGTCAGCAGAGTTATGCTTGATCAGTCTTAGCCAACATGTCAATCCAAGGGAAGACAATATGTCTCTTCCCAAGAAACAAATGATTTCTATGATAATGGAAAAAATAAATCAGATTATGTAGAATTTTCTGCCTTTGACATGAGAAATATGAAGGTTGAAATGTAGATGATAAGTGGAGTTTCACTTGATTCTGGATATGGGGGTTTATTGATGGATCATAAAGGGCATAATCTAGAGGCACAAAACAATCTAAGGAGCCCATACACATATCTATAAGAAAGAAGAAAAGAGATTAAAACCATTATTGTATTCCATAGAATGTAAGGGGCTATGCATGGAAAGGGGTTTTCTTTTGAGATCCATAGACCCACACTATCATTTCAGAGGTCTGCTAGATAATTCAAAGGTCTATCACCAATAAAGAGACTCTGTCGGGGGTTTAGAAAGCTTGTTAAACAGTATAGAGGTATATTGAGGAGCTTATGGATTTGTATAAGTCATTTGTAGGGTTGTCAAACTATTTGGTATCCTTGTGAGCCCTAAAATGCTTGTCAAAACCTAAACTAGTTTACATACTCTTTAGACCCATAGTAAACACCTTGTGAATCATGTAAGTCTTAGTGTAAATAAGGTCATTATGTAACTAGTTAGGATAACACCTTTACTAGAATTGACCTATTCACACTTAGCTATTTAGAGTTTGTCTCACCTCATGTGGTGAAGACATGTGTCCTCATCATTTGAGAACACCTCTTGCATGTCTACTTGCCACTTGCATGAGTACTTGTCACTTAGCTCACAAGTGTCACATCTTTGGAGGGGTAGTCAGTTTTTGATTCCTACCTTACTACCTCATGGTTCTGGATCTGCTTGACCTATAAGGAGCCCATCTCATGGCATGCCCTCTTCCAAGGTCCTTTCTCAGTTTTGGAGTTTAACATTGTTATGTGTTTAGTCTTTTGTTGGCTGCTGCTTTTTGGGCTTATTGTGTTCTAGTTCAAGCCACCTTTTTAACTGTGGTCTACACTTTGCACCCTTTGTAGGCATCCAATCATTTTTAGGTTGCTTCAAATGGAATTTGACCCCATTTTTTTGGCCTTCTTTGTCTCCCTTTGGTTTATGATCTTCATACCAATCATTATGGACGATACCCAAGCCACTCTCTAGGCGCGACAACTATATCAGCCTCTTCGACCACGAATTCGACCCTTCTTTGGGTAGTTTGAAATCCTTTCAGCCCATCCACCTTTCACTCTACCTTCAAACCATCTCTTTGGTGGTCATTTTTCTCACCTCTTGCAGCCTTGTTGCACATACAGTCCTCCAACAGTTTCTAGATCTACCTTCAAACAGTTCCCTTAGGCCTCATTCTCTGGCTGCTCTTTTATCTACCTTGGTTAGCCTCTCCATCTACTCCATCTAGCTTCAAGAACATGTCCTACCTCACCCCATTTCAAGCTCCATCGGTGCACAACCAGTTACGTCACCCTATGGCTACCAATGGTCTCCCAAGTGGTTGTTTATTATTAGCATTTAATGTTTTTCTAGCCATCAACAACAACTCTAGCATTTTATGCTAAGATTTGTATGTACAATTAGCATTTTTTGTAACACTAACATCAAATGTTACCTTAAACTTTTATTGTTCCATTAACTTTAAATGCTTACCACTAGCATTTCAACCTAGTTGCCAGAAATCATAAAGTGTTTGTAAAAGGGGCGACATTTTCTTTTTTCTATATCTTGCAAACAAAGAGGTGTTTTTTCCAGTGTGAATAATCAACAGAAAGCTATTTCCATGTGCTTCATTGCAGTGAAGTCAAACTAAACATTTTTTGCTTTTTTGACTGATTTTTTAACCCCCAAAATTCATTGTACACAATTTTTGATGGGGCATAACTTTTGCCTACGATATAAAAAATTAGAGATTTTTTTTAAGTGCTTAGAATTTCACAAGGAATTAAAAATTTAAAAAAAATTAAGATTCAGATTGCACATTTTGTAAAAATCACCATAAATTATAAATGGTCAATTTGTCATCCAACCTTCAACAAGTTGTAATTTTTTTCTTATATATCTTTCTAGGGGGCTTCTAAATCACAATATAATATTAGGGGGTTGTCTTGCATGATTTTTTCCACATCTCCTACTCAATCCATTTGACTTCCATTCACAGAATTATAAAATGTAAATTCAACTTAAGAAGCTTGGATTGTATTGTGTCACAATGGGTTTGGAACCTGAGCCTACTTCAACATATAAAAAATGTAAGTGGTACAATCATATAGGTGAAGCCTATAGAACTCTTTGTGTTTCAATTTCACAAGATCTTCTCTTTCATCTTGAATCAACTACAACACCTATTGATGTATGGACAAAGTTAGAAAGTTTTTTTGGCAAACAAGATGTCATGAGGGGGCATTATCTTAACGATGAATTAATTAGTCTTAATCCACAAGACTTTACAAAAATCTAGGATTTATTTATTAAGTTGAATCTACTAAGGTTTCAATTAAAACAATGTGGCATTAAAAAGAAAGACGAGCAATTGGTCCTTAGTATCTTATCCAAACTTGGTCCACAATATTTTGTCTTTGTTTCTACTTTTCATACTACTAGGAGCGCAATTGGTGTAACCTATACTATGCCTACACTTGTAGATTTTGTTGTTCAATTAACACAAGAGCAAGATAAGATTATTCAAATGGGTGTATTGAAGTCTCCAACATCTCATGCACTTTTTGTAAATTCAACTTCAAATCACAAGGTAAAGAACAAATCTAAGGATCAAGATAAGGGTAATTCAGATAAAGAATCAAATTCTCAAGTTCAATTGGATTCATCTCCCTCAAAAGGGAAACGTTCTAAGGAGAAGACTACTTGTTCTTATTGCAAGAAAATTGGGCATGAAGAAAACAAATGTTTTAAAAATAAAGAAGATGAGTTCAAGACAATTATTCACCAAAAAGAACTTGCAAATTCTAAACTCAAGGCTTGTATTTCTTCTTCTCCATCAACATTAGAAACATCAAAGGGTAAAGCACTATGTGCCTCTATAGTCTCCAAGTCTCAGTGATGGATCCTTGATTTAGGAGCATCACATTACATGACTTATGACCTTCTTATGTTCTCAAAATTAGGTCCTACAACTACATCAAAAATACTAATGGCAAACAACACATATATGGTTGTTTGTGGGAAAGGCATAGTTTACATAGACATAGGACAATTCCATAATGTCCTCTTCATTCCAAAATTGTCACATAATCTTATTTCTATCTATCATATTACCAATACTGGCATAGGAAATATAGTTGAGTTTACTTTAGAATCAGTCATCATTTGACATAAGAAGAGTAGATAAGTCATTGTAGTTGGAAAAGTTGACAAATTTTTTTATGTTTACACATTTTCTCACTTCGCACCTAATGATATTTCTATTCCAATTCACACTACTAAATCTAGTGTGGATACTCCATTAGAGATACAATTTAGTCAATTGAACCATAATGTTCTTCAAACAGTTCATCCATCAGATCCACCATCACCTGTTTCTTCATAGAGGGATTCTTCACATTCATTGCAACAGGATGTCAACTGTCCATACATCTCTTGATGATGTTTTGATTCCACCAATGGTTTCGGTACAACTTATAAGGATTTCATTTGAGTCTTTGAATTATGTGCAGTATTTAGAGACATACTTTGATCTTCACACTTGAGAAGATCACATGCACCTTTCTGTAGTTCTCTTTCTTCCATAGAGAAGAAATGTTGTTCATCTTTCTAGGATCACTTTTAGCGTTCCTCATTGAGCATCACTCAACACTGTAGGATCCATTATTCTATGGGGGTTCTCTAGTCTCTCTATTTCTCTCCTTTGGTAGAACATTTCATGTACTTATGTGATAGAAGTAGTCCTTAGGGGGTCATCATGAGTCCTCCTTCTATCTTCTTCTTCTTCACTTGTACATTCTATTTGTATCATTTCATTTTTGGAGAGGAGTTTTATTTCCCACTAGGTTTCCTCCTTCTATCTTCTTCTTCTTCACTTGTACATTCTATTTGTATCATTTCACTTTTGAAGAGGAGTTTTATTTCCCACTAAGTTTTCTCCTTTTCTCTGGTTATGAGAAATTAATTTGTACATGGGTACCTAACATGGCCTAGTATCCGAGACCCATCATCTTTGTATTGCTTCTCCCTAAATTACACTTAAGGGGGGGTGTTAGTGTAAATAAGGTCATTATACATAACTAGTTAGGATAACACCTTTACTAGAATCAACCTACTAACACGTATCTTAAGTTTACTTAGCTATTTAGGGTTTGTATCATCTCATGTCGTGAAGACATGTATCCTCATGCATGTCTATTTGCCACTTGCATGAGCACTTGTCACTTAGAACACAAGTGTTGCATCTTTGGTGGGGTAGTCAGTTATTGACTCCTACCTTCCTACCTTCTCTCTCATGCCTATTTATACAAGGCATCTATGTACATTTTTCATATCTCTTGAATATATCATTTTGGCTTTTATGTGCAATATTGTCTTTTGTGGAAGTTGTTGGTATTTGTTGATATTGGTTGCTCCAATAGTAAGGACTATCAAATATATTAAGGAGATTATGTAACCATTGTGAAAGCCTATTTAACCTAAAATTTCTTCCCATTCATTGCAAGTTCTAACAAATAGTTTAAGGCATGTGAGTAATCATAAGGAACCCAATATAAACCTTAAAACTAGTCAAGATCCATTAAAACCTTAAAGGGATATGTGAGACATTGCAAGGCTCTATCAAGAGTCCTAGAGTACTTAGAAAGTGTTAAGAGATTGTTTGGAGGTCTGTGAAAGTGCTTAAAGGTCTAATAAGTTTTCTAGGGTCTGAACAAGCATTAAGAAGGCTGTATGATCATATCAAGATCTATCAAGCCTTGAAAATCTTTGTGAGGACATGCTTGACTCTATACTGTTGCATATGTTGTCATTGATGTCAAAGGAGTGATGATTAGATGAGTTGTGATGTGAAAGACTTGATGATGAAATACATGAACATGAGAAGAGATCAGTATCATCTATACATAGTTGTGCCTTATCTTCTAGAGTTCAATGATAGGTGAAAGTTTTCAAGTATTTATATGCTTGTTGCATTGTTACTTGTTGAAAAACATTGCATGATGATTTGAAGGAATGTTGTCAATACTGGTATGCTGATATGAAGGTGTTGTGATCTCTTGTCTTTTGGTGAAAAGATTTGCTGACAATACTGTGCTAGATGCACAGGAGATTGTATCACATTCTACCACAAATGAAGATATGGCCTCATAGCTTGGAGGATAGCTAGAGACAACTGAGGTATGTATGATCTAAGTTTTAGCATAAGGACTACCAAAAGAAAATCCAGAGTCAGTAAAATTAGAGTTATAACACAGTGTAAGATGATTAGGTATGAAACTCAAAGCTACCGCATTTCACTGCATATGCATGTATGACTGAGCGGTTTGGAGATTATGTAAAGCAAAGGTACAAGAATGAAAAGTTTAGGTTTCAAGTGTTTTGGATCACCGCAAGTGTGTTTTTCAATGTTCTATGTCAAGATAGTGTAACTAGACTGTGTAAGGGCTACCGACATCAAAGTTTGATTGCTTGTACCAACAAGCTGAAGCATGAGATAGAAAGAGGAGTGTATGAGAAGGCTTTGCAGGTCATATAGTCTTCATGGCATGAATTGCATGATGATATCTCTCTTCTCCAATATCGCATATGGTCTGAAGCCAATGTATGAAAGGATAAGTGTATGCAGAGCTGACATGATATATTTAAGTGATTGTACCATGTGTAAGGAAGCATACACAAACAATAAATCTTGGGAGGAAGTAAAATGGGTCCATTAGATCACTTGGTATGAACTGCATAATGAGATTTCATTCCTACATTACTGCAGATGATTTGGGAGCCGACAAGTAAGGCCAATTACACATCTCATGATACACATTACATTAAGGCTGACAAAGCTGATGTTTAGAAGACTTGTGGAGGATATACATGATGCTAAGAGATTACTACAAGAGCATGTGAAGAAGGATGAGTGATTAAAAAGTGAGACAAGTAACTTTGTAAGAAATAACGTACAATCCATAGCAGTGGAGGTACTTGAGCTATCAAAATCAGTCAAGAAGATCAAGAGGATATCAGGGATGATAGCATGGAGGTGTCTAAGTTATTAATGTTAGGACTTGCATTTTTCATGCCTGTCTTGCCCAAGGTTGCATTTATTCAGGCTTGCTAAAACCTTGCTAAAACCCTCAAATCCTAAAATCCTTCAAAGTTTGCATTTGTTTACCTCTTGTTATATTCTTTCATTGACCATTGATCAACCGTTCCCATTTGCATAAAGTATAACTTGAGTGTTTCATTTCCATTCATTTATCGGCCCCCTTTGTTAGGTTGTTGGTCGCATGGCTCCATTTTAAAATAACCTTTATGTGTGTGCGCAAAAAACCTTTAGGTTGTGTCGAGGTTGAAACCACGTCAACAAGATATTCTTTTCATTGTGGTTTCCCTCTTCATTGGGCCATGTTTTGAGTTTCAATAGCACCATGGAGTTTGATATGGCATCCATGTGATGTCCACGTAAGAATTTCACAAAAGGTTTATGCTTCGCCGGGCCTTCTAAGAGCATTCAGTGGGACCATGAGAACATTAAAGTCTTCTAAAAGGTAGATGTCATAGTTTTGATTGCCAGCATGGCCTTTTTGTTGACATGACAATATTTCACAAAGACTCTATGATTTACCAAGCTCTCCAAAATCCTTCAGTGGTACTATAGAGTCTGATGTGGCATGTCGCAAGCTGACTTGGCTACCTTCACAGGGATTTCTACCTTTATAGTTGGTTTTTGGCGTGGACATTTGTTGTCTGGATATCTGGACCTTATCTAGTGTCTAGACATTGTCTTAATACGCAGACATTTGCTTAATGCTTACAAATCCTAATGTCCAGACCTTCCTAATATGCTAATGACATCACTTTTCTCATAACCAAGAATCACCTCAAAAGGGGTGACATCATCAAGATATTCAAACTTGGGGATATTTCATGAGTTCTAATATCTAGATATTTCTTTATATCCATATCCCTATTTGTTATGAACTAAACTGGTGACCTCCCATGAACCAATCAGACATATTCCATGTAGCTCTAAGTGGGACTATCTATCTAGGTTGTGTGGATTTCTACCTATCTCTATAGCTTGATGGCCCTCCATGATTGATCAGACATGATGAAATCTTCTCAAAGGGCCATTATATTTGCATGTTTCCCATGCCTCTGGGGATTTTGAGAAGACTATTAAAGAAATGAAACTGAATTGTGATAGTATTGACCAATATTTTGGAGCTTAGCTGATTTGAACTGGTGTGTGCATTGCATGGACAGTTGAACCTATATGCTGTTGTGATCAAAATTATCAAATGATGTCCAAATGCAACAAATGTATGCAAATTTGAATTTTAGTTAGCACGAAGGTTGCACTCATGCTTGTGTCATCATTGTGAGGTAGTGTACCTACAAAGAATGTAGTTGCAACTCCTAGGCATGGATGAAGTTAGTTTTGAGAGAATGACCATCTTCTTTGATTTCTGTTCCAACCACGCATTCTCTCTCAAGTATGTTTTGTCCTTTTGAGCTTCAAAGATACCTTGGGTATATTCTATTCCAACAAGGAGTTGTTTGTGGCCTAAAGCTTGTTTTTGCTCCCATGTTTTTATAAATGGGAAATGAAGGCCATTTTGAAGATGTTCCAATTTCTCCAAGTCTCTGATTTTGTAATTTTGTACAGGGTCTCTACCTAGGCTTTAGGAGTTCTTTAAATTTCAGAGTTTAAATATTGTAATCAATTGTTTGGGTAATGGCAAGTAGTTTAGTTTGCAACTAAAATTTAACTATGTCATGAAATGATGTCTCCTAGAATGTACACTTAGTTTCTTCAATCAGAATAATCAAGGATTATAATGATTTTTGTTGCACATTTACTGCAATAGATGTTTGGTTGATGGCTCTTGTTTAAGGAGCAAGTTAATTTTGTTTTTAATCAAATATTGGGGATAATGTGTTATATTTAGGATTACTAAGAATGTTATCTGCATTGTAAGGAAATAATGGTTTAATGGTCACTGAATTCACATTTCATGTTGTTATCTGATGGGTTATTTGTATCTTGACTCTGTGAATGGACAAGGCACCAGTCTATTGTATCACTTTTGTTCAAACCTTGGAAGGAATCACCAATTATAATTCTGTTGAGTCTTACATTTCATGTTTATTTATTTTTTGGTTTTTTGTATCTTCATGAAGATTAAAGGAAGCAGGGGTCATGCTCTGGATTGATGTCATTTTAACCCCTTCATATATTTGAGATGACGATATTTCTATATAATCGATTCTTAGTGTTCTTCAAGGTGCAAAGGGATCATGCCTAGAGATGAGTAATTGTATAACACCCTTTATTCATTTATTTGAGAACCATCCACATGTTAAAGGCCTTTAGTGAGTTGTCTAGTGCAAGTATTATCATATATTCAAGCCTAAAATAGGTACACCCACCTGAGTCCCGTGGAGCTCAAAGAGTAGAAGGCCATGTTTAGCCTTGTTTGTTGGCCTTTCTTATCCTTAATCTTATGATAGTGCAAGATATTTGTCTTAACCTATTGATCCCTTGGTTTAGGCATTGTGATTTTCCTTATGATTGGGGGTTGCAAGAACAAGTCAAGGATGCCAAAGTGTTAGCAGAGATATTGTTGCGGAGATAATTGAGTCATCATATCAGAATCTTAGAGTAGAGGTTGGTGCTTCATCTTGTAAGTGTTGTAGCACTTCAGAGAGTTGGTGCTTCCTTTGGGATGGTGCCCATAAACTTTGTGATAGGGAGTTTGTGCTTCCTTTGGGTTGGTGCCCATAAACTTTGTAACAGGGACTTGGTGCTTCCTTTAAGTTGGTGTTCATAAAATAGGGGATTGGTGTCTCCTTTGGGTTAGTGCCCATAAAACTCATTGTACTACTTCATTTTATTTTTGAGGCTGGATTTGGATAGTAGATCCAAGCAATTAGCTCATAGTGGTTTTTCCTATCCTAGGTTTCCACATAAATCTTGTGTCATGTGTGTATGTGTTCATTTGCTTTATCTGGTGTGAAAGTTTACTTTGGGTTGATTGCATCTAAAGAAACAATAAATTAAATATATGCTAATTCACCCCCCCTCTCAGTATATATGTGTGTTCAAAAATTGGTATCAAAGCAAGGTTCCTTGATACAATCTAACAACTGAAGGTAGATCTTGGATAAGAACACATGGTTGAATAGGAAGGACCCTCTTCTAATAGAGCACCTCTATTTGATAGATCTAACTATGGTTTCTAGAGTGTAAGGATGGAAGCATATCTAACCTTTCTAGGATATGATATTTGGAGATCTGTGATCAATTTTTATACCGCTCCTGTAAGTCCTCTCACAGATCCAGCTGATAAGAAGGCTTGTGAGAACAATGCTAAAGCTAAGAATGCTATCCTGAGTGGTCTGACTAACACAAAGTTTTTTGAAGTAATGCAGTACATGAAAGCTAAGGACATATGGGATAAGGTTAAAAATCTCTACGAAGGAGATGATAAGGTAAAGCAAGAAAAATTGTAGACCTTCAAGGGTAAATTTGAAAATCTAAAAATAAAAGGAGAGAACATAGCTAACTATCTACTTTGAATAGATGAAGTTGTGAATGCAATCAGATGTCTTTGTGAAGAGATAGTTGATTTAGTGGTTGTTAAGAAAGTACTGAGATCACTCCCTCAAAGGTATGATTCAAAATTTTCTACTATTGAAGAACCCAAAGATTTAAATAAACTCACAATGGATGAACTATTTGGTTCCCTCACTGCCTATGAGATGAGAAATGAAAGCAAAGACACATCTAAAAGGGAAGATGCTTTCAAAGACTCAAAGAAAGAAGGAACTTCTAGTCGACACAATGATTTTGAGGATGAAGAAGCAAACTATGTGAGAAAGATAAAGAAGGGTTTAGGCAAGTATAAAGGTAAGTTACCCGTCAAATGTTTTAATTGTGGAAAAATTGGTCATTATGCATCTAAGTGTCCTTTTGGAGAAAATGAAAATAGCAACAAGGGTTTCAAAAGGAAGAACTTCAAAATGAATCTCCTTTCCAAAGAAGACCACAACTCTTCAAAAGAAGTAGATCACTACTCATCAGATGATGAAAGAGAAGAATCCCTATTCATGGCTATGGAAGTCCCCAATATTTTTGACAAGACTATTGATGAAGAAGAATGTGAAGTTGATCTTGAAGGTGAACTTATTTATGCTTTTGAAGAATTGAAATGTGTAAGGAAAGAGAAAAAAGAACAAAAATCCCAAATTGAAGCCAAGACAAATGAATGTTCAAAACTTGAGGAAGAGATTGTTTCACTCAAAAGAGAATTGGAGAAAGTATATGATCAGCTGGACAAAAATGTCAACATTGGAAAAAAGCCTGAAAATCTAGATGGCATTGAAGAAGAAGATTTCATTCCAATCATGTCTCAAAGAAGAAGATATGGAAGACCTTTCCATGTAAGATATACCTTCATAAATAGGTTCAATCATGTATTTTTTGGTTATTGTTTTATCTGTAATAAATATGGTCATAAGGCTATGGAGTGCAAGTCTAGGATGAATAGAAGAAATCTTGTGAGTAGGAATCCTCTTGCTTCTATAGTAGATCTCAATATGATATGTCATACTTGCAACAGCTCTGGACACATAGCAAGATATTACAGAAGTGGATTAGCAAAGTCAGAAACTTAGATGACAGATATTAATGAGCAAGACAAGGAGACTATTACATCCAAGAGACATGAAATAAATGAAGAGGTGGAAAATTTAATGATTGTTCAAACAAAATTTCATGTCCAAGGGCAAACAAACCACTGGGTGATAGATAACGGATGTTCAAGCCATTTGATTGGTGATAAAAACAAATCCATCAACCTTGTAAAGTGGAATGGTGGATCAGTCATGTTTGGAGATAATACAATTGCAAAATTTGTGGAAAGAGCACCATAAGTATTGATGGAAGATCTAAGACAAAAGATGTTCTCTATGTAGAAGGTCTTAAGCACAATATTCTCAGTGTAAGTTAGATGTGCAGTAAAGGATACAATCTCATATTTCATACACAAGGATGTGAAATTAGAAAAGAAAATACTAGTAAATTGGTGGTAGAAGCAAGTATGATAGAGAATAACCTGTACAACCTAAGTGGTGTAAATAGAAGGAACTGTCTTCTAGGATAGACAAATGGATGTTGGCTATGGCACAAAAGGATGAGACACATCAATTTTTGATAATCTTGTGAAAATCACCTCAATACAGGTAGTAAGAGACATGCCAAAGATTGCCAATCCAGCAAGTATCTTATGTAAAGAATGTCATATTGGGAAGAAGACAAGGACAAGGTTCAAGACTAAGGAGAACTCTTCTACAAAGCCATTGGAATTTATCATAATGATCTATGTGGTCCTACTAGAACAAAGAGTCTCCAAGGGGAGAGGTATTTTATGTTTCTTATTGATGATTACTCTAGGATGACATGGGTTACTTTTCTAAAAGAGAAATCAGAAGCTTTTAGTAGGTTTAAGATTTTCAATTCTATGGTTGAAAATGAAATGAATTATAGAATCAAGTGCTTAAGGTTGATAGAGGTGGTGAATTCACATCAAATGAGTTTGAGGAATATTGTGAAGAACATGGAATAAGGAGGCACTTATTGTTAGAATCTGAAAAGATTATTAACCCAGAAAACTAGTGCAAACGAATAGATATCTAAACTATGAATGCAAATGATACGAAATCAAAATAGCAACATAGAGTCAGTCTCCAAGAGAGTAATGCAAATGCTAGAAACAAAATAGCATTAAGAGGATGTAAAAGTAAAAGATGCCAAATACAAGCCAGGTAGCATGCTTATATAGACTAGGAAGAGAGAGGAGGTGGCAACACCGAACAATGAGGAGCAACCATCTATCGGACTAAAGATAGAAAAGTATCTTCCCAAGATAGCTAATGGATGCTCATATGTAGGAAGGTGACACCTCGCAACCACTCACCTAATAAGACATGCTTTATTAACCTAAGCGAGATTAGTAGAAGTGTAGGAAAAACCTAGGAATATAGGGAAAAATAAATAACCCTCTAGGAAAATAAAAACCTACACTAACACCCCCCCATAAGCGAAGCTTAGGTGGATGTAGAAATGGGTCCTGGCAAATCAAGCCTGATGAGGTAACCATGTGCATAAAATTCCCCCCCAAAGAGAGAGAAAAGCCCCCCCCCAAAAAAAATAGAGAGAGAAGAGACCCCCCCAAAGTAGAGAGAGTTAGGACTCCGAGTGAGAGGAAGAAGCCCCCCTAGAAGATGAAGCATCCCGCACCCCCAGCAAAGATCACAAATGAAGGAACTTGCTCTCAATGAAGGGTTTGGTGAAGATATCAGATACCTGCTCAGAAGTCAGACAGTAGCAAAGGTCAATGACGTGGCCATGGATGAGCTCTCGGATGTAGTGCATGTGGACCTCTATGTGTTTGGTCTGCTGATGATGGACCAGATTCTGTGAGATCTGAATGGCACTCTGGTTGTCACAAAATATGATTGATGGCCGTTTGATCTGGATACCAAACTCAGTGAGAAGATTTTAAAGCCAAATGGCCTCAGTGGGGGCATTCATAGCCCCCCGATACTTGGCCTCAGTAGAAGATAGAGCAATAGCAGATTGCTTCTTGTTCGACCAACAAACAGGACCTGAACCAAGTGAGAAGATGTAACTTGAAATAGACTTGCGATCCTGAGAATCACCCGCCTAATCTGAATCTGTGTAGCCCACCAAGTCAAGCTCAATACCCACTGTGTAGTGAATCCCAAAACTATGAGAACCTTGAATGTAGTGAAGGATCTGCTTGGCTACTTTCTAGTGTAGCTCATGAGGCTCCTGCATGAATCGAGAAACCATGCCTACAGCATATGAAATGTTGGGTCTCGTATGAGTCAGATAAATGAGACTCCCAACAAGCTGTCGGTACAAAGTGCCATCAACAAGTGGAGAAGAACACTGAGCCTCAAGTTTGACTCCAGAAAGGAAGGGAGTCGGAGCAGGCTTACAGTCAGCCATATGAAACCTCAAGAGCAAATCTAGAGCATACTTGGACTGGTTGATGGTGATCCTGGAAGTAGACTAGTAGATCTCAATCCTGAGAAAGTAATGCAACAAGCCCAAGTCAGTCATCAAAAACCTGTCATGAAGGGCAGTTTTGACAGCCCCAATGGTGGATGAAGAACTCCCTATGATCAGCAAGTCATCAACATACAGAACCAGAAATAGGAGTGAATCATCCTATTGTAGAATGTAGACATTGGGATCAAAATGGCATCGAGTGAACCCAACTAATAGAAGGAATGAGACCATCTTGGCATACCAGGCCCGAGGAGCCTATTTGAGGCCATAGAGAGACTTCCGAAGACGGCACACAAGTGAAGAATCCTGAAGGAACCCCTGTGGCTGCTCCATGTAGTTCTCCTCCTGAAGGTCACCGTGAAGAAAAGCACTCTTCACATCCATCTGGTGTACTTCCCAACGATTAGCTGCAGTAATGGAAAGAACAAGTCAGATGGAATTCATTCAGGCAACTGGCGCAAAAGTCTTAGAGTAGTCAATCCCAAGAACCTGGGAGAATCCTTTGGCGACCAAGCGAGCCTTATGCTTGTCAACCAACCCATCTGTTGCAAATTTTGTTCGATAGATCCGCTTACATCGAACAAGTTTTCTTCCCTTAGGAAGAGGGACAAGATCCCAATTGTGGTTCCTCATCAAGGAACTATACTCCTCCTGCATAGCTATATCCCACTCAGGAATACCAGAAGCCTCATGAAAAGACTGTGGATCTGAGGTAGTAGTAATGAAGACATGTGGAGCATCCTGGAACTATGAATGAGTCCGCCTGGTGTCTGATGGATCCCCAACCCAATCACCTGCAGACTGCAAGGTCTATCTAGCCCAAAGTGGACCAAAAAATGGAGAATCTGGAGAAGAATCATCAACCTCTGAATGATGACTAGGAGATGAAGGAGGTGAGTCCTCTGAATCACTCTCTGCATCGGAAGCGGAGGTAGAAGATTTTTCAGGTGAATTTGACTCATCAGAAGAACTGTCATGTATCCCAAGTGACTCCAATGTCAAAGTAGAAGGAGTTGGAGAAGTGATAGAAAGTGAGCTCGAAGAGCCCTCCTCAAACTGAACACTCCTCTCAATGAACAACTCATGTGTAGTAGGGTGGAGCAACCGATAACCCTTCACACCATCACGATAACCTACAAATATGCAAGGTCTGCTTTGCGGATCCAAGGCCTTGCATTTCTCTGCAGGAATGTGGGCCCACGCAGGAGAACCAAAAATTTGAAAGTGCTTAACTGATGGTTTCCGACCGCTCCAAGCTTCAAAAGGAGTGACTCCCATCAAGGCTCGATGAGGAACATGGTTCTGGATATAACAAGCACAGTTAATGGCCTCTACCCAATACTGTGGTGCAAGAGATCTGGAGTGAATCATGCAGTTCACCATTTCCTTCAAGGACCTATTCTTCCGTTCTACTACACCGTTCTACTGAGGATTGTATGGAACTGAATGCTGCAAATCAATCCCCTCTAAAGTGCAAAACCTATCAAACCGATGGTTGACATACTCACCACCATGTCAGTGCGTAAAACTTTGATGGATTTCCCAGATTGCTTTTCTACAAAAGTCTTGAAGTCCTGAAAGTGATCAAATACCTCAGACTTCTATTTGAGAAAGTATACCCAAGTATATCTAGAAAAGTCATCAATGAATGTGAGGACATATCTAGCCCTGCTAAAAGAAGTATGCTGAAATGGACCAGCCAAATCACTGTGAACTAACTCCAGTATCTGTGAATCTCTCCATGCCTTACATTTGTCAAACTTTTCCTTAGGATGCTTACCAAGAATGCAACCTTGGCAAACACCACCTGAAAACTGAACTGAAGGCAACCCTGTGACCATGCTCTGCTAGTTGAGCTGTTGCAAGTAGCAGAAGTTAAGATGGCCAAACTGCTCATGCCATAATCTACTCACATCATTAGAAAGAGTAAGCAAAATAGTCGAAGGAGGATCAGGAACAAAGTGAGAAAATAGATAGAGCCATGACTGATAATCTGCTCTCCCGACTGTAACTGTAGAACCACTGTGCAACTCACAAATCTCCACTGAATCAGGAGTGAACTCAACCCACTTGCCTGAACCTGTGTGAGTGATCTGGTATACCAATAGAAGATTTGTTGATAATGAGGGCACACAAAGAACATCATGGAATGTGCCATCCCCCACATCAACAGACCCTCTCCCACACACCTCAACAGGAGTGTCATCACCCATCAAAATAGAAGGCATAGTACATGGCTTCAAAGATGGAAGTTCCTCCTTAGATGAAGCCATGTGGTGTGAAGCACCCAAATCAAGAACCCAAGTGGATGGTGAAGAAGCAACTGCAACAAGGGCCTTGCCCTTTCCTTTCCCCTTGCTATTTTCTTTTGCCTTATTAGAGCCCTCATTAGAACTTTGTTTGACAGAATCAGGAACACTAATATTATTCTTCTCAAGAATGTGTGTCAAGTGATCAATTTGTTTCTTCAGACATTTATGTTCATCATGACTGGGTCTTTTACAATAGGCACATTAGAACCTCTCTTTCTTAGGCTTATCACCCTTGGAAGATTGGGTCTCATTAGTTGCTTTTGAGGCAACCGATATCTGATCCTTCTTCTCCTTGCTATTCTTCTATTTCTTATCCTTACTATTGTTGTTACTAGTTTGTCCTTTTTGTTCTTTTGTGCCTTGGTTGGCAGCCAAGGCATGTGACTTAGAGGACTTAAGAGTGCCCATCTGGATTAGCTTGTCCCGTTCCTGAGTGAGATTGACAGCAAAATCATCTGAAGATGGCATGGTGAATTAAGTACCAAGTGCACCCTTAGTAGCATAGAAAGTAGAAACAAATACAAAATATTCTGAACTTAGCTTGGAGAGAATACTAAGAATCAGTTGTTCATCTTTCTTTTCAATTCCACATTGTTTTAATTGCAGCCTTAGTGATTTCAATTTAGTGAAGACATCCTGGATTGTGTTGAAATTGCCTGGACTTAAGCTAATTAGTTCATTTCCCAACATATGACCCCTCATTGAATCTTGTGTGCCAAATAGTGTTTCTAGCTTTGTCCAGATTTCATTTGGTGTATTTAAAGACTCAATGTGAAAGAGCAAATCAGGAGAAATAGACAAACACAATGTTCCATATGCCTCATCACATTTGTTAAACCACTTAGGCTTATCTTCATCTTTAGTAGGTTCAGTTTCAAGTCCCATAGTTATCCTATTTAATCTAGCTTTCCTTAGGTGAATTGTCATGCGTGATTTCCACTCAAAGTAATTGTATGGAGTTAGGATGGGCAGATTTGTTTGATCCATGATGAAGAATGCAGAGAAGAAGTGCCAAAAAGAAGAGAACCCAACTAAGACAACCCCCCCTTTTCACTCAATCAAAGGACCCCCCCAAAGAAAATATGATTTGGAACTTTATATTAGTGCATTTACAATTGCCACTAGTAAGAAATACTAAGTGGTCTTGATTTCAATGCATTACATAACCTTCATGAAGAGCATATGCTAAAAATACAACTTTGGCACAATAATTAGAGAAATAAATAGCACCACTGCGATCTACTCAAAAAATCATGCACTTTCAAAAAAAGAATCACCTCGATACGAGGTCGTATGTGAAAGTTATGATCTTTCGAAGTTCTCAAAACAAGAACTATTCAATGTCATGACTGAGAATCTGCAATTTCTGAAAAATCTTGGCATCAAAATCAAAAAATGTCTACACTAGTGCATAGAGCACAAAAAAAAAGCCAAAATCAAAAAAACTTTCGTGGGAAAAGAAGTCCGTATGAGCAAGAAAGGAGCATTTGAAATCTGCCTTCAAAACTTCAACTGCCAACGGAGAGGGGTCTTGCTAAAGCTTTCTAAGTGCATTTCTACAAAATATACAAATGGTATGCAAAAACGGAAAGATACTCAGATGGTTTTTCTATGCTGTGAACAAAACCCAGAAGGCGTTTTTCTTACAGATGTACAGAAGATGTTGCTCCATTGTAAATAGAACGCCTTTAGCTACAAAAAATGACCCCAACAACCAAAAAATGACATGCAAAGGCTGAATTAGATGCTAGAACCTACAATATTGATTCAAAAGACCAAATATACTAGCTAGTTGTTAGATTTGAGCTCGAAACTCTGGTTCTGCAACTGTGTATGATGATCTCTGATTTCGGTGAAACGAAAGCCAAATCTGACTTTCTCAAGCCTCTTGGACACATTGGAACAGCCGGAAATGCTGCCAGTATAACTAGAAATTTTGCAATCACCTAGATTTCATAAAACACATATGCAAACCCCAGAGATTAAAAAAGTTTCTGTCAAACTTTTCTGATTCTCAAGATCTTCCGAAGATGCAAGAGAAAAACATACTGGGTTTTTCAAAAAACTGTAATAAGATTTATTAGCCCCCCTCGAATCTCTCAACTATGGAAACTAAAATCTACTCTTGCACATAGAACAACTCTGATACCATGTTAGAATCTAAAAAGATTATTAACCTAGAAAACTAGTACAAACGAATAGATATCTAAACTATGAATGCAAATGATACGAAATCAAAATAGCAACATAGTGTCAGTCTCCAAGATAGTAATGCAAATGCTAGAAGCAAAATAGTATTAAGAGGATGCAAAAGTAAAAGATGTCAAATACAAGCCAAGTAGCATGCTTATATAGACTAGGAAGAGAGAGGAGGTGGCAACACCGACCAATGAGGAGCAACCATCTATCGGACTAAAGATAGCAAAGTATCTTCCCAAGATAGCTAATGGATGCTCACATGTAGGAAGGTGACACCTCGCAACCACTCACTTAATAAGACATGCTTTATTAACCTAAGCGAGATTAATAGAAGTGTAGGAAAAACCTAGGAATATAGGGAAAAATAAATAACCCTCTAGGAAAATAAAAACCTACACTAACACTTATCCACTGCAAGGACCCCTCAACAAAATGGAGTTGTTGAAAGGAAAAATAGGACAATACAAGAGATGGAAAGAACTATGATTAATGATGCAAAACATCCTGATAGATATTGGAAAGAGGTAGTACACACCACAATCTACATTCTCAATAGAGGACAACTAAGGGTAAACAACACCAAGACTCCTTATGAGCTGTGGAAAAGTGGACTTGCTTTAGTCAACATCTCAGGGTGTTTAGAAGTAAGTGTTATATTAGGAGAGATGATGATAACCTGGGAAAATTTGACTCAAGATTAGATGAAGGTATCTTCCTTGGCTATTTGTCTAGAAGCAAGGCATACAAGTGCTTCAACAATAGACTACAAAAGTTTATTGAAAGTGTAAATGTAAGGGTTGATGAAGATATACATCCACCCACATATGATCAAGAAGACTATTGTCTAGATGGATCTTCTTGCATAGAAGAAGAGGAAGAAGTTGAAGAAAAGGAAGAAACACAAGAAAATGCTACCAAGACTCCTACTAAGTATGTTCAGAAGAACCACTCAGAAGATCAGATAATTGGAGACAAGAATGAAGGAGTACAGACTAGAAGAAGATTTTCAAGGGCAAATGAACAAATAAACTTCTCTTTGTTGTCTAAGATGGAACCTAAAACTTTTTTCTGATGCCAGCAAGGATGAAGGATGGATCTATTGGAACAAGGTGGATAACAGAGAGGGGGGGTGAATCAGTTATCTTAAATAATTTAACTTTCTCTGCAGTATTAAAAACATTTAAGCATACATGAACATGAGAGCAGAAAAGAGATCAACACACATGACACAAGGATTTTTACGTGGAAAACCCTGTTAAGACAAAAACCACGGGGTGACTAACCCAAGATTGTATTATCTGTTAAAAGAATAGAAGTACAAAATGGCACTTGCCAATTAGGGCTCACTACCCGAGCACACTGCTCACAAGAGGCTCACTGCCTACAAGAGACTCACTGTCTACAAGGTATATAGAAAGTAACCAGGTGTTTGAACTGATCAGAGGCATCCACATATGCTGGGGTTCAGTTTTGGTTAGGCTCAATATACTGATCTGCTGCACTTCATTCTTCCTCTGCTTAGTACTGATGTTTTGTCACATACCAGATTTGTATAGCTGCTTCCACACTGCTCTCTACTTTTCTTCACACATACTATTACACAACACACACCTTCACATCGAAATCCATCTGGTATATATATCCACACAAAGGATTTCAACATCTTTCTAGTCGGCATCTGGAATACTCAAGATTTTCCCAAACTTTGGTCTGTCGGCTGAATCCATGCTTACTAAGTGATGCGTTTCAAAAATATAGTTATAGGAGTCATTAATCATGTCAGACAACCATGAATGATCCCTCAAGAATCTTGATCACCATCAATTTCTCATTCGAATTAAGGTATGATGCTCTTCCGATTAGTTCTTGCTCAGTCTGCTCTGCCTGTCAGGAACCCAACACTTAGGTGCTCATACCTTTTCACTCTTTCATCACTAGAGGCTCAATCTCTATAATGTGGCAATCATGGTACTCCTTTTGAGTTCCCCAAGTCCGCACTTTGCTGAGATACATCCTCTGAGAGATCTGGACCTGATTGTTGGACCTTGCTGCATGCTCTGTTCTTGCTCACCAGACCAAAATACTCTTCAATCTGACTTCCGGTATAGACATACCATGTGCTGTGGATGAGTGGGATGGACTTAGTTGCCATCAATGACAACACTTATGAAGCCACACAGTGTCTCTTGCCAACAATCTCCCCCTTTGGCATTGATGGCAACACTTAGTGAAAAATGACTAAGTGTCATAGCACACTCCCCCTTGGTTGATTCTTTGTCTTATGTACACTTTTATCAGAGCTCCCCCTTAGCTAGATTCCACATTTTTCACTGCTCCTTACTCCCCCTTTGACATCAATGGCAAAGGGTGAAATCCGCATACCAAAATTTGCAAAGGCAAACAACCTATATATTGCCAGATAAGTATATTTACATGTTATACTTACATATACTTAAGGATATCCGCAAAGGTATTCTTCAACTGTACAACTTCTGTCGCCCAACTCTGCTTCATCCTGTCCAAAATTGATATGTGGCCACTTAACAAAAATGCAAGGGCTTTTTTCCTCATCTATAGTGGCTATAGTCTGACATTCTTGATTTATTATGGAAGAGGTGAGAGGATCAAAATTTTGAGATAAACTTGATAGTTTGCTCTCTTGTTCTTCCACCTTCTTGGCGATGTCTGCTATCACGGTGGACTAAGATAGACAAAATTTGTATAAATCTCTGCCATCTTTAAGAGCATTTTGTAAGCTCTTTATTCCAATATCCAAATTTATCCTATCATTTGTTATAAGTCCCTTCACCTCAGAGAATCTCTTTCCCAAAAATTCTTTCCAGACCTTTTCTTCTGCCACCTTTTCTAAGGAATCAAACTGAGTATTGACAGAGTTTATCATAGATTTAAGGTTACCAGATGGAGAGGCCGAAGGATCCTTTTGAAAGAATGGCATGATCTTCTCCAACATTCCAGAAGCAATCTCTATCAGCTCACAATCTTCCATGTGAGGCTTTAGAAGTTTCTCTTTTGCCTTTGCTTGGGCAAAGGATGCTATCTTCATTGTCTGAACCGGGGAGAGGGAATCAAAATTGAGTGTCTGGTCTGATAGGGGTCTGGTCCGATAGGGGGCTTGCACCGGATCACTTTCTTTTTCTACTTCTTGTCTCTCCTTCTCTGCTCTTTCTATTTTCTCTCTGTTAGCATCAACTGCCTCCTTTGATATCCCATATCTCTTGGCAACTTCTTCTACTTCCCTTCTCACCATTCTCTTGATCTTAGGTTGTCTCAGTTCAATATGAATTTTTACACCCAACTCTTGAAAGGTTCCAAACCTTTCTGCTTCAGGGTCCTTGGGCTGGCTTAGCAAGTGTTGGATATGCAGCTCCAAGATCTTCTCATCTACCTCATAGCCCATTGGCATACTCCAGACTGTCCTGGGCTCCACTGCCTCCATTAGGCATTGATCAGTGTCTACCATCAAGCACACTGTATCCTTGTATTTTTCAACTAGAGATTGGGGGATTCTTTCTCTGGCCTGCATCATGCCTTGGAAGTTTTTGAAGTAACCCCATAGTGTTGTACTTTATGCCTTGGCATCACCAAGCCCATACATATAATCTCTGATTTGTATGGCAACCGGTATGTCATTTTGCCATACCCAACCACTGGATCTGGGTAGCTCATTCATATAGTAGAAGAATAGACATAATATCAAGCCACCGTACTTAAATAAATTCTTCTTATCCTTCTTTATTTTCTACAAATTCTCTAACAGTTGGTTCAGGAGAATCTCACAAAGATCATAATCAACATTTTCCCTTAGCATCTGATAAGCAGTGTATATTGTTGTTCCAAATACAGAATTCTCCTTGCTCGAGTGATATATTTTGTAACCAATAATCATAGAGGTAAATTTGATGTCCAGATCTATAATATCTTCTATTGTCATTGCCCTTTTGTCAAACTTTGATCTGGCAGCCTCACTTACTATTTAGTTCTTGACCGATTTAAGAGCAGGCAACCCACTGGATGAGTGCAAACCAGTTATTGCCCTAATTGCATCCTTTGTTATTTTGAAGGGCTTCAACAACCATACGAAGTTATCATGTATTCTACTAAGAACATACCGGACCCATTCATCTTCTACAAAATAGGGGAAGTGGATGCAATGTCCAAAATGCTTATCCTAGATGGCCTTGTATTGAGGTTTAAGTTCAAATGTTTCATCTATTAATTGCTTGTGATAGATATCCATCAGTTTGGATTCCCCGAATTCCTCAATATTTGCGTGTATGTAAACCCTAACATCTTCTACAAGCAGAACTCCATGTGGAATGCTAGAGAAGGTGCCTAAAGGATCAACTTCTAGGGATTTGTAAGGATGTTTCTTGAACTTAGGGCACGACCTATCAGTGATCTTAACAACATTTGGAGTAGCCATCTTTCAAAAGATTTAGAGAGAGCGGAAATACCTTTTTACGCTTCTAGGGTTCATGATAAGAGCTGAAAAGATTGCTGGTTGAATCAAATTCTGCGGTTGATCTTTGAGAGGATAGAAGCAATCTTGTTGTAGAGCTCTTTCTTTCTTCTTCTTGAATGCAAATGTGAAAATGGTGAACAAAAGAAACCTTATATTTCTGCACAAACCCTAAATTCATATTGCAATAAATGCACTTCTTAAGTCATTCTAGTTTTCTTGTTCTCAGAGAGATCTTTTTGGATCATTGAGATGCACTTAGAAGGATAACTTACAATGTATCTCCCTTTCTCCAATTATTCCATCTAACCACAAATCCAAATATTTCAATTTTGAATCATACTGAATCTAACTGTGAAAATCCTACTTTTGCTGGATGATTGTCAAACCAGATTAATCTTGGATGATTAACCTCTTCAAACTCCTTGTGGATCTTTCATATTTTTAACAAGGGTTATTTAGATGTTTCTCTGAGAGCCCTTTTAATCTGCAACTATCCATGTGCCAATTTCAAGCACCAATTGACTGGCTGGGGGAATTTGTTTTCTTTTGTGACTCCCCCTGAGCCAGAGCTCATCTATCTAGTTTCTGGAAGGAATATCAGCACCAGATTCTAGTGCGGATCCATCCCCAACATTTTCTGTACTTCTCTTCACCCAAATCTTATTCATCTCCCTTTGAACTTCATCCGCATTCACTTTTCATTTTCCTTTGTCTTGATTTTGATAATGATGCACCGGACCCCTTTTATCATGATTCTTACTCCTACAAAATTTGGCAATATGACTAGATCTATTGCAATTGTAGCAAGCTATATTTCTTTGCATATTTGACTGATATCCTCTTGATCTGCATTGATTAGCCAGATGTCCCATTCTATTGCATGCAAATCATCTACCATTGAATGAATTGTTTATTTGCATATTTCTACATTCATGAGATTTGTGACCATACCTTTTGCAGTTAAAACACTGTCTGGAGAAGGATGAATTAGTCTGATTCATTCTTCTTCTGCACTGATTTGCTTTATGACCAAAGTTATTGCAATTGTGGCAGTATCTATTGAAGGATGGATATCTTTGAGCATTTGGTTGTCTTACTGGAGGTCTTCTAGGCTTGTACCTTGGATTTCCTGATCCAGAGTTCTTCTGACCGGATCCGGAGCTTTCACCTTTCTCATATCCCAAGCCATTCTTGTCATCTACCCTCTTTTGGCTTTCTAGAAGAACTTCAAGTTGAGCAGAGCTTATCTTGATTTTTTCTTTGTATTCATTTGCAGTTTGAAGATCCCTTTTAAGAGTGTCTATCTGATTTTCAAGTTGTTCTTCATTATCTCTAGCTTCTTCAAGATCAGATTCTAGATGTCTAATTATTCTATCCATTTTGTGGTAGTCTTCTGACTTCTCCTTGAGAGATTGTCTTAGATTATCTTCCATTTTTATTTTCTCTTCAATTTCTTGGGTGAATTTCATAACCCCTGATTCCATTTCATGTCTTACCATAATGACTTCTTTTGATAGCTTCTCACATAACTTGTTTTTCTCATTCAGATCTTCATTAGTATCATTGGCTTCACTTTGACTTGCTAATTGTTGAAGTAATTCTTTTCTCTTTTTCACAGAGATACTCAGTTTTTCTTTTAGTTCATTTATGAAATCATCAACTTGTTTGAGCCTTTCCCTCAGGTTATTGACTTCAAAGTGAGATTGATCAAGATCATTTAGGGCAGACTGAGGTTGTTCCCTCATGCCATATATATCCATTGAGATTCCCAGATCTTCCTCAAGCTGTTAGGCTCTGTTTGGAGGAACTTACCTCTAATACCAATTGTTGGAACAAGGTGGATAACTGAGAGGGGGTGATGAATCAGTTACCTTAAATAATTTAACTTTCTCTGTAGTATTAAAACATTTAAGCATACATGAACATGAGAGCAGAAAAGAGATCAACACACATGACACAAGGATTTTAAGTGGAAAAACCTATTAAGGGAAAAACCACGGGGTGACTAACCCAAGATTGTATTCTCTATTAAAAGAATAGAAGTACAAAATGGCACTTGCCAATTAGGGCTCACTGCTCGAGCACACTACTCACAAGAGGCTCACTGCCTACAAGAGACTCACTATCTACAAGGTATATAGAAAGTAACCAGGTGTTTGAACTGATCAAAGGCATCCACATATGCTAGGGTTCAGTTTCGGTTAGACTCAATATACTGATCTGCTCCACTTCATTCTTCCTCTGCTTAGTACTGATGTTTTGTCACATACTTGATTTGTATAGCTCCTTCCACATTGCTCTCTGCTTTTCTTCAAACACACTATTACACAACACACACCTTCACATCAAAATCCATCTAGTATATATATCCGCATAAAGGATTTCAACATCTTTCTAGTCGGCATCTGGAATACTTAAGATTTTATCAAACTCTGGTCTGTCAGCTGAATCCATGCTTACTAAGTGATGCGTTTCAAAAAGATAGTTATAGGAGTCATCAATCATGTTGGCCAACCATGAATGATCCCTCAAGAAGCTTGATCACCATCAATTTCTCATCTGGATTAAGGTTTGATGCTCTGCCGGTTAGTTCTTGCTCAGTCTACTCTGCCTGTCAGGAACCCAACACTTAGGTGCTCATATCTTTTCACTCTTTCATCACCGGAGGCTCAATCTCTAGAATGTGGCAGTCATGGTACTCCTCTTTACTTCCCCAAGTCCACACTTTGTTGAGATACATCCTCTGAGAGATCTAGACCTGACTGTCGGACCTTGTTGCATGCTCTATTCTTGCTCATCGAACCAAAATACTCTTCAATCTGACTTCCGGTATAGACATACCATGTACTACGGATGAGTGGGATGGACTTAGTTGCCATCAATGACAGCACTCATGAAGCCACATAGTGTCTCTTGCCAATAGGATCAAGGCAATGGAAGAAGAACTCAATCAGATAGAGAAAAATTAGACTTGAGAGTTGGTGCCAAGACTTGCAGACAAAAATGTGATAGGCACAAAATGGGTGTTTAGAAATAAACTAAATTAAGAGGGACAAGTTGTTAGAAAGGAGGGAAAACTAGTCTGTAAGGGTTATACACAAGTAGAAGGTATAGATTTTAAGGAAACCTTTTCTCTTGCAACAAGGTTAGAAGCAATCGGAATGTTTCATGCATTTGCAGTCCACAAAGACTTCAAGGCTTATCAAATGGATGTCAAGTTAGCCTTCTTGAATGGTGATTTAGAAGAAGAAGTCTACATTAAGCAACATGAGGGATTTCAGCTATTCGAAGATCAAAATTTGGTGTGCAGATTGAGGAAGGCACTATATGGTCTTAAACAAGCCCCTAGGGATTGGTATGCAAGGTTGGATAATTATTTACTCCAACAAGGATTCAAGAAAGGTACAACAAATAGTAATCTATATATCAAAATAAAGAATGAGAATATATTAATAGTAGTAGTATATGTTGATGATATTATCTTTGGTGACAATGATGAAATGTACAAGAAATTTGTAGAAGAGATGCAGAAGGAATTTGAAATGTCTAGGATAGGTGAACTTTCATTCTTTCTTGGACTTCAAATCACTCAATTGAATGAAGGTATCTTTATTGCACAAGCAAAGTATGTCAAGGAGATGTTGAAAAAGTTTGGTATGGAAGACTGTAAACCAATGAGTACACCTATAGTAACTGATTTTCATCTAAGTAAAGATGATGAGTCACCTCAGGTTGATCAAACCTAGTATAGGTCTATGATTGGGGCCTACTGTACTTAACAACATCAAGACCTGACATTATGCAAGTTGTTTATATGGTTTCAAGGTTTCAAGTTGATCCAAAAGAAACACATGTGAAGGCAATCAAAATATTTTTTAGATATTTGAAGAGCATTCCAGATTTTGGACTATGGTATCCAAAAGGTAATGCCTTTTCCCTAAGTGCATACACTGATATAGATTGGGCTAGCAGCATTGATGATAGGCAAAGTACCAGTGGAGGTGCTTTCTTTTTGGGAGATAGATTGGTCTCATGGTTCCGTAAAAAATTGGATTTAGTTTCTTTATCAACAATAGAAGCAAAGTACATAGTTACAGTATCTTGCTACACTCAAGTGTTATAGATGAAGCAAATATTGAAGGATATCAAGGTAATGTATGATGATCCCATTCCTATCCTATGTGACAATACAAGTGCCATTAATATTTCAAAGAATCTAATGATGTGCTCTAGAACCAAGCACTTATCCATCAAGTATCACTTCTTAAGAGAAAAGGTTGTAGATCAAGAGGTAAAATTGGAATATGTACCTACAAAGGATCAGATTGCAGACATCTTTACAAAACCTCTTCCTAAGGAGACTTTTGAATATCTTCGGTAGTAGTTAGGGGTTGTTTCCCTCCTTCTAGTTAGATGCATAAATGATGCATCTGTCTAAGGGAGTAGTTCAAGGTATATTTTTTTATCCTTGGATTGATGGTGGCTACCTCTCAAGGGGAATAGGTAGATAAGAGACTATAGAAGATGACAAGGATTACACAAACAAGGGCACCTTGTATATGTTTCTAGTACAAAGGAAGACCACTAGCCCTTTTCCCTTGATGTCAGAGGGGGATAAAATTATATATTAGGATTAGTGTTGACATCAATGACAAAGGGGGAGATTGTTGCATATGTTGTCATTAATGTCAAAGGAGTGATGATCATAGGAGTTTTGGTATGAAAGACTTGATGATGAAAGACATGAACATGAAAAGGGATCAGTATCATCTATACACAATTGTGCCTTATCTTCTAGAGTTCATGGATAGGTGAAATTTGTCAACTATTGATATGCTTGTTTCATTGTTACTTGTTGAAAAGCATTGTATGATGATTTGAAGGAATGTTGTCAATACTGGTATGATGATATGAAGGAGTTGTGATCTCTTGTCTTTTAATGAAAAGAGTTGCTGACATTACTATGCCAAAAGCACAAGAGATTATAACACATTCTACCGTAAATGAAGATATGGCCTTGTGGCTTGGAGGATAGCTAGAGATAGCTATGAGGTTTGTATGATCCAAGTTTCAAAGCATAAAGACTACTGCAAGGAAATCTAGACTCAGTAGACTGAAAACAAAATTATCATAGTGTAAGATGATTAGGTATAAAACTCAAAGTTGTCGCATTCACTGCATATGCATGTATGACTTGGTAGTTTGGAGATTATATATTTAGCAAAGGTACAAGAATGACAATTTCAGGTTTCAAGTGTTTTGGATCACCGCAAGTGTGTTTTTTAATGTTCTATGTCAAGACAATGTAACTAGACTGTGTAAGGGATACCAACATTGGAGTTTGATTGCTTGCACCAACAAGCTGAAGCATGAAATAGAAAGAGGAGTGTATGAGAAGGCTTTTTAGGTCATATAGTGTTCATGGCATGACCCACATGATGATATCTCTCTTCTCTTGTACCGCATAGGGTCTGAGCCAATGTATGAAATGATAAATGTTCACGGAGCCGACATGATTTATTTGAGTGATTGTACCATGTGTATGGAAGCGTGTGCCAAGAGGAAAGATTGGGAGGAAGTAAAATGGGTCTAGTAGATCACTTGGTATGAATTGCATAATGAGATTTCATTCCTACATTACCGTAGATGATTTGGGAGCCAAAAAGTAAGGCTAGTTACATGTTTCATGATACACATTACGTTAAGGCCGACAAAGATGAAGTTTAGAGATTGCTACAAGAGTGTGCGAAGAAGGATGTGATGAAAAAGTGAGACAAGTAACTCTGTAAGCAATAACACATGATCCATAGCAAATTTATTATTGCAGAGGTACTTGAGCTATTAGAATCAGTCAAGAAGATGAAGATGATATGAGGGATGATAGCACAAAGGTATCTGAGTTGTTAGAACAAGTCAAAGATGTCAAAGTGTTAGTAGAAATAATTGTTGCAAAGATAATTGAGTCATCAGTTCAGAACCTCAGAGCAAAGGTTGGTGCCTCATCTTGTAAGTGTTGTAGCACTTCATAGAGTTGGTACTTCCTTTGGTTTGATACCCATAAAATTTGTTTCCAAGAGTTGGTGCTTCCTTTGGGTTGGTGCTCATAAAACAAGGTATTGGTGTCTCCTCTGGGTTGGTGCCCATAAAACTCATTGTAATACTTCATTTTATTTGTGAGGCTAGATTTGGATAATAGATCCAAGCTGCTGGCTCACCATGGTTTTTCCCATCTTGGGTTTTGACATAAATATGGTGTCATGTGTGTATGTGTTTATTTGCTTTATGTGGTGTGAATGTTTACTTTGGGTTGATTACATCTAAAGGAACAAGAAATTGAATAGATATTGATTCACCCCCTTTCAGTATATCTGTGTGTTCAACATGTACATCATGAGAAAACCCTATCAAATAGCTAGAAACTTTGTCACAGTATTCAAAAGCTTGCACCATTCTGAGGGTTTGCACAATCATGAAGAAGCCCTGTACTCACCATTGGAGGAATGTGGCATCACCATTAGAGGACTGTCAAACCTTTTTTTAGCCTTCTACAACCCTACAGGTCTATGGTGAAACCTTAGAGAGACTATTGAACCTTGTAGACCCTTATATGATCCTGTATCATCATTCTTAACATGTCAAAGTTTGAGGAGATATATATGAGCATGTGCAAAATAGAGTTGTAGAAAGACCATCTAAAACATGTGCGGGTCTAAGGGAAC
Source organism: Cunninghamia lanceolata (assembly GCA_027924645.1). Lineage (NCBI taxonomy): Eukaryota > Viridiplantae > Streptophyta > Pinopsida > Cupressales > Cupressaceae > Cunninghamia > Cunninghamia lanceolata. Next base: position 10,430,239 of record BSBN01001011.1, on the reverse strand, counting down.
ATGAAAGTAGCTCAAGTAAACATAAAGAAACAACTGTCAAGAGGTTTAGAAGAATTTTGGGGTTGCACAAACAAATATAGACCTATGAAGCCATGTATTCTGACCATTATGTTTGTAGCAAAGATCAAATGTGAGAAAGGAGAAGGGAGTGTGCACACTGACATATTTATGTTTCTCTCTCTGCAAAAGACTATCTTTGTAATGTTAATTGAAACTATGGAAGGCTATGGCACATTGTATTAAGGGATATGTTATTATTTTTGGTTAAGTTAGATCAAGTGAGAGGCCTCAAGAAAGATGAATAGTATAAATAAGTTTGAAAGGAACTCAGTGAGGACAGTCTAACTAGAAAGATCTTTCAAGTTTGATGGAATTTAGTAGATATGTTTGAAAATAAACCAATAAACACCCAAAATTATGGTTAGAGAACTTGTGTAAATGATGGATAAGTTGTTCACATGGGCTAAGACCCAGTGTTGAAATACACATTGTGTATTTCAACTTTTGGAGATCGAGAAGGTTTAAAAGGCTTGTTCATCCTCTCAAATGTATGGTTGACTCTTTTTATGACTTGATTGAAGTTTTTAAGACATGTCAACGCACCAACAAAATGTTTAATATGGAAGAAGTAGGTTGAAGTGAGTTGGTTAAGGTTCATAAAGTGGTCATTCAAATGCATTTTTGAATCTTAATGAAGAAAGACCCTTTTCCCATGCCCTCAAGGAAGTGAAAGGTATCAAAATCATTTCAAAATTGTAGGAAACATGCTCTTATTTTTGTGCAAAGATCAGTTGGAGATGAAACATATGTAGATGAGGTGCCAGTTTTGAGTATTTTTAGGTTTTCTAGTTAAAAAATTCAACCAACCTCTTCCTCTATGCCCCAAAAGGAACTCTTTAGTTGACCAAGCATTCAAGGAGCAGTTACATATTTATTCTCCTCTAAACACAATCCTAAAATCTCCTCAAAGATGTTTTGTTCTCTCCTAAGATATTCATGGTAAGGAGATGATTGTCTCTAATTTTGGATTATTGTAATGGATCTAATATTTTGAGTTGTAACAAGTTGTTTGATTCTTTTCTATTAATAAAGAACTATTTTATTACCTCCCCACATACTATCATATTGTGTTTCTCTAGAAGAAATCTGAGTTTACTTTTGTGGACAACAATCCCTCTTGTAAATTTATCCTCTTCTCCTAACCTTTATGAGAGTGTTCATGAATTTGTGCCAGTGCAGGGTAGATTCTTGAGATTGTCTTTGTGTTAGAGAAATAGGTCCAGAAATCTATAACCATTGGTGCATCACCACTTTGAATTTTAGTTATTTCCTTTAGTGCCTTTCCATTGGTGAATGTTAGAATAGGATAGGTTTAGTTTCAACATCTGAAATTACATTTCAAATAGGGAATCAACCCTTTATTTTGAGGTTTGATCTTAGAGAACAAGGTTCCACACCTTGAGATCATTCTAATGGTATCCTTGGATTGTTAAACTAGGTTCAACCAGGGTGCAAATCCAAGTGATAACATTCACCATAGTGAGTTAGTATTATGATTAAAATGTTTAGTTAATTTTCTGTTAGTTGAGAGTTAGTTTCTCATAAGGTGGTTTGGGGGAGGCCAAATGGGAATACAATTCTTTATAAGCATTTGTGTAATACATTTAAGACCCCAAATGAGTAAATAATATTATTTATATATTTTATTAAATACAATATGGTTTAGTTTTTATAATATTTGTGTCTTCAAAAATTTCAATGTGGTATAAAAGCATAGGGGAGATCCTAGAAGGAAAGAGAAGTAATCATTGTGAGGAAGAAAGAAATGCCCACATATAAAGGCAGATAATTTTCTATGAATTTCATTTTTAGACACTATTGTCCACAATTTCATTGCTAGACTCTATTTTTTAAGAGTCACTTCCAGTTGCCATTCTAGATGAAACAAATTTGAAACTATGCCACACACATAAGGGTTCTATAATTTTTGAAGGAAAACTTTTCTCTTCAAGTATATTTGAGATATAAGGGGTGTATATATATTTATTTTTCATATATGGGAGTAATATTTTATACATGATGAGAAATCATTTCTTATGTGTTTCTAGAATAAAGTATTTTCTTGTAAGTGTGAATTTTGAAAGATAGTATGTCCATGATATGAGGGTGTATAAGTGCATAAGGATATAAGTGTGAAGATAAAAAAATTTAAGAGGGAAGATTTATTAATTATTTATGCACAGAGAAAGGTTATTCAAATTTTTTGTTAAAAAAGTTTTGGAGATACAAGGTGAATACTTTACAATTTTTAAATTTCAAAGTTGTTTTATTCAAAAGCATTGAAATGAATTAAAAAGGGCATTAGAGAGACATACATTGATTGGTGCATAGGAAGACATGTTTCTGAAGGTATATGTGGATTTTTTTATTAGTAACCTGTGTTTAACCCTTCTCTTTACTTTGTTAGTAAATTGCTATTGGATGCATATGCTTTGTAAGTCGTCCCATGAGTATATTGTATTATCCCACATTCATGGGGAGTAATAGTTGTTTAGATTAGACTTAGTATATAAGTACATGTTGAGGCCAATGAAGACATCCACAAGTTTATTATATTGAGCTTGCTCAAAGGAGGTTGCCCCCTCGAAGTGGCCTGCGATCAATAAATTCCTTATGTGTTCTGCTATTTCTATTATTTCATGCATTTTTCATTATATTGTTGAAGGAGGTTCCTCTCATCTGGTATCAGAGCACTTTCTTGGGCTGCCTGGGTGGAATTTCTGCCAAATTTTTTTTGTAGTGGCCTCCAGGCACTGTGATTATTGCAGTGGTTCTTTTTCCTTTGCATTTGTATTATTCATTTCAATTGTAGGTTCAGATCAGGGAATAATCCCTATCTGCTTAACTATGGGAAGTGCCTGGGCATAGCCCTAAAACTCATTGTGAGGAGTACCACAGGAACCCCAAAGTAGCTGGCCCATTGAGAGGACCTGCTAACGAAAAGGGCAACGGCCCCTACCTGATTGACTAGTTCCCATCTGTGAGGTAAACCAAGAGATGTCGTTTGTGGCAAAGTGGTTATCAGTTTTACCTAAGCCATGGAGTGAGGGGTACTGCCCCAATATGCAAGCTATTAGACAGCATTGGTAGCTGAGTGAATCCCCTAAACCTTTAGGAAGCCAAACATACCTGGGGTCCATATCTATTGCCAGCTGACAAATTGCAGATTGCATGTCCAGAGCCATTGCAAATCATTTCCCTTTTTTCACCATATCTTCCTTTCTTTAGCTCCGTTTCCTCTCAAACTCCGCTGGATCCCCTAAAATTCCATTATGTATATTTCCTTCCTTGAGGACCCTATCCCAAATTCCACTTATCGAAGCCAGAAATCCCATATTTGTCTATTTTTAGGGTTTGCCATAACATCTTCAGTTCTCACCCAATAGCCTTCAAATTTTGCCACAGTGTTCATTCCCTATTTCTACTCCTTTGTCCCTCTTGAACAAATTTTCCCATTCTTTCACCCCACTTCTAAAATCCCCATTTTATGTTTCCCTGTCCCTTAGAAAGTGTCCAAAACCTAGTCAAACCCCAATTACCCATCAAAGTTTTTCCCAAATCCAAATTTTCCTTTACTAAAAAAGTTTCTATTTTTCTTTTTCTACCCATTCCCCCCCAAAAAAAAAACTCCTGGTTATGGTTGCCACCCGCGCAGGAGCAAAAAACATGGAGGATGAACTTACAGCCCTAAAGACCAAACTCCAAGATCTGGATGAAAAACTTATTAGCCTCAATCTTCAGCATTCAACCATGAATAATAGATGGTAGCCAGAGTCTTCAGCAGAGTTTTCTTCTTCCAGCAATTTTCATGGGCCGAAGCTTGATTTTCCTCACTTCAATGGTGATGATCCGACTAGATGGATTTACCAGGCAGAACAATATTTTAGTTTGCATAATACTTTTGATGTCAACAAAGTCCCACTTGCATCCTTTCATTTGGAACATGAAGCCCTTCAATGGTTTCGTTGGTACATCAAGGCTCATGAAGAGCCAAAATGGACATATTTTTGCAAACTTATTTTGTAACAATTTGGCCCTAGTGCTTTTGATGACTTCATAGGAGCACTCACTAAACTTGGCCAAACTAGCTCTATGAGAGAATACCAGACAGAATTTGAGAAATTGGCCAATCACACAGAGGGATTGTCTAATGAATTCTTTAGGATTTGTTTTGTTAGTGGTCTGAAGGATGCAATCCAATCTGAGTTTAAAATGTTCTATCCTAGCACAATGATGGAAGCCCTAGGGTTGGCTAAGTTGGCAGAGGACAAGATCACATCTCAACAGTGCTCCAAATCCACTTTTGCTCCATTCAAAAATATGGTTTCCCAAAGACCTCCAATCACGCTAGCTCTTAGAACAACTCTTATCAAGCATTTGTGTGAAGTAGAGATGCGGGCATGTAGAAAAAAAGGCTTTGTTATAATTGTGATGAGAAATTCACTCAGGGACATAGATGTGTTGAGCAAAAGCTCTATCTCTTGGATGTGGATTCTCTGCCTACAACTAAAGTTTATGAAGATGCTCAGGATATAGTAGATGATTAGGTCGACATTTAGCAGCCACTTGTTGGCCCTCCTTCTTAGGATGACCACCCAAAGATCTCTCTCCATGCTTTAGCAGGAGTCACCACCCCACAAACCATGCGGGTCAAGGGTTACTTCAAGAAGTTCCCTCTTACAATACTCATTGATTCTGGTAGGACTCATAACTTCATTAACCATTAGATTGCCAAACAGGGTAATTGTTTTGTCCATCCTTACTCTAGCTTTGAAGTCATGATTGCCAATGGGGGCACATTACCTTGCAAAGGGAAGTGTCACAATGTGCGTATCTCTATTGGAGATTATAACTTGTGCTCCGACATGTTTGCCTTGCCCTTAGGCGGATGTGATGTGGTTTTGGGCATTCAATGGTTATGCACACTTGGACCAATCTTATGGGATATTATTGAGCTTTGGATGTAGTTTTCAGACAATGGGCAAAAACACACATTAAAGGGCTTACAACTAGGGTCTCTCAGCATCATCAGTTCACATCACATGGAAAAGATCCTTCAGAAGAATTCACATGGTGTCATCACTCAGCTCCATTCCATTCAGATGCAACCATCAGCAGTCTCCACTACTCCTTCGGATCTACAACTAATTTTGGATAGATATGCATGTGTCTTTGCTAAACTAGTGGGATTGCCACCTTCAAGACCAGAGGAACATTGTATTCAGCTCCTTCCTAGAAGCGTTCCTCCCAACATTAGGCCCTATTGCTACCCATTTTACCAAAAGACAGAGATTGAGATGCTCTTCTGGGACTTACTAAAGCAAGGTATTATTCACCCTAGTACCAGTTCCTTTTCTTCACCAGTTCTTCTTGTCTAGAAAAAAGATGGGTCATGGTGCCTCTGCATTAACTTCTGAGCACTTAATCACATCACAATCAAGGATAAGTGTTCGATTCCTATTGTTGATGAGCTTCATGGCACTCATTTTTTCTCCAAGTTGGATCTTCGTTCTGGGTATCACCAAATTTAGGTTCATGAGGATGATATCCATAAAATAGCTTTTCGCACGCATGATGGCCACTATGAGTTTTTGGTCATGCCCTTTGGCCTCACTAATGCTCCTTCCACATTTGAGGCATTGATGAATAAAATATTCCCTCCCTACTTGCGGAAATTCATTCTGGTCTTCTTTGATGATATCCTCATCTATAGTAAAACATGGCTTGAGCATCTCCAACATCTAGATCTTGTATTGCAACTTCTCTCTAATCATCATCTCTATGCAAAATAGTCTAAATGTGTTTTTGGGCAAGAGGAAGTGGAGTATCTTGGGCATATTGTTTTAGCCCAAGGGGTTTGAGTGGATCCTGCCAAAATAAATGCCATGAAAAATTGGCCACATCCTCAGACACTCAAGAGCCTCCATGGTTTTTTGGGACTGACTGGCTACTACTACAAGTTTGTCAAGGATTACGTGAAGATTGCAACTCCATTAACAGCCCTATTGAAAAAGGATGATTTTACATGGACACATGCTGCTGAGTGTGCATTTGAAAAACTGAAACAAGCTATGTGTACTACACCTATTCTAGCTATACCAGATTTTTCCAAGACCTTCACTATTGAGAGTGATGCTTGTGGCAATGGACTTGGTCTTGTTCTCCTTTAAGATGAACATCCCATTGCATTCACTAGCAAAGCCCTTCCAGGTAAGAATTTAGTACTCTCTACATATGAGAAGGAAATGATGGCTATTTTGCATGTAGTATAGAAGTGGCGGCCATACCTATTAGGGAATTGTTTCTGCATCAAGATTGATCACCAGAGTCTAAAACATTTCCCAGAACAACAGGTCTCCTCCCCATCACAACAGAAATGGGTTAGCAAACTCATGGGTTATGACTATGAGATCACTTACAAGAAGGGTAAGGATAATATTGCGGTGGATGCTCTTTCTCACACATTTGATGACCAAGCTTCTCTTTCAGCTATTTCTATGCCTGTTCCAAATTGGTTGGAATCTATCCAGTAGGGCTATGTCAATGACTCTTCATTATCTCAAATCATCCAATAGTTGGCCAATAACCCTTTTGCTGTACTGCATTACTCTTGGGATGGTGCTTCCCTAGAGCATAGATCTTCAACAGTTTGTCTTCTATGAACTCCATGCTTCTCCATCGGTAGGGCACTCTGGGTTCCTCAAAACTTATGAGAGGGCATGACGTAACTTATTTTAGAAGGGAATGAAAAGGGAAATTCAACAGATGGTGGCTGAATGTGATACCTGCCAATGCAACAAGGGTGAAACAACACTCCTTCCTAGATTGCTTGAACCCTTGCCCATCCCTACACGGATTTGGATAGATATTTCTATGGATTTCATTTAAGGGCTCCCTAACTCTAGAGGGAAGACAGTGATCTTGGTTGTGGTTGATCGCCTCTCCAAATATAGTCATTTTTGTGCCCTCATCCATCCCTATACCGCCTCCTCAGTCACACAAAGTTTCATGGACCAGATCTTTTGTCTTCATGGAATCCCTTCTTCTATTGTCTCAAATCATGATACAACTTTCACCAGTCATTTTTTGACATAACTATTTTGCCACACTGGCACCAAATTGAGGATGAGTTCAGGGTATCACCCACAAACAGATGGTTAGACTGAAGTTATCAACAAATGTTTGGAAACTTATCTTCATTACTTCACCTCAGAACAACAACATCAGTGGGCAAAGTGGCTCCCTCTCGCTAAATGGTGGTACAATACCTCCTACCACACTGCATCTAAAATGACTCCATATGAAGCAGTCTATGGTCAGGCACTGCCAGTGCTCCTTCCATACACCCCCAAAAGTTCACCAGTTTAGGCAGTTGACACGACTCTCCGAACCCGCAATCAGATTCTTCACATTTTGCAAGACAATCTTCACATGGCAAGAAATCGAATGAAACAACAAGCTGATCAACACCATTCTGAGTGCACTTTTCAAGTAGGTGATATGGTTTTTCTTCATTTGCAGCCATATAAGAAATCCTCCCTGAAACTCAAAGGGCGTCATAAGCTAGCTCTAAAGTTCTATAGACCATATAAGGTTCTTCAGAAGATTGGGTCAATTTCTTATAAATTGGAGCTTCCTCCTTCTTCCTGTGTTCATCCAGTATTTCATGTCTCTTATCTAAAGAAAGTTCTTGGCACCAACATCATAGCATAAACTATTTTACCAGAACTAGATAACGAAGGATCCATCATTTTGGAGTCGAAGGCAATCCTCGACAGGCGCACTCGTTAGCTTCGCTCTCGATCCATCACAGAGGTATTAATTCAGTGGCATGGAATGCAACCAGAGGATGCTACATGGGAACCACTCCTTTAGATTCAGCAATAATTTCCACATCTTAAGCTTTGAGGACAAAGCTTTTCTAAGAGGGAGGGGATGTTAGGAACCCGTGTTTAACCCTTCTCTTTACTTTGTTAGTATATTGCTATTAGACGCATATGCTTTGTAAGTCGTCTCGTGAGTATATTGTATTATCCCACATTCATGGGGAGTAATAGTTGTTTAGATTAGACTTAGTATATAAGTACGTGTTGAGACCAATGAAGGCATCCATGAGTTTATTGTATTGAGCTTGCTCAAAGGAGGTTGCCCTCTCGAAGTGGCTTGCAATCAATAAATTCCTTTTGTGTTCTGCTATTTCTGTTATTTCGTGCATTTTTCATTATATTGTTGTAGGAGGTTCCTCTCATTTTTTTACACAAAAATAATTGTGAAGGAATTTTGGGTTTAACAAGATTAAATATTAGCATCAAAAGCTATTTCCTTTGTTGGGGTTTATGATTTCCTTGTAAGAATTTTATTTCAATATGGTGGATAGTGGCATTGGTAGCAAGTTAAATTGCTAATACTCCTCAATGAATAGGTGTTAGGTTCTAATCTTGCAAAGAGGGTATTTTGATCATTATATATCTATTGAATATATTATCGCCCAAGTTTTAGAGAATTATTTTTAAGAGGGTAGAAAATTATTGTTCTTGATATCCATGGAGAAGATGGTTTGTAATGTTAGTTTTTGGTTGGAGACACAATTTTATTACACAAATGCATTTTTAGTTGAGTTTGACATCCTATTGCATTATGAACTTTACAAATATGCCTAAAAATCTTGTTTGTGTTGATTGGGATTTTAGAGATTGTGCTACTACCTATGGTGCTACCTCTAGAGAGTAAGGACTAACAAGCGTCAAAGAGGAGCTAGCGTACATCAAAGGTTGGATGAATCTCATCATCTCGAGCTAACTTCTTTCTCAAAGATGTTGTTTTGCATGAAAAGCATTAGTTTTTATTTTTTGTGTTCTTTTCTATGAATGCTAATAGTGTTGAAGAATTAATATATTAAGAAGCCTATTTTTTAAAGACAGGAAAGGATTTAGTGTAGATAAAACACAATATGGATTGTTGCCTAAAGAGTTCAAGAGTTTGTGGATATTGGGAATTAAACCCTTATGAGGGTCATGAGACAATTTGATGGAGCATTGTGGATGTAGCTTGGCATAGATTATTGTCCAATAATTTGGGAGATATGTGATTGGGAAGTTTGAGGAAGCCATAATTTGAGAATTTAGGAATTCATCTTGGGAGCTACACCTTTACGATGATTGCAAGGTAGCTTGATGGAGTACTACCTAGTTCAAAAAAACTTTTCAAAGAAAATCTTCTAAAGAATATGTAGTTATGATTAGTTAGCATGTTTTGTTTTTTTGTTAGTCTTCTAGATGGAAATTTGATGGCCAACTAAGACATCTACCTAGACACAAGTAGTTTGGAGTGTTCTAGATGAGTGAGTAAATTTGGTGGAGGTGCTTCCATAGGTTCCCAGATGAGATGCTACAATCAATCATGCAGTTTCTCCATTTTTTATTTGTTGTGTTTTTCTAATGTAAACCTTAAGAGGGGGTGAAGCTTTACATTTTATGATAAAGTCACCATAGTGACTTAGTATTATGTTTAAAATGATTAGTTAATTTTGTGTTAGTTGGGAGTTAGTTTCTCATAAGGTAGTTTTGGGAAAGTTGTATGGGAATACAATGCTTTATAAGCATTTTTTCAATACATTGTATAACCCTGAATGAGTAATAATATTATTTACATATTTTATTGAAAGCAATATGGTTTAGTTTTTATAATATTTGCTCCTTCAAAATTTTCAACAAAAAAAAGGTCAAAGTTCATGATCCTTATATCCAAAAGGTTGAGAAAATCAAAAGAAATATGAGACTCTTCATCCCACAAAATATAAACATTTATACAGTGTCCTATACTTTAATTTCTTAAATTCATGCTTTATGCACAAACACTATTCACATTTCACCATTGATGAACCATGAAAATTTTCCCAAAATTAAATCTCAAAATTTTAAAAAATAAATTATACCCTTATGATCCTAATATGTACATCAGCTCTCTTTTTGCCTCAAATAGGAAATAAAGGAAATTCTCCTAGCATAATGGCATGAAAATGAGGTTTCCCAAAATTTGAATACATGAATAAAAATGAAATAAAATACATTTATTCTAGACTCAATTTCACATTGCAATCCTAGAATAGAATACCATATTCTATCCACCTAATGTGGGCATGATTGAGAGTACAAATAGTAAGCATAATTTTAAATTTAAATAGATGAATAGATTATGTTTAAATACAATTACTCATAATTCTTGAAAGGATTCTCCTTGCTTCCACACACCCAGTAGACAAGATATCCCAAATATTTCTTCTTTATTAGTGTGCAATCCACAAGCTATCCCAATTTCACTTACAAATCAAGAAAAACTAAAAGCATGAAGGAGGGAGAGAATTTTCAAGAAAGAGGAAAGATATCCCAAGAAATGAGCTCTTTCTTTCCTCTTCAACATTCAAAAATCCCCAAACCCTTTTATACTTTCCTTTTTATTTCCCACTAACTAGATAATTCACAAGTGGATATTATAATTAGATATTTTCACTCAAATTATATTTTCCAATTTAGAATTTGACCTTAAGAAAACACTAATATTACTAACATTTCTAATTAATTACAAATAAAGTAATTATTTTCCCAAAATAATTAACACATACAATTTAAATCAATTTGGTTAAGGCATGAATCGCAAACAATCTTTTAGTTTACAAATGTATTTTAAAATATCACTATATTAAATGCATAGGACCTGTTGGTTTTTCTTCTGAATCAGCATTAGGGTTTGCCAGTTCTAATGCACAGGCAGATTCAGCCAACTGAATACAGGAGGTTGCGTGAGCTCCTCCCCTTCACTTCTGGTTCTGCCGCACCAAGGGGGATGTCCCTATTTGATAAAAGTATGACCTTGACTAGCTCAATGACAGAAAGATATAACTTGACAACAGCAGGCAGAATACTCTCATGTAAGGACCAAGATTTGTGTAACAAATCACAAGGTTGGCAACATTCTTGGACATGATGTCTGGTTGGGTATGAGAGCATGCAGAGGTTCCTAATCCTAATCCTACAACTAACAGATGGAAGAATGAGGTGGTTTGATTTGATGTTTGGATGCAAACCTGGACCTAGTGTATAACCTCAACACAGAGCTAGATTGGTGCCTATCCAGGGCTTGGAGTCAGTAGACATACACCTGTGAATGATCAGCATGAACAGCTAAAACTGGATTTCAAGGGGATACACATGATACCTGCCTTACAGACATCTCCCAATACAGAGTGTTAAGCTGTCGATACTTATGGCATCCCTATTGCAGTATACCCTTCCCAATATTCAATCTGAAAACAATTTAATCTACTCCTTGAGCAGAAGTTAAAAGATTAAACATTCAACACAGGAATTCTATGTTCTAGGATCTCAGACATTCCTTGAATACCTGGACTCAGAAGAAAGATACATGCAAAACTGGAGACAGAGTCAGCATAACACATGCAAATATAGCATTGTTCATATAAGATTAACCATGAAATCAGTGGATTCATGCAAAAACGTACAACAGGAGATACATAAACTCACAAGTTTGCTTCACAGAGCAACCAAAACTAGTTGTATCTTATTACAGAGCCAAAATGTCCAGTTTTCAACAACCTAAACAATGGTAACACAGTCTGCTTATAACAGACAGAGAGTGTACCACAGCCATTAATTACATGACTCTTACAAAATCCACCATATACAGATCCTTCAAAGGAATGGCACTCAAAATTTATTACAGCAACAGACAGAGGAACCTCGAGCCCTGCGCCGCCATCTGGGAGTCTTTATGTCAAAAATCTGGTACCTGACTGTGCAACAACTCGCCCATGCCCCAGCACAGTCGCCAATAAGGGTCTCAACCACCCATGTCTTCTCCTGCACAACACATACGGAAATTTCCCGCTCAAAACGTGCCTGAAGCCACAAAGGAAACTCATATTCCAACTTTAAAACATGGCCGTCGATCCTTCCATCGCTTGAAAATCGATGGCACCAAATCCATGTTGAAAAGTCACTATCCTACAAAAATGTGCCACGTAGGCACCCTGAAAATGCACGTTTTGCCTTGCATATCATGCCATCGGCGTGACCAAGACCATCGGGAAGACCTTCACATCTGCATAAATCAATATCCCACATTCGTCCTGCAGAGACCATTCTATTACTTTAAAAACGGGGCCGCATGTATAATAGGTGTCGAGCGTTTTGTCGCGCTCGACACATGACCCTTCATCCACAGCCCATCGGCCAAACATATACTATCAGCCTTCCTCAAAAAACTCCCGCCGACTCCAGTTGTCTCGCCGATGCCCAGAAGCCAAATACCACCTATCGGCCAGACCACCAACTGTCGGCCCAACAAAAAACACCTCTGCCGATGAACAAAGTCACCCCGATGATCATACCTTTCAGCATGATACCACTTCGTCGGCGCGCCCAAAAATTCTCCTACTGATACGCTGATCATACCGATGACCACCTCGCATCTCCCGTCGGCCAGACATTGACCATCGGAGCAAATGAAAACTCCTCCGTCGACATCAAAAGTTACGCCGATACAGCTCCATCGGCCAGAGTACCCCTGTCGGCCCAACCTTCCACACTTCATCTGATGCACCAAGTCACGCCAACAACATACCACATCCGGGTCTTCGATGAGACACACGTCGATGACAACTCATCGGCCAAACCTACGCCGTCGGCACAACTTAGAAATCCTTCGTCGATCACACATGTTACGCCGATGAACACAATGGCTAAATCATCATCGGCCAGACCTAGACTGTCGGAACAACACCTGCCCGCTCACCCGATATACAAAGTCATGCTGATGGCATATCAGAACCCTCGCTCCCATCGGCCAGACACATATCGTCGGAGCAAAAAAAAGAACCCTGGCCGATAGCACTAGTCACAGCGATGACCAACAAGCCTCACCCTGCCCCCTTGTTGGCTAGACATATGCCCATCGGGAAACTAGAAAGAAGATACACCGATGACAGAAGTCATCCCGATGGCACATCACCACCACATCGGTGGAACCAAAAAGAAATACTCCAGCCGATAGGACAAATCTTGGCGATAAACAAAGAACACACCATGCTATTGATATGATCGCCAAGACGCATGAAAACTCATGCCGATGGGCAGAACATGATGACCCCTTCCATCAAGAAAGGTGATGTGGATGCTGCAAAACACTGAAGGGGTGCCAACACTTAAAATTTTTTAGATTTTAGGGAAGGTGCCTGCATGAAAAATGCTTAAGAACTGACAGTGAATTTAGGCACCAACAGGACCATTCTATGATGACAATTAAATATTTAACTTTCACATCTAAGCATATAGGTAAATCACCAACATTCCTCAATAAGAAAATGTGGAAATTGAATAAATGTAAATGGAAACCACGAATTAAAATAAACAAATGAAATAAGAACACACACATTACTAGTTTATTCATAATACATGGAGCCATAATTGGCATTAATTCATATCTCAGTTTCATAGGTATCAACAAAATGCATCTCGCAACTCAAATCAAGTGAGATGAGAAAGATACACAACATATTTTCCCAAGCTAAACCATCTCCAAGTGGGGTAAAAACTGATATTTGCACACTCAATAAAATATCAAGCATACCTACTCCATACAAGATAGCTGAAGCACATTATAAACTCCCAATGTGATATAACGTAATATAGATAAAATAATATCAATGAACTACAACAACTAAAAATTATACTAAAGCCACATGATCCAAACACACAAGTACAAAAATTGATAATCATCAAAAACATAATGATGAACTAGATAATCATAATCAAATCATATATATCAAGTATAATGCAAACACTAACATTGAAAGACTCAAATAGTCTAACATATACAAATCCAAATACGTGAATCCAAAATACAGGATCCATTCCCCTTGATGGAAATCCACCAAGAACCTCGTCAACAAGTATGATGTAGTATTAGAACACAAAGTGAGTCCAAACATATGATACTATAATGTATGCATCCCATAATACATAAATAAATAATAGATGGAAAAATAAAACCTCTTCAGTAATGTACATCAATGGTAATCTATAACATCACATAAACATATCAAATCACAACATATATACCCAAGGTACATAATTAGGACAGCTTGATGGCCATACAAGGCCTCATCAGAAGGTTTGGTACAAAAGATCATAACATATGATAGTGGTCATTACAAGAGTGCCTACCGTCCAACTAAGCTACATCTCCCTTTTCCATTAGTTTCGTCCACAAATGCTAGGGTTTTATTTGTTAACTCATAATCAAAAAATATTTCTCCTCACCTTATGCCTTATGCAGTTCCACTAAATATTTTTTTAAGACTTAGAAGCTCTTTTAATGACCAAGGACCCATAGGCCATTAAATCACTAATTGAACCTATTGAATCCATATCTTCAACACAAAATTATTTAGTTTACAAAATAACAAGGCACAAATAAAGATACAATTGGTGTAAAATTCTTGGTCTAATCAACCTTTGCCTTCGAGTACACAACATCTATAGAGTCTTATGTAGTAGATTCTTGTGACATGCAAGGAGGTCTCTCATTTGGTTTGTAGGTAGAAGTTCCAAAACAATTGGTTAGACCCATCTTTTATAGGAAAATAATAAAGGGGATTTTATCAAAGTGTCTTCTATCAAACCCTAACCCACCATTGCATTCCATGTGGCACCATAGGTGTGATGACTAGGTTTGATCAAACCTAGCCAATTTCAGACTTGATTCATTTTAGCATTTTTCATTTTGTCTTTGTGTATGCAAAAATATGGAATCAAATAAGGAAACAATACATTAAAGATCCTATTCTATATTCAACATCACCTCATCTAACGATCAAAGGACTAAGAAAATATAATGAAAATGATAAACAATCATATGAAATTTGATAATGATTTTGATATGTTGGTTGCTCAATTTTGTAGCATAACAACTAGATAATGATAATGGATGATAATGGAAGAGATAGGATGATTTTGAAAGTATATTGTTGTATGAAGATGTGATCCATAAATGGCTTGGTTGAGGCTTGATTTATAGAGGTTGGATATGATGAATGTAGGGCTAGGATTAAAATATTAGATCAATGGCTAGAATTGGTTGAGAGCACATTAGGGCAAGGAGAAGGATTTCTAGGGCAATAAAAGAACCTTCTAGGGCTTATCCTTATGTGAATAGCTAGGATTAAGAGATGTACTAGTATGAGATGGATGGTTGAGATGAAAAGTTAATTTAATTTTTGGGACACTCATTTATTGATTGTGGCAAGTGGTTGAGGATGAGGACAAGATATTCATGTGACTCAATAATTAAATTAAATAATAAAATTATTTAATTCATTATTGGAGAGGGATTTATGGGAAGATATACTAATTAAATAAATAAGATTTATTCAATTAATTTTGGATAAAAGGGATAAAAAGTGATAAATTAAATAAATATAATTTATTTATTTAATTTAGGTGATGGAGGAAATGGATTAATTAAACAAATATACTTTATTTAATTAATTTTTGAAAGGGATATAGTAAAGGGGAATCTTAAGACAAAAGTGTCACAAGGTGGTGTCAATAAGGTGATGAAAGTGACATGGTCAATTCCATGTGTCTATAGGCTCAAAAGTGGGAATTACTTATGTTCTTTCACCCATATGTGAGGATCAATGATCTAAATGCTCAATGTAAAATATGGCAATGTAGGATCATGTATGATAGTAGACATAAGATATAGAAATATGGGATCATCATGTAAGACACTGTGCTATAAGAGTGATCATAAGATATAGAAATATAGGATCATCATATAAGTTCTCTAAGATATAGAAAGATGTAGTAATGTGAGAGGGAGAGAGATAGAAATACTCTATAGTAACAAGATATGTCAATAATGGAACATAGAAGCTCACAATAGCTATAGTCAATATGTATTCTAAAGAAAGTCTAATTCCCCCAAGTGGGTAGAATATTTTAGTAAAGCCTATGTGAGGATGTGGGGACCAAGAATATAAAAAACTATGAAGAATTAGGCCCATGCATTGTGGTGCTTAGTGTTAATATTATATATGATGTATTATATTAACTAGGTCTTTAACTAGTTTTCCTTCATAGGTCAAAAGTTCAAATGGTCTAGAACCATGTTGACCAATGATGATGAAGAGACCAACCCAATTAGGTCTAAATTTTTCACAAAATTACTTTTTATCCATTGGGTTGTGTGGATTGGTGCAAAGGGCTAGGTCTCTAATCTCAAATATTAATGAATTATTCCTTTGTTATATGTTTTCTTTAACTATATTTAATATACCCATATATTATCCTCTAATATATTAACTCAATATTCATTAAGGGATTTGAGATCTTGTAAAAAACATTCCCTATATGTATATTTATCTACAATATCATGGAAGGAAACATGTAGTGATGAAATGTCTAGATAGAGAAGCATAACTACCTTCATACCATACACTAGAAAGGTGTGAATCAAATAGGAGCATGAATACTAGTACAATATGCCCATAATTTAAGAACAAATTTTGTATGCCAATTAATGCCATGTTTATCAATTGTCTTCCTTAAAATTTTCTTAATTGTTTTATTTGTTTCTTTATCTTGTCCATTACCTTATGGATAATTAAGTGTAAAGAATCTTTGTTGAATATGAAATTGATCTAAGAACTTCTTTACCTCCTTATTCTATATTGGTTGTAGTTGTGGATTTTAATAGTATTGTTTTGACCCATTTAGTGAAATAATTAGTAGTTGTGATGATAAATGCATGTCCTTTAGAAGAGTCCATGGAAACTTTACCAATCAAATCAAGTCCCTGTGATGAAAAAGTCCATAACAATGTGTAGGGATGTAACTTGTGTGCATGCATATGCTTACAATTGCTATATCTTTGAAATGTAGTGCATTTTTGAATAAAGGTATGTGAATATTTCTCCATTTTGCTCTAATAATAACCCATTCTTTATATTTTTTAACCTACAAATTTGCACTAGCATGCTCCCCACATATACTCCCATGGGCTTCTTGAAGAGCAATATCCTTTTCCATCTCTTAAGGGATCAAAGTAATAAACCATTGAATCAACATCTATTAAACACATGCATAATTAAGAGATATTTCATGGTAGACTTGTGGATGTAAGTGTGAGTGTTCTTAGAAAGCTGGGAAGGAAATGTCCTTGACTCTAAATAAACATAAATATCATAGAACTAATCCTCAACCATGAGTGTAGCAACCATGCAAGATGTCTCATGAATAGAAAGATTCTTTAGTCTATGTATGATCAAAGAGAATTAAGTTTTGGAAAAGGTGTGTTGTACACCTTCCATAAAAATGAAATATTTAAATTATGTAAAATAAATATTTACTTGTGGTGCATATAGGTGATGTGTTTATCCATATAAAATATTTATTTGGGGCCACTTGTAAAGTTGTATGTAACATTGAGATAAATATTTAATGTGGGTTACATATTGGAAAAGTATTTAATATTAGAAAAACTTAGTTACATAAAGGGAAAACTTAGTACCAATAATAAAATGAGGGGGACATGGTTTAGTGAGCTCATGGTTTTGAGGGACATGGTTATGTCAAAACACTTAGTCATTTTGTGAAAGCTTATTTTTATGAAAGCAAGCACATGAGTAGTTGTAGATGTTGGCTATTTGGCTTGTTGGTTTGGTTGGCTAAATTGAGCTTCTCTTGTAGGTTGCATATGTGAGAAGAGGAATCATGGATTGAGATATATGGTTACATGATTCTCATTTCCTTGTTCACACGGAGTGTAATTAGGGAGCTTGATGATTCAGAATTATTCATGGAGTCTATGTATTGCAATCTTTGTTAATGAGATAATACGATGGGTGTGGATGCTTTTGGAGGTTGGGTTTTTCCCTCATGGAGGGTTTTCCTAGGGTACATCTTATGTCATCTTGATGGTATGTTTGCCTATTCCTTTGCGTATGGATTTATGAATACTTTTTGCATATTTATCTCTCATACAGCTATGTGGAAATTATTTATAATGGCTACAAATTTCCTTTCATTTGGTATCAGAGCTTGGTTGCCAGGTTGTGGGAGGAGATCTCCTTAGTTTTATAACCCTTTCTATGAGTAGATTTTGTGCATATTTGAATCCATGGCTTTGTAAGAAAATAATGAAGGTATTTTCAAGGTTATAGGTATGTTTGCAGATTCAAGTTGTTGCAGATCTAGGGTTTGATGGACATTTGGCAAGTGAGTTTTCTAGTTGAGCTCTTTGTATGAGCCTTTTGAGGGTGAGATTTTGCTGGATGCCTCTTTGACAAAAACAGACCTCACCATTTAGTCTAGAAGGCCCAAAACCTATAGATCAATATATAACTTGACTTTATTTGGTGTCAAAACTTTTTTGGCCATTTTTAGGGCCATGGAGATGTTACACATATGGTTCCTAAGGTTGTCATAGAGTATCGACATGTGTTCTAGCAGAGTAAGGTGGTGTTGAAGGCCTATTGGAATGCTCCACATTCCTTCGGATGTGAATGTTTGCCTTTGCAGTTTTGTGGACATGTCTCTGGATGTACATTACATGCTTTCTTATAGTTTCAAGTTTCTTGGTGATTTGCAAGCTTAGTTTTTCAATGACAGTATGTTGCCGTGTGTTTCAGAGGACTTGTTCTCAGAGTTCACGGTTGAAGGTGTGCGACACAAAATATTTGGTGTGTGGAGGTAAAGGAGTGTGTGGAGAAGTTGTATGAGTCATGTAGGCTCATTTGGAAGAGTTTCATGAAGATCTTTCTTGTTCCTAGTACCGTACAAGGTTTTCAAGTTATTGTGGCTGTTATTCTTCAAGTTTCATATGTCTTTCCTTAAGGCTGTCCTATTTTCAAATGAGTAGAGTGTGTGGATGTAATTCCTTGATGTTTGTTTCTATGAATAATGTTTTGGACCTGGTTAAGCAAGTGTTGATGTCTGTAAGGCATGGGTCTTTTGCTAGTGTAGCGTGTAGTCTTGTTTAGGACTTGTCCTCTACACATTTCATGTTGTGTGTAGTTTGGCTGACTTGTAAATGTATTTTTCATGTTGTCTCTAGCTGACAAGAAATGTAATCAATGTAATATCTATTAGAATCTGAAAAGATTATTAACCCAGAAAACTAGTGCAAAGAATAGATATCTAAACTATGAACGCAAATGATACAAAATCAAAATAGCAACACAAAGTTAGTCTCCAAGAGAGTAATGCAAATGCTAGAAGTAAAATAGCATTAAGAGGATGCAAAAGTAAAAGATGCAAAATCTAAGCCAGGTAGCATGCTTATATAGACTAGGAAGAGGGAAGAGGTGGCAACACTGACCAATCAAGAGCAACCATCTATCGGACTAAAGATAGCAAAGTATCTTCCCAAGATAGCTAATGGATGCTCACATGTAGGAAGGTGACACCTCGCAACCACTCACCTAATAAGACATGCTTTATTAACCTAAGCGAGATTATTAGAAGTGTAGGAAAAACCTAGGAATATAGGGAAAAATAAATAACCCAACTAGGAAATAAAAACCTACACTAACACCCCCCATAAGCGAAGCTTAGGTGGATGTAGAAATGGGTCCCGACAAATCAAGCCTAATGAGGTACCCATGTACATAAAATTCCTCCCCAAAGAGAGAGAGAAGAGATCCCCCCCAAAAGTAGAGAGAGACAGGACTCTAAGTGAGAGGAAGAAGCCCCCCAGAAGATGAAGCATCCCGCACCCCCAACAAAGCTCACAAATGAAGGAACTTGCTCTCAATGAAGGGTTTGGTGAAGATATCAACAACCTGCTCAGAAGTCAAACAGTAGCAAAGGTTGATGACATGGCCATGGATGAGCTCCCGAATGTAGTGCATGTGGACCTCTATGTGTTTGGTCTGCTGATGGTGGACCGGATTCTGTGAGATCTTAATGGCACTCTGGTTGTCACAAAATATGACTGATGGCCATCTAATCTAGATACCAAACTCAGTGAGAAGATTTTGAAGCCAACTGGCCCTAGTGGCGGCATTCACAGCCCCCCAATACTTGGCCTTAGTAGAAGATAGAGAAATAGTAGACTACTTCTTGCTCGACCAACAAATAGGACTTGAACCAAGTGAGAAGCTGTAACCTAAAGTAGACTTGTGATCTTGAGAATCACCTGCCCAATCTGAATCTGTGTAGCCCACAAAGTCAAGCTCAATGCCTACTATGTAGTGAATCCCAAAACTATGAGTACCCTGAATGTAGCAAAGGATCCACTTGGCTACTTTCCAGTGTAGCTCATGAGGCTCTTGCATGAATCGAGAGACTAGGCCTACATCATATGAAATGTCAGGTCTCGTATGAGTCAGATAAATTAGACTCCCAACAAGCTGTTGGTACAAAGTGCAATCAGCAAGTGAAGAAGAACACTAAGCCTCAAGTTTGACTCCAAAAAGGAAGGGAGTCAGAGTAGGCTTATAGTCAGCCATATGAAACCTCGAGAGCAAATCTAGAGCATACTTAGATTGTGTGATGGTGATCCCAGAAGAAGACTAAAAGATCTCAATCCCAAGAAAGTAATGCAACAAGCCCAAGTCAGTCATCAAAAACCTGTCATGAAGGGCAGTTTTGATAGCCCCAATAGTGGATGAAGAACTCCTTGTGATCAGCAAGTCATCAACATACATAACCAAAAATAGGAGTGAATCATCCTACTGTAGAATGTAGACATTGGGATCAGAATGGCACCGAGTGAACCCAACTGATAGAAGGAAGGAGTCCATCTTGGCATACCAGGCCCGAGGAGCATGTTTGAGGCCATAGAGAGACTTCTGAAGATGGCACACAAGTGAAGAATCCTGAATGAACCCCTGTGGCTGCTCCATGTAGATCTCATCCTGAAGGTCACCGTGAACAAAAGCACTCTTCACATCCATTTGGTTTACTTCCCAATGATTAGCTGCAACAATGGCAAGAACAAGTCAGATGGAATTTATTCAGGTAACTCGCGCAAAAGTCTCAGAGTAGTCAATCCCAGGAACCTGGGAGAATCCTTTGGCAACCAAGCGAGCCTTATGCTTGTCAACCAACCCATCTGCTACAAATTTTGTCTGATAGATCCACTTACATCAAACAAGTTTTCTTCCCTTAGGAAGAGGGACAAGATCCCAAGTGTGGTTCCTCATCAAGGAACTATACTCCTCTTGCATAGCTGTATCCCACTCAGGAATACCAGAAGCCTCATGAAAAGACTATGGATCTAAGGCAGTAGCAATGAAGACATGTGGAGCATCATGGAACTGTGAACGAGTCTGTGTGGTGTCCGATGGATCTCCAACCCAATCACCTACAGACTGCAAGGTCTGTCTAGCCCAAAGTGGACCAGAAGATGGAGAATTTGGAGGAGAAACATCAACCTCTGAATGATGATTAGGAGAGGAAGGAGGTGAGTCCTCTGAATCGCTCTCTACATCAGAAGTGGAGATAGAAGACTGCTCAGGTGAATATGACTCATCAGAAGATCTGTCATGTATCCCAAGTGACTCTAATGTCAAAGTAGAAGGAGTTGGAGAAGTGATAGAAATTGAGCTTGAAGAGCCCTCCTCAAACTGAACACTCCTCTCAATGAACAACTCATGTGTAGTAGGGTGGAGCAACCGATAACCCTTCACACCATTAGGATAACCTACAAATATGCAAGGTCTTCTTTGTAGATCCAAGGGCTTGCGTTTCTCTACAGGAATGTGGGCCCATGCAGGAGAACCAAAAACTTGAAAGTGCTTAACTAATGGTTTCTGACCTCTCCAAGCTTCAAAAGGAGGGACTCCCTTCAAGGCTCAGTGAGGAACACGATTCTGGCTATAACAAGCACAGTTAATGACCTCTACCCAATACTGTGGTGCAAGAGATCTGGAGTGAATCATGCATTTGATCATTTCCTTCAAGGACCTATTCTTTCATTCTGCAACACCGTTCTGCTGAGGATTGTATGGAACTAGATGCTGCAAATCAATCCCCTCTAAAGTGCAAAACCTCTCAAACCGATGGTCGACATACTCACCACCATTTTCAGTGCACAAAACTTTGATGGCTTTCCCAGATTACTTCTCTACAAAAGTTTTGTAGTCTTGAAAATGATCAAATACCTCTAACTCCTGTTTGAGAAAGTACACCCAAGTATATTGAGAAAAGTCATCAATGAATGTGAGGACATATCAGGCCCTGCTGAAAGAAGAATGCTGAAATGGACCAGCCAAATCACTGTGAACTAACTCTAGTATCTGTGAAGCTCTCCATGCCTTACCTTTGTTAAACTTTTCCTTAGGATGCTTACCAAGAATGCAACCTTAGCAAACACCACCTAAAAACTGAACTGAAGGCAACCCTGTGACCATGCTCTGCTAGTTGATTTGCTACAAGTAGCAGAAGTTTAGATGGCCAAACCGCTCATGCCATAATCTACTCGCATCATTAGAATGAGTGAGCAAAACAGTCGAAAGAGGATTAGGAACAAAGTGAGAAAATGATAGAGCAGTGAATGATGATCTACTCTCCCAATTGCAACTGTAGAACCACTATGCAACTCATGAATCTCCACTGAATCAGGAGTGAAATCAACCCGCTTTCCTGAACCTGTGTGAGTGATCTGGTATACCAATAGGAGATTTGTTGATAATGAGGGCACACAAAGAACATCATGGAATGTGCCATCCCCCACATCAATAGACCATCTCCCACACACCTCAATAGGAGTGTCATCACCTATCAAAATAGAAGGCATAGTACATGGCTCCAAAGATGCAAGTTCTTCCTTAGATGAAGCCATGTGGTATGAAGCACCCGAATCAAGAACCCAAGTGGATGGTGAAGAAGCAACTGCAACAATGGCCTTGCTATTTCCTTTCCCCTTGTTGTTTTCTTTTGCCTTATTAGACCCCTCGTTAGAACTCTGTTTGATAGACTCAGGAACACTGATATTATTCTTCTCCAGAATGTGTGTCAAGTGATCAATTTGTTTCTTCAAACATTTATGTTCATCATGACCGGGTATTTTACAATAGGCACATTGGACCCTCTCTTTCTTAGGCTTGTCTCCCTTGGAAGATTGGGTCTCATTAGTTGCTTTTGAAGCAACCGGTATCTATTCCTTCTTCTCCTTGTTATTCTTTTGTTTCTTATCCTTACTATTGTTGTTACTACTTTGTCCTTTTTGTTCTTTTGTGCTTTGGTTGGCAGCCAAGTCATGTGACTTAGAGGACTTAAGAGTGCCCATCTGGATTATCTCATCATGTTCCCGAGTGAGATTGATAGCAAAATCATCTAAAGATGGCATGGTGAATTGAGTACCAAGTGCACCCTTAGTAGCATAGAAGGTAGAAACAAACACAAAATATTTTGAACTTAGCTTAGAGAGAATACTAAGAATCAGTTCTCCATCTTTCTTTTCAATTCCACATTGTTGTAACTGTAGCCTTAGTGATTTCAATTTAGTGAAGAAATCCTGAATTGTGTTGAAATTACCTGGACTTAAACTAATTAGTTCATTTTCCAACATATGACC
This sequence comes from Cunninghamia lanceolata, assembly GCA_027924645.1. Lineage (NCBI taxonomy): Eukaryota > Viridiplantae > Streptophyta > Pinopsida > Cupressales > Cupressaceae > Cunninghamia > Cunninghamia lanceolata. The sequence goes on along the minus strand of BSBN01001011.1, from coordinate 10,406,578 downwards.
CCTCATTGAATCTTGTGTGCCAAATAGTGTTTCTTGCTTTTTCCAAATTTCATTTGGTGTATTCAAAGACTCAATGTGAAAGAGCAAATCAAGAGAAACAAACAAACACAATGTTCCATATGCCTCATCACATTTGTTAAACCACTTAGGCTTATCTTCATCTTTAGCAGGTTCAGTTTCAAGTCCCATAGTTATCCTATTTAATCCAACTTTCCTTAAGTGAATTGTCATACATGATTTCCACTCAAAGTAATTGTATGGAGTTAGGATAGGCACATTTGTTTGATCCATGATGAAGAAATGCCGAAAAGAAGAGAACCCAACCAAGACAACCCCCCAAGAAAATATGATTTGGCACTTTATATTAGTGTGTTTACAACTGCCACTAGCAATAAATATTAAGTGGTCTTGATTTCAATGCATTACAAAACCCTCATGAAGAACATATGCTGAAAATACAACTTTGGCACAATACCTAGAAAAATAAATAGTACCAATGTGATCTACTCGAAAAATCATGCACTTTAAAAAAAAGAATCACCTTGATACGAGGTCATATGTGAAAGTTATGATCCTCCGAAGTTCCCAAAATGAGAACTATACAATGTCACAACTAAGAATCTATAATTTTTGAAAAATCTCTGCATCAAAATCAAAAAATGTCTGTACTAGTACATAGAGCATGAAACAATAGCCAAAATAAAAAAAAAAAATCATGGGAAAAGGAGTCCGTATGAGCAAGAATGGAGCATTTGAAAACTACCTTGAAAACTGCAACTGCCAACGAAGAGGGGTCCTGCTGTAACTTTATGAACGTGTTTCTACAAAATATATAGAATGCATGCAAAAAATAAAACATACCTAGATGGTTTTTTATGCTGCAAACAAAACCCAGAAGGTGTTTTTCTTGCTGATGTACAATAGATGTTGATCCAGTGTAAACAAAATGACATTAGCTATAAAAAATGACCCCAGCAACCAAAAAATACATACAAAGGGTAAATTAGCTACCTAAGACAAGAAATGGCATGCTAGAACCTGCATTATTGCTTGCAAATACCAAATATGCAAGCTAGTTGTCAGATTTGAGCTTGAAACCCCGATTCCGCAATTGCGTATGACAATCTCTGATTTCGGTGAAACGAAAGCCAAATCTAACATTCTCAAGCCTCCTGGACCCATTGGAATAGTTGAAAATGCTGCCAATATAACTAGAAACACTGCAATCACCTAAATTTCATAAAACACATGTGCAAACCCCAGAGATTAAAAAAGTTTTTGTCAAACTTTTCTGATTCTCAAGATCATCCGAAGATGCAAGAGAAGAGCATATTGGGTTTTTTTGAAAAACTATAATAATATTTATTAGCCCCCCCGAATCTCTCAAATATGGAAACTAAAATCTACTCTTGCAAATAGAATAGCTCTGATACCATGTTAGAATCTGAAAAGATTATTAACCCATAAAACTAGTGCAAAGAATAGATATCTAAACTATGAATGCAAACGATACAAAATTAAAATAGCAACACAGAGTTAGTCTCCAAGAGAGTAATTCAAATGCTAGAAGAAAAATAGCATTAAGAGGATGCAATTTACAAGCCAAGTAGCATGCTTATATAGACTAGGAAGAGGGAGGAGGTGGCAACACTGACCAATCACGAGCAACCATCTATCGGACTAAAGATAGCAAAGTATCTTCTCAAGATAGCTAATAGATGCTCACATGTAGGAAGGTGACACCTCGCAACCACTCACCTAATAAGACATGCTTTATTAACCTAAAAAAGATTAATAGAAGTGTAGGAAAAACCTAGGAATATAGGGAAAAATAAATAACCCAACTAGGAAATAAAAACCTATACTAACAATATCATGTATAAATTGTAAATCAAATTGAGCTAGGGGAGTGTGATTGCAAGGTGATTGATAAGATTCGCAAGCAAGAAAAGAAGCAGAATGAATGCATTGTGATGTGTGACTGAAGGAGAAAGAGTAAAAGTTGTAGAAGCTATCCTGATTCATCTTGAACAAATTTTTGTGACAGGAAGGAAGTGAAGAGTGTGCCTACTTGATTCAATCATCAGAAGAAGCAGAAGTACAATCATCAAAGGTGTGAATTTCAATGTCAATTTTTAGACAGTAGAAGGATTGTCATACTATAATATTTTTTGAGTTTGTTCTCAGTTTAGGGAGTAGTTTCTTCCTTGGGAGTGATCCTAAAACAAAGTCTTAAGGGATTTTTATCTTCCTTGGGAGTGACCCTAAATCAAAGTTTTCAAGAAGTAGTATCTTCCTTGGGTTGTAGCCCTAAAACACAATCAGCAGGTAGTAGTAGCTTCCTTGGGTTGTAGCTCTAAAATAAAGTTAGCGGGTAGTAGTAGATTCCTTGGGTTGTAGCCCTAAAACAAAGTTGTTATTTGAGCTTCATATATTGTGAGTTAATCCTCACCATGGCTTTTCCCTTCTTAAGTTTTCCACGTATATCTGGTGTTATGTGTTGATGTTCATTGTGTTAATCTTTCATGTTCATGTTGATGTTGTAATGCTTAAGTTTTAATCTGCTCCAAAAAACTTGAAGTTTGATTAGATACTAATTCACCCCCCTCCCTCTCAGTATCCTGGTGTGTTCAACAATTGGCATTAGAGCCAAGTTCCTCTGAAGGAAGCTTAACCATTTGAGGAAGGTCTAGGATGGCATATAATGGATCTAGCAAGATACCTAGGTTTTATGGAGCAAATTATGCTTTTTGGAAGCTAAGGATGGAAGCCTATATCAATTCTCTAGGGTGTGGTGTTTGGGACTCTATCAAGACTGGTTACACGGTTCTTGCTACCACTTCTACAGATTCAGATGAAGTTAAGGAGTCTGATAACAATGCCAAGGAAAAATTTTCTATCATGAGTGGGTTAGCTGAATTAGAACTTTTAAAGGTAATGAGTTGTAGTTTTGCTAAAGAAGTTTGGGATAAACTTGAGATGCAAATCTTCAAAAGCAAATTTGAGACCCTAAAAATGATAGAGGATGAAGACATTGTTGGATATATACTAAGGGTGAATGAATTGGTCAATGGCATCACAGGTCTTGGTGGCAAAGTGGAAGAGGATGAAATTGTGAAGAAGGTTATGAGATCTCTTCCCAAATCTTACAACCATAAGGTATCTTCTATTGAGGATAATGCAGGCTTGGATACATACACTATAGACAAATTATTTGGTACCCTTACTACTTTTGAAATCAGAGAGTTTGGTAGTGATGCTCCAAAGAAAGAAGTTGCCTTCAAAGTTAGTAAGAAGACAAATGATGAAATTTTTGATGAAGATGAGAGACTTGATGAAGTTGAAGTAAATTTTGTGAGAAGACTGAAGAAAGGCACTGGCAAATACAAAGGTGAGTTACCTTTCAAATATTTCAATTGTGGAAAGGTTGCTCACTTTGCTTCTAGAGCTTGGTATGCTAGGTTGGATAAGTACTTACTTCAGCAAGGCTTCAAGAAAGGTACTACAGATAGCAATATTTACATCAAGGAAGAAGGAGACATGATATTGATAGTTATAGTATATGTTGATGACATCATCTTTGGTGGAGATGATGATATGTGTAAGTGGATTGCAGAGGAGATGCAAAAAGAGCTTGAGATGTCTATGATTGGTGAGATGTCTTTCTTCCTTGAACTTCAAATTACTCAGCTAGATGATGGTATCTTTATTTCTCAGGCTAAGTATGTTAAAGAGTTGTTGAAGAAGTTTGGTATGGAGGATTTAAAACTAGTGAGTACTTTGATGGTCACTAGGTGTCACTTGAGCAAGGAGGATGAGTCTCTGGAGCTAGATCAGACTTCCTATAGATCTATGATTGGAGGATTATTGTACCTAACTGTTTCTAGACCTAATATTATGCATGTAGTATGTGTGGTTGCTAGATATCAAGCTAATCCCAAGCAAACACGTGAGAAGGCAGTGAAAAGAATATTTAGTTTCTTGAAGGGAACTTTGGATTATGGATTATGGTATCCAAGAGGTAACGACTTTGATTTGAGTGCCTACATTGATGTTGATTGGGTTGGTTGTGTTGATGATAGAAGAAGTACAAGTGGTGGTGCTTTCTTTTTAGGAAGCAGATTGGTTTCATGGCAGAGTAAGAAGCAAGATTCAGTGTCCTTATCAACTGGAGAGGTAGAGTATATTGTAGCAGCATCTTATTATACACAAGTGTTGTGGATGAAGCAAACCCTAAAAGATATTAAGGTATTGTATGATGAGCCTATTCCTATTTTGTGTGACAATACAATTGCTATCAATATTTCCAAGAATCTAATGATGCATTCCAAAACCAAGCATATAGAAATCATGTATCACTTTTTGAGAGAGAAGGTTGTAGATAAGGAAGTAAAGTTGGAATATATTCCAACAAAGGGTCAAATTGTAGATATTTTCACAAAGTATCTTGCAAATGACACTTTTATGGCTCTCTGACAGAGGTTAAGGGTAATTTCCCATCCTTCTTGCTAGATGCATAGTGGTGCATTTGTCCAGGGGGAGTGGTACAGGTTATATTTTTTTCCTAGACTGATGGTGTCTACCTCTTAGGGGGAGTAGGTAGTGGTTGTTGATGATAGGGGGAGTTTGTTTGTTGCAAGAAGTTATTCCCTAAGATAGAAGAAGTTACCCTTTGTCCTTGATGTCAAAGGGGGAGAATGTGCTGGTATGTGTTGCCATCGATGCCAAAGGGGGAGATTGTTACACATATGGTTCCTAAGGTTGTCATTGTTGTCAACACTATCTTGGATGTGTGATAGTGTTCATGGTTAGTCTTGGATGTGTGATGGTGTTCATGCTTGGGTGCCATGCCTTGATCAATGCAGAGTTGAGTATGAAGTTATATTAAGATGGGAATTAGAAGCATCAAGAAGATACATTAATATGGGAATTAGAAGCACTAAGATGATTAGATGGGTTGTTGATGTTGTGAAGATGTTATTGGTGGCCTGAAGCATATTGGTGGCCTGAAGGTTTGGCCTTCAGAAGTTGGTGAAAGTTTCTGCTATAGGATGACTACCCTTGAAGACTGGCTGGGAGATTGATCCAAATTTTCATTCTCTTGATGTTGTGCCTCTGTGGATTGGAAGATAGCTTCATATAGTGTCAAAGCATGTATGTTCCAAGTTTCATGATGTTTGGATTACTGGAAGGGTGTTCTGTAGTTGACAGTTTGAAGACAGTGTTGGTTCTAAAGAAGACATTTACTATACGACAATGGAATGCTCTACATTCCTTCGCATTTGTAGTTATGGCTATGTGGTTCTAGAACTTTCACAGTGCTATGAAGGTGATAATTCTAAAGTTTCATAACATCTATCCTTCCACTGTGAAAGTTATGCATGATAGAGTACTAGCATGTGTTCTGGCAAAGTAACGTGGTGTTGAAGGCTTGTTAGAATGCTCTGCATTCTTTCGGATGTGAATGTTTGCCTTTGTGGTTTTGTGGACATGTCTATGGATGTACATTACATGCTTTCTTGTAGTTTCAAGTTTCTCGGTGATCCGTAAGCTCAGTTTTTCGATGACAGTATGTTACAGTGTGTTTCAGATGACTTGTTCTCACAGTTCATGGTTGAAGATTTGTGACACAAAATCTTTGGTGTACGAAGGTAAAGGAGTGCGTGGAGATGTTGTATGAGTCCTGTAGAGTCATCTGGAAGAGTTTCATGAAGATCTTTCTTGTTTCCAATACCGCATAAGGTTTTCAAGTTGTTGTGGCCATAATGCTTTAAGTATCATGTCTTTTCTTAAGGATGTCCTATTTTCAAATGAACAGAGTGTGTGGATGTAATTCCTTGATGTCTGTTGTTGTGAAGGATATTTTGTAGCTGGTTAAGCAAGTTTTGATGTCCACAAGGCATGGGTCTTTTGCTGGTGTAGTGTGTAGTCTTGTTTAGGACTTGTCCTCTACATGTTTCATGTTGAGTAATCTGGCTGACTTGTAAATGTATTTTTCATGTTGTCTCTAGCCAACAAGCAATGTAATCAATGTAATATCATGTATAAATTGTAAATCAAATTGAGTTAGGTGAGTGTGATTGCAAGGTGATTGATAAGGTTTGCAAGCAAGAAAAGGAGCAGAATGAATGCATTATGATGTGCGACTAAAGGAGAAAGAGTAGAAGTTGTAGAAGCTATCCTAATTCATCTTGAAGACATTTTTGTGACAAGAAGGAAGTGAAGAGTGTGCCTATTTGATTTAATCATCAGAAGAAGAAGAAGTTCAGTCATCAAAGGTGTGAATTTCAATGCCAGTTTTTAGGCAATAGAAGGATTGTTATACTATAATATTTTTTGAGTTTGTTCTCAATTCAGGGAATAGTTGCTTCCTTGGGACTGACCTTAAAACAAATTCTTCAAGGAGTTGTAGCTTCCTTGGGAGTGACCCCAAATCAAATTTTTCAGGGAGTAGTAGCTTCCTTGGGTTGTAGCCCTGAAACAAAGTTTCTGTTTGAGCTTCATATATTGTGAGTTAATCATCATCGTGGTTTTTCCCTTCTTGAGTTTTCCAGTTATATCTTGTGTTATGTGTTTATGTGCATTGTGTTAATCTTTCATGTTCATATTGATGATGTAATTCTTAAATTTTAATCTGCTCTGGAAAACTTGAAGTTTGATTAGATACTGATTCATCCCCCTCTTAGTATCTTGGTGTGTTCAACATGAGAGATTTGGGGTTGTACGTTTCCATATGGTTTGTACAACTGTAAAGCTTGTTAGAGTTGGCTATGATGTTCTCTGATACCATGTTAGAGTTGGCTATGATGGGAACCACTTAGGATCTAGGACTTCATTAAAGCACAAGAGAGATCAAATGAGAGAATAATGCTATTCTATCAATGAATACAAAAGATTGCTAGATTATAAGAGATTGATTGGATTACATAATACATGAAGAGACCCTTGCTTATAAAGGCAAGGTGAGAGCTATAAAGGTGGAGTGGAAAGTGGAAATATTCCTACAACATGTGACAATTAGAGGATGATAACTAATTGCACATGTGGAGGATAAGATAACTCACTTCAACTATCAACAACTCAACACACAACTAGGCTCAACTAGGCATCTAGAAACATCTAGTAGACTCACTAAGTCAACTTAACATATGTGAATTATGTGTGATGTGTGAATATTATTTAACTAGTAAATAGTTAAATAATGTGAATTATCCACACAAGGGTAAACCGGTTAGGTGATAACCCTGTTCACACCAACACCCCCCTTAAGTGCAACTTAGGGAGTAGTTGACTAAAGTAAAGATGAAATGATGGATGATGGGCCCCAGCTACTAGGCCATGTTAGGTACCCATGTACAACAAATCTCAAGTGGAGAAAAGGAGAAAACCTCATGGGAAAAAACTCCTCTCCAAAAGTGAGAATGCATGAAACAATGAAAGTGAAAGAAGAAGTGATAGTAGGACTCAACATGAGCCCCCAAGGACAACTTCTATCACATATGTACAATCAAATACCCCCATAGGAGAGCAAGTGTGAGACTATAGGTCCCCCCACAATGAAGTAGCTCATGTGCCGATGGTGAATGCCTGAAGATGAATGTTGAAAAGTGTCCTATACTTGCAAACAACATTTCTCCCCTTGGGAAGAAACAAGTCCAAAGGTTGATGTAGCAGAAACTGCATCTCAAGGAAGAAATATGAGGGAAGAAGTCTCATGATGGATGCCTCTGAAGACTGCTCAAGTGTCTACATGTCAAAATTAAAGAATGGCACAATGCAATGAGGTTTGACCAATCCAAAATCTTGGGTAGACTCATGAAGAACAACCTCCAAAGATGAAGTAGATGGGATAATAGTTGTGTTGTAACTGTCATCAAAGAGGAGAGATATCCCCTCAAGTGTGTCCTCACAAAATATGAGACTCACAAAATAAGTCTGATATACCTACCAAGAAAGTATCCCACAAAGCTATGTCTAAAAGACCTGTATGATCTTGCTCTACTAAAGTAGAAGAAACCATGTCGATATCAATCTCTAAAGAAGCAGGAGGATGAGGTGATGGAATCTCAGTACTAGTCTCATGAATCAAAGTGGGTGAAAGAACACCAAGGTTCAAGTGACCAAACTTCTCCTTAGAAACCTGATTCACACTTGATGCATGAGTGTGAATATCAATCAATGGATCTACATCATCAGAAGAAACAAAATGGGAGAAAGTATACAAGAAAGATGCATGATCAACCATCCCAACAACAATGATATCTCTACTCTCCAAGTCTTGTATGGTCACTAAATTAGGAGTGAAATCGACTATCTTCCTTACACCACAATGAGTAATCTGGTAGATGGAAAGGAGATTGGTTGACAAGGAAGGTACACACAACACATCGTTGAATGTATTATCTCCAATATCGATTGTCCTTTTTCCAGATGCATGCATGTATGTATTGTTACCCATCAAAATAGGTGGTGAAGTACATGACTCAAATGAAGAGAACATCCCTTGTGAAAATGCCATATGATGAGAAGCTCCTGAATCAAGAAGACATCTCTCTAACTAAAGACTTGTAGAAGCAAAGAGTGCTTGTCCTTTTCCTTTGTTTGTCTCAGTGGCAATGCTTGTTGTCCCTGTATGTGTAGATGATGATGGTGTGGAAGAAGAGGATGTACTGGGTGATGATGATGGTATTTTGATATTTTTCTTTTGAATAATGTGAGTTAACTCATCAATTTTCTTCTCATAACACTTATGCTCATCATGTCCTAGTTTCTTGCAATATGCACACTTAGGTCTCTCCTTAAATGATTCATCCTTGGGAGAGGGTAAGGACTTAGTTGATTTAGTTGACTCTTTTACATGCTCATTGTTCTTAAGATCCTTATTTTTTTGTTTCTTTCATTTGTTAGCTGAAGACTTTTGATCCTTTAAACCTTGACTAGCAAGAAGTGCTTGAGGTCTAGGAGACTTTAATGTGCCCATGTGTACTAACTTAGCTTGCTCCCTTGTGAGTGATGCAACAAAATCATCAAGTGAAGGCATTGTGAAAGCTTTCCCAAGTGCATCTATAGTAGCATAAAAGGTAGAAACAAAAACTAAATAGTCAGGACCAAGCTTGGCAAGGATTGAAAGAATCAATTGAGTGTCCTCTTTCTCAATTCCACATTGTTTGGAGCTACAATCTAAGTGATTTTATCTTTGTGAAGAAGTCTTGGATTCTTACAAAATTGCTTGGATTCAAACTAATTCATTCATTCTCCAATTTGAAATCTCTCATATTATCTTGTTTACCAAAGAGATTTTCTAAGGTAGTCCACACTTCATTAGGTATTTTACAAGATTCAATATGAAAAACAAGATCAAGAGAAATAGACAAGCATAGTGTTCCATAGGCTTGGATCAGATCTATTGTACCACTTTCTCTTTTTTGTAGTTGTTGTTGGTTCAATTTCTATACCCATTGTTACTCTATGAATTTTCAAACTTATTAAATGAATCTCCATTTTAATTTTCCACTCATGATAGTTATATGGTGTGAGTAGATGAAGTTTGTTTGGATCCATGATATAAGAGTACAAAAAGAACACAAGTACACCCTCATGTTACTCAATCAAAGAGATCACCCCCCAAAAAAAGGATGATTGTGGCACTTTATACTTAGTGTGATTTACAATTGTCCTCAAGGGACCAAAATTGAGAAAGCAAGAAGATCTCTTAAAACTGAGATTCAAGGAAGATTACAATCACTCACAATGATTTACCATAGTAAACAAATCCCTTCAAAACAACTTTCACTTCCTCAAGTGTCAAAAAGCCCAAGTTATCACTCAAAATCCAAAAAACTGACAAATGAAATAAAATGAACCTAGAGTTAAATCTGAGAAAAGTGTACAGATGGATTTGAAGAGCTTCTGAATACCTTTCCAATGCCGCAAGAATCGTGAAGTCAGAGATCATGGAAAAAAGTTGTGAGCTTGGAAGTGAAAAACAAAGATCTATCTTCAAACTGTTGTATCAATCACTTGCAATAGAATATCAGAAAACTAGTGATTCTACTATGAAGTACTCTCTATCATCTTTCCGACGATATCTCATTTGCCCAATTTTTCCTTCGTGGGCAAAAGTTATGCAAAAAAGAAAAAAAGCCCCCTTTTAGGGCTTTGAGGGGCAAAAATGGCCCCTTGGCACTGATGTCAGTGGAATATTCCTAGAATATTCCTTTTTGCTGGAAAAAAATACCCCCTAGAAAAGCAAAAAAAATTCACTGGTTTTCTAGAAACCACTTGATGCAGCAAACTCATCAAGTGAAGGCATTGTGAAAGCTTTCCCAAGTGCATCCGTAGTAGCATAAAAGGTAGAAACAAAAACTAAATAGTCAGGATCAAGCTTGGCAAGGATTGAAAGAATCAATTGAGTGTCCTCTTTCTCAATTCCACATTGTTTGAGCTATAATCTAAGTGATTTTAACTTTGTGAAGAAGTCTTGGATGCTTGCAAAATCGGTTGGATTCAAACTAATTAATTCATTCTCCAATTTGAAACCTCTCATAGTATCTTGTTTATGAAAGAGATTTTCTAAGGTAGTCCACACTTCATTAGGTGTTTTACAAAATTCAACATGAAAAAGAAGATCAGGAGAAATAGACAAGCATAGTGTTCCATAGGCTTGATCACATAACCAGTTTACCCTTGTGTGGATAATTCACATTATTTAACTTTTTACTAGTTAAATAATATTCATGCAACACACATAATTCACACATGTTAAGTTGACTTAGTGAGTCTACTAGATGTTTCTAGATGTCTAGTTAAGTCTAGTTGTGTGTTGAGTTGTTGATAGTTGGAGTGAGTTATCTTATCCTCCACATGTGCAATTAGTTATCATCCTCTAATTGTCACATGTTGTAGGAATATCTCCACCTTTCTAGCTCTCACCTTGCCTTTATAAGCAAGGCTCTCTTCATGTATTATGTAATCCAATCAATCTCTTGTAATCTAGCAATCTTTTGCATTCATTGATAAAATATCATTATTATCTAATTTGATCTCTCTTGTGCTTTCATGAAGTCCTAGATCCTAGGTGGCTCCAATCATAGCCAACTCTAACATGGTATCAGAGCACATCATAGCCAACTCTAACATGTGTGAATTATGTGTGATTTGTGAATATTATTTAACTAGTAAATAGTTAAATAATGTGAATTATCCACACAAGGGTAAACCAGTTAGGTGATAACCCTATTTACACCAACAAAGCTCACACTAGTAGGTCGCTAAGGGGGGTCACAAAAAAATATTGTTAGCAGAAGAAATTTTTTTTTTAAAAGGACACTAAAAAAATTATTTTAAAAAAAGGTTAGATGCAAGGTACATTGGCTAATGTCACCCAATGTATTGTAGGTTTGAAAGTTTGAGGGGGCTAACCCCTGGTTCCATGGCATACCAGGCACATGGGGCTAGCCCCTAGAGATGTTAACACATATTGAGTGGGCATGCCCTAATTGTAGGGGCTAAACACCCCCAAGTGGCACAGTGGTCGTGCCACTAGCGGACCACCACCCATCACTACCAGCCACTAGAATCTGTCGCTATAGGGCCATTGCCACTAGTGGAGACACCGCAGAGATGCTACCCAAGAGAAACTAGAGTTGGATTTTTAAGCCTAATAGGGCAGATGTTTTCCAAGGGGCATAACTTTCACCCAAGATGTCTGATTTTCAACTTCTTATAGTCCAAAAAAATCTCTTTTTGAGTACTACATTATGGTGTCAGATATTTTTCCATTTTTTTTTGTTTTGAATAGAAAATGTGAGTTGGAAGCTTGGTTTTCTATTCATGCTTAGATTGCCCATATCTTGTGCACATGGTATTCAATTTTGGACTTCTTATATGCGATGGAAATGATTTTTTGAGAACTACATAGTGGATAATATTTGAAGATGTTTTTATGTGATTTGTTTACTTGCATTTATGTTTAAGCTATTTATTGGTTCCTTTGACTGTGGTACTTTGTGAGTTTGTAGAAAATTGCAGCAAGAGGTGATTTGATGTTTGAGTCATGGAAAACTTACATGTATATCTCTAATTATCCTTGGTTGACATGATTACTAATATATGGTCAAATTTTTATGTTACATTGTGAGATTTACAAGTTGTGAAATGTTGTAGGTTATCTATAATTACATGTTACACTCAGATGTGGGTTGTCTATACCCATAGATATTTCAATGTTTATGTGTATTATATTTGGTTGGCATTTGGTCACCTAGTTTATTGGTTTGTTTGACATTATGAGGTAGAGAGAGATGGTGTTATCTGATACAGTTATGTTATGAGACCTAGACTTGTTGACTATATGGTACAATTATGTGAGACTCAGTGGGAATTTTATGTAGGTACATTAAATGGTGATCATGGTGTCATGGAGGTTCCTTGTATGGTTGAAACTTTGGAATGCCATGGTTATTGTGCATATGCATTGTTGATGGTGTTAGATTGATTCCTAGATTGCAAGTGGTGGCTTATCTTCTTGGTTTGAAGATCATGGTTTTACTCTACCTTTTGGGAGTTGTTGATGTTACAGTCGAATTCCTTGATTGTGTTAGGTCCATGGATGATCTTTATTTAGGAGATGGTTATCATGATGCCATGTGTAGCTTGATATCATGGTTTAGTGGGAGCTTTGGAAATGATGTAGATTCATCACTTGGTGATGGATGATCTTTTGTAGTGGTTGTTGGTGTCATGGAGGAGCTCTTGGATCCTACATTTGTATGCAGTGAGAGTTCTTTAGCATCTTGAGTTTGATTGACAAGGGATGGTTATCTTCACGTGATTTGGAGATGTTGACATCTTGGTACCATGGAGGACTCTTGGGGTCTTTCGTTGAGGTGTTTGTTATGATTTGTCAGTTTTGATAGTTGATCCTTATTTACAAGATGGATGTTATTGTGCCATGGTGGACTCTTGATCATACATTAGAGTGTTGACATGATACAGGTGCTCTTTGGAGTAGGATACGTTCTTTTGAAACATATGATCTTCCTTTGAGGAGATGTTAGATCATGATGTCATGATGTCTTCCTACATTATGCAGACATGTAGTGGGAGCTTTGACAATGATCTTATTGGTTCCCTTAGTATTGAGTGCATTGATCATGTGCTTGGAAGCTTCATGATAGTGCAGTGTTGCATTTAGGGTTTAGCATGTGATGCAGAGCATGTATCAGATGCTTACATGATAGAGTGTAAAATACCCATCAACCCACAAAAATGCTATTACTATTTATATCGGCAAGATATCTCTCTTTTCTTACCAAAATAATCCTCTCCTTCCTTATCGGGCTGACCTATCTTATCAGCCACTTCAGAAATTCTTTCACCAATATGTAAACTCTCTCTGATGAATAGAACCCATCGTTTAGACTTACACCAACTCTCGCCGACACCTTCGCATCAGTTAAGTTGCCTATCGGCAACACTTACGATATCGGTCTAGCCATGAAAGGTCTCCCCGATGCTCCACTTCACATCGACACCAAACTCCTTATCGCTAAGACATATAACTATCGATGAAGACTTCATTCCCTCTGCCGATACACCTCCTTACACCGATGCCTTCAACACATACACGCATAAAATGCATGATTCCTCCCTTGCAACCATTTTAACCGAACAACACATGGAAAATGCAAAAACCTATAGAACAGAAATAGAACTCAATGATCCAGAGGTCATTCCACTGATTTCAAAGAAATCCACCAGTGGAATGACCCTAAACGATATCCCTTGCAATTACACCAGAACACAAACTTCTTTTATTTCTTCATAGAATTGATTTACAATCTTTCTGATCTAACTCTGTTCTTCTTGTTCTTCTTTTGAGATCGATTAGATCTCACATATTTATCCCCTCATAGGGTAGTACAGAAAATGACTCCCAGCGGCTGGGAGATGTAACCACCTAACCAACTTAACAGTTGTCTAACAAACTATCCTAAAAATAGAAAGCACGGTCAATCCAGACCTTATTACATTTAATGTCCGTTTAGGACTTCATTGAAAACATAAAACAACTTTAAGACAGCTAATGCCTCATGAAGGCTCCTGTAGATTGGGTGCTCCTGCACCATACTCCCCAAGTTGAAAAAACTCTTGTCCCAAGAGTTATGTGGTCTGCTGCAAACAAATTCATTTTGTCTTCAATCTTCTCAGCTTCAGGCTTCCAATCTTCACATCCATAGCTAGTGACCAACCAACCAACAAAATCAAACAACTATCAACTTTAGAGCTTCTTCAGGCTCCTTCTACTCCCATCAGTGGAGTACTCTTCAGGCTGCAACATCAAGTGCTTCTTCAGTCAGGTATCCATCTCTCTCACTGCTTCACAACACCAACTCACCAAACCATTCATCTCACCCAACAGCAGATCTGGTGATGCACCTACCACTCTCTCCTCAGTGGTTTCTCTCTGCACCCTTATCTAGCCTAATCTCCATTGGAGAATGGTCACAATAGACCTCATCTTGTCTGCCCACACACACAACCTCAAAAAACATCCTTCTGCAGCTAGATGGAACAAGCACTTGCAACCAAACAACTTAGCAAACAAAATAATGGTCACCAACACAACTCTTCAGATTTCCTTTAGTTCTTCACCTGCCTTCTCAGTGACAGGAAACAAATACACACCACCCAAATCTTTCACCATCTCTAATACCAATTTGATGCAGAGCATGCAGTGGATGCTTACATGATAGAGTGTAAAATACCCATCAACCCACAAAAATGCTATTACTATTTATATTGGCAAGATATCTCTCTTTTCTTACCGAAATAATCCTCTCCTTCCTTATCGGGCTGACCTATCTTATCGGCCACTTCAGAAATTCTTTCACCGATGTGTAAACTCTCTCTGATGAATAGAACCCATCGCTCAGACTTACACCAACTCTCGCCGACACCTTCGCATCGGTTAGGTTTCCTATCGGCAACACTTACAATATCAATCTAGCCGCAGAACGTCTCCCCGATGCTCCACTTCACGCCAACGCCAAACTCCTTATCGGCAAGACATATAACTATCGGCAAAGACTTCATTCCCTCTGTCGATACACCTCCTTACGCCGATGCCTTCAACACATACCACTTCGACCTGTTAATCTTTGCATAAATCCGATGTACATTTTCAATGTACATTCACCATATACATTTGACATACACGCATAAAATGCACGATTCCTCCCCTGCAACCATTTTAACTGAACAACACATGGAAAATGCAAAAAACCTACAGAACAAAAATAGAACTCAATGATCTAGAGGTCATTCCACTAATTTCAAAGAAATCCACTAGTGGAATGACCCCGAATGATATCCCTTGCAATTACACCAGAACACAAACTTCTTTTATTTCTTCACAGAATTGATTTACAATCTTTCTGATCTAACTCTATTCTTCTTGTTCTTCTTTTGAGATCGATCAGATCTCACATATTTATCCCCTCACAGGGTAGTATAGAAAATGACTCCCAGCGGCTGGGAGATGTAACCGCCTAACCAACTTAACAGTTGTCTAACAAACTATCCTAAAAATAGCAAGCATGGTCAATCCAGACCTTATTACATTTAATGTCTGTTTAGGACTTCATTGAAAACATAAAACAACTTTAAGATAGCTAATGCCTCATGAAGGCTGCTGTAGATTAGGTGCTCCTGCACCAGCATGGATTAATTTGTTGTAGGTGCTCATGGATACTTGGAGACCTAGGTGAGGCTAGAGATCTCTTGTTTCTTGGAGATCATGTGTTTATATGGTTACTCTTTGATGAGGTTTCAATAGGAGGACAGAGGAGCCTACAACTAAGTTGGATGTGAGTTCAACATGGACCTATTGAGGAGATTGTTCTTGGAGAGAGTTATTGAGGCTTGGTACATCTTGTAGGAGCAATTTCATTCCCCACTCTTCGTCCTCTTGATGATGAATGATTTGATAGATATTACCCACCTAATTTTTAGATGCATTCTTTCTTTCTCTTGTCTTCTCGTGTATGATTGATTCTTGAGCTATGGATGTTATTTTGAGGACTTTTTGAGGACTAGATGTATGGTTATGATTTTTTATCTCCTTATGCTTGATCTTGAGTTGTATTGAGGTCATTATGTTTAAAGGAGATGGTTAATGGCTTTGAGCATATTCCTTGTTGAAGGAATGGAGGTTTTGTTTGATCTACCTTTGGTTTGAGAGGATTACATCTTGATTAGTTAGATGTTGGGGAGGAGTCTTGATTTGGGGTTTTAGGAAGAAGATCATACTTTTTCATAGCTATAGCACATTTGTGGTTGTAGGACATGATTTTGATTTGCAAGTTCTCTCTTGTTGGTCTATTGATCTTCCTAGATGTTCATGTTCACAAGACAGTGGAGTTGAGGTTTGCATGGAGCCATTATGAGACTCTTTGATCTCTTTCCCTTGTGATGTGGAAAACTTGTGAGAGATATAGACTTGAGGTGAGAGTTATGTTGCAACTATTTTAGTTTGCAAGTTTTGCATATCAATGTGTGTTCTTCAACACTATGTGATAGAGGATTTAGCCACATATTCTATGTGAGTGCTATTAGTGGATCTTTAGATGCCTTGATTATTTTTAGATTAGACATTACCCATGTAGTGGGAGTTCTAGGATGTATATGTGTCCTTAGTTAGATGTTCTCATTATATTGCACTGTTGAGGGTCTTGAGGTTTGTTATCACATGTTTATGTGTTATTACCTTAGAGGACTTCTTTATGCAAGATAGAGTATAAAAAGGGACTTGTGATCAAAATGGTTGGGGTTGGATATGTTGATGTCATAAGGTCTACTTGTTATGATTGTATACCTTGGTTTGAAGGTATGGTTAGTTGGATATGTTAGCAACTAGTTGTGGTTGCTATTCCAACTATGGTGATTGTTTTTTGTTAGCTACTCAGGCCTTTTTGTTACCATTGGATTTGGTGTTTGTGTTTGGATATCAGTTGATGTAGGTTTCTTTCTTCTATGTGACAGTTTAGTGTGGCATATCTTTAGAGGGTCTTATCTTTCATGGTTTGGCATGATGCAGAATGAGAGGATTATTTATTGAGATGGTGGTCACCTTGGTTATTGTTGCAGGTTGTGATTAGTGAAACCAAAATGAAGCTTAAAACATAAAATCTAATGCATAAAAACAAAGATTATACCTCAATATTAGATCCACAATCCAAGATAAGGTGGAGAATGAGACACCCAACTCACTCTAGCTATACCCAAGATGATGGAATGAATGTGAAACGATCTTAATCTATTGCAACTCACAAAGTATGGCTAGCTCAAGAGATATTTTGGCATAATGACATTACTTAGAAATTGGATGATAAAATGGCTTGAGGAGTGTTGTATTTATAGGCATTTTGGGAGAGGATTTGATCCAAGGGTGGAGATTGATTTGGAAGATAAATGGTGGAGGATGAAAGTGATGTGGAGGGCCTAGATTCAATCTTGGAAAATGGAGGGCTAGGAAAAAAGATGAATTTTAAATTCATCTTGGGAAAGGGGTGGAATTAAAGAAGTTGGGTGAGATGGATTATATGTGAATTAAAACTTCACATGGGGAAGAGTAAAATAAATTAAAAATTCATTTGGGAAGAGTGGATATTAATGAGTTATGACATGTGTAAGAGGCATTAAATGTGATGTTGGACAAGTGTATAAAAAATTGATTTATATGAGATATATTTCAATTTTTTATTTGGAGGTTGTGGGGAAGGGTGTTAAGCTAGGTTTGACCACTTTAATTAGGGTGATTAGCCTAATTAATATGGCTGGAAAAAATTTAGGGAATGGGTTAATGAGGGGTTAAGATTAATTAAATAAAGTTTTATTTAATTAATCCTAGGTCTAGGGTATGTAGGTTAGGCTAGGTAATTAAATAATAGATTTTAATTAGCTAGGGTAGGGATAGGTTGATTAATAGGTTGAATTAATTATATAATCATGATTTACCTAATTAATTGGGTTTAGGAAAAGGGGGAGTTAATCAAATAAATATTTGCACATTTATTTAATTAATTGGATAAGGTTGAACTATTGAATTAATAAAATTAATTCAATTTGGCATGATGAATGGAGGAAAATTAGATGTTGGATAGGATAATTAATTTTTTTTAAAAAATTAATTAATTGTTTGAAAGGGGAATTCATAAGTTTAGTGATTTTGGGAGTTGGTTTGATGGTGAAGACATTTTTAGGTGTCTACATAGGTATCTTGATGGAGCACATAGATGTTTACATGGTACATGTTGGGCATATGAAGTGTTTCCTTGATGTTTTGAGTTTATGTTTTTGACCCATTATGCAATGTATATAACAAATGGGAGAATTTTGGAAAAGGTGTGTTGTACATGTTAGTTTAAATAGTGTCTTTATCTAACTAGTTAGTTTCTAGTCTACATGGTCAAAGTCCTATTCACACATAAGCTTAAGTTTACTTAGCTTTTTAGAAAGTTGTCTCACCTCATGTGGTGAAGAAATGTGTACTCACCTTTATGAGACACCTATTTCATTTTAACTTACCACTTGCACTCACACATGTCATGTGAGTTAGATAGGTGTTGCATACTTGTAGGGGTAGTGAGTAGTTGATTCCTACCTACCTACCTTCCTACCTCCTCCTTTATATATAAATAGGAAAGGATCCACAAGCCATTATTACACTCTCATTTATATATGATAGATATGTTATTGTGTTCCTTTATTCACTTGTGGAAGGTTATGCTATTTGTTCTTTCTGATCTTGGTTGCTCTAATAATACACCTTGCATAAAAAAGAATATTTAAATTATGTAAAATAAATATTTATTTGTGGTGCATCTAGGTGATGTGTTTAGCCACATTAAATATTTATATTGGGGCCACTTGTAAAGTTATATGTAACATTGGGATAAATATTTAATGTGGGTTGCACATTGGGAAAATATTTAATATTAGGAAAACATAGTACCATAAAGGGAAAAATTAGTACTAATAATTAAATGAGGGGGAAATGGTTTAGTGAGTTCATGGATTTTAGAGAAATGATTATGTAATACCACTTAGTGGTTTTGTGAAAGATTATTTCTATAAAAACAAGAACATGAATAGTTGTTGAGGTTGGTTATTTGGCTTTTTGGATGGGTTGGATAGATTGATCTTCTCTTGTAGTTTGCATATGTGAGGAGATGAAGCATGGATTGGGATGTTTGGTTACATGATTTTAATTTTCTTGTTCACATGGACTGCAATTAGGGAGCTTGATGATTCATAAATATTCATAGAGGGTATGCATTGCAATATTTGTTCATGAGATAATACAATGGGTGTGGATGCTTTTGGAGGCTAAGTTTTTCTCTCATGGAGGGTTTTCCCAAGGTACATATTGTGTCATCTTAATGGTATGTTTGCCTATTCTTTTACATATGGATTTCTAACTACTTGTTTACATTTTTATCTCTCATAGGGTTATGTGGAAATTGTCTACTATGACTGCAAATTTCCTTTCATCGAGGACTATCATCTTCTATGCTCATCAAGGAAGTGACACTGGCCATAACATCAACATGTCTATTGTCTTTTCATAGAATGGCATCAAGCATATCTATAAAAATACTTAAGCAACTGTAAGGCTAGTTCATGATATGGCATGAGTTTTTCTTCCATAGAATTATAATCTCCTAAAAAAATTTTAACTACAAGTTGAGAGTCACCATTTAAATCAATAGATTTGACATTAATAGAAATTGTGGCATGCAACCCAATAATAAAATCCTCATACTTGCTAATATTATTAGTGCATTGGAAATCAAGCCAAAATGATAAAGGTGTGAGGTCACCTAAAGAAGAGATCAAAATTACTCTCGTCCTAAAACTAATCATGAGTCTAGATCTATCAAAGAACATGGTCCAATGAGAGGAGGAATTAATGTGTAAAATATCCTCATCGAGGAATGAGGTGTCTAGAGTTACATGTGAAGGAGATGGTGATCCAACTAATTAATCACTAATGACTTATCATTTTATCAAATTTTGGAGAAGAATTTAAGATCAAACTTTGAAAGCATCATCATCCAATGTGCAATATGACCTAACATATTAGATTTTGACAACATGTATTTAAGGGACATTCTCTTATAATGACATGTGTCTTAGTATGATGCATATAATATCTAATTTTTAATGTATAAAATACAATGACCAAATATAATTTTTCTATAGGTTTATATTGTGTCTTATAATCTAACAATGCTTGACTAATGTAATAAATCACATGCTCTTTACCTTCCCTATCATGTTGCACTAAGAGTCCTCTAATCACAAATTTTATAGTTGATACATATAGTAATAATGGTTGACCATGGATGATATGCATGAGGACTCGAGGATTAAGCAAATATTGTTTCATTTTCTCTTGAATTCCACTATCATCATTCCGTTCAAACCTAACATCTTTATTTATAATTCTCTTGAATGACAAGGTTCTATCTACTAGTTATACAACAAAATGTTGTTGAACACACAGAAGTACTGAGAGAGGGGTGAATTAGTACTTAATCAAATTATTTCCATCTAAAAGCATTCAATCAAATGTTAGCATTTAAACCATGAGAAACAAAAGAGAACACAAGCACATAACACCATATTTACATGGAGACCGAAGATGGGAAAACCCGCAGTAAGCAAGCTACTTGGATCTACTGTCCAAATCCAACCTCACAAATAAAAAGTGATTTACAATGAACTTAATGGGCATCAACCCAAATGAAGCTCCAACTCTCTGATACAAAGTTTTATGGGCTCCAACCCAAACAAAGATACAACTCCGTAAAGTGCTAGAACACTTACAACACTTACAAAATGAGGCTCCAACCTCTGTACCAAAATACTTGACTAATTCAGATGATGCTTCTCAAGTTTATATAGCTACTTCACCTCTGCAAAAACATCACTTATGTATTGACCTTAACTGAATTGATCTCTTCCACACTTCATCATCATACTACCTCTAAAAATGATCTTATTCTCACATTATCATTGTTGACATATTACACATTTACTTGCTACTTTGCAACAATCTTGAACTTTCATTTATATGCTCCGTAAGCCTTCTAAACTTCACCTTTGTCAGCCTTGATGAAACGTATAACATGAAATGTGTAACCGGCCTAACATGTCAGTACCCAAATCATCTACGGTAATGTAGGAATTAAATCCCATTGTGCAGTTCATACCAAGTGATCAACTGGACCCACTTTATCTTCTCCCAACCTTTCTTACTGGCACCCGCTTCCACAGACATGGCACAACCATTCAAACACACCATGTTGACTTCGTAAACACTTATCCTTTCATGCCTTCTCTCTAGACCATATGAGGTACCAGAGAGGAGAGATATCACCATGCGGATCAAGCCACTAACACTATATGACCTGTAAAGCTTTCTCATACATTCATTTCACTAGATCATGCTTCTTCTTGCTAGCGTAACCAAACAAACACTTATGTCAATATCCCTTACAAAGTTTGGTTACACATTCTTGATATAGAACATTGAAAAGCATTCTTGTGGTACTCCAGAACAATTGAAAGCTAAATTGACCATACATATAGACAATTTCAACTTAACCTCCAAACAACAAAGCCAAACATCAAGGTGCGATGAAATGCGGTGGCTTTTTGTTCTTCCTTGGATAGCCTTATAGAGCAACATGACTTGTTCTTACTCAGCTAACTTTGGAAAACACAATAGTAACTCTTATGCTTTGAAACCTGGATTATGCGCACCTCTTATCTATCTCTAGCTATCCTCCAAACCGCAAGGTCGTATCTTCAAGTGCGGAGAAATGTGGAGCATTCTTTTGTACTATAACAACCCTATATCACCATTATCTTCACTCTGCTAGCTCTAAAAAGCACTGTGATAGTTCCTATGTTGTCAAATCTCAATCACACATACCTTATAGCTATTTCTAGCTAAATTCAAATGTACTACTTCATATCTTCATTTGTGGAGGTATGCAGGACAATTTCCTAAACCTGTGACACCCTTCATAACTAGAAATTTACTAAGACAATTTTCTTCAAACTTTTTGCAGCTTTCTTCATCAAGCACCAACCATCATGACCCCATATCATAAAAATACAATATATTCAACCAACACAACACATTAAAGACAACACTTCAATCACTTTGATAACTTACACTTATCCATGAACTTTAGAAGATAAGGTACAACTGTGTATAGATGATATTGATCCTTATATCTTTCATCATCACTTCTCTAATTTGTTCCTCTAATCATCACTCCTTTGACATCAATGATAACCACACTCTTGACATCAATGACAACATATGCAACAATCTCCCCCTTTGTCATTTATGGCAACACTAACTTGATAAACCAATTTGTCTCCCCCTTTGACATCAAGGGCAAAGGATTAGTGGTCTTCCTCTATACTGGCAACACATCTAAGCTCCCCCTGTCTGTAGAATTCCATTCATCCTAAGTAGTCTCTTTGTCTATCTGTTCCCCCTGAGAGGTAGCCTCTGTCACTCCCAAAATGATGTAGAAAAACTTTGTTCTTCATTTTCCTTATAATGTACATATGTAATATATACATAGTGCCTTTTTCTTACCAAAATAGCACTGTTTATGCTTTTTTTATTCTCCGCATACCTATTCTACATCAAAATTTTGTCTTACCTTCAAAGTATGTTCTATTTACTTTGATGGTAGAACATTTTTATATATAGGTTTCAATTGGACTAGAGTTGTATCCCAATGTTTCTTTGTTGAAGACAAAATATGCATTTGGCTCTCTAGTTGAATGTACAAATCTTATGCCTCTTCTAGTGTGGATGGAAACTTCACCTTTTGGGAGACAATATCTACTTCTAACAAAATTCCAGTCAAATATTCTAACCTTAAACTTACCACTTCCCTCAGCTAACCAATTTCACTTTTGATTTGCTCCCTTTGATCTTGAAGTTGTTTCAACTGGGAGTGAATTTTTGCTATTTGTGCCCTTGTGGCTTCATATTTGTCCTTAACCAGATCATATATATTGGCCACTTGTGTGATTTGTAACTCAATAGCATCAATTTGATCCTTTATATTTTTGGTGATTGCAGGCCATTGTAAGCAAAATTGGTACAATACTTTTGCTTCCTCTAAGCATTTATGAATGCTTTTTACATTCTCTTGCATTTTAGTATGTGCTTTAGTACATATTTATAGTGCATTAGTCATTCTCTTGCTATTCATTTGATTAGATATCTTCAGCTCTGCTTATTTCTCTAGATATGAGGAATGTGCTTTGAAGCACTCCAATAATAGCTTCGTTTGTTGTGTTGGAGGTAGAGATGGATCCCTTTTTGCCTCAAGTAATTCATCTTGTATTATTTTAATTGCTTCTTCTAGCAACTCAATTCCTTCAATTTGGTGTTGTAATATCTCTTGCCTTACGGTGGATTATAGGACATCTCCAAGTTGTAGCTTGTGAAGAGGAGATATGATGGACAAATTAACTTGTCCATCAAGAACTAGCAATTATAGCAGATGAGGAGTGACCAAGGGTTGAATTTGCATTTTCCTTGCTAGAAACTCCTTAATGGAATCTACAGGAGAGGAGGATGTTTCCTATATTCTTTCAAAATTCTCCCTTGAATCAAGTGAGACTTGTTCCTCTTGCTGATCTGGTTGATTTTGTGGTTCTGCATTATCTAGAGGAGGATTTCCTTGTTCAGTATTGTGAGAAGGAGATGATTTCCCTTCATCTAGTGTGACTTGCTCCTCTTGCTACTTTTGTTCATCCTACTAATTTGTATTGTGTAAAGGAGACTTAGTGTTGTGTGTAGGAGAAGCTTGTTGTTGCTCCACATTTTCAACTTATTTTACTCCTTCAAAAAATTTCTTTGTTACCTCCTCAATTTCCTTTTGAATTTTGGCTCTGTCATCTTGTTCCATGCTCATTAGGGTATCTACTCTATATTCAGTCCTTATCTCTTGAGCCTACATTTGTGGCAATTTATCCTTTTCCTCTTGAGAGATTATAGCACTAGCTTTATCTAGGGCTTGTTGTCTCATCACTTCATCCATTTTTAGTGCTTTTTCTCTCCTTTGTCTCAAGACCTGAGCTAGAATCTCCAAAACCTTTTCAATGATTTCATTTAGAGGCTTATTGTATTTGATCATAAACATGATTGCAACCTTTTCTATGGTACTTTGATCTACAGGAGCTACTTCCAAATGTAATTCTACAGTCTCCATCAGTAGTCCATGATGCACAATCCCCTTGAAGATAGTCTCTAACTGAAGAAGATCTTGTGGAGGAGCCTCCTAAGGTTCTTGTTTTGTTTTCTTCTTTTTCTTTTGTAGCTTAGAGGTTCCTTCATCTCCTTCTTCCTCTTCAACTTCCTCTATTTGAACTTTCTTCCTTTTGGCCTATTGCTTTGGCCTTGGATGCTTCTTTTCTTTTGTTTTCATTTGTTCCAAAGTTTCTAAGGCAACCTTCCTTCTAGCGGAAATTGTTTGTGTTGAGTTGGAGGTTTGTGGAGCACTTACAACTGCAGAGGTGGACCTACTAGTCCTTCTTGGCACTTGGGCAGCTAGCAGATTAGCAGAGATAGATTGAGGATCCTCTGTAGGGGCTTGCGATGAGGTTTTTGTCTTTGGCAGTACACCCCATTTCTTATGTAGTTGTTCTCTATTTTTCTCAAGATGCTCCTCTGCACTCTTCTTATTTATCTTGTCCATTATTTCTTTGTAGGTACCAAACCTTTCTGTTGCAGTATCCTTAGCTTTATTAAAAATAATATCAGCATAAGTCTTTATGTCCTTCATAGAGACCTCATAAGGCAATTTGGGTATCCAAGTTGTCCTTGGTTCTACTGCTTCAATGTATGTGTAGTCTTTATCAACCAAGAACATGATTTGTTCTCTGTATTTCCTTACTATATTGTATGGAATTCTCTCTAGCTTGCATGTCTAATTGTAGGGTTTTAAAAAAACCCTAGGTACATAGTGCTACAATTCTTTAAATCACCAAAACCCCTCATGTGATTTTTGATTTGTCCATCAATAGAGATGTGTTGTTTCCAAATCTTTCCCTTGAATCCAGGCAACTCATTCAAGAAATAAAATACTAGGTAGATAATAAGAGTGTCATACCTGAAATTGTAGCTTGTATCTATTGTTCTCTTCAAATTCTCCATCAATTTCTCTCACATAACATCATAGAGGTCAAAGTATTTTCCCTCCTTAACCATTTGATATGCAGTGTGAATTGTAGTACCAGTGGAAGACCCTTCTCTGTTTGTATAATAAACCTTGTATGCATTGCCCATTGTGGCATACCAAACCCCTGGATTAGTTGTATCATTCACACTTAGGGTTCTCTTGTCAAATTTTTCCATAGTCAACTTTGTAACCTTCTCATTCTTGATTTCTTTCATTACCAGTACCCTAATTGCATCTTTGGTAGTCCTATAGGGTTTGTCAAGGTACATAGAAATTAATCATGAATTTTTCTTAAGACATACCTTACCCACTCATGTGCATCACAGAAATCAAGGTAATTTTTTCATACATCCAGTCTTTTAGTTGCAACATTTGCATACTCTGGTTTATAACCATCATCCTCCAAGAGAGTATCTCTCAGCTCCTCAAACTTCATGTGATCAATTTCATGTTAAGTGGAGAGTGGACATATATCCTTACATCCTCAGTATACATGACATCTATAGGAATGTCAAAAAATTCCCTATCCTTGTCCACTTCCATAGCTTTGTATAGATATTGGCCTCGGCTTCTCAGAAACATCAACCAATTGCGGTGTCGCCATCTCTATTTCCTATGTATTCTATAACTAGGGTTTTATGAAATAATAGTTCTGAAATACCTTCATGCTTTGTAGCTAGGGTTTCACCTTCTGCTCTTTTTATCTCAATTTTTCCAAACACTCTGAATGCAAGGGTTTTCCTTCTCTTCTCTGCTCAAGATTGCAAATTGTTTTGGATATGAATGAAGTTGGATTGAATGAATGGAGCTTAAGTAACTTTCATTTTGCCCTAAATTTTCACATTGATTGCACTATTTTCTATTAGGTTATTTGTTGCTGGTGAGTTCTGTAGATTCATAGAGACCTAATTTTATTCAGCATTCCTCCGCATTTCATGTTTTCATTCCAAAAATTTGGGGTATTTGAAACTATCTTTCTTTATTAACATCCTCTCCTGTAAACTTCATGCCAAAGCATCTGTGTACCTTGCTTCCCTTTGTAGAAGAAACAATCATTTAGGGGTTTTTAAAAAGAATGTGTAATGGTTAGCTCCCCCTAACTCTATGTCTTTTCTTAATCGACTATGAATTCTTCTGCATGAGGTAGAAGTACAAGTTCTTCCTTATTCTCATTATCTTGTCCTAATTTCCTTCTCCATATCTTTTTCATTTCCTTCTTTTCCTTGATCAAGGTTTCCTCCATATTCTTGTGCTGAATAGGTGGTTCCATAAAAACCATTTTTGCACAATCTTGTGTTATGCCTAAAATTGTTGCACTTGTAGCAAACAACATTACATTCTGGAGGCAAAAATGAGTTTACACTCATATAGCAATTTCTCCTTGTTTTAGTTGTATAATCAACAACCCTATGAAAGAACTTATTGCATGAATAACAATAACCATAAAAGGAATGAGAGATCATAGCATCATACTATGGATATAAAAATTAATTCTTCCTCATGTAATCATTTCTTCTTGCCTTAGTTCTACAACCAATAGCCTTATGACCAAACTTATTGTAAGAGTAAGTGTTGAGAGAACCTAGAAGTAGCATCCTATCTAGGAGGAGGGCCCCTAAAACTATTCTTCAAATCAATAACCTTTATGAAGTCATCATCCAACTCTTGCTTCTCATCTTCAGTCTTCTCAGAGACTTCAATGAAGGGTTCTTTCTTTTTCATTTCATACATGCCTTCAGGTATATCTATTTTTGAATCCTGGCCTTTTTCAAATCCAAGACCACCCTTATTCTTAAAGTTCTTTAACTAGTGATTATCTCATCAAGGATGTTTGTGTTTTTCTTAAGTTTTAGACTAATGTCTATCTGATCTTTTGATTTCTCTAGTTCCTTCCTCAGGGAGACAATTTCTTCTTCAAGTTTGGAGCATTCATCTAATTTGGCATTGAGCTTAGCATTTAGGCAATCTGTAACTCTTTTACCTTCTTCAATTTGAACTTTCATGTTATCAATTGCCTCTTCTGATTCTTTAAGCTTAGCCTTATATTCTCCATTTTCTTTCCTTGCTACTTCCAGATCTTCTAAAGAAAAAATGAGTTCTCCTTCAAGATCAACTTCACATTCTTCTTCATCAATGACTGTCATATCTTCATCATCCACCGCAATGTTCTTATCATTATCTAGAACTTCATTTGCCATGTGTTCCAATCCAAGATCTACTTCAACGGTTAGACTGTATCAAGGAACTTAGCTCTGATACCAATTGTTGAACACATGGAAGTACTGAGAGGGGGGTGAATTAGTACTTAATCAAATTCTTTCCTTCTAAAAGAATTCAATCAAATGTTAGCATTTAAACCATGAGAAACAAAAGAGCACACAAGCACATAAGACTAGATTTACGTGGAAACCCAAGATGGGAAAAACCACGGTGAGCAAGCTTCTTGGATCTACTATCCAAATCCAGCCTCACAAATGAAAAGAGATTTACAATGAACTTTATGGGCATCAACCCAAAGGAAGCTCCAACTCCCTGATACAAAGTTTTATGGGCTCCAACCCAATGGAAGCTACAACTCTCTAAAGTGCTACAACACTTACAATGTACTTACAAAATGAGGCTCCAACCTTTGTACCAAAACACTTGACTAATTTAGATGATCCTTCTCAAATTTATACAACTGCTTCAATCTTAAGCTTCTGTTGATCTCTACATACTCTATACTATCATCTTCTAGGCCATTTACCTCTGCACAGTCACTATATCAATCTTTTCTATATTAGAATTCCTTCAAGTACCTCTGCTCTATCACAACAACATCACAACTTCCTCAAATACCTCTACAACATCACTTCTATATTGACCTTAACTAAATTGATCTCTTCCACACTTCATCATCATATTGGCTCTAAAAATGATCTTATTTACACATTATCATTGTCGACATATTACTAACTTGCTACTTTGTAACAATCTTGAAATTTCATTTATATGCTCCGCAAAGCTTCTAAACTTCACATTTGTTAGTCTTGATGAAATGTATAACATGAAACATGTAACTAGCCTAACATGTCGGCACCCAAATCATCTGTGGTAATGTAGGAATTAAATCCCATTGTGCGGTTCATAACAAGTGATCAACTGGACCCACTTTATATTCTCCCAACCTTTCCTATTGGCACACACTTCCACATACATGGCACAACCATTCAAACACACCATGTTGGCTCCACAAACACTTATCCTTTCATGCCTTCACTCTAGACCCTATGCAATACCAGAGAGGAGAGATATCACCATGCAGATCAATCCACTAACACTATATGACCTGTAAATCCTTCTCATACGTTCCTTTCACTAGATCGTGCTTCTACTTGCCAGTGCAACCAAACAAACACTAATGTTGGTATCCCTTACATAGTCTAGTTACACATTCTTGATATAGAACATTGAAAAGCATACTTGTGGTACTCCAAAACACTTGAAACCTGAATATTGAAACTTGAATTGAGCATACATACAGACAATATGAACTTGACCTTCAAACAACAAAAACAAACAAAGGTGTGGTGAAATGCAATGGCTTTCTGGTCTTCCTCTGATAGCCTTATAGAGAAACATGACTTGTTCTTACTCGACTGACTCTAGAAAACACTGCAGTAACTCATATGCTTTGAAACTTGGATTATGCACACCTCTTATCTGTCTCTAGCTATCCTCCAAGATGCAAGGTCATATCTTCAAGTGTGGAGAAATGTGGAGCATTCTTCTATACTACAATAACCCTGTATCACTACTATCTTCACTTTGCTAGCTCTAAAAAGCTCTGCGGTAGTTCTTATGCTCTCAAATCTGAATCACACATACCTTATAGCTATTTATAGCTAACTTCCAATTCACAGCCTCATATCTTCATTTGTGGAGGTATGCAGTACAATTTTGTGAACCTGTGACACCCTTCATAACTGGAAATTTACTAAGACAATTTTCTTCAAACTTTTTGCAACTATCTTCATCAAGCGCCAACCATCATGACCACATATCATAAAAATACAACATATGCAACTAACACAACACATTAAAGACAACACTTCAAGTTCTTTGACAACTTACACTTATCCATGAACTTTAGAAGATAAGGTACAACTATGTACAGATGATACTGATCCTTATATCTTTCATCATCACTACTCCTCTGATCATCACTCTTTGGAAATCAATGATAACCACACTCTTGACATCAATGACAACAAATGCAACAAATGTTGAGTAGCTTGGATTTTATCTTGAAGATTATGAAGTTGTGAAATATTTTTTGGGGACATGTTAACTATATAACATCTATCTTCTTTGTATTTACATCAATGCCTCTCTAAGAAACAATGAATCCCAATAATTAACGACTATCAACTACAAAAACACATTTCTTAGGATTCAATCTTGCTTTATATTATTGTAATTGTTCCAATATACCTCTTATATCTCTAACGTGATCAATTCTCTTCTTTGATTTTTCTATGATGTCATCAACATAATCTTCTAAAGTTTTGTGCATGAGATCATGGAAGATTAGTGTCATTTCCCTTTAATATGTAGCTCCCACATTTTCAATCCAAAAGACATGACAACATAGCAAATTGTCGCACACAAAGTAGTGAAAGTAATATTATGTTGATCTTAGGGATTGATCATGATTTGATTATAGCCCAAAAATCCATTCATAAATAATAATTCATGACCTACAATAGAATCTACAACCATATCAATTTTTGGAAGAGGAAAATCATTCTCTAGAGATGTTTTCTTAAGATCTCTAAAATTGTTACAAATATGAATATGCTCATTAGGTTTAGCAACAAGTACCATCTTAGAGATATAAGGCAAATAATTTATAGAGGTTGTATACACAAAAAAAATGGCTCGAGTCAAATTAAATAAATATTTTATATTTATTTTATTCTTATTCTTCTATCAATAAATAAATATCTTAATTTATTTATCCAGTTCACGTTCATCATATTCTTCTAAAAATTAATTATCTTAAATTCCTCTAATGTCATCTCTAATTAAATAATCCTAAATTATTTAATAAATTTCCTCTAAGACAAAGTCCTATGTCTAAAATCCACATCCACTCATCCATGTCATCTTCCACATCTCTGACACCTCATCATGTTCCTCCAATAATTAAATATTATTAATATTTAATTAGTTATTTATCCCCTCAACATGTGCCCTATTTCTTCTCAACTATCAAACATGGTCAAAGACACTTGTCTCCTAAATCCTATATTCCCTCACACATTCCAACAACCAAAGACTCCTTCCTCCATGTTCTTCTCATGGTCTTCCACCTTTATCTCAATGGTCCTTGTGAACATCATGACATGTGGCTTATGGTTCCACGTATTCCTCCACATTGTCATCATAGTAGGAACATCTTCCACCTTTATCTCCCTCATCCCAACCAATTTGATCTTGACCATACATGTGACAAGACTTATTCTTCCACCGTGGATCTTTTGAAACTTGGTTTTGATCCCTCCTTGGCCTATAAAAGAAAGCTCCTCAACTTCATTTTTATCAATCACAAGAGCTATAGTACTTACATGCTGCAAAAATTCTACCAAGTATCCAAGCATACCTTTGGCCCCCATTTGCATTAGTTTCATAATCTCCATTGTTACATTATCATCTAGCTTCATAGTATCATTTAGTTGCATATCATTATCCTCATATCAATCATTATCAATGGATTTTCCATAAGCTTCATCATCATTATCATTAGTCTTGCACAATTGTAGGATTGTTTACATTGCATATTAGAATCCACAATTCCATTCATCTTGTTTTCATCTTGAAAAGCAAAGAAGTACAATTTTGAGAGCAATATCATAATCAGCAAGATCTTGAGAAGATAGGAGACAATGGAACAAAAAGGATAAATCAGTTCGCAAGGTATAATTCATGTTTTCTATATTTTTCTTAGTTTCATTGGTGAATTAAATTTGAGTAGGAGTTCTAGAGTAATTGTGGTATCTTATTATGTTCTTACAGTTGTTTCAAATTATCAATCACATTTTGGTGCCCACCATGGGGCCTTGCCCCGAATTTAACTTCCAAATTTGAGTTTTTGGTGTAATTACAGTCATAACAGGTCATTTCTATGCATTCAAGTTCTAGTCATGTGCATCTGTGAAGAAAATTACCAGTCTTGTCCATATGCCACTTTCTGCTAGACACATCTGACACTTCTTGCAGTGCATATAAATTCCGCTATGCATTTGATTAATTCTAATGCGCATCTATTGTATGTTCTTGCACATCTAAATTTATGTCAAGTTTAGCATAGGTTTTTGGATAATCTTTGATACTAACTTTGTTGCAGCTGTCATCGATCGAAGAAGTGTATTCAAACTACTGACAATTGGTTTTGTAGGTTTAGGGATTTGGTTTAGACATCATTTACTCTTGCATTGTTAATATAGTGGCACCTAGTTTAAAATAGGAGTAATCATACAATCTTGCATACAAATCATCACATTAGTCTAATTAGGAGGAGTAACTCAATCTTACATACAAATCATCACATAGTCTAAATTAGGAGGTTAATTGGACAAATTTTGCATAGAATCTTGCATGCAAATCATCACATAGTCTAAATTAGGAGTTTAATTAGACAAATAATTTCATACAATCTTGGATGCAATCATAACATAGTTTAATTTATAGGCTAAATTTGACTATCTTTTCTTTTATGTTATCATGCAAATATGGCATCTTGTGTTGTTAGATTAGTCACACTTAGCTTAATCTAGGCGGTTAATAAACAAGTGTTTGCCATCCTTGCAAAGGTGATAGGTATATGCTCTCCCCTTACAACATCTTGGGTGATAAAAAAGCCAGACTAATCTATCATTTCTTGTTTACTCTTTAGAAAGGCCTACTTTTGGATTGAGCTTCATCCAAAAGGGACGACCTTAAGTGAAACTTTCCTTTGACCTGCTATATAAATGGGATAAGGTAAAAGCCAAGTCCTAACCAACATCAGCCTTGCCTTATAGTGCCAAATCGAAAAGAGGTGTACTAACACTTTGTGAAAATGATTTTTGCATTGGGTGAAGTATTTGATACTCTTAGTAGGATTGGTCAAAGCTTTTAGTAGCTTGTTGCATGCTTGCAAGTCATTGGTCCCTCAAAGTTACTAAAAATCATTTGTTTTAGAGGCCAAAATCCTTTTACTTGTTGACACGGGAGGTTTTGGAAATAAGGGCAGACAACTGAGAGGGGGGTGAATTAGTTGTCACAAACTTTAACACTTGCAGCAATTTGCCTTCCTTTTCATTTATCAATAAATCAATGATATAACCATGAAAGCATAAATCAACAACACATGAGCAGAAACATAATCAAAACACATAACACTAGGATTTTTACATGGAAACTCGGTTAAGGGAAAAACCATGGTGGGGGTTAACCCACAAGAAATTATACTCCGTTAAAAGTATTACAAATGGGGAAGGCACATTCCTTCATGGTGCACTACCCTGAGCTCACTTCTCCAAGAGGCTTACTACCTAAAAATATGATTACAAGAAGATTACAAAATGTTTGAACTAATGAATAGCATCTACTAATGCAAAAATTTAGTTCTAGTTAAGCACAGAATACTGATCTTACACACTTCATCCTTACTCTGCCCTGTTTCACTCTTCGGCCATAATATGGGCTTAGATCTTCACCTTCACACTTCTTTCTCTCTTTTCACACTTACTCCATCATCACATCACATTCGCACACCAAGACACTTGAATCCTTCAACTATATATATCCGCATCAAGAGATTCAATCAACTATAGTCATCTTTAGGAAAACTTAGAACATTTATTAAGAACTATGCTCTGTTAGTTGAATCCATGCACAAACAACAATGCAGACCAAAAACATGTGTTCTCAAATCATCAATCATGTCATCCAATACCACTGGTTATCACAAATTACTTAATCAACAACTTTTCTTCGTCCGGACCAAGATCAAATACTAGGTCAGCCTATTCTTCTTTTGACTATACTGACTAACTGGAACCCGATACTCAGATGCTTATAAATTTTGAATCCCTTATCACTGGAGGCTACATTCCTAGATTTGGATAGTCATGACTATCCTTATTACTCCTTCAGATCTGTAGTACATAGTGATTTACCACCGGAGAGATCCAGACCCAGATACCAGACCCTATCACATGCTCTATTTCTGACTACCTGGACTTAGACAAATCTTCACTCTGACTTCCGATGTGAATAGATTATGTAATGCGGATGTGTAGGATAGACTTAGTTGCCATCAATGACAACACTTGTCATGTGTAGTAGTGTCTCTTGCCAACAATCTCCCCCTTTGGCATTGATGGCAACACTTAGTGAAAAATGACTAAGTGTTGGAACAACTCCCCCTTTCTATGTATACTTATGCTTTTCACTAATCTCTAATGCTCCCCCTTTGTTGGATACCTCATTTTGCATTGCTCTTCACTCCCCCTTTGACATCAATGGCAAAGGGTGGGGTCCACAAACCAAAATTTACACAGATTATATATACCATGTTGCATATGTACAAACAATTCTTAAGTGTTATTTACATAAACTTAAGTACATCACCAAAAATGTTCTTCAATCGTGCCAGCTCACTATCCCAGCTCTTCTTCATAGTGTTCAAAATTGAGATGTGGCCACTAAATAGAAATGCTTGTGATTCGGCCATCCACAGATCAATGGGGTCACTTGATTGAGCTGCAGCTTAGGCTTCGGTCAGAGTATTGAACATTGCTTCCATTTTGGGGGAAATTAGTCCCCAGAGCTCACTCATCCTTGCCTCTATGCTCTCTTTTTCTTTTTTCAATTTCTTTATATCTTCAATCAAGATGATCGCCTGACTCTCCTTGCTTGCCACTAATGTTGTCACAAGATCAAAAGATTTGGATACACTAGATAGTTTTTGCTTAGACACTTTTATTTTATCTTCAATATCCTCTATAACTTTAGGATAGGATAAGAAAAATTTATATATATTTCCTCCTTCTATAAGAGCATTTTGAATACTCTTTACACTGGGATCCAGCACCATTCTATCTACTCCAATCAACCCTTTTAGAGCATCAAATCTTTTATCATTGAATTCCTTTTGAACTTTGACCTCTGCAAACTTTTCAAGAGATTCAAAATGGGTACTTACAGAGTTTATCAAGTTCTTTAAATGTCTGGAGGGGGATACTAAACAGTCCTTC
This sequence comes from Cunninghamia lanceolata, assembly GCA_027924645.1. Taxonomy (NCBI): domain Eukaryota; kingdom Viridiplantae; phylum Streptophyta; class Pinopsida; order Cupressales; family Cupressaceae; genus Cunninghamia; species Cunninghamia lanceolata. The sequence goes on along the minus strand of BSBN01001011.1, from coordinate 10,372,008 downwards.
TGAAAAGTGGGTATGATCTTCTCCAAGATCCGAGATGCTAGACCAAGTAGCTCATTGTCTTCTATATGAGACTTCAGTATATCTTCTCTTGCTTTGGCTTGAGCTATAGAAGCCAACTTTATCTTCTACACTAAAGATAAGGTATCAAAATTTATTAGACATTGAATTATGTCTTGATCTTCTTCAATTTATTTGTCTCTTTCCAGAATTTCCTTCACTTCTTCTACAATGTCTCTTGCCCAAAATTATGGTGTATCTATCTGATCCTTACCGGTACTGTCAACCGGATTGTCCTGCTTGGGCTCTCCATCAACCTTTGTAATCTCTTCATTTTTATTCTTCTCCTTTCCCTTTTTTGCTTCTTGGTCCTCACCTTCTTCTAATTCATGCTCTTTATTCTTTAATGAATCATCTTCAATTTGATCATTTGCTTCAACATTCATCTATGTATCTTCTTTGCAAGATTGATCTGGAGGAGTTTGAATACCTCTTGTATCATCAGTTTCATCTATCATCTTTTCATCTTCCTCGTTTGTTGCTTCTTCTTCTAGAATAGGGGAGTCATCTAATCCAATTTGTTGCTCATTCTTCTACTATTTTTCATCATCAGGAACTGGTGTGTCATCAGCAGGTTCATCTAAAACTACAAAGAACTTGTTCTTGTCCAATGTTTTCCTCATAATTTGTTTAGTTTCTTGGACAACTTCTTCTATCTCTCCAATCATCAGTTTGTTCATTCTTTTCTTACTCCTGAATTCATTTTTGACCTCTTTAAAGATTTTATCTACTTCTCTGCTAGAAATCACTAGACATAGAGTGGTTAACACATGTTCCCTTAGCTCCATATATTTTGTCTTGGAAGCTACTTTCATAATTTCCAAAATATCTCTCAAACCTTTTGGAACTTCTGATAAAATTTCTACCAGTGCTCAATTGAATACATTCAAGTACTTGATAGTGGCTTCTTCCAAAAGTCTTTTGTCAACATCATTGTAAAGATCATAAAACTTAGTTATTGGTTTGAGATTACCATCAACAGTGATTGTTTTGACAATGTCTTCCATAGTAGGAGTTGGTTTTTCAACATCAACCATTGATTTTTGCTTCTTATTTGTCATCATGCTTCTGGAATGCTTCTCTTTAGACACTTTGACTACTTTGGTGCATGTGGCCTTTAGCTCTTTAAGCTCATCATTTGAATCTATCTTTTCTTCATCCTCCTTTTCCAAACTACCATATGGTATTTTTGCCATTACTTTTGTTCTTTTCTTTTCGTTACTGGATGATTTCTCTTCTAGCTTCTCAAGATTGGCAGGTTTTGGGGGAACAAGAGCAGCAACAGAGCTCCTAGTGGTCCTTGGTGTGGAGGAGGATTCTATCGGAGCACTTGCTTGTTTCTTATCCTGCTTCTCCCTCTCAGCCGTTTCAGTTCTTTCCCTAAATTGCCTCATAGCTTCCTTGGTGAGGCCTACATTCTTGGCCAACTACTCAACTTCTTTCCTTACTTTCCTATTGGTTTCAGGTTTTCTAAGCTCAACATGTAGTTTCACACTTAGCTCCTCATATGTCCCAAGTCTTTCAACTATTGTGTCCTTTGACTTGATCAAAAGGTGTTGAGCATACATATTCAAAATTTTCTCATCTACCTCATACCCCATGGGCATGATCCAAATAGTTCTGGGTTCTACTACTTCCATTAAGCACTGATCAGTGTCCACCATGAAACAAATTTCATTCTTGTACTTCTCAACAACCGATTTAGGGATTCTTTCCCTAGAATGCATCATATTCTAAAAATTCTTGAGGTATCCCCAGATTGTAGTTTTTTGTGCTTTATAGTCACCAATGATGTGTAGATGATCTCTTATTTGAATAGCAACTGGCTCTTCATTAGTCCATTGCACACCTTTTACTCCAGGTACCTCATTCATGAAGTAGAAAAATAGACATAGAACCAATGTACCATATTTGAAGGTGTTTTTCTTGTCTTTCTTAATTTTGTTCAAGTTCTCAATTAGTTGGTTCTGCAATCACTCACATAGGTCATAATCTACATTTTCTTTTAACATTTGATATGCAACATATATGGCGGTTCCAGAAACAGAGTTCTCCCTGCTGGAGTGATAAATTTTCTAACCAATTACCATTGAAGAAAACTTAACATCCGAATCACTAATATCATTAATAGTCATTGCCCTTTTGTCGAATTTGGCATCGGTTACATCAGTCACAGTTTGATTCTTTACAGCCTTCAACACTAGTAGTCCACCAGATGAGTTTAACCCTATCACAACCTTAATGGCATCCTTGGTGATCTTGAAGGGTTTCATTAGCCATATAAACTCATCATGCATTTGGCTTAAAACATACTGGACCCATTCATCTTTATCAAAGGTTGGAAACCCCATAATCTGAATGAAATGTTTGTCATGCATTGCCTTATACTTAGGTTTAAGACCATGATGTTCATCCCTTAGATGATTCTTGAACAAATCTACAAACCTTGAGTCCCCAAATTCATCTATGCTCACATGAATATAGACCCTAATATCTTCAACATGCAATGCACCATATGGAACACTTGAAAATGAACCTAACGGGTTGACTTCTACTAATTTGTGTGGATGCTTCTTGAATTTGAGTTGGGACCTTTTAGTGATATCAGCAACTAGAGGTGTAGCCATTGCAAAAGATTACAAGTTCAAAGCTTCGCAGAAAAATACCTTTTTCACATAATTAGGGTTGGATGCCGAGTTCGTTCTTTGTACTTCAATTCTTTGAAATTTTAGCTCAGGTGCACTCCTCCTTGTTCTTTTCAAATGCAAAGTGACTCAAGTGTTTGAAAGAATGACCTTTTATCCTCCGCAAAACCTAATTCTTCATTGTAATAAATGCTCTGCCCTAATGCATCCGGTTATACTATTTTTGCATACAGTTGAACATCAATTTCTCTGTAATCAATCACATATGCATCTTTTCTTCTGGAATTTGCTTTAACAAATCTATAATAGGCTTCTCTATCTTCATTCATCGTGCCAGATTCAGGTACCCACTTACTGGTTGAGGGAATTTGATTTTTAATGCAGATCCCCTTGAGCTAGAGCTCCCATTTTTAGTTCCCTGAGGAATTCTCAACATCAGATTCTGGTGCAGATCCATCACCATCATTTCTTACACTTTTCTTCACCCATGTCTTGTTCAATTCATTCTGGATCTCATTTACATCAACTTTTTCCTTTCCTTTGTCTTGTGTCTACTCATCCAATTTTCTGTTTACCAGACCTCTTCTTTCATTATTTTTGATTCTACAAAAATTTGTAATATGACCATATCGGTTACAATTGAAGCACACAACATCTCTTTGCCTATTTGATTGACTTCCTCTTGATCTATATTGATTAGCCACATGTCCAAATCTATTGCATGCAAAGCATTTGTCATTGAAGGAATTGTCATTTCCTCTATTGTTAGAGTTATTCATTATCATACTTCTGCATTCATTTGATTTATGACCATACCTCTTACACTTGAAGCATTGACCGGAGAAGGATGGACCACTTTGATTTACTTTGCTTCTGTACTAAGTAGCTCTATGACCAAATTTATTGCAATTGAAACAATTTCCATTAAAATATGGATACCTTTGAGCATTAGGTTGTCTTATTGGAGGTCTTCTAGGTCTATTTTTCCCATTCCTTGATTGAGAATTTCTTTGTCAAAATCTGGAGCTTTCACCTTTCTCATACCCAAGACCATGCTTATCATCAGCCTTCTTCTGACTCTCAAGCAGCACTTCAAGTTTAGCTGAGCTTATTTTGAACTTCTCCTTGTACTCATTTGCAACTTCTAGGTCATGTCTGAGGATGACAATTTGCCTTTCAAGTTCCTCCTCATTATATCTGCATTCTTGTAGATCAGATTTTAGGTGACCAATTACTCTATCCATTCTGCAGTATTCTTCTGTTCTTTCCTTCAGAGTTTGATTTAGGTTTTCTTTAGTCTTCTTCTTTTCCTTAATTTCTTTGGTTAGCCTCATCACCCCAGATTCCATCTCATGTTTTAGAATAGAAACTTCTTTTGTCAGCTTCTGACATTCCTTTGTCTTTTCTTCCAAAGCCTCATTCATGTTATTTTCTTCAGTAGAATTAGCTAGCTATTGGAGCAGCTCCTTCCTCTTTTCCATGCATTTTTTAGTTTTTCTTTTAATATCTCAATGCAATCATCAACATCTTTGAGGTTCTCTTTTAGTTCATTTACTTCTGCTTTAGACTGATCAAGATCTTCTAAAGCTAATTGAAGTTGTTCTCTGAGTGAATCCAATTGAAACTCCTTCCCAGATCTTCCTTAAGCTATTAGGCTTCTTCCAAGGAACCTTGCTCTGATGCCAATTGTTGGAAATAAGGGCAGACAACTGAGAGGGGGGGTGAATCAATTATCACAAACTTTAACACTTGCAGCAATTTGCCTTCCTTTTCATATATCAATAAATCAATGATATAACCATGAAAGCATAAATCAACAACACATGAGCAAAAACATAATCAACACACATAACACCGGGATTTTTACATGGAAACCCAGTAAAGGGAAAAACCACGGTGGGAGTTAACCCACAAGAAATTATACTCTCTTAAAAGTATTACAAATGGGGAAGGCACATGCCTTTAGGGTGCACTGCCCAGAGCTCATTGCTCCAAGAGGCTCATTATCTACAGAGATGATTACAAGAAGATTATAGAATGTTTGAACTAATAAATAGCATCTACTAATGTAGAAATTTAGTTCCATTTAAGCACAGAATACTGATCTTACACACTTCATCCTTACTCTGCCCTATTTCACTCTTCGGCCATAATCTAGGCTTAGATCTTCACCTTCACACTTCTTTCTCTCTTTTCACACTTACTCCATCACATCACATTCACACACCAAGACACTCGAATCCATCAGCTATATATATATGCATCAAGAGATTCAATCAACTGTAGTCGGCTTTAAGAAAACTTAGAACATTTATTAAGAACTCTGCCTTGTCAGCTGAATCCATGCACAAATAACAATGCGGACCAAAAACTTGTGTTTTCAAATCATGAATCATGTCAGCCAATACCACTGGTTATCACAAATTACTTAATCAACAACTTTTCTTCATCTAGACCAAGATCAAATAGTAGGTCAGCCTATTCTTCTTCTGATTGTACTGACTAACTGGAACTTGATACTCAAATTCTTATAACTTTTGAATCCTTTATCACTGAAGGCTACATTCCTGGATTTGGATAGTCTTGACAGTCTTTATTAGTCCCTCAGATCCACAACACACAGTGATTTACCACCTGAGAGATCCAAACCTAGATACCAGACCTTGTCACATGCTCTATTCTGACTACCTGAACTTACACAAATCTTCACTCTGACTTCTGGTGTGAACAGATTATGTAATGCGGATGTGTAGGATAGACTTAGTTTCCATCATTGACAACACCTATCATGTGTAGGAGTGTCTCTTGCCAATAGGAGGTCAGACCTCTGAAGCCGCCCAACATCTTCATTATTCATGAGTAGAGGTAGAATTCCTCTTCAGGGGAATGAAACTTGGTGTACCTGAGAAGTGTGTGACGTGTAAGGGGGAGCCAGTGCCACCAAGTTTCTAGCTATCTTCCTTGTTTAAGTGGTTGGAGAAATCCATGTTGGGATTCAACAAGTAGTATCCTTTCTCACCTAGGATTGTACATGTCTTCAAATTTGTTTTAAACACTAAAGGTCACAAACAAACATTAAATTGTATTGTCTACTGTGTTTTCTTGCCTAAAAATAGAGAAAATCATCACAAGAAAAACATTAGGTTATCTTGAAAAACATGCCAAAAACAAGCAAAACTTGATCAAAAATAGAGTTATCTAAGCAGACCTGCACATTTACAACTTCGTGTTGCGCATCTGATAAATCATGCTACGCATATACTTTATGTAGCACATTTAAAACATCCTACTATGTATATAAACAATATTGTCGTACATCCAACATTACTGCACATCCAAACAATAGAACTGTGCATTCAGAACTCCACATTTAACACTTGCTCCTACGCATTTGAACCCTATTCCTACACATCTAACCTGCGCATCCATAATAGTGAGCTATTCCCGAGGTTTTGAGAAAAAAACAAAATTAGTTTGGATACCCATTTCTACTTAGAATTCACTTGAGAAGTCATTTGAACCATAAAGTTATATCCCATACCAAATTTTAAAACATTTCACTTACATCCCCTATCTAGCCTTTCCAAAATCAAACAAAAACAAATTTTCTCTAAGGTACCATTGAGATCTCCTATTCAAGAAAACAATCTAGTTAGTTTCCCTATCAGGATCAATCATCCTTTATCTAGGAACTACACTAAACATCTTGACAAGGTTAGTCTACATCATAAGTGATTTCAATCATCCCTATTTAACTCACTTTGGATCAACACTTTGGTAGCTATACATCATAGCTCAAGACTATTATTTAAACAAAGAATCAAAACACCACCTTTAGAAAATCTTATCACCAACACATTCAAGCCAATCTATCACCCCAAACTACACCCTATCAAAAGCATCACTCATATCTACAAGTCTCTCATCCAACTTCACTCATATCACACTTTCATATCATTGAAACTAGGTCTCAAGACAAAAGAAGAAAAGAAATGGATTACACAAATAGTAGTGTACACTCTTCTAGTGATGGAGAGGAAGAAATCGACCAAGAAGAACTTGATAAATGCTTACAAGATCCAAAATTTCAAAAGTTGGTGGATAAGGTCATAACAACAAATCCTCACAAATACTTCCTCTTACTTGCACAACAAGGAGCCAAGCTACCCGTTGATTTTGACATTTCAAAATTGAGAGAAACAAAATCATCAAACAAAATAGAAGCTCCCAAGAATGAAAAGGTTAAGGATATGTTAAATCCTTTAGATACACTCACGCAACAAATCCAGGCCTTACAACAACAATTTGTGGACTTACAAACTGAAAGTTCCACAAAACATTACTCATTAGAGGATATATCTCCATATCCTTTTGACAAAAGCTTGGTCATGGTACCTTTCCCTTCAAGATTTGAAGTCCCTAAATTTGACAAATATAGGGGGAAAGGTGATCCACGAGACCACATTAGAGAATTTAGTGTTGCATGCTTAGAAGTTGCCCATAATGAGACATATCTTACGCGACTCTTTCCATGCAACATAGGAGGTCAAGCTATGGAATGGTTCTCCCGTCTACCTCTCAGAATCTGAACATTCATTGAACTAGTAGACAAGTTTGTCACTCACTTATCCTACAACATTGAACATGAGATTTCAATGTTAGATCTATGAAATAACAAACAAAAGAGTGGAGAATCTTTCACCACTTTCTTACAAAGATGGAGACAACTTGCTAGTAAATGTCCTTATCATATTCCTAAAAAGCAAATGATTGAAATGTTTGTCCATAACTTGAACACAGAGTTAAGCTATCAAATACAAATCCAATGTCCTACTTCTTTTAGTAAGGTCATTGAACTGGGAATACTTATAGAGAAAGCTTTGATAGCAAAAGGACAAATAAAAATATATAAGGATGTCCCTAGTTCAAGCAACAACATGGATAAATCAAGGTTTTGGACTAAAAACAAGAACATTGTAAATGATGAAGTTGTAGATGCAAAATGTGTGACACCAAAACAACCTATTCTAAATCTATCAAGTCCACACAACAATACTACTCCAAACAAACCCACAAACAATGAACCAAGACCAACAAACTTTCCTCCTCGCAGAAAATTCACACCATTGGGGGAATCAATTGAATCATCCCTAAGGAAGCTCATTGCAAACAACCTCATAACGCTTCCTATGGTAAGAGAATATGAACCCAAGTTCAAACCCTCTTGGTGGAAAGATTCTAACTTCTATGAATTCCATAGAAGTAAAGGTCATAAAACCAACAATTGCCAATGATTAAAGAACACCATCCAAGACTTGATAGATTGAGGAGATATATCAATTGATGGACATACATCCAATGATGAACATGTGGAATTCAAGAGTCCCCTCCCCAACTATGAGAAAGGAGGTCCCTCTAAACAAAACAATAACAGTGGTAACAATGCCAACTACATGAATGTATCATATGAATATACCGTTAACCACATCTCTGAAAGTGACTCACATGTAAATGTGTTTACTATAAATAACAAGCCTAATTGTAATGTAACCACTCGTCATGGAAATATTACTCTCCAAAGGGCTCCACCTAAACCATCTTCCTTATCTAATCAGTATAATGTCCTAGACCAACTCCAAAAGACACCCGCACATATATCTATATTAGAGCTTTTGTGTCTTTCACCATCCCATAAGGCTATCCTAGAAAAGGCTCTATTGGAAACCATTGTGCCAACAAATCTTGACCAAGAGCAATTTCAAGCCATGGTAGGACATCTTACTACACCCCATTTCCTATCTTTTACCAAAAAAGATGACATGTTCATTACTCAACCTCACAATGCATCTCTTCACATTGAAGCCCTCATTCATAAACATAGAATAAAATGGGTCCTTATAGATGGAGGGGTAGGTTTAAATATATGCACAATAAAATTAATCCTTGCATTAGGGTTCTCTGAGAATGTTGTTGATCCAAAGAAGAAGATCACAATCAAGGCATATGATGAGGAAGAAAGAAGCTCTAAAGGCACTATTGTTTTACCAATATGATTTGGACCGGTAGAGAAAGACATGGTTTGCCAAGTCCTTGACATGGAACTAGCCTACAATATTCTCCTTGGTAGACCTTGGATACATGCGATGAAGGCTGTACCATCCACCTATCTTCAATGTATAAAGTTTCCCCACAACAGCCAAGAGATTACAATCCAAGGTGATCCTGGTCCATTCCAATACTGCAACACCATCAAACCAAAGTCTAAAGTTGTCATACCTACCAACCATGCAAGCTCGTCCTCTATAGCCCTTGTTGACCCAAGTTCAATACCTTCTACATCCAAAATTGCTGAACTAAAAGTCAAGCTCAAAGATAAAGGGATATGAGAGTATTCCATTGAGAAAACCTTTTGTCTTGCACAACTACCCCTAGCACCCAAGTCTTATGGCAAACCATCTATGAAAAAACCACAGTCATTAAAGACTCCTAAATGTCCTTTTATCAAATGGGGTAATCTATCAAATGAAAGTGATGAGAAAGATGTCCTTCAGTGACTATACAAAGAAGAAGATATGGAATCCAAGCCACAAGATCAACAACCCCAATTACAAACTGATCAATATGGCCCAGGTTTTACTATCTTGCAAAGAATGGGATATGATGGTCATAGTCCCATAGACTTGAGAAAAGAAGCTATCATAGAACCCATACAACCTTCTTCCTTATCAGCCTGAGACAGTACAAGGCTAGGGTACAAAGGAAAAGACAAGGAAAAGGTTACCACCAATCTAGTTGAGAAAATTCACAAATTGCAAGAAGGAAGTGAGTGGACTCTAATGAATGGGAATGGGTTAGTCTTTCTAAGATATCTTGTGAAGATAAAGGTATTGATGTGGTTCAAACATATAGCTCAACAAATACATACCATGAGGGTCAAAGCTCAAGGTCTAGATTGCTAGAGTTCGATTCACAAAATACAAAGAGTGAGTCACAAGAGGAAGGTTGGATGTCACACTTGATAGATAATATTGAGGAGAGTATTGTTTTAGACCTTGTAAATAGCCCCACAAACCTAGACAACTCCTCTGTCCTAACCATCATTACCCTTGAGTCAGACCAACCTAATGATCCTCTTCCATTAATCCATCCCAAACTTATAGATTGGGAACTACAAGAGGCCCTCAAACTAGATACCTTTCAAAATGACGATGCTATTAGTGATTATCTAGAACTAAGAGATCATCTACCTTCAGGACACCATAAAGATGGCTTCACTATAGAACTCAATGATGTGGCTTATTTTGGAGAGAGTACCAAGCCTGTTAGTCGCAAAAAAAAAGTAAAAATAAAAAATAGATCTAATGGTAAAAATCGCTCTGTGGTAGTATTAGATCATGAAAAAGGCAAAATAAAGGACTAATATGATGGTGAAAACCTCTCTGAGGCACCAAAGGATGAAAGGCTTGACACTCTCCCCAACCCTACACATTAGGAGAGGTCCTCAGTTTTGATAGAACTAGCAGAACTTGTCAACATTGGTACAGAAGACAATCCAAAGATAATCTATCTAGCAAAATCTTTATCTGAGCAAGAAAAGATAGAATTCATCAAATTCTTCAAACATAGACAAATTAATTTTTCTTAGTTCTATTCGGATATGCCTAGACTTGATCCAGATCTCATAATGCATCACTTTTCACTAGCTCCAAGAGCTAAACCAGTCAAACAAAAGCTAAGGAAGATGCATCCGCATATAGCACTATTAGTAAAAGAAGATTTGAATAAGTTGTTAGATGTTGGGTTTATCAGATCAATTGACTATCCCAAATGGATTTCCAATAATGTTCCTATCTCAAAACTAGATAAAAGGATCAAACTTTGCAATGATTTTAGGGATTTGAATAAAGCTTGCCCCAAAGATGATTTTCCTTTACCTAATATCGACATCATTGTGGGTTTGACAACGGGGCATACTATGTTGTCTTTAATGGATGGATTTTCTAGCTACAATAAAATCAAAATAGCACCATAAGATCAACACAAGACCTCTTTTACATGTCCATGGGGCACATATTGCTGGAATGTGATGCCATTTGGGCTGAAAAATGCAGGAGCAACATACCAGAGAGCAATGACCAAAATTTTCCATGATATGATGCACACCATTATAGAATATTATGTGGATGACATTTTAGGCAAATCACTCACTCAAGAAGAACATATGTAGGTATTAGACAAAATCTTTCAAAGACTAGAGCAATTCAACATCTGCTTGAATCCAAAGAAGTGTGTGTTCAGAGTTACATCTGGCAAACTTTTAGGATATATAGTTTTAGCCAATGGAATCGAGGTGGACCTGGCAAAAGTGAAAGCAATAATGGACATGCCACCACCCAAAAATATCAGTCAACTGATGTCACTGCAATGAAAGTTGCAATCTATCTATTGGTTTATCTCAAAATTAGCCAAAAAATGTCATCCTTTCACTCATCTCCTGCACAAGAACATTCCTTTCAGATGGGATGAGATGTGTGAACAAGCTTTTCAACTCCTCAAAGAGTATCTGATGAATCCACCTATCTTGATGCCACCAATCCAAGGCAAACCACTTTTGCTTTATTTTAGCCACACCAACTACTTGAGGAGCCTTACTGGCACAACAGGACTATGAAGGAAAGGAACGAGCTATTTACTACATCAATCAAACATTGGTAGGCTATGAGCTACAATACACACCTATTGAACAAGCATGCCTTGTCGTAGTCTTTGCATCCCAAAAACCAAGACATTATATGCTCACACATTCAATCAAGTTGGTAGAAAAGATAGATCCATTGAAGTATTTGCTCAGTAAGGCTACTCTGACAGGTAGACTATCAAAGTGGGTAATGATTCTCAGTGAGTTCGACATTGAATATGTGGACAGAAGAGCAATAAAAGGCCAAGTGATTGTAGATCAGTTAGTGGATGCACCATTGAATGATGACAATCCATTAAGCTTTGAATTTCCAGATGAAGTCATCTTCAACATAACAACCCAAGCATGGAAACTCTATTTTGATGGATCTTATACACAACATGGGTCAGGAGCTGGGATTTTGTTGGTCACACCTCAAGGAGATACAATCCTAAAATCATATAAACTACTCTTCCCTTGTACAAATAATGTGGTAGAGTATGAAGCATTAGTCATTGGTCTCAAAATGGTTGTAGAATGGAAAGTCTGAGAGCTTCATGTGTACAGAGATTCACAACTAGTCATCAATCAGGTAAATGATGACTATCAAACCAAGGATGAGAAGTTAATACCTTACAAGCGTATGGTAGATGACTTCAAAGAATATTTTGTTGTGATTTCCTTTGAATAGATACCTAGACTGGAGAATAAACTTGCAGATGACATGGCAACCATTGCATCACTCTTAGATATACCAAAAAATTAGTCACGTTATCAATCCTTAGTGGAGCCAATGACTAATCCTGCATATGATATCCCTGAAACAAGAATCATATGCCATAGTAGGATCTGATTCCACCTTGTACAAAAATGTCTATACCTATCTGAAAGAGAATACATTACCACCCGTTCTATCCAATAATTAACAAAGAACCTTCATCCATCAAGCCACTGGCTATACCATAATTGCCAATACCCTTTATCGTCGAGGTCTTGATGATACTCTCCTTAGGTGTCTCGAAAGTGAGGAATATCGAATTGCCTTAAGGGAAGTTCATGAAGGTATTTTTGGAATGCACTCTAGTGGTCCTACCTTGGCTAAGAAACTTATGCATATGGGATACTATTGGCCAAGTATGGAAATAGACTCTTATCATTTTGTGAAAAGGTACAAGAAATGTCAAATTCATGGAAATCTAATACATGCACTGGCACAAGAATTGCAGCCTTTAACAACTCCTTGGCCTTTTTGCCAATGGGGACTTGACCTTGTGGGCAAGATTCATCCCCCATCATCTAATGGCCATAAATTCATAATAACCACCACTGAGTACTTTACTAAGTAGATCGAAGTCGTACCCTTAGCCAATGTCACAGGCAAACAAATTGCCTCATTTATCCTAAACTATATCATTTGCCGCTATGGCATTCCTTTATCCATTATCACTGATAATGAGAGACCTTTTTATAAATTATGATGTCAAAGAACTCTGACAAGTTCCATAGCCAACACTATTTCTCCACCCCGTACTATCCCCAAGGAAACGGTCAGGCAAAGATGTCTAATAAAATAATCTTGAAAATCTTGAAGAAGTTGGTAGATGATGCTGGGCGTGATTGGCATGTACAGCTGAATCCTACTCTATGAGCCTACTGTACCAGTATCCACACACCCATAGGTGCAACACCCTACACCCTTGTCTATGGATCAGAAGCAATCTTGCCTATTGAGGTCAAGTTACCATCCTTACAAGTATCATTGAAGGGCTTGATAATTGATCAAGAGTATCGAGTTTCCAGACTTCAGGAGTTAGAGTTGTTGGAGAAAAGATGACAAAATGCCTTTAATCATCTCAAAGCCTATCAACAAAGGATGTCAAGAAGCTACAACCATAGAGTAAAACCCAGAGTCTTTCAAGTCGGTGACCTAGTTCTCAAGGAAAACCCCAGAAATCAACAGGATAGGGAAAAGAAAGGAAAGTTTGAACCAAATTGGCTTCATCCTTATGTAATCATTGCTGCTTATGGATCAGGAACATACCAATTAGCAACATTAGAAGGTCAGTTGTTCGATGATCCCATCAATAGTATGCATCTTTGAAAGTTTTATACCTAAAACCCCAATGCAAGGAAACCAAAAACATTCAAAAGAAAAGAAAAGAAAAGAAAAATATGTAATAAAAGCAAGTGGTGAAAACCTAGAAACATGCACTATTTGTGGTAAACTGCTTCCTCCATCTTGTAGGATTTTAGTTTTTATCCATCCTTTCTTCCGCATCCATCAAAACGCATTACGATACTTATCATGGCTTGTTGCTCGATCACCTTTACCACTTTATCAAATAGGGTTATCCATCTAATCCTTCATTCATCTTGTCATCTATCGTAACTCCATCATCATTGTCATTGTTGAACTACGTCACCTCTGAGCTATCACATAGGCAAGGCCATCATCGATGAGCCCCCGAGGCTTCCCATCCATCCATACCTCTCATCTTATTGTAATGTTGACACTCCATCTATTCATTCCATCACCAGTGTCAGTTTCCATGGTCGAACTATGTCACCTCTGAGTTGTCACGTAGGCAAGGCCATCATCGATGAGCTCCCGAGGCTTCCCACCCCCTAGGTCTTAGGTCCACATAGTCCACATAGTTGAACTACGTTGCCTCTAAGCTATCACATAGGCAAGGCCATCATTGATGAGCCCCCAAGGCACTAGGTCAGTCCCTTAGGGCCCATTGGATTGAGTCTCCCATTGTTTCATCCATATGTTTCATCCATAATACATAGACCCTTTACTTGACTGGGGGCAAAATCCTTGACCCAGTTATAGAATTGGATTCTTGAATGTCAGAATCTTAGAGGATAACAATTAGGATCACGATACTATCTCCAAACAACATGCAGCACTACAAACAAACCTTTTCAAACAAAAACTTGATGCAAGACATTAACCTATATTAGACAACAATGTGCCTAAACTATCAGGATGGTTATATCTATTATCATGGCAAGAAAACATATCTATGGAAAGAAGAGTTGATGGTTGTTATAAGTTTAAGTCTTATGTCTTGATTTTCGTTATCATGTTTCCTATGCTACTCGAGGATGTCCAAGACTAGAGGAGCTATGATGGGGCATGGTTATTTTTATTTGTTTGATGTTTGTGGATTAATCTTTAGTAATGTGATGACTTATCTAACGACATGTTCAACAAAAGATCATCGGGGACATTATGGGTTTTAGCATGAAAGAGTGCAATTCTTGTTTGTTGATACATGCAAGCAATACTCAGCTCATTTTGGGTCAATTTTGCCTAGATGCTTGTATTAAATTGATAAATCAAAATCCATGTAAGAGATACTCAGGTCATTATGGTTTAATTATACCTAGATGCTTGTATTTCCTTACAACATTTTAAAAGCTCAAAGATGAAAAAAGTACTTCAAATATTTGTATACAAGACGACTAAATCTCATTTGTGCATATTAGGTTTGCATTTCATTTCATTTATAAGCATTCCATAATTATCATTTACCAAGTGGCTTAAGATCCAAGTCCTTTCTTTCATTTCATCCACATTATCCATTTATCCAAATCTTTTCTTTCATTCATCCAAATTATTCTTCTAAGTTATCTATTTGTCCAAGAGATTCCTCTAATTCTTCTAAGTGATCTTTTATTCATGATTGAGTATACTTGGCATAACAAAAATATATCATAGGCATGTCAATCATAAGTTCATATCATTTAAGTGCATTATCTAAGAACATCTAGATCATTCATATAGTGATGTCACATATCCACATAGATTGCATACACAACCTTTATCATTAAAAAATCAAAAAACATAGATATCATTGTCATAGCACATCCACATTTTGTCATCATACATAGAAAATTAAACATCATGTATTGCATTTAAGAAACATCAACATATGCATTAGTGTTAGACTTAGAGTAGACAATTGAGAGGGGGGGTCAATCAATTGTACAAGACTTTCTTCCAGTTAAACACTTAACTCCACTTTGCAATTCAACGGTATAATAATAAATCAATCATGGAAACATAATGCAATGAATCAAGAGCATAAACACATCAACACATGAGACACCAAGATTTTGACGTGGAAAACCCAATTAAGGGAAAAACCATAGGGTGATTAACCCAAGATTGTATTCTCTGTTAGAAGAATAGAAATAACAAATGGCACATGCCAATTAGAGCTCACTGCTCGAGCACACTGCTCACAAGAGGCCTACTGCCTACATGAGACACACTGTCTACAAGGAAATAAGTATCACCTACTTGAACTGGAAAATCGCATCTTCGCCATGCTTGAATAAGTTCCATTGAAGCCCAATACTTCTGCTCTACCTTTCGCTCTCCTCCTCACTACCACACACTCATCTCTACCATAACACCTTTGAAATGACTTTACAATCCCTTATTTATACAAGACATCAACTCAGGAATAATCATCTAAGTTGGCAAACATCTACAAGAACATCCGCAAGATGTAAAACTCATCCAGTCGGCTAGTCTCAGGAAGAACACCATCATCCAGAAGTTATTCCTCAATTGCAAGCTCCAACTTCAATGCAGACCACCAACACAAACTGGACACGATACAAAGACCTCCACAAGCTTGCCTGAATCACCAAGAACATCAACACTTCATCTACTTACTAAAATCCTTCTCTCCTTCATCCAGAAACTCAAGAACACAGTCTGTCATCACTGTCACAAAGGAATAGATGCTTGCAGACCTTCAAACCAAGAACCAATTGAGTTGACACTTCACAAAGACTTCCTTAACACTCCCTCAAATCTGCAGAACAGGATAATGCATTTTTGGATCTCACCGGACTTGTCTGTATCACTCTGTCACCACTGAGCATCTACCGGAACTAGTTTTACTTGAATGGAAACAACTTCTTCATATCTTCATACAGACCTCTGAAATCTCTACTGGATCACCTTAAGACACATATCTACAAATGCTTTAATCTGCATTCTCTGATCCTCATCCTATCTTGAACATTTACCTTATTGTCATCACTGTTCTTCACTATTCCTAATTGAGACTAATTTTCTCAATATCCTCAGTACACAGCTCATCCAATCCTTATCATTAATGCAACAAGAGTATGTTGACATCAATGACAACACCAGTTAGACCCATACTTGCAACAATCTCCCCCTTTGTCATTGATGGCAACATATGATGCGAAAAACTATTTTGATCATCAAGACAAGAACTTCTCCTTATTGTCACAACTCCCCCTATCAGCAACAACCATTCACATGTCTTATCTCCCTTTACTTCTCCCCCTTTGATCAACAACTACTTGTTGTTCACATGTCTTCTCTCCCCCTTTGACATCAATGGAAAAGGGCACATACTTGTAATTTCACCACTTCAGAATCATACCTGCTGCTCCCTCTTGAGTAGCAACTCCCTATCATCAATCCTGACCACAAGATATGACTATGATATCCACCAGACTGATGCACATCAGTGTACCTTAGTTCATCACTAGAGGGGTAATAACCCCTAACTTCTCCCTGAGATACTCAAAAGAGTCCTTAGGTAGAGGTTTAGTAAAGATATCTACAATCTGATCCTTGGAAGGCACAAACTCCAATCTGACTTCATTCTTGTTCACTTGCTCTCTCAAAAAGTGAAACTTAATGGATATGTGTTTTGTCTTTGAATGCAACACTGGATTCTTAGATATATTTATTGCACTTGAATTATCATAGAAAATTGTGATAGGCCCTCATACTCCACTCTTATGTCTCTTAGCATTTGCTTCATCCACAAAACATGAGTGCAACTACCTGCTAATGCAATGTATTCTACTTCTATAGTGGACATAGATATTGCCTCTTGTTTCTTGCTCAGCCAAGAAACCAATCTCTTCCCCAAAAAGAATGCTCTACCACTGGTACTCTTCCGGTCATCCACATCTCCTACCTAATCCGCATCAATATATGCATGAAGAGAGAAATCATGATCTCTAGGATACCACAAACCATACTCAACTGTCCCTTTTAGATATCTAAAAATCTTCTTGATTGCCATGACATGAGATTCTCTAGAATCAGCCTGGAATCTAGCAACAAGACCAACAACCTACATAATGTCTGGTCTAGTTTGAGTAAGATACAACAGTCCTCCAATCATTGACCTATATTTTTTTTATCAGCCTTAGGAGAGTCATCATCTTTGCTCAATTTACATCCGGTTGCTATGGGAGTATTCATTGGTTTTGAATCTTCCATCCCAAATTTCTTCAACAGTTCTTTCACATATTTGGTCTGAGAGATGAAAATTCCTTTCTTTGTTTGAGTGATTTGTAGACCCAAGAAGAAATTCATTTCCCCAAGCATGGACATCTCAAATTCACTTTTCATTTGATTTGCAAAGGTTTTACACATACTATCTCTTCCTCCAAAGATGATATCATCAACAAACACATCAACAATTAAAATGTTCTCATGATCAATTTTGAAATACAAATTACTATCAGCAGTACCTTTGTTGAAACCAATCTTTAAAAGATGCTTATCCAATCTTTCATACCAGGCTCTTGGGGCTTGCTTCAGTGCATACAGTGCCTTCTTCAACTTGCAGACCATATCACCATGATCAGAAATTGAAATCCATCTGGTTGCTCAATGTACACTTCTTCTTCCAAATCACCATTCAGGAAGGTAAACTTGACATCCATCTGATACACTTTGAAATCCTTGAAGGCAACAAAAGCAAGAAATAATCTGACTGCTTCAATTCTTGCCACCGGAGAAAAAGTTTCTTTAAAATCAACTCCTTCTATTTGAGAGTAACCCTTGCAGACCAATCTGGCTTTATTTCTGATTACTTCACCAACTTCATTTAGTTTGTTCCAGAAGACCCATTTGGTTCTAATCACATTTTTGTTTCTAGGTCTGGGAACAAGCTCCCAAGTGTGATTTTTCTCAATTTGCATCAACTCTTCCTCCATTGCTTTAGTCCAGTTTTCATCATTGCAGGCTTCATTCACTATCTTAGGTTCAATATTTTAAATCAGATAATACTCATCTAAATTTTGAGCAATTCTCCTTCTTGTTTGTACACCTTTGCTTTTATCACCTATGATCTGATCTTCAGAGTGATTCAGTCTTACATACCTAGGCACTTTGGGAGTTTCTTGCATTTCTGCTTCTTGATCAGGCTCATTCAAACTTATCTCTTCTTCCTAATTTACCGGATCAATCTAGATCTGAATCTTAGAAGAGGCTTGGGCTCCTTGAGTTAGAACACCATTCTGATCATCTTCATCATATTCATAAAATCTTGAGGGTTTTTCAATTCCTTCATCAACCTTCACATTTGTACTTTCTATCATCTTTCTCAGTCTCTTGTTATAACACTGGTATGCTTTGCTTTGAGTAGAGTAACCCAAGAATATTCCTTCATCACTTCTAGCATCAAACTTTCCTAGATCTTCATCTCTTTTGATATAACATTTGCTACCAAAGACTCTAAAATACCTCACAGTAGGAGTGATGCCAAACCAAAGTTCATAAGGAGTCTTACCGATATTGCTTCTGATTTGAACTTGATTGAGAGTATAGACTGCAATGTTGATAGCTTCTCTCTAATAGATCTAAGGAACATTTGCTTCCATCATCATTGTCCTAGATGCTTCCTGGATGGTCTGGTTCTTTCTCTCAACTACTCCATTCTGCTGTGGGGTCCTAGAAGTAGACAATTGTCTCTTGATTCCATGTTTCTCATAGAAATCTATGAACTCATCGGATGTGAATTCTCCATCTCTATCAGATCTCAGACATTTCAATTTTAATCCAGTTTCATTCTCTACCATAGCCTTGAATATTTTGAATTTCTCAAGAGATTTTGATTTCTCTTTCAGAAAGGTTACCCACATCATTTGGGAATAGTCATCAATTAGTAACATGAAGTATATATCACCTTGCACACTCTTGATTCTTGCCGGACCACAAAGATTAGTATGAACTAAGTCCAATAATCCGGTAGAAAATTGTTCCTTACTTTTAAAAGAGACTCTGCTTTGTTTTCCCAACTGACATTCGTTGCACAAACTATTTGTAGGTTTCACTAGTTTTGGAAGATCTCTTACAGCCTGAGTATTGCTTATCTTGATGATATTATCAAAATTCACATGACACATTCTCCTATGCCATAACCAGCTCTGATCAACTTGAACAAATAAACAACTTTTACCAGTACCAACCAAGTGGAATATATTACCTTTAGTTTGTGTACCGGATGAAATCTTTGTTCTGAAACTTTCAAAGATCTTGCATTTTCTATTCTTGAATCAGAGATCATAGCCTTTGTCCACCAACTAACCAACACTGAGAAGATTGTGCTTCAATCCTTCAACATATAGTATATTACTGGTTTTGTTTCTTCCATCAAAAGAAATAGTTCCTCTTCCTCTGATTCTGCCAGTAGAATTATCACCACATTTTACCACTCCTCCTTCATACTTTTCCAAATCTATGAACTTATTTTTGTCACTTATCATATGGTGAGAGCATCCACTATCAATGACCCAATCATCCTTTTCTTCAACTTGGGCAGCCAAAGCTCTTTCTACAACTTTATGATTAATAGATTCAGAGGATAATGGTTCTTCTTCCCTGATGGCAATAAACACCCAATCACTTCTGGATTTGTTTCCTGTCTTTGACTCATCATCTATTACCCCTTCATTATCATCTTCCTCATGAACATAGTAACAGTTCTTTTGAAACCTTGATCTGTTAGGATTTGACCTTGAAAATCTTTCCGGACACTTTGAGGCAAAATGACCAATCTTATTGTAGTTAAAACACTTAAAAGGTAATTTTCCTTCATACTTACCAGATCCTCTTGGCAGTCTTTTTGCAATAAGAGCTTCAAGTTGAGCAGTTTCAGCTTCTTCTTCTAGGTCATTTCTTGCTTTTTCATACCATGATAGTTTCCTTGAAGAGTTCTCTCCTGGATCAAAACTTTGTTTACCTTTCACAGAGGCACTGACTTTGAATGCAAATTCAATCTTAGGAGGGGCATCTCCAAACTCAGTCATTTCAAATGTAACCAATTTACTAGCCAATTGATCTCTTGTGACAGTTGTATGGGCTCTGAATTCTTCAATGGCAGCAGCCTTGATTTTGTAAGAAGTAGGGAGGGATCTGAGAATTTTGCCAACAATCTCATCTTCATCCAAGACTCCACCAGCATTTCTAATTCCACAAACAATCTCATTTACTCTTGGCATAAAAGTAGTAATATTTTCATCATCTCTCATCTTCAGGTTTTCAAATTTCCCTTTCAGACTTTGTAGCCTTGCACATTTAACATACTTGTCTCCTTCATGCAGAAGTTCCCGTTTTTCCCAAATCTCAAAAGAAGTTGGTAGGTCAATAACATTTCAGAGCTCTAAATCAGATAATGCACTTAGAAGAGCTTCTATAGTCTGCAGATTGTTTTCAGCATCTGTGATTTCATTTGGGGCTTTCGGACCACCCTGTGGAGGTGTATACTTTGTTGTAACCATGGTCCAGTATGCCATTCCCATACATTACAAGTGACATTTCATGCGACCTTTCCAAAGATTAAAATTGGTTCCATCAAACTTCAGACTATCCTTCTTGTAAGATGTCATTCTGGATCACCTCAAGTGGTTAAGCTTCTTTTAGAGGAACTTGGCTCTGATACCAATTGTTAGACTTAGAGTAGACAACTGAGAGGGGGGGTGAATCAGTTGTACAAAACTTTCTTCCAGTTAAAGACTTAACTCCACTTTGCAATTCAGCAGTATAATAATAAATCAATCATGGAAACATAATGCAATGAATCAAGAGCATAAACACATCAACACATGAGACACCAAGATTTTGACGTGGAAAACCCAGTTAAGGGAAAAATCGCAGGGTGATTAACCCAAGATTGTATTCTCTATTAAAAGAATAGAAAGAAAAAATGGTACATGCCAATTAGGGCTCACTGCCCGAGCACACTGCTCACAAGAGGGCTACTGCCTATAGGAGACACACTGTGTACAAGGAAATAAGTATCACCTACTTGAACTAGAAAATAGCATCTTCACCATGCTTGAATTAGTTCCATTAAAGCCTCATACTTCTACTCTGCCTTTCACTCTCCTCCTTGCTACCACACACTCATCTCTACCAGGACACCTTTGAAATGACTTCGCAATCCCTTATTTATACAAGACATCAACTTAGGAATAATCATCTAAGTCAGAAAACATCTACAAGAACATCCACAAGATGTAAAACTCATCCAGTCGGCCAGTCTCAAGAACACCATCATCCGAAAGTTATTCCTCAATTGTGAGCTCCAACTTCAATGTGGACCACCAACACAAACTGGACATGATACAAAGACCTCCACAACCTTTCCTGAATCACCAAGAACATCCACACTTCATCTACATACTGAAATCCTTCTATCCTTCATCTGGAAACTCAAGAACACAGTCTGTCATCATTGTCACAAAGGAATAGATGCTTGCAGACCTTCAAACCATGAACCAATCAAGTTGACACTTCAAAAAGACTTCCATAACACTCCCTCAATTCCACAAAACAGGATAATGCATTTCTGGATCTCACTGGACCTGTCTGTATCACTCTATCACCACTGAGCACCTACCGGAACCCATTTTACTTGAACAGCAACAACTTCTTCATGTCTTCATGTGGACCTCTAAAATCTCTACTGGATCACCTTAAGACACATATCTACAAACCCTTTAATCCGCACTCTCTAATTCTCATCCTATCTTGAACATTTGCCTTATTGTCATCACTATTCTTCATTGTTCCTAATTAAGACTAATTTTCTTAATATCCTCAGTACACAGCTCATCCAATCCTTATCATTAATGCAATAGGAGTATGTTGACATCAATGACAACACCAGTTAGACCCATACTAGCAACAATTAGGTCATCATAAACTATAAGCGTATAGGATCATTACTCCTGAACATTACACATAGATATAAGTCATCATGTGAATCATAGAAACATCATATAATAAGTATCATATGCATCATAGAATCAATATGTTAGAATCATCAAATAGAAGCATAACATCAACATCAAACATATAGAAAGCATCCATCCATAATGCACATACATATAGTCCGTCGAACCCATGTATATTATCATCATCAAAAAACAATAATAAATGTCCAAGTATACAATGATATCATGAAAGTGTATCACGAGCTGTCAAAAATAATGTGTATACAAATGATACAAAATGATACACATCTGAAAGATGTCTATGCAGTATTGCCTCCAGAAGGTGCTGGTTGCTGAGACTGAGGACCTGAAGGACTTGTCCCTGGTGGCCCTTGTGGAGGTGGTGGCCCCATGACTCCTTCGTTCTCTGACTATGTCCACCTAGACCAGCTCTGTGAACTAGGATGGAAGCTCCCTACCCTCTACTCTGGGGGCACAACTTGCTCATATAATGATCTCTAGTAGAATATCTCCTGGCCTGTGCAGACCATCTCTGAAATAGTCTATCTATGGGGACCTTGGGATGTCGTCTACTGTACTTGCTATAATAGGGCCTCATCCCTAGTATACCTCTGAATAGTGGTATCCCACTCCAAGGTTATTGCTCTAACATCTCCTTGTAGTTGGGAAAACTACCCATGCATCTGCACAACCTGTCCCTGCAGTTGTACAACTTGACCCTATAATTGATCCACCTGGGCTCATAAACCTATAGTCTATCCATCATCTTGGACTGGTACCTAAGCTTGTGCCTATACCTGTACCTGTACCTAAGGCTGAGCCTATACCTATGGTGCCCGCTCAACTCTCTGTCTGACTCTCCTCTGCCCTCCATCATCTCCTCCATCATCTCCACCATCATCCCCTCCACCTCAGCCACCTCTCCCACCTCGTCATCGCCTCCTCCTCATTCCCATCCTCCAGTCTAGAAGCCAGTTCCCCAGGACCAGAGTGTCTAGGAAAGGGATGGGCTATGAAATGTGCTGCATAATCTGCAGTCATCCCCGTATCTATGATATCCCACCTCAAATCCCACACTTGATAAGGGATCTATAAGAAATCAGCTCAGACCTACTCATAAGATGCAACAGGACCCCACCGTGGACGCTCCTTGTGCGTCTAAGAAAATATAGCAGTACTCTGGGGCATCTTGTGGACCCTGCCAAACTATTGGTACACACGAGAAATGATATGTCTCTCTAGAATGTAGGGACTTCTCCCTATCAACCACCATGTCTAAAAATAGAAGGGTAACTCAGCAGCATCCTCATCCCATGCCTCACAATCCAGGTAAGGCTGCCACTCAACTATATCTATGTTGTCACATGCATGTCTCCAATACTCAAGATTTCCTAGCTTGGGCTAGGAAAGGCCCTCCTAAAACATGTAGGAGTAAGGTCTATCTCTGCCTCTGACTCCCATCCCTATAGGCCATGTAATAGCTATGTGGCACCATGCCCAAATTTGTAACAAGGAAACTACAGCAGATAGACTAACAGCTCCATCATAAACAAACTGGTGAAGATCATGGTATAAATGTGTAAGAAGGAAAACACCCCAGGAAAACCATGTACCCTCAATCACCATCCTCTCCAAGGTCCTCCCCCATTCAACAGGAAATCCATGTGATCTCCTATCCGAGTAGACCACACCTCCTATTAAACCTGCTAGTATAGACGGCAGAGGCTCATAATAATCAACCATATATGCCTAGCTGATCTCTATCCCCTCAATGTTTGCATCATCAAATGCTCATTGAAACTCCTCCAACCTAGCTCCTAACTGTGGCTCATACTCCACTACCTCTCCCTATATCAGAATCTACAGAATCTAATCCACATCCTCTAATGTCACCGTAATCTCTCCAGTCGACAAGTGAAATGTGTTGTGCTCACTATGAAATCTCTCCGCTAGAGCAGTTAGCATCCCAAGGTTCACCTGAATCTCAGGCATAAAGAAAACATACCATAGTCCAACTAATCCAAGAACCAAGTGATCCATCTCTGTCAAATACGGTTGTAGCATCTGTGTCATGGTAAATCTCTCCTGCGACATCATCACATCGAGCTCATCCTGCAATCAATAACACACGTGCATTAATCAAGCAACCAACCAAGCTATATATCTATCAAATCTATCAAAACAATTACCTAGTTACCCTATCAGTAACCTATCTTATCATCTCTTCTGAGATTCCATCAATCTAAAAGAAGACCTATCAATTGGCCAACATTGACCGCGATGCCAACTCAATAAATCTAGCTAAGTAATTGACCATTTAACTCAGATGTGTAGCTCTATTTTTCAAAAGTGCGGCTTTATAGCATATGCACATAAGCCCTAATCAAATGTGCAATTTCATTTGCATGCATAGATATAATTATCAAATGCGTAGGACTAGTCCTGTTGTGCCTTCAAAACTGACAACTTTGACCCTACATTTTGACCATAATAAATGCACTTCATGCAAAATTAAATGCATACATATTGGGGGTCCATAGTCTGTTGGCCGCCTGAATCGCTAGATCCTCTCGAACCTATGGTTCTCTATCAGAATCTACTACATCTTCGATGTCTACTCTACTCTGATATGCTCTAGGGCTCCCTATAATCTATCTTCAAATGACAAGTGTGCAAATGAATAGAAAAGAGACCCCTCATCCTTATTTATAGCCAAATGAACCCTAACTGGAGGTGTTTGAACTTGCATGTGCATGCCATGTTTTCATCCATTTCTCATTCTCCATCACCTGAATTTTTCACCTGTGGATCATGTCATTCATTCTTCTTCATTGTGAGATCGTTCATTATCCTTTTGCAAAAGTTCATCCTGACCAATCTCCTGAGGGGGCATCCTACCATCATCAAACCTATACCAGGGGCAAACTGGGTCATGTGTCATACTCATAAAATTTTTATTCTTTGAAACAACATGATAAAACACATTGTCTCAAAGAGGGGCAAAATGTATACACATAAAAATGGCTCGAGTCGAATTAAATAAATATTTTATATTTATTTTATTCTTATTCTTCTATCAATAAATAAATATCTTAATTTATTTATCTAGTTCACGTTCATCATATTCTTCTAAAAACTAATTATCTTAAATTCCTCTAATGTCATCTCTAATTAAATAATCCTAAATTATTTAATAAATTTCCTCTAAGACAAAGTCCTATGTCTAAAATCCACATCAACTCATCCATGTCATCTTCCAGATCATTGACACCTCATCATATTGCTCCAATAATTAAATATTATTAATATTTAATTAGTAATTTATCCCCTCAAGATGTTCCCTATTTCTTCTCAACTATCAAACATGGTCAAAGACACTTGTCTCCTAAATCCTATATTCCCTCTCACATTCCAACAACCAAAGACTCCTTCCTCCATGTTCTTCTCATGGTCTCCCACCTTTATCTTAATGGTCCTTGTGAGCATCATGACATGTGGCTTATGGTTCCACATATTCCTCCACCTTGTCATTGTAGTAGGAACATCTTCCACCTTTATCTCCCTCATCCCAACCAATTTGATCTTGACCATACATGTGACAAGACTTATTCTTCCACTGTGGATCTTTTGACACTTGGATTTGAGCCCTCCTTGGCCTATAAAAGAAAGCTCCTCACCTTCATTTTTATCAATCACAAGAGCTATAGTACTTACATGCTGTAGAAATTCTACCAAGTATCCAAGCGTGCCTTTGGCCCCCATTTGCATTAGTTTCATAATTTCCATTGTTGCATTATCATCTAGCTTCATAGTTTCATTTAGTTGCATATCATTATCCTCATATCAATCATTATCAATGGCTTTTGCATAAGCTTCATCATCATTATCATTAGTCTTGCATTGTAGGATTCTTTACATTGCATATTAGAATCCACAATTCCATTCATCTCATTGTCATCTTGAAAAGAAAAGAAGTACAATTCTGAGAGCAATATCATAATCAGCAAGATCTTGAGAAGATAGGAGACAATGGAACAAAAAGGATAAATCAGTTCGCAAGGTATAATTCATGAATGCTTTCTGTATTTTTCTTAATTTTATTGATGAATTGAATTTGAGTAGGAATTCTAGAGTAGTTGTGGTGTCTTATTAGGTTCTTAAGTTGTTTCAAATTATCAATCATAGGGGTAATAAAGACTACCTTAACTATCTTTTCCAATTCTTATTTCAACATCAAAGCAATTCTAGGATGCATTTTTTCTAATCTTTTGCTTGACTAGTTTTGTACTAGGTTCTAAGACAACATTATGCACTACAATGTTAGGATCAATGCCCAACATATCTTCATATGACCATATAAAAACATCTTTGAAATATTTAAGAAAAATGGCCATATTAACTTGTTCATACTAACTAAGGAAATCTCCTATCTTGATAATCTTTTCTTTAACCCTTATATCCATCTTAACATCATAAGTACCCTTGATGGCTAATGTGCTACAATATTGTATGAATGGTTGACTGGGTAAACATCAAGAGGCACATCTTCCAAAGGTACATGTTCTTCTCCAAAATATGACTTTACTTCAAACACATGAGGAAAGCCTCCATCATGATGAAATTTTAACACCCAAAATAATTTTCACCTTAAAAACCATGTTCAACCCAAGGTAATTTTTTTTTAAAGTTTAAAAATAGAAAATGGTAAATTATTTTTCATTTCTAAACAAAGGAGTTCATTCATCAACTAATTAAGAATCATGAAATTATAAGTTACACAAAGGGGTCTATCCGTCTACAACATTATACCATATGATGATTAACGTTATTAAGACCATTTTCAAAATAGAAACTTTCCAAAGTTACTACATCTCGATTGTCGACAATCCAAAATCAAGTCTCGGCAAGCCTCTGGAATATAGAAGAGAAAGTATCTTTAAGGAGCTTAACCTCTAACCACAGACCATCAGTCTCTTACACTCCTTCCTAACTGGAAGTGGCCCTACCCTACTCAAAGAGGATAGACTTAGGGTAACCAATGGTGTTAGCCATCTGAGTACTGGTGTTGTGACCTACGTAACTTGTTATCATGCAATTCCCCTAGATACCCTCTAAACAAGCATGGCCACTCCACAAGCTACGCCATCCAGTGACGGTGAACTAAAAATACACTAGAGGCAGGTGCACTACCTTGGCCAAAGGATTTGAATATGTTTAGCATAATATCAACGCAAATAGAAAGTTCACCCACCCCAACTCGACTTGATTTAATCTCAATCCTACAATTACATTTGATCATGTTAAATTTCTTAGCCTTTCCAGTTCAACATGCTTCTATGCACATCAGTATGTTTTGTTGTAAAACTTTAAGGCTCTCAAAGTCATTACCACTTTTGTGATTAGGTATAATTTCTAGCTTATTGATTCTTCAGTTATCGATACTAGTTTTTCAGGTGGACTATTGAGTTTGATGCTTGTCTAAAACTATCTTCTCAAAGATAGAACTTTACATTATCGACATAGCCCAAAGAGGGACATCTTTTAATTTGTTATCAAGTTGAAGTTTTATGCTAGCATGATGGCAGTTTCACCAAAGGTTTAGCCTTCGAACTAGAGTCTTTAACCAACCTCCAAGCTTAAATACAATAATAATTTCTTCTTTAATAAAAAGAGTTGATTTGTATTATTTAAACAAATAACTATCATTTGTATAAACAAATGCTATAATTCAATATGTTCTATCTTCAATAATACGCTTTTATCCAACTCCTACATTGGTTTGATATCTGAAATCTTTCTGACATAGGCTTTATACCTACTGAGTATTTTACTATCTACCATATACATTCTAATCTCTGCAGTTGGTGAAGTAGCATAGGCAGCATTCTATAATTACAGAAGCTGAGACTAGAAGAGAAGTCTTTTTGAATCCCTATTAAAAGAAGAAAAACAATAAAGAGCTAAAAGACCCAAGTTGCTCTCTCAATGGAGCCTATTTGCATGAGAGACAAGTTCCACACTGCTGAACGAAGAGCAAAACCTCAATCGTTTACTATTACAAGATACATGACACAGTGTCTTTCTGATGGACCGACCTTCACACCATAATGCTATCAGCCTAATAATAATTTGATAGACTAAGACTTACTTCTAGTTTAAAATAAATGTTCACTATTGAGACACAATAGATCTTGTATAAAACCAAAATATTATCAATGATCTTTTAATGACAGAATTGTGGCCTTCTAAGCCCCTACATTGTCAACGTTTAACCTGGCAAAAAGAGATGTTTTCCCTTTTGATAAGCCATCAGTTATCATTACACTAGCATGCAATTCAGTAAGCTAAGCTATTACCGAGGATCTTAAGATTTAAGCATGATCAAACATTCGATATCACTTAGAAATGATTATCATTTTACATAATGATTAACAGGTTATAATCAACTTTTCTGGCACAAGAAAACAATACATTGTCCACATAAAGAGTCATAGATTATGTAGGAAGAATTGAAACCTGTTAGTTGGCTTCTCAACTCAGATGCCTCGCTTCACTCCTCTCGACCTTCGAGCTATTGGTCTTCTTACTTCTCTGGAGCTTACGGTTTCCTGTGTTACCCCGAACCTCTCCCTACAAACTCTCTATATCCAAAACAACTAGTTCTTATTCCCGCCATCCAAAACTAAAACTAACTCCCCTAACTAATTCACATAGCCCTTTACTTGGTAATTACCAAGCTTGACTATCAACATCTGTCCTCCTACCACGACCACTAACACAAAAATCGTTTACTCTTCCACTATCTTTGCAGCTTATTCACAAGGTGGAGCTTGTCAGTTGCAAGGCGGTAGTTTTCCTGTGTTGGACATGAAGCCACACTAATTCTAATAGATGATTGAGTTTAGTTCAAAAACATGACTTGGAAAATGGTTGAGGTCATGACCAAACATTAAGGTTTTAAAGCTCGAGAATTGAATAAAATATTTTGAAATAAAAGAGATCATCAATAGCGACTTGAGAGAATCCTTCGGCTACTACCCAATCACTAACATTATTAAAGAATATAAGAATTGTCCTTAACAACTATATAAATATCGCTATATATGATTTTGGATATTACCATTACAATATGACTAATGGTATTACACTCGACGGTCTCATAGGTTTATAACATTATTTAAACCTTTTATATATGAGGATAACCCACAATAGAAATAATTCTACATCCGTCAAATTTTGTAATTAAACATTTACATCATACGCTCTTAAAGCTTTATGATGATGACAATTGAAGTACAAACACAATACGAAGTTTGGGGTCGACTTTTACATACAATTTTTGACTTTTACACCAAATCATTAAACAAGACACAACATACAACTCATTCTCAAGTGTATACATTTATATATATAAATATATATATCGTTCGTCCATATTTAGTGACATGATTCAGAGTATTACGACACAAATGTCGATTACCCATACTCATCATGACAACTACGAAAGGAAGAGTGACTTAAATGTATAATCCTTGACATTCTCATCTAAAATTGACTTAACCTAAAATCAATACTTATCTCAAAGCAACTTGGTTTATCTACCGGATGTTCGTTTTTAGAGGCCAACACCCATTGGTTATTCCAAAGTCTATTCTCTCTTTTCTCGAAGATACTTTCTCTTCTTCTTGCTTCCTGGGGAACATGTTCCATCTATTCCTGTCAATAAGAAACTCATATACAATTTGTGGTCAGAGTACCAATATTCTGATCAAAACACATTTACATCAAATCATTTCATTTTCATATTAAAAGACATTTTTAATTCATAACATCATATTGATCATAACCAAGTAAAAATCCATGATTTCATAAAATTAACCTTTTCTAATCATATCAACATTTTCTATGATGTTAGACATATTCACATGATTATACTATTTAGGAAAAAGTTAATAGTAATTCTAAATCCAAAAAGGGGATGTAACATATCTTTCCCCTATAGAATCATCGTCCCCGATGATTGAGTTTATCAAGCAAAATTTTAACATAAAAACAAGCTTTTATAGTTTAACATTAATGTTTTTGAAAAGATAGGGAAATCTTTGGTGAATGTCATTATAGTCTTCCCAAGTGGCACTATCCTCGCCATATTGGTCCCACTAAATTTTGCATTGTAAGACCTCTTGATTACGCAACCGGAGTTTACAGATTTTGAGTACCTTGAGTGGCTCGATCACAACCACTCCTAGCTCTTGTATCTATAAAGAATTCCATTTAAGAATGTGATCATTACCTACAAAATATTTCTTTAGGTAAGAAACATGAAAAACATTATGCATTTTAGACAAGACTGGAGGTAGAGCAATTTTATAGGCCATTGGATTGATAATCTTGAGGATTTCAAAAGGTCTGACATATCGGGGAGCCAACTTCAAAGATTTACCAAACTTGATTAAGCTTTTATGGGGTTTCACTCGCAAAAGAGCTTTCTCTCCAATAGAAAATTGTCTAGGCACCTGTTTGCAATCTGCATAACTTTTTTGCCTGTCGTTGGCTTCTGCCAACCTTTTCCTAATCATTTTCACTTTTTCTTCCATATCTGCTAGCATTTCTGGTCCAATGCTTATCCTATCTTCCAGCTTGTCCCAGCTTATAGGAGTTCTACATTTCCTTCCATATGATGCTTCAAACGGTGCCATCTTAATGGCAGAATGATAGGAATTATTATAGGCAAATTCAACAAGAGGTAAATATTCCTCCCATTTGTATTGCTGGTCCATCTAATACATTCTTAGTAGATCCTCTAGCACCTGATTAACCCTTTCTATTTGCCCATTAGTTTTAGGATGATAAGCGGTGCTCACATTGAGTTTAGTCCCTAGTGCTAAAAATAAAGTTTGCCAAAACTGGGAGGTTATTCGAGCATCTCTATCAGATATAATCTTTTCAGGTACCCCATGCAATCTAAATATTTCTTGAACAAACTTACAGGCCAAAATATGAGCTCCATCTGTTAAATTTCTAGGAATGAAATGTGCTACTTTGGTTAGTTTATCTACTACAACCAAAATTGCATCATGTCTATTTTTGGACATTGGTAACCCTTGAACAAAATTCATACTAACACCCTGCCATTTCCATTCTAGAATATCATGCGAGTATAACAATCCGGCAGGATGTTGGTGTTCAGCCTTCACTCTTTGACATTCCAAGCAACTTGCCACAAACCTTGCAGCGTCACTTTTCATTCCTTTCCAGAAGTATAGCGGTTTGACATCAGCTAAAAGTTTTGTTACTCCTGGGTGTTCGGAATAAGGTGCACAATTAACTTCCTTCCATACAAGGTTTCTTAGTTCCATAGAATTAGGAACATAGATTCTTCCCTTAAATCTCATTGATCCGTCTGACTCAAAATGGAATCCATCATATCTTGAATCTTTGGGGTTTATTTGCAGAGCTTGCTTCACCTGCTCATAGTATTCATCTCCAGGTAAACTTTGCAATACTAGATCTTTAAAATTAGCATGAATAGAGATTATAGAAGCTATGTGTCTTCTTCTTCTTAAAGCATCAACTACTCGATTTTCTTTACCTTTTATGTAAGCAATCTCAAAGTCGTAATCTGATATTAGTTCTAACCACCTCCTTTGTCTTGCATTAAGATGAGGTTGCATAAATATGTAACGAAGGCTTTGATAATTAGATTTTAGTATAAAAGTCTTTCCCAACAAATAGTGTCACCACATCTGAAGGGCGTGAATCACTGCTGCCATTTCTAAATCATGAGGAGTGAAATTTTTCTCATAGTTTTTCAACTTTTTTGATTCATAGGCTATTACACACTCATTTTGCATAAGCATGCCTCCTAAACCTTCTCCAGAGGCATCGGTAATAACCTCAAACTGCCCTTCAGGATCAGGAACTTTCAGAATTGGCGTTGTTGTTAACTTTTGTTTTAATAAATTGAATGCCTTTTGACATTCGCCTGTCCATACAAATTACTTTCCTTTCCTCTGTAAAGAAGTGATTGGATTAGCAATGCTTAAAAAATTCAAAACAAATTTTCTGTAATACCCGGCCAATCCCATAAAACTTCGTACTTCTGAAACATTGGAAGGTATAGGCCACTCCATAATAGCCTTTATTTTAGCTGGGTCAACTAATATCCCTTCTACTAATATAGTGTGTCCCAAATACTGCACTTCTTTATGAAAGAAGGTACATTTTGAGAGTTTCGCATACAATTTGTGTTCTCTTAAATGTTGCAAAAAAATTTGAAGATGTTGTCTATGCTCCTCCTCATTTTTGGAATATATCAGAATATCATCTATGAAAACTAGGAAAAATTTATCAAGGCAGTCTCAAAAAACACTATTCATGAGATTCATGAAAGCGGCTGGTACATTAGATAACCCAAATGGTAACACAGTAAACTCATAATGACCATATCTTGTTCTAAATGCAGTCTTGTGAATATCCTCATCTTTTAACCTCAACTGATGGTATCTAGATCTTAAATCTATCTTAGAAAATACTGCTACACCACGCATTTGGTCGAATAAATCATCAATACGTGGTAGTGGATACTTATTCTTTATCGTTGCCTTATTAAGCATTCGATAATCTATACATAGTCTAAGGGTTCTATCTTTCTTCTTGACGAAAATAACCGGAGCTCCCCATGGTGATACACTTGGCTTAATCAGACCCTTGGACAATAGCTCCTGCAGTTGGGCCTTCAATTCCATAAGTTCAGTAGTGGTCATTTTGTACGGAGCTTTAGATACTGGCTCAGATCCTGATTTAATATCTATGGCAAAGTCAAAGGTTCTTTTTGGAGGCAAGCCTGGTAGTTCCTCAGGAAATACATCTATGAAATTACTAAGATAAGGGTATTTTTCCTCAAAAGTTTGTTTCTCTATAGTTTCCTCTACTAGGTCCATTTTGACTGCAAAAAGTTGACATCCCTTACGCCTAGCCCGTTTTAATTATTTTGATGAAATAGGCCTGATCTTTATTTCCCTTTGAAAACCCTGAAAATTAACTTTGTTTCCTTCATCATCCAAACATTCAATTGTTTTATTAAAACAATCCACCTTGGCCCTATGTCTCCACAACCAATTCATTCCTAAAATGACATTGTAGGACCCTAAAGGTGCCACATACAAGTTTACCTCGGTGGAAAAGTTTGAAATATCAATCTTAGCTTTGAACAAACATTGCTCTACCTGAGCCTTTGAGTGATTTGCATATTCTACTATCCATGGTTTTGATATATAACCAGCTCTTCTAGGAAATTTACTTAATACCCTAGTTGACACAAAAAAATTTGTTGCACTAGTATCAATCAGAATAGAAACAGGGACTCCAAATAAAGTACCTGTCATCTCAATGGGAGTAATCTGATATTCATCTTATCGATTGTCAAGGGTGGCGTGAATCCTTTGCTGAAATGCTTCCTGCTGCGAAGGAAGTACCGTGTTCCTATGCTGCCCATTCTACTTTTTATTAGGACAACGGTTGGCATAATGATCTCCACCACATGAAAAACAACCTCCAGTTGGTCCTCTCTTCTCGGATGGTCTACTCAAAGCATCATCATTCCTCTTAAAATTGTCATTCTTCTTGAAGTCTTCATTTCTTCAATCAATACCAAATCCCCCTTTATTTTTTCCAATTTCCTTTATTGTACCTCCTGTTTCCATAGCCTTTATCATTCTTCCTTTTATACATCTGCTCATTGAAATTCTTATCAAATCTCTTACACTTCTTTTCATGATAAGCAGAAATGGATTTGATCTTTTGTTCCTGCTTAATTGCTTTCTCATACACCTGGTCCATTGTGTTCGGACCATGTATCTCCACCTCTCCGCCAATCTGAGGATTGAGTCCCATAATGAATTTCCTTATCCGAAATCTTTCATCCTTTTGATACTGAGGAACATACTTCAACAATCTAGTGAATTTTTCCGCATATTCAATCACAGACAAATCACCTTGCCAGAGATTTTGGAAATCTGTTAGCTTTTGATCAAAGTAAATCTGTGGTAACCACCTTTTTTGAAAAAGTTCCACAAATTCATTCCATGTCACCTTCAAGGGGCTTAAATCCAGTTCCATCTTTTTGTTCATCCACTAGGTGGATGCTTCTCCAGATAGTTGATATGCTCCCCAAACTGCTTTTGTAATCTCAGAGTAATTTCTGATTTCAAAGTACTTCTCCATTTCAATTAGCCAAGCTTCTGCTACACCTCTGGTTTTCATTCCATCAAATTTGGGAGGAATAATCTTTTTCATATCCTTATATAATTCCAGTGCAAGTTTATCTTTTGTCTCCCTCTGAGATTCACTATTCTCTTGATTCTCACTTGACATGCCATGCTCTTGTTGCCTACTTTTACTCACATTATTAGAATACTCATTTTCACCCTCAGTTTTCCCGATTTCATTCACTTTCTTTTCCAATTTGCCCAACCTTTCCTTAGTCTCGTCAAGCATATTAAGAATTATGTCCAATTTATCGATGGAGTTAGCCTGAGAGTTGTGACCTTCCTGATCTTCTCTCTCATTAAACTCTGATTGATCCATGTTTATTTGTTTTCTCACCTATTTAGCAAGTATTAATCAGTTCTAAGATTTATCATTTAAAATATTATCAATACATATCAAGTGCTCATAACCATAGTTATTCTCAAGAAAAATTGTCTTTTATTATATTTTGCACAATAGTATGTACGTTCTTTAAGGATAGATACATTTCATGTTTCACTCAGTATTTACAAGAGGGGTGTAACCTTCGGATTCATTGTCTGACACATATTCATGGGGTGTATAACCCTCAGATTCGCTATCAAATGATAGTACAATGATTTTAGCTCTAGGCAGTATACGGGAATCCCTAGTGATCATTGGTACACTAATAGGGCAGGAATTGACTATGATTCGAGCTACCATCCTAGATGTCTCTAGGAGTTCTCTTTTCATTCGCTTGAGTCATGTCAGGGCATTGGCAAAAGTTTCCATATCATCTAGCCAAATGTCATTTTTAGTATTTGTTTTCTCAATAGCCTTAATCATCGCAAGATGTCTTTGCTTAGCTTACAAGTAACATTCCTTACCAGCGAAGGACTTCCTTGCAGTTTTCTTGAGACATACCATCCTGGCACAGTAAATCAAATCATTAGCTACCTGCATAATGTTGATTCTTAGCCAGCTTAGTGGACTCATCAGCCCTAGTGCTGAACTTGGTTAGCTCTGATACCATATGTAACACCCAAAATAATTTTCACCTTAAAAACTACATTCAACCCAAGGTAATTTTTTTTTAAAGTTTAAAAACAGAAAATGGTAAATTATTTTTCATTTCTAAACAAAGGAGTTCATTCATTGACTAATTAAGAATCATGAAATTATAAGTTGCACAAAGGGGTCTATCCATCTACAACATTATACCATATGATGGTTAAAGTTATTAAGAGCATTTTCAAAATAGAAACTTACCAAAGTTACTGCATCTCGATTGTCGACCATCCAAATTCAAGTCTCAGCAAGCCTCTGGAATATAGAAGAGAAAGTATCTTCAAGGAGCCTAACCTCCAACCATAGACCATCGGTCTCCTACACTCCTTCCTACCTGGAAGTGGTCCTACCCTACTCAAAGAGGATAGACTTAGGGTAACCAATGGTGTTAGCCATCTGAGTACTGGTGTTGTGACCTATGTAACTTGGTATCATGCAATTCCCCTAGATACCCTCTAGACAAGCATGACCACTCCACAAGCTACGCCATCCAGTCACGGTGAACTAAAAATGCACTAGAGGCAGGTGCACTACCTTGGCCAAAGAATTTTAATATGTTTAGCGTAATATCAATGCAAATAGAAAGTTCACCCACCCCAACTCGACTTGATTTAATCACAATCCTACAGTTACATTTGATCATATTAAATTTCTTAGCCTTTTCGGCTCAACATGCTTCTATGCACATCAGTATGGTTTGTTGTAAAACTTTAAGGCTCTCAAAGTCATTACCACTTTTGTGATTAGGTATAATTTCTAGCTTACTGATTCCTCAGTTATCGATACTAGTTTTTTGGGTGGACTATTGAGTTTGATGCTTGTCTAAAACTATCTTCTAAAAGATAGAACTTTACATTATTGACATAGCCCAAAGAGGGACATCTTTTAATTTGTTATCAAGTCAAAGTTTTATGCTAGCATGATGGCAGTTTCACCGAAGCTTTAGCCTTCAAACTAGAGTCTTTAACCAACCTCCAAGCTTAAATACGATAATAATTTCTTCTTTAATAAAAAGAGTTGTTTTGTATTATTTAAACAGATAACTATCATTTGTATAAACAAATACTATAATTCAATATGTTCTATCTTCAAGAATATGCTTTTATCCAACTCCTACATTGGTTTGATATCTAAAATCTTTCTGACATAGGCTTTATACCTATTGAGTATTTTACTATCTACCATATACATTCTAATCTCTGCAGTTGGTGAAGTAACATAGGTAGCATTCTACAGTTACAGAAGCTGAGACTAGAAGAGAAGTCTTTCCGACTCCCTATTAAAAGAAGAAAAACAATAAAGAGCTAAAAGACCCAAGTTGTTCTCTCAACGGAGCCTATTTGCACGAGAGACAAGTTCCACACTGCTGAACGAAGAGAAAAATCTCAGTCGTTTACTATTACAAGATACATGACACAGTGTCTTTCTGATGGACCAACCTTCACACCACAATGCTATCAGCCTAATAATAATTTGATAGACTAAGACTTACTTCTGGTTTAAAATAAATGTTCACTGTTGGGACATAATAGAGCTTGTATAAAACTAAAATATTATCAATGATCTTTTAATGATAGAATTGCGGCCTTCTAAGCCCCTACGTTGTCGACGTTTAACCTGGCAAAAAGAGATGTTTTCCCTTCTGATAAGCCGTCAGTTATCATTACACTAGCATGCAATTCAGTAAGCTAAGCTATTACCGAGGATCTTAAGATTTAAGCATGATCAAACATTTGATATCTCTTAGAAATGATTATCATTTTACATAATGATTAACAGGTTATAATCAGTTTTTCTGGCACAAGAAAACAATACATCGTCCACATAAAGAGTCATAGATTATGCGGGAAGAATTGAAACCTGTTAGTTGGCTTCTCGGCTCAGATGCCTCACTTCACTCCTCTCAACCTTTGAGCTATTGGTCTTCTTACTTCTCTGGAGCTTACGGTTTCCTGTGTTACCCCGAACCTCTCCCTACAAACTCTCTATATCCAAAACAACCAATTCTTATTCCCGCCATCCAAAATTAAAACTAACTCCCCTAACTAATTCACATAGCCCTTTACTTGGTAACTACCAAGCTCGACTATCAACATTTGTCCTCCTACCACGACCACTAACACAGAAATCGTTTACTCTTCCACTATCTTTGCAGCTTATTTGCAAGGTGGAGCTTGTCAGTTGCAAGGTGGCGATTTTCCTATGTTGGACATGAAGCCACACTAATTCTAACAGATTATTGATTTTAGTTCGAAAACATGACTTGGAAAATGGCTGAGATGATGATCAAACATTAAGGTTTTAAAGCTCAAGAATTGAATAAAATGCTTTGAAATAAAAGACATCATCAATAGTGACTTGAGAGAATCCTTCGAGCTACTGCCCAATCACTAACACTATTAAAGAATATAAGAATTATCCTTAACGACTATATAAACATCGCTATATATGATTTTGGATATTACCATTACAATATGACTAATGGTATTACACTCGACGGTCTCATAGGTTTAAAACATTATTTAAACCTTTTATATACGACGATAACCCACAATAGAAATAATTCTACATTCGTCAAATTCTATAATTAAACGTTTACATCATACACTCGTAAAGCTTTATGATGATGACGATGATTGAAGTACAAACACAATACAAAGTTTGGGGTCGACTTTTACGTACAATTTTCAACTTTTACACTGAATCATTAAACAAGACACAACATACAACTCATTCTCAAGTGTATACATTTATATATATAAATATATATCGGTCGTCCATATTTGGTGACATGATTCAAAGTATTACGACACAAATGTCGATTACCCGTACTCATCACGACAACTATGAAAGGAATAGTGACCTAAACTGATAATCCTTAACATTCTCATCTAAAATTGACTTAACCCAAAATCAATACTTATCTCAAAGAAACTTGGTTTATCTACCGGATGTTCGTTTTCAGTGGCCAACACCCATTGGTTATTCCAGAGTCTATTCTCTCTTTCTCGAAGATACTTTCTCTTCTTCTTGCTTCCTGGTGAACATGTTCCATCTATTCCTGTCATTAACAAACTCATATACAATTTGTGATTAGAGTACCAATATTCTGATCAAAACACTTTTACATCAAATCATTTCATTTTCATATTAAAAGACATTTTTAATTCATAACATCATATTGATCATAACCAAGTAAAAATCCATGATTTCATAAAATTAACCTTTTCTAATCATATCAACATTTTCTATGATGTTAAACATATTCACATGACTGTACTATTTAGGAAAAAGTTAATAGTAATACTGAATCCAAAAAGGGGATGTAACATAAATCTAGGGGGGTCTTTATAAACACCCAAATATTTTTCTAATGCTTCATCATTTGTAAATGTGTCTAGAGTAGGAAAGGTATCCAACTCTTGATCAACTAAGGGTAAACCAAGTTTATTATCAATGTTACATAAAAAAACCAATACACTTAATGTCATTGCTTGCAAAAGCCTTAATAAGTCCACAAATACCTCGGTTATTTGATCCTAATCCTTTTCCATTATATTCATGTTTTTGCAACATACTAAATCCTTTTCCATATTGACCTTGAACTTAGATTGTTTTAACCTTTCTTCATAGTATTGGCTAGTGCTTGATCTATGAATAACATAATCTATGTTAAAAATATGAGGGTTCAAAGATGATGTGGCATGCAAATTAATATCAATAGGAAAGGGTGATGGAGCTTGTTTCTCAACATGCTCATCAAAACTTAAGGAACCCCATCATCTTCAAGACTATCATGAGTAACAAGATGAATATGATTCTTAGATAAGATTATTTGTATTGGAGAAGCAATTATTTTATTTCTTCCAAGCACCTTAAAAATTTTAAATGGATCATCATCAATTTTTATTACATATTGCTTATTTTGATAGAGAAACTTGATTTTTCTATGCAATGTTGAAGGAACCATGCCTATCTCATGAATCTAAGGATGCCCCAAAAGAATGTTATACACTAAAGTTTTAGGTATCACATGAAAAATAGTAGGTAATGTTATGGGCTCTAAAGTAATAGGTAAAGTGACATAACCAAGGGACTCATGCATAACTTATCAAATCCTATAATAACCATCTTAGATTTTGGAAGACAAGAGATTAATGTGGATCACATCTAAAAATTGTTTATTAATTACATATGGTGAATCCAAATTTATTATTTTATAAAGCATGCTATACTCTAAGATCTCCATAGTTTACTACAATATACAATGGTCTATACTCATGAATCATATTCAACGAACGTAGCTCATCTAATTTGAAGGATATAGCATCATACACATCATGCCTAGGTGCAAAATTAACTCTAGGTTTTGTTAGAGCATGAGAATTAAGCATATCATATGATGGAAAATAATAAGAAGCATATGCTATATATGACATGAAGAGATATTATCACAAGTAGGCACTATGCCATCATTTATAGGTGCATCATGCAAAAGAGGTGCAACATCATTAGAATCATGCACAACACTGTCACTCTTTGTAGAAGGATGCAAGAAGTTATAATCGTAAAAAAGTGAAGTAAAAGTATCTAGTAATAAATAAAGAATAGTAATTAAGTCCGTGAAAGAAGAAAATGAACATATGCAATTATACAATGCTTCCATGTATAATGTGACTTCATCAGTATGATAAAATGTCATAAGTGAATAAAGCACAATGGGGTCACATGCAAAATGTGTAAACATGTCCTAATCAGTGATGAAAGCATGGATATAAATCAAGGATATAAGACTATGAGAATCCATATCCAAGTATCTAGAGTTTATAAAAGATAACAAACCTTAGAAGGACTAATCAAATATCATCAAAAGAGTATATAATATGTTGTGGCTCAAGATATCAATCCTAAATCAACTATGAAAATATGCTAAAATGTAAGCACTAGGTCAAATCAAGGATGGGAAGGGTGCTTAGAAGGATAGGCAACAAATTCTATCACCAAAACCTAGAAAGAAAGGATAAATCAATGAAGCACTAAAGACCAATGACAAATCAAACCTAGAAAATTTTAAAAATAGAATTAAATTATAGATTTGAAAACCTAATTAGGGTTTTCAAGTTGGGTAAGCATGTTAAGTTCACCAAAATGAAAAGGAAAAGTAGGTTTCCTTAGGCTAATTAGGTAAATAAACATAATTATGTATAAATTAACCTAAATATTGAGTGTGGGGTGCTAGTTAGATGGAGTGGAATATATCAAATCAAGCAATATTAAATGAGTACATTCATGCTATAAATAGTTATAAATGAGGAGAGAGATCGCTTAGTTTTGTAACTGAAGAATGATTGTTATTTGTTGAAGATAGTGAGATCTATATGCCCCAAAATATAGAAATGCTCTAGATAGTCATGTATGTGGATCATAAATAGAAAATTCCTTTTCTCTTTGTGTTGGGTCAACTTGGCAATTATAGATCTACTTTATAGCTACACACTTGTTTTGTATCTATGAACTCAACCTTTGACGATCTCTGGATCCGCCTGATGAACTCTCAAAAAAGTACACTGCTAGACAATGATATTCTCTATCACACTCTGAGGGTTTTTCTATAAAGCTAACAATATTTAAAAATACCTTGACAGACAACAAGCTCCAAATGTGTATATGAATTCTAGAATGATTGCTACGCAATTCACACATGTCAAGATGAGTGCAATTAGATATGCTAAATTCCTTGCTTGATTTCAGTGTAGATGCAAATGATTATTCTTGGGATA
Source organism: Cunninghamia lanceolata (assembly GCA_027924645.1). Taxonomy (NCBI): domain Eukaryota; kingdom Viridiplantae; phylum Streptophyta; class Pinopsida; order Cupressales; family Cupressaceae; genus Cunninghamia; species Cunninghamia lanceolata. The sequence continues at coordinate 10,330,513 of BSBN01001011.1, read as the reverse complement.
ATTGGTGATATTCAATGACCAAGTGATTATCAAAATGAGTGCAAATGAATGTCTTTTTATACACAAACATGACACCAATTTACAAAGATTTGAAAAAAAACCAAGCTAGGACCAAAGTGTGAGATGGGACCTAGTTGGCTAAATGTTTTGATCTTGATTTTATATTTAAGTGGATCAAGATTATAGTTGTAAGGACAACATTGCACATGCAAATGACTTGGCTTAGACAACCAAGTTGGATCTATATTTGATAGGATTAGATTATGGATAGGGATTGGATTAATGATCAAAATCAAACAAATAGGCCAATTAGATTGGGATTGTGTGCATACAAAAAAATAGGGATAAACAATAAGCATAAGACTAAGTACAAACAAGGCTAGATGTATGAACCCAACTATACACAAAAATATGAGAGTCCTAAAATGTATTAGGACATTACTCCAAGTTAACACAAAACTAAATGGAAAATACATCAACGATTTTTTTAACCATAATCATAAATGGGCCAATATATTTACAAACACTAGGAAAAGAAAGATTAAAAAGTTTTTTTCTAATTCAAATTTGCAAAAGAAAATCCGTGGGCTCAACTATTAAATTAAAGGGCTTCTAAAAGAAGACCTTTCTGAAATTTTTTAAGAAGCTCGAGGTCAGGGTATTCATACTCCAAGGGCAATAGGAGTAGGTTGCTCCTATCTGCTATGGTGGTTTGTACATCAAGGAGTCATTCATAGTGTCCTAAATAATAATTGTGGAATAGTTTGTTAGATATTATAGGGAACATAACAATTTACACCTTGTTAGTCGCCAGTCATATCAGACATATTGCTCTATATTTTATTTTCCCTTTATTGTGACCCCTATCTTATGCTACCCCACCGTGAAAAAGATAAATTAACACTGCACAATCACACCCTTATGTGGATTAGGGCACAAACACAAACAGATAACGACATAATTCACAGACACAGTGATGCCTAATACTCTTGCCGATTGAACTTTCTCTAATTTCAGGATTCATTGCCCCAAATTAATTGATTGTCACAGATCAAACAAAGATGATTAATTTATTAGAGATACACATTTGGCAACCATGTGCACTGCAATAAAGCCACATTAAATCTCAAGCCCATAAAAGAAAAAATATTTTTTACTCCACACAAAGTTTCCCCAATGGCAGTCTATGACATTGCCAACAGTATGATACCATGACATTGCCAACAGTATGATAAACAACCCAATCCAGCACTTGTACTGGGAGTAATTATCAATTTTACAACTGAAAAGATTGCATTTACATTATCATGTCCAAATTTGAACCAACCAATGGATCCTAAACTAGGGCAGCAGGCAAGCAGCCATGAAAACCAAAAACAAATGATCTCAGACCCACTGTAACAAATAAATAGGTAGTCAACTGGGCATCCCCAAATCTGAGCAGTGCAGAGAAAAAACATGTACCAAAGGTAACCTAGTGTTTTCAGAGCTATCTGTGAACTGGTGAATCTGCTGAAATGAAGGGCCTTGTGCTACTCAGAGGGGGAGGCCCTGCCCCTACTCCTGCCCCTGTCCCTGTCCCTGTCCCTGTCCCTGGCAAGGGCAGGGTGTTCCCAGATGAAGGCATGGAGGGACTGTGATCATGGTGATGCTCATGATGGCCCAGCCACACAAACCCAAAAATTACAACTCCCACCACTGCAATCACAAGGAGAAATGAGCACAGCTTGCACACTTGACCCACGTAGCACATTCTCCTCCTGCTCAGCTGCCCTGCAAAGAAAATCAGGTGCCCTACAACCAGAGGGCTAATGTCCCAATTCCATGCATGACCCAATAAAAAACCACAATACCCAGCAGCTCAGCTTGACTTATGCTGCACACCCAAATGCAGATGCAGATCCACCTCCTCTTTTATGACTGGGATTTTTTTCTTCTCCCTCACTGTATGTCTACGGAGAAGAAAGGAAAAGAAGATGGTAGTCTGTGCAAATGTGTGTCTTTTTCGAAGTGCTCACCTCTGACAACAGCAAAAACCCAAACAAACAGCTCAGCTCGACTGCTCCACCACATTTCTCGGATTTTTTGTAGTATTGGGTGCGCAGATTATTCATTAATAAAGTGGCGTTTCTTCACATGTTGCCAAATAAATTTAAGTGGGTATTTAGTATTGTTTAACTATCTTGCAAATTGGTTCTTGGTCAAGGAAGGATGTATCATATACAGATTTTTAAGGTTGTTTGTCGAGAGTTTGTACACCCAGGGAAGGGGAAGGTAAAACTAATTGACCTATGATTATGCAAAGCCCATAGAAGAGGTTATACTAAGCTAGAGAGTATAAAGATTCCATTCAATATTAAACACACCTCTTTCATGTGGATGCCGTATACTCGACTTTGTCGCTTGTCTAGGAAATAAGTGGACCCAAAAGTTGGAAACAGAAATGCTCGGCATGTTCGGGAAAGCTAATAACACTATATCCCTCCGATGTCCTCTACCTCGTGATCTTCATTGTTGTGGTTGTCTTCGTAGAACTCTCTTTCCAAGGGTTTGGATGGATGGGGGCGCGGGGAGAATGATACTAGGAAAAGTCTAACATAAACATAAAGGCAATTAACATCCCTTAAGCATTGGACGAGTCACTATAGCACTCTCAAAGGAGGAGGTGATTTATTGTTACAGTTTGGACCCTTTAAATTATTGTATGTGGGCTTTACTCTTAGTCCATAGTTGTTTAGTTGGGTTTTGTATTATTTATGCTTCTCGTAGACACTTAAAAATGACCATGTATTAACCTTCATTTTCGACATAGTTCTAACACCACTTTTCATCTTAACATGTTTTTTAAATTAATTAAATATTTTTATTATTTAATTAATTTATCACTCTTTTATTAATCTATTTTTACTATATTAAATAAATAAATTTTATTTATTTATTTAATTTCCCATTTCCTCTTCAATTAATTAATAAATTTCATTTATTTTACTTAATTTATCATTTCTAACAACTTCCTCTCTATAAATTAATTTAATTAATTTACCTTCTCATCCTCATCCTCAACCACTTACTACAATTATTAAATAATTGGTCACAAATATTAAATGATTGGTCCAAAATTAAATTCTCTTTTCATCTCCACCATCCATTATCATACATCTTTTAATCTCAACCATTCACATAAAAGAATGCTCTAGAAGATCCTTATCTGCGACCTATAATCCTCTCATCTAATCTTAGCCATCCATTTTATTTTTAATCTTAGCCATCCATCCTATCACCCAACCTCCTATAAATTGAGCCTTTCACATCATTATCACAACACATCTTTCATATGCAAATACATGCTATTGAATTCCATGTCATTATCATTATCATTTGTCTTTATTATAGCTATTGCCATACCTAGGTTATGTTGGTTTTGTGAGCAGCCCACAATGTATATTATATCAAAAGAACAAAGTTAGTAGAGCTAAGGTGCACTCTACTTCGTTCTATCAAGTGTGAAGGTGTGATTGAAGGTGAAGGTATTGGGTTATATTGTATTATCTTCCATTATTTACCTTGAGTTATTTTCTGATCCACATTTTTGGCACGCTCAATGAGACCCACATCCCTTTACTAAGCTTTTTTCAAAAGAAATTTTATCTTTTTTGTTGCAGGTTATAGATTCGTGCCTCTGACTGTCACAACACACCTGCGTTCCCGTTCGGTGTGCCTTCGCCTGAAATCATCGCGCCTGCATTGGCTATCGGGGTGTGCTTGCTTATAACTGACCTATTTTATTTGTAGATCCCTAACAACAGCTTTATTTTAGTTTTTTCTGCAAGATCTTAGTTTATTTGTGCATCTAACCCTCAGATCTGACCTTTTGATATCCACTTATCAGTTTTGTAGGGTTTAATCATAGTTTTCTTATATGTTTTGTCAATTGTTCTCAGATCTGTGCCTTTGTTGTGATTGACCTTGATATAGTCTGGTTTATCATCATCTGGCAATTGGGGATATGGGGATGTTTCTGCCACCTGTTTTTATTTTCTGTTAGTTCTGATTTTCTATTTTTTGCCAAGTTTGGTATCATAGTCACAGTTCAGCGCATATGCTTCACATCGACACGCCTTTGCTTTAGATCATCGCCCCTTTGCTTAGCAGATCCATGCATGTGTTTCTGTAGTCACGCACCTCTATCAATTTCCAGTGCACCTTTGCCGCCTATCGTTGCGCTTTTGCCCTTTGTCTGCACGCTTGTGTCTAATAGGTAAATCATGTATAACAATGCATTTTTCTTATTTTGTTTATCTCTATTTTCGTGCCATCAATTGTACTTCCATGTTTTTGACTGATTATCATTTTTCAACTAACATTTTGGGTTGTGGGTGGGACTATCATATTTGTGTAGTTTGTTCATGCTTGTCAAAGATTAAATTTGAAACTACTAATCTAATTCTTGTAGCTTCATTTGGTAGAAGACTTTATTTTTCCACTATATTAGGCACTAACGTAGATTAGTGAGTTAGTAAACAATTGTTTTGCCATTTTTTTGAAGTTGTGTGAAGGTGTATGCTCTCTCCTTGCACTTCGTGTGATCTTGGAGATCAAAAACCTCACATTTCTTCTCTTTGTTACCTTAAGACTTTCTTGTTTGTGTGTATGCTCTACCTTCGCACTTTGCGCGATCTTGGGGATCAAGTATAATATTTTCCTTAAGAGGCCCGCCTTTATAGACACACCTACTCTAAAGGGGTAACCTCAACCACGTGTTCTGGTGGGGTATATCAAAGGGGAGAGAGTGAAAGTTGTACATCAATCTAGTTGCGTAGTCATTGGGACAACCTTGGGGTCCTGGGTAAATCTAGACATAAGGTGAAGTTTCGTGGTGTTTGGATTACCGGAAGGGTGTTTTGCAGTTGATAGGTTGAAGATAGTGTTGGTTCTAAAGAAGAGATTCACTATGCGGCAATGTTTGGCCCCGCATTCCTCCACATTTGAAGATGATGTCCTATAGTTCAGAAGTTAAGCTCAGTGTCTTGTGAAGATGTTATATCCAAGAGACAAATTCTGTATGACCTCAGGAATGAAAGTTATGAATGATAGAGTTTCGGTCTATGTTCCAGCAAAGTAAAATGGTGATGAAGACTTGTTAGAACATTCCACACTCTTCTGGATGTGAAGATTTGTCAATAAAGCTTTGTTAACATGCTCAGAGAGGCTCAATGCATACTTTTGTAAAATATCTAGTGATTTGGTGTACCACAAGTAATGTTTGATCTTCTAGGTGTACAATTGTGCTACAAGCTTCATGTGTTCTTACTTAAGGGAGACCTATCTCAAATAGGTGTGATGTACGGATTTTATTCCTTGAAGAATGATGCTATGAATGATGTTTGGGATTATACTAAGCATGTATTTGGATCCACAAGGCATGTGTTTTCTTTTGGAGTAGCGTGTTGTTCATGATAGGTCTTGCCCTATGCATGTTTCATGTTGTGGTCTCTGGCCAACTTGTAAATTGTAATATTCTTATTGTATTGGCCGACTTGTAATGTAATCAATGAAATGTCATGTATATATTGTAAACCTAGTTGGTCTAGGTGAGGTATGATTGCTAAAATGAATATGTGAGAGTGTGAAGAGTAGAATATGAAAATCATATGCATTGTGATGTCTGACTAAAGGAGAAAGAGCAGATGTGTTAGAAGCTATCCTGATTCATCTTGAAGATATTTTTGTGATAGGAGGGAAGTGAAGATTGTGCCTAATTGATTCAATCATCAGAAGAAGCAGAAGTGCAATCAACAAAGGTATGAGCTTCATTGTTAGTTTTCAGGTAGTAGAGGGACTATCATACTGTAATCTTTTCTGAGTTTGTTCTCAATTGAGGGAGCAGTTGCTTCCTTGGGAGTGACCCTAAAACAAAGTCTTCAGGGAGTTGTAGCTTCCTTAAGAGTGACCCTAAATCAAAGTTTTTAGGGAGTAGTAGCTTCCTTGGGTTGTAGCCCTAAAACAAAGTTGTTATTTTGAGCTTCATATATTGTGAGTTAATCCTCACTGTGGTTTTTTCCTTCTTAGGTTTTCCACATATATCTAGTGTTATGTGTTGACGTGCATTGTGTTGATCCTTCATGTTTATGTTAGTGATGTAATGCTTAAGTTTTAATATGCTCCAAAGAAGTTGAAGTTTGTTTAGATATTGATTCACCTCCCTCTCAGTATTCTGGTGTGTTCAACAATTGGTATCAAAGCCAAATTGCTTAGAAGAAGTTTAACTATTTGAGGAAGGTCTGGGATGGCTTGAAATGGTTCTCTCAAGGTACCGATGTTTGATGGGATGAATTATTCCTTTTGGAAGCTAAGGATGGAAAACTATATGACCTCTCTAGGGTATGACATCTGAAAATCAATCAAGAAGGGCTACACTGCTCCCAGTAGTGAACCTAAGGATGTAAATGAGATTAAGTTGTATGAGAACAATGCCATGGCAAAGAGTGATATCATGAGTGGACTAGATGATTCAGAACTTGTGAAGATAATGAGATGTACATCTGCTTAGGATGTCTGGAACAAACTTGAAAGTATTTATGAAGGAGATAGTAAAGTGAAACAAGCCAAGATGCAAATCTTCAAGAGCAAATTTGAAACCCTGAGGATGACAAAAGATGAAGACATTGTTGGTTACATGCTATGGGTGGATGAGATAGTCAATGACATCATAGGTCTTGGTGGAGAAGTGAAAGAAGATGAGGTTGTGAAGAAGGTCTTGAGATCTCTTCCTAAATCTTACAGTCATAAGGTGTTTGCCATTGAAAAAACTCATGATTTGAATAAATACGCAATTGATCAGTTGTTTGGCTCTCTCACAGCCTTTGAAATGAGAGAATTTTACAAAGGTGCCCCAAAGAAGGAAGCAACATTCAAAGCCAATAAGAAGATAAAAAATGAAGCAGTTGATCAAGATGATGACCTTGATGAGGTAGAAGCAAACTTTGTAAGAACCTTGAAGAAAGGCATAGGCAAATACAGAGGTAATTTACCTTTCAAATGTTTTAATTATAGAAAGATTGGTCATTTTGCTTCTAAATGTCCTTTTAAAGATTCAAGGGGTGGTAACAAGAAAGACAAGTTTCAAAAGCAAGGAGTACACTTCTTCAATGCCATTGGAGCTGATCCATACTGACCTTTGTGGTCCTACAAGAGTAAAGAGTTAACAAGGTGAAAGGTCTTTCATGTTACTTATTGATGATTATTCTAGAATGACTTGGGTTACTTTCTTAAGAGAAAAATTAGATGCCTTTGATAAGTTTAAGGTTTTCAAAGCTATGATTGAGAATGAAATGGATACTAAGATCAAATGTTTAAGGGACTTGATAGAGGAGGTGAGTTCACTTCAAATGAATTTGATGTTTTGTGAAGATCATGGTATTAAGAGACATCTATCAGCTCCTAAGACCCCTTAGAAAAATTGAGTAGTGGGAAGGAAGAACATGACTGTACAAGAGATGTCTAGGGCAATGTTGAAAGATGTAGATTTGCATGACATGTACTGGAAGGTAGCAGTTCACATTGCTATCTATATGACTAACATAGTACAGTTAAGGGTTAATAGAACTAAGATCCCTTATGAGCTATGGTATGGAAGACCTCCTACTACCAGGTACTTCAAGATCTTTGGCAGCAAATGCTATATCAGAAGAGATGAAGAAGGCCTAAGAAAGTTTGATTCAAGAAGTGATGAAAGAATCTTTCTTGGTTACTCAACCAGAAGCAAGGCCTGTAGATGCTACAACAAAGATTAGGAAAGATGGTTGAAAGCACAAATGTCAAAGTAGATGAAGACTTGTATAAGATCTCACAAGAATTAGAGGACTCTAGATCTAATATCTTTCCATGCACCGAAGATGAAAAAGAAGAAGAGAAAGAAGAAAAGGAACAAGAACCAAAATAGATGCCCAAGACTCTAGAAAATTAAGTTCAGAAGAACCATTCAATAGATCAAATCATTGGGGACAAAAATAAAGGTGTGCCGACTAGGAGAAGTTTTGCAAAAGCACAAAAGCAAGTAAACTTGCGTTTACTATCAAAGGTAGAACCCAAAACCTTTGTTGATGCTAGCAAAGATGATGGATGGATAAAGGCAATGGAAGAAGAATTGGATCAGATTGAGAAGAATCAGACATGGGAATTGGTTCCCAGACTAGCCAATAAGAATGTTATAGGAACAAAGTGGGTGTTCTGGAACAAGCTAAATGAAGAAGGTGAACTTGTAAGGAACAAAGTGGGTGTTCTGGAACAAGCTAAATGAAGAAGGTGAAGTTGTAAGGAACAAAGTAATATTGGTATGTAAGGGCTACTCTCAATTGAAGGCATTGATTTTGAGGAGACTTTTTCTCTGGTAGCTAGAATGGAGGCAATCAAAATGTTCCTTTCCCTTGCTATTCATAAGTACTTCAAAGTATATCAGATGGATGCCAAGTCAACATTTTTGAATGGTGATCTAGAGGAAGAGGTTTACATTGAGCAACTCTAGATGGTTTCCATATATCATAAGATCAGGATATGGTGTGCAAAATCAAAAAGGCTTTGTATGGTCTCAAGCAAGAACCTAGGGCTTGGTATGCTAGGTTGGACAAGTACTTACTTCAGTAGAGCTTCAAGAAAGGTAGTATAGATAGAAATCTTTACATCAAGGAAGAAGGAGATATGATATTGATAATTACAGTATATGTTGATGAAATCATCTTTGGTGGAGATGATGATATGTGTAAGAAGTTTGCAGAGGAAATGCAAAAAGAGTTTGAGATGTCTATGATTGGTGAAATGTCTTTCTTCCTTGGACTTCAAATTACTCAATTAGATGATGGTATCTTTATTTCTCAAGCTAAGTATGCCAAGGAGTTGTTGAAGAAGTTTGCTATGGAGGATTCAAAACTAATGAGTACTCCCATGGTCATTGGATGTCATTTAAGTAAGGATGATGAGTCTCCAGAGGTGGATTAGACTACCTATAGATCTATGATTGGAGGATTGTTGTACCTAACTACTTCTAGACCTGATATTATGCATGCAGTATGTGTGGTTGTTAGGTATCAAGCTAATCCCAAGCAAATATATGAGAAGGCAGTAAAAAGAATATTCAAATACTTGAAAGGAACTCTGGATTATGGCTTATGGTATCCAAGAGGTAATGACTTTGATTTGAGTGCCTAAACTAATGTTGATTACGCTGGTTATGTTGATGATAGAAGAAGTACAAGTGGTGGTTCTTTTTTTTAGGAAGCAGATTGGTTTCATGGTAGAGCAAGAAGCAAGATTTAGTGTCATTATCAACTGCAGAGGTAGAGTATATTGTTGCAGCAACAACCTATTGTACACAAGTATTGTAGATGAAGCAAACCCTAAAGGATATCAAGGTATTGTATGATGAGCCTATTCCTATTTTGTGTGACAATACAAGTGCTATCCATATTCCCAAGAATACAGTGATGCATTCTAGAACCAAGCATATAGCAATCAGGTATCACTTTTTGAGAGGGAAGGTTGCAGATAAGGAAGTAAAGTTGGAATATGTTCCAACAAAGGATCAAATTGTAGACATTTTCATAAAGGCTCTTGCAAAGGACACTTTTGAGGATCTCTGGTAGAGGTTAGGGGTAATTGACCCTGCTTCTTTCTAGATACATAACTAGTGCATCTGTCAAGGGGGAGTGGTTCATGTTAAATCTTTTTCCTGGACTGATGGTGGCTACCTCTCAGGGGGAGCAGGTAGTGGTTGCTGATGATAGGGGGAGTCTGTTTATTGCAAGAAGAAGTTATGCCCTAAGAAAGAAGAAGTTGCCCTTTGTCCTTGATGTCAAAGGGGGAGAATGTGCAGGTATGTGTTGCCATCAATGCCAAAGGGGGAGTTTCTTGGCATTTGGTTGTCATTGATGTCAACACTGTCATGGATCTGTGATGGTGTTCATGGTTGGATGTCATGTCCTAAAGAAGATACATTAAGATGGGAATTAGAAGTTTATGGTTGGATGTCACATCTTATCCAATGCCAGTAGAGAAGATATATTAAGATGGGAATTAGAAGTTCATGGTTGGATGTCATGTTCTCATAATGAAACCTTAAGATGGGAATTAGAAGCACTAAGATGAATGATGATATATTAAGCTATGTTGAGGATGAAAAGATGTTTCTAATGGCCTATGGCATGTTGGTTGATCCTTCTTGTTGTTCTCAAGGATGTATATGTTGTTATATGAAGTTTTTGGCCTTCAGAAGTTGGTGAAAGTTTCTATTACAGGAAGACTATGTTTAAAACTGTCTGGGAGATTGCTCTGCATTTTCATGTTATATCTCTACAGCTCGGAAGATAGCTTCATATAGTGTCAAAGCATGTGTGCTCCAAGTTTCATGGTGTTTGGATTACCGGAAGGGTGTTTTACAATTGACAGGTTGAAGACAGTGTTGGTTCTAAAGAAGAGATTCACTATGCGATAATGTTTGGCTCTGCATTCCTCCATGTTTGAAGATGATGTCCTGTGGTTCAAAAGTTAAGCTCAGTGTCTTGTAAAGATGGTATATCCAAGAGACAAAGTCTGTATGACCTCATAAATGAAAGTTATGAATGCTAGAGTTTCGGTCTATGTACCGGCAAAGTAAAATGGTGATGAAGACTTGTTAGAATATTCTGCACTCTTCCGGATGTGAAGATTTGTCAATAAAACTTTGTGAACATGCTTAGAGAGGCTCAATGCATACTTTTGTAAAATATCTAGTGATTCGGTGTACCACAATTAATGTTTGATCTTCTAGGTGTACAGTTGTGCTACAAGCTTCATGTGTTCTTACTTAAGGGAGACCTATTTCAAATAAGTGTGATGTGCGGATGTTATTTCTTGAAGAATGATGCTGTGAATAATTTTTGTGTTGAAATAAGGCCAGACAACTGAGAGGGGGGGTGAATCAGTTGTCACAACTTTAACACTTGCAGCAATTAATCTTCTTTATCACTTATTAGTAAATTAATGATATAACCATGAATGCATAAATCAACAACACATGAGCAGAAACATAATCAACACACATAACACCAGGATTTTTATGTGGAAATCTGGTTAAGGGAAAAAGCACGGTGGGGGTTAACCCACAAGAAATTATACTCTGTTAAAAGTATCACATATGGGGAAGGCACATGCATTCAGGGTGCACTGCCTAGAGCTCACTGCCTACAGAGATGATTACAAGAAGACTACAGAATGTTTGAACTGATGAATAGCATCTACCAATGCAAAAATTTAGTTCTGGTTAAGCACAGAATACTGATCTTACACACTTCATCCTTACTCTGCCCTGTTTTATTCTTCAGCCATAATCTGAGCTTAGATCCTCACCTTCGCACTTCTTCCTGCCTATTTTTGCACTTACTTCATCACCACCACACAATCACACACCAAGACATTTGAATCCATTGGCTATATATATCCACATCAAGAGATTCAATCAACTATAGTCAGCTTCAAGAAAACATAGAACATTTATTAAAAATTTTGCTCTGTCGGCTGAATCCATGCACAAACAACAATGCGGACCAAAAACTTGTGTTCTCAAATCATCAATCATGTCAGCCAATACCACTGGTTATCACAAATTACTTAGCCAACAACTTTTCTTCATCCAAACCAAGATCAAATACTAGGTCAGCCTATTCTTCTTCTGACTGTACTGACTAACTGGGACCCGATACTCAAATTCTTATAACTTTTGAATCCTTCATCATCAGAGGCTAAATTCCTGGATTTAGATAGTCCTGACAATCCTTATTACTCCCTCAGATCTGCATCACACTATGATTTACCACCAGAGAGATCCAAACCAAGATACTGGACCTTGTCACATGCTCTGTTTTTGACTACCTGGACTTAGACAAATCTTCACTCTGACTTCCTGTATGAACAAATTATGTAATGTGGATGTGTAAGATAGACTTAGTTGCCATCAATGACAACACCTGTCATGCATAGCAGTGTCTCTTGCCAACAATCTCCCCCTTTGGCATTGATGGTAACACTTAGTGAAAAATGACTAAGTGTCAGAACAACTGCCCCTTACTATGTACACTTATGCTTTCCACTATTCTCTAATGCTCCCCCTTTACTAGATTCCTCATTTTTCATTGTTCTTCACTCCTCCTTTGACAGCAATGGGAAAGGATGGACCTTTTGGATATAACAATTCCATAATCTCACATTCCTCCACAATGGAGTGTATATACAATACAACTTTATAGCCAGGAGTGAATATTGCCTTGTGGTCCAGTAGTTCCAATATCTATAATTGAGCATCAAACTTGACAAAATCCACATACCAAAATTCACCAAAAATTTTATGTACATGGGCATATATACAAACAACCCTATGACTTATTTACATAAGTTTGAAGACATCACCAAAGACATTCCTCAACAACATCAACTCATTGTCCCAACTCTTCTTCATGTTGTTCAAAACTAAGATGTGACCACTGAATAAGAATGCTTGAGACTCTACCTTTCGCAAGTCAATAGGATCACTTGACTTAGCAGCAGCTTGGGCTTCGGTCAAAGCATTGAACATTGCTTCCAATATGGGGAAAATTAGTCCTCGGAGCTCACTCATCCTTGCCTCAATGCTCTCCTTCTCTTTTGTTAATTTCTTTATTTCTTCAATCAAGATGATTTCCTGACACTCCTTGCTTGCCACAGATGCTGTCACAGGATCAAAAGATTTGGATACACTTGATAGTTTTTTCTTAGACTCCTTTATTTTATCTTCAATATTCTTTATAACTTTAGGACAAGATAAGTAAAATTTATATACATTTCCTCCTTCTGTAAGAGCATTTTGAATACTCTTTACACTGGTATTCAATACAATTCTATCTACTCCAATCATCCCTTTTAGAGCATCAAATCTTTTATCATTGAATTCATTTTGAACCTTGACCTCTGTAGACTTCTCTAGAGATTCAAAATAAGAACTCACTGAGTTTATTAGACTTTTCAATTGGCTGGAGGGAGATGCTGAAGAATCCTTCTAAAAGGTGGGCATGATCTTCTCCAGGATTCCTAATGCTAGACCAAGTAGTTCACTGTCTTCTATGTGAGACTTCAAAATATCTTCTCTAGCCTTATCTTGTGCGAGAGAGGCCCAATTTATCTTCTAAACTAGTGAAAGACTGTCCAAATTGATTGGACCTTTCAACTCTTCTGCAACTAGTTTATCATTTTCCAAAATTTCTTTCACTGCTTCTACAGTGTCTCTTGTCCAAGATGCTGATGTATCTATTTGATTCTTACCAGTACTGTCAATTAGAATTTCCTACTTGGGCTCTTCCTCAACCTTTGCAATCTCTTCTTCCTTTTCATTTTTGTCCTTGGCCTTTTCTGCTTCTTGGTCCTTAGCTTCTTCTATTTCATGCTCTTTATTTTTCAATGAATCATCTTCATCTGTATCAACATTCATCTCTGTATCTTCTTTGCCAGATTGATCTAGAGGAGTTTGAATACCTCCTGCATCATCAGTTTTATCTGTCATCTTTTCATCTTCTTTGTTTATTTCTTCCTCTTCTAGAACAGAGGAGTCATCTATCTCAGTTTGCTACTCATCTCTCTGCTGCTCTTCATCATTCAGAATTGATGCATCCTCAGTATCAACCAGTTCTTTTGTAACCACATAGAACTTGTTCTTGTCCAGTGCTTTCTTTAGAATCTATTTTGTTTCTTTAACAACTTCATCAATATCTCCAATCATCAGCTTATTCATCCTTGTTTTTCTTCTAAAATCATTCTTGACCTCTTTAAAATTTTATCTGCTTCTTTCTTGGAGATCACCGGACACAAACTAGATAACACATGTTCCCTCAGCTCCAAATCTTTATCTTTAGCAACCTCTTTCCTCATTTCCAAAATGTTACTCAGGCTCTTAGGAATTTCAGATAAAATTTCTACAAGAGCTCTATTGAATGTATTCAAGTATTTTACAGTGGCATCCTCCAAAATTCTCTTGTTTGCATCATTAAAAGTGTCATAGTATTTTATTATGGGTTTTAGATTCCCATGAATTGTCACAGCATTCATGATTTCTTCTACAGACAAGTGGATTTTCTAACTTGGGTTTCAGTCTTTTATCTTTTACTTACCTTCATACTTCCAGAAGGCTTATCATTTGCAGCCTTTGAAGATTCTTCTTTCTTTGTCTTTATTTCCTTCACTACTTCATCTGATTCTGTTTCCTAATCATCTTTAATGCTCACATATGTTCTAGATGCTTTAGTCTTCATTCTTTTACCAGCTTTACTAGATGGTTTGTCTTCCGATTTCTCTGTTCTGATAGGTTTTGTGTGAACAGAGGTAGCAACAGAGCTTCTTGTTTTTCTAGGTTGGCTGGTGGAGACTTCTGGAGCACTTCCTTGTTTCTTATCATGCACCTCCTTCTCAGCCTTTTTTGTTCTTTCCCTGAATTGCCTCACAACTTCCTTAGCAAGGCCTAAATTCTTGGCCAACTGCTCAACTTCTTTCCTTACTTTCCTTTTGCTTTCAGGAGCCTTGAATTCAAGATGCAGTTTTTGTGAAATTTCTTCATAAGTTCCAAATCTCTCAATAGAATCATCCTTGGGTTTGCTCAAGAGATGTCGAGCATACATATTCAAAATTTTCTCATCTACCTCATACCCCATTGGCATGATCCAAATAGTTCTGGGTTCTACTACTTCCATTAAGCACTGATTAGTGTCCACCAAAAATAGATTTCATTCTTGTATTTCTCAACAACCGATTTAGGGATTCTTTCCCTAGAATGCATCATATTCTAAAAGTTCTTGAAGTATCCCCAGATTGTAGTTTTCTATGCTTTAGAGTCACCGATGTTGTGTAGATGATTTCTTATCTAAATAGAAACTGGCGTGTCATTAGTCCAGTGCACACCCTTTACTCCAAGCACCTCATTCATGAAGTAGAAAAATAGACATAGAACCAGAGTACCATATTTAAAGGTGTTTTTCTTGTCTTTCTTGATTTTGTTTAAGTTCTCAATTAGTTGGTTCTGTAATAACTCACACAGGTCATAATTTGCATTTTCTTTTAGCATTTGGTATGCATCATATATGGCCGTTCCGGAAACACAGTTCTCCCTACTGGAGTGATAAATTTTGTAACCAATTACCATTGAAGCAAACTTAACATCTAGATCAATAATGTCATTGATAGTCATTGCCCTTTTGTTGAATTTGGCACTGGTTGCATCAGTCACTGTCTGGTTCTTCACAGATTTCAGCATGGTTAAACCACCGATTGAATTTAACCCAGTTACAATCCTGATAGCATCCTTTGTAATCTTGAATGGTTTCAGCAGCCACATAAACTCATCATGCATTCAGCTCAAGACATATCAAACCCACTCATCCTCATCAAATGTCAAAAATTCAATGACCTGTAGAAAATGTTTGCTTTCTAGGGCTTTGTATTCCAGTTTCAAATCATAGTTATCATCCCTTAGGTAGTTCTCAAATAAATTCAGCAATTTCAGGTTCCCAAATTCATCTAAGCTACTGTGGATGTATGCACTAATATCCTCGACATGCAGCACTCTATTGGGACACCAGAAAATGCTCCTAATGGGTCGACTTCGATGGACTTGAAAGGATGTTTCTTGAATTTTGGTCTAGGTCTCTCAGTGACATTCACAACAAGAGGAGTAGCCATCTCAAAAGATTACAAGTTCAGATCTTCACAAAAAATACCTTTTTCTTCCATAGAACTAGGGTTAGATGATGAATTCGCCGGTCACACTTCAAATCCTTGAAATCTTAGCTTAGATGCTCTTCTCCTTGTTCTCTTGAATGCAAAGTGATTCAAATGCTTTAATGAATGACTTTTTATGCTCCGCAAAATCTAATTCTTTATTGTAATAAATGTGTTGCCCTAACTTCATCTGGTTACTCTATTTCTTGATGCAATTTCTCATAAAACGCTCCGTAAATCACCATATCCACTTCTTTTCTTTTGGAAATCCTTTCAAATGATCTGTAATAACCCAAATTATCTTCTCTCATCATGCGAGATTCAGGCACCCACTTACTGGTTGGGGGAATCTAATTTTCAATGTAGCTCCCCCTGAGCCAGAGCTCCCATTTTAGTTTCATGAGGAATTCTTAGCACCGGATTCTGGTGCAGACCCATCACCATCATTACTTGCACTTTTCTTCACCCATGTCTTGTTCATTTTATTCTGGATCTTATTTGCATCAACTTTGCCCTTGCCTTTGTCTTGTCTCTGCTCATCCAATTTTTTTCTTCATTATTCCTACTTCTGCAGAATCTTGCAATATGACCGTATCGGTTAAAATTGAAGCACACAACATATCTTTGCCCATTTGATTGATTTCCTCTTGATTTGCACTGATTAGCCATATGTCCAAATCTATTGCATGCAAAGCATTTACCATTGAAAGAATTGCCATTTCCTCTATTGTTAGAGTTATTCATTATCATACTTCTGCATTCATTGGATCTATGATCATACCTCTTACACTTGAAGCATTGACCAAAGAAGGATGGACCACTTTGATTTACTCTACTTCTGCACTGAGTAGCTCTATGACCAAAATTTTGCAATTGAAATAATTTCCGTTGAAAGATGGATACCTTTGAGCATTAGACTGTCTTACCGGAGGTCTTCTAGGTCTATTTTTCCCAGTCCTTGATTGAGAATTTCTTTGTCCAGATCTAGAGCTTTCACCTTTCTCATACCCAAGACCATGCTTATCATCAGCCTTCTTCTGACTTTCAAGCAACACTTAAAGTTTAGCTGATCTTATCTTGAACTTCTCCTTGTATTCATTTGTAACATCTAGGTCATGTCTGAGAATGACAATTTGCCTTTCAAGTTTCTCCTCATTATAACTGCATTCTTGTAGATTAGATTTTAGGTGACCAATTGTTTTGTCCATTCTACAACATTCTTTTGTTCTTTCCTTCATAGTTTGATTCAGGTTTTCTTCAGTCTTCTTCCTTTCCTCAATTTCTTTGGTTAGCCTCATCACCCCAAATTCCATCTCATGTTTTAGAATAGAAACTTCTTTTGTCAGCTTCTCACATTCCTTTGTCTTTTCTTCCAAAGCCTCATTCATGCCATTTTCTTTAGTAGAATTAGCTAGTTGCTAAAGTAGCCCCTTCCTCTTTTCCATAGATTTTTTTAGTTTTTCTTTTAACATCTCAATGCAATCATCAACATATTTAAGGTTCACTTTTAGTTCATTTACTTCTGCTTTGGATTGATCAAGATCTTCTAAAGCCAATTGAAGTTGTTCTCTAAGTGAACACATTGAAATACCTTCCCAGATCTTCCTCAAGATGTTAAACTTCTTCCAAGGAACCAATCTCTGATACCAATTGTTGAAATAAGGGCAAACAACTGAGAGGGGGGGTGAATCAGTTGTCACAAACTTTAACACTTGCAGCAATTTATCTCCTTTATCACTTATTAGCAAATTAATGATATAACCATGAATGCATAAATCAACAACACATGAGCAGAAACATAATAAACACACATAACACCAAGATTTTTACATGGAAACCTAATTAAGGGAAAAACCATGGTGGGGGTTAACCCACAAGAAATTATACTCTGTTAAAAGTATTACAAATGGGGAAGGCACATGCCTTCAGGGTGCACTACCTAGAGCTCACTGCTCCAAGAGGGTCACTGCCTATAGAGATGATTACAAGAAGATTACAAAATGTTTGAACTGATGAATAACATCTACCAATGTAGAAGTTTAGTTCCGATTAAGCACATAATACTGATCTTACACACTTCATCCTTACTCTGCCTTGTTTTATTCTTGGGCCATAATATGAGCTTAGATCTTCACCTTCACACTTCTTCCTGCCCCTTTTCGCACTTACTTCATCACCACCACACAATCACACACCAAGACATTTGAATCCATTGGCTATATATATCCGCATCAAGAGATTCAATCAACTATAGTCGCCTTCAAGAAAACTTAGAACATTTATTAAAAATTCTGCTCTGTCGGTTGAATCCATGCACAAACAACAACGCAGATGAAAAACTTGTGTTCTCAAATCATCAATCATGTTGGCTAATACCATTGGTTATCACAAATTACTTAGCCAACAACTTTTCTTCATCCAGACCAAGATCAAATACTAGGTCGGCCTGTTCTTCTTCTGACTGTACTGACTAATTGGGACCCGATACTCAGATGCTTATAACTTTTGAATCCTTCATCATCAGAGGATAAATTCCTAAATTTAGATAGTCCTAAAAATCCTTAGTACTCCCTCAATCCATAGCACACTGTGATTTACCACTAGAGAGATCTAGACCAAGATATTAGACCCTGTCACATGCTCTATTTCTGACTACTCAGACTTAGACAAATCTTCACTCTGACTTCCGGTATGAACAAATTATGTAATGCAGATGTGTAAGATAGACTTAGTTTCCATCAATGATAACACCTATCATGCATAGCAGTGTCTCTTGCCAATAGTTTGAGACTAGACTAAGCATGTATTGGGATCCGCAAGGCATGTGTTTTCTTTTGGAGTAGTGTGTTGTTCATGATAGGGCTTTCCCTATGCATATTTCATGTTGTGATCTCTGGCCGACTTATAAATTGTAATATTCTTATTATATTAGCTGACTTGTAATGTAATAAATGAAATGTCATGTATATATTGTAAACCTAGTTGGTCTAGGTGAGGTTTGATTGTGAAAATGAATATGTGAGAGTGTGAAGAGTAGAATATGAAACTGATATGCATTGTGATGTCTGACTTAAGGAGAAAGAGAAGATGTGTTAGAAGCTATCCTGATTCATCTTGAAGATATTTTTTTAACAGGTCAGAAGTGAAGAGTGTGCCTAATTGATTCAATCATCAGAATAAGAAGAAGTGAAATCATCAAAGGTGTAAGCTTCATTGTCAGTTTTTAGGCAGTAGAGGGACTGTCATACTGTAATCTTTTTTGAGTTTGTTCTCAATTTAGGGAGTAGTTGCTTCCTTGGGAGTGACCCTAAAACAAACTCTTCAGGGAGTTGTAGCTTCCTTGGGAGTGACCCTAAATCAAAGTTTTTAGGGAGTAGTAGCTTCCTTGGGTTGTAGCCCTAAAACAACGCTGTTATTTTGAGCTTCATATATTGTGAGTTAATCCTCATTGTGGTTTTTCCACTTATATCTGGTGTTATGCATTGATGTACATTGTGTTGATCCTTCATGTTTATGTTAATGCTATAATGCTTAAGTTTTAATCTACTTCGAACAAGTTGAAGTTTGCTTAGATATTGATTCACCCCCCCTCTCAGTATCCTGGTGTGTTCAACACATTATTGCATGTATATTGTGTAATGAAACTTGTAGTTTCTTCCAGGGGGTTGAGTTATTGTCTTGATACTAGATTAGGTCATCAAATTTTTTCCTTCAAGTTTAAACACCATCATGCTTCTTAGCATGACAAGTTTTTTAGAAACAAGTTTAGGAACACATGAAAGATCCCACAAATCATTAGTGGTAGGAAACAAGGCCACACAAGTAGAATAGGGTCACATATAGCACATTTAAAATGAGGACTAGAGGGTGTGGTGCACAATAGTTTATAGAGCCAAATTTTTGGTATCAATTCTTTTATTATGTCTCACTATCATGTGTCATCATCATTTAATATTATAACCATTTTGTTTCATGTATCACATATACACTAGTACGTCAAAGAGGAAATCAACCTCACATGTGAAGTAGCTAGGCACTCATATCTTATCTTAAACTTTTATGAGACTAATCTCTTAAATTGATTTTTGATATATGAAATCTTATTTGTGATGTTTGTTCTTTGATTAGATCTAAATCATAGCACGTATCTAATATATGCACATCCTAGGGTTTGAGATCGTAGCAATTTATTTATCCACATTTTTAGCAAGCATGTTGTTGTTGATAGTTATTTTAAATTGTGCAGTTATGTCTTAAACATACACTAAATTAATGCAATGATGTCATCAAATATAAGTCCTTGAATAACTTGGTAAATTGCTATTACCTTTTTAATGAAATATGTCCATGCATGGACTCTTTCATAATCATTTTATGACCAATAGGATTTAAGCACATAGAATCAAATGTCATATTAAATTATTTTCTAACTTGTCAACCTATCACTTCATCTGTTAAGTATCAATAAGATCCTATGGTGCAAGATAATCAAAGAAAGATTGATGATCATGGGCTAAATGACTATTTATCCAAACTTGAGTGTTTCTACATTTTAGTATTTCCCCTACATGTGACACCCAACATTAAATTGTTATAATTGTTTATTTACTGAGAATAAAATACATCTTACCATAGTCACATCTTTTAGGGTACACATGGTAGTGTTTGATTTGTTCTTTATCATACTAGTCCATAGAAGCATCTACTAATATAATCCCAAACCAATAAAAATGTGCCACAATTAGTTTGGACTCGCATCAAATGACATACATATGTTGATAATATCATTGTGAAATATAGGATATGTAAAGTAGATTGGCTACCCCAATCACTTGTAGGGAAAATTTTGCACAAAACTAGTAAATGTCACCTCCATAATGTTTAAAGAAATCACATAAGTCATGGGATATTGGTGATAGTGGGTCAACACCAAAATAGAAAATAAAGCACAAGTCCAAACAAATATTTTGGCCATACTTAATTTGCAAACAAAGGCTCACTTGAATTACAGAATATGACAACACACCAAGTATAAATCCCAAAGACTTAGAGAAAATACCAAGAGATGATGGAACAAATAAATGATAGAGAAAGAGAAAAACAAATATCATGCAACAAACTAATATATATCTAATATATCTGTTTAGGGTAAAATTGGGATTGTTCAATGTTTAAGTGTTTAGATGTTTGATTCCTCCTTTCACCCTATACATTCAAGGACCTAGGGTCGAGTGGCCATGCACTATCATACCCTAGGTCACTGTGAGATGTAGGGAAGCTTGGATTAGGGTGTTTAATTATCAAATTTCCTTCTCCTATGCTCAATTAACCATTAAAACCCTAATTTCGCAAATACAATTGTAAATGAAAGAATAACAGAAAAAGCTCTTGTAGATAGAAGTAAAATATCAAATCACAGAGTACCTATTTTTGGGGCTCTGAGGTAGAAAAGTCGGGGACAAAAGTGCGGGTGCCCAAGTCCAATGCCCTACTTTTTAACTGGATCTGGAAACTCAGTCTACAACTCTTCCCTGCTGTTTTGGAGATTTTCCCATCATGAAAATTGGAGGACTAATGATTTTCCCATCATGAAAATTGGAGGACTTCAAGATGCCTTCCTGCAACTTCACTTTGTCCAGATCCGCAACCTGTAACCTACAACCATGAAAACTTTGAGAGGGGGTTGTGGTGTTTAGAGGCTTGCCTCAATCAAGTTCCGGAGGACACTTAAGTCTCTGAACATCGTTGTTAGATAGAGAGTGCATGCCCTTGTGAGGTAGAGGCAAAAACCAAAGGAAATGATGATGAAAACACAATATAATGTCACCTTGTAGTGAAGATCTCATGGGCGGAAGATGTCCTTCATTCCATGATGAAATGGATGCTCAAATCTACAAACACAAACACATAGACAACACAAATCTGCTCTTGCAACACAATGAAAGCCTTGAATCACCTTGAGAATATAATAGCTTGCTAGTAATCATCTAGTTTACAAATGAATGTCTAAACATGCTTTTATATGCAACTACAAACATTCCTACCAAGATTTCGTAAATTTAAACTTACCGTGTCGGACTAGGGACCAAATAACGGTCATAAAATGACACTTCAAATTTGGGCCTGACCCAAAATAGGGTAAGACTAGGGCATGGGTGCCCAAGTCCTCCCCCCATATTTTGGGAAGTGTTAAGCTCAAGGGGTCCCCTAGGTCCCATTTGTCATGTTACCTAGGGCTCATTCCATCGGAATGCCAAATTATGAACTAAGATATTTTTCGATGTTACATTTAGCCCCCACTTTAATGTATGTATAAACATAAGGCCAATACATGCATTAAAGTATGGTCACAAACACAACAAACACACCAAGCATGGAGAAGACACGCCAATCACATAGAAAATAGTAACAGGCACGCAAAAGACAGAGAAGATAGTTAAAGTCACGCATAACACAGAGAAGATAGTAAATGCATAAAAGACACATTAATACATGGAAAATAGGCATGATTTCTTTTCTTTTCTTTTTCTCATATATATAAAATGCAGATGCAGGTACTGGAAAGTAAACAAACCTCCCATAATACATGATGCACTCATCATGCAGGTCTTTGTATATATGGCGCAACACACACGTAAGACATGTAAAACCTCCCAAAATGTAGGAAGCACAATCTAAGGCGCTGGTCTTTAGACTGCATATGGGGCAACAAATACGCCAAACAAAGCAAGGACGCCAAACACACACACTTGAAGACACAGAGAAAACACATCAGACAAGCGATGGAGTGTACCTATTTCTAGGTCCAACACCATCTCAGGTACATTACAGGCACACACCAATGATTGGACTTCGCCACAACAATCGCCGAAGACATGCTTAAGGGTTGAGTTAGTCACATAACTGCTCCCCACCTCTGCAGAGGACTTTTGAAAATGACAGGATGATGCAATCTGCTCTGAGAAATACACCGTCCCCGCCTCTGTAGAGGGCTTAAGATAAAAAGGATATACGTGATATTCTTCCTCTATAGAGGGCTTACATGATTGATTGATTGATTGCAAACAAACTTAGGATGTAGGAAGCACAATCTAAGGTGATGGTCTTTAGACTACATTTGAGGACAAGCACATAGATAACATCTATAATAGATAGATTACCTTATATATGTCCCCACCTTAAGGTGGTTGATATCACGCATCGATATCAAGCACGTTAAGGTAGAAAGAAAACACACAAGGGAGCACAAGCTTTTGCAAAGCCCATGCCCCCCAGAGGTGACATGTACTTTACGATCACCAAATGTTCCCACAAACACATCCCTGTAAGAAACATGTTAGTGTCTACAAAATCATGATAAACACCAACATCAATGCATATGATTAACCACACAAAGAACCAGGGTTATACAATGAATACGAAGTTTGAGGATAAATGTGGGGCTATATCACGAAGCTCTCTGAATTGAGTACCACCAAGGCTAGATTCAAAGACAAACAAAGGTGCACAGAGCAACAATATTGTTAAGGTTTGTAAATGAGATAATAACATCATCAAATTCACTACACGGAAAGTAAGAGTGCTTCCACTAGCCAAGCATCAAATAAGATATACAACCCCATTGTCATATTAGGAATTAAGTCCATTTTTTTGATTGCTCTTGAAAGGGACACTAGGTTCGCATCAGTATAAATGTTTGTCATCATCTGCTGGCTAGATAGAAACACTAGAGGAAGGGAAACAATAAATAAGAGAGGAGAAACAAGTGTCTTAGGGACAGTCATGTAGGAGGGTACTCCCAAGTCACCAACCGCAACGCTATGTCCATAAGACACAACACACAAAAATGAAATCAGAGAGAGGTAATATAGAAGAATGATGATACAAATAGGTCACAATAGAGGTGGTCTCTTGGTATCCTGGACCTTATAGGACAATCCGAGGTCATTCCAGAAGGCCTAAAAAACACATAAAACATCACGAGGGAAGCACATCATGAGAGAGATAAAGGGTTAGAGATACTTACCTGTAGAGAGGTCCATGCTAGAAGTCATCAACAATCAAATCATTCTCTTTCTAGTTGCAAACATAAGGTATCATTGCCAAGTCTTTATAATTATTCTTTTGTTTATTCTTAAATGCTTATTGGTTTGACTCAATGTTAGGTGGAATGTGTTCATGTTGAAGTTCATTAATACACATATTTTCTATCCTCTTAGGTGGTGGGAGAAGCAAATTATTTTGCGTGATCTCAACATCCATCCTTGAGGGATTTAATGTGAGAGACTTCTCCTCATCCACTAGTGCTACATCCTTAGTGAGGTCCAAATAACTTGAATATTCAAACAAAGGAGGGACATTAAAGGTCTTCTCTTCCTTAGTGAAATCCAAGATGTGTGAACAATCAACTAAAGGAACAAGGTTGCTAGGCTGATCCATAGAGGTTTCATGCATTATGATAGAGTTTTTATTGTTGTTAGATGAAAGCTCATTGTCTACCCATGGAATGTTCTTTGTTGAAGGGATTTCTTCATTTATTAATGCTTCTTCTTGGCCAGGGAGAGCATCAGAATGGAAAAGTGGTGATGGTTCTTCATTTGCTAATGCTTCATCTTGGCCAAAGTGAGCATTAGAATGAAGAGATGTGTCAATGAAATCATCCTCTTGCATCAAAGTGTCCTTATGAGGAGAAACAACTTTGGGAGAGGGATCATAAGGTAAACTAAAGCTATCATCACATGGTTTTGCAATAGGTGTCATAGTGGAATGTTCCATAAAGTCATCTAAGGCTTCATCTAACATCTTGAGGTCATCACTAGTATATATACTATTGATCATGAATTTAGTGAGATCATCCAATATTCAATGGTATATTCCCATGAACTTTGTGAAGCTATCAAAATCATATATATAACAAAGGATTTTGTATGTTGAGCACATAGAGAGATTAACATCATGAATGTGTGCTATTTGTTCCAGAACTTGAGGATGTTTATCAGTGAATTTAGAGAAATGATCCATGTCTATGCTGTATGTAAACAATTCTTCCAAATAAGTATCCATGATATATGTCTCCAAATGAATGTAAAATCAGATTTAAAAGTTTTCCAAAAGTGTGTAAAAGACCAAAGCAAACTATATGACCTTAAATGCTTGATTTTTATACTTTTTCCAATGCAAATAAGTGAAACAAAGGGCATTGTAAGGATTTTGATCAGGGGCAGCAATTTATATGTCTGATATCAGTCCAAAACAGCAATATGATCTTTCTCAACACACTCTTGATGCAAATCCAAGATAATGACAAGTCAAACTATAGTGAAAATATGTCGAAATAGGCACTTTTTTCACCAAAACTCAATGCAAAAGAGCATAACAAAGGGTGTTGTGAGGAAGATGATGATGGAAATAAAATAATATCAGTAATAAAATCCACTTAATGTCAAAATACCCAACATAACATGCTTTTAGTGCAACTTAAGGTAAAACCCTAGTGAAAATATACCAAAAATAGGCTATTTTTCATGATTTTTCAGCTCCAAGACCTAGAAAAAGGGGTGTTGCAATGAATTTAAGGAGGTGAAGAAAATAAAATCAATGATATCAGTCACCTCAATCCATAAAATTGATCACAACACGCTTGGAGTGTAAACTAGGTCAAACCCTAGGGCAAAAATAGTCAAAATGTGTAGTTTTTCACCAAAATTTCAATACAAGAGCCCGTTAAAAGGGTGTTGTGAATATTTTTAGGAGGGGAAGAAAATTATGACCCTAATAAAAACTAATTAATTCAAAAAATACCCTTCATAACACAACTATGGTGCAAGTTTAGAGAGTCGATAAGGCCAAATTTAGTGAAAATTGATGTTTTTGAAGCCCTAGGTTTGAGATCTTGGCACAAAATGCTATCTGAATGTTTTGAAGTTTATTTTATGATGAAAATGAATTATCCTCAGATCTGAAAATTAATTCCAATCCGTAATATGCAAAATTCCAATGCAAATCTAATCAAAATGCATGAAAATTGCTAGTTTTTTATTGAAATTTTCTATGCAAAAATGCAAATATTTTGGATCTAAATGAAAATTTACACTAAAATGAAAGACTACAGCCAAATTAAAATTTTAATGATCCTCTAAAATCATTAGAAAAATCTGAAAGAAGATTTTGCCTACTAAACCTAGATTTTGGAATTACTAGGTTTACTGAAAATTGTCAAAATTCCTACAAAAGCCTAGCAAATTAATAATGAAAATGCAATGCAAATTATTGAATTTTTATGTTTTTCTATAGTTTATATCAAATTTGATGCAAAAATCATGAATTAGGGAAATTTAGAAAGAATTGATGCAATTTAGTGATCTATATGAAAATGCAAGCTAGGGTTTTCAAATTTTTGCAAATTTTTCAATTTTTTTGTAATTTTCTCAATGCAATAAAATGAAAGACTATATGAATGAATTAAATCAATCCAAATCTGAAGACACACACTTAGAAAGTTGTGATTTAAGTCCAAAAGCATTGGTTCACCAAAATGTTTAAGGTAAAATTGGGATTGTTCAATGTTTAAGTGTTTAGATGTTTGAATCCTCCTTTCACCCTATACATTCAAGGACCTAGGGTCAAGTGGACATGTACTATCATACCCTAGGTCACTATGAGATGTAGGGAATCTTGGATTAGGGTGTTTAATTATCAATTTTCCTTCTCCTATGCTTAATTAACCATTAAAACCCTAATTTTGCAAATACGACTATAAACGGAAGAATAACAGAAAAAGCTCTTGCAGACAGAAGTAAAATATCAAATCATAGAGTACCTATTTTCAAGGCTCCGAGGTGGAAAAGTCAGGGATAAAAGAGCGGGTACCCAAGTCTAACTCCCTACTTTTTGACCAGATCTAGAAAATCAGTCTGCAACTCTTCCCTGCTGTTCTAGAGATTTTCCCCTCATAGAAATTGGAGGACTAATGAGTGGGCGCCCAAGTCTAGGGTGCTATTTTTCTTCCTATTCTGCAATTTTGACACTTCAAGATGCTTTCCTGTAACTTCACTTTGTCCAGCTCCGCAACTTGTAACCTCCAACCATGAAAACTTTGGGAGGGGGTTGTGGTGTTTAGAGGCTTGCCTCAGTCAAGCCCCTGAGGACACTTAAGTCTCTGAACATCGTTGTTAGATAGAGAGTGTGTGCCCTTGTGAGGTAGAGGCAAAAACCAAAGGAAATGATGATGAAAACACAATATAATGTCACCTTGTAGTGAAGATCTCATGGGAGGAAGATGCCCTTCATTCCATGATGAAATGGATGCTCAAATCTACAAACACAAACACATAGACAACACAAATCTACTCTTGCAACACAATGAAAGCCTTGAATCACCTTGAGAATACAATAGCTTACTAGTAATCATCTAGTTTACAAATGAATGCCTAAACATACTTTTATATGCAACTACAAACATTCCCGCCAAGATTTTATAAATTTAAACTTACTGTGTTGGCCTAGGGACCAAATAATAGGTCATAAACCGACACTTCAAATTTGGGCCTGACCTAAAATAGGGTAGGACTAGGGTGCGGGCGCCCAAGTCCTCCCCCCTATTTTGGGTAGGGTTAAGCTCAAGGGGTCCTCCTAGGTCCCATTTGTCATGTTACCTAGGGCTCATTCCATTGGGATGCCAAATTATGAACTAAGATGTCCTAAATGCATGCAAAAGACCCGAGAGCTAAACCTTATAAGGGAAAAGCCCCCAAGGGGACATTTTCCAATGTTACATTATCAAATAATGTACAAGAGTACATATATAAATACAAAGAGGTGGTGTAACCACCTTCCAACCACCCAAGTAACCACCCCTTAATTGGGTGTGGTCAACTACCACAAATATGCGACACAAAATTAGGACATAAACCATAAACCAAAGCATGTGAGAATATATATAAAAAACCCCTATAATCTAAAGTTAGGATAGACTTAGGATTATAAATGAAATGCAAACATTCCAAGAATCCCTTATAATCTTAAGTCTCCAATGAGTTTCTAGTCTTTGCAACTACTATGGTGTAGACAGTTTGCTCAAAAATTTAAAGAAAACACATCCAAATGACATTACTCAAATGGATGATTTGTAGAGCCTTATTGAGGCCAAAAGTGTAGAGTACAAACAAACTTTAAATCCATTAGAATTAATAAATTTAGGTTGAATTTTAGAAAATGCACATGAAAGATCCCAAGATCTATACCAAGAATTTAAAAGGACTTAGTGAATCACCATTATTCTATTGTTTAAAGAGATGCACACGAAACTAAGAAAATCGTCACAAGTTTATAATTATGTACAAACTTTATTTAAGAAAGAGTGCAATCTAGTTAAACTATCTATTGTGAAGAACAATTTGTGCTATGTATAAGGATTCATTTGTTTATAATCTTTCCTATGCAAACATGCCAATCTTTTACTACTTAATTTGATTTGAATTTATGATTTCTACTTCTTAGATATTGATAGCATTGAGAGCTATTTCCTATTTTGGATTTCTATAGATAGAGGGCTTAGATTGGATCTTGTTTTGAGAATTAGAATCTCTTACATCTTTGTCTTGACTTTAGCCTTTGCTAGATAATTTGCAAAAGTTCATTAAGTATTCTAAATGATAGATGAGGAAAATGATGTTAGAAAAAGTATTTGGACCAGTACCAAATTATAATCCCATGTCAATATTAATTACATTTGTCCATAAAGTATTTTGAAGAGTAATTTCATAATTTACTAGAAATTAGGTTGTTCATACTCATGTACATGTTTGGCCTTACCCTAACATGATATGAATATATGTGTAGCATGTGACCCATGCAAATTTAAATCAGAACTTAATTTATTTTTGTGTAGCAACGATATGGATGGACTTTGGGTACACACATACCGAGAAATTGAGAGATTGAGAGTGGTTTTAGCCAACCCTTTGACAATAGGGGTTTATAGAACCAATTGTGGCACCATTTTAAAGAGTTTAATTTGAATTAGACATTCTTTAGGGGATGTCCATGCATACTCTGGTGAGACTTTAGCAGCCATTCTAGCCCAGATGCGGGATCAAGTTTCTAGGGATGTTCCATTGATTGAGGTACAATTAAGAGTGCCAAAATAAAATGTTTTCTATAGTATGCCCCCAAAACTACTATGAGGGTGTATTAGGTGACTATGTGTATATACCCTAGGATGGCACCACTGATTTACTCTTGATTTATTTTTGCACATGGTTGTTATCTAAATAATGACCAAATTCCATTATATTTTTCATAACAATTATATGTTGAGGTTCATCTATGCCTGGAGGTCAATTATTTAGATTTACGTCCTCATTTGGGGCAGGGGCATGGTAGTTTATGCGACAAGGATGCATACCATCATGCAAATCGAGAGCCACCTACTTTTAGGACCTTGGTTGGTGAGAGGATGCTTTCTATCTCTCCATCCTTGAGCCCTATTTCTGATTAGGTTGTTGGGAAGCAATTGACAGTATTGCTAAGATTGTAGTGCAGACTCAGAGGATATCTGTTAATTAGGTGGGGTGATACTTGTTGTGGCATCCATGCAAGTCACATGCTCAGTCAAATGATCCCTATGTTGATGTGGGCATCCCATCTCTAGATGATATAGCTCGCATTATAGGAACTGATGGTCAAATTCATATGGTTGCAGGTTATTTGTCTGAAGACTTGATGAGAGCATACCTAGTGATTTCATCACAACTCAAGATCCCTTTGGTAGATGTTAGTTCATTTGTGAGTCACATCCATGGAGATTTAGAGAGTCATGTAGCTCACTCCCAACATTCCAATGCATATCATAAAGTTAGATCCTCTAGTGAGATGTATGAGCCACATGATATTGATCATTTTACCACTACACAGGCACAACCACCTATGTCTGATTATTCTCCCGCTGCATAGGTACAACCACCCACCAATCATTTTGCCACTACACATGCCTAGACATCTATTGATTCAATTGACAAGGATGTGGGAGGTCAAGGCATTATGGAGATGCTACAGTCTTCAGGGTCGATGCCATCTCACTTGCACAATCCACTACACTCATCATTGCTACAACTATTGGAGGATGGCACTATAGAGGATGTAGTGGATACCATCATTGCAAGTGATGCACCTGACATTCAGGATCTTGGTGCAACACAAGTATGTACATATAATTTTTAAGATTTTAAAAGTTAAATTTATACTGTAAAACTTAAAATATATATGCTTACATAGTCCTAACACATTTATAATGTATATTTGAAATTAATTTTATTTTTTAGATGCACATGTGTGTAGCTAGAGGTAGTACATGTTACTCCTAGTTTGCGGGCAGAGTGTGTACACACTCATGATTCACTTGACCATGTCAGTGGACAGGTGAGTTAATTTTCATGTTTTTACATGTATACATAGGAAGTTCATGCACATATATATATTAGATAATTTAATCAAACTTTTACATATGTAGGGCTCAACTCATTTATCAAAGCAAGATTTACACTCGGAGGGTCGCTCTCGAAGCCGAATTGATGACCAGACCACCTAGTTTATGTGTTTTAGAGATGGACTTTTATACATTTTAGATATCATGGAAATTTGTGTTTGTTTATGTTTGAGAGATATCATGGACATTTGTGCTTATGTTTATGTTTTAGAGATTTCATGGACATTTTTGTTTATATTTAAATGTTTTAGAGA
Source organism: Cunninghamia lanceolata (assembly GCA_027924645.1). Classification (NCBI taxonomy): domain Eukaryota; kingdom Viridiplantae; phylum Streptophyta; class Pinopsida; order Cupressales; family Cupressaceae; genus Cunninghamia; species Cunninghamia lanceolata. Next base: position 10,300,009 of record BSBN01001011.1, on the reverse strand, counting down.
TAGACAATTATGTTTAAGATATCACACATGGACATTTATGTTTATGTTTATGTTTCAGAGACATACATGTTTATGTTTGAGATATCACATGGACATTTGTGTTTATGTTTATGTTTTAGAGATAAACATTTATGTTCCATATATGATGGGCATTTGTGAACTTATGTTTACGTTGAAATTTGACATGTCATATATTTGTTTATGTTTTTGTTTATAAATTTCACATGGGTGGACATTTATGTTTGGTCCAAAATATAATAAAATCATTTTTTTAAATATTAATTTGAAAAATAATTCACATCTAGGAGTCATGTCTAGACAAATTAGTCCAAAAAGTTATAAATTGGAATGAAATTATCTCTAGTTCAAAAGAGGTCCAATAAGTCAATATTGTTAGAAATTTTGATCATTTGTAGATCACTAAAATTATTTTTTCTTTAACTAATGTTTTCATTTAAATTAATGAACTACATAGATAAGATGAACAAGTGTAGCTAGATTGACTATATTCCTAGGCACATTCCAATTCACTAGGGGGAATACACACTAAGTTATATTTGGACATTTTGAATTTAATATTGACTTTATTGAGCTAATGAATAAATAATTGGAATGTCTATGAAGGCAATTGATCACGGGCACTAAATCCTAAAAATATTTAGTAGTTTAAAGTTAAGTTATTCTAGTAATTTCTATGGTTCTTTTTAGATTTACATGAGTCAAATGTTGGGAGGTTAAATAATTGAGTTAAATATTTAGGGAAATTTTATTGATTAGATATGTCAATCCTAACCATGTTTAATCAATTGATTTAATCTATTAAACATTTATTAGATACAGACTAGGTTGGATATTTATATAGACTACCATACAAGTGCATTTAATTACTAATAAATTTTTGGTATATCTCTATGCTAACTAGGTTTAATCTTAGTTTGCTTAATATGTTCTTGACATGTCCTTAGGAGTACTTCTCATAATTTATATTTGGACATTGTAGGGACACTATAGAAAAATAGAGAAATACATACCCTTTAAATTTACAAAAGAAAATGAAAATTAACTTTGTTGAGCTAATGAATATAAATAATTGGAAAGTCTATGAAGGCAATTGATCATGGGCACTAAATCTTAAAAATATTTATTTGTTGAAAGATAAGTTATTCTAGTAATTTCTATGGTTCTTTTTGGATTTACATGAGTCAAATGTTGGGAGGTTAAATAATTGAGTTAAATCTTTAGGGAAATTTTATTGATTAGATTTGTCAAGCCTAACCATGTTTAATAAATTTATTTAATCTATTAAAAATTTATTAGATCAATACCTACCCTTTAAATTTACAAAAGAAAAAGAAAATTAGAGAAATACCTACCCTTTAAATTTACAAAAGAAAGTTAGAAAGTTAGAGAAATGGGTCTACCCTAAATACCAAAAGAAAAATAGAGAAATACCTACCCTAAATATCAAAAGAAAAATAGACAAATACCTACTCTAAATTGCTATATTTGATGAAGAATACTTGGTTCTATCTACTAAAACTTTTGAAATTTGCTTTTAATTTTGAAAAAAAAAATAAATTATAATTTCTTAAAAATATTAAAAAAATAGCATTTTGTATGTAATTTCATTGAGTACCAAATAATAACAACTTAATCAATGTATTAATTGGTTTTTCATAATTTCTCTGTACAAGAAAAAGAGCTTCCCTTAGCTTTAAGAAATATTTATTCTATACTAGCAAGGCCAACCACGTGAATGTGGAAGCTCATGTGGCCTCATCTAAGACCTAAGACACCTATTATAGTAGATGTAAGACACCTAAGACACCTATTGTATAGTATACCTAGATTTTATAGATGTAGTAGACCTAAGACACCTAGACTTTATACCTTATCGTAGTCTAGACCTAAGACACCTAAGACACCTATTGTATAGTATACCTAGATTCTATAGACGTAGTAGACCTAAGACACCCAGACTTTACACCTTATCGTAGTCTAGACCTAAGACACCTAAGACACCTATTGTATAGTATACCTAGATTTTATAGACGTAGTAGACCTAAGACACCTAGACTTTATACCTTATCATAGTCTAGACCTAAGACACCTAGACACCTATTATAGTTCTACCTAAGACACCTCCAAACACCTATTATAGTAGACCCAAGACACCTAGAAACTTATTATAGTTGACCTAAGACACCTATATTAAATAATACCTTATTCTAGTCTCTAGACCTAGTTGACATATAGTATCTACCTAAGACACCTAGATTAAATTATACCTTATTCTAGTCTCTAGACCTAGTTGACATATAGTAGACCTAAGACACCTAGACTTTATATACCTTATTATAGTCTAGACCTAAGACACCTAGACATCTATTATAGTTCTACCTAAGATGCTTGTAGACACCTATTATAGTAGACCTAAGACACCTAGACACCTATTATAGTAGACCTAAGACACCTAGATTAAATTATACCATTCTAGTCTCTAGACCTAGTTGATATATAGTATCTACCTAAGACACCTAGATTACATTATATCTTATTCTAGTCTCTAGACCTAGTTGACATATAGTATAGATACATAAGACACCTAGATTAAATTATACCTTATTCTAGTCTCTAGACCTAGTTGACATATAGTAGACCTAAGACACCTAAACTTTATATACCTTATTGTAGTCTAGACCTAAGACACCTAGACACCTAGAGACACCTAGATTTTATACATTATTCTCTAAGTCTAGACCTAAGATGTGTTGAAGTTGGTAAACCAACCTCACAGATCCCAATGAACACCTGCAAGCAAATAACCTGTCACATAAAAGAGATCAAGAGGCACAAAAATGGTGCTCTACAACCTTGAAGCAAAAATGCATTAACCAGAATGAATAATTACAAAGAGATCAATCCTTAAGAAAGGAGATCAAAACCCTAAAGGTGAAAACCCTAAGATGAATAATTAATAATTAATTAATAATTAATTATTAATGAGCCTAAGTTTAGCTTAAGTGAAAAATAAAGTAAAGGTGACTTAATTAATTAATCAATATGATTAAATTAATTAAGTAATTAACCTATTACTCCAACACCCCCCCTTAAGATGAACTTAGGGAGAAGCTAAAAAAACTAAGGACAAAATGCATGAAAGCAAAGATGGGTCCCGGCAACTAGGCCTGATGAGGTACCCAAGTACAATGAAATCTCTGTAAAGTGGAGAAAAAGGAGAAAACCCAATGGGAAAAAACTCCTCTCCTAAAAGAGATGCTGAAAGAAAGTACAAATGAAATGTCTCAAGAGACTCTCTCAAGAACATATGCAGATATACAATCAGATACCCCCCCATGAGAGAGAGTGGAGACTCCAAAGCCCCCCCAGAATGAGAGAACCCCTATGCCGATGATCAAACCAATGTGACTCCCCTGAGGAAGAAACCAATCCAACGATCGATGATGAGGAAAGCCCTGGATGTGAGGTGAAAATGGAAGTCCTAGATGATGCTCATTGGAGAACAGAAGTGAAGCATGAGTGTCTGAATGACAGGATGTTGAATCAAATGTATCAACATCAAACAACTCAAGATGATCCTGAAATGGAATCTCTAATGAAGATGGGATAATAGATGTGCTGAATCTATCATCTGTGAGGAAATGAATATCCTCTGATATGGCCTCAACAACTACACAAGATGGCTCGATGAGTGGAGCTACAATGTCAGTCAAACCTGAAGAGGGATCCTGTTGAACAGATGTGGTCTCAACAAGAGGTGGAGGTGTAGAAGTCTCAACACTGGTCTCATGAATAGATGGAAGAACACATAAGTTCAAGTGACCAAACTTCTCCTCAGATACAACATGCTCTCTTGGAGAAAGAGAGTGATACCCAGACAGTGGAGATGGTGGACCAAAGTGTGTGAATGCATATAATCGGGAAGAATGATCAACTGTCCCTGTTGCAACAATGTTGCCAGTCTGAATGTCTCTGATGTGCACTAAATCTGGTGTGAACTCAACTATCTTCCTTGTCCCACTGTGAGCAATCTGATAAATGGAGAGAAGGTTGGTGGACAAAGATGGTACACATAGTACATCATTGAATGTACCGTCATCAATGTCGATAGAACCTTTCCCACATACACTCATATAAGTGTTATTACCCATCAATATGTGTGGTGAGGATGTAGCCTCAAAAGATGAGAACATGTCCTGAGAAGATGCCATGTGGTGTGAAGCACCTGAATCCAATAGCCATCTAGATGAATGTGAACTGGTGGTTGCACATAATGCATGACCCTTGTGTGGAGTCTGTCCATCTATTTGGAATGATGGTGAAGAAGAAGACCCACCTGATGTAGATGAAGAAGAGGGATGAATATTGTTCGTCATAAGAAGAGCTGTCAAATCTGAAACCTATTGTGCATATCCATCTATCTTCTTCTCATAACATTTAGACTCATCATGTCCTGACTTATTACAAATAAGTACACTTAGGTCTTTCTTTCTTTGATGATTCCCCCTTAGGAGAATGAGAATCAGAAGTGTTCTGTGAACTGAAATCCTTCCCATGCTCTGTGGTCTTTGGTTTTTGTTTCTGCTTCTGCTTTTGCTTCCCCTGAGATGACTGAGCTACCAATGCATGGTTCTGTAATCTTGGAAGAGCATCCAATTGTGATAACTTGGACTGCTCACGGGACAATCGATCACAAAATACCTCAAATGTAGGCATGGTAAATCGTGGACCCAAAGCATCCATGGTGGAGTAGAATGTAGAAGAGAATATCTGAAATGAACCTCAGAGCTTAGATAGAATCAGGTAAATACTCTCAGTGTCAGTTTTGGTCTTGCCACAACCCTGTAACAAAGTTCTGAGTGATTTGAATTTCATCAAGAAATCCTCAATAGATGGAAAAGAATCAGGTACCAAGGAAGTCAATTCTACCTCAATCTGAAGTGCTTTGAACTCATTGATGGTGCCAAATAGATCATTGAATTTTGTCCACATTGCCCGAGGAGTTGTGCAACTCTCAAGGTGAAATAAAAGACTGTCTGAAACATGCAATGATATCAAACCCATGGCCTCATCTATTTTTTTCCTATGCTGCAGAATCTCAAACTGACATTGCAACTGAGGCTGAATCTCATCCAAACAGGACCATAACCCCTTAGACATGAGAAGTCTGGTCATATGTGCTTTCCAGGTATGATAATTATGTGGGGAAAGACGTTCAACTGATGACGTGTCCGCCATGATGTTTGAGTTTTTGAAATGTGTTTAATGATAGAGGTTTCTGATTTCTGATGTGTATATACAGAAAACAAGAAAAAAAAGCCCCCACAACACAAGAAACGAAACCCCAGTACAAATTTGAAAGCTGGAAAGAGTGAAAAAGAAAAAATCACTTCAGACTATTCTTTGTGTACCTGGTAAATTTTCTGATGAAATGATCTACGGATCTGGAAAGAGCACTATAAGACCTTTCCAACGCCTATTCGTTTGCAAAAAACGGAGTCCGTATGCAAGAGTTATGCCCCTGGAAGCACAAAAATAAGGTTTGACTTTGACTGGAAATAAATGCCGAAAAACAGAAAAACCAGGAAAAAAGACCTATACCACTGGATCAGGCTCGGAACCAGCTTTCCGGCGATATTTTGTTTTCGAAAATCCGAGTTCATATGCAAAAGTTATGGCCAAAATACCAAAATTGCTCCAAAAGGGCTTTGGGGGAACCCTGGCGGTTAACTAGCCATTAACATTAACCGCTAGCATTAACCGCTAGCGGTTAACTGACTGCAGCACCTGTGCATTCTCTGTTTTTTATTTTTTTCTTGGATTGCGTGCCGTACCAGGCCATACGACCTAGAAATGAAAAAAAAATACCTCCCGGAGTCACTGTCACTGATTTTGATGATTTGACAGTCGATTTTGGGGTTTTGGGGCGCTCTGAACGCAATGGTAAGGTCCGTTTGGGCTGAAAATGCTCCAAAAATTGCAGGGACCCTCTGGATCTGGAAACCCTCTCAAACTTCAAACCTTCATAGATCGGGCACCGTATAACCAAAATTGATGAAACGAAGGTCAATCTTGACTATTTCGAACCTTCTGGACGCAATGGTGAGGTCCAAATTGACTCAAGATGCACTGAAATGTTGCTTTAAGGCAAGATCCCTTAAAAAATAAACAGGAAGCTGCAGATCTGGAGCTCTGATACCATGTTGAAGTTGGTAAACCAACCTCACAGATCCCAATGAACACCTGCAAGCAAATAACCTATCACATAAAGGAGATCAAGAGGCACAAAAATGGTGCTCTACAACCTTGAAGCAAAAATGCATTAACCAGAATGAATAATTACAAAGAGATCAATCCTTAAGAAAGGAGATCAAAACCCTAAAGGTGAAAACCCTAAGATGAATAATTAATAATTAATTAATAATTAATTATTAATGAGCCTAAGTTTAGCTTAAGTGAAAAATAAAGTAAAGGTGACTTAATTAATTAATCAATATGATTAAATTAATTAAGTAATTAACCTATTACTCCAACAAGATGTATATGTATTTGACACCTATTTTATACCTAGGGTAACACCTATTGTGTGTGTGTATATATATATATATATATATATATATATATATATATATATATATATATATCAAATTCTAAGTCACCTAAGTTAAAGACTATATGTACATGACACCTAGAAGTTAAATACTATATAGCTCACGTGTAGAGATCATACCTGTGCAACAAGAAACAATAAATTGAAATCCTTTCAGCTCTACATGATTGTAAAAACAAATCTAGGGTCAGGCCGTGATGAAATGTAAATAAAAAATTAGAACCTAGAGATCATTTGATTTAAAGATAAAGTTTGTTAAGAAGTTTTATTGAAATTATAATGAAAGGAAAACTATTGAAGCATAAATTAAAATAATTAATAGTACAAGTCTAGTGAATACCTAAAATAAGGTGTAAGTTGTTTTCCACATTTTTATACCACATCGATTGGTTCAGCTCGCTCTTCACTAACATGTAATATTCTCTCATGGGCATCTCTATCTAGTCTCCACTTTTGACATCCATGTGCACATGGAACTTGATGAAGAGATAGGATGGTAGCAATTACTAGGTGGCTATACTAATAAACCATGTTGTCAGGTTGGTAATCAATAAAATGAATCCCATTTTGAATAATTTTGACTTGTTTGAGATATGTCCCTTGCACTACAACTAAACCTGTGGGAAACAACATTCCATCTCTTGTTTCTGGTTTTGTTAACTTCATCATCTCTTCTATGCAATGTAATAAATAATAATTAACACCTTCTATGTTTCCAACACCATGTAATGAAATGCAAAAAAATAGAATGTGTCATGAATTATGATATTTAATAACCAAATTACAATTAAGTTTAATCAACATATTAAAATTTTAAAAAATAAAAATTACAAACTTTGCACGATATATATACCTTTTTTAATCAATCTTGAAATGTGGTCATAACCAATTGAAATCAAAGGAATGTCTTCAAAGATTTCATATTCATCTTTGTCGTATGTGTCAGTAACAACTAGTGGCACCCAATTCCATTCACTAACATATCCACATTGTTAGTTGTTGCAAATTTCATAACAAAAACAAGAGTAATCCCTAGTACACAATGTCCATGTGTGCCTATCTGTACTCATGACACAATGCAAAGATCTTGTTTTCTCTACCCTCTTGCATCCATGCATTGTACTTTATGTACTTGTTGCAAGTATGGGCCTAACTGGTGTTGTCATTGTTGTCAACATACTCCTGTTGCATTAATGATAAGGTTTGGATGAGCTGTGAGCTGAGGATATTGAGAAAATTAGTCTCAATCAGGAACAGTGAAGAACAGTGATGATTGTAAGGCAAAAGTCCAAGATAGGATGTGGATTAAAGGGTTTTTAGACATGTGTCTTTAGATGATCTAGTAGGGATTTCAAAGCTCCACATGAAGATATGAAGAAGTTGTGGCTGCTCAAGTAAAACTGGTTCCGGTAGGTGTTCAAAGGTGACTGAGTGTAACAAGAAAGGTCCGGTGAGATTCGAAAATGAAGTTTCCTGCTCTGTGGATTTGAGGGAATATTAAGGAAGTCCTTGTGATGTGTCAACTTGATTGGTTCATGAATGGAAGGTCCAGAAGTATCCATTCTATGGTGACAGTGGTGACAGATTGTGTTCTTGAAGCTCCGGATGAAAGAGAGAAGGATTTCAGAATGCAGATGAAGTGCGGATGTTCTTGGTGATTCATGAAACCTTGTGAAGGACTTTGGATTATGTCTAGCATGTGTTAGTGGCCCGCATTGGAGTTGGAGCTCGCTATTAAAGATTAACCTTCGGATGATGTTCTTCCTGAGACTGGCCGACTGGATAAGTTACAATTCTTGTGGATGTTTTGGTAGATGTTTGTGGACCTAGATGATTATTTCTAAGTTGATGTATTGTATAAATAAGGGGTTGCGAAGTTATTTCAAAGTTGTCATAGTGGTGATGAGAGTGTTGTAGTGAGGAGGAGAGTGAAAGATAGAGCAGAAGTATTGGGCTTAAATGGAACTGATTCAAGCATGGCGAAGATGCTATTCTCCAGTTCATGTATGTGATATTTATTTCTTATAGACAATGTGTCTCTTGTAGGCAGTGAGCCTCTTGTGAGCAGTGTGCTCAGGCAGTGAGCCCTAATTGGCATGTGCCATTTGTTCTTTCTATTCTTTTAACAGAGAATACATTCTTGGGTTAATCACCCCGTGGTTTTTCCCTTAACCAGGTTTTCCACGTCAAAATCTTGGTGTCTTATATGTTGATGTGTTTTTGCTCTTGATTTGAATGCATTATGGTTCATTATTAATATACTACTAATCACTAAGAAGATTTAAGTGTTTTATTGGAGAAAGTTTTGCACAACTGATTCACCCCCCCTCTCAGTTGTGTGCCCTAAGTCTAACAATTGGTATCAGAGCTAAGTTCCTCTAAAAGAGCTTAACTGCTTGAGGAGATCCAGGATGTCATCCTACAAAAAGGATAGCTTGAAGTTTGATGGAACAAATTTTAAGCTATGGAAAGGTCACATGAAGTGTCACTTGTAATGCATGGGTATGACATACTAGACCATGGTTACAACACAGTATGTACCTCCACAGGGTGGTCCAAACGCTCCAAATGAAATCACAGATGTTGAAAACAATCTACAGACTATAGAAGCTCTTCCAAGCACATTATCAGATTCAGAGCTCTCAAATGTTATTGACCTACCAACTGCTTTTGAGATTTGGAAAAAATTAGAACTTTTGCATGAAGGAGACCAGTATGTTAAATGTGCAAGGTTACAGAGTCTGAAAGGGAAATTTGAAAACCTGAAGATGAGAGATGATGAAAATATTACTACTTTTATGCCAAGAGTAAATGAGCTTGTTTGTGGAATTAGAAATGCTGGTGGAGTCTTGGACAAAAATGAGATTGTTGGCAAAATTCTCAGATCCCTTCCTACTTCTTACAAAATCAAGGTTGCTACCATTGATGAATTCAGAGCCCATACAACTGTCACAAGAGATCAATTAGCTGGCAAATTGGTTGCATTTGAAATGACCGAGTTTGGAGATGATCCCCCCAAGACTGAATCTTCATTCAAAGCCAGTGCCTCTGTTAAAGGTAAACAAAGGTTTGATTCAGGAGAGAACTCATCAAGGAAACAGTCATGGTATGAAAAAGAAAGAAAAGACCTGGAAGAAGAAGAAGTAGAAACTGCTCAACTTGAAGCCCTCATTGCAAAGAGACTGCCAAGAGGATCCAGTAAGTATGAAGGAAAATTGCCTTTTAAGTGTTTTAACTGCAATAAGATTGGTCATTTTGCCTCAAGATGTCTGGAAAGATTTTCAAGGCAAAATCCTAATAGATCAAGGTTCCAAAAGAATTGTTACTATGTTCATGAAGAAGATGATAATGAAGGAGTAACAGATGATGAATCAGAGACAGGAAACAAATCCAAAAGTGAATGGGTGTTTATTGCCATCAAGGAAGAAGAACCAATATCCTCTGTATCTATCAATCATAAAGTTGTACAAAGAGCTCTGGCTGCCCAAGTTGAAGAAAAAGATGATTGGGTCATTGACAGTGGTTGCTCTCACCATATAACAGGTGACAAAAATAAGTTCATAGATTTGGAAAGGTATGAAGGAGTGGTGAAGTTTGGTGATAATTCTGCTAGTAGAATCAGAGGAAGAGGAACTATTTCTTTTGATGGAAGGAACAAAACCGGTAATGTTCTATATGTTGAAGGCTTGAAGCACAATCTTCTCAGTGTTGGACAGTTGGTTGACAAAGGCTATGATCTCTGGTTCAAGAATGGAAAATGCAAGATCTTTGAAAGCTTAGGAACAGAGATTGCATCCGGTACCCAAACTAAAGGTAATATCTTCCACTTGGTTGGCACTGGTAAAAGTTTCTTATTTGTTTAAGTTGATCAAAGTTGGTTATGGCATAGGAGAATGTGTCATGTGAATTTTGATAATATCATCAAGATAAGCAATACTCAGGTTGTAAGAGATCTTCCAAAATTGGTGAAACCTACTAATAGCTTGTGCAAAGAATGTCAGTTGGGTAAGTTGAGTAGAATCACATTCAAGAGTAAGGAATTGTCTTCTACCAGATTATTAGACTTAGTTCATACTGACCTTTGTGGCCCGACAAGAATTAGGAGTATGCAAGGTGATAGATACTTCATGTTACTAATTGATGACTATTCCCGGATGATGTGGGTAACTTTTCTGAAAGAGAAATTAGAAGCTTTTGAGAAATTCAAAATATTCAAGGCTATGGTAGAAAATGAAACCAGATTGAAATTGAAATGTCTGAGGTCTGATAGAGGTGGAGAATTCACATCCGGTGAGTTCATAGAGTTCTGTGAGAAACATGGAATAAAGAGATAGTTGTCTTCTCCTAGGACTCCACAGCAGAATGGAGTAGTGGAAAGAAAGAACTAGACCATATAGGAAGCATCTAGGACCATGATGATGGAAGAAAATGTTCCTCAGATCTATTGGAGAGAAGCTATTAGCACTGCAGTCTATACTCTCAATCGAGTTCAATTCAGAAGCAATACTGGTAAGACTGCATCACTCCTACTATGAGGTATTTTAGACTTTTTGGTAGCAATTGTTACGTTAAAAGAGATGAAGATCTAGGAAAGTTTGATGCTAGAAGTGATGAAGGAATATTCTTGGGTTACTCTACTTAAAGCAAAGCATATCGGTGTTATAACAAAAGACTGAGAAATATGATAGAAAGTACAAATGTGAAGGTTGATGAGGGAATTGAGAAACCCTCAAGGTTTTATGAATATGATGAAGATGATTAGAATGTTGTTCTGACTCAAGAAGCCCAAGCCTCATCTGTTAGTTAGATTCAAGCTAAGCTGGTAAACCAGGAAGAAGAAATGAGTTTCAATGAGCCTGATCAAGAATCAGAAGTGCAAGAAATTCCTAAAGTTCCCAGGTATGTAAGACTGAACCACTTTGAAGATCAGATCATAGGTGATAAAAGCAAAGGAGTACTAACAAGAAGGAGAATTGCTCAAGATTCAGAAAAGTATTGTTTGATTTCAAAGATTGAACCTAAGACAATGAATGAAACTTGCAATGATGAAAACTGGACTAAAGCAATGGAGGAAGAGCTAGTGCAAATAGAGAAAAATCACACTTGGGATCTTGTTCCCAGGCCTAGAAACAATAATGTGATTGGAACCAAATTGGTCTTCCGGAACAAACTAAATGAAGTTGGTGAAGTAATCAGAAATATAGCCAGATTGGTCTGCAAAGGCTACTCTCAAATAGAAGGAATTGATTTTGAAGAAACTTTTGCTCTGGTGGCAAGAATTGAAGCAGTCAGACTATTTCTTGCCTTTGCTGCCTTCAAGGATTTCAAGGTATATCAGATGGATGTCAAGGTATATCAGATGGATTTCAATTGTCTGATCATGGTGATATGGTCTGCAAGTTGAAGAAGGCACTGTATTGATTGAAGCAAGCCCCAAGAGCTTGGTATGAAAGATTGGATAAGCATCTTTTGAAGATTGGTTTTAACAAAGGTATTGCTGATAGTAACTTATATTTCAAAATTGATCATGAAAACATCTTGATTGTTGAAGTAGTTGTTGATGATATCATCTTTGGAGGAAGAGATAGTATGTGTAAAACTTTTGTAAATCAAATAAAAAGTGAGTTTAAGATGTCTATACTTGGTGAAATGAATTTCTTCTTAGGTTTGCAAATTACTCAAACAAAGAAAGGAATCTTCATTTCTCAAACCAAATATGTGAAAGAATTGTTGAGGAAATTTGGGATGGAAGATTCAAAGCCAATGAATACTCCCATGGAAACTAGATGTAAGTGTAGCAAAGATGATGACTCTCCTAAGGTAGACCAGACAAAGTACATATCAATGATTGGAGGATTGTTGTATCTCACTCAAACTAGACCAGATATTATGCAAGCTGTTGGTCTTGTTGCTAGATACCAAGCTGATCCTAGAGAATCCCATATCATAGCAATCAAGAGGATCTTTAGATATCTAAAAGGGACGGTTGAGTATGGTCTGTGGTGTCCTAGAGATCATGATTTCTCTTTCCATGCATATACAGATGCTGATTGGGTAGGAGATATGGATGACTGGAAGAGTACCAATGGTGGAGTATTCTTTTTGGGGAAGAGATTGGTTTCTTGGCTAAGCAAGAAATAAGAGGCAATATCTCTATCTACAACTGAAGAAGAATCTATTGTAGCAGTAGGTAGTTGCACTCAAGTTTTGTGGATGAAGCAGATGCTAAGAGATATCAAAGTGGAGTATGAGGAACCTATCACAATCTTCTATGATAATTCAAGTGCTATAAATATATCTAAGAATCCAATGTTGCATTCAAAGGCTAAACACATATCCATCAAGTTTCACTTTTTGAGAGGGCAAGTGAACAAGAATGAAGTCAGATTGGAGTTTGTGCCCTCCAAGGATCAGATTATAGACATCTTTACTAAACCTCTACCTAAGGACTCTTTTGAGTATCTCAGGGAGAAGTTAGGGGTTATTGCCCCTCTAGTGATGAACTAAGGTGCACTGAGGTGCATCAGTCCGGTGGATATCACAGTCATATCTTGTGATCCAGATTGATGGGAGTTGCTACTCAGGGGGAGCAGCAGGTATGATTCTAAAGTGTTGGAATTGCAAGTGTGTGCCCTTTGCCATGTCAAAGGGGGAGAGAAGACATGTGAAAAACAAGTGGTTTCTGATCAAAGGGGGAGTAGTAAAGGGAAAGAAGACATGTGAATGGTTGTTGCTGATAGAGGGAGCTTTGACAGTAAGAAGAAGTTCTTGACTTGATGGTTAAAATAGTTTTTCACATCTTATGTTGCCATTAATGACAAATGGGGAGATTGTTACAAGTATGGGCCTAACTGGTGTTGTCATTGATGTCAACATACTCCTTTTGCATTAATGATAAGGTTTGGATGAGCTACGATATGAGGATATTGAGAAAATTAGTCTCAATTAGGAACAGTGAAGAACAATGATGACTGTAAGGCAAAAGTCTAAGATAGGATGAGGATCAGAGGATGCAGATTAAAGGGTTTTTAGATATGTGTCTTTAGATGATCCAGTAGAGATTTCAGAGGTCCGCATGAAGATATGAAGAAGTTGTGGCCGCTCAAGTAAAACTAGTTCTGGTAGGTGTTCAGAGGTGACTGAGTGTAACAAGAAAGGTCTGGTGAGATCCAGAAATGAAGTTTCCTGCTCTGCAGATTTAAGGGAGTATTAATGAAGTCCTTGTAATGTGTCAACTCGATTGGTTCATGAATAGAAGGTCCAGAAGTATCCATTCTATGGTGACAGTGGTGATAGACTGTGTTCTTGAAGCTCTGGATGAAAGGGAGAAGGATTTCAGTATGCAGATGAAGTGCGGATGTTCTTGGTGATTCAGGAAACCTTGTGAAGGAATTTGGATTGTGTCCAACATGTGTTAATGGCTTGCATTGGAGTTGGAGCTTGCTATTAAAGATTAACCTCTGGATGATGATGTTCTTCCTGAGACTGGCCGACCAGATAAGTTACACTTCTTGTGGATGTTCTGGTAGATGTTTTCTGACTTAGATGATTATTCCTAAGTTGATTTATTGTATAAATAAGGGGTTGTGAATTCATTTCAAAGTTGTCCTAGTGGTGATGAGAGTGTTGTTGCGAGGAGGAGAGCGAAATGCAGAGCAAAAGTATTGGGCTTAAATGGAACTGATTCAAGCATGGTGAAGATGCTATTCTCCAGTTCATGTATGTGATATTTATTTCTTATAAATAGTGTGTCTCTTGTAGGCAGTGAGCCTCTTGTGAGAAATGTGCTCAGGTAATGAGCCCTAATTGGCATGTGCCATTTGTTCTTTCTATTCTTCTAACAGAGAATACATTCTTGGGTTAATCACCCTGTGGTTTTTCCCTTAACCAGGTTTTCCACGTCAAAATCTTGGTGTCTTATATGTTGATGTGTTTCTGCTCTTGATTTGAATGCATTATGGTTCATTATTAATATATTGCTAATCATTAAGAATATTTAAGTGTTTTATTGGAGAAAGTTTTGCACAACTGATTCACCCACCCTCTCAATTGTGTGCCCTAAGTCTAACACTTGTAACTCTTGTAATTTACCATCTTTGTCATGTTGAAGTATCTTCATTACTCAATGGCATTTTTACCAAATTTCCACATGTTTCACAAAGTCCTTTTATGCATTTCATTGGACCATCTACATCATCATCAGATTTATCACATAAGATGGATGCTATGAACTCATTTACCCATTTAGGAGGTGCATTTTGAACACCATCACTTTCTTCTATGATCTTTCGAAACACCTGATAGTAAAGATCAAATTCAATATGATAATGACAACAAGTTTCAAAATCTTTGTTTACCTTCACATAATGTGGCCTTAACATTTCAAACATTGTTTGCCCAATCTTTATATGAGGATTTTCATCACAAAACATCACATACATCTCATGTTGTGTTATGTCTAACTAATGTTTTGTATGCAGTTCATAACTATTTGGATAATCGTGCCAATAAATTGAGATCAACTTCCTAACACCATCTTCAATCTTTTCAGAATGAGGTTCCCTACACATCATTGCTTGATTGCCTTGTGTAGTACTATCATCCAAAACCTTTCTCCTTTTCACATATATTGTTAGTGTCTTTCTACTTAAGCCAATTTAACTTGAAAGTAAAGAGATTTTACGCTTTCTTAGCATTTGTGGACTTACAATAGATGTCAACATCACTCTTCTTGAAATTCTGTTATTCATTGATCAAGATTTTTTGCCAATGGAACCCAAACTTTTTTTAACATTTTCAACAATAGCTTTTTCTAGGCATATTTTCCTCTTTTTTGTGAAATCTACACCCAACAATTGTAAAGGTTCTTTTATCTTATCACGAAGAAGTATACTTGAAAATAGTTGGGCTTGACCAAGTGTATCATGATGTTTAAATGATTCTCAAGTATTTCCTTTGAAATTCTATTCAACGATCTCTTAGAAACTTGAATAGGTTGTTCAGTATATAATTTCAATTTCTCTATATCCATTTCAAGTAAATGATCTATAAATTTTTGAAAGAAATTTTCTCTTCACCTCTTTAATTAGATTCATATACATATCTATAGAAGGAAGTGATCCTAACCCCTCTCCAACATCAAAGTGTGGATGGGAATCCTCTCTAACATCAATTGTTTGTGGTTGGGCCTCCTCCCTGACACCAACTATGTGTGCTTCGGCCTCCTCTGCTCTAGTATCTAAATTAGGCTCGACTTCTACTCCTGTATCTATATATTGAGCCCCTACACATATCATTTAAAAGAGAAGATTTTAGAATATATTTAAGGGATGGATATATATGTAAAGTTCTCATTTTTCAAAAACTGTAAGTTTTAACATTTTAATATTTTATCATTCTCCATTAAATATAATATTAAATATAAGCTCAAATATATAGCATTTTTTTTACATTTACTCTCAAATCACTATAAAATTAAACATGTAAATTTCTAACGTATTATTTTCCTCGTGTCTAGATATATACTTGCATTTAATGGTAGCATAAATAGGTGCACAAACATAGTTTGAGATGACTTGAATATCATTTTTAATTATTTAGATAACATACAAGATTGAATCCAAGATGTGGTGCCCATAATGTGGCAAAGAAATATTACTTACATCCATGTGGACCCATATTACTTGTCCACATGCATATATATGAAAGACTAATGTACCTGACATGTAGAAAGTGCTATTAAACCAGGAATCCATCCTACTTACATGGGAAAAAACACCATGATGAAGAGATCCATAAATATTTATGCCAAGAAGATTAAGAACCGGTCTTCCCAGAACTTAATTCCCTTGCTTGTGGGAAATGTTGGTCTTCTTTTCACAAAGGTGACTTGAAGGAGGTGTACGAGAAAGTAGTAAAATATAAGGTTGGAGCTTGAGAACATGTGGGTTTGGTTGCTCTAGTTGATGTGGTTGTTCCCCCTAGAAACACTAGTCTAGATCCATCTCATACTCCTTTTTTTCATACATGTTAAATGTTCCCACAAAAGTACTATTTAACAAGGGTATTATTGAAATTATAACATTTGTAGAGCTCATTACGAAGGGAGACATAGTTAGTTCTTGTGAGAAAACTTTGCTTTACAAGTGTGGTATTCATCCATTTTCATATTGGCTTGTTGTACAAATCATATATACATACTATCGGTCAGTATTTTATCCTATTGTTCCTAATCTTATATAAGATGATTTAATTGAAAAAGATTTATGATTTATATATAAGATGATTTAATTGAAAAATTAGGTGATGATGCTAATTATGTTTGACATCAACTATGCGTGCTTTAGCCTCCTCTGCTCTAGTATCTAAATTAGGCTCGACTTCTACTCCAATATAGATGTATGTTGAGCTAGAAACATATCATATTAAAGAGAAGATTTTAGAATATATATTTAAGGGATGGATATATACTTATATCCATGTGGGCCTATATTACTTCTCCATGAATATATATGAAAGAAGAATGTAGGAAATGCTATTGAACTGATTCCATCCTACTAATGGGAAAGAACACCATGATGAATAGATCCATATGTATTTATGCCAAGAAAACTAGGAACACCACTTCTGAGAATTTAATTCCCTTGATTGTGGGAAATGTTCTAGTCTTATTTTCACAAAAGGTGACTTGAAGGAGGTGTGCGAGGAAGTAGAAAAATATAAGGTTGGAGCTACAGAAAATGTAGATTTAGTTGCTCTAGTTGATGTGGTTGTTCCCCCTAGAAACACTAGTCTAGATCCATCTCAAACTTATTTTTTCATGTGTTAAATGTTCCCACAAAAGTACTATTTAACAAAGGTATTATTGAAATTATAACATCTGTAGAGCTCATTATGAAGGGAGACAAAGTTAGTTCTTCTGAGGAAACTTTTCTTTCCAAGTGTGGTATTCATCCATTTTCATATATCAGTTTGTTGTACAAATCATATATGAATATGGATCAGTATTTGATCCTATTGTTCCCAATCTTATAGAAGACATGATTTAATTGAAAAAGATTTATGATTTATAGAAGATTATTTAATTAAAAAATTAGGTGATGATGCTAATTATGTTTGACATTGTACAAGTGAGGTGTAATGAACTATTAATACGAAAAATTGGAAACTACCTGACTATATCTCTTTGATTCAAATATCTCTTTGTCGTGGTTGATAGGCTAATAAATTTAAAAATGAATGTATAACTATATGAATCTAATTTTAAAATCTAAACTTATAAACTATATTCAAGTACCCTACAGTTGTGGAAGTAGGGTAAAGAGTTACAAACACTAGAGAGAAATTAGGTTTCATCTAGTGAGTCTAATGTACAACATGTAAGAGTCTATTTCTAGTTTAAAATTAAATCTAAAACTAGAAATTATGTTGAAACCCTAGAGTTAATGAAGGAGGGAAAAGAGATACAAACCCTACAGAGGAACTAATGAACTTAATCTAGAGAATTTGGTTGGAATCTATGTAGAATTTGAAATTTAGATAAATACAAATAATATTTTTTAAAAACTTTCATAGAAATTGAAAAATACATACCTTCTCTTTGTTTGTAATATCTTTGCAATATTTCTTCAAGTAATTTCTATTCCCTTTTTGTTGAATATGACCGTGCAGTCTTAATTTTCCTTGTATTTTTATTTCCCATCTCCTTCTTTGCAAAATATCAGTCAAAAATTACTTTGCCAAATATTTTGTCATCCAAAGTCTCCTAAAATTGTAAACACAAAATTTTCAATTTCACTCACAAAAAAACACAAATAAAATGCAAAATTTTCTTTATTATTTGATTGAAAAATTTACAAAAATTACCTAATATTTATATGTCATTCGCATAAACATTTTTTTAAAAACTGTCGGCTCAAAGGACCTTTGTTCGAAGGTCGTCAATTACAAATTTTTAAATATTTTTTAATTCAAGGACCTTTGTTTGAAGGTTGGTTGTTAGAAAAATTTTAAATTATTTTGGCCAGCCAAAGAAACCTTTGTTTGACAATACCTTTGTTCATAGGCACCTTTGTTCAAAGGTAAAATCTTTGAACAAAGGTCCCTGCAAACAAAGGACCTTTGAACAAAGGTGCTTGACTAGCCTCTTTCAATCTCTGCCACATATTTCCCTCAGAAATTTCAGTTCAAACCTCAGGTTGGACCTTCAAATGGAATGAACTTGAAAAGATAATTTACAGGATTGTAACGCTTGAAATGAGCTTTCCAAAAAGTATAATTTTTAATATTTTTAATTTGACTATATATTTATTTTTTAATTTTTACTGAACATAGGTTTTTCATCGAACATCAAGTTCTCTGTTCTACACATGTGGAAAAATAGTAAAATAGTGAAAAAAATTTATGAAAAGTATCTGCACCCTACGTATTGATGTCCTTGTTTCAACAACAAAAAAAAATTGAATTTTGATACATAAAAAACAAGTTATGTGTTACGGCATAAACTTATGTAGAAATTATAATTAATCTCAAAAAATTAATTAAAAAAATCTGCAACAAAAAATTATGAAAAAATATCCATGCCCTAGATATTGGTGTTATAAATCTATATTTTAAAAATTATAATTTTATCATTTGTATCAAAAAAGTTATGCGTTACGGAAACAATGTCACTTTTTAAAATGTTTACTATAAAAAACAAGTTATTAAAACTCATGTAAACAAATTCACAATTTATTTCTAATTTTTTTTAAAATAATATATTTAGAATCTACATACAAAATCTCACAAATCACTAGTTTGCATCATTTCCAAATTCTTAATAGTTTAACTGTTATAGGTGTCAAAAAGTGAAGATTTGGTTAAGAATGTTGATTTCAATGTCCCACTTTGGATAAAAAGTGGGACACAGTATTGTGGCATCACCTCAGCATGCCTACACTCTCTATTGGCGTGCCCCTGCTTGTAACTCAACGCCCTTTCAAGAACTCAATCCTAGCTATCAAAATCTAAATTTTCAGCTTGTAGTTCTGATTATAGGCTCAAATAGCGACCTAAAACAAACCTATTTTCCAGTCCAGCTAGTCCATATTGTCATCCTACCATCCAAGATTGCCTTTCTCATCTATATCCAAACATCATTTCCATTCCCATCACTTTGAATTTGGACTTGTGAGTTGCCATCAATCTTTTGGAAAAGATGCATGGGCCTACATGGTAATCCTATGATGAGCTATGATTTTAAACACATACATGTAAGCATGTATATATGACCTCTCAACAAGCATTCCTCTTGATGACACATGGATTGGACTCCCCTTCTACTTTCTTCCTTTGTTATCCCCTTGCTAACTTGTGAAATGTTGTCCCTTCTTCATTCCTCCTTTGTCATTCTTTATTTTCTTCACTTTCTAGCCTTGTCGCAAGACCTATGAGTATTGTTTCCTAGGGAACCTTCATATTGTTGACCTATTTCATCATTTTTTGGCCTATAGAGACCCCAAATTGACATACTGATTGCATCCCCAACTCTAGTTTTTTTGTGCCTTTCTTTTTGACTTGGTTGCCCCCTATTATTTTTGGATTGTCCCCCGGCAACCACCCTGCTAATGTGGGTGACCACCCTTTTCGGCATCAGTTTTCTAAAACAAAGTTGCCATATGTCTTATGCATCCTCTCAGGTCCATTCTCCAACCTTTAGTTTTCATCTAGAGCCCTATCTTGACCTAGTTGCCCCCCAAGTGACTAGGGGTCACCCCTAGGTGACCACCTGGACAATGTGGGTGACCTTGTCATGTTTTCTTCAATGGGTTTACTTTGAGTTTGAGCTCGAAAAAGTACCATTTTTTCTTCAATTTGCATGATATTTCAAGCCTAACTAAGAGTCATCTATTCTTAACCTTTCAATCAACTTTAATCATGCAAATTTAGCTTAGTTGAACTATAATTAACTATTATGTTGTAAAATGTCCCCCTAGGACTTTCACCTCCTAAGTTTAGCTACCAGGTCCCTTATTTTGTATCTTGCATGTTCATGTTAACTCCCAGAAGAAAATGGCCTAAAACCCATGCCAAATGGGGCTTGAGGGACATTGTAGCATTTGACCCTGCCCTAAAATAGGACTTGAGGACTTGGGCACTCGTGCCCTAGTCTTGCCCTATTTTAGGTAGGTCCCAAATTTGAATGTCGATTATGTGACTATTAGAAGGTTCTGTTGCCAACATCTTAAGTTTGAATTATGAAATTTGTAATGGGAATGCATATATAAACATGTTTAGGGATTCATTTGTAAACTAGAAGATGATTAGTAACTTTTGGTGAACTTATGATTTTAGAGCATTCAAGATATTCATTGTTGTAGAGTAGAATATTGTTGTTGTGTTTGTGATTGTAGATTTAGCTTCATCTTTCTCATGTGTTGAAGGATTTTCATCTACATGCGAGCTACATCTCTGAGGTGATATCTATTTGTGTTTGAATCATTTATCAATTTGTTTTGCCTCTATCCCACAGGGATACACACTCTTTATCTGACAACAGTGTTTGGAAGACTTGAATGTCTTTCTGGGGCTTGACTGAGGAAAGCTCCTAAACACCACAACCCCCAACCACACTCCTTGTGATTGCAGGTTATAGGTATTAGATTTCACAGAGTAGAGTTGCAGAGGAAGGTTGCAGAAGATAAGGATTTCAGATTCAGCATAAAGAAGCGACTTGGTGCACTTTTGGGAATAGGGTGCTAGGAGCAAAGTCCTTTCAGGTTGTAGACACAGAAATCTCCATGACATTGATAATTAGCTTCAGAAGAAGCCCTGACATCTTGAGGAATATCCTACCTTGGACTACGGTGTGAGCTCTAGTGTCCTCCGCATTTGCAGAGCTGGAAACAGACAGAACAATGATCATCAATGTTGTAAGGAGTCTAGAACCCCCTAAATAGAACACTGCATTGGATTACGACGTTAGTCATGAAGTCCCTAAATATTCAGTATCACGAACTTCAAAAAATGATCAGTAATTAATCTCTATCTATTGTCTTGGTTTGCGAGCATTGTCGTAATTTATCATTTTGCTTACAATTTTGTATAATTAGGGTTTTGAGCATTAAATTAATACATTAATTCATAATTTCTAAATTTCCACATCATTACAAGAGACCCTCAACCTATAGGTGAGTCCTCTTGAAAAAGGTGTGATTCAACTCGGTTGAAATGTCCTTGGATTTTTGTGGTGAAAGGAGGATCTAGGCAATCAATCCCAAAAAGAGGGAAGATGGGATAGGCTAGTTAGATTGTTCTAATTAGTTTATTTTCAAGTAATTGCATTGTTATATTATCTTCAATTTTGTACTTTCATTTATTAGAATAGTTGTAAAAGACATTCAGAAAACACAAAAAACATAGATCAATTGCATTAGGCAAAATCATCGTTAAATCACATTTATGTTTGATTTCCTAGATTAATTAATTTACTTTCATTTCCAAAACTAGGAAAGAACAAAAATATTTCTTGCATACATTTAGTTTCATTCATTCAAAAGCATCAAAAACATAAAAAAACAATAGAAAAACTAGAAAACTCAAAACAAACAAGTGCAAAATCCCTTGATCCCATCATGAGGTCAACTAATTCAAATAGAATGGAAATCAAAGCAAACCTTAGTTATTCACCCTAAGTCAAAATAAACTTGTGGTAAACTCAAACCAGCTCTCTCTACTCGAGCATACAGATGTGCCCCGGGCTTAGAGGTGAGTGAGTGAGGGAGATCCTAAATGAGATCGAAGAGATCCATCCTAGGCCTCAACAAACACAATCAACATTTCAAGAACAAGAACATAGGCTTAGGCTATTTGAACAAAGACATCGTATCCAATAACTCCTTCAAGAAGGAGAGGAAAGATTCTGACACATTAGACTCATAATGATTACAACAAACAACCAAATAGGCATTGGAATCTTGGAAACCCAAACATGAGACTGACACTGACTAGTGACCCTTCGTGTCATATCATTATCTCCAAAATAATGGTCATTGAACATAACTTAGCAAACAATCCCTAAGAAAGGCCTTAGGACTGGCTGACCATTCTTTGTGAAGTCCTGCTCCCAAGCGAGTAGGACCACCCTCATGTCTCACCTCTTCTCAATTGGCTTCTACCACGAGAGAAAGAGTGATGTGGAGGTTCACCCATGGAAAGGAGAAGGGTCCATGTGCTCTGTCAAGGCTGACTTGACTGTTCTGAGCTACTGAGTCATATTTTGAAGTGTACATATTTTGGTGAACCCGATGTGAACTACAAATCCTTCTAGGATGAGTTGTTTGCATTTCCACTTTCAAAATTCATTCATCATCACTTTCAAATCTAACACCGGATTCACCACATATTTTAGTGAACGCGATGTGAAGAACAAATCCTTTTGGGATGGATTTTTTTACATTTTTGTGTATTTCACGACATTTCATGCAAAAAGTCTAAGGGAATGTCCCCTCGAGTAAATTTACAAATCCAAAAGGGATCAAAAAAATCCCCACAAATTTGACCAAATCAAAACATGACATGTGAATGTTCAATCTAAGATCCATCAATATGATCAACCCATGAAAATGGCCACCCAAATGGACAATGAAGTGAGCTATCAAAGGAAGAACTTACAAGAAGTTGAGGAGGTATGAAATTCACTCCACATAGTACATCAAGATAAAAAGTCCACAACATGTGAAGTGTCATCAGAAACAACAAACAAGAGACACTCAAACCCCAAAGAAAAACAATCCACCACAAGGTGACAAAACTCAAAGAACAAACAAAGCCTCACCCATAGACCTTGTAGAAACCTTGGTCCAAAAAATCAAAACCCTTGAGGCTAAGATTGTTGAACAATATGGCCAAAACAAAATTAGGGAAAAACCTAGGGCATAGGGAAATCATTTCATTGACAAGATCGAATCAAACTAGGGGGAAATGCAAAATTCCCCTCATTTAAATTTCCATTCTCATGACACGCATAATGAAGCATTCATGCCTCCCTTTCTGTCATCATCAAACATGACAAGTCTCAATCAAATAGGTGGAATTCCTATAGCACAAAATCAGCCACAAATGATCCCACCCAATTTTTGAAACATAAAAATGACGTCATCTAGTTAGCCAACTTTTTTAGGATATCAACAATCTAGCATACCCTTTCAACAAACCCAACAAACTCCACCTGAAGGGCTAATGTTTGGAAGAACAATACCCTCTACACATAAGTCCCTCTTTGAAACATATCTTGCGTATTTAAGGAGCCTCTTGACTACAACATTCATCAGGTCATACCACCACATCCTCTCCTTGAGCTTCCAAAATTTAAAGGAGAGGGTGATCCCAACTCTCATATCAAGGCTTATGTCATGGTAGTATGTGAAATCCTTCTTTGGGATGGGGTGGTAGCAAAATGTTTCCAAATACTTTGGAGGGTATCACTCTAGATTGGTACTATCAACTTCTAGAAGCATCAATCCACTCTTTTAGGCAACTCATTGATCAATTTTTGGCTTCCTTCAACATAAACAAACTGGTCAAGATAGGAATACAATAATTTTTAATAATCAAGCAAGAAAACAACAAGTCGGTTGCACACTTTATCACACGATGGAGGAAAGTTCTTTGTTCTTCAAAAAGTGCAGCAAACATGGATCATAGAGAACTTTGTGATCCCTTCTTACATGCTCTTAACAATGACAAATGAGAACAAGTCCAAAAAATCCCTTACAAATCATACGAAGAAGCACTTGAAAGTTCCCATAAAATTTACCAAGACACTATTGATAGTGGAAGAAGAGAGTATGATGCCAATGTAAGGTTGATAAACGATGATATAAATAACAAATCCTTGACAAATGATCAAGACATAGATGGTTCAAAAAAAACTTCAACATCTAGAAACAACAATAATTATGATTATGACAGTCATACAAATTTGGGGAACCAAAATGTCAACAACTATCTGTTGAGAATCAACAAGCAGTCATACAAAAATCATCATAAACCTCAAGATTGTTAGGAAAGGTGTCTCAACCTTGCAACTACAAAAGGTTTCTATTCTTCCCAATTTTGGTCTTTTTGAATACCCTTTATCTTGAAGAATGTTTTAGAACTTTCAAAGTTTCCAAAAGGGCTAAAAATGGTAGGACTTACTATTTTAAGAACTCTACATTTGAGCACAGATGAACCCAAAAATTTCAACTCAAGATCATACCTAGATTGCAAGATATTAAAGTTTCTATTTTTGAAACTCCCAGAAAAAGTTTTAAACTCGTATTTGAGGCACTTAGAGGTCCCTAAACACCTTAAAAGTTATATTAATTGGCAAAGCTAGTTATATATTGATAGATCTCTTCATGAGCTTTCTGATGCATCAAATGGTTTGTCAATCGGACACCAAGATCAAAAGTTATGGCCTCTGGAAGTTGGACCTCTTGTTTTGGAAAATGTGAAAACGTGTTGGACGCTTAAAAGAGATGTAAAGGGGATAGTTACACATGTTGGCATGTGATTTGGCATATCACAAGGCATCTTTGATTGGAAATAATTTGGGTGTCACTTTTGGGTGGTTTTGGCTCATGGTTTTGTAATAACTGTTGGTGGTTTACTGCATTGTATCTCCTTTATATCAAGAGCTTGAGATGGAGGTTGTGTGTAAGAGTCTTATAGATTTTGAGTTGCCTCCAGATCTCTGGTTGGTTATACTCTCGTGAAAGCTTGCTCTGAAAGTATATTGTAATCTTCTTGATTCCTAAATAATATATTGGTAGCTTTGGAGTGTGGGGTTCTTCTCTCAAAAGGGTTTCCCCATATAATTACTGTGTCATGGTATGATTTCTATTTGTGTTTATTTTTGTAACTTTTGTAAAGATCTAAAAATTTCTACATATCCCTCCCCTCAATATTATTGTAGGAAGTTGATCCGCTACCTTAGCTTCCTTACAAAGATCACAATCATGATAAATATTTCTCATTTCACAAGATAAGGGGGCATGAGATCAAGTCATGTTGGGGGTACCATTTCTTCCTATCAAACCTCCCAAAATGTCAACAAAAAAGCATTCATGGAGACATTCTCACAAGATGAAGAACTTATTCCCAAAATCCATCAAAACACCTTAGGCCTTGTGGAATTAGATAAAGATTGAGAAATTTTTGTCACCCAAGGACCAGAATGACTAGATGATACCTTCAACAATTCAAAATTTTCTTACATGTTAGAACTTATCAAAAGTTATCCTATGCAAAAGAATTCTCTCCTCAAAGCCTTAGATCTAGGCCATCTAGTTCAAAACACTCCAAGTGAAAAGTGTTCTTCTTCAACATTTGATTTTGAAAAGCTACCCTTAGACAATGATGTAGCTAAATAGGATGATCTTCCCCTCCATCTAATAGTCCAAATTTAGGACTATTCTATTAAACATGTAATGATCAATGATGGTTATGCAATCAACATAGTCTCTTTTTCTCTTCTTCAAAGAATGGGTTATGAAAAAACTCAAATCACAAAAGAAACTTCCATCCTTATAATTCATGATAACCCAAACATTCAAACCATGGGTAAGGTTAATCTTCAAGTCAAATTGGGTTCCAAAATCCTCCCAACTAAATTTTATGTCATAAAGGAAGAAACCAATTACAACATGATCCTAGGAAGACCTTGGATCCATAGGATGAGGGTTGTTCCCTCCACATTATTTCAATAAATCCACTTCTCACACATGGGGCAAACCTACATAATCAAAGGAGATCCTAGTCCTTTCAGCCTTTATAGAGTTGAACAAGTCAAAAAGAAGGGAAAGACCAT
Organism: Cunninghamia lanceolata; assembly: GCA_027924645.1. Classification (NCBI taxonomy): domain Eukaryota; kingdom Viridiplantae; phylum Streptophyta; class Pinopsida; order Cupressales; family Cupressaceae; genus Cunninghamia; species Cunninghamia lanceolata. The sequence continues at coordinate 10,273,544 of BSBN01001011.1, read as the reverse complement.
GGAAACCACCAATGACCCAAAAATCAACACTTTTGAAAAAGGAGAGACAAACAAATTGCAAACGTAGCCAAGACCTTAAAATGTATAGGAAAGGGGGCAACATGAGAATTTCCCTTCGATCCCCACTCAACAAAGTCTTATGCTCCATTCAAATTAGTGGCCATTCTAATCGAGCTAGACATAAACATTCATATGATTGAAATCATGACTAAAGAAGAAGAGCCAAAACCCACAAATAAACTAGGAGAGTCAACACCAACTCCAATTGCCCCTCAAAATTTCAAAACAACCCTAGGAACTCAACAAGAACAAAATATGATAAAGCTAGAGGGAAAATAATCAAACAATGAAACATATGAGTACTCAAAACTCCTAAATAAATACAAAGACATTTTTACACCAAGTCTTTGAGTGTCCTTGCAAAGACTTTCAAGTGAAGTTCAGACTAAATTGGATAGGTCCAGATGTAGTTAAGGAAGACTTCAGATATGATACTATCTCTTGTGCATTATGGAAGGAGAAGAGTTCAACATCTCAAAATGTTGTAAAAGCCTATAAAATCCAAAAAATAAAATAATTCAAAAATCCATAAAAAGCATATAATCATGAAAAATCAAAATTTTGCAATCCTCATTCTATTCCACCATGCATTTTGTGAGTATCATGCTCTTGTTCAATTTTTGTCCTAGTAAGGAATAAAAGGTTGCTTAGGTATAGGTTGACCCTTTGACCCTTTGAGATCCCATAATAAACATGTTTACCACTTACAATTCCCCTATTCACATTTCCTAATGATTCTAATCAAAGCCTAGCTCTTAGCTCTACACTGATCATGATCTTAATGATTCATGTTGTTAAGTCTAAGCAAAGTCAATATTCAAAGGAAGCTTGCAAGTAGACCTTCCCCATTCTTCCCTAGTAGAAAGGAAGTCTAACTGGATTGTGAAAACTTTTGGTGGCACTCAACCCCTTATCTTTCCTAGCCAAAAATTCCAGGAGGATCATAACTCTACAGGAAGCAATCTAAAATATGAGTGAATAAAAAAATGAGTGATCAAAAAAATAAGGGTGATGAGAAAAGTGGGAATAGAGAGACCAAAGCTATTACATATCCAAAATACTTAGAAATTTCAATACCATTCATTTCCCTAAAAGTCAAAATATCAAAAAGATGAGAAAGTCAAGGCATTGCAAAAATACAAAAAAAAGAGAAAAAGCATAAAAAAGAGAGCTACAAAAAAAGAGTGATAGAGAGAAGATTGATAAATGTTCATACCCTTGGGTGGACATAAATCTAAGCTCAAATATTCAAGTGTGACATTCCATCAAGGAAAATAAAAAAGAGAGGTACAAAGCACACACATGCACTAGTTGAGCAAAGCCAATAGTTTAATAGTCTTTAGGACCATCTTCCACTTTGGAGCCTTTCCTTTACCCTAGGTCTATCTTGTTGGCCATCTATGATATAAGTCTAGCAAGCAGCAATAAAATTTGTTACTTGTCCAAGTTGAAAGCTTGTCAAATTGTTTTGTCTAGATAAGGATCAATATTTAGCCTTTTGTAAAGCCCACAATTAGAAGCGTTCCATCTCCTCCCGTTCCCACTTGAGTCCCTAATCCCATCCCAAAGATAAATAAATCTCTTTATACCAAGTTAATTCAAAATACCCTAGGTCAAAAATCCTACTTAGGAGTAGTCACATTGTTTGTTCCACCTGCATACATGCTATCATAGAAAATCAAAAGCAATAAAACATGTCATAACATCATGACATCCATAACACTTAGAACATAGTACTTTTGATTTCATATTTGTGAATCACATTCAAACACATTGTATCTCACTCATATCATAAAAAGACAAAACAAAATTGCATCATCCATGTGTGATCATATTGTAAAATCTTTAGCCTACCATATTCACAAGAGGGAAAATGAAGTAAAAGATGTCGATTAAATCTATGTATAGATCTCAACCAATAATAAGTGCAAAACAATGTCTAAGCACAAGTCACTCCTCCAACAAGTCAAAAGAGAAAAAATGTGCACTCAAGTGTGCAAGTCTCCCCATGCAAGGGGGCAAGGGTATAAATCTCTTTGATAAATATAGGTCTTCCAAAGACCTCAAGGAGTGTCAAATCAAACCTTTGCAAAATATCCAGAAAAACCATACAAATTAGGAAAATAAAAAAACCTAAAAAATGTTAAACCTCAAAAACCCCTAAAAATTGAATATGTTCTTCAAAATTTTAATAAAAGGAGAATTTATTCTTCTCCTTTATATCTTAGCATGCCTTTTATTTCCATAGCGCTCTTGCACCCTTGTTTTGTGTGCTTGCATCTTTACAGGTCCCTATGGCGAAACAAAGCAACTCAAGTACACTTATGACACAATTGATGGTATGTTTGATCATTTCAAATTTAGTACTTATTTTAAAATATTTTAAATGTCAAACTAATGCTTCTTATTGTAGGTATAATTGTGGGAAATCAACAATAGGTAAAGGCCTAGTTCAGGAACTGTACCTATCTTTCATATAGACTACCACCCCGAGGGGGCAAATATGTAAGCACTAAAAAGATGCATGGGCCTACATGGTAATCCTATGATGATCTATGATCCTAAACACATACATGTAAGTGTGTATATATGACCTCTCAACAAGCCTTGCTCTTGATGACACATGGAGTGGACTCCCGTTCTGATTTCTTCCTTTTTTATCCCCTTGTTAACCTATGAAATGTTGTCACTTCTTCATTCCTCCTTTGTTGATTATTTATTTTCTTCACTTTCTAGACTTGTTGCAAGACCTACGAGTGTCATTTCCTAGGGAACCTTCATCTTGTTGACCTATTTCATCATTTTCTAGCCTCTAGAGACCCCAAATTGACATACTAATTGCATCCCCAACTTGAGTTTCTGTGCACCTTTATTTTTCACCTATTTGTCCCTATTATTTTTGGGTCACCTCCAAGGTGACCACCCTGCTAATATGGGTGACCACCCCTTCTGGCATTAGTTTTCTAAAACAAAGTTACCAGGTGTCTTCTGCAACCTTCCAGATCCATTCTTTAACCTTCAGTTTTAACCCAAACCCTTTCCTTGACCTATTCACCCCCCTTTTAACCATGGTTACACTTGGGTGACCACCTTAACAATGTGGCTGACCTTGTTGTGTTTTCTTCTGTGGTTTTACTTCGAGTTTGAGCTTGAAAAAGTGTCAATTTTGCTCCAATTTGCATGAGATTTCAAGCCTAACTAAGAAGTCATCTATTGTTTACCTTTCAGTCAATCTTAATCATGAAAATTTAGCTTAGCTGAACTATAATTAACTCCTCCCTCTCTCACGCTAACTCCATTTTCTCTCCTGTGATAATCTTTCAAGCTCACATCACTACCCAATCAATCTAGTTCACTGAGCAATCAATTGAGTTGACTCTCCAATATATCCCACCCTTCATTCCTCATTTCAACCTACAAATACCCCCCTCCTCCAAGAAATAGAGGAGGAAAATTCATTGTTGCAATCCCATTTTGCTTAGTTTGTGCTCTCCCTTAGCATTTTCATGCTCGCTGCAGGTCTTATGAGCCTTTTTCTTTTTTCTTTTTTTAAATTTTTCCTAGGCTTTCCAAAAAGTTTCATACAACATTGTTATGCTAGGCATTTTGTAAGCCCAAGTGCTTCCATCCAAGCTTTCATAGCTTCCATCCAATTTTTTTTCAAGCTCTTGTTCAAATTTTTAGCCGTCCAATCCCTGTCACCAAGAAGAGTACCCCACTACTATAGAGGAAGGGAAGACTGTTGTAAGGATCTCTGAGGATACTCCAAGCTCATGCACCTTCAATTTCAGGTTCCTTCATACTTTTTGTAGTAATTAGATAAAAAAAATCTTGCTCTTGGGAATAGTAATTTAATTATTGCAATTTCCTTGATAGGCTAGTTAGATTTTTTTAATTAGTTTATTTTTAAGTAATTACATTGTTAGATTAGCTTTTCAATTTTGTACTTTCATTTATTATAATATTTGGAAAAGACCTTCAAAAATCACAAAAAAATATAGATCAATTGCATTAGGTAAAATCATGGTTAAATTGCATTCATGTTAGATTTCCTAGATTAATTGATTTACTTTCATTTCCAAAACCAAAAAAGAAAAAAATATTGCTTGCATACATTCAAAAACATCCGAAAGACCAAAAATAATAGAAAAACTAGAAAAACCAAAACAAACAAGTGCAGAATCCCTTGATCCCATCATGAGGTCAACCAATTCAAATAGAACGGAAATCAAAGCAAACCTTAGGTATTCACCCTAAGTCAAAATCAACTCGTGGTGAACTCAAACCAAATCTCTCTATTTGGGCATATGGATGTGCCCCAGGCTTAGAGGTGAATGGGTGAGGGCGATCCTAGAGGAGATCGAAGAGATCCATCCTAGGCCTCAACAAACGTAACCAATAGTTCAAGAACAAAAACATAGGCTTAAGATATTTAAATAAAGACATCACATCCAACAACTACTTCAAGTAGGAGAGGAAAGATTTTGATGCATTATAATCATAAATGATTACAAAAGACAACTAAACAGTCATTGAAATCTCAGAAACCCAAATAGGAGATTGGTGACTAGTGACCCTTCAGAGCATATCATTATCTCCACAACAACGGTCATTAAACATAACTTAGCAAATAATCCCCAAGAAAGGCCCCAAGATCGTCCGACCATTCTCTGAGCAAGACTACCCTAGTGTCTTGCCTCCTCTCAACTATCTTCTACCATGAGAGCGAGAGTGGCGTGGAGGTTTTCCCATGGAAAGGAGAAAGGTCCATGTGCTCCATCAAGGATAACTTAGCCACCCTAAGCTATTGAGTCATGTTTTGAAGTGTACAAGACCTAAAATTTGTCAATCCAATCAATCATCCATTTTACCAACCAATCCATCTATCCTTCAATCAATCTATATGGGTATATTGTTGTATTTTTTATCTTTATGTTATTGCTTTGCATGATTTTATGGGTTTCATTTTGGCATGCCTGTTTATCTTTTATTGACTCACATCCCTTGATCTAGCTTGCTTTTTACAGGTTTTATTAACTTTTTGTTGTAGGTTTATGCCATTTTTGGATAAAACCCTAGTTTCTAAAGATTTCATCATATCTTACAAATGACTATGAATTTTTCTACAAGATTTTAACAAAAGTTTGTGAACTATCTAAGGAAGCTACAATAGAAAAATCACATTTGTATCATAATGTTTTCACGAGTTATAATGATTTTATGTTTTTTTTTAGAAATCTGCATTTTTGTGTCCATATCCATGAATTTTTCAAAAAAATTTCCATTTCTGGAAAGATCTTGAAATTATAATGGGGGTCTGTTCTTTACAATTTTAATTTTGAGGTCAAATAAGGTACAAAATAATTAGATCTTTGTTGATTGTAGGTTTTTCATAAATCTGTATTTATGTGTACAAATCAAGGAATTTTTTAGACATTTTTATATTTCTAGAAAGGTCTTAGAAAATTAGCAAGGGTCCCTTATTTGTATTTTTAATTTTCAGATCAAAAAAGTTTCAAAATAATCAGCTCTATGTCGACTATGTAAAAAAAATGTATCTAAAATTGCAATCTTGTGATGAACATATCTTTTTATGGCTGCATTATAACATTATTTTCTAATTTTGTAGGGGTTTCATTATCATTTATAATACATTTTATTGCATCAAAATCATGTTTCCAAGATTATCTTTTTCAATATAGCATACTTGTTTTGTAGTTTTCACTTGCCGAAGATCAAATCATTGAAACTACTAACAAGTTGCTATAGATTCACATGTCAAAGAAACCTTTTTTCTCACTAATCTAGGCACTTAGTTTAATCTAGGGAGCTAGTAATTAAACATTGTTTTCTTTGTCTTCAGATTTTGAAAAGGGTGTATGCTCTCTCCTTGCACCTTTTGGTGATCTTGGAGATCAAAAACCCCTTCATTATCCCTTTGTTTATTTGTTCAATCCCTGGGACATTATCTCACATATGCTCTCCCCTTGCACTTTGTGTGAGCTTGGGGATCAAAAGTGAATAGCGTTCCTTCCCTTTAGGAGGCCTGTTAGGGGATTTCATCACCCCTAGGGACAACCTCAACTACGTGTACTGGTAGGGTATATCAAAGGGGGAGAGAGAAAACTGTACCCCAATCTAGCTACGTAGTTATTGGGACAGCCTTGTGGCCCTAGGTGATTTTGGACACAGGTGAAGTGGTGTTTTCTTAATTTCTTATGCAACATCTCTTCAATGGGCTAGTGTTCATAGACTTGGGCCTCATTGTACTTTGCATATTTGAGAGGACTCCCCTAGAAACTTGTAAAAGCCTAGTTAAGACCCTTCGGCCTGCATATCCTGCGGTGCATTGCTGCAACAGGGAGAGAATAGTTCACGCTATTACCTCCATTGTTTGAGATGGAATAAACTTTGGGCAAGACTTTATTCTCCAAGGTAAGGGGTGTAAGGTGGTACATGACCTTGCATTCCCTATCTATCCAAGCAATAGTGAATGGTATCAAGGGGATGACAAACACCATTATATAATAGTGGAGATTGGAGTTGGCCCTGAGTGAGTCCATGGGATATGACACTCCTACTTGAATAATTCTAGGTTTGTTCATGTGCTTGGCATATTTTCCTTGTGCAATACTAGTAAAAGCCACTTTAGCTATGAAGCAATTCACACCAACTTCCTTGTTAAGTCAAGTCAACCATTATCTTTTTGTGTTTGTTTTTCTAACCAAAAAATCCAAAAAAAAAAACTAAAATATCTCCAAAAATCTATAAAAATTAATCTTTCGTCCAAATCTAGCATCTATCCTAACCATAATTACTCATCTAATTATCTTATCCCAATCATCTCTTTCATCCAATCCAATCTATTTTACCCTAATCATCCATATGGCACTTGAAGATCCTTATGGCTTCCATAGATGGTTTGACAAACTCAAAAGATTATATGGAAAGTATCAAGTCACTCCTACATCATCATCCCTACCTCCCATCAACAACCAATCGAAATTATCCATACCCCAAACTTATCCAACATTCACCTTACCCCAAACCTCACAAGTCCAAATTCCTAACCGGGCTTCATCTTCACAGATACCAAATCCCACTATCTCACAACTTCAACAACTCCTAGACCAACAAAAACAAGCCCTTCAACAACAACAAGCCTTTGAATAGTAACAACAAGCCCTTCTTCAACAACTCCAAAACATCCAACAATCTCAAACACAATCACAACCTTTATCCTTTCAACAAACACAACCACAATCCCATATGTCATCCTCATCAACTTCATACCAACCTATTCCAACCACATATCAAGCTAATCCTACCTCAACCCATCTCACTTCTTCTAATATCAACCAATATCCACATCAATCCATACCTCAAGGTCATCCAACTATTTATTCCAAAATTTCACCTCAACTCCAAATCCATTTATAAGACTATCAAGTTCCTTCACAATAAGAACATGCAAGTCCAAGTTACCCTTTGCACTAAAATCAAGTGTCCTTAAGTCTTCATGCTACCTTTGACAAGGGGAATACCACTCTAGCTTATGCATCCTATGGGTATCCTCCATCATCATCCAATCAAATGCATATATCCAAGAGCCTACTAGTCCTATGCCAACACCACCATGTAATCCCAACCCATTGGTCCATTAACCTTCTAATCCATCATCTCCTTCATTTCCTTCACCATCATGTTCCTCCAATTCCCCACCAAAAGATGAGGCTGAGATACTTTTAAAAGAATTGGTCCAAGCAAATTTGATTGATCTATGACCAATACAAACCTTTGCAGAAAACCACATTAAACACTATTGGTATAATGAAAATGATTATTGTGCATACCATAGGGTTAGGGGCCATAAGACATTTGATTGTCCCACACTTAGGAGATTGGTCAAGAACCTCATATATTGTGGTAAGATTGTGATAGATAATCCTAATCCATCCAATCCCATTATCCATCCACCTAATCCCAATCCTAATCCTAATCCATCCAATCCCATCATCCCTCCACCTAATCCCAATTCTAATCCTAATCCATCCAATCCTATTATCCATCCACCTAACCATAATCCCAATCCTAATCCATCCCCTCCCATTATCATTCCACCTAATCCCAATCCTAATCCTAATCTATCAAGTCCTATTATCCATCCACCTAACCACAATCCCAACCCTAATTCATCCCCTCCTATTATCCATTCACCCAATCCCAATCCTAATCCATCCCCTCCCATTATCCCTCTACCTAATCCTAATCATAAGCCTATAATATCCACCCTTATTATCCATCTACCCATACACTAATAAAGGATATGATCCAATGGTTATTAGCAAGGAATCAACCATCTCCATGTCATCAAGCACCTATCCTTGAATCTATCCAAGAATCTTCAAGCAATATGTCTATTTCTCCAAACACATCATGTAGTCCACAACCCATCAAGCCTCTTGAAGAATCCCTTACCATAAGTGCAAGTCAAGATCTATCATATAGCCATGTTGTTAATCATCTAGAGCTTATCAAGCCTATCCAAGAGTCTCCCACTCCCATTCAATCCAACCAAGAGCTATGTCAAGAGTTGATGCAGGAGCATCCGGAAGTCATTCAAGTAAATTGATATAGTTAATGTTGAGTTGTAGAGTGCCAGGAAGAGACATTGGAGATTACCACATTTTACCGCATTTTCATATTAGAGGTTGCAGATCAAGACTTAGCATTACATATCATCATCTACATCATATCCAAAATTTAGATCATTTGGACTCATTTCCTGAGAGATATCGCTATCAGAAGATTACCTGTTTTCACAGAGCAAAGAAATCAGTGTTCAGTTGAAGCCTAAAGGGTTTGTGGAGAAATTATGTGACTTGCAAAGCCTAATTGAACATCATTCAAGGTAATTTGGGACCTAGCCAACCTTTATGGAGAACTGTAACAAGTTTCATCCATTTGCAGAGCAATACCATATGTTTTAGGCCAGACCTATTTGTTTCTACTCGTTTCTTGTGGTAAGTTATCTTTAGGCCAACAAGATGATGTTTTGAAGACTTGTGGAGGATATAAATGAAAGATATAAGATTGTTTCAAAGCAGTGACAAGGTGTGTGAAGAAAAATATGCGAAAAGAGGAATTATTTTGATTCAAGGAAGTAGTAGAACAGAAGCAGAGAAGACAAAGCAGAGGACAAAAGAAGATATAGAAAGAGGAAGTAGACATGAAAGAATGGTGATGTATGAATCTTTTGAAGTCTGGGCTGCGACCTAGCATCTGAAAAGCCCTAGAGGCATATGTAATGAGGTTTGGAATTATAATATAATGAGAAGCAGAAATTGAAGGCTGGGTATTTCCCTTTGAGGGTTTTCCTAGGATAAATCTTGTGTCATGTGTTTATACTTATCTCTTATCATCCTATTGTTATATGTATGTTTCCATTCCGTCTTAGTTATGATCATGGAGTTAGTTGTTTAAGGTTGGAAGGCTGGACAGTCCTTCATTGGACCCTCCTACCTTGATTGCATCAAGAGTCTAGTCTAAAGCATGTGGAAACATCAACCCCTCATCCTAATCAAGATCTAAACACCCTATGTAATTCCATTCTTGATTCCATTCCATCATATGATCAACCTATCCATAACCAATATCTTCTCTATGATCAAAATATTATCTATGATCATGAGCCTATCTATGAGAAAATTGATCCCATCCATAGTACACTTAATCCCAAACCCACCACTTCCAATACTAGTCCTATCCTATCCATCATCCAACAACATCCACTTCCCTTGATGGGACACTTGGTCCCTAAGAAAATATAGATAATCAACTTCTTACTGAGAATAATGTTGATCAAGATCCTCATAATCCTTCACCATCCTCTATTAATCCCATTCCAAATCCATCATCCTATCCTCTTGGAGCCAACACCTTCATTCATGGTGGCTCTCTTGTAGGAGATAAACAACTTCTATCCACCACTCTACCCTCCCCATCTAATAATGGACTTACGTCTTGTGTCCTAAACAATAAACATCCCATTGCACATCACATGCTCCAAAACATGAATTATCATGGAAAAGGCTTAGGCCTTCATGAACAAGGTATTTTGGAGCCCATCCATGTCAAAGTTCCTCCATGATCACATGGCCTTGGCTATATACCCCAAGGAAAACAATCCCAAGATGTTGGTACCACCTCCATGCCTTCCAAATCCACTTCTTTCCATCATACACCCCATGCATCCCATCGCACCGCCAAAACATATGTCTATATCTCTCCTCCATCGTCACACAAATCCCAAAAGCATGTGACCATACACCTTCCTCCATCTACTTTACCTCCACTTCTCTCAATGCCTAATATCCCCATCCTCACATCCCCTTATCCTTTTATCTACAAGTCCACTAATCCCTCCATCTCGTTCCCTTAAATCCCCTAAAATTCCTACTCATGATCAATGAATGCACACATTGACCAAACATGAAGCTATCACAACCCCCATGAGATTCAAAAATAGAAATTTGGATGTCTCCTTACATAAAGCAAAAATCCTAAAGATCCTCATGCCATAGGGCACCAATGTAAAGAATCAAAGAAAAATTCATCCAAAAGGCTACCCAAGCCCACATCTTAGAAAGAAAATGAAAAAACAAAAATGGTGTGGGTCCCCAAGAAAAAAGCACTTAATCCAAATAATGCATCCACAATTCAAAAATCCCCAAAATCTAGTTCCCTATCACAAAATTCTACAATTCCTAAGACCATTTGGGTTTCAAAATTACTAAATCAACCATCCCCTATGCAAACATCTCCATTACTCCCAACTCCTCCTTCCATTCAAAATCTTCAAAATCCAATTCGGTGTGTGCAGCTGTTGGTCTTGGTTCCTTTCCATTCCACAACATTCCCACTTACCAACATCTCCCCATCTTCTATCTACTATCCCGCATATTTCCCCCATCATATCCCCATGGTCCATGCTTTTACATAATCCTTCCATCCATAATCCACATCATAATCCACTATCCATTCATACATAATCCACATCCTATTCCACATCCATCTCCCTCTCATGCAATCCTCTACAAACATCCATGTGCAAAATGACACTTAACATGATCCATGTGTGACATCCCTCTATAATGGGACATTATCACCTTTCTTGGAACTAGATGCTTGAGTCCCCATCCTCTTCCAAATCTCTTTTATCCATATTCCCCTATCCCATCCAAAAATCCACAAAACAAAAAAAATAAAAAAAAGAGAAAAACAAAAAAAAAAAAAAGAAAAAAAAAGAAAAAGAAAATCAAAATAGTAAAGAGAAATCCCTTTGTCCAATGGCCAAAACCACCTCAGTGGGGCCTTGGAAAAGTACCATGATGAAAACCTAGCAAACAGGCGTCATGTGTAGATTCCTTGTCTATATATCTTACAATTGGGGGCATGTTGTCTCATCTATCCCATCCTATTATTTTCCTCCTATCCTACCATCTTCATCCATCATATCCTCATACCTACCAATGCCATTTACCTATCCACATACGCATGTTTCATTACTCTTTTTGATCTTGATACAAACATGGGGGCAAAATGTTGAAAAATGCTTTGGACATCTCTTGATCTACCTCATCCTTTCTATCCAATCCTATCACCATATCATTACAAACGTTATCATGTAAAATCTTGAGTCTAATACCTAAAATGGGGCATGTTATTCCTATGCGACATGGTCCTTGGAGATCACATCCTGAATTCTTCTGTCCATCTATCCTTTAAGCATTTCCCATATATTATCCACTATTACCCATCCTTCTACCTATTCATCCATTTTACACTTCCTATCCCTCCCATCCACTATCGCCCATCCGTCTACCTATTCATGATTTTCCCTTGTCATTGGTATCTAGCATCTAGGCTATCGAAACTACAATTCAATGTCATCCCATAACATACCAAAAATCGCAAAAAAAAATGACAACATTTCCAAAAATCCAAAAAAATTGCAATATTCCAAAAACTCCAAAAAAATCAAAACATTTTCAAAACTCCAAAAAAATCAAATATCCAAAAAATTCAAGCATTAATAAATCCAAATGCAAATCACCCTTAATCCATACCAATCTAGTCAAAGTAATCAACCCAAATCATCTAATCACATCCTTGGTCTTGATCCTAATCTTGTTGTCAACCCAATCAATCAATCATCATCATCATTAATGGGATATATTGTTCCGGCATCCTTTGTGTTGATCTAGGGATATATCATTCCCCACAATGACAACACTATCTCAATCAATCACTCAATCAATCAATTATTAGTTTACAACTTGACAGGGGCAATACCTTGTTTGTTTTTGAATCAAGTAGAAACACTCATAGAACACATTGTACTTTAACCAAAATCACCTATCCAACCACTTTATCAATTGCCACATCGTTTAAACAATCATCATCGAGCCTCATCTAGGGATATATCATTCCTGTCATCAGACGCCTATCCAAACACCACTTAAACTCTTTGGCAAGAGATACAATGGCTGTGTGACTTGTGTCATCATTTGGTCTTTTGTTTTTATCTTTTCTATCTCCTTTTGCTTTATCAAAGCCACCTTGATCCATTTATATCTTGGTGCATTATGATTAGCAAAGAATGGGGCATAGTGTTTTGTTTGTCTGTTAGATATTCTTATAACTACAACCAATATTCATATCTTGTGTCTAGACAAGGTTGTATTATGCTGTGCATAAGGATACTCTTTTTGTTTGTGGTGTCAAGTCCATGCAAAGGATACAAATTCATCCTGGTCCTTGATACCTTGGTGCATAATATCCTCTTGCTATATCAAACTAGGGCTACTCTACATACTATACGAACATAACTATCCCTTCTTTATCCACTAGCTATTTCACCTATCTCTTTCACCTTAACAATCTATCCATTCCTAACCCTTAACCTTATCCATCATTTCCCTTGTTTTCATCGAACCTCTTTTCATCCATTTCGAGAGCATACCCATGTTCTCCTAATCTGTCTATCCTCTTGAGGGGGCATCCCATCCTTACATTAATACCTCCTCGTCACTCCTTAAAGTGGCTAAGGCATCCTTTTCCCTCCATCCATACCTTTTCTTCTTTGAAGTGATGCTACTTCTCTTAGTAGAAACATCATATCAAAGAGGGGCAAAATGTAGACACCTAAAACTGACCATGTCTTACAACATTGCCTTTCGACATCCCCTTGCATCACCTTGTCCTAGGTCCCTTTTCATGACCCCTTCCAATTAGTTAAACAAATTATATTTATTTAACTAATTTATCCCCTCTAGTCAAATTAAATAAATTCTATTTATTTAATTCCCATATTCCTCCAACTAATTTAAATAAATAAAATATTTATTTAAATTAGCTCTCACACGCCATTTGTCTCTCATAATTTGAATAATTTTATTATTTAAATTATCCCACTCACATCCCTATTTTTAACCTCATTCATTGTGCGCCATAAGAACTTCCTCTCCAAAATCAATTAAAAATCCCATTTATTCCCACTCCTATCCTTATTTCAGTCACCTATCATCCTCATTTATGGTGTGTCATAAGCACTAAAATTGACTTTCAATCCTATCCATCCACCTCATCCCTCACCCTTGTCATCCTAGCCATTCACTTTATTCCCTCTCCTTCTATAAATTGAGCTTCCATTTTCATTTCAAACCCTCACACACTTTCATATGCATTCATATCTACTTATTTTATATCATTTTATATCAAGGTTATGCTGGTTGTGTGAGCAGCCCACAAATTATCCACAAGACAAATCAATGGAGCTTGGGTGCACTCCATTCTGTCCTATTAGAGATCTGATTTTGTGCAAGGTTTGAAGGTATTTCATTATTGTTTTATCTGCATGTTTTATTTCATTTTCTTTACATTATTTCGTGGGTTTCACTATCAACCAAATCCTTTTGCTTGTCCACCCATTTGTCAACCTATCCATCTACCAATAAACCAATCATTTTATCCATCAACCAAATCATCAACCAAATCCAAAATTTGCAAAAGCTTATCCTAGATTTTTTTCTCATTTTAACTTTGAGATCTATTGACTTAGGATCCTTGACTACTCTTAAGTTAGTGGATCTTCATCATATCTTGTTTTTTTCTTGGGATCTTGTCTACCTCAAGAAGAAAAGTTGTCCAAATTCCTCTTCTTGCTTAGGCATTTGTCAACCCTAAGTAGTGAAAGAAATCACATCCTCGCCCATAATAAAAGATCTAGGTGAAATCTTGAGAGATTTTTTGTTTTATCATCATTATCATATGTTGATCCATATCACATCCTTGTCATATCACATCCTTGTCATATCATATCCTTGTCATCATCATATCCTTTTCATCATCATATCTTTGTCATATCATATCCTTCTCATCATCACATCCTTGTCATTATAAATCCTTGTTGTCATCATATCCTTATCATCAACATCTTTGTCATCCTCATTTATTTGTCATACAATTTCACACTAGATTTGGCACTTGTTTTAGCTTGAATGTTCACCTCTATTTACAATATGCAATTTCCAACACTTCTATGAGAATCAAGGTTAAATCCTTTGACATCTAGCATTTGGATGGCCCAAATCACCAGGACTAGGGCACCCAACACTTGGGTCCTAGAAATTTGGCCCCGACAACTTATAATTTATTATCAGCCTTATGACTTAAGTGATGCACCTTGTCGGCCTTGACTCTATTGGGTCCTCAAAAAGTAATTGGGAATCATATATAAACAAGTCTTGAACACTCATAACTCTCCTAATGACTCTAGAGGCTAACATGAAGGATTCATTATTGATGCTGTCTAACAAGTTCTATCTACAAGATCTCTATTTCTGTTGATTACTGTTGCATGCATTAACCCTTCTTGTAGGTTTTTAAGGAAGCCTTCTTCCTCTATCAACACCTTGTGGATGATTTGTGTTGTGACACACATCCACCTAGGGTTTCAATCTTATGGTAACTATTGTCATTTAATTTGATTACAACATTCTTTCTTACATGTTTTGCCTTTGCCTACCTAGGGCACACACTCTCTATCACACTTATCTTTGTTGTTCTTGAAGTGAGAACTATTATCACTTTGTGTTGAACCCTTAAAGAAGGTCTCTAAGCTTCTTCACCGAGTTGATACAATGGGATCACTTCAAGGTTGTGGGTGACCTATGACTGAAATGATCCTCTAGAGGGGGTTGGTTCCCTTGATGGATCACCTAAAACTAACTCTAACCTACTGCTTTGTTGGGAAAAGGGATAGAAAGTGACATAAAATTAAAATAAAGCTAGGAAATGAGGTGATACACCAAACTTTATGACATGTACTAGTTTAGACATACACAATATAACCAATAAAATTCACCATAGCATACACAACTCAGATTTGACATCTTTTCTGCATAAATATTTTATAGGAAGGATTCATAGCCTATAACAACACTTAGGAGGAAAATCAAATGACTTCTAGGAGTTCAAATGATGGTATTTCATAGCTAAATCTTGAATAAATTGGATAATCACAAACCATGACTCACAAAATATGATATACTCCTGGTAAAGATAAGAGAATGAGACTCAAATCTAGGCCAAACCGGCTTGATCACAAGATAAGGTCAATCACCCATTAATCTACACATTGTAACAATCTTGAGAAGGTAAGAAAATCTTCTTCATTGATTCAAAGGTACTATAAAACTGAATACAAGTCTGAAAATACATTTTTTTTCTCTAAAACAGAGATTACCATGCTTTTTCAGGTTACAATGCATAGTTGAGAAACTAGAAAGAACTAAAAAATTACAATGCTAAGTCCCAAAACTGGAAAGAACCTCCTAATTGCTGGCCTAGGCGTCCCTTTTTACTACTTAACATGGAGGGAATCTAGGAATGATTTTATATTATTAATTAGTTGCCATGCCTTTACTTTCTTGATCTACCTCTCTTTGGGCACTTTGGGAAGTGGTCTCCCATTTTTCCTGTTGAAGTTGTAAAAGCCAACCTCACATAACCCATTGATCACCTGCAAGCAAAATAACCTATCACGTAGAAGATATTAGAACAACACACAGATATTGCTCTTCACGCCAAGAGAGTAAAATTGCATAAACAAGATTGAATAATTACAAAGAGATCAATCCTTAAGAAAGGAGATCAAAACCCTAAAGTAAACCCTAGGATTTAATAAAAGAATTATTAAATAATTATTAAAGTCCCTAAGTTTAGCTTAAGTGAAAAATAAAGTAAAGGTGACTTAATTAATTAATCAATATGATTAAATTAATTAAGTAATTAACCTATTACTCTAACACCCCTCCTTAAGATGAACTTAGGGAGAAGCTAAAAAAATAAGGACAAATGCATGAAAGCAAAGATGGGTCCCGGCAACTAGGCCTGATGAGGTACCCAAATACAACCAAATCTCTGTAAAGTGGAGTAAAGTAGAAAACCCAGTGGGAAAAAACTCCTCTCCAAAAGGAGATGAAAGCATGTTTGAAAATAACATGAAGGAAGGAAGGCCTCATAAAGACCCCCCAAGGACAACTTCCTTCACCCCAAGCATGGATCGCAACTGAAGATAGGAAGGTGATACCAAAGGTTTTGTGAAGATGTTTGCAACCTGCTCCTCTATAGGAATGTACTCCAAGATGAGAGAACCATCCTGAATCAACTGCTTGATGAAGTGCATGTGGATCCCAATGTGCTTAGTCTGCTGATGCTCCACTGGGTTGAGTGAAATGTGAATAGCACTTTGATTGTCACACCAAAGAAGAGTGGGACTATCAGGAGGAAAACCAAACTCAGTCATCAACTGTCGAAGCCATAAAACCTCCTGGCTAGCTAAAACTGTATCTCGATACTTAGCCTTTGTAGATGATAATGCAATAGTAGATTACTTCTTGCAAGACCATGTAATACGACCAGAACCGAGGCAAAAAACAAAGCCAGAAGTAGACTTCTGATCATTGACATCACTAGCCCAATCTGAGTCAGTGAAGCCAACAATGTGAGGGGATCCTCGTGTGGTGAATGCCATAATGTGTGGTGCCCTGAATGTACCTCAAGATATGTTTGGCAGCTTGCCAATGGATCTCATGTGGATCATGTGAGAACTGAGAGACAAGGCCAACCACAAAGGAAAGATCAGGATGTGGATGTGTCAGGTACAACAAGCTGCCAACCAACTACCTGTATAATGTAGAATCTACTGAAGGAGTAGAGAAAGTGGAAGACAAGACAACACCTGAGTGAAATGGTGTGGAGGCAGGCTTGCAATCAAGCATGCCAAATATTTGGAGCATATCAAGAGCATACTTCTTTTGAAATATGGAAATCCCATCCTAAGACTGAATAACCTATAGACTAAGAAAATAGTGCAGAAGATTGAGATCTGTCATCTCAAACTGCTCCATCAAATCTCTTTGAACACTCTAATTCATGGAGGATGACCTACCTGTAAGAATGAGATCATCAACATATAGAACAAGGATCAAAAGATCACCCTCCTGACACTGAATGTATACTGTGGGATCAGAATGACAGTGGGTGAAGTGAAAGGAAAGCAAAAAAGAGTCCATCTTCTCATACCAAGCCCGAGGGGCTTGTTTGAGACCATACAATGAATGCCAAAGTTTGTAAACCAAAGAAGTGTCCTGAACAAATCCCTAAGGCTGCTCCATATAGATCTCCTAATGTAGGTCTCCATCCAAGAAGGCACTCTTCACATCCATTTGAAAAACTATCCATCCTTGAGAAACTGCTAGTGAAAGTACAAAGTGAATAGAATTCATCTTGGCAACAAGAGCAAAGGTCTCATAGTAATCAATACCCTCAACCTAAGAAAACCCCTTCACAACAAGATGTTCCTTGTACTTATCAATCAAACCATCTACAATAAACTTGGTATGGTACACCCACTTGCGTCGAACCAACTTTCTTCCCTTAGCAAGATGAACTAGATCCCAAGTATCATTCTTCATCAAAGAAGAATACTCCTCCATAGTTCTATCCCACTCAAGAGTACTTGCTACCTCTAAAAACTTTTGAGGATCATCCAAAATGGCATGACTCAAAAGACTAGCACCTGATGTCTGTGCACAGGTACGATGAGAATTTGAAGGATCACTTGCCAAAGATCTAGCTGTCTCAATAGTAAAGCATGCCCACTTGGGCAAAGGCTAAGTATTTGGTGGCGGTAGTGAAGGTGGAGCATCATCAACATCATCCTCAAGAGATAAGGAATCCTCAAGAGATGAAGTGGGAGGAGTAGGAAGTGAGGGAGAAGCTAGTGATGGAGAATCCATTCAAGGAAAGCGCTCATCAAACTGGACATCTCTTCAAAACAAGACCTCTCTAGAATTAGGATCAAACAACCTGTACACCTTAACATCCTCACACTAGCCAACAAATATGAGTGGTTAGTTTTTCCTCTCCATGGCTTTCCGTTGATCATCATGAATGTATGCCCAAGCCTCACTACCAAAAACTTAGAATGTAGAAACATCGATCTTGACATGGGTCCAAGCCTCCTTAGGAGTTATATGTCGTAATACCTTATGAGGCATTTGATTCTGAATGTAATTGGCACAATTCACTACCTCAGCCCAGAATGAAGAATCCATATCATGTGACTGAATCATACAATTGGCCATCTCCTGTAAAGTTTGTTCTTTCTCTCAATAACACCATTCTGCTGAGGGGTGTAAGGAACTGAAAGCTAATGTTGCAAACCATGCTCAATACAAAAGTCCTTGAAATCCTGATTGACATACTCACCCCCATTGTCTGTGCGTATCCTCTTGATAGAAAGTCCAGATTGCTTCTCCACAAATGTCTTGAAGATCTTGAAAGTATAAAAGACATCACACTTGTACTTAAGAAAGTACACCCATGTACGCTTGGAGAAGTCATGAATGAATGTGAGCACATATTTGGCCCCTAAAAATGATGAAGTTAGAAAGGACATGAGGTCACTATGTACCAACTCCAAGGGTGCCTTAGCATGTGTGGCTCTACCCGTAGGAAAAGAATCCTGATGATGTTTGCCAAGTACACATCCTCGAAAAACACCATTAGTATAGGAAATCTAAGGGATCCCAATCACAAGTGCCTATGTACTCATCTCCTATAGATATCTATAATTGACATGGCCAAAATGCTAATGCCAAAGCCAGTTCACTGTGTCTGCATGTGCTATAAGTGATGAACTAGAACCAACTAAGCTCTCAAAGTCATCAAATCTATATAAGCGGGATGTAGGATCAACACTCACAGTAGCCACAACTAAATTAGGACCATGGAGGTCTTGAATAACCACATCATGTTGTGAGAACTCAACTATCTTACTAGTGCCAGAATGACAAATCTAGTAAACAGAAAGGAGGTTTATCGAAATGGCAGGAACAACAAGAACATCCTAAAGACAACTACCGTCCAATGGAATAGGATTTGAACCCATAATTGAAAGTTGTGTAGAGTTACCAACTGCAATCTGTGAAGTGCCACAATGAGTAAGTATGGTAACAAACTCCTGAGTATGTGTCATGTGGTGAGAAGCACTAGAATCTAGAATCCATGTGGATGCTGAAGGTAAGGCCTGTGTAGAAAGAGAATGACCTTTCCCTATGTATGGGGAAGAAGACTGAGGCGAAGAGATATGATGCTGCTGCATGGCCTCCTCTAAAGCCTCTAATCTCTTCCAACACCTGGTAACTGGATGACCTTCCTTGCCACAAAAACTACAAGGATCACCTAATTTCTTCTTTGTCTTGGAGGAAGACTCACAAGACTTAGAAGACTTACCCTGCTTAGGATTAGAGTGTGGTTTGGAATTTGACTTAGGAGGTGGCTTGGAGGAACTCTCATTACCTACTAAATCTAACTTGGGCTTTTGTTTCTACTTCTGCTTCCCCTTAGATGTCTAAGCTACCAAGGCTTGGTTCTTTTATCCTGGGAGAGCATCTAACTATGATAGCTTGGCCTGCTCACAAGTCAACCGATCGCATAAAACCTCAAAGGCATGCATGGTAAATCGTGGACCCAAAGCATCCATGGTGGAATAGAAAGTAGAAGAGAATATCTAAAATGAGCCTCGAAGCTTAGAGAAAATCATGTATATACACTTGGTGTCAGTTTTAGTTTTGCCACAACCCTGCAAAAGTGATATGAGTGATTTGAATTTCATCAAGAAATCCTCAATAGATGGAAAGGAATCAGGTACCAAGGAAGATAATCCTGCCTCAAGCTAAAGTGCTCTGAACTGATTGATGGTGCCAAAGAGATCACTGAACTTGGTCCACATTTCCTGAGGAGTTGTGCAACTCTCAAGGTGAAAGAAAAGACTATTTGAAAAATGTAATGATATCAAACCCATGGCCTCATCCATTTTGTTTCTATGCTGTAGAATCTCAACTAGCATTGCAATTAAGGTTGAATCTCATCCAAATAGGACCATAACCCCTTTGACATGAGAAGTTTGGTCATATGTGCCTTCCAGGTGTGATAATTGTGTGGGGAAAGACAGTCAACTAATGAGGTGTCCGCCATGATGTTTGAGTGTGAAATGTGTTTAATCGAAGAGTTTTTTAATTTTCTGATGTATATATACATAAAGCAAGAAAAAAACACACCCCACAACACAAGAAACCAAACCCCAGTACAAATTTGAAAGTTGGAAAGGGAGAAAAAGTAAAAGACACATCAGACTATTCTCTATGTACCTAGTAAAATTTTTATGAAATACTCTACAGATCTGGAAAGAGCATTGCAAGACCTTTCCAATGCCTATTTGTTAGCAAAAAACAGAGGTCATATGCAATAGTTATGCCCCTGGAAGTGTGAAAATGATGATCTGACTTTGACTAGGAAAAAGGCATCAAGACAGCCAAACCAGAAATAATCACCTATGCCACTGGATCAGGCTCAGAACCAGCTTTCCAACGCCTATTTGTTTGCAAAAACCTGATATTGTAGGTGAAAATGGCATCTATTTTCCCAAAATAGATCAAAAAAAGCAAAAATGGAGCCCTGGTGGCTCTGTGGTGGCGATAGGGTGGTACCACCTATTGCAAATATGTGCCTAATTGGTGTTGTCATTGATGTCAACATATCCTTGTTGCCATTGGTGTCAACTGTATCCTATTTTGTTGCCTATTTAGAAGACTAGAATGTTGAGGATATTGTGAAAATTAATGAAGATCATTGTATGCGAACCATATGGCTGTGTAGAGGATTGTCTGTAGTAGCTCCAGTTAAGATTTGAGAGGTCCACATGAAGATTTGAAGAAGTTATAGCCATCTGAGTAGAATCAGGTTTTGCAGTGTTCAAAAATGAAAGAGTGACAGGAAATTCATCTAGATAGCTCTGCAAGTGAAACTCTATGATTTGTGGATCTAGAGACATGTTTGGGAAGTCAGTGTGTGTCATCAACTCAAGTGGTTCATGGTTTGGAGGTCTGCAAGCAATATTTCTAGTGTGATAGTCATGGCAGATAGTGTTCTTGAGGTTCCAAAAGAAGATGCAAGTGATTCTGATGATTTGGAGGAGTGCGGATGTTTTTGTTGAATTTAATGTGCTTGCAGAGGTTTCTGAATCGTGTGACTGTTGTGTTGGAGGTTTGCATCGAAGATTGAGCTTGTTGTTGAAGATTTCTTCCTTTGTGTTGCTATTTTTCCCAATCTTGGCTGACCGGATGATTCAAGCATGTTGCAGATGATCTAAGAGCAATTCTATGGAGCGTGGCATGTTGATTGAGGAAGATTTGAGTCCAAGTTATGTTTGGCCAATAGCTTAGTGATTCGCATTAAGTCAGATGTTTGTAGTGTTGACCTTGATGTTCATTCCAAGGTTGATGAAGCATATAAATACTTGTTGATGAGTTGTGGAAAATTATCCTTGTGCGAAATAATAAAATCCCAAAAACGGATCAGAAGCAGAGTAGAGAAGAGGAGCAGAGAAACAAGAAGAGTAAAGGATGAAGTGTTAATGAAGGAGTATTTGGAAGAAGAGCAGAAGTCTGAGCATTCAATGAGACTGAACTAGGCATGAAGAAGATGCTATTTCTCAGTTATTTCCTTTTGTATTAAACCTAAATTTTGTAGGCAGTGATCCTCTTTTAAGTAGTGAGCTCTGGGCAGTGTACCCGAAGGCAAGTGCCTTCCCATTTTTAAGTACTTTTAATAGGGTATGAATCTTGTGGGTTAACCCCCACCATGGTTTTCCCTTAATCGGGTTTCCACGTTAAAAATCTTGGTGTCAATTGTGTTAATTTTGTTTCTGCTCATGTGTTATTGTTTCATGCTTTAATGTTTACATCATTAATCTATTTGTAAGTTGTGAAAGAAGATTAAAAGCAAGAAAAGGTTAATTTTGTGGACAACTGATTCACCCCCCCTCTTAGTTGTTTGGCCTAATTCCAACACTACCCAGGCTGGCGACGACTGGGTAGAGGTCGGTGTTTGGTGAGGGTGTCGGAAAGACCACCAGTAGTTTTGTGACCACTTTTGGAGCGCCTGCGTAGAGTTTTAAAACTCTGCGCTTTTTTTTATAATTTTTTGCTCTTACAGGTACATCCCCATGTGTAGAGGTTGTATGGCTTTGCTAGGTAAAAAAGATTTGCCTCCGACTTCAACTGCTTCATTTTTGACGAAACGATAGGCGATTTTAGGGGTTTTGGCCGCTCTGAATGCAATGGTGAGATCTTTTCAAGCTGAAAACACTCTAAAATTTTAGGTACCCTCTGGATCTGAGAAAGAAACACCCTCAGTAACCCTTGCAGATCTGAGCCCATGAGTCTAAAATTGATGAAACAAAGGCCAATCTTGACTATTTCCAGTACTCTAAATGCAATGGTGTGATAAAAAATGACTCAAGATGCACTAAAATACTCTTTCAAGGCTTGAATCCCTCAAAAGATGAATAGGAAGTTGCAGATCTGAAGCTCTGATACCATGTTAAAGTTGTAAAAGCCAACCTCACAGAACCCAGTGATCACCTGCAAGCAAAATAACCTGTCACGCAGAAGAGATTCAAACAACACACAAATATTGCTCTTTAAGCCAAGTAAAATTGCATAAAGAAGAATGAATAATTACAAAGAGATCAATCCTTAAGAAAGGATATCAAAACCCTAAAGTAAACCTTAGGATTTATTAAAAGAATTATTAAATAATTATTAAATTGCCTAAGTTTAGCTTAAGTGAAAAATAAAGTAAAGGTGACTTAATTAATTAATCAATATGATTAAATTAATTAAGTAATTAACCTATTACTCTAACATTTCCTCCTTGAAATGCCCTTTGAAATGCCATGCAAGGTGTTAAAGAATGAGTTGCCCGTGTTGTCTTTGACTTTTCAACTTACTCTCTTTTGCATGCTCCTCAAATGACTCCAAGATGCTTGCATGATGGTTAAAACTACTGTCATAACTACTCCAAGGCATCTTAATCTCTCCCAAATGATGTTTGCATGCATGTAAGACATGTTCTTCACTCCTTGTAACTATTCCAACCTTCTCTAGGTGTGCGAAAAGGTTCTCTTTCTATTATATCTTCAATACATTCTTAAGTGCTTGTTTATGATCTTTCATTCCATCACCTATCTTGCTTTTCCCACAATGAAATAGCTGTAGAGGGGTATTTATTGTTTTCAAATGTCTAGACATGACTCCATGTTAAGTTGTATCTGAGGGAGGAGGAAAAAACTTTATCTTCCATACCGATCTCACAGGACTAAAAACAAGTGTGTTTTCCAACAAATTTAAAAGTAAATTCAATGTGTTTATTGTTATACTATTTTTCCCTCCTAGCTAAATAGTCTAAAAAATCCTTAATTCTAGTGTTTTCCTTATCTGGCACACAGGCCAAATTGCCCAAACCCTCCAAGCCTCTAAGGGTTTCCCTTGTTTCCCCTTAAACCCTAAGGTTTCACAGTCAAATCTAACCTTTGTTCTAATTTGTAGTTGACCATCTATCCTTGGTTGCCGGTCACTTAAGTTATGACCTTGAGCCTTTTATATCATGAATTCACTGTCTCTGAGCCTTTTATTTTCACATTTTGTCAAGAGATCTTTGAGTCTTAGAACCTAACTCGACAGGTTCAGAAGTTCATGAACTGCTTAAATTCCTGACTAGTCTCCAAGTCTTGCATCTCTAAGCCCTTTTTCATCGTCGGTCTTGGTTGCCTTTGTTTAAAAGAAGCCTTTCTTGTTAGGAGGTCAGAAGTTCTTTGAACTTCCCAACTCTCATCTTACAGTTCGAAAGTTCCATAAATCTCTGACTCATCGACTGAACATGCTCATTGCTCCCTTGGCGCCTTTACTGTGGTGCCACGTGGATGGCTTAGTGTGCTTCTGTGAAGCGCAAATGAAGATGGCTTATTTCCTTCTGCACAGCTACAGAATCATGACATGTGTAAAGTGCATTGGGGGAGGGCCTATGACTACAGAATCATTGACTCCATTGGGTGGTAGCACAACGTCATAGATGAATCTTACTGACGTCATAAGTCTAGTGTGCGGCCGTGAGAGGTTGCCAAGTGGCAGGTTCATGCCTTCTCTGCAAGATCTTCTAGGCGGGTCCTTATCTACCGATGACTATTAAAAGGAAGCAACTCACCCTTCCTAGTGGCATCAGGTGTTGAAGAAAGGAAAGGCTATGGTGGGGCCGATAATCTAACGGTGGTGCAATGTCACGGTGGAATCTTGCCTACTGGGTGGATTCTTTGCATGCCTGTGAGATCTTGCCACGTATCCTAACCCATCAGCACAAAGTAAAAGGTAACAGTATACTGCAGAGCTTGTGAGGTAGTCGATCTTCTAACAAGACTGTCTAGGTCCCCTATGAGGGAACACAAAAATAATATTTTAGTGCATATAAGAGCTCAGCCTACTCCTCCTCCATTGAATTTTTAAGTTAGGTCTCAACATTCAGTTAGAACCCTACATATACCTATAGTCATTAATTTGAATATACCTAACATGGCTAGAAACCTTCCATTTGTTACATTCAATGGGGGTAGTCCTCTAGACCTAGCACAATATGATGACATCCCTACTTCAGCCTTAAAGGCTATCCCATTCTTTACTAGTGAAGACTCTACTACTCTGCTGAGCACATTCAATATGTTGCTAGTGTCTGCTCTGTCCACAATGTCACTACTTATAATGTGGCTGTGAGATTGCTAGCTTATTCATTGAAGGGAAAGGCCTTACAGTGGTATAGGGGTCTTCAAGCCAACTCTATACACAACTGGGATGATTTGGGCACTAAGTTGTGCCAACACTTTGAAGACAAAAGTGACCACTTGTCACTCATGGAGCAATTAGCTACTATTAAGAGAGCTCCACATGAATATATGGTGGATTTCAACTATATATTTCAAAAGCCATGGGATAGGATTCCCTTGTTAGTGAAGCCCTCTCCAAACACAGCATGTATCTACTACCTAAGGTCTTTGAATCCAGATATTACTATTAAGATTCAATCCATGGGTGGGACTGTATTGCTTGATACCTATGATAAATCCATAAGGGCCGAAAATTGCCTAATTCAGGTAGGAAAGATTGCTCCAAGGCCACCCATGCCTATATTCCCAGAGCCTCCTTCTATTCAGCATACTGTGGCTCTAATTCCTATAGCAACCACCTCCGTAGCTCCTTTATCTATGCCCCCAAATGAACTACATGAGGTCAAAAGCCTATTAAAAAGTTTTGGTAATGAGTTAGTGGCACTAAGGAGATAGAATCAATAATCAAGCAGGCCTTATCAGCCCTCCAACCAGACATATCAACCCTTCAATCAGGGTTATCAACAAAATAGGCCACCATACCAAGGTATTATGAAAAGGCAAGGGCAGCCTAGTTATGTTAGACCATTGAATTCTGTTAATCCTAATGCAACAAGTACTTCAAGGCCTCTTGTTCCAATCCAAGACAACTTAGCCCAAGATAGCAACTAGTGTTATCCTTGCAATCAGCCACATGACCAAAAATTCTGTCAAGGTGGACAGTGTAGTCATGCTCTAACCATGCAAGAGCAACCAACAATTTTAGAGAAAAAAGTTAGCATTGATCAAGGAATGGTTGGAGGTTAAGAACAAATGCAACATAATGCTACCTTGGTGAACTGGACCCTTGATGAATTGGACCCTTGATGAATATTGTGGTGCCATTCAAGGCGTTGGCCCTATAGCATTCAATGCAAGATCGAAAAGGAGATCTATTGAATATACTTTAGTACCTACAGTTGATCATACACATGTACCCAAAATGTCTCCAACAGTTACAGCTAAAGAGAAAATGCCTGAGGTTCCTTCAAGGAAAGTAGATCAGATAGTTGAAAGGGCAAATACAGTTTCAATAATGCAGCCCCAATCTAGTCAGCACTCAAAGAGTGCCCTAATTGTCACTAAAATGTCACAAAAGGGTAATTAGATACCTTTTAGTATTGTGGACCAGATGAAGAAGACAAAATTGAATGTAAGCATGTGGGATGCATTGTTAATCCTAGCCCAGAGGAACCTTCTTCAAGAGGCCCTAACAGAATTTATTCAGCCTACTGCAGAAACAACAAAAGAAAAGACAACTACCCCAACAAACCTATGCCAGCCCAAGGAGGAAGTAAGTACAAGAAAAACTAACAAGCCCCCTCCATTTTATATTTTTTTAATCATAGGCAATAAATTATTGAATAACTATATGATAGATTCTGGGGTGGGTACCTCTATCATGCCTAAAAATATTGTTGATAGGTTAGGTATAGAATATGAGCCTATGAATAAGGGTGTGGTTCAATTAGATGGTACTATTGTCAAGACAGTAGGTGTTATTAAAGGTTTGAAACTCACTCTACATGCATGTCCTGGATGCTCTGTTTCACAAGATATATCTATTATAGATCTCCCTGCATACTTTGACATATACTTATCTAGGGATTTCACTGCTAAAATAGGTAGGTATTTATCTTCTGATTGGTCTTACATGTTGTTTAGAACCAGATATGGTACCAAAGTGACCATTAGGGCTAAGCCTATTGCAAATGACCATATAGAACCCTACTCTCCTAACCCAAACAACATGAATTACACAATACATGAGTTGGAAGAGGATGATAGTAGTAGGCATTAAGCTACAACACTTGTGGATGAGATACCTAATATACTGCTCGATGAGTGGGCTAATTGTTTTCAGTTTAACACTCCTGATCACATAGAAGATACAAGGCTAGGCACTTATTGTATCCATGAGGAGGATGCTACTATCCCCAATCTTGAAAAGGAAAAGTCAGATCCAAGTGGGATATGGAAGATGTACTTTGATGGCTCCAAAAGCAAAAATGGAGTAGGTGCTGGGGTTGTAATGATTTCACCCCAAAAGGAAAGTTATTTCTCTTCATTCAGACTGTAGTTTAGCTATACTAACAATGTAGCTGAATATGAAGCCTTGATTCAGGGGATACAATTGGCTCAAAAAAGAGGAATAAAAATTTTACAAGTATTTGGTGACAGTGAATTGGTCGTTCACCAAATTAGAAAGTTAAGTGCTTCAAAGAATGACTTGTTAAAGTCATACAAACATAGGGTCTAGGACCTAATTGAAGACTTTGATGCCTTCAATATTCGGGCAGTTCCCAGATAAAGAAACAAGGATGCTGATAGGTTAGCTATAGTTGGTGCCCAGTTAGATATTGCTCTAAATGTCAAACAAGTTTCAAATCAGCATGTGAGAATTGTGGTTTCGCCTTCTGTGCTTGACAATGTGATAAGATGGCAAGTGTTTGAAAGTGACGAGCAGATTGTGAATTTCTTTCAAGATGAGGCAGAGTTTGCTGCCAAAAATTGGTCCGTATTGCAAGAGCGATATAGTGACCAGGTGATCCAGCTAAAGACCAACAAGTTGCCCAGAGGGCTGATCACTTTAGAAAGCATATTTGGTGCTAATGATCAACCAAAGAAGGAAATGATAAACATGACAACTAGAAAATAGGATTATGAAGAGGTGGAAATTACATAGGACAAATTCTTAAAACATGGCAAGGTATGTAGCCAAGATGAGAAATGAGGTTTCATTGAGCTTTGTAATGAATTTAATGATTTGATAGATTGGGATTATAGGGATTTAAAATTCTTTGATCCTAGTGTAATCCAACATACTATTGACCTAGACACTAATGCCAAGCCTATCCACCAAGAGCAAAGGCCCGTCAATCCCAAAATTGAGCCATTCATGAGAAAAGAGCTATCCAAACTCATAGAGGCTAAAATCATTTATCCCATCAAACATTCATCTTGGGTAGCCAACTTAGTTCTAGTTAGGAAGAACAATGGAGAAATTAGATTATGTGTGGACTTTAGAGACTTGAACAAGGCCTCACTTAAAGATCACTATCCACTCCCTTCCATGGAGCAGGTTTTACAAACAATAGGAGGTGCTAAAAGGTTTTCACTCCTAGATGGCTACTCAGGCTACAATCAAATCCTTGTGAAAGAATCAAATCAGTACAAAACAACCTTTACCACCAAATGGGGTACTTTGGCTTATCAAAAGATGCCTTTTGGATTGACAAATGCTGGAGCCACTTTTCAAAGAGCAATGGATTTGGCCTTCAAAGGCCTAATCAATGATATTATTTTAGTGTATCTTGATGATCTGACTGTGTATTCCAAGCATGCATCTGACCATTTGGGTCATTTGAGAAATTTTTTTGAAAGATGCAGAGAATTTGGGATATCATTGAATCCTAAAAGTGTGTATTTACTGTCCTAGAGGGCAAGCTGCTAGGGCATGTGGTTTCCAAAAAAGGATTGGCTATTGACCCTGAAAGAAGAAATGCCATTCTTTCTCTTCCTCTCCCTAATCATAAGAAGGGTCTACAAAGCTTTCTAGGAAATATCAACATTGTGAGGAGGTTCATACCTAATTTTGCTTTAATAGAAAAACCCCTCACAACTATGTTAAAGAAGAATGTTGCCTTCACATGGTCAAAGGAAGGCAAGGACAATTTTGAAGCTGTCAAGTAGGCCATTGCACAAGCTCTTACACTAATAAACCATATTTATGAGAAAGATTTCATTCTGTATGCCTTTGGAGGCAAAGAGGGTATATCAGCTGTCCTAACCCAACAAAATGAAGAAAAACTAGAACAACCAATTGCTTTCTTTAGCCAACCTCTCAAAGAATATGAATTGAATTATGATTTTATAGAAAAACAAGTGTTTGCTATGGTGAAGGCACTAAAAAAGTTTAGACATATGCTTTCTAGCAGCAAAATTCAGTTGATGGTGAACCACTCCGATGTGAAAGAGTTTCTCCTAAGCAAGGATATTAATGAGAAAAGAGTTGGGTGGATCACAAAGGTAATGGAACATGTCATCAACATCAACATTACTAGACTGGTTCATGGCAAAGGTCTATGTGAATAGATGGAAACAGATGTTAAAGATAGAAGTGAGGCCATATGTGTTCAAGGGCAGGCACAACTAGTTGAGCCTAATACTCCAACTAACTGGTATGATGACATGTTCACATTTCTGCAGTCAGGAAAATGTCCTAATGGGTTGGATCAAGCTAAAAGAAGGTACTTCAGAATCCAATCCATTCCTTATGTTATTGTTGATGGTGTCTTGTTTAGAAGAGACATCAATGGAGTTCTTCTTAGATGTATAACACAAGATTAGACTTCTAGAGTCTTAGAAGAATTTCATAGTGGCCCTGCTGGTGGCCATTATTCTCCTTGAACAACTGCAATGAAAATCATGAGGACTGGTTATTACTAGCCTAGTCTATTCAGTGATGCACATAGATGGATCAGAAAATGTCAAGAATGTGCATTATTTGTTGGGAAGAAGAGACTGGCAGCTCTTCCCCTTCATCCAATCTAAACAACTCGACCTTTTGCTCAATGGGGTTTAGACTTCATTAGATTGATTAATCCACCTTCTAGTGCAGACCATAAGTGGATTCTCATAGCCACTGATTATTTGACTAGGTGGATAGAGGCAGTTGCATTAAGGGATGCTATAGAAGCATCTATTGTGGACTTCCTTAAGGGTATAGCTACAAGGTTTGGTGTGCCATGTCCACCATCATATCTGATAATGCCAAGGCCTTTGTAGGCACAAAAGTTAGTGAATGGGCATTGAACTATGGGGTATACTAGAAAACCTCATCTAATTACTACCCACAAGGAAATGGGTTGGCTGAGTCCACCAACAAAAATCTGATCAGAATCATCAAGAAGATAGTAGAGGATAATTAAAGAACTTGGCATTCCAAGTTAAAGATTGCTCTTTGGGCTAATAGAATCACTCCCAAGAGATCCATAGGTAACTCCCCTTTCATGCTTGTTTATGGAAGGGAAGCAAGGGTTCCATTATCATTAGAATTACCTTCTCTTGAGTTGGCGCAACAGCTAGAACTAATGGAGAATGATGCCATGACAGTTAGACTTGTAGAGCTGTTGGAACTTGAAGAGAAGAGAGATGTTGCTATGAAGACCCTTGGGTATCACCAAGGTCAGGTTAAAAGAACCTTTGATAGGAAATCTACTGACAAAACATTCAGTGAAGGAGATATAGTGCTGAAATGGGATGCAGATAGGGCCAAAGTTGGAAGACATTCAACATTTCATGCCATGTGGAGTGGCCCTTATATCATTACCAGTTGCAAATAGGGCAATACATTCCAACTTTCCAGGATGAATGGAGAGGTTCTGCAAATCCCAGTTAGTGGGATTCATCTCAATCCTTGCTTTTAGCATAATTATGAGATATTGTAAATAGGTTAGGTGTTTTCTTTCTATAAGTGCCCTTGCACTCTGCTGCATTCTCATTAGGAGGATACATGCTCAAGCTTTCTTTTCTATTTTGCCTTGGTGGCTTGTCTAGTTGTTTCAGCCCCTCTATCCTTGCTGCATCTCTTTGACCCCCATGCCCAATGGATTGATAAGGCCTTTGGTTTCCATGTGTTTAGATAGGAAAACACCCTTGCAAAGTCACTAAAATGTTATACTATTTTACCCTCCTGGATAAATAGTCTAAAGAATCCTTAATTTTGGTGTTTTCCTTCTGTGGCACATAGGCTGAATTGCCCAAACCCTCCAAGCCTCTTAGGGTTTCCCTTGTTTCCCCTTAAACCCTAAGGTTTCATGGCCAGATCTTACCTTTGTTCTAATTCGTAGTTGACCATCTATCCTCGGTTACTGGTCACTTAAGTTATGACCTTGAGCCTTTTATTTTCACATTTTTTTGGGAGATCTTTGAGTCATAGAACCTAAGTTGGCAGGTTCAAAAGTTCATGAACCACCTGACTTCCCAACTAGTTAGTCTCCATGTCTTATATCTCAGCCTTTTTTCATCGTTGGTCTTGGTTTCCTCTGTTTAAAAGAAGCCTTTCTTGTCGGGAGGTCGAAAGTTCTTCAAACTTCCAAATTCTCATCTTATGGTTTAAAAGTTCCATAAATCTCCAACTCACTGACTGAACGTGCTCGCTGCTCCCTTGGTGCCTTTACTGTGGTGCCACGTGGATGGCTTACTGTGCTTTTGTGAACCCCAAATGAAGATGGCTCATTTCCTGCCATGTGGCTCTAGAATCACGACACGTGTAAAGTGCATGGGGGGAGGGCCTCTAACTATAGAAATGTTGACTCCATCAGATGGCAACGTAACATCGTAGATGAATCTTGCTGACATCATAAATACAGTGCATAGCTGTCAGATGTTGCCAAGTGGTAGGATCGTGCCTTCTCTAAAGGATCTTCTAGGTGGGTCCTTACCCATTGACGACTATTAAAAGGAAGTGACTTGCCCTTCCCAGTGGTGTCAGATGCCAAAGAAAGAAAAGGCTATGGTGGGCTGATAATCTAATGGTGGCGTAGTGTCGCTATGGAATCTTGCCTGCAAGGTCGATTCTTTGTGCGCCTACGAGATCTTGCCACGTATCCTAAGGCATCAACACAAAGTAAAACGTAAAAGTATACTATAGAGCTCATGGGGCCATCGATCATCTAATCGTTCCTTCATCCTATAGTCCCAATTCAAACTCAGGATTTTCAAACTTCCCAGTGGTAGGATTTGCAGAGGCTGATTATTCAAAGGAATTAACTTGGGCCGATGAGGATGCAGATGCAGAGACTTAAGGGTTAAAAATTTAAAGTGTTGTAAAAGATGCCCCTCCCTACCAACTTAGCATTCAATTTCCACGGGCTTAGGCTGATGGGGGTAAATGAAACGGTGGACCCTTCAATGCTAGGGTACAGATGTAGATGTAGGGTCTATTCACAATAGAAAATCAAAGACTTTCTGCATCTCCTCATCAATATGCCTTCCATTCATTCACACAAGCAACCTATTTGTAGGCTTGTGGGCCTGACAGGGATGTGGGCTCCACCCTAATTTGCAGGGGGTTTCTGAGCAAAATTCAATGCAGCATGGTCGATGTCTCTTCTCAT
Organism: Cunninghamia lanceolata; assembly: GCA_027924645.1. Classification (NCBI taxonomy): domain Eukaryota; kingdom Viridiplantae; phylum Streptophyta; class Pinopsida; order Cupressales; family Cupressaceae; genus Cunninghamia; species Cunninghamia lanceolata. The sequence continues at coordinate 10,240,979 of BSBN01001011.1, read as the reverse complement.
CGACTTCTCCTTTTCCCACCATGGCTACTACAGTAGAGTGCTGAAATGCTATATACATGTCTAAAAGATGTATTAAGGGTTGGCTATACTTTTGGGCTACTATAGGATATAGAATCTTTGTAATCAGACCTCTGTAATGCAATTGTAGGAACAACTAGATTTGATGGACTATTCTCTTCTGCTGAGCCTCTCATGTCTCTAATCTTGTTCAACAATGAATGTAATTGATCACACTATGTCTATATTTCTTGCATCATTCTCTCTTTTGTAATAGTTATTTGACCTCTATAATCAATATTAGTTGTTATTTTTGTATCTCTCTTTTGATTTTAACACTGTGTCTACTCTTTGGATTGGTGTGAGCTATGTATTGTCGATAAAATGCTCCCTTTAATTTCTCTACTTCTTTGTCCTAGCCTCTGTTGGAATCAATCTAATCTATGTAAGTCCTTCCAGCTGTGAGATTATTACTTTGTTGAGTTAGTTGCATCCGACTTACCAAATCTAGTGCATCACTCTTATTTCAGTTTAGTTTTTGCCTAACCCTTTTCCCCTGTAGTATTAGCACTAGGTTTAGTTAGTTTTCTCTAAGCATTGGGCTTAGAATGAGGAACCAACCTTCTCTGGAGGTTTGATCTCAACTTGCAAGGTCCCACACCTTGAGATCATTCCCATTGTGTCATTAGAATGCTTGGACTCTCTCCAAGCTAGGTGCAATTCTATGTGATAACATTTACCAGTAGGTTGAAAAACACATTGTGTTTTGCAACAAAGTTGCAAACTAGGCCAAACGGAAATATGTTTCCCCCTAGTGAAAATGATGATGTCATGGCCTCTCTTTTGAGACATCTTCATCTTGTCCTTAGTTTTTTCTTGACACTAGTCTTTAGTGTTTTAAATGTTTTAACCTTTTAGTGTACAAGTCAATATACAGATCTCCTACATTATTATATATTTGCAAGTTACATCTATGTCCTATTTATTAGACCTTCAATCCTAATATTACCAACCTCATCTATGTTTGATATGCCCTTTGGATGTTTGATAATCTTCCTAATTTACTTGGTAGGCCTATAGCATGGTTTTGTAAAGCTATCAGGGTTTATGGTAGACTTTTATTTTCCTTCATAGTTCATTTACATGGTCAAACATTAAACCTCATTTTATGCTTGACAAAACTTTACACTCCACCTATGGTCCTTTGACATTGATGGTGATTGTTACTATTTGGTGGAGGTAAAAAATGCTATGAACACCTTTGATATTTACAAATCTCTCCATGGATTTATCTGAGCTTGGTGCCTTAGTTCAATAGCATCATATGCTTGTAGAGACACCCTAGGGTTTACTAGGATTTTAAAATCACTATTCTAACTTGTTTTGGTGACCAAAATGGATCTCTATTCAGTGTTTTTAGACACTTGATCACTTGAATAGGTCACAATCATAACCCTAATGCATTAAAAACATTAGAAGATCTTTAATGGTTTTGACAATGCTTCAAAAGCTCTTACAGACCTGTTGACTAGGTTAGTGATTGGTATGTCTTAAGACCTATTATCCTTTAGATGACTATACAAACCATCATACTATCTTCATTGTACCATGTCATTCTCACTGATCTCTGTAGCAGGGATCAAATCCGTATACCTTTATGAATGTTTCTTGATAAGGTTTATATTTCTTTTCACTACTGTACTCTTGTCATTGCACTGTCCTATACACCTGTTACAATGCTATTTTAATCCTCTATGAGGGTTCACTTGCTATAACAAAGCTTATTACATGATTACAAACCTACAGGAGTACTCATTAGCTTAATTTCTTACTCTAACTTCCATATCACTGCATAACATCTCTATAGATTGTTATCCTTTAGCAGGCCTCTGCCACTATCTTCACACTTATAGATCTTATGACCTTTCTAGACCTACATATATTTGTATTCCCACAAACCTTATTGACATAGTCCATACTCTTTAAAGGGGCACAATGAGAATATACATGTTATGAGGGTTCCTTATCAATGGATAAGAATATTTTATCCTTGACATGGCTTCACAAAACCTCAGTTCCACCTTGCAGGCCTTGAAGCTCTGCAACTCTGATCACTATTTTGAGGTCTATCAATATGTGTGTATGCATTTTCTTGAAAAAATCTCTGTAACTTCTCAAGGTTAGGTTTCATTAAACTTTATGAAGGGTTTAAATATCTACATAATCTTTAGAAAACTTAAGTAGAGAAACAACTCCATAGCTTCCTTGATACTTCCACTATGAGCTTTGATAGGTAGAGCTCTTGATAGTTTTGTATAATTTACCTCTAGAGTATCCTTGCATCCTATAGATCTCTCTTTTTTATTAGCGTTTCTTAGGCCTTGACCAGCTCCCTCTAATCTTTGTAATAAATTCTTCATAGTGTCTTCAACATGCTTGAATGACATTTAAATATGCATGACAATGCTCTCTAGGGTGCAACAGTGTCCTTGATTGTTGAATAGTCCAGATGTTTGGTCCTACAACTCTTCATACATAATGATACTTTTCTTGAACCCTACATTGTATCTACCTCTAAACACTCAACAGTATCCTCAAAGACCACATAATGAACCCTAAATGATCATGCAAACTTTTGAATGTATGTTATAGTTCATGTTAGGGTTTTAAAATTGACATTCAAGGTTGACAGTGCCTTCAAGGAGCTCACAACAGAGATGCAAAAAAACCTTAAACTTCATACCTTGTTGATGATTGAATGGTAACAGTAATGTTTTTAGAAATTTGAAATTTCTTTTCTCCTTATTATCCCTGCAAGGTTGTGATGTAGTCAGGGATGGAGGGTCCATTGAAGGACTATCTAGCCTTGCAACCTCAACCGTTCAATCTCACAATCTCAACTGAAACATAATGGAAACACACATATAATAGTTGCACTACATAAGATCCATAACCATAAGACACAAGATTTATCCTAGGAAAACTCTCAAAGGGAAAAAACCAACCTCCAAAAGATTACTCCTTATATATTATCAGATCTTCAAACACATTACATATGCCTCTAGGGCTTTTCATGTGCTAGGCCAAAACCTAGGCTTACAAAAGGTTCATAGAAGCACAACACAACATCTCATCTACATCATTCTTCCATGTCCTATGTCTTACTTCTTCTCCTTCCTCTATTCTATGCTTTGTATCTTCTTCTACTCTCTGCTCTATCCTCTACCTTTTGCACTCACTCACACTTTGAAACAATCTTCTATCCTTCATATATATCCTCCACAAGCCTTCTAAACATCATCTTTGTCGGCCTAAATGTAATGTGTAACATGAAACATGTAACCGACCATGGTTGTCAGCTCCTAAATCATCTATGGTAATGTAGGAATGAGATATCACCTTGCACTTCATATCATAAGCTCTACTAGACCCAATTTAGCTCCAAACAATCTTAGTTCTTTGCGTGCAATCCCAAATCACTAGCACAAGCTCCCATACTTCTATACAATCATTCTTCATGTAACTTGGTAACATAGATGCCTCTAGACAATTGTCCGGTAATTCAAACCTCCTAAAACTTGGATCAAACATACCTCCCAACTAGTTCTATTTATCGTCCCAACCACAAGACTAGAAAGCTAACTGTGGTGAAATGTGATAGCTTTGAGTTTCATTCCTGATCACCTTACATTGTGATAGCCTCATTTCTAGTCTGCTGACTCTGGATGTCCTTGCAGTAACTCTTATGCTCTGAAACTTGGATCATACATGCCTCATAGTTTTCCCTATTTAATTTTCAAGCTATGAGGCCATATCTTCATTTGCGGTAGAATACATTAGACTTTGCTGACAACCTCTAGTAACTAACAACACAACACCTAGTGACTTAGATCAACTGAAATAACTTTCAGATGCTCCTGCATCAGACTCTTAGGGTTAATTGAAAAGTAATTCCCCTGCATCAGACTCATCAAATTGATAAGTTTGGTGATCTACTCCCAAATCGTTGCAACTGCCTCAGTTCGGTAATCTGTCTACAGGATTGCAACTGCCTCATAGTTGGCACTCTATTAACAAAACTTGTAGGTTGCCTCAAGTTGGTGATCTATTCAAGTCATCTTCACAAGTTGCCTCAATCCTCATATAGGTTTGGCGATTTGTTCACAAATCACTGCATTGCCTCATGGTCGACAGTCTGTATAAGTCTTCTTTGTGGACTACCTCAAGTTCTTCTTTTGTGGTGGTCTAGGTTCAATGCTCTACTTGCAAATTGTTGCACTACCTCAATGGTCAGTAGTCTGAGAAAGTCTTCTTTGCATGCTACCTCAAATTTTCCATTTGTGGTGGTCTAGGTTTAGCGGTCTGGCTACAATGTTACAACTGGCTTGGAGCACAATTTAGTGCTCTGTTAGCAACACCTGTAGGATGCCTCAGGACCAATACTTAGATCAACTAAGAGTCAAATAGCCTCAACATCTTATAACACTCAGAAAAAATCATTTTACTTTCTTAGTTTAGTGAATACATCCTTAAATTCTCTCTGTAGTACTTTCTAACCATCGGTTCTAACTGCAACTCCTTCCGTACACATGGAAATTGTCTGGTTCCTTCTCTGCATGCACTTCCCCTATACTTATCTCTAAATTTCTTTACCCATACTTTCTTTATTACAGTGTGATTCATAACTTCTTCTTCCTTTGCGGTAGAATTTCCATGCCGTCCCTTCTTTCACTATAGTATGGACTTCTTTCAGGTTATGCTCCACACATGACCTCTTGCTCCGGATTTACACAAACTTTTCCCTTATACCAGTTCCTTGGTTGTTTTAGTTTACAACAAAAAATTCCTCATGATCAATGATTCCCCCTCTTCTAGTTTTCCTACTGAACTTGGTGATCCAACATGTTCTTCCGCATAAACTATTCTTGCACTATTTTCTACCCTCTAGTTAATAATCCCTTGATGAAATTCAATGCTCGCTGTTCTTTTCCTCCACACTTGAAAACAAGTTCTTTTGATTGATTTACTATCAAATCCTCTTTCATCCCTTTGTTATCCTTCATTGCAGTAAGAATTATGACTTCCTCTATTATGGCGGTAGAAAATTCTATCATCTCTCCCTCAATGGTATGAATTGCTATCTCCTTTGTGGTAATAGCTTCTCTCCTTGTTATGCTTCGCATATGGTCTTCCTCCTCCACATCTTGATCCATGTTCTCTTTTGCCTACTAGCTGACTTGATTTCTCTCCCACACATGAATACTTCAGCCTATACAACCTTTTAAACATACAAGTAACATATTTCTATTTCGATCCATCAATCCATCCATAATCCATCTATACACAATCTGTCATAGACTCTCTCTTCCATATTTTATTCCAACACATCTTTTCAGAGTGATTCCTTAATCCACAAATTTTACAAGGGTACAAATCCCAACACATTCCATTTCCATGTCCATGTCTACTACAATAAGAACAATGCATTTCTTACCTTCCTTGAGCTGATTTTTTTGAACTTGTGACAACACCCTTATTCTCTTCACCTATGATATATCCAAGGCCCTCATTTCTTGGTCTCACTATTGGCTCAATGGGCTCTGTAATTCCTTGCTCATATTTTCCCAATCCTTTTCCTTCATATCTCATTCTTCTCATGATTTTATAACCAACATTGTTTTGAGAACTCTCTTTATCAACACCATCACCAACAATTGCATATTCAGTTACATTGTTATCTTCAACCTCACCCTCCTTGTCCAATGAAGCTTCTGCAGTATCACACAAATCCTTAGCATCACAAGAAACATTAGAAAGTTCAGGCTTAGATCATAAACATTCATTTTGCTTCCTGCATGCTACAAGTGATTGCTCTAACTGATTAAGTTCTTTTAATCCTGATATTTCACTCTTTTGTAAACTGTTTTCCTTTTCAAACTTCTCCAAAATTTCCTCCAGATCTTTGTTCCTGTTTTCAACCTTATCAAACAACTTGCATTCTTCTGCCAATTCTTCAAAACTCCTTTTGACATACTCAAATAACTTCAACTCTTCTTCTAATTCTCTATTTCTCCTTTTCACATTCCCCAGTTCTTCTTCAAGAGCATCATATTTGTCTTCTCCTACTTCTCCATCGATTCCAAGTTATACCTTTTAAATTCACACAATTTTTGTTCCAAAATATCCTTCTCACACAGTAGCTTTTAATTTTCTTTCTTCACTCTTTTTCCAATCTACCCCATTGAAACAAATTATACAAACAATTTAATGTGAAAATCTTACATGTGCCAAGATTTGTTATAGTGATTCCAATTCTCCTTGATTATGTAGTGACTTCTTCTCTCCTTTTACAAAATCTTCATATTGTACACCAATGGTCAACTTGAACTACTAACTCACTTGGATCTTTCTTTCTCTAATCTTCCTTGTCCTAATCTTACTTGCTCTAATCTTCCTTCTACAGTGATTCTTCTTTGTTTGTGGTGGTTTTTTTCTTCTACGGTGGCACTTACTACACTTTAGGTTTCCACACATTCTTCCAACACATTCTACCTTCCCATCAGATTCACAACCAACTCCGATACCACTTGACACTATCAGGGATGGAGGGTCCAATGAAGGACTATCTAACCCTGCAACCTTAACCATTCAATCTCACAATCTCAATAGAAACATAATGGAAACATACATATAACAGTTGCACAACATAAGATCCATAACCTTAAGACACAAGATTTATCCTGGGAAAACCCTCAAAGGGAAAAACCCAGCCTCCAAAAGATTACTCCTTATATATTATCAGATCTTCAAACACATTACATATGCCTCTAGGGATTTTCATGTGTTAGGCTGCAACCTAGGCTTACAAAAGGTTCATAGAAGCACAACACAACATCATATCTGCATCATTCTTCCATGTCCTTTGTCTTCCTTCTTCTCCTTCCTCTATTCTTTGCTTTACATCTTCTTCTACTCTCTGCTCTGTCCTCTACTTGCCGCATTTACCCACACTTTGATACAATCTTCTATCCTTCATATATATCCTCCACAAGCCTTCTAAACATCATCTTTGTCGACCTAAATGTAATGTGTAACATGAAACATGTAACTGACCTTGCTTGTCAGCTCCCAAATCATCTGCGGTAATGTAGGAATGAGATATCACCCTGCACTTCATATCATAAGCTCTACTAGACCCAATTTACCTCTACACAATCTTAGTTCTTAGCATGCAATCCCAAATCATTGGCACAAGATCCCAGACTTCTATACAAACATTCTTCATGTAACCCGGTAACATAGTCTTCACTCTGATGCCTCTAAACCAATTGTCTAGTAAATCAAACCTCCTGAAACTTGGATCAAACATACCTCCCAAATAGTTCTCTTTATCTTCCCAACTGCAAGACTAGAAAGCTAACTGCAATGAAATGTGATAACTTTGAGTCTCACACCTGATCACTGTTGGTGTAATTAAATATTTAATTACACTTTATTAAGTTTACTTAGGGCTAATTTTAGTCTTAGGTTATTCTTAAGTCATATTAGGGTTTTTCTCTAACTTGCAAATATAAAAGCAAGTTCTCACATGTAATTCTTTAATCTATTTCATTAATTCATCCTTATTGTGCAAATTATTTCTCTTTGCTTTTTTCTCTTGTGGAAGGTAAATCTTAGGTTTTGTAGGTGATATTTGTGGCTTGAATTAATTATCAAATTCAACATGGTATCAGAGCAGATCTACAAGCCCCTTCTCAAATTTGGAGAAAATTTTTAGCAAGAGTCATTTACTGGGTGTGTTTTTGTGTAAAACAGAGTATTCCATTAGATTCAGAGCAGCTGGAAAAAGGCAGATTGATACTTTTGTTTGGCTGAATTTGGTCTCAGGAAGCTAGATCTGTGAAGGTTTCAAAAGTGTTCTTTTTAGATCTAACAAAAAATAGAAGTTTCAGAGCATTTTTGGCCAAAATAGACCTCACCATTGTGCTTAGAAGGCCCAAAAACCCTTATTTTCATATAAGGCACTCTATATTTTGCTGAAAAAAAGTTTCTGGGTGTTTTTTTAGGGTTTCAAAAATTTGACTCTGTGAAATCCGTACGACCTGTACGAAATTAGTACAGCCATATAGTGCCTTGATTTCTATGCCAACCTTGATTTCTGTAACATTCTCATTTGAGATGATTTTGATTTTGGAGCTACCTCAGTTTGTGTGCCACATCGATTTCCGGTGCCATCTTGATTTCTGTGCACAGGGACAGCTGAGTTTTTAATTAATTTCTTAATAAAAAAGAATTTTTTATTTTGGAGGGCTAGCCCCTAGGGTTTAACCCCTGGTCACATGGGGGACCAGGCCCTAGCTTCTAGGCAACAACCTCCAGAGACTCAACTCCTGGTCATATGAGTGACCAGTACCCAAGTAGCCAGCTCCCAAAGACTCAGCCCCTGGTCACATGGGCACCCAGGGGCTTCAATAGTGTTTTTTTTGGGCCTCTTTGTCCTAAAGGAGCATTTTTGGTAAATTAGGCATATCTTGAGCATACGGAGTCAGATTTTCGAAAAAAAATAGGCGTTGGAAAGCTAGTTCCAAGCACAATCTAGTGATGTAGGTATTATTTTCAGGTTTTTCTGATTGGTATAATTTATTGCTGTTTGAAGTCAAGGCATCTTTTTTGGCTTTCGAGCTCCGTTCTTACATCTAGAATCTCCGTTTTTTAAAAACAAATAGGTGTTGGAAAGGTATCAGAGAGCTCTACACAGGAACCTATATAATTTTTTTAGATTCAGCCCTAAGTATATTTTAAATCAGTTTGTTGATTTTATGGCTTCTGTTGAATATCCTGGACATGCTGCCTCCTGGAAAGGTTCTGTTTGCTTTGAAAGACTTCTATTATCAGTATAAATCTATTTGCATATTTTGATCTGTAATCATATAAGGAGATGGGATTCTTCCATCAGCATAAATCTAATTGTAGATATTGTGGAAGTAATCAACATGAGAAAGATATGTGTCCTCATTTCTCACATCATCTCTTTGAAATGTTTGTTTCAATCGCTTCTCCTCTTGATGAGATCATTGCTCCACCATCACCTACTGCTACTTCAGAGTTCAGTGTTGCATCATCATTGGTTTCTAGTGATTCTGTGCAGAAGGTCAATATTAGTCTTCCTGATCCACCCCATTGGGATTCCTATCTTGCAGGCATATCATATTTGTTTGTAGAGTCCCATCTTATAGATTTAGAGGACCACATTGAGGACATTTGTCTTCTCTTTGATGATAGCTTCGATGGAGTTGCATCACCATCATCTACTTCAAAGATTGTTCTTCATCCTCCTCTTCTTCAGTCACAGTTTGGCAGTGGAGTGGAGACATTTGGGCAGTTTTCAGGAGCATCATTATTGTCTTTGGATCATGTGCAGAGTTCAGAGACATTTATCCTTCTTCTTGTATGTTCCTATCCAGAATGGGAAGACATTATGCACACAACTGCAGTTCTATTTCTTCCCAAGGGGAGGAATGTTGTTCGACGTTCATGGGTCTTCATCTTTATTCTATGTCGGGCATCTTCCAGCACTGCATGAGTCATCTTGAGAAGCAGCTGCATGGTCTCTCTTCTCATCTCTATTTTGGGAGGGAGCATTTCCTTGCATGGGGTTTCATCCTTCTCACTTCTGGGGGGCATCAAACCTTCTCTCTTCTTCCCCTCTTATGGGGGGGCATTCTTGATTGTACTTTTGTGATGGATTCACTTCTTGGGGGTCTTAGTGTTAGTCCTTCTTCCATCACATGTTCATGTACTTGTATTTTTCTCTCTTTTGGAGAGGAGTTTTCTCCCACTGGGTTTTTCTCCTTTCTCTCCACCTTATGAGAGATTCTTGTTGTTCATGGTTACCTAACATGGCCTTGTAGCCGAGACCCATCATCCTTGCATTAGTTGCATGCTTTTCATTTTTCCCTAAGTTGCACTTATGGGGTGGTGTTGGTGTAATTAAATATTTAATTACACTTTATTAAGTTTACTTAGGGCTAATTTTAGTCTTAGGTTATTCTTAAGTCATATTAGGGTTTTTCTCTAACTTGCAAATATAAAAGCAATTTCTCACATGTAATTCTTTAATCCATTTCATTAATTCATCCTTATTGTGCAAATTATTCCTCTTTGCTTTTTTCTCTTGTGGAAGGTAAATCTTAGGTTTTGCAGGTGATCTTTGTGGCTTGAATTAATTATCAAATTCAACAATCACCTTACACTATGATAGCCCTGTTTCGAGTCTGCTGACTCTAGATGTCCTTGCAGTAACTCTTATGCTTTAAAACTTGGATCATACATACCTCATAGTTGTCTCTATCTAACTTTTAAGCTGCAAGGCCATATCTTCATTTGTGGTAGAATGCGGTAGACTCCGCTGACATGCTTTGGTAACTAACAACACAACACCTAGTGACTTCGATGAACTGAAATAACTTCTAGATGCTCCTGCATTAGGTTGGGGTTTGTATTTGTTTGGGCACAATTTGTGAATACTAAACACTCAACACAATCTCATAGGCTCTTTGATGGAAAAAGGGAGAGAGAACAAGGTAAAGTTGCAGCTATGTAGCTTTTAAATATTTTCAAATCTAAAATAAATGCATGTGTAAATCTAAAAATTACTTTCAATTTAGATGTAATAGTATTTCTCCAATTTAACCAATGTAGTAGAAGAAAAAAGAATGATAGAAGTAGACACAAAATTTACATGGAGAAACCCTTGTGGGAAAAAACTCCACACCCAAAGATATTATGCTTGTATTATCCCTGTAAATGAGTTTACAATAATCCTAAAATCTTTTTTGGATTCTCCCAGCACTCCATTACTTCTTCAATCTTCAAATACCTATCCTTCCTGTCATTACCTATATGTAATCTGTAATGTTGTGATGTTATTTCTACCAACTCAAGGCATCATTATATAGAAGCCATGGATCTCAAAAATACAATAAAATGTTTCCAATAGCATGAGAAGAAACCTCATGCAAATCCAAGCGCCCAATATAGTGAACTACAAAGATGCATGGTAGAAATCAAATGTTAACTACAAGTCTCAAACATGGGTGCCCAAGAAGTCCCAATCAAACTTAGTCAATTGAAGTGTTATGTGACAACAATGAGGTACAACTAAAATTATCAACATGGGTGCCCAAGAAGCCAAACTCAAACTCAATCAACTAAACTTTTATGTGACAATAACAATGTTGAACTAAAAGCTTCTTCATGAGTACCTAGTAACTCCCAATTAGACATAGTCAATTGAAGTATCACTAAAGTACCAACACACACCAATTTCATGCAAACAACATGCAAACTCATACAAGTGACATGCAACAACATGCAAGCTTTTATGAGTTTATGCAAGCAATATGCAAATATCATGCATCTCTAACTTCATTGTTAACTGCCACATCATGCTCATGCATCTCTAACTCCGCTGTTAACTGCTACATCATGTTCATACAAATATCATGCATCTCTAACTCTGCTATTAATTGTTACATCATGTTCATGCAAAGTGTATCAACATTATCCACTCATGAACACAAAAAAGAAAACTCCTGGTCTTCATTGGAAGCACCTCCAAAGTGAGTGCCCAAATTAGCTCCCACTTCCTAGGAAGTATCACCAAGTCAAGATAGACATTAAAGAGTCAAGTGCAAGTCTCTATGGACTCCACTTCCAAAGTGGGCACTCAAATTGGGTCCCACTTCATAGGACTTGTCAACATGTCATAGTGCTATAATTAAATATTATCTTGTCTCTCAAGTTCCTATGTGTTGGAGAACACTTTCCAAGAACTTTGGAGACACATGAATTTGGTTAGGATTGCAAAGTTAATGACAACTTATCCCAACACTCTTAACACCATTATGGTAGAGTTTATAACCCTTTTAACTGTCTTCACCATGTACACCTTGTAAACTTAACCCACGTAAATGCTGCTCTCTTGAAGATGTTTCGATGTACACGAATACTAAAAATAGAACATGAAGACCATCTTTGCCTCCTTCTATGTTGCATGCATGAGAAAATACAGATGACCTCCATGATTTACAGTGAAAACCATCCCAAGAGATGAAAACCTAATGCAAAAGACTCCCAAACCTAACCCTAACCTAACCTCACTTTAAGACTCAGTCTCGTTCTCAGAAACCATGACCAAGAAACATGACTTGATTTTGAAAACTTCCCTCCAAGGATGCATGGGCATTTTGAAAACATTAAGGTATTTTGAACATTAAACATTAATTTTTGACCCTTGACTCATTTATGAATGCATATTTACATGTCTTTTGGAGGAAAAAAAACATCAAAACACCTTTTGACACCACAACACAAAAATAAGATATTTAATGACTTTAAACAATTAAAAGTCCTTCAATGACCTTTTAAAGGCCTAAAAATAGGTCTCCTAGTGACTATTTTAGCCCTTTAGGAAAAAATATGTCAAAATGTTTTGGCGACCTCTATAGGAGTTTTGCTTGCTAAAACTCATAGGACCAGCTACCTTGTATTATCCATTGGGTATAAGATTCAAGAAGATTCGAAACAAATTGAAAACACACCTGAGACACAACTGTTAGTACCTCTAAAACAACTACAAAACAAAAGACAAACATAACAACTACCTAAAACAACTACTACTTGTGCATCTGCACTTGGAGGAAAAGACAACTACAATAACCTATGCTGACCTAAACTAATCAAAAGAAAAGGATGTCTAAAAAAAACCATTAATTGGTTCCTTGAAATAGCTGCCTTTTCTCTACAACGTGCAATGCTTCACATGTTTATAAGCAGCCAAAAGGAGGTGAAGAAATGACATATGTTTAACTAGCTATTGCAATGTCTCTTGAAGAGAGAAAACAAACTCACTTACCCATTCATGTTGACCATTCATACTATTGTTTTGAAGTGAATAAGTCATCTAGATCTGCTCCCCTTTAGTAGCAATCTCATGCTTGGGTGAAAGCATGACTTGTAATGCATTGTTGGCTTCCATCCTTGCTAGATGCCTGATATGACATCCTCGTGAAAGGGCAAATTTTAAACCCTCATTGTTGGTTTCTTGCTTATGAACTACTTCTCCATTATATTGTTGATTAGAAGGTTCATGCTGCACATGATTTTATGACTTAGGAAGTGCTAATTTGACATCAATGTTTGAGCAAAAGTCTTCAATAATGTTGGAGAAATAATCTTCATCAAAATCTTCACTAGTTGTCTCATGTATGACATGTCTCACTTCAACTTGATGGCAACTTTCTTGAAGATTTGAAGAAATATCAAAACCCTCACCTTGGAATATAGGATCTTGCTTGTTATCTTGCTCATGTTGACCAATGTCTTCATGTATATCAATCTCTCCATCTTCCAAAATAGGGCTGTTCTAGTTTTTCTCGTGGTAGACCAACACCTTATCAAAATTATTTGCATCCCCCTACTATCCCAAACTTGATGTTGTTTTTGGTATTAGCATGTTTTCTTCATCTTGCTCAATAAAAGAAGGAAGCTCATCAACCCAAAGAGTAGACTCTTCTTCTTCACCACCCCCTTCTTGCTTGTTATCTTACTATCCCAACTAATTTGTTGACATAGGCATTGATACATTTTCCTCATATCCAACAAAAAATGGGAGCTCATCAAATAAATCAGTCAAAAATTCATGTTCAACACCTCTTACTTGCTTTTCAACCTACTATCCCAGTTGATCATGCTCATCATCCTCTTGCAGCAAGTTTGATTTTCTCTTTTATGAAGATTCATCAGCTACAAGTTGTTCTTCTTTTACCTCAGAAAAATTCTTCTTTTGCCCATTAAACCAACCATCTTGATAAACAATAGGTCCTCCTTTGTAAAGGTAAATGGTGCTAGGAGAAGAAGGCTGATTTGGTGGATGATTTTGAAAAGTTTGTTGGGTTTCTTGAGGTAGAAAAAGCTCTTCATGGGACTATTCTCAGGGAACCATAGGCCAAGTTTGCACTTGTACAGGTTTTTATGAAGGATGTGAACTTTTAAAACTTGGAATATTAAAACAAGGAGACTTACTTGATGATTCATAAGGTTTTACTTGATTGAAACTTAGAATTTGGAACTTGGAAACATCCTCTTTTACAGGTTGATCCATTGTTGTAAGAGGTGCTGGTCTAAAACTGGGAATGGAGGATGTTGACTAGGATTCCATTTTTTGGACTTGGGCAAGCAGTTGCATAATTTTCTCTTCCTTAGCTACAACTTGCCTAGCAAGAATTTCTTCTTCATAACTTTCTTGTATCCCCCTCTCTTGCTGATGAATATGAGTTTGATAAAAAAAGTCTTCCTATTGCATGTTGTACTCATGTTCTCTTTCAACAACATCTAATTGTTTTTGAAAGTTAAGCATGTTATCTCTAATGCTCATGTTGTGAACATCCTTAGGCTAATTAGGAGAATAGGCATGCTGATTAGGAGTCAGATAGTATTATTGAGGAAGATTATAAGCATTATTATGATGCCAAGAAGGCTGAGTAGGGGTGGGAGGGAGGAAAGCATGATAAGAATGCTTATATACTACTATGACAGGATTGTTTGGGATGAAACCAAGAATGCTTATATACTACTATGACAGGATTGTTTGGGATGAAACCAATAGCATTATTAGTCTAATATGGGTATTGGGAAGGCTCTAAAACTACATTTTGGTAAAAGGGAGGTAAAGGGACATATTTCCCTTGATAGTTTTCCATGCTAGAACATTAAAATGACCTGGAACTTTATGAAATATTCTTTGAAAACAAGAAAGAGCAGGTCTAACTTAGAAATTCATGTACATACCATGAGAGTCACCAGGTGATTTAAAAGCTTCACTTGAAGGAGAGGATCAAGAAAATCACCATAATATTGATCCTTGATAAAACTTTGAGCCTTTGGACTGCTTAAAGTAGTTGAATCTTCATTTGTAGAGTCACTAGGTGCTAGTAAATGTTTGCAATATGGTGAGAACAACACCACATCTCTCAACTGTAACTCCAACTTGGGGTGGAGTTGTCCCACCAGACATGCCAAAAACTATTGTTTCTTTGAGTTGCACCCTTAAAGGTCTCCAAGCTTCTTCACCCAGTTGATACAATGGGATCACTTCAAGGTTGTGGGTAACCTATGATTGAAATGAACCTCTAGAGAGGGTTGGTTCCCTTGATGGATCACCTAAAACTAACTCTAACCTACTACTTTTTCTAGGAAAAGGGATAGAAAGTGACATAAAACTAAAATAAAGATGGTAAAAGAGGTGATACACCAAACTTTATGACATGTATTAGTTTAGACATACACAATATGACCAATAAACTTCACCACAACATACACAACTTAGTTTGACAACTTTTCTGCATAAATATTGTTAGGATTAGCTGGCAGATGATATCAATTAAATGCAAATAAAGATTAAATAGAGGAATGGAAATACATAGAAATAATAATAGCGAGAGACAAGTTTTAACGTGGTTCACCCAAACTCGAGTTACATCCACCAAATAGAGAGTCCAATATTATTATCTAGTAAATCAAACTGATTACAACCAACAATCTCTGCAACTCAATACTATTGCAAGTGCTACAATACATCAACGGAAACCCTGACCCTTAGCCACTTTTATCAAGCCTTATTTTGGTTATTAAATAGGGTTTTTTTAATGTCAGCCAATGAAAAATAACTCCTGATGCCTTAATAAAAAATAAAAAAACTGTGTGAGGTTTCGGGGGCGTTTCCCCCAAGCCCCCACGGGGGTGCTTTCCCTTAACCCCACCCTGTATCGTGATAGGGAGCGTGCCAGGGGTGCTACCCTAGACCCTACAAGGGGCGCTGCCCCTTGACCTCATAGGAATTTGGGTGGGAACCGCACCGATAAAGGTGGGGTTAATTTAACCTCCGAGTCTAATTAGGTTCCATATAACAACAAATATTTCATAGGAAGGATTCAAATCCTATAATAGTACTTAGGAGGAAAATCAAATGACTTCTAGGAGTTCAAATGATGGCATTTCATAGCTAAATCTTGTATACATTGGATAATCATAAACAATGAATTGAAAAATAAGATATACTTCTTCTAAAGGTAAGTGAATGAGACCCAAATCTAAGACAAAACAACTTGATTACAAGATAAGGTCAATCACCCATTAATCTACATAATGTAGCAGTCATGAGAAAGTAAAAAATAGATTCTTCATTGATTTAAAGGTACTATAAAATTGAATACAAGTCTAAAAATACAATGTTTTTCTCTAAAAAAGAGATTACATCTTTTTTCAGGTTACAATACAGAGTTGAGAAACTAGAAAGAAATGAAAAATTACAATTCTAAGTCACAAAACTAGAAAGAACCTCCTAATTGCTGGCCTAGGCATCCATTTTTACTACTCAACATGGAGGAAGGAATCTAGGAATGATTTCAAATTATTAATTAGTTTGTATGCCTTTACTTGCTTCCTCTACCTCTATTTAGGTGCTTGGGGAAGTGGTCTCCTATTTTTCCTCCTTGAAATTCTCTTTGAAATTCCATGCAAGTTGTTGAAGAATGAGTTGTCCTTGTTGTCTTTGACTTTTCAACTTACTCACTTTTACATGCTCCTCAAATCATTCCAAGATGCTTGCATGATGGTCAAAACTACTATCATAATTGCTCCTAGGTGTCTTAATCTCTCCCAACCGATGTTTGCATGCATGTAAGACATGTTCTTCACTTCTTGTAACTATTTCAACCTTCTCTAGGTGTGGGAAAAGGTTCTCTTTCTGTTATATTTTCAAAGCATGTTCAAGTGATTCTTTATGATCTTTCATTCCATCACCTATCTTGCTTTTCCCACATTGAAATAGCTATAGAGGGGTCTTTATTGCTTGGAAATGTTCAGACATGACTCCTTCATGTCAAGTTGTGTTTGAGAGAGGAGGAAAAAAAAATATCTTCCATACCAATCTCACGGGACTGAAAACACTGTGTGTTTTCCAGTGGATTTAAAAGTAAATTCAATGTGTTTACTAGTAGGTTGAAAAACACACCGTGTTTTCCAACAAAGTTGCAAACTAGGCCAAATGGAAAGACCATGCCCCCTAGTGAAAATGATGATGTCATGGCCTCTCTTCTTATACATCTTCATCTTGTCCTTAGTTTGTTCTTGAAACCGGTCTTCAGTGTTTTCAATGTTTGGACCTTTCATTGTACAAGTCAATATATAGATCTCTTGCATTATTGTATCTCTGCAAGTTCTTATCAATCACTATCCTATTTATCAAAACCTCAATCCTAAGATTACCAACCTCATCTTGTTTGATATACCCTGTGGATGTTTCATAATCTTCCTAATTTACTTAGCAGGATTGTAGCATGGTTTTGTAAAGCTATATTGGTTTACGGTGGACTTTTATTTTCCTTCATAGTTCCTTTACATGGTCAGAAATTAAACCTCATTTTATGCTTGAAAAAAATTTACACTCCACCTCTAGTCCTCTGACATTAATGGTAACTCTCCATTATGATTTACAAAAACTTGATTGAGCTCTCCTTTACATGTATAGGTGACTGTTACTATTTGAATGAGTTACAAAATTCTATGAACACCTCTGACATTTACAAATCTCTCCATGTATTTATTTGACCTTGGTGCCTTGGTTCAATAGCATTATGGGACTGTAGAGACCCCCTAGGGTTTATCAGGCTTTTAAAATCACTGTTTTAACTTGTTTTGGTGACCAAAATAGATCTCTATTTAGTTTTTTTAGACATTTGATCACTTGAATAGGTCACAATCATAACCCTAGGGCACTAAAAACATCAGAATATCTTTAACTATTTTGATAGTGCTTCAAAAGCTCTTGTAGACCTGTTGATTGGGTCAGTGATTGGTAAGTCTTAAGACCTAGTATCCTTTAGATGACTATACAAACCCTTATACTTTCTTTATAGTGCCATGCCATTCAAATTGATCTATGTAGTAGGGATCAAATCCCTATACCTCTATGAATGTTTCTTGATAATGTTTATATTTCTTTTCACTACTGTACTCTTGTCTTTGTACTATCCTACCAACCTGTTACGCTGCTATTTTAACCCTCTATGAGGGTTCACTTACCATGACAAAGCTTATTACATAATGAAAAACATATAGGAGTACTCATTAGCTTGAGTTCTTACTCTAATTTCTATATCACTACTTAACATATCTGCAGACTGTTATCCTTTAGCAAACCTCTACCACTATCTTCACACTTGTAGATCTCATGACCTTATCCCTAGACCTACATATATTTGTATTCCCACAAACCTTGTTGACATAGTCCATGTTGCAAGGTGTGACCCTTGGTCTCCTTGTTTAGTGTTGTGCTATGATGGTTTACGACAAGGGCTTAACTGCCTCTCGTGCTTGTTAAGTCAAGTGGTTGTATCAAGCATTAATAGGTAGATCTTTTGGTGCAACGACAACTAACAATTGGTATAAGAGCTGAGGTCATGGGTTCAAACCCCACACTTGCGCTAGGGGGGATTATTGCAAGGTGTGACCCTTGGTCTCCTTGTTCAGTGCTGCACTACGGTGGTTTGCGACAAGGGCTTAACCGCCTCCTGTGCTTGTTAAGTCAAGTGGTTGTATCGGGCATTAATAGGTCAATCTTTTGGTGCAACGGAAACTAATAGTCCATACTCTTTAAAGGGGCACAATGAACATATACAAGTTATGAGGGTTTCTTGTCAATGGATAAGAATATTTTACCCTTGACATGGCTTCACCAAATCTCAGTCCCACCTTGCAGGCCTTAAATCTTTGCAACTCTGATCACTAGTTTTAGGTCTATCAATATGTGTAAATGCATTTTCTTGAGAAAATCTCTATAACTTATCAAGGTTAGATTTCATTAAACTTTGAAGGTTTTAAATACCTGCATAATCTTTACAAAACTTTAAGCAGAGAAACAACTCCACAACTTCCTTGATACTTCCATTATGAACTTTGATAGGTATAGATCTTGACACTTTTGTATACCTTTACCTCTGGAGTATCCCTGCATCCTATAGATCTCTCTTTTTGATTAGCACTTCTCAGGCCTTGACTATCTCCCTCTGATCTCTATAATAAATTCTTCATAGTGTCTTCAACATGCTTGAATGACATTTAAATATATATGACAGTGCTCTCCAGGGCACAACAGTTAAGAGGAGAGTCATGGAAGCCCAATTGCCCAAAGAAGGAGAATTGACATCCGGAGAACCTTTAATAGCTATCGGTGTGAGCATTACCATAGAGCCATCACTTCCAAGAGAGCAACCAGTGCCTGCTATCCTGATCACAATTACAACTCCATAGGGTGCCCTTCCACAGATATATTGCAAGGGGTGGAAATCCCCAAACAAAAGAGGAGAATTCCTACCACACCCATGAGGGGTGTCATTTCAAAACCCACCGACACTTAGACTAAGGCATTAGGACCCACACCAATGGAAAATATGTTTGCATCAGGTCAGCCTCAAGTAGAATTTCCATCACCACATGTTGCAATACAAGCCCATTTAGCATAGCAAGTGGTAACTCATCAAGCTCAAAGTGGAGGTCAGGTGGTGGAGCTTCCAAAGGCTAAAAGATCTAATAGATCATTTAGGTAAAGAAGGAGATGGCCGAGGAAGCAAAGGCACATTAAGAAGCAAGGGCCCAAAGTCCACAATTTCCCTTAAGTCAAGTCATAGACTTGATAGATGATGAATTCATCACAGATGTGATGAAAAATCTAGTGCCCTCACTCTTTACTCTGCAAGAGCAACAAGCTATTGAGACACAACTAATACAATCAATTGAAGACAAGAAGAAGAGACCAAAAGTAGAGGTCTTATCAAACACTGAAATGTCTGGACCTTAGGATGTGTTAGAGGATGAGCTCAAGGAAACTAAAGATATTGGGGCAATGGCACATCCAGAGATGAGTCCACTATGGTAAATCCACAACAACAAGTAGAAATCATCTCTTCTGGAGAGAAATAGGCTACTATCGAGGAAGAAGTGCAATAAGAAGAAGAGCTTCAAGTAGAAGAGCCAAGTAGAGAAGGGCATAATGAACAGATATACAAGGAAGGTCTAGAGGACCAAAAGACTGAAGACCCTCAACATATGGAAGAGGACTAGCCGAATGCTAGAAAAGACTTGAATGTAGAGGTTATGGGGCACTCAAGCCCCAGAGATAGGTACAACTCCATTGCACCAAGAAAAGGAGAAAAGTCCAGACTAAACTCTCCAACAAGAAGAGGTCCCACAAGAACATGATGTCTAAATTGGACAAATAGGAAAAGAAGGGCCAGCACCTAACGTTTCAAGGTGGTTATCATTAGAGGTAATTACAACTCCTATTCATTTGGTGCCTTTCAATTTCAAAACTTTGTTTTTGGTTAAGGAAATAAAGCCTAAGAGGAAGGCTAGGCGAATGTCCTCTATAAAAAGAGACACAATCGGACATAGGAAAACCCAATTGGATGTGACTATGATGGACAAGGCTAAGGGTGAGATCAGTATAAATGAGTATCAGATCACTACCCTTGACCTAGGACACACAACTGCGGAGCAAGAAATTGACGAGCTCACGGGGCAATGCCGAGACAACAACAACTAGAATCCATAAGGATAAGCTGAAGAAACAAGAGCTAAAAAGGTGTATTACCTAGCTCGAGGGATTCATTAATGGATTATTCACCCTAGGTATATCAATAACTAAGGTCCCAACTAATTTAGTGTTAGTGACTCAAGATCAAATAAGTGAATTGGATGCAAAGAAGCATCAAGCACAAGTCATGGAGGGTTGGTTCCAAAAGTTCTTGAAAGACGAGGAGGAGGGTCACTTCGAAATGTATTATTGGGACACCTTGACCTTCATCAAGAATAAAGTAGATACCTTGAAGACACAGTGAACTATGAGGTTAGATTGGAATGATCAAGATCTCGGTAAGTTAAAGGTCAACCAAAGGCTGCAAGACATGGTGTTACTAAGTAGGAATATCATGGCAGTCTAGACCATGCCCAGGATAGCCATTTGGATGAAGGACCTAAGGTTTGAGGGCAAAGTCCTGAAAGGGTGTAGGCAGAAAGCTATTGACATGAACACCAGGGCATATGAGCTCCTATATGATGAGATGGAGATTTTGGAAGAGGTCTTGGGGAATATGGTAGACGAAAAGGAGACCTACAAAGAGCAAGCCCCCATTACAGAATTCAAGCCCAGGTATGAGCTAGTTTTGAAAGATTTAGTGGGACATTTCTCAGAGAATACAATCAACGAGGTAGTGGACCTATCCACTAAAATAAAGGCATATAAGAATAAACTAGATGCCCATACAAATAAATGGATATCTTTGGGTGAGCAGCTCCAGATGTAGGAGTATGCTAAGGTCAAGGCCCAAAATTTTGATAATGATCTGGCATAGGGAAAATACTTGCAATGTATGATGAATACAAGACTCTAGATTTTGGTGGCATTTTGATCGAAGAGGACACATGATCTGATATAGAGTAGTGCGGTATCTTGGTAATGGACATTTTGTGACTTTGAAGATGCTGGGGAATATACTGGGTGCCATTTGTCATCCATTTTGAATGCCGGCTAGCAATCACATGATTTTGATCTTGATTGTTTGCTTTTGTATGAGTTCATCATGACCATTGGCAATGTAACTGATTCTAGATCCTTATCTTATAAAAGGATCTGAATCATTTGTAAATAGGGAGATTAGATTGATGAAACTTGTTAAGCATTAAGTTTATATTCTTACAACTTCTTGACTTACCTCATGGTTATTTTCTCACTTAGTGAAGACATTTGTACATTCTGTGCACATATAATGAATTTGAAGAAAGTAGATTACAGCTTAATCGTAACCTCGAGTAATCTTTTGATCAGTTTCTGGTAATGAAATGTCAAATTGTTGCATCCTTTTAGAGTGCATTTGAATTATTGTGTTTTTCATCGATTGTGCATTAAAGATTTGATCTATTATATGTAGTTGTGGAACACCTGGTGAAGTATAATTAGATTAACTTCAATTCATGAAAGTGTCTGGATGTGTGTGTGAATTCACTAGAAAACTTAAATTCTTAGAACTCTTTCCCTCTCAACCTTTCTTTTCTATTTTATTTTCACAAATCATCCCTGAAAGAGAAAATAATGATCAATATTAAGGAAATCACTAGTGACAATGATAAATCTGATACTTTAAAGCAAATCTTTGAATAAATCTAGAAGAACTTAGCAAAGATTAGCTAATCAAGCTTAAGTCAAATGAATTAATCATGAAATTCAGAAGAATTGATCAAAGTTGTAAGAGTTCCATAGGAAATAGTCCAAGCTTAGTTAATTAGGGATGATTCAGAAGAACTAATCAAAGTTATGTCTAAATCACAAAGATTGCTAGGGATATATGCAGATCATACAAACTAATCATAATATTTGCAGGAAAGTGTCTGGATCAAGGAAATTAAGCTCAAAGTATGTAAGTCCCTTATGTAAAATATCCTACAACAAACCCTGAGTGACTACAAGCATAGTCAAGACCTGACCAACAGAGCCTTGGGTCTTATAAATTCATCCTAAATTTATCATATCCTTCAAGAGAGATAGGTGTTTGAAGTGGAATTTCTATCTGTGTTTGATAGTGAGTAACATCATCATCAACAATTAGTTAGTGTTATTCAGATATGTTCACATGTTAAGTTGACTTAGGAAGCATTCTAGTTGTTTCTAGTTGTTTCTAGATGTTGATAGTTGTCTATAGTTGGCATCTTATCCTCTAGTTGTCTCATGTCATAGGATTAAGACACTTGTCACATGATTACAACATCCTACAACTCATCCTTACCTTTATAAGCATGACATATCATGTACATTGTTACAACATCTTTTTGCACTCATTGATAGAATATAATTATTCTCTCATTTGATCTCTCTTGTGCTTTCATGAAGTCCTAGATCTTATGTGGCTACCATCATAGCCAACTCTTACATTAAACTTATGATTTCAATGGGAATGCAACATGACTACAAGTAAACATAAGGCTGGGTATAGTAGAATCATAGTAACAAAATTATGAACAAAAGAAACACATAAATGTTAAGAAGCCACAATGAGAAAACAACAATTGTGCTAAATTTTGGTTCATTTGTGTCATAATTGATACTAATGATCTATAAAAATAATTAAAATATTTTAAAAATGACTCTCACTAAAGCCTATCAATCTACTTTACACTAAAAGGAATTTACACTCATCAAAGAAAGAATTGAGAAAATTGAGATTATTTGAGAATAGTGCCATTCTCATTCCCATCTTTAAGGAAAACTTTGCATGGTGTTTAGAAGAATTGAGACAAATGTGAAAGTGTAGTCCACATTAATTATCCTTCTTTTATGTTTTGATCCCTTAGATGAATGCTATCCTAAGAAGGATAAGGGCACTGAAGGATAGTGCATATGTGCCTCAAAAAAATCAAGAAGAGGACATGCATGTCGATTACAAATAATTCAATATTCCATTCAAACCATTACCATCGGTCTAGGAATTATCAAAGGTATATCCACCATACCTATGTATTGACCTACATTGATGTCCTTGTCAATGTGTCAGCTACTAATTGGTCGACGTATCTCCACATGGATAGACTCATATGCTTTCAAGCTTTGACTGTCATACGCAAAGGACACTACCCATCAAATTTTAGGCAAGAATTCATTGATATTTATGACATGAAGCATGTGGTACTTAAAGTGTCATCAAAAGGTTTGCACATTGTAAATGTGCTTCTAGATAGTGGCATTAATTTTTTTTAAGGCATTTTATCAAACACTTCCCTATGGACCAACACCACAAACTCTTTCTCACAAGGAAACAAAATATTGGTACATAAAAAATCCTTACAAACTATGTTTCAACGAGTGAAAGGAAATATTACACATGGCTTTATGCAATAGAAGCATTAGACTGTCAAATGCAAACTAACCCAATGGTGCAGGAGCACCTAACAAATCATGTTTTTGTTTGTAATAAGGTCAAACTAACCAATGTTGTTTCTTTTCAGTTGTTGTTGTTCAGTTGTAACCGACTGGTTGAGAAACAATTGGCCTCCCACAGGAGTGAGTTAAAAAGCATAGCAGCACGAATATTGAGGATCGGTTTGGTTTTGTGTCCTATTGTGTGTTCATTTCTAGAAGTATGTATGAATTGTGCCGAAGAACAATAAAGCTCTGTTCCATCCCCTTTTGTGTTTTCTTGTTCTTAAATTCAAGGATTTTTGTAATTGTGCTTAGTAGATTCCCTTTTCCTGTAGTCTGTTGCAAAATGGTTCACTGAAGGATTCCACCAGTATGGTTCCTGTCAAGATCGGTGGAATGGCTTCATTGTACAAGTATTCATTTTTGTTTTCTATTTTGTTTCCTTGTTCGGTGGCGCAGAGGACCAAATTGGATCATTTTACACAGTAGACGACCTAGCATCTCCATGTGCTAGGGTTTGGTTGGAGAGTAAATGATTCATAGAAATAATAGAGGAGTTGAATTTGTTGTTGGTGAAATGAGGGCCATCAGCAAAATATACCTCTCGGAGTGATAAGGATAGTCTGGCCGAGCGCAGGAAGACTCTTGGTGTATCAGCTTAATAACACCACAGTTCGTCGAAGAGAGGTTCAAGCCATTGAATAGAAGTTGCGGTCTAAAGATTCATATCAGGATGATAAGGTCATCGGGTAGATAACTTGGTGTTGGACCGACAGTATTGGTCTTACCGATCGAGGCGTATTGGGGTGATAAGGGATAAGTGATACCGATGAAGATCCATCAGGAGAAATCGGTTGGTGGCAAGAGATCTTAAGGTTTGGCCGATAGCATTCATCTGGCCAATGAGTGATCAGAGTGACTAACATATCGGAGACACAAAAAGGAAGTTCATTGAAGGTTGAAGCCATGCCGAAGAGTGGTTGGTCCATCGGCATATCAGCGAGGCAAATTTTAATGTGGACGATAGTAATTGTCTTGCCAACAGGCAAGAAGCATAGAGTCACCCATCGGGAAGAGTTACGATGTCGGAGTGACAAGTTTGAAGACGACTGATGGTGATTTTCTTGTCGATAGGCAATGAGTGTTGAACCTCACATTGGAGTGACTAAGATTTCAGAGAGTTAAGTTGTAAAGTGGCCGATGGACAAAGTGTTGCCGAAAATGAAAGGAAGAGATATGTTTACCGAGACTAGAAACGGTTCCAAAGGTTCAAGAGTTCAAAATTTTAATATTTGATCAATTGTCCATCCCCACTGTACGTTCCTCATCATATTGGTATCAAAGCCATAAAATGTTCTGTTGTTGATCTAGTATATGTCAGCAGAGGAGAGTGAAGGAGAGGCTAGCAATATGTCTCCAAAGGGGATAACCACCGAAGTGGTTAAGAAATTTAAGGAGATGGAAGAGAAGATCAAAACTGGAGTTAGGGAAGCACTCCAAGCAGAATTGAAGGCACTAAAGATAGGAAAAAGGATAGAGGAAGGTTCAGATGAAGAGGAAGAGAATGAGGAAGAAGAAGAGGAACAAGAAGAGGCAGAGATACCGGCTGATCAAAAGCATTTCCTAGAAGCAATTGAGGCTATTGGCAAGGACTCTTCGGAGGCTTGGGATAGATATCCCCATGTTTAGTGGAAAGATGAATGCTGACGAAGTCATGGAATGGATTGAGTCTCTAAACAACTACTTCGAATACAAGGAAGTTCCTGAGAATAAGAGAGTTAAATTTGCAAAAACCAAACTAAAAGGTACTACCCTTATGTGGTGGAATCACACCCAAGGAGAAAGGGTAAAGAATGGGAAGAGTATGATCTCTTTGTGGAGCAGAATGGTGGAGAAGATAAAGTCCCAATTCCTTCCATCTAACTACGAGGTGCAGATTTATAGGAAAATGCAGAACCTCAAGCAAAAAGATATGGATGTAGCTACTTACACCGAGGAGTTTCACAAATACACTATTCACTATGGGTACATGGAGGAGGAAAAAGCTAAGGTGGCTAGGTATCTAAATGGTCTGAGGTTCAATATTCAAGATGAGATAAGTTTATTGATGCCTAAAACCCTGGAAAAATGCTTTCAAGTAGCATTAAGAGCTGAAGAGAAGTTGAAGAAGAAAGATGAATAGCAAGGTAGAGGAAGAGGTGGCAGAAATTTTAGAGGAAGAGGCAGTTTTAGAGGAAGAAGTCCTAACCAGAGGCCTAATGGTGAGTCTAGTCAAGGAGAGAAAGTTGGGGGACTCAAGTAGCAGAGGAGGCTACTGAGGAAGAAGGCCTAATGGAAGAGGTGGGACAAATTGATCAGGTAGAGGATCCAAGTTCTCCAATATGAGATGTTATAACTATAATCAGATAGGGCACCCAGCTTATAAGTGTCTAGAGAAGGCCTCAACTTCTCATGGTAATGAGAGAAGAACCACATTGACTCAAGAGGATGTAGGGAGTGTGACATCTCCTGAAGTGAATTTGACATCAAAGATGGGAGAAAATATGATGATCAAGGGGACGCTGCTCAAAGAACTAGTGCAGACTGAACTGTCACAAAGAAGAGCTTTGTTTATAGTCCACTACAAGATCTAAGGTAAGGTTTGCAAAGTTATTATTGACTCTAGTTCTACTGACAATATTATATCTTTGGAAGTAGTAGATAAATTGAAATTAGAAAAGATACCCCATAGCTATCCATATAAGGTCAGTTGGTTAAACAAGGGACAACATATAGTCATCAATGAACAAGCATGGGTAGACTTCAATATTGGGGGGTATAGAGACAAGATTCTGTGTGACATCCTTCCAATGGATGCTTGTCATCTTCTTCTAGGTAGACCAGGGCAGTTTGACAGAAAGGCTCATCATGATGGGGAAAAGAATGCTTACTCATTCCAAAAGGATGGTGTAACTTATAGGATATAGTCATTGGTAGAAGGGGATCCACAACCTGTAGGATCTAGTGTAATGCTAGTAGGAGAAAAGGAACTCTTGGATACACTAAAGGAAGGTGGTGGAGTAGGTTTTGCTTTGATTGTGAAGCCTAAGGGGGAAAAGAAGGAAAATGTGAGAGAAGTAGGGCCTAAGGAGGTCAGAGATTTGCTTGAGAGTTACAAAGGAGTGATTGCAAAAGATATACCTCATTCTCTACCACCTGTCAGAGACATTAGCCATCAGATAGACCTCATACCCAGAGCAGTACTCCCTAATAAGGCAGCATATAAAATGACTCCTCAACAGAATGAAGAGATAGCAAATCAAGTTCAAGAACTCCTAAACAAAGGACTGATAAGAAAGAGCCTTAGCCCATGTGTAGTCCCTACTATTTTAGCCCCAAAGAAGGATGGGAAATGGAGGATTTGCACCAATTCTAGGGCCATCAATAGGATAACCATCAGGTATAGGTTTCCTATTCCTAGAATAGAAGATCTAATGGATTAATTGGGAGGGGCCACTTATTTCACCAAGATAGACTTAAAGAGTGGGTATCACCAGATAAGGATAAGAGAGGGGGATGAGTGGAAGACGACATTTAAAACCAATTAAGGGTTGTATGAGTGGCTTGTGATGCCTTTTGGTCTTTCAAATGCCTCGAACACCTTTATGAGGCTGATGAATGAGGTGTTGCAGGAGTTCATAGGAAAATTTGTGGTAGTCTACCTTGATGATATCTTGGTGTTCAGTAAGAGCAAGGAAGAACACTTGAAACATTTGGAGATAGTCTTGAAGAGGCTACAAGATCAGAAGTTACTGATAGAATTGGAAAAGTGTGACTTCATGAAACAAGAATTGGTGTACCTAGGTTTTGTCATCTCTAAGGGTGATTTAAAAATGGATCCTTCCAAGGTAGAGGCTGTTTTGAATTAGCCTACACCTAGGACAATAGGAGAGGTCAGAAGTTTTCATGGCTTGGCCACATTTTATAGAAAATTTATTAAGAACTATAGTGATATTTGTGTACCTATGTTGGAGACCATCAAGGGTGGCGGTAAGGTGAAGTTTGTGTGGACAAAAGAGGCAGACCAGAGTTTTGAAAGTCTGAAGCAAAAAGTGGCCAAGTATCCTATCTTAGTACTTCCTGATTTCAATAAGGTTTTTACCATTGAATGTGATGCAAGTGGGCTGGCCATAGAGTAGTGTTGAGACAAGAAGGCAGACCGGTGGCCTTTTTCAGTGAGAAATTGAATGAAGCTAAGAGGAAGTACTCCTCTTATGATTTAGAATTGTATTCCTTAGTATAAGCTCTAAAAAAGTGGAGGCATTATTTGCTTCCCAAAGAATTCATTGTGTACACTAACAATCATGCTCTCAGTTTTTTGAATGGACAGTAAAAGCTCAGCCATAGACACATGAAGTGGGTGGAAAGTCTTCAAGAATACACCTTCACCATCAAGCATAAGAAAGGGATAACCAATAAGGTGAGGATGCTCTAAGTAGGAGGGTGTTGACAGTGCAAGAAGTGCAGTTGCAAAGCATGGGTGTTGAAGCACTCAAAAGATTGTATGAAGAGGATCACAATTTCAAGGAAATTTATAGGGTATGCAATGAGTTTGCCAATGCTTTCCATACTAAATTTTCTAATTATACATTGCAGGATGGCCTTTTGTTCAAAGGAAGTCAGCTATGTATTCTTCAATGTTC
Source organism: Cunninghamia lanceolata (assembly GCA_027924645.1). NCBI lineage: Eukaryota > Viridiplantae > Streptophyta > Pinopsida > Cupressales > Cupressaceae > Cunninghamia > Cunninghamia lanceolata. The sequence goes on along the minus strand of BSBN01001011.1, from coordinate 10,212,272 downwards.
AATGAAGGATAATATAGTGAAGGAAAAACACAGTGGTGGTTTAGGAGGACATTTTGGACTCAATAAGACTTTAGATCTGGTAAGAAGATTTTACTTTTGGCCAAAGATGCAATCTGATATTAGAAGGTTTGTTGAGAGTTACATGGTATGTCAAAGAGAAAAGGGGGTCTCAACCAATGCAGGACTGTACCAACCTTTGCCCATACTAGATAGACCTTGGGAAAGTTTGAGTATGGATTTTGTGATGGGATTGCCCAAAACAAGGACAGGTTGTGACAGTGTGTTTGTTGTGGTAGATAGATGCAGCAAAATGGCACACTTTATTCCTTGTAAAACCACCAATGATGCTAGCTACATTACAGGTTTGTTCTTTAAAGAAATTGTCAGGATTCATGGATTGCCTTTGAGCATTGTGTCTGACAGGGATAACAAATTTGTGGGACATTTTTGGAGAATCTTGTGAAAAAGATTGGGTACAAACTTGTCTTTTAGCTCAGCCTACCATCCTCAGACTGATGGCCAAACTGAGGTTGTGAATAGGTCATTAGGCAATCTATTGAGATGTTTGACAAGAGAACATGGTAGTAGTTGGGATGTGGTAGTCCCACAAGCAGAGTATGCCTATAATGATTCTACAAGCAAAAGCACAAGTTTAAGTCCTTTTGAAATTGTCTATGGTAGTCATCCTCAGGGAGTTTTTAAATTGAGAGATGTTCAGGGTTTGGACAAGAGGAGTGGACATGCTAATACATTTGTAGAGGCTATGAAGGAGATTCATCAACAAGTCAGGGATACTCTACACAAGACTAGGCAGAAAATCAAGGCTAGAGTGGATCAACGAAGGAGAGATGTGCAGTACCAAATCAGAGAGCTGGTCATGGTTCACCTTAACAAGAACAGACTGTGCAGGGGAAGCCATAGCAAGTTGATGATGAGGAAAATTGGACCTTGTCAAATTTTAGAAAAATATGGTCCTAATGCCTACAAAATTGAACTCCCTGATGATATTGCTATTTCACCTATATTCAATGTTACTGATCTAACCTTATATAGGAGTCCTGATATACGAGAAGGTGCAACAGATTCTGCCCAGGACAATGAAGAGTGGGTACAACATTTACCACCTAAGGAACCACCAAAACTGGAGTGCATCTTGGATAGAAGGATAGCCAAGAAGACAAAAAATCAAACCTATTTTGAGCACTTGGTTAAATGGAAAGGACTTCCAGACTCCAAAGCCACATGGATGCTGGAAGAAGACATCAGAAAGCAAGGTGGCGATTTGCAGCAGTTAGTCTCTAAGAGGACTTGAGACAACTTTCACCTAGGGAGTATGGTGCAGGAGCACCTAACGAATCATGTTTTTGTTTGTAATAAGGTCAAACTGACCAATGTTGTTTCTTTTCAGTTGTAACCGACCAGTTGAGAAATGGTTGGCCTCCCACGAGAGTGAGTTAAAAACCATAGCAGAATGAAAATTGAGGATCGGTTCAGTTTTGTGTCCTGTTGTGTGTTCATTTCTGGAAGTATGTATGAATTGTGCTAAAGAACAATAAAGCTCTGTTTTGTCCCCTTTTGTGTTTTCTTGTTCTTAAATTCAAGGATTTTTGTAATTGTGCTTAGAAGATTCCCTTTTCCTATAGTCTATTGCAAACTTGGTCATTGAAGCATTCCACCGGTATGGTTCCTATCAAGATCGGTGGAATGGCTTCGTTGTACAAGTATTCATTTTTGTTTTCTATTTTGTTTCCTTGTTTGGTAGTGCAGAGGACCAAATTGGATCATTTTACACAGTAGACGACCTAGCATCTCCATGTGTGAGGGTTTGGTTGGAGAGTAAATGAGTCATAGAAATAGCAAAGGAGTTGAAGTCATTGTCGGTGAAATGGAGGCCATCGAAAAAATATACCTCTCTCGGAGCGATAAGGATAGTCTGGCCGAGCACGGGAAGACTCTTGGTGTATCAACTTAATAACACCGTAGTTCGCTGAAGAGAGGTTCAAGCCATTGAATGGAAGTTGTGGTCTAAAGATTCATATCAGGATGATAAGGTCATTGGGTAGATAACTTGGCGTTGGACTGATAGTATTGGTCTTACTGATCGAGGCGTATCGGGGTGATAAGGGATAAGTGATACCAACAGAGATCCATCGAGAAAAATTAGCTAGCGGCAAGAGATCTTAAGGTTTGGCTGATAGCATTCATTTGGCTGATGAGTGATCAGAGTGATTAATGTATCAGAGACACAAAAAGGAAGTTTACCGAAGGTTGAAGTCACGCCAAAGAGTGGTTGGTCCATCAGTGTATCAGCGAGGCAAATTCTAACGTGGCCGATAGTAATTGTCTTGCCGATAGGCAAGAAGCGTAGAGTCACCCATTGGGAAGAGTTGCAATGTTAGAGTGACAAGTTTGAAGATGACCGATGGTGATTTTCTTACCAATAGGCAAAGATTGTTGAACCTCACATCAGAGTGACTAAGATTTTGGAGGGTTAAGTTGTAAAGTGGCCAATGGACAAAGTGTTGCCGAAAATGAAAGGAAGAAATCTGTTCGCCAAGACTAGAAATAGTTCCAAAAGGTTCAAGAGTTCAAAATTTTAATATTTGATCAATTGTTCATTCCCACATTGCACTCCTCATCACCCAATAATCAAATTCTCATTAAAATGTAACAATGCAATTGCACACCAAGAATTAAAACCTACCAAATGTCCATAGAAAGTTTGTTTGAGTGCATCATGCCATATGCTTTATGCATCAACAATAAGATAGGAGGAGTGAGGTTCAAAGCATGTGTTTCTCACAAACATGTTCAACATGTTGGATCTACTTTCATGGCCATTGCTTGCCTATGATTTTCTTTGATATCATTAATTTGTAATCTATGCACATTGTGTATTTCCTAAACAGATAATACTTCTTCCAATACATATCTCTTGAGACACCAATGGACCAAAAATATGAAAATCAAGTCTCTCCAATGCCTTGTAATGTTTTGTGAAGAGTGACATTTCTCTCTTCCTTCTTATTGAATCTACTTCGTCCATTAAAGTCTACTTCCTTTTCCCCAAAAAATGATGTATTTCATCATATATTAGCATTGACATGGTCAAAATACATCATATTGGTCAAACATAATCTAAAGAGATGTTGTCTCATAGATTGCAATGATTGCAAGATATCCACAAAATGGAGGTTTAATATCGTCAATGAAATTAACTGCCCCACAGTTAATTTGCTCATGATCTTTTCTTTATTGTAGATTATCTCTTAATAGATGACAACCTTAAATATAGGACCCATTGACTAATTAGAAAGGTTCGTAGCTTACTAACTGCACTAGGGCTCAATAGCTATAGATAGAGTCTACTTTATGCTCCTTGTTTGATGATTCCTAAGGTAGTCAAAATTATATCATTTGCAAGAGTTAGGTAGTCAAATTTACACTAAAAGGCAATGTTAGAATATAAATCATGTTTTGTACTTTGAGGGCCCAACAATACAATGGATTAGTAGTTGTCAAGTGTCCAAATGGACTATGTTGGCAAATGTCCACTTATTAAAGTTGAAAACCTATTTGCTTAAGTTCTCCAATATTTCTTTGGTGAAAATTTGAACACAAAATGATATAATAGTTAGTAGTGGACCCAAATCTATAGCTAAGGTCAAATTTAGTTGGATAGATCTATGTATCTTCCCCATAATTAGCTACCACTGACCTAGCTAGATGCAAAATAATGCTTTCCAATGACAAACAACACCATACAATCTTAGGCAAGACATTTTCAAGGACAAATGATCCATAGAATTTATAGTTGAATATGTTCCTTTAACATATAATGTAAAAGAAAAATATATTTTTATGTCATGTAATACAATATTCGATATAAAAAATAATCATTTAATTGCAATTCTTTTTTCCAAATAACTCAAGAATAAACCATGTTAGAACACACACAAAAGTTGGCATTAGAAATGTAAAACATAGACAAAAAAATTCTTTCTCAATGCTTTATCACCAACCTTTTCTAAGGCATGTGAAATCAACTAAATCCATTTTGTGCATATCCTACAATCATGACATTCCATGAGACCATATTTCTTTAAGGAATTTTTTCAAACACTTTCCTATGTACCAACACCATGAACTCTCTGTGTCATAGGGAATCATAGCAATGCTACAAGAAAAACCTTGCAAAATGGGTTACACTAGATGATAGGTAGTATTACATGTGACTTTGTGCAATATAAGCACAAGACTGTCAAATACGAATTAACAAGACCACCAAACTCTTGCCAAAAAAAATTATACAATTACACACCGAGAATCTAAACCTACCACTTGTCCATTGGAGGTTTCATTGAGTGATTCATGTCATTCACTTTATGGTCTGACAATAACCTTAAAGACCTCTTCAACATACCCATTACACACTAAAGTGCGATTGCTAGTAAATATTGAAAGATGAATCCCTCCCTATTTATCCATCCTGTCAAGACAAATTTCAGATTGACATGCATATTTTTAAATAGAGGTAAATGATTTCATACCCTAATAACACTTGTTGATAACTGAGAGGGGGGGGGTGAATCAGTTATCCTAATTATTTCCCTTATTAAACTTTCCTTTTAATTGAAGCAGCATAAAATCAAACACAAAACATAAACCATGAAATAAGAAACACATGACACAGTATTTTTGACGTGGAAACCCTGTTAAGGGAGAAAACCACGGGGTGATTAACCCAAGAATTATTCTCTGTTAGAAGAATAGGAAATTACAAAAATGGCACTTGCCAATTAGGGCTCACTGCCCGAGCACACTGCTCACAAGAGGCTCACTGCCTACAAGAAGACACACTGTCTTACAAAGTGATTAGAATCACAGTCTTGAACTGATTGGAAGCATCTGCATATGCTGGAGTTCAGTTCCGGTTAGGTTCAGTATACTGATCTGCTGCACTTCATCTTTCCTCTGTTCTTTAGTCTGCTGTCCTTTCACATACCGGATCTTTCTTGTTACTTCTGCTCTACTCTGGACTTGTTCGCATATCCTCACATACATTCACACCTTTTACCACTAAATCCATCCTCTATATATATCCGCACAAGTACTTTCATCATCTTTCTAGTCGGCATCCAGAACAGTCTAGTTTCTTACAAACTTAGTTCTGTCGGCTGAATCCTTGCTCACCAAGCAATGCGGATCAAGCATATACTTGTAGATATCATCAATTATGTCGGCCAAACATGATTCATGCCTCCGCAACCTTTATCATCATCTGTAACACATCCGGAAAGTAGTTTGATACTCAGTCAGTCAGTTCTTCCTCTGTTTTCACTGTCTCTCAGGAATCCGGTACTCAACTATTCATATCTTTTTCCTTGTCCATCTCCGGAGGCTAAATCCTTGGAATATACTACTCAAGATAGTCCTCTTGACTTCCCCAGATCCGCACTGCACCAAGACACTTCCTCTGAGAGATCCGGACCAATCTGTCGGACCTTGCCACATGCTCTGTTCTTGTTCACCGGACCACCACAATCTTCAATCTGACTTCCGGTAGAGACATATCATGACTTGCGGATATGTGGGATGACCTTTGTTGCCATCAATGACAACAACCATGAATCCATATAGTGTCTCTTGCCAACAACACTTTCCCTCCCCCCTTCCCCTCCTATGAACCCCAATACATAACAATACATATTTCTAAAAACTATCACCCTATCTTCTAATGTCTAAGCAGCATATTGCATTGATTTTTGAGTGATTTTAAAACATTTAGTATGCATGCATCCATTAGTTTATCCATATGAACAAATGGATTTTTTTGGGTTAATAATGTAGGATATTACATGTGAATTTTTACCAAACATTGAATTGAGGTGCTTGATAATGTATTTTATGCTCATAAATAATATTTTAGAGGTTTTGAAGGATCTAATTTTTTTAGAGTATTATGTAAGTTCTATGATTAGAATTAGAGACCATGTATTTGTGAAATGTGATCCCTTGCCAAAACACTAAACTAAAATGTTTAGCAAGGCACTTAATGTAGATTGACAATAGTTAAGAGGACTCTGAGAGGCTTGCCCCTCTTTGGGGTAGATATCCTAAATTAACCTCTACTTATTGTATAATCTACATGACTAAAACTTGATAACAAGTACTTGTGAAATGTGAGTCATTGCCAAAACATCAAACCATGGTGTTTGATAAGGCACTTCATATTTATTGGTAATAGTCTAGAGGAGTCCATGGGACTCACCCTTCTTAGAGTGTAGACAAGGAACTAACCACCACATATTGTGTAAGATACATGACTGGAATAAGAGACCAAGTAGTTGCAAAATGTATCCTTGCCAAAACACTAAATCATGGTGTTCAACAAGACACTTCATTTTCATTGGTAATAGTCTAGAGGGCCATGAGGGACCCATCTCTCTTAGAGGGTAGATGTAGAATTAACCACCGCCTATTGCGTAAGTTGTGTGGCTAAAATTTTAGACCAAGTACGTGTGAAATGTGAGTCCTTACTAAAACACCAAATTGAGGTGTCCAACAAAACACTTCATATTTATTAACAAAAGTTTAAAGGCCATAAAAACATGTTCTTCTAGTGGAGTACCTTAACTTCGTAAATACCCCTCAACTAAATACTAAAACAAAACAAAACACAAAAACTATTAAAACTATGCAAAATAACGTTGCTTATTGTGTTTTGGCAACACAGGGTCAATGATAAAATTTACTCATAAATTTTTTAATAAGATTTTATAATTATCACAATATTCCAAACATAAAAACTTGATTTATTTGAATCAAATCATTAAAAAAATTAAATCATTAAACAAAAGTTTTTAATATAGTAAAATAATCCATTTATAAAAATACCAATATCTAAATATAATCTAATTGTATGCATTAATATAGTAAAGTAATCCATTTATAAAAATACCAATATCTAAATATAATCTAATTGTATGCATTAAAAAGATCATTGAATACAACTTTTTTATGTAGTGAAATAATGGAGACTTTTTTATGTACAGTGAAATAATGTAACATTCCCCATTCAAGTACAACAAATAAAAAAGAATTAAAAGAAAAGCAATTAATTATACAATCATTTTGAAGTTTACAAATGGAGGTTTCTTATAAGATTCTATATATATCATAACATTCCAACATGATATTATTGCCTAACTATAATCGGAACTCTGCATTGTAAACAAAACTCGTCGAGATGGGAGCATAGAGATGTCCGCAACAAGTCTTTCATCGATTACATCCATTGTAGCGATATAGTCAAAATTCCATTTCTCCGATAGAAACAAGACAAATCAATTTGTTTCTGCCGTGCTGTTCAATGTAACCAGTGTGGTGAATTATTCATCATATACCAAGTTCAAAATTAGCAGACTCAACTAGAGAAGCATTGAAGCCTATATAAGTGACCGAATGATGGAAATTGTTCGCATTCTTATCCATCTACTTTTATATATACTTGTAGTGGCAGCACCAATATGTCATGTTTATTAGTTATCAATTTCATATTCCATATAATTTAATGTGTGGATTTTATGATATAGTATTATTAAATTTCATTCAATATAATATGAGGAGGACATGGTGAATTAGTGCTCTGCATAGCTATATACAACAACACTTTAGTTTAATAAGATCACTACTGTCAAAATTAAATCTTATGAATATCATGAAATATTTTCGTAAAAATTTAAGAGTGAAAAACTATAAAACTATAAAAAAATTACAATTATGAAGAAAACATTGCTATTTAGTTAACTTTCGATCTTGTGATTGTAAGTACTAAAATCACATCAGACCTATATGACAGTCCTATGATGATGTGGTAGTCATAGCTCATAGCCCTCAAAGGCATGGTTTTACTTCTCCGAGTGGTTTCATGTCTTGATGACTTCCTACTTTGTCTTTTTTGTCTTTTGTCCCTCTTGTTTTTCTTTCTAGCTAACTTTGCTTGCATTTTGAGTTTCCTCACTAACCCCTTCTTTTTACCGATTTAGGGTTGCCCCTTTTAGTGTTAGGGTCACCTACAACGTCTCTAGGTCACCTAAGTGACCCTAACTGGAAAAAGAGGTGACTACTTTTATTCTTACTTTTTAGCCCATTTTAAGGCATATTTTTTCATGTAATCTCATTCTTTTCTTGCTTTCTTTCCTTAGTGAACTCATGATCAATTCCTATTTTATCTAAATTGTTTCTAGTTTCTCATTGAGTTCACTTTAGTTTTTTTTAGTTTTCTGTTGACCCATTTTTTCCTCTGTCCAGAGCCAAATAGTCAATATGGTATTTTCCTTGAAAATCCTTTGGAAATTGTTCCTATAAAGCTTAAAGTGCCAAATTTCCCAAAAAGCCTTGCCTAAAAACCTTACCATTGGAAAGAGCTTGAAAAAATAGGTAGGTTTACTTTTTACACCACCTTGAAATTCGGCCAAATAAAGAAGTTATCCATGGTCAAAATTTTGGTCAACATACAGTTCAAATGTTAATTTAGCGGTCTTGAAAATCTCCATCGACCTTAGAAAATGATGAAAAAATTAGGTTATATGCATTTTCTGAATGTATATCAGGCTCCAAAGGTGCATATACATTTCGGGAATCTTTTGCAGGTCCCCGGAAATATTCCCGGTTTGTATATCGGCAATATACAAAGAAAGGTGCAAATGAAACATACAAGGTTTAATGTGCATTCATCGCATATTCCTCAAAGATTCCCCATTTGTATGTTTGGGAGGCTTGTATATTTGCCTTCATATTTTTTACATACAAGAAAATATACATTCACTGGAAGGATGCAAGGGCAGATACAAGGATGGAATATACATCGTAGATCCCCAGAATATTCGCTAAATGTATATCGAGTCTGCATGTATGTAGGGGCTTGTATATTCAGATATACAAGTTAAGATACAATCGGATATACAATGAAAAGATACATCGCGAGCATATTCCAAAAAGATTCCCTATTTGTATGTAAGGGAGTTTGTATATTGCGTTTGTATATCTGCACATACAAGGCCAATATATACATTTGCTATAGTGCCGCAAAGGGGAGATACAAAGAATCGATACAGAGAAATATACAAAGGAGTTTGTATATCAGCGAGTTGCAAATGGTGGGTCCTGTGCATATACAAAGTGTTTTGTATGTCTTCTACTTTCAGGTGAGCTACAGTGGAATGTATATCAGATTGTATGTTTGTGCATACAATCCAATACACAAAGCAATGCATACAACCCGGACCCGAATCAAAGTTTCAATTTGTTGTGTATTATTTTGGGGTCCACTTTGTATAAAAGGCGATTGCATGTTTGCATATACAAGAAGCATATACAAGCCGGATTTCAAAAGTGTTTCCAGTCTGCTCCGTAAAGGGTTTGGAATCCGTGGCTTGTATATATGGTGTTTGTATACTTCACATATACATAGGAAATATACAATGGTAAGGATGCAAGCCGGATTTCAAAGACACGTATAGTTTGGTTGAATGCAGCGCTAAATCTGCGCCTTGTATGTGTAGGTGCTTTGTACGTTTGCACATACAAGGAAATATATGAAGAAGGATTATACAAGATGGACCCCACCTAATAGTCAAATGCACTTTATAGTTTTTTGAAGTCTGTGGTTTGTATATTTGGCATTTGTATATCTTGCGATAGACAAACTAGATTTCACAGAGGTCTGCAGTCTACTTTATAAAATTCTTGGGTCCGCCTTGTATGTATAGGTGTTTTGTATATTGCGATATACAAACAAATGTACAATGAGATACATACAACCCGGACCCGACCTAAAAGTTAATTCTCACAAATTCAAGCATGGGGTCCGCGGCTTGTATGTTTGCATATTCAGAGGAGGAGACACAAATGGTGGGGCCCGCACATATAGGGGAAATTGTATGTATATGCAAATTTGAAAATACAAGGCATGTACAAGCCCGATATATAAAGCACCATGCATGTACAAGGGAGTTGTAGAGAAAGGTTTTTTTGAATGTCGATTCAGGTGGCATATGCAAAGCGATATACACAGAGATGCAGAAGCGATATATACAGGCAGTTGACCAAATCTTTGACCGCCTGTATCTCCTCCATTTTGGCAAATTTTGACCTGCTGTAAGAGGCAAAGTTGCATATTTTGGTCCCCTCTTTCATTTGGCATGGTTTTTAAGGAGTTTTGTCACTTTTTCAAATTTAGATCTGGAGTTACATATTTTGGGCGACTGGACATTTCAGCGACTTCTTGAACGAGATGTAGATAGTTTTCGCATTCATTTCTGCAGGTATGGAAGCTGCTCGCATTCATGATCAAAATATCTCCTCATTGATGTGTTGGCTGAAGATTGACAATGAGTAAGCAGCTGCAATAAAGACTCTAAATATCTTCCCATCCACCCAGTTCCAGATTTCTATGCCATAACTGATGCAGCTGGACAGTCATCAATTGAGATATTTTTCTATGACAGCTCATAGAGCAAATTTTGTAACTGACCTAGGATGGTTTGGAATGCTATATATATGCATTCATCTGATGTAAATAGGGTTGAAATTTTTTTGGCATTCTGGCTTTTCTATTTCCAAATAGAGTTTTCATATAATGTAACCTTGCCTTTCATTGGCTATATGCAAGTTATTTTACCTCCTTTGCTGATTTGCTAGTTCTGTGTAAATCTGCATATGGTTGTCTGTGAATTTCTTTTATTCCTCTCAATCATATTGCTCTTTACCTCTGCGATAATCATCTAATCTGTGTATGTTTACTTGTTGCATCTGATTATACTGTGCATTTTCTCAGTGTTGTGGAAATCTCTTTTAATCTGTCTAGTGCATCACCCTTTATTTTTCAAGTGTTCTATTTCATTTCCATTAGAAGCATTTCCTCTCCCTTTTCCCCTTAAAATTTAGTAGTTTTAGGTGATAACTAGACAAGGAAGTTGGCCTTCTCTGGAGGTTTGATCTCATTTAGCAAAGTCCCACACTTAGAGATCATTCCCATGTTATTCCAGTTTGCAGAGGTTTCACAACTGCATGCAAGGGTGCGAAACTGGGTGATAACAACTTTGGCACGCTCGGTGGGACCAAAGAGTCAGAACAACAATCAACTTAACAATCACTATTGCTGGTTTTGATGTGCAGCTAGTGATTACAGACCTTTAAGAGGTTAAAGTTTGTATATCTGGCAACTCAAACCGAGGAAGGACAAGCAGATCAGTTCTGCTGTTACATGTTTTATGAGAAAGATTCAAACTAGGAGTTCATGTTCAAGTTTATTTGTATATTTGCAGCTCTCTCCACCTAGAAGATAGAGCAGAGCTATAGCAAGGACTCAAGTTTCTAAAAGAGTATAGTCAACCCCACCAAGTTTCAGACTAGTTGCTTCTGTAGTTCCTGTAGTAACTCAAGCAAATCTACCTACAGTCCTTCAGATGGCAAGAAATCAGCCATTCGTGACTTTTGATAGGGGTAGCCCTTTAAACCTGGTAGTACATGATGTCATACCCATGGCAGCTTTGAAGAATCTACCCTATTTTACAGGAGAAAATTAGACTACTCCTATTGAGCACATTAGAGACATAACATCTCTATGTGGGGTACATCATGTCACTCAAGAAAACGTAGCCATTAGGCTACTGGCTGCCTCTTTCAAAGGGAAGGCATTGCAATGGTTCAGGAGTCTACCAGTGCAGACTATTACAACCTGGGATGATCTAGGAGAGAAATTAAACAAACAATTCCAAGACAAATCAGATAATCTATCATTGGTTGAACAAATGACCACTATAAAGAGAGCTCCTTAGGAGCAAATGATGGATTTTAACTTTAGATTTCAGAAGACATGGGACAGAATTCCTACCATGGTAAGGCCTCCATCTAAGTATGCATTCTTGTATTTTTTGAAAGCCTTAAATAATGATATTTTAGTAATGATTCAATCATTAGGAGGTAATAGTTTACCTAATGCATATGAACTAGCCATTAGAGCAGAGAATAATCTGATTCAAGCCAGAAAAATAGTACCTAGACCGCTAGTGCCTATTTTTCCTGAGATTCAAGCTTCCATACCTTTGCCAATTCCATGTTTTACCCCTTTGCCTAGTATCGCAGCATTACCTAATACCATTAATTCTGAACCTTCTGCCTCTAGTTCATCTCAAGAGTTGAAAGAGATTAAAAATAGTCAGCAAAAGATTGAGGGTATCCTTCAAACTTTTGGAAATGAGTTGGTGAACATAAAGAAACAACAATCCTAGAGGCCTTAAATTCAGCCTTATCAACAACCATATCAAGGGCAGAATCAATCATATCAAGGTTAGAATCAACCTTACCAAGCCAACAGACAACCATATCAAGGTAATTATCAGGGTCCCAGGCAGAATGTCAATCAAAGGCCTTTTCAACCTTATAATCCAGTGCCCATCAATACAGCAAGGGACCTTGTCCCTGTCGAGAATAATCTTACAGTTGATTACGAATGGTGTTTTCCATGTAATCAGCCACACAATCAGTTAGCCTGCTCAAACGGGGTCATAAATCAGGCTCTGATGGTATAGAATGTTGTAGTCCCATAGCCAAATACACCTCATGATGGAGCTGTGCAGCAGCAAGAGCAACCTTAGAGTGATTCTGCCTTCATGAATTGGCAGCAAGGCAAATTTTGTGGCATGAATAGAGAGGATACACTGGTGGCAGCAAATACAAGGGCCAAAAAGAGGGGTTATGAGGTAGAGTAAGCAACAAATAAAGAGAAAGGACATGTTGGTGCTTTAACATCACATATTCCCCACATTTTACAAAGAAGTGACCCAACAAAAGCAAGGGAGATGCCTAATTTGCAAGCAGAGGTTGCTGCTACAAAGTCAAATCAGAAGGTGAGTGCTATTCCACCTTTCAATATTATTGAAAATATGAAAAAGATAAATGTGACAATGTCCATGTGGGATTCCCCAACCATCCCTGGTCAAAAGAAAATATTGCAGTCTGCTTTATCTAATTTGAAAGTATCCAATGATACAACCATTGACCCAAATAGGGCCATCCTTACCAATTCCTCCGAGGATAACAACAAACAGCCTAACAAAAGTGCCAAGCCACTCCCATTTTATGTATCATTGATAATTGGAGACAAATTAGTTCATAATTGCATGGTGGATAGTGGAGCAAGCAGTTTTGTGATGCCTAAACAAATTGCAGACCAATTAGGGCTCAAATACCAGCCTCTTGAGAAGGGTGTACTCCAATTAGATGGCACAGCTGTTAATACTGTAGGTGTAATAAAAGACCTAGGTCTCACTCTGCACACTTGCCCAAATGTTTCCATTTCACAGGAGGTGTTCATCATAGATTTGCCTCCTTATTTTGCCATGTGCTTATCAAGAGAATTTACAGCCAAGATAGGAGGATATTTATCCTCTGACTGGTCCCACATGTTTTTTAGGACCAGATATAGCACCAAAGTAACTTTAAAATCTGAGTTACATTCAAATCATCACATAGAGCCTTACACACCTAGTATTGTTAATGCAAATTGCATTATATCTGATGACCCTGAACTTGTTGCTGCCCAAGAACTACAAGCTGAAAGCATACCAGAGGTACTCTTAAGGGAATGGGCCTCATAAAATGTTGTAGATGATCCTCAGGCACACATACAAGAGACTCGTATGGGAACTTACATACTACATGAGCCTGAAACAACAATTCCAGATCTGGTAAAGGATGAGAGATAACACACAGAGCAGCAAAATGAAGTATGGAAAATGTATTTTGATGGCTCTAGGAGCAGAAATGGATCCGATGGTGGTGCAATGCTTGTATCCCCATAGGGTGAAAAATATTTTTCTTCTTTCCATTTTGCCTTTGCGTGTACAAATAACACTGCTGAATATGAAGGACTAATTCAGGGTTTGCAGTGGGCAAGAAAGAGGAAAATAGACTGTTTGCAAGTGTTTGGAGACAGTGAACTTATTGTAAACTAGTAAGGGGACTGCATCTCACAAAGAATGATGTACTGAAATGCTACAAACATAGAGTGTGGAACATGATTGAAGAATTTGATGCTTTCAATCTGATCTCTATTCTGAGAAATCAAAACTCACATGCTGATAGATTGGCTGCAATTAGGGCACAATTTGATATTCCTAGTGATATCCAACGAGAAAAAATGTAGCCTCATGTAAAAATAGTTGACAGACCCTCTATCCCTGACAATAATGTTCATTGGCAGGTCTTTGAAAGTGATGAATAGATTCTGAGATTCCTATTAGAGGAAGATGAGTTTTCCATAATGAATCAGGATAAACTCAAACAGTAGTATGGCAATGATCAGATTATTCAGCTGAAGACAAACAAGCTGCCCAAGGGATTGGTAGCTTTAGAATCTATTTCTGGCACTGATGATCAGATAAAGAAGACCAAGACCGGCATGCAGATAAAGGAGGAACATTATGAAGAGTTTGAAATTTTTAAGGGAAAACTCCTCAAAATAGGTAAAATCTGTTCCCCTGAAGACAGGAGAGCTTTTATTGTTCTTTGTCAGGAATTTAAGGAGGTATTTGCTTGGGATTATTTAGACCTGAAGGTATTTGATCCTCATATTGCCCAACATACCATAGAGTTGGAACCAGGTACAAAGCCTGTAAGGCAGAAGTAGAGACCCCTAAATCCAAAGCTAGAGCCCCCGATGATTAAAGAATTGACTAAGCTAATTGAGGGAAAGATCATTTTTCCCATCAAGCATACTTCTTGGCTCTCCAACTTGGTCCCTGTTAGAAATAAGAATGGAGAGATCAGACTATGTGTTGATTTCAAGGATCTAAACAAAGCTTCCTTAAAGGACCACTACCCACTCCCCTCAATGGAGCAAATTTTACAAGTAGTGGCTGGCTCGGAGAGATTCTCATTACTTGATAGATTTTCTAGCTACAATCAAGTGTTGGTCAAGGAGGAGGATCAATTTAAAACCACATTCACTACCAAATGGGGGACCATGGCCTATAGGAGAATGCCTTTTGGTCTCTCTAACACTGGCTTGACTTTTCAAAGAGCCATGGATATGGCATTTAAGGGTTTGTTGTATAAGCTGGTGCTGGTATATCTTGATGATATCACGATTTTTTCCAAGAATGCATCTGAGCATTTATCCCATCTGAGGCTAGTATTTGAAAGATGCCAAGAGTTTGGGATATCCCTTAATCCAAACAAATGCATTTTTGTTGTCCATGGAGGCAAGCTGTTAGGACACGTTGTGTCAAAGGAAGGCATTACCATTGATGTTGAAAGGGTAAGGGCCATTTTGGAGTTGCCTTTCCAAGTCATAAGAAGGGATTATAAAGTTTTATTGGTAGAATTAATTTTCTGCGAAGGTTCATCCCTAATATTGCAAACCTTTTGAAGCCTTTTGACATCCATGTTGAAAAAGAATATAGCCTTTAATTGGACAAAAGAGGCCAGAGTAATCTTTGAGTCTATAAAAGAAGTATTGTCAGTTGTGCCAACCTTGGTAAATCCCGACTTTTCCAAAGATTTTATTCTATATGCTTATGGCGGCCTGGATACAATCTCTGCAATTTTAGTGCAGAAGCAGAGTAGCGGTTTTGAACAGCTAATCGCTTTCTTCAGTCAGGGGCTGGAAGAATATGAACAAAGGTATAGCTTTGTTGAGAAGCACGTCCTTGCAGTGATAAGGAGCCTCAAGAAATTTCAGCATCTTGTTTCTAATAACAAGATACATTTGATGGTGGCTCATCCTAGCGTAAAGGAGTTCCTGTTGAGCAAAGATGTTAATGAGAAGAGAACTGGTTGGATTACCAAGGTCATGGAATATGAAGTGGATATCTAAGTAACCAAGCTTGTCAGAGGCAGAGGGCTCAGTGAGCAGCTCGCTACCAATTTTGAAAAAGGGGATGAGACGCTTTTGACCATTGAGGATGTGCCTCAAGGTAATGCAAAGGCAGTGGGCACAAGTTGGGTTACTGATATGACTCAATTTTTGCAAACTGGCAAATGTCCAGCAGGTTTGGATAGAACCAAAAGAAGATATTATAGACTGCAGTCTATTCCATAATTTTGATTAATGGCACCCTTTTCAGAAAGGATTTTAATGGTGTATTACTAAGATGCATTGCTAAAGATCAGACTAATAAGGTACTACATGAATTTCATGATGGAACAGCGGGGGGTCATTTTGCCCTGAGGACTACTGCTTGGAAAGTAATGAGAGCTGGCTATTACTGGCCCAGCTTATTTAAGGATGCCCATGCATGGGCCAGGAAATGTATAAAATGTGCCATTTTTGTAGGAAAAGAAAGGCTGCCAGCCTTACCTTTATGACCAATTCATGTAGAGCAGCCCTTCCTAAGATGGGGTATTGACTTCATAGGTCCTATTAACCCACCATCAAGTGTAGGCCACAGGTGGATACTTACAGCTATAGACTATTTCACAAGGTGGACTGAAGCAGTGGCCCTGAAGGAATCCAATAAAAATGCTGTCTTGAATTTTTAACATGATTTAGTTTCCAGATTTGGAGTGCCTGAGTCTATCATTTCTGACAATGCTTTGGCCTTTGTTGGCCTAAAGATAACTGACTGGGCTATTAAGAATGGGATCTATTTGAATACTTATTCTAATTATTACCCACAGGGTAATGGTTTGGCTGAGTCTACCAACAAAAATCTCATAAGGATTATTAAAAGATCAATGGAGGACAACTAGAGGACCTGGCACACTAATTTAAAATATGCCTTATGGGCAGATAGAATAACTCCTAAGAGGTCCATTGGAAATTCTCCATATATGTTAGTCTATGGGAATGAAGCAAGATTGCCTGTCTCTATAGAACTGCCAGCACTAGACATCATGAATCAGCTGGAAATGTTTGAAGAGGAAGACCCCATGGCTATCAGATATGAACAGCTTATGGAGCTTGAAGAAATCAAAGACAAGGCTATGAAGACTACGGAATATCATCAGCTTCAAACGAAAAGAAATTTTGATAAGAAGGCCACCCCCAGGAACTTTAGAATGGGTGACATGGTGTTCAAATGGGATGAATTGAAGAGCAGACCAGGAAAACACTCCAAATTTGACATGTGGAGTGGCCCATTTCTCATTACTAAATGCAAGGAGCACAATGCATTTCAGTTATCAAATATGGATGGACAAAATCTGCCTATCCCAGTTAATGGGATACACCTAAAGAGGTGTTTTGAGGTATGAGTGCTTTGTAAATCAATAAATTAGGTCTCTATGCTTTCAATAAGTGCTGCTGCACATTAGTTTAGATCTTCTTTTTGCTTTCCCTAAGTGTTGTCTAGCACAGTTGAGTGGTTGCTTACAACATTTTGTCTTGTTTTGGTCTCTTTGTTCCCCTCTGCTGTAATAAATTGTTAAAGTCAGAGAGCCTCTGTATATTTCTAGTCTCAATATGACTCTATGCTCAATAGATATATAAGGCCACTGATCTAACTATTTAGCAGACAAACATCCCATAGAAGTCGCCAAATTGTTGACCTATTTTTTCCTTTGTCCAGAGCCAAATAGTCAATATGGTATTTTCCTTGAAAATCCTTTGGAAATTGTTCCTATAAAGCTTAAAGTGCCAAATTTCCCAAAAATCCTTGCCTAAAAACCTTACCATTGGAAAGAGCTTGAAAAAATAGGCAAGTTTGCTTTTTACACCACCCTGAAATTCAGCCAAATAAAGAAGTTATCCATGGTCAAAGTTTTGGTCAACATATAATTCAAATGTTCATTTGGCGGGCTTGAAAATCTCCATCAGCCTTAGAAAATGATGAAAAAATTAGGTTATATGCATTTTCTGAATGTATATCAGGCTCCAAAGGTGCATATACATTTCAGAAATCTTTTGCAGGTCCCCGGAAATATTCCTAGTTTGTATATTGGCGATATACAAGGAAAGGTGCAAATGAAACATACAAGGTTTAATGTGCATTCATCGCATATTCCTCAAAGATTCCCCATTTGTATGTTTGGGAGGTTTGTATATTTGCCTTTGTATTTTCGACATACAAGCAAATATACATTCGCTGGAAGGATGCAAGGGCAGATACAAGGATGGAATATACATTATAGATCCCCAAAATATTCGCTGAATGTATATCAGGTGTGCATGTATGTAGGGGCTTGTATATTCAGATATACAAGTTAAGATACAATCGGATATACAATGAAAAGATACATTGCAGGCATATTCTAAAAAGATTCTTTGTTTATATGTAAGGGATTTTGTATATTGCGTTTATATATCTGCACATACAAGGCCAATATATACATTTGCTATAGTGCCACAAAGGGGAGATACAAATTATTGGTACAGAGAAATATACAAAGGAGTTTGTATATCACCGAGATGCAAATGGTGGGTCCCGCACATATACAAAGTGTTTTGTATGTCTTCTACTTTCAGGCGACCTACAGTGGAATGTATATCGGATTGTATGTTTGCGCATACAATCCGATACACAAAGCAATGTATACAACCCGGACCCGAATCAAAGTTTCAATTTGTTATGTATTATTTTGGGGTCCACTTTGTATAAAAGGCAATTGCATGTTTGCATATACAAGGAGCATATACAAGCCAGATTTCAAAAGTGTTTCCAGTCTGCTCCGTAAAGGGTTTGGAATCTGTGGCTTGTATATACGGTGTTTGTATATTTCACATATACATAGGAAATATACAATGGTAAGGATGCAAGCCAAATTTCAAAGACATGTATAGTTTGGTTGAATGTAGCGCTAAATCTGTGCCTTGTATGTGTAGGTGCTTTGTACATTTGCACCTACAAGGAAATATACGAAGAAGGATTATACAAGCCGGACCCCACTCAGCAGTCAAATGCACTTTATAATTTTTTGAAGTCCGTGGTTTGTATATTTGGCATTTGTATATCTTGCGATATACAAACAGACATACCTTGCAATATAAAAACTGGATTTCACAAAGGTCTGCAGTCTACTTTATAAATTCTCGGGTCTGCCTTGTATGTATAGGTGTTTTGTATATTGCGATATACAAACAAATGTACAATGAGATACATACAATCTGGACCCAACCCCAAAATTAATTCTCACAAATTCAAGCATGGGGTCCGCGGCTTGTATGTTTGCATATTCAGAGGAGGAGATACAAATGGTGGGGCCGCACATACAAGGGAAATTGTATGTATATGCAAATTTGAAAATACAAGGCATGTACAAGCCTGATATACAAAGCGCCATGCATGTACAAGGGAGTTGCTGAGAAAGATTTTTTTGAATGCCGATTCAGGCGGCAAATGCAAAGTGATATACACAGAGATGCAAAAGTGATATATACAGGTGGTTGACCAAATCTTTGACCTCCTGTATCTCCTCCATTTTGATGAATTTTTACCTACTGTAAGAGGCAAAGTTGCATATTTTGGTCCCCTCTTTCATTTGGCAGGGTTTTTCAGGAGTTTTGTCACTTTTTCAAATTTAGATCTGGAGTTGCATATTTTGGGTGACTGGACATTTTAGTGACTTCTTGAACGAGATGTAGCTAGTTTTTGCATTCATTTCTACAGGTATCGAAGCTGTTTGCATTCATGATCAAAATATCTCCTCATTGATGTATTGGCTGAAGATTGGTGATGATTAAGCAGCTGCAATAAAGACTCTAAATATCTTCCCATCCGCCCAGTTCCAGATTTATACGCCATAACTAATGCAGCTGGACAGTCATCGATTGAGATATTTTTCTATGACAACTCATAGAGCAAATTTTGTAACCGACCTAGGATGGTTTGGAATGCTATATATATGCATTGATCTGATGTAAATAGGGTTGGAAATTTTTGGTATTCTGGCTTTTCTGTTTCCAAACAGAGTTTTCATATACTGTAACCTTGCCTTTCATTGGCTATATGCAAGTTATTTTACCTCCTTTGCTGATTTGCTAGTTCTGTGTAAATCTGCATATGGTTGTCTATGAATTTCTTTTATTCCTCTCAATCATATTTCTCTTTACCTCTGCTATAATCATCTAATCTATGTATGTTTACTTGATGCATCTGATTATACTGTGCATTTTCTCAGTGTTGTGGAAGTCTCTTTTAATCTGTCTAGTGCATCACCCTTTATTTTTCAAGTGTTCTATTTCATTTCTATTACAAGCATTTACTCTCCCTTTTCCCCTCAAAATTCAGTAGTTTTAGGTGATAACTAGACAAGGAAGCCAGCCTTCTCCGGAGGTTTGATCTCATTTAGCAAAGTCCCACACTTAGAGATCATTCCCATGTTATTCCAGTTTGCAGAGGTTTCACAACTGCATGTAAGGGTGCAAAACTGGGTGATAACATTTTCTTCAAGAGTTTTCTTCTTATCTCTTCTTCTATTCATAGAATTATTTCCAATTCTTCTTCTTCTTGAGTTAACTCCTCCTTTTGATCTTATCTTTTCTTCCATTCCCTCCCATTTCTACCTATAAATATCTCTTCATTCCTCATTATTTTCCATGCTTTAATCTTTCAATACTCTCATATGCAAGCTTAGTTTCTTCACAAGCTTCTTACAATCTTCTGTATAGGCCTTGAGCATTTTTCTTACAAGCTTTTAGCTTAGATATCTATCGAATAGACATCTCATAAAATCTTTAGTTCATCTAAGCTTCTTGGATAGGCCTTGAGCCTCTTTTCTTTTTAATCCATAGAAGCCTTTGAGCTTCATTTCTTCTTAATTTTTTTAATATCCTCACATCCTTACCCTTTTCCTATTATCAAGTAGAGTACTTGACTACTACAGAGAAGGTTACCAGATAGTTGGACCTCTAAGAATTTGTTTTTCCAACATTGGTGCTATCAAGTATAGGTTCCTTAATTACTTTTATAGAGTAGAAGTAGTAATTAGAAAATATCATTTCTCTTGAGGAAATAAACTCTAATTTTGTTTCTTCTTCATTTAATTTCTTTTCTATTATAGGATAAAGATTTCCACATTCTTAGATTAAATTACATCTTTCCTTTATTAAATTAAAATCGTTACAATATTTAAATTGAAAAATGCAAAACATAGATAAACTGCATCTTGGAAAAGATATTTAGTTGCATTCATATTTCTTTCCTAGTAATTAAATCATATTGAAATACTAGAAAAAGAACCAAAATTTGCATGTATTCATTTTCAACAACGCATAACTCTCAACATACAAGTGTCAAGCCCTCATTTTCACCATGGGGCATCCAACTCAAAACAATTCAAAACAAGCCCTTTGTTTCATCCCAAGGTACATAAAACACAATGTAAACCATAAAACACTCAAACATCTAAATCTTCTTTGCTAAGCACATGATGTGCCCTAGTGTGAGAGAGGATTAGGTTAAACAAGTCTTAGAGGATATCATAGCTAATATCCTTGAACAAGTATATCTAATCAACATTGAAATTGAGGAACAAGAAAAAATCATAAAAATTTAATAAGACAATAAGAGAAGATGATTGGAAGAATTTTGGAACTGAGAATGTAGACTTCTCAGAGAAATCCTAGAACTTGAATGAAGGATACTTGAAGTATTTCATCTTTATACTAGAAACAAATTAGATCACCTTAGAGAAAGCTACCATATAGGACATAGTATTATCACAATAACAACACCCATACAAAGAACCCAACAACAACAAATTGATAACAAAAGTCACAATGACAATGAGATTGAAACCCAACAGATAGGCATGATCACCCTAGCCGAGACCCATGACATTCCACTCTTGAGGGAGACGGATAGCTGTGCAAGAAGTTGGGTCCACTTTTTGGCCAAAAAGTGGGAGTCTTTTTCCTGAAAATCAAAGTTTGTCATAGTTGGAGTAAAAATTTGAAGCACTTACACATACTATATTAATATTATGTAAAAATATGAAATGTAGGATTTTATTTTTAGTTTATAAATATGTAATTTATTCTAATACCCAGATGATAAAAGTTGGTTTTGTCTAGGATGTACAAAAAGTGGTTTCTTAAAATTGTATGTTTTGTTCCAAAACATCCACGTGTACTGCTAGCATAATTTGACCTAAATGAAAGTATTTTTATAATTCCTTTTGTGGAAAAATTCATATGATGTTGAAGTTTGGTAAAGATATTTTTTTTGTAATTTTTTGATAAATAATTTTTTTATTATTTTTTTATAGGCCATAATTTCTACTTTTTAAAACCCCTCATGTACGACCAATAGAATTTGAGCTAAACAAATCGTAACATGAAATTTTTTTATCAACGTGTATAGAATGATGTCTAGATTGGTTAGACATAATTTGTTTTTAAAAAAAAATCAAAATCAAAAGTTATTAAAAAAATAGTAATATATGTCATTTCAAGTTTATGGTACTTTTTGTTAAAAAAATAATTAATAAATAGAAAAAAAAATTCAACACTAATTTTTTTTACATATTTTAAAACTAGACATTGTTATTTATAATGGGTTTTAATTTCATCTAAAAATTCTTAAAAGAAAGTCGTCAGCCATATTGACAAAGTCCATTCCTTACAAAAAAAAATTAATGCTTTTTGTTTAAAAAATAAATAATAAATAGAAAAATATGTTCCACACTAAAAAAATTACATGTTCTAAAACTATATATTGTCATCTGAAATGGGTTTTAATTTCTGTTATGGGGTAAAGGGGGGATGAATGGAATGTGTGAGTACACTAGATTAAACCCTCTTTTCACTATAACATTCAAGGACAAAACCAAGCTTAAGTCACTTCAAGATGGATGAGGACTCAACTATAGATTTTGTGCTCTTGTTTGTCAAGGAAATATAAGATTCAACCAAGCCTTTTATCAAACCCTAGGCCAATCAATGCACTAAACCCTAGAATAATGATAATCAACTTGAAAAAGATGATCGACAACAAAAATTGAGAAACCAAAAGTATAGAGATTTAGTAAGATGTCGGAACCTGTCTCCTGAAAGTAGAGGTGTCAAAGGACAAATTTGGTAACCACCCAAGTCCAGAAGTAAGATTCTACCAGAGGTCAGAATTGAGAAGATGTTGTAAACGATGCTTAGAAACTAGAGCCAGAGGCTTGAAGCCCTGTAGACTAGGGTGGCAACCACCCAAGTCTAGTTGGAGGAATATTCTAGAACTATTTTCAGATCCTGAAACTATAATTCCTGCACTATCTTCCTGTAGCTGCACTTTTCCTTAAACCTGTACTTGTAACCTGCACACAAGATGACAAGAGAGGGGTTTGGGGGTTGTGGTTTGTAGTGCCCCTCGTCATTGCCTTGTAATAGCGGTGGTTCTACATTGCTCTCTATCATTTGGCGACAGTCGTTAGTCATTCATTTCATTGATTCAATCTGAGACAGTTGATTAGTAGGTCATGATTTATGTTTATTTTGATGAACTATGTTTGACTGACATAATTAGACATGAGTTATGAGTTATGATGGCATTATTATTGTTATTCCAATTGTGATGCGAATTGATATTATCAGGTTTCATCTGATTTGTTGGTATTTGAATTTAATTAATAGTTGATATGATATTGTTCAAAAGCAGAGATGGTGTAGTACTACTCGCTTCGAGTACCCTATTACGCCACAAATCTCTGTCTCTCCGTATGTAGACATATATGAACTTGATCGTATACAACCAATTGTTTGACGTAGGCTGCAGGTACCGAACCTTGACTCCACCTGATATAGCAGGTTCGAGCAGGTTCTTACACCAATGGGTATCAGTGATGGGAGATAACATGAGGTCTATTCCACTAGGTTGGTCCTCGTCTTCTGTTGTGGTCTCGAGTCATGTTGTGTCACTTGGTACTTGCTTGGTTCTTGCCTCATGATTGTTGGTTACCATGTGTTGGGAAGTATTGTCTAGTTTTGTTGAGTTGTGCCTCTGTGAAATTGGTAATATTTTCATGAACTATCATTAAAATAATAATGCTTTCTTTATGTTTTTGGATAATACTTGCTTGGCTTAGAACTGGGATTGATACCTTGGCTAATTTTATAATAGTCTAGAATTAATTATTTGCCCAAGAGTATTTATGTCATATATGGGAGTTACGGGTAATTATTAGTTTATGTTTTCTTTTGGTTTGTGGTTTCAGAATAATTTTGTTATGGGAAATAAATGCTTTGAGTTGTCACTCTGGAAATGAGATTTGGAATCTCCTATTATAGTAAATTTTAAAATATTTCCAGAGGAGTGGGATTTTGGGGGGAGGGAGGATGGACTAACTTTGGGGTATCACTCTGGATTGATGGCATAATTTTCAGGTATGCTCTGAAACTGAGATCTTTAACAATGAAATGTGTGCGTGGTTTTTAAAACACTTAACAAGATAAGTAAAAGCCCTCACCCATGCCTTGAGTGCTTTCGTAGGCTAAGGATGGGATGGGAAGGCCTGATTGGCAAGGCTGACCTCCTTGTTTCCATGAGAGGACCTGTCGGCTCCGCATGTGTCACCCTATGGGGCCAGTACCTAGAGAGAGGCTGCCAGGGTAACCATAGATGGGGGCTGGCTTCTAGGGATAGATAGCCTGGGTAACCCATGTTAGGACCATGCGACGACACTCTCCTTATGCAGTTCTATTGTCTCTTGGTGGTGCCTCTGGAGTGATGTCTTGTCTTGTACAGTTTGTTGATTTGGTCAGTTGTGTCAAGTCAGTTGTCATTCTTTTATTTTTGGATGTTGTTTCTTGGCTTAGTGGAATCCTCATCATTATCTCCTAGCTCGGAGGGGTGGACCTCAGGGTTCCACATGGTTGGGTGGAAGAGCTATCCATTGGTCCTTTTGGAGATGCGGTTCAAGTTTTGCGTAGAGGTGTTCCAGTTCCAGTTTGCTCTCCTCCTTCAGAGTTGTTGTATGCTTTCTTATTTATTCAATTGTAAACCAGCATGATTGGTCTTGTAATCTTGTATTGTAATTTTGTAAATAAACTATCTTGCAATGATAAGTTGATCTTATCTGTAGAAGAAGTATAATGTATTTCACTTGTGTGGTTTTAATTTTCTATTCTCTAATGCAGTTATGTTTCCCTAGAGGAGTTAGAAGTGCATTTTTCTTTATGTTGTGATATCGTTGGTTACTGCTATTGCATTTGCTTGCTTTAAAAAAAAATTAGTTCTGTAATGTTGCATTTTTAGTCTTGTACTCTAGGGTTGCATGACCGGGCATTACATTTGGTATCAGAGCCAAGTTTAAACACTGGGTACTCTGGTTATAATTGAGCCCATTATGTGACCTAGTGCTTAAACTCTGTAGATTGAATGTATCCCAAGGTTGCAACACTGAGACCTCTCGATTGTTGTTGTTGCCCTAGGTTAAATGATTTTCTCATTGTAGTGAGTTGGTAATAGTATCTCCCACATGTATGCATTAGTATGAAGGTTGATAAGATTTTAGACTTGCTCTTTAAGAAATGAATGCCTTATTCTACTTATGTTTCTGTTATGTTCTTTTTCCTTCCTCTCTGGTAATGTGATGTTACATCTAACAATATGTTCTCCCTGCATGTTAATGCATCTAATCATCTAGTGGCATCATACATCATGAGTTATGTGGTTAGGTGATGTTGACATCTTTACATGGTTGCTTGAAAATCTATATCTGACCCCTAGATGGTCATGATCTCTTATGGAAGAATTGTTGTGATTTATGAAAATTATCATTTTGTATATGCCTATGTAAGAACTATATGCAGGAGATCAAACGAGAGCTTGTGTTGGGCCTATGAGATCAGGAACATGATAATGTAAGTTAATTATAGTTTGAATTATTCATGTATGCAATATCATATATTCCTTTTATATCTTCTTACATAAGGAAGCAATTGCATATTTCCGTAGTTTAGTAGAAAGAAATGGTATCGTAATAAAGATAGAAGTTGCTTAGATAAGAGGATGTAGCTAATATAATTGTTTGAGTGTTGGTGTACATTCTCTAACACATTCTGGATCTTGTGTCCATGAGTGTTGTGATGTGGATACTCCCTTTTTGTGGCTAAAATTAGTCACATCGTGATGTAAACTCATTGTAATTTGGATTGTTTTGAAGACTTTGACAGTTGTTTCATGTGTTGTGAGAGGGGTTAATAGTGAGTTTTCTTTTCTTATGTCAGGAATGGTCACCAAGACTCTTTTCTTTATTCTTAATTTATTGAAATTTGCCGGCACTTTTTGACTTAATGTTGGAATTGATTATTTTCTACGTGGGGTTGTATTTATTTTTAAATTTTCTCTAGTGGTTTTTCCGAATGTTTGATTCTATTGGCCCCATTTTGTTATAAGTGTTGTTTCTATCATGTTCATTTTGAACCTCTGATAGTATGTTCAAGGGAGGACTTTGTGGAGAATTGCACTCTGCATGACTGGTAAATTAGTGAAAATAAGAAATGAGATATATTCCTTTCCTTGGTTATATGTGACTGCAGTTCTTTGGATTGTATGAGATTGTTGAAAAGTGTAATTAGTTATGAGTAGATCACAGGATGCGCCATAAAGGTAAAGAATTGATGTTTCTCTTGTCTTTTATTGAACATTTGTGCTTGATTTATGAACAATTGTTTATTATGGATGAGTATATTGGCAATGGAAATTGGCAATATTAATATTTTATGTTTCTACCCTGATCTGTGACTTCCAGGAGTAAGTCAAGTTTTAGGGGGGGAGGATGTAGAGCCCCCTCATCATTGCCTTGTAATAGTGGTGGTTCTGCATTGCTCTCTATCATTTGGCGACAGTCGTTAGTCGTTCATTTCATTGATTCAATCTGAGACAGTTGATTAGTAGGTCATGATTTATGTTTATTTTGATGAACTATGTTTGACTGACATAATTAGACATGAGTTATGAGTTATGATGGCATTATTATTATTATTCTAGTTGTGATGCAAATTGATATTATTAGGTTTCATCTGATTTGTTGGTATTTGAATTCAATTAATAGTTGATATGATATCGTTCAAAAGCAGAGATGGTGTAGTACTACTCACTTCGAGTACCCTATTATGCCGCAACTCTCTGACTCTCTGTATGTAGACATATATGAACTTGATCATATACAACCAATTGTTTGAAGCAGGCTGCAGGTACCAAACCTCGACTCCACCTGATATAGCAGGTTCGAGTGGGTTATTACACCAATGGGTATCAGTGATGGGAGATAACGTGAGGTCTATTCCACTAGGTCGGTCCTCATCTTCTATTGTGGTCTCGAGTTGTGTTGTGTCGCTTGGTACTTGCTTGGTTCTTGCCTCATGATTGTTGGTCGCCATGTGTTGGGAAGTATTGTCCAGTTTTGTTGAGTTGTGCCTTTGTGAAATTGGTAATATTTTCATGAACTATCATTAAAATAATAATGCTTTCTTTATGTTTTTGGATAATACTTGCTTGGTGTAGAATTGGGATTGATAGCTTGGCTAATTTTGTAATAGTCTAGAATTAATTATTTGCCCAAGAGTATTTATGTCATATATGGGAGTTACGGGTAATTATTAGTTTATGTTTTCTTTTGGTTTGTGGTTTCAGAATAATTTTGTTATGGGAAATAAATGCTTTGAGTTGTCACTCTGGAAATGAGATTTGGAATCTCCTATTATAGTAAATTTTAAAATATTTCCAGAGGAGTGGGATTTTGGGGGGAGGGAGGATGGACTACCTTTGGGGTATCACTCTGGATTGATGGCATAATTTTTAGGTATGCTCTGAAACTGAGATCTTTAACAATGAAATGTGTGCATGGTTTTTAAAACACTTAACAAGATAAGTAAAAGCCCTCACCCATGCCTTGAGTGCTTTTGTAGGCTAAGGATGGGATGGGAAGGCCTAGTTGGCAAGGCTGACCTCCTTGTCTCCATGAGAGGACCTGTCGGCTCCGCATGTGTCACCCTATGGGGCCGGTACCTAGAGAGAGGCTACCAGGGTAACCATAGATGGGGGCTAGCTTCTGGGGATAGATAGCCTGGGTAACCCATGTTAGGACCATGCGGTGACACTCTCCTTATGCAGTTCTATTGTCTCTTGGTGGTGCCTCTAGAGTGATGTCTTGTCTTGTGCAGTTTGATGATTTGGTCGGTTGTGTCAAGTCAGTTGTCGTTCTTTTATTTTTGGATGTTGTTTCTTGGCTTAGTGGAATCCTCATCATTATCTCCTAGCTCGGAGGGGTGGACCTCAGGGTTCCACATGGTTGGGTGGAAGAGCTATCCATTGGTCCTTTTGGAGATGCGGTTCGAGTTTTGCGCAGAGGTGTTCCAGTTCCAGTTTGCTCTCCTCCTTCAGAGTTGTCGTATGCTTTCTTATTTATTCAGTTGTAAACTGACACGATCGGTCTTGTAATCTTGTATTGTAATTTTGTAAATAAACTATCTTGCAATGATAAGTTGATCTTATCTGTAGAAGAAGTATAATGTATTTCACTTGTGTGGTTTTAATTTTCTATTCTCTAATGCAGTTATGTTTCCCTAGAGGAGTTAGAAGTGCATTTTTCTTTATGTTGTGATATCGTTGGTTACTGCTATTGCATTTGCTTGCTTTAAAAAAAAAATTAGTTCTGTAATGTTGCACTTTTAGTCTTGTACTCTAGGGTTGCATGATGGGGCATTACATAGTTTTTAGGGATTTTCCTCATTCAAATCCTGGGTTAGCATTGAAACTTTCCCAACACCATTGTTAAGGAGAGAGCATGCCCTTGTAGAGCAGAGGCTAAAGATAATCCAAGTGATGAAATGATTCAAATGATTCAAATAGCAATGATGTCACCTCAAAGGTGAAGTCCTTAGGAGGATGAAATCTCTTCAACTCATAAGGAGATGGATGATGATGCCATATCTGCAACAAACACACAAATACAAACATAAATCTATAACAATAACACAATGAATTCCTTGAATGCTCTTTGCTCCAATATTGTAAGTTTGCGTTATCTAGCTAGGTGTAAAATGAAGTCATATACTCACTTATATATCCTTTCCAGCTAAAATTTAAAGATTTAAATCACAAAAGCTGACAAGGAGAAACATTTTGGAAGGCCCCAAGCTGACATGCCATTAATTAGCCCTGACCAATTAGGGGAGACTTGGGCAGTTGGCACCCAAGTCCAGGGGCCCAAATTAGGTTAGGGTTAAGATAAAGGAGGTCCCAAGGGTCCAAAATGTCATGGGTGTCATGAAGTTTCCTTTGGGATGATCAATTAGAATGTAAAATGAAGCAAATAGGACCTAGGAGATAAACTAGGAGGTAAAAAGGCATGTGGCCACTTTTTACTCCATAACATTTAGCCCCCACTTTAATGTGTGTATGATCTTACGATCCATACATGCATTAAAGTATGACCAAAGCACATCAAACACATCAAACACACCCTAAGTTTGAAGACTATCTCTAGCCCTGAGACTTAGGCAAACATAAGAAAACACTTAGCAGTCACATAAGACATAGTGAATAGAGTAAGGAAGCATGCAATACACAGAGAAGATAGTGAAAGCATGCAATACATGGAGAAGACATGAATGTAGTCACACAATACACAAAGACATGATTAAGCAATTACATATCTATACATATATAAAATGCTAATTAAAGTAAATAAAGAACACAACGTGGGGAGGGACTCATCACCACAGAACTTTATACCACACCACAAACATGCAAGACATGCAAGGAAGACATGAAGAACACATGAAAGAGACATGGAAAATATGAGCGCTACATAGTATGTCGTTATATGTCTTATACATGACAAATACGAGTGATAGGGAATAGCTCACCACTACTCCACTATCTAAAACATGCCAACACACTTGACGGTTGAGATATGCTATCACAACCGCCAAAGACATGCTTAAGGGTGAATGACTCAAGATCCAAACCTTCCTCATGATGAGGTCTTTATATAAAAGGATGTGCACTAGCTCAAGAGATACACCATCCCACCTCATGATGAGGGATTTTTATGAAAGGATGTCCACTAGCTCAAGAGATATGCCATCCCTCATCGTGATGAGGGATTTTTGCTTTACAAGGATGTGGACTAGCTCAAGAGATACACCATCCCGCCTCATGATGAGGGGTTTCAAATAGGCTTTGTCAGTGTAAAGGTAACCAAGTAGATACCATTATATATGCCCCCACCTTAAGGTGGTTGATCCCGCTTGCTGGTATAAAGCACATTAAGGTAGAGCGGAAACACATAAGGGAACAAGAGATTTCACAAAGCCCATGCCCCAAAAGTGATATGTGCCACAATCACTGAATGTTCCCACAAGCACATCGATGATCAATTGTCAGATATATATATATATCAACCCCATCTTCATATATGGACTAGGTCTATTTTTGCTTTCTTTCTAAAGGGACACACAATCCTTATCAATATTTGTTTGTTTTTCATCATTCGTCAACTAGTAGAGCCACTGAAGAAGGTAAATAATAAAAATGAGACAGGAGACAAGAGTGACTTGGGTTTACAACAAAGGAAGATATCCCCAAGACATCTTCCATGATGTTGTACCCCAAGGCACAAGACACAACAATAAAATAGAGGAGAGGAAAGATAAAGGAATGTAGAGACAAATAGAAGAATGACCACAACAGAGGCAGTCTCCTTGTATCCTTGACCTTACAAGAGTATCAAGAGTCATCCAAAGAGTCCTAAACAACACATAACACAACATGGGGGAACACAATATGACATAATGCTAACAACATATTTATCTAGGAGGAGGCCACCCTTGAGAGCAACTAGAATAGATGCTACAGTGAGTGTGGCTTAATGAGGGAGAAATACTTACCTGATCCAATGGGATATTACCTGGTGGACAATCCATGTCCATTATCTCAGGATATACCATATTTTCTAATATTGTAATAACATTAAGAGTAGGACGATGGTAGGCTTTGGTGGGATTCAAAGATTGGTATCCAATACTGGTTGTGTAGTTAATTCTAGCAACTTGTAAAGGTACTTTGATTCCTTGTTGATTTAAACCACAACCATTACCTACATAGTCACAATTTTTGTAAAGGATTTAAAATCCACAACCATAGAGAGGCTCCATATTTTTAGAAGAAGGCGGGGCCTCATAAGTCTCATATTTTGTAGTGTAAGTGAAAGTATTGTCTTTGTCTTCTACTAAAGAAAATTTAGGTTTCTTAGGTAGTTCCAAAGATTGCTTGGATGAGATCGATGCAACTTTTGATGCATCAGGATTAGGGTTAATAATTTTATATTCCCCCACAAAGGAAGGAGTAAAATCTAATGAACCCCAATCATCACAAAAAAGTGCATTTGATGGTGATGTCAAATCTTGCACAGCATTATCGACAGTAAGAGGTATTGATGAATCAACTTTTAAGTTATTTAAAGTCTTATGATTGACAAGTTATTTTCGTGTTTCAATGTGTAAACAACTTTCCAGCTCTAGATCAATTTCAATGGTGTGAAGTTTATTTTCATAAATAAACTTTAATGATCGATGAAGGGAAGATGGAACTACCCCCATAGTGTGAATCCATGGTCTTCCAAGAATCATATTATTAAGATAGAGCACTAGGCATGACATGGAAAAGAGTAGACAATTTCACGGGTCCAACCTTTATAGGTAGAGTTATAGTACCTGTAATCTATGATGTCAAAATGAAGGTCAAAACACAAATCAAATGCAAAACACAAATGATATACCTTCACAATGACCCACAAATCCAAGATAGGGTGGAAGGAGTTGTACCCAAGATCCTTAGATTTTACCCAAGTTGATGTAGAATGTGGATTGCTCTAATGCATTCAACATACTATAGATAAGGGATTGGATGATGGATTGATAGATTAGATGTGGTAGTTGATGAGGAGATTTGAGAGAAATTTGGGCAGAGTTTGGATGCAAGAAGTCCCCTCCTAATGGCTTGGGTGAGGACTTTATTTATAAATTTTTGGAAAAGAGGATGGAGGGTGAGGATCAAAAGATGAGATCAAGGGCTAGAAATGGTTGAGAGTTAGGGTTTGGATTGAAGTCATAGCCTTGTGACAAGTGTCACAAGGGGAGTGGATGAGGGAGATCAATGGTTGGGATTTGGTCAATGGATTGGAGGGCTCTCATTATTTGTGAATTTTAAATTCACATGGGGAAAGGTGTGAAGGATAAAAATGAATTAAAGATTCATTTTTGGGAAGAGCGGATATGACAAGTGAATTAAAAATTCACCTCATGGGGGAGTGTGAATTAAAAATTCACTTTTATGTAGAGATGTGAAGATGTACACTTACATGTGTAAGAGGGTGATAAATGAGGGGTAAGGAGGATTTGACCCTTTGAATAAAAATTGATTTTTATTCAAAGGTGTGGGGGAGGATGGGTTAAGCAAGGTTAATTAAGTGTTTAGCTTAATTAACTTATGTCTAGGGGATAGGTGGGCTAGGGTAGATTGATTAAACAATTTCTATTTAATCAACTATGCTAGGGATAGGTTGATTAATAGGGCAGGTTAATCAGATAATCATGATTTATCTAATTAACAAGGATTTAGGGAAATGGACAAAATTAACTAAATAAATATTGAGAATATTTATTTAATCAATGAGGATATAGTCATAAGGTATAGTGATAAATTAGGTCAATTAATTGATCACAAGGGATAGACAAATGGTTAGGGATAAATTAATTAAATAAAAATGAAGTTATTTAATTAATAGGAGGGATAAATTAGTGTAGAGATACGGGAAATTGGTTTGCAGAGCAAGTCAATTTTAGGTGTCTACATTTGCACCTCTTTGAGATGGTGTTGCAGCTAAGTAACATCATTTCAAAGAAGTTAAAACATAGAGTTGGATTGGATAGAAAAAAAGATTTTGGATTAGAAGAATAGGGTAAGGTTTTAGGGATAATTGGTAAGGGTGATGCCCCCTCAAGAGGATAGGCGGGTTGCAAGAACATGGTTGTGCTCTCGAAATGGATGGAACAAATTGGTAGAAGTGGTTGGAGGACAAGGGGCAAGATGAAAGTGTGATAATTTTAGGAGATTGATTGGTGGATGACCATTGTGCTAAAAATGATTTAGAGCAATCCTAGGTTTGATATAGCAAAGTGGATATTTTCACCAAGGTATAGAAGACCAGGGTGATGATGTTTATCCAACATTTGCATGGACTAGACACGCAAACAAAGGGATGATCTCATGCATGCCCAAAATAGTACAACCTTGTCTAGATGAGGGAAGGGGACTCATAGCATAAGCCCTTAATACACAAAAGGTATGATGGACCTTAGATGCATAAGGAGATCAATATGCTAGAACCGACCCTATGATCAACAAGATATGAATACTAGCTTGGAGTAATGAAATCAACCCACAAGCACAACATACAAAAGCAAGACTATGCCCCATTCTAGATGTTTTCACCACATACCATGATATAGTGAGATCAAGGTAGCTTTGATGTGATCTTCGAATAGGACAAAAGATAAAAATAAAAAATGAAAAGACCAACGAACCAAACAAGTAGCCATTGTATCTCTTGCCAAGATGGATGATGATAGGATAGATTTTGTCTATTATAGGAATGATATATCCTAAGGCAGGAATCAATGGATGATTGGATTATGCTTAGTTTATGTTGTAAGACTGGCTCAAGATATGATGGTGACAAGTTGTGGTTGATGCTGATTTGATAGTTGATGATTTTTGATTAAGGGATGATGCTTCGATAGGTGATGCGATGCTTGGATTAGGTGGTGGATGGGTGATAGGGATTGGTGGGTTCTTCATATGTACCTAAGTACTGGAAACTTTCTGTGTATTCTAGACTACCTACATACCCTGTATCCATGGGATCAAGGCACATTAAGATGCAGGTGGTTATGATATCTAGTTCTGATTTGTGATGATGATGTGGGATGATTGAGGATAAATGCGATGATGTTGGAAGATGATGATGTGTTGGATGATTTGGGTGATTGTGATGATAATTATTTTTAGGATTTTGTGGATATTTTGATTTTTTTTGTGATTTTCTAATTTTTTGGAAAGGGCATGATTTATTATGAGATGGTTGCATTGGATTTCATTTGGATAACCTTTATGCTAGATACCAATGACAAGGGAACACCAAGTCTAGAGGTTAAAATGATGGAGTTGTATAGGGGGATTGGTAATGAAAGATGATGGAAAGTTGATTCATGATAGATGAATGGACAAGCGATAGGGATGCATGTTAGATAGATGGAAGATAGGGATGAGGGATAGGATAGGTATGCATGATATATGGATGGGGGGTTTTAGGATTTTCTCCAAGGGCTAGGTTGCAAGGAATCATATGCCCCAATGCCTACAATTTTGCATGATGGGTTCATGTTTGAATGGATGGACTTTGCAGTAGATGGATGGAGGATATACTTACAAAGAGAGTATGTTAAGAGGTCTCCAAAGCATGTTGTTGATATTTTGCCCCTTGTATTTATCAAGATCTAAGGTGGGAGATGGTAAAAGAAAGATATAATGGATTAGGATGGATGGGAAATGATAGGATAAATAGGGGGTAGTGGATAGGAATATGATAGGATAAGGATACATGGATAGGATATGCAAAAGCATGTTATGGATGTGGATGATTTTGCCCCCGAGTGTAGGGTACAAAATGGATGGAGAAGGGATTACACATAACACCCACAAGGAGTTTTCATCATGGTACTTGCCCAAGGTGCCACAAGGAGTGGTTTTCACCATTTGGACAGATTTTTATTTTTTCTTTACTATTTTCTTGATTTTTTTGATTTTTTTTGCTTGTTTGATGGAATGGGGACTCTAGCATCTATTTCCATAGCAAGGAGAAGATGGTCCCATGTTGGATAGCATTATGGATTATGATTGCACGGATTGTTGGTAGATAGGAGAAGATGGAATGGATTATGATGTGGATTATGTGGATTATGATGTGGATTATGCGAAAGCATGGACCATAGGAATGTGATGGGGAACATATGTAGGATAGTGAATGAAAGATGGAGAGATGGGGGTATGTGGGAATGTCAAGTGGTGGAGGGAAACCAAGATCAACGGTTGCACACACCGTGATGTATTTGGAAGCTTGTACTTTGGATGTGGAGTTGGGAGTGGGATCGGGATGGGGGATTTTTTGATGGTCAATTTGGGGTTTTAGGGACCCAAATGGACTTAGAAATTATGTGATTTTTAGTTGGGGAGGGGGATGTTTGGGATTTTTTGGTAGATTGGGAGGTGAATGACTCATTAGAGTTTGGTGCTTTAGGGACCCATACCATTTTTGTTTTTGCTTTTTCTTTTGATGGTGTGGGCTTTGATAGCCTTTGGGATTTTTCATTTTTCTTGGAAGGGATAAATTCTTTAGGTTTTTGTGCTTTATGAGTTGAGGCATTCAAATTTTTATTTTTGAATCCCATGGATTTGGGGGAAGCATAATGTTGGAAAGATGTGTGCTTTTGTTGGTCTTGATTGGGAATTTTAGGGGGTTTTTGGGTGGAGGGGTTAAAAGAGGATTTTTGAATAAATGGATAAGGAGATTTGAGGATGGGGATATTAGGAGTTGGGAGGATGGGAGGATAAGAGGATTTATGGATAGGGATGTTTGGCATTGTTAGGATAGGAGGTAGAGTGGATTTAATAGGAATATTTGGAGTTGGAAGTAGTGGAGGTAAATTTGATAGAGGAAAATGGATGGTCACATGCTTTTGCAAATGATATGATGATGGAGGAGTGATGGCGACATATGGTTTGGGGGTGCAATGAGATGCACCATGTTTGGGATTAGATGAATGGATTTTGGAAGGTGCGTGGGTGGTACCAACATGTTTAGATTGTTTGCCTTGGGATGCATAGCCAAGTCCATGTGAGGATGGATGGAATGTGGTGTGGATGGGCTCCAAGATGCCTTGTTCGTGAAGGCCTAAGCCTTTGCCTTGATAGTTCATATGTTGGAGTATGCGACATACGATGGGATGTTTGGTGCTTTGGAAACAAGACGTGAGTCTATTATTTGTTGGAAGAGGATAGATGGTGGATGGAAGTTGTTCACCTCCTATGAGGGAGTCACCATGGATGAAAGTGCTTTGTCCAAGTGAATAGGAGGGTGGATTTGGGATGGGATTGGTAGATGGAGGTAAAGGATTCATGGGGGATGGTAAAGGGGTGGTAGAAGATGGTTTGAGATCAATAAGTTGATCAATAGATGGGAGGGGATTAGGGATGGGATTAGATGGGATGGTTAGATCTTGATTAGGAGAAGGGGTTGATGTTTCAACATGCTTTGGATTTGATTTTTGACATAGCTCGTGTGCTTGGATAGAAGTGGGAGCGACTTTGATAGATGTGGTGGGTGCTTGACTTATGGGTTCTTGAACACAGTTGCATGATGGTTCTTGAGTTATGATAGGAGATTGTTCAAGAGGTTTGGTGGATGTTGGATTGCATGAGGGTGTTTGATTCCTTGCTACTAGCCAATGGATGGCATCCTTCATGAGTGTATGGGTTGAAGAACAATATAATGGATGGATAATGATTTTGGTTGGTGGGGGATTAGGATTGGGATTGGATAGGTGGGTGATGGGATTAGGTAGTGATGGTTCTTGGGTGGGTTCAAGGATAGGTGTTGGACTAGATGGTGGTGTTGGAGGGGTGTAGGATTTGGGGGATTCCTTTGCTTTGCTTGGTGATGTTCTTAGGAGGAAATCCCACAAGGATTCTTTAGATGTCATGGGCTTGGCATTTGGAAGATTTGATGGTGGATTAAAAGGTGGATGGGTGATAGGGATTGGTGGTTTGGGAGATACATAGGGTGATGGATTAAGATTGGAGGAATATTGTGTTGGGGGATTTGGGATTGATGGATTGTAAGGTAGGTAGGGTGATGGATTAAGGTTGATAGGATGGGGATTAGAGGATGGGGGATTTGTATGGGGAAATGGTTGTTGATATAAGATTTGGATTTTTGATATAAGGTGTGCTAGATTGGTGTTCCCTTGATCAAAGTTAGCATTACAATGGTTGGGGGATGGATAAGGTGGAGGTATTGATTGATTGGATAAGTATGATGGCATGGATGTGTAAGGGGATGAAGATTGATATGAGGGTGAAGGTTGATATGATGGAAGTTGGTATGAGGTTGAAGGTGTGGATATGTAGGATGTTGAATGTTGATATGATGAGGGTTGATATGATGAAGGTTGATGGGAGGTTGATGGTATGGATATATAAGATGTTTGTTGATATGATGGAGGTTGGGTAAGGGCTTGGGATTCTCCAATGATGAGGTGTGCTAAGGGCATATCTATAATGTCATTTTTATAGTTTTCCTTAGCATTAGGATCCATGTTCTCATAGATTTTTTTAAGTCTTTGTAATTGTTGCATTGCTTCATAAGGATCCATTTTGTGAGAGAGATATGAGATGAAATTGAGGATAATGGATGATTATGATGTTGGGAATCAAATTTCAAGACCTTAGGATGATTTGATTTGCTTCAAGGGATGGATGAGTCCTATACTTAAGGTGGACTAATGACACTTAAGTAATAGAATTGATTTGGTTGATTTGATTGGATGATCAATTAAGGTCTTGATTTTTGATTGGGTTGATTTGGATTTTGGATTGGGATGAAATTAGTTAGGATGTGATTTGGCTTGGAATGATTGGATTATATGTAATGAGTAGGATGATGACTCAGATGATGTTGATGGGATGAGGATGAATGATGAAGATGTGACTAGGATGTGCTTAGGGATGATTGGGATTGAGGTTGATTTGACAAGAATTGAAATAATGATGTTGAATGGATAATGATTTGGATAGAATGATGATGATTTGATGATGTAGAGTGACAAGGATGTCATTAGGAATGAAGTGGCTAAAAATGGATGATTAAGATGAATGTGATTGGATTTGAATGTGTTGGAAGAATGAGTTGAATGACTTGTCTTATGTGTTTGGTGTTTAGCTTGATTTGGCAATGTTTAATCAAATAATCACACATGTACAAACATGATTCACTCACGCAAGACACATAAGCAATTTTGAATTTTGAATTTGAAGAATATGATGATGATTAGACAAGCACACGTGGAAGACACATCAACAATCCCTAATGTCTAGTTTGAAATAGGGTATGGCCAGTTAGGTCTTGGGCAATGTTTACACAAGGTTGACTAAGAATTGAAAGTGAAATCCTATCACACAGCCAACAGAAGGGGGTAACCCACCCTTCACATTCACTTCCCAAAGGTAGAAAGTTCTTTGGGGCTTAGCCAACAGTGACAAGATTCTGATTTCAATGAGGGTGTCTTTTGATTCAGCCTCGATTGAGGTCATCCCCAAGGGTGATGAAATCCCCTAGTAGGCCTCCTAGGAAAGGGTAAACAAAAGTGAATCAAGTGAGGTTTTTTTGATCTCCAAGATCACCTTGCGGTGTGAGAAGAGAGCATACACACACACACACTTGATTCACACTTGCATTTAGTTAATTGACCCTTAGAAAATGAAATGTGAGAAAGACACGTCAAGCAATGGTTCTTTTTATGTCTAAAATCCAAACGTGTGATGAAGTCACTTATTGATTTTATGCCTAATTTTCAATGATGTGTGATCAAACAATGTTCATTTTATGAGCCCAAATTGAAATGTGTATGCAAATAATGATTCGTTTTATGTCCCAAATTGAAGTGTGTTTGCAAACAAGATTATGATGAAATGAGCAATAGAATGAGTGTGTACCTGATTATTTTTCTATCCAAATTTCTATATTTTCTAATCCTAATGTTGTCCCATCTCCGTTGATGTCCCTACAAGTCACCAAAATTGAAAAGAAACTAGTAGACTAGCATAGGAGATTGTTATGCAGAAATTGATAATCTGATAAAATTTGATGAATAATGAATTGATACATAAAAATGAAGTGTATGAATAGATTCTTCAGGAAATTCTATTCAATTTGAAAAAAAATTTCGTCGTAAAAGGATGAAATTTGCAAAAGATATGAGCATTTGAAGTTTTCATGTATGTTTGACTTTAACTGCGAAAAAATGCTGCAAAATGGTATAGTCACCTGATAAAATCACCACCATTATGAAGTGCTCTAAATCCTCTTTTAGACACCACCAATTTTGTGTGATTTTGCCTCCGTATACAAAAGTTGTAAAAATTTGAAAAAAATAGCCTATTTCAGCATGTAGGAAGCACAAGAAGTTAACTCTGACTGTTTAGTTTGACTACTGGTGGTTAGTCATAGTTTGATCACATGTAGCAGTTGTGTCTAGCGGTCTCCCTTGTAGTTAATGTTAGAGCTTTAGATTAGCCCCATGGTCATCCATATGACCAGGGGTTGAAGTCATTCAAAAATAAAAAGGAAAAGACTAACAAGGAAGCTGATTGCCTAGCCCACGATCATTCAAGTGTCCGGAGTCTGCAATGAAAAGGGGCCCAAAGCCTGGCTATGAATGTAGCCTACAGTCCCACCATTGACCGCTAACCATGAACTAAAACCATGAAACACTAAGGTGAACATGGCGGTCAGGGCTTGGAGTTAGGGTTTATAGTAGCGGTTTAGGGCTTTGAAACAATGGAAGTCAAAGTTTGAGGGTGGCGGGTAGAACAACATAGATGGAGGGAAGGCATAGATTTAGGGTTTAAAGGGCACAGTAGATCGATGGTTGAGTGTCAACAGAGGGGTAGGTAAGGCCGATGAGCG
This sequence comes from Cunninghamia lanceolata, assembly GCA_027924645.1. Lineage (NCBI taxonomy): Eukaryota > Viridiplantae > Streptophyta > Pinopsida > Cupressales > Cupressaceae > Cunninghamia > Cunninghamia lanceolata. The sequence goes on along the minus strand of BSBN01001011.1, from coordinate 10,172,528 downwards.
GCAGAGGGGAGTCGATGAGCAATAGGGGATATTTAGAGGTAGCGACGACCTCAAACAAGGTGGTGACCTGGAGCTAGGTGGTGGTGGAGGGAGTCTGATAGTGGCAGGTGGAGGGGAAGTGTTTGCAGGGTGTTGACTAAGTGGATGGGAAGTGTTTCCACTGGCAGTGGTGACAGGGTGAATGAATGGCGGCGACCGATGTGAGAGACCGTGACAAGGCTGCAACTAGGGGAATAAGATCGGTGGCGACAAAGGGTTTCAATGGGTGCTGAGAGGAGGGTGTTTGGAGTGGCTGACGAGAGATGGTGGGTGACTACCGTTGGACTTTCACAGGTGACTAGGGTTTCGATAGAAGCTATCAACGGGAGATAGCAGAGGATGCGGTGGATGAACTCGCGGGAGGCGACAGTGCTTGAAGCGAGTGGAGAGGTGCAGAGTAGGTGGTGGAAATTGTTAGGGTTATGAAGGTAAGTGTCGATAGGTATGCAGGGGCGGTGACATCAGCATACAAGAAGGGATGGGAGATATAAGGGTTTTCAACAGCTAAAAGTAGTGACGGTGGGGGTTTGGAAGGTGTCGACTGGGAGGTGAAGTGGTGGCGGGTTAAACCAGAACCTTCACACATAACATTAAACCTACAAAACGAATGACCTTCAAACCAACATTGATAGAAAACAAGCAATGCCTAGATTAGTATGGCAGGGGGGTCACAGATTCGTATGGTACGGCCTATGGCCCTAAAAAAATTTCAAAAAATTTTAGTCACCGAAGATAGTCAAATTTACTGTCAAAAAACTTAGAAATAACCTTCTGATGACAATAGTGAGGTTAGTTTATGCCCAAGATGCAACAACTCACCCCCAAAACTTGCAAAACTTGCCACAAATAGGGTTAGAAAATGAAGATTTTGACAACAAAACCTTCAAAAACTAATGATTAGATCCACCATCAGGCGTGCCAATGTGATCTATGAAGTCAAATTGAAAGCCAAAACACAAATCAAATGTAAAACACAAGTGATATACCTTCACAATGTCCCACAGATCCAAGATAGGGTGGAAGGAGTTGCACCCAAGCCTTCTGATGACAACAGTGAGGTTAGTTTCTGCCCAAGATGCAACCTGCAACAACTCACCCCCAAAACATACAAAACTTGCCACAAATAGGATTAGAAAATGAAGATTTGGACAACAAAACCTTCAAAAACTGACGATTAGATCCACCATCGGGCGTGCCAATGTAATCTATGATATCAAAATGAAGGTCAAAACACAAATCAAATGCAAAACACAAATGATATACCTTCACAATGACCCACAAATTCAAGATAGGGTGGAAGGAGTTGCACCCAAGCTCCTTAGATTTTACCCAAGTTGATGTAGAATGTGGATTTCTCTAATGCATTCAACACAATGTAGATAAGAGATTGGATGATAGATTGATAGATTAGATGGAATGGCTAGAGTGATTTTGGCATTATGGTAGTATGATAAGGAGATTTGAGAGAAATTTGGGCAGAGTTTGGATGCAAGAAGAAGTCCCCTCCTAATGGCTTGGGTGAGGGCTTTATTTATAAATTTTTGGAAAAGAGGATGGAGGGTGAGGATCAAAAGATGAGATCAAGGGCTAGTAATGGTTGAGAGTTAGGGTTTGGATTGAAGTCATAGCCTTGTGACAAGTGTCACAAGGGGAGTGGATGAGGGAGATCAATGGTTGGGATTTGGTCAATGGATTGGAGGGCTCTCATTATTTGTGAATTTTAAATTCACATGGGGAAAGGTGTTCATTTTTTGGGAAGAATGGATATGACAAGTGAATTAAAAATTCACCTCATGGGGGAGTGTGAATTAAAAATTCACTTTTATGTGGAGATGTGAAGATGTATACTTACATGTGTAAGAGGGTGATAAATGAGGGGTAAGGAGGATTTGACCCTTTGAATAAAAAATTGATTTTTATTCAAAGGTGTGTGGGAGGATGGGCTAAGCAAGGTTAATTAAGTGTTTAGCTTAATTAACTTAGGTCTAGGGGAAGGTAGGCTAGGGTAGATTGATTAAATAATTGCTATTTAATCAACTATGCTAGGGATAGGTTGATTAATAGGACAGGTTAATCAGATAATCATGATTTATCTAATTAACAAGGATTTAGGAAAATGGACAAAACTAACTAAATAAATATTGAGAATATTTATTTAATCAATGAGGATATAGTCATAAGGTATAGTGATAAATTAAGTGAATTAATTGATCACAAGGGATAGACAGATGGTTAGGGATAAATTAATTAAATAAAAATAAATTTATTTAATTAATAGGAGGGATAAATTAGTTTAGAGATATGGGAAATTGGTTTGCAGAGCAAGTCAATTTTAGGTGTCTACAGTACCCATGGATGGTCTACCAGCATTATCAAAGCCACAAATGTTTAACTTATCTAGTTTAATTGACTTTTTATCAATGTTGATTTTGTGTAACAAATCAACACCACAAACATTAAGAGCTAATCCATTATCAACCATAACTCTCTTTACCAACTTTTTGTTTACAGTGATAGAGATTATAAGAGGATCATATTGTTTCTAAACTTCCTCAGACGGTAACTCATGAACTATTGAAATAGAATATATGTTTTTGTCACATGCATATAATCTAATATGGCTACTACATCATTAGGCTTAACAACTGGTGGTATAATCACCTTTTGTAAAGCTTCTTGGAGCATTCTGTGGTATGTAGGCGATGTTTATATGAGTTCCCAAAGAGAGATCTTAGCAGGAGTAGCGTGAAGTTTCTCAACAAGATCATAATCTTGACCACCTTTATGAGTAAGACGAGGTGGTTGAGGAAGCATAGGTTGAGAAGTAGGTAAAGTGATTGGAATATTTGACTGTTGTTTACTTTGTTTATTATTTCGTGTATTGTATGCGTGAGAAACTACATTGTGATAGGGTTGTTGCGACACATTTTGATATGCTTGATTTCCTTGAGTAATCTATTTTTCCAAATTGAGAACATAACCCAGGGGTCTAGGTGGTGTTAGAGCACGTTGAACCATAATTAATGGTTTTAATCAAGGAGGCACATTATGTGCCCCATTCACAATGAGTTTAGGAACATTAGTACACTTATCCACTATCCCCTTAGTGGGTGGAATAAGTCTATTCATGATGATTGAATTAACATTGTTTTTACTTTGATTAAGCTCAACACCCATCCCTAAAGGATTTAATGCAAGAGAACTTTCTTCATCCACCAATGCTTTGTCTTTTGGAAGGAGAGATTAGAATGAAGGGATGGTAAAGTGTTGTTAAGAGAATTGTTAATGACTGTATCTTTAGTGATGTCCAAGGGGTTTGAACATGCAACCAAAGGAGAACTATTCACATCCTTAGTGACATCCAAAGTACTTGAACATTCATCCAAAGGAGGAAGATCGAGGGTCTTTACTTCCTTAGTGATATCCAAGGTGCTTGAACATTCAACTAAAAGAGGAATATGATAGCTCATAGAATCATCATCATCATCATCATATACTTTAGATATTATATCCAATGCATTATCATGATTTATAGAAGAACTTTCACAATCCTCTTTCTCATGAGTGTTCATGGATATGAATTCGAGGTTAGATTTTCTAATATTGAAGGATGCTCACCCATGAAGGTTATGAATCTATGAAAATCAAGATCTTTGATATATGCATGCAAAGATACCAAAGAGAAATGACATGAAGATGCCATAATAAAATTTCTTGGAACAACAATGTACAATAATATCTATTCATAAATTTATCAAATACAACCAATATGAGAGACTTTTGTACACCACAACACTAGTTTGAGGGCACCAGGTTTTTGAAGCTTTTATAAAGATCAAAAACACACTAGTGTCACTACAAATCATGTGAATCTAATGTTAAAAGTACTATACAAAAGGTGATATTGATATTTTTTTATTTATTGCAAAATATGTGAAAAAGATGCTTGTTCGCTTATGTTGAAATACACATTGTGTAATTACAAAAGTATGATAAGTATGCACTTTTTCAAAAATTATGCAATTTTTTTGAATGAATATGCAAAGAAATCAATGGAAGATCTAATTTGAAATGTTTATGACAGTAGTAAAATCTGAAATAAGATTTTGACTACAAACCCTAGCTTTGCAAATGACTAGGTTATAGGAAAAATGCAAGTTTTCACCAAAACCCTAGCAAATGAGATCTTCAAATGCAAGATGTGATATCATGAAATGGTTAAATGTTGTAATTAGTTTCAGATCTGATGTAAAAAATAGATTTTCAAATTCTTCCAATGATATGAAAGGAAAATAATGCAAAACTATGCCTTTATGCAAGCCTAGAATGCTTATTTTTTCTTTTTTTTCAAATTTATGCAAGAATTTCCAATGTAGGATGATAAATATGATATGAATTAATGCAAGATCTAATTTCAACACTTAGCAAGATGCAAATTCTTGATGCTACGGGTTCACCAAAATGTTATGGGGTAAAGGTGGGATGAATGGAATGTGTGAGTACACTAGATCAAACCCTCCTTTCACTATAACATTCAATGACAAAACTGAGATTAAGTCACTTCAAGATGGATGAGGGCTTAGCTACATATTTTGTGCTCTTGTTTGTCAAGGGAAGATAAGATTCAACCAAACCTTTTATCAAACCCTAGGCCAATCAATGCACTAAACCCTAAAATAATGATAATCAGCTTGAAAAAGATAATCAACAATAGAAATCTAGAAACCAAAAGTATAGAAATGATCAGTAAGATGTCAGAACCTATCTCCTAAAAGCAGAGGTGTCAAAGGACAAATTTGGCAACTGCCTAAGCCCAGAAGTAAGATTCTGCCGGAGGTTAGAATTGAGAAGATGTTGTAAATGATGCTCAGAAACTAGATCCAAAATATTAAAGCCCTACAAACTATAGTGGAAACCACCCAAGTCCAATTGGAGGAGTACTCTAGAATTTTTTTCGGATCCCAAAACTATAATTCATGCACTACCTTCCTGTAGCTCCACTTTTCCTAAAACCTGTACTTGTAACCTACACACAAGATAACCAAAGAGGGGTTTGGGGATTGTGGTGTTTAGGGATTTGCCTTAGTCAAATACTGTGTTAGAATTCAAGCTTTCCCAACACTATTGTTAAGGAGAGAGCATGCCCTTGTAGGGCAGAGGCTAAAGATAATCCAAATGATGAAATGATTCAAATGATTCAAATAGCAATGATGTCACCTAAGAGGTGAAGTCCTTAGGAGGCTAAAAGCTCTTCAACTCATAAGGAGATGGATGATGATGATGCCATATCTATAACAAACACAGAAATACAAACACAAATCTCCAACAATAACATAATGAATGCCTTGAATTCTCTTTGCTGCAATACCATAAGTTCACGTTATACATCTAGGTGTAAAATGAAGTCATAATGTCACTTATATATGCCTTCCCACTAACATTTACAGATTTAAATCACAAACACTGACAATGAGAAACATTTTGGAAGGGCCCAAGCTGACATGCCATTAATTAGCCCCAACCAATCAGGGGAGACTTGGGTGGTTGTCACCCAAGTATAGGGGCCTAAATTAGGCCAGGGTTAAGATAAAGGAGTTCCCATGGGTTCAAAATGTCATGGGTGTCGGGAAGTTTCCTTCAGGATGATCAATTAGAATGTATAATGAAGAAAATAGAACCTAGGAGCTAAACTAGGAGGTAAAAAGGCATGTGGCCACTTTTTACTCCATAACAATTTCATCCAAAAATTCTTTAAAAAATTGTTAGGGCCATATTGCCAAAATCCATGCCTTCTAAAAATATTTTTCCTCGAGTGTTCTAGTTAAAGTGGACTACTTCTACTTCTACTTCTACTTAGAACTAGAACTAGTGTCATCATCACTCAAATAGCTATTGCCATGAAAGAAAGAGTGATTAGAGGGTCACCTCTACAAGGATTTCCAGTCCCGTGTGTTGTGTTGGTGCTTGCCTCATTCACATTGTGCTTGGTTTACGTTGTAAACATTACATATTTTGGTGAAGCTAGTGTGAACAACAAAAAATTCTGCTAGATTATTTTCATCCTTGTTTGTTTGAGCCTAGTCTACTTTTTCTTTACTTTTTTACTTTTTCATCCTACCTTTTGTCGCTTTTTGGCCACTTTTTCATGTCCACTCCATTTTATTATGAGGTGTTGCACAACATCCCTGAATATGACAATTTCAAATAGACCACAAGGAATATCCCCTCGAGTGAGCCAATCACTCTGTATTCCAAAATACATGCCAACTGGTCCTCTAACACCTGTCACAAGATTCTTCAATTATGAGGACTCTAATTATGGGTGTGCTCAAAAAGAGCCATAAAGATATTTAACTTTCAACAATCCAACCTAGAAATAAGACATTGTTATACTATTGAATTATCCTAGCTAGAGTTAACCTCATCAATTAAGATTAAAGATACAATTAAATGGCCATCCGATTCAGACATATAGAGAAATGGCCATGCAAATCAATGACAAAGTAGGTCATTTAGAAAATAATTTACAAGAGGCATGTAAGGCACAGGAAGCCCTCCATGTGGTCTATCAAGTTGAAAGATCTACCACATGACAAATATTGATAGAAAATGAAACAAATAGAGCTACTCAAGCCCAATCCCAAAATGATCTATTACAAAATAGTGAAAACTAATGAATAGAAATAGACATCTTAGTCCAACAAAGTTAAATTCTAGAAGTAGGAGGTACTAACAAATTAAAATTGGAAAGATTGTGAATATAGAGAAATCCATTCATAGAATTGAGCTAGGGGACAACTTAACTCCCCCGTTACCTAAATGTAAAATTTAGGAAACAAGGCATTCATGCCTCCTCAAAACCAACACAATCAACTAAGTGGTATCAACACAACACAAAATTATATGATGCCACCAACATTTCAATAGACACTTATGGAACCAACATATCCAGTTATGCCGAAATAGATCAACAAACTCTTCAAAATCAAACCTCTCCACCCACAAGGCTTATGTTTGTTGGCATAAACTCAAATTCTCAAAATTTATTTACTAGAATGTACCTCAAATATCTCAAAGAGATCTTAGACTATAAAATTTATAACATACTACTTCCTTGTCCTCTCCAATACTTGCCCAAATTCAAAGGTGATGGTGACCCAAATTCTCACACTAAAGCACACACTACGATAGTAAAAGAACTCTTCCCTTGGGATGGAGTCATCACAAGGATATTCTTGAAGCCATTTTAAGGAATAGCACTTGAAAGGTACTATTGCCTCCCTAAGGCATCTATACATTCCTTCAAGTAGCTCATTGGAGAATTCGTAGCTGTGTTTGATATGAACAAACTAGTCAAAAATAGGATCAAAAAATTCTTGAGCATGAAGCAAGATGCCAATGAATCTGTAGCACACTTTGTGACATGATGGAGGCAAGGCCTCTACTCTTGAACCAGTGCACCAAATATGGATCACAAGGAGCTTTGTGACCTCTTTCTACATGCCCTTAATAGGGATACAAGGGAGGAGGTATAGAAGTTGCCTTACAAGTCATATGAGAAATCTTTATAAAGAGCTCTAAGAATAGACCAAGCTTTTATAGATAAAAGAAATAGAACTTATGGAACAAATGGAAAATTGTTGGTGCAAAACAATAATAGTGGAAATAACCAACCCACTATCAAAATTTTGAAGAATAATGAAAGTGTGACAACTGACGGGGTGATCGATCAACCTCCTATGAGAAATAGGGTAAACAAATATTATTATAATGGAAGAGGCTATTACCCCCAAAATTTTAACACTGTGGATTAACCTATAAATAATAACAAATACCCGTAATGGAACAATCAAATGTAGGGTAATAGAAATGATAATAGAAATGAGCCCTATGGCTAACATTTTGACCTAAATTAGTTTTGCACATTTCACAAGATGAGGGGACACACCACTAAGTCTTGTAGAGAATGCAATAGATTTAATACAAGATTACCTGAAGAACAATAATGATTTTAATAGATTGTTCTTAAATCCACAACAAGTTACACCTAGAAATGAAAGCAACTCTTAGCAAGAACCCATCTCTCCTTAAAATGAAAACATGAAAATCTTCCAAAACCCCTTTCCCCCACACCAAAACAATGAGTCAAATGCTTGAACTTCAACACAAAAAAACACTACAAAAATAGGAGAACCAACAATGTCAACCCAATTAGGCCATAAGGGAGAAATGAAAATGTTGGGTGTGGTGGAAATAATCTATGAAGAAGTTGAGATAGAAACAGATGTGGTCCAAGAAACTAATTACTATAGAAATGCCATATCGATAATGGATCCCACCCCACTGCCAATTAGACCTTACAACCTAGTTGAAGATCCTAAGAAGACTTATGCAATGATCTCTTTTATAGATCTTATCAAGAACTCACCATCACATGACACAACTCTTTTAGAGGCTATTGGTTTGAAATACCTTGACAAGATCATGCCACCTCCTAATGAGCAAATAAATAAAGTGGACCTAGATCTAGATCTTTCAAATGTTGAGTTGAAAGATCTTAGATTCTTCTTTAACCTTAAGAAAATGCCAATAGAGGCTAATCTAAAAAATATATTAGGGGAATTTACATAAAAATGGGCCTCCTAAGGATGACATCGTCAAAATAATGAACTAACAAAAATTAACTAAAAGATGACATCAACCGTTAAGGTGACATCATCCAAAATAAAATTAAAATTATTTATTTTATTACATTAAACTTTCTAAAATCCTATGAATTAACTCGCAATGATTAATTCAACTCTACATATCCTCTTCTATCTCAATCATCTTTCTAAAAAATAAAGATTCTTTTTGTTTATATATTCATCATTCTTAAGTTCTATTATAGAAATTATTATGTTTTCTAAAAAAAATACTTTTATTATTTAAAAAAATTGAAAAAGCAATACAAAATAATAAAAACACATTGATAAATTTTATTACAATGAATTTGCATAATTCAACCTCAAATTTCTCTCTCTACAAATTTTCAATCAATTTTTTCCCTCCACAATTTGTTTTAGTAAACTTATTCAAATTTTATATAGTACAAAAGATTCTTCCCACTGGAAGTTAAATTAATAAATCTAATTATATATTAAATCATAAATCTAAGTATATATAAAATCATAAATCCATCACCTATTAATGGGGCCGGGGGAGATGAATCCTGAAAGGGGAGAGTGGAAGCGAAGTAGATCCCGCCGACAGAGGGATGGTATAAGTTGAACTTTGACGGGGCCTCAAAAGGCAACTCAGGTGAATCTAGGGCTGGTTGCATCATTAGGGAGTGGGGGGGATAGTGGAAGGAAAGGTATCAAAGAGATTAAATTCAAGAATGAATAATGAATTATTAGAACTCCAAGCATTAATATTGGGTCTACAATGGTGTTTGAAACTAAGAATAAGCAAGGTGGAAGTTGAAGGTGATTCTCTAATTTTGTGGTTAATGTTGTCAGGAAAAATGAGATCCACAATTGGAAATTAAAATTACTTCTAGAGGAAGCATTGGACAAATTAACCAAACTTGAAGGATATACTATAAATCATAACTACATGGATGTGAATGCTAAATCAAATGCTTTGGCCAACTTAGCTATTGGAAGGTATGAGGAGTTATGTTGGGGGACATCAAGTGAGTCATTACATGAGGTGGCAATAAATCAAGGTGATTGAAAGGATTGTATCTCCCATCATTTCGGTAAGTTGAAGTGAGGGATAGGATGGTCGATGTAGAACACATTAATGAGTAAGTCGAATGAACTGAAAAACACATTTAAGGATGGTAAATTGGGAATTTTCATTGTATTCCCCCTAAGTCTTTGGTGAATTGAGAACTGGGTAGGATGGAAATTCCCATTCGATTGAGAGGAAGCAAGCACCAGATGGCTTTTTGGAAGGAGATTTATGATAAAAGGATGTAGAAAGTATTCAAAACTCAGAGTGGCATTGTGATATTTACTATTGAGTGGGTGCTTGGGGAGGAGTTTATGTTTTCTGCAAATTATTACAGAGTAAACTCAGATATGGTGCCAATGTTCGTTGCATCACTGCTGGATTTGGGTGAGGAAAAGGGTGTTATTAGTGAGATGGTGGAAGCATTTGTTGATGAGGAGTTCACCAGGGGATTTGAAGAGACCTTGGCCATTGAACGACATGGAATTGGAGTTCCCCATTTCCATCATATAAATGCTACTGGAGATACGGTAATATGGCATCCATTTATTACTGTGTCTCAAGAAGGGAAGGAATAGGGGTGCCAGAGGAACGCTGCCATGGGAGATAGTCTTTTGAAGGTCTTGGGTCTAGTTGAAAATTTTGAGTGGATGTAGGATTTTATTGAAGAGTACTACTAGGGGAATCCAAATGCATAAATAACTATAGTTTTCTTTTTTGGATAAGCATAGATGATAGGGATAGAATAATTTATGAAGGTTTTGTTAGCTACCTGGTTTATGTAAAGCTCAAGCATTATATATGAGCCAAAAATGTTAATACTATATGTTGTATTTCTATTCATATTAATACAAAGGGAGTAGTCCCCAAGACTACAATTTACCCATAAAAAATCATAAAACCATAAATATATTAAAAAATAGACTCTAAGCATATTTTATATAATAAATCTAATTCTATAAAATCATAAATTTAAATATATATAAAATTATAAATATATAAAATAATAAATCTATATATAAAATGATAATATGAAACTTAATTTAATATTTAAAATTTATATAAAATATCTAACTTACTTGTACTTTGCCACTATTTATAAATTTTAGAAACTTGTGTATCTAAATAACCATATATAGAAAAATAATAATAGATGAATATTTTAAAGATACATTCAATTTTTTTCTTTAGTATTTTTTTAAGCTAATTTAAGTCTTATATACTTAAAAAAAATTCTTTAAAAATTCTTCCATCACAAATTAGAGAAATTTTTCCCTCCAAAATTATTCTTTCTTATATGTATTTAGAATGAAAAATTAATTTTTTTTGGAAAAAGAAAAATAAAAAATTAACAAATATTCATAATAATAATAACATTGGAGAAAGGAAAATGGCAAGGAATCGAGAATGGCAAAGGGATCCATTTAGGGTGAAAAATCTCTTGAAGCCAGGTTTTGGAGGAAGATTGGGGAATTTTGAAGATAGAAGATGGGGAAATTTCAATGGAAGAAGCAGAAATACGGAGAGATATTGGAGGAAGTCATTACATAAATCAAATGTAGAAAGGGAGCGAGGGAAAGTAACATAGGAAAATAACTTAAGGCAAAACCCTTTGACTTTGGCATGGTGGGAAAAGCTTCCAAGGGAGGAGGACATATTTTTTAGAGTATGAACATTTGAATATTCCAGATTGTGCCACTGGAGCAAAAAAATCCTTTTGAAAAGTATGGAAAAGAATAGAAGAGTGGAAATTAACAATAAGAAGTTAGAAGAAATGGTTTTAGGGTTAAAAGAGAAGGCCTTTCTTATGAAATGGGTGAATTATTGGCCTTCCTGAGAGAAAATATCTAATTGGTGCAAAGTAAATTTGGGAAATGAGGTCACGCTAAGAAATCTGTCAAGGGGTTTCTTTATGGTCACTTGTGAAACAAAAGACAAGAAAGAAGAAGTAATGAAAGGAGGTCCATGGTTAATGGATGGAGTAGGGTTTTATATGAAGGATTGGGAACCAAACTTTGATGTGGTAAATCATGTTGTGGCAGTAACCCCTAGATGGGTTAGATTATACAACTTACCCTTGGAGTAGTGGATGGAAGAAATTTTGAAGGAGATTGGAAATAGCCTGGGAACAGTTCTGGAGTGGGATGAAACAATGAGCAAAGATGAATTTGGAATTTATGCATGAATTTGTGTGAACATTAATTTGGTAGAGGAGATTCTAAAAAATAGTGAGATTATTTCATTTAGTGGTATGTGGTTATAGAAGATGGAATTAGAAGATCCAATTGATAATAGAAAAGATTTAAGGAAAGAGGATTCTACAGGAAAAGAATTAGAGAGGGGGAAGGATAAATGGCAAATAGAGGAAATCCAAGTAAAATAAGGTGTTTCAAAAAACAAAGTTTTGGAGGAAGAAGGTGAATGGTTGAAGGAACAAGGTGAAGCGACGAAAATTTTAAGAATGACAACATAGATTGGGAGAAAATAGATTTAGACCTTTTTAGAATCATGAATGAAGGAATAGAGTTCTTTAAGGGTTTGGAAATTTCTCCTCTTCTCGAAGATGATGGAGAAGAGAAGAGAAATTTAGAATAAATTTTGGAAAGACTGGTAATTGAAAATGAAAATATTCCACCTTTGTTGGGAAAGGAGGATAGGTATATGGGTGTCAAGGAAGGTGAAATTGAGTAGGGGGAGTAAATGATGAAGGGTTAGATGATTTATGTTTGGAGAAGAGGGGCATTAAACAATCTCAGACGACTATTGATACACAACAATGCAGTGATCAAAAGAAAAAAGGTAGAAATCCTAAGTGTAAAATTAATTGAAGATGGAGATGCAGAAGGTCAAATGAAAATTACAACAATGATGCTAAGGTCTTGGAAGGGAATAACCCTTCCTAGGGAGACATGAATATCACATCATGGAATGTTAGGGGCTTAAACACCCCTAACAAAAGGTGCTTAGTTAAGCGTCAAATAGACATTTCAGATGCTGATATCTTTCAATTTAAGGAAACAAAACTTGATGATCTAGAAATGGATAGAATGAAGAAAAGGTGGTATGTAGAGTGAATTGTTTTCTTTTAAACTTACTTTTTTTATTGATAAATGTGTATGGACCAAACAATGTTCTATTGAAAAAAGACTTTGGAGTGAAGTTTGGAGTGAACTGGACCAAGTTTTGGAAGCAAATGAAGACTCCTTTATAATATTAGGGGGAGACTTTAATGCTATTTTGAGTGGGGAGGATAAGTTAGGGGGTGTTCAGAAAGTGGGTCAATCTCAGTTGGATTTTGTAGACTTTGTTGCTTGAAATAATTTGACGGATTTGCTGTTGGACAATGGGAAGTTTACTTGGAAAAATTGAAGGTCAGGTTTTAGCAATATAGCAGATAAACTAGATAGATTTTTATGGTATGGAGATTCGAGAGTATTTCCAAGAGTATGAAAAAGTAGTATATTACCTATTTCAGGTTCAGATCACTTTCTCATACAATTATTGATGTAGGAGCATCCTGAATGAACAAACAATCAACATCAACCAAAATAAGTGCAGGTTCAATTCATTTTAATTTTGTTTGTTTGGGTTCTAATAGAATTTCTCAACATTGGATGTGATTGGCATAGTCAGAATTGCAAAGTTGCAGTTTCGCTCCCGACGCATAATAGGGTAGTTTCAGTGAAATAATTGTTCGAAGCAATATATGAAGTTTGGCAAAAAAACCCTTTAATAGGAAGAATCCTGAGAGCATTCCAGAATTATATGTGAATTTTATGCAGCCAAATTCCTTTCAGTTTCCAAGATTTTTAAATCTCACGACTTGTACTGGCAGTTTGGTGACAATGTAATTTAAGGAGTTTTGTAGCACTTGAGATTGAATGGTTTTTTGGATGTCTTAGGAATGTTGAGACACTTATCCTTGTCCATTTTGGTAAGGTTTTGAGCTTTTGGAAAAAAGTTATGGTTGAAGTCAACTTTTAGCTTCATGATCGTCCTGTCGCAACTGCATAAGTGAGTTTCTCCAGTGTTTGAGCAAAGTTCCAAGGAAGAAGAAAAGGATTTGGAGGTTGATACACTTTCAACTACAAATGAATTTGTATTATCAAAGTACAACATTCTTCCAGAGGGTTGGGTATGCTATTTTGACAAGTGTAGATCGAGATGACATCCCAGATGGTGGTAGAAACAATTTTGCTTGTACTATGACCACTCTGAAGGAACTTAAGCCAAAGATTCTTATTGAGTATTTAACATCTGATTTCAGAGGTGATCTAGATGCAGTTGCAATAGTTGTTAAATCTGGGCTAGATGTATTTGTTTGTAATGTTGAAATAGGAAAATGACTTCAACAGATAGCAAGAGATCCAAGGATAGGATATGATCAAAGTTTGCTTATATTGAAGCATACCAAGACATAAAAGAAAGGAATGATTACCAAGTCTTCAATAATGCTAGGTCTTGGAGAGTCAAATGAGGAGATAAAAGAAACTATGCATGAGTTGCATGTTGTAGGGGTTGACATCCTTACATTGGGATAATATTTATAGCGAACGCCTTTGCATTTGATAGTGAAAGAGTATGTGACTCCTGAAAAGTTTACCTTCTGGAAAGAATATAGTGAGTCCATTGGATTTAGATATGTTGCACAACTATAAGATATATTAAAAGGAAACTATCATCATGGAGATCTTGAACCCAGGCTTTGGAGGAAGTCTCCATGCTATGGACATGGCGCGAGAAGAAGGAAGTTGGATGATTGATAGCTTATGTCAATATTTCATAACTTTATATGCTTGTAAATGGAAAAAGGGACTGCGTGGGTTGTGTGGGGGAAGTTAACCCACCATTATGATATTGATATCAAGAGGAGAATCAAATTTTACTCGATCTTCATTTACTTGGATTCTGTGTCTCCTCATATTCTAAGAAGTCGAAGGAAATATGATAGTTATTGATATCTATAAAGAGCCATGTTGATGGAGAATGTGGCATCAGCCTTTTGGGAAAGAAATAAAGTGTATGCAGAGGTCTTTGTAGAAGTTGTGCAGAGTGAATCCCAGGTAGGGTATTTGAGAAGTTTGACAAAGAGAAATTGGCTAGTGTGTGGAGATGTGGAGAGGCTTGGTATGGCATGAGTTTGAAGGAATATGGTTACAGATTTGAAGTGAAGGAATGTAGGTTATGAAGAGCCAAGAATCTTCCAAGCGAGTGCATGTTTGAGAAAGGCCATTGAAGGACAAAATTGTATATATGGTTGTCATTCTTATTTGAATTAATAAATTCTAGATTTTTATTGCAATCTTGTATTGGTTTGGGTAGAATGTTGCCTGTAGGTGTTTTGTGTATTTGAACACTTGGTAATTCTATGTGTTTGAGAATTGTTGTGAGCTATTTGTACAAGAGGGAGTTCCTCTTGCATCAATTGGTATTAGAGAAGGTAATCCTGAGAGTGGAGAGGATCCTCCAGGACTTGCAAGTAGAGGAAGAGTGGTGAAGAAGAGCTCATGTGGATTATTCCAAGCGTGAGAGAGAAGTCTTGAGCTATGAGAGCTTGAGTTGTGAAGAAAAGTGAAATTGTAGATTGCGAAGAGGTGATGCAAGGTGTGACAAATTGCAGCGAGTGAGATGAGGATATTTGTGAGGAAGCCTGTGATATGGGAAGGCTAGAGAAAGTATCAAAAGAGGAAGATCTCCTTGGTGATGGATGATATAAATGAGAGATTGGATAGTCCATTGAAGTAAGGAAGTGAAAAGAATTGGTCAAGTATGAGGTTTAATAGTATGCTTGAATAAGAGCATGGAAGAAGAGAGAAAGAGTGAATTTGTAGTAGCAACTGAGTGTCCCTTGGAGGATGTGAAAGCCTTAGCAGATGAGAGTGCAATTGAGAAAGAGGTTGCAAGTGAAAATAAAAGTGAAGAAGTTGAGGTTGCAACAATACCTTGAGAATATTGCAGTGAATGGTGAAGACAAGGATGATTTAAGGTTGCAGGTTTTGGTGGTAGAAGAAGAGTGGTTTAATAAGCTTGCCGATGGAGGAGAGAAGATGAATGTTGTAGTGAAGGACAAAGAAGATGATCTTGGAGTAGCAAAAGAGAATGAGGTAAATCTGGAAAATTTTGAGTTTGGTTTACCTTTATTTGCAAAGATAAAAGTAGAGGATGAAGTTGCATATTGGTGTGTGGGTAGTGCATATTTGTGTGTAGAGATTGTAGAAGATGGTGTAGGTGGAACTTGGTGGAGGTGGTCGGTCTGTGGTGGGATTGATCCCACAAAAGAGGAGAGAAGAGAAGTGAGTAACTAGAGGAGAAGAGAGAGCCATTGGCAAAGGAGGACGGTCTATGGTGGATGTGAATCCACAAGAGGAAGGAGGAAGAAGGTGCACACTTGGTGGAGGAGGATGCCAAGTGTCCTGGTTAAATGATGGAAGAGGTAGAAGAAGAAATTATTTTTGTCTAGATTAGTGATGGAGTTTGTTGTAGGTTGTTTACAACCTAGAAGGGTAGTTCAACTACCTAACTCCATTTTGTGAGTCCTACTCACAAAATTTTCCTACCCGGCATGTCTGATGCTAGAGCTTCCCAGGTGAACAAAGAATCGACATCAACCAAAAAAAGTATAGGTTTAATTTATTTTGATTTTGTTTTTTTGGGTTCTAATGGCATTTCTTGACATTGGATGTGATTGGCATAGTCAGAATTGCAAAGTTGCAGTTTTGCTCCCGACGCATAACGGGACAGTTTCAGTGAAACAATTATTTGGATAAATCTATGAAATTTGGTGACAAACCCTCTAACAAGAAGAATCCTTAGAGCATTCCAAATTATATATGAAGGTTTCACAACTAAATTGCTTTTAATTTCTGATATTTTTAAGTCTCACGACTTGCGCTGGCAGTTTGGAAAAAATGCAATTTCTAGAGTTTTGTAGCACTTGAGACTGAACGGTTTGGTGGAGGTCTTAGGAATTCTTAGACACTTATCCCTATCCATTTTGGCAATGTTTCAAGATTCTGGTGAACCGTTATGGTTGAAGTCAGCTTTCAGCTTCATGACCGTCCTATCACAACTGCATAAGTGAGTTTCTCCAGTGTTTGATTAGAGTTCCAAGGAAGAAGAAAAGAATTTGGAGGTTGGTACACTCTCAACTACAAATCAAGTTTTTTCATCAAAGAACAACATACTTCCAGAGGGTTGGGTATGTTATTTTGACAAGTGTAGATCGAGATGACATCCCAGATGGTGGTAGTAGCCATTTTTCTTGTACTGTGACCACTTTGAAGGAACTTAAGCCAAAGATTTTTATAGAGTGTTTGACATTTAATTTGAGAGGTGATCTAGATGCAGTTGTAATGGTTTTTAAATCTGGGCTAGATGTATTTGCTCACAATGTTGAAACAGTAAAATGACTTCAATGGATAGTAAGAGATCCAAGGGTAGGATATGATCAAAGTTTGCTTGTATTGAAGCATGCCAAGGGATAAAAGAAAGGAATGATTGACAAGTCTTCAATAATGATAGGTCTTGGAGAGTTAGATGAGGATATAAAAGAAACTATGCATGACTTGCATGTTGTAGGGTTGACATCCTTATGTTGGGATAGTATTTATAGTTAATGCCTTTACATTTGACAGTGAAAGAGTATGTGACTCCTAAAAAGTTTACCTTCTAGAAAGAATATGGTGAGTACATTGGATTTAGATATGTTGCACAGATATAAGACAGATTAAAAGAAAACTACCGACATAGAGATCTTGAACTGAGACTTTGGAGGAAGTCTCTCTGCTATGGGACATGGCGCGAGCAGAAGGAAGTTGGATGATTGATAACTTATGTCAATATTTTATACCTTTATATGTTTGTAAATACCAAAAGGGACCATGTGAGTTGTGTGGGGAAAGTTAACCCACCATCATGATATTTATATTAAGAGGAGAATCGTTTGACTTGATCTTCATTTACTTCAATTTTGTGTCTCTTCATTTACCGAGGAGTCAAATGAAATAGGATAGTTATTGATATCTATAAAGAGCTGTATTGATGGAGAATGTTGCGTCGGCCTCTTGGGGAAGAAACTGTCATGCCCACATTTCATATGTGGTCACAACACACAACACACATGTCATGTCCACATTTGTCATGTGGTCATGACACGAAATGCCAAAAACTTTTCCATGTATCCCTAGAAACCCCCTTGCACGCATTAGTGTGCTTGGTGGCATACACACAAAGGCACAAAAATGTCGTTCGAGCGTTGGGGTAATACGAATACCTTTCGCAACCCCTATGAGATGAAGCCCTACTAAGGGGGTTGTGCGATGCAGAAAGCATCGCCAAGAAGGTCGAGATCCCAACCAGGAACTAACCCTAGATTTAACCTAAATGAGGTGGAGGGATTTTGACATATGTCGAAATCCAATCCCTAAAACTATAGCATAAGGAGATTAATTAATTACATTCAAAACATAATCAAATGCATTAAATAATAAAAGTAAGGTAATAATGCATAAATAAATCATTTATTTAACCTTCCTAGAAACCCAGAAAAATTCGGCAGCATAACACCTCTTCAACATATTTAGAAAAATATTTAAATAAAATTGTGTAGCTAAACCATTTAGGAGAAATCAAATTAAAATATAAATCTATCTTCCTACACTTAATTTATCTCAACGTCTCTTTTTGGTCAAAATGATAATTTAATAAATTAATTATTTTATTCCAAATCTAATGTTAACCAAGCAATAAAAATTCATCTTTTAAAATTAAATACAATTCAAATAATTTAAAAGGGCTCAAATTAATAAATTTCCCCTAACATAATTTTCCACTAAATTCCATTAGAATAATTAAAAGGGCCTAGGTTTAATTAAACTCATTTAACTAATAAACCCATAGCAATAAAAAAATAAAGACTAAAATTATAATTTCCCAAATAATTTATTCTTCTCACATTCCCGGTTAAAAATAAATGAGTAAAGAGAAATTGCAAAATTCACGTGCACCCAAGTTTTAAAAAGCTAAATAATGAAATTGTTTCTATATTCCCAAGAAGCCCTAAAATGCTCCTTAATAAAATAGTTCAATACAAAATTCAATTAATTACTCCCACGATATTATTTTTGACTATACCCTAGAATAAATAAAGCTCATCACATAAGAACATTTACAATAAAAAATCCACTAAAGAAAAAAATTAAAAAAAAACTAGATTTAAATTTTCTAATCATCTAACTTAAATAAAGACAAAATATAAGTTTCTTTAAAAAAAAAGGGGCATAAAGCCCACTAAACACTCTGCCCACAATTAAAAAGGATAAAGGAAATGAAGATAGGGAATATAAATAGGGAAAGGAAAATATTCCCATGCACCAAAAATACATTCCCATTTAAAAATTCTCAAATAAAATATTCCCACTTGTTTTATTGATTTATTATACCTCAACCCTAAATTGCTTTTTCTAATATTATAATAGATTCTATTGAGAGAGGAAAAAAAAAAAAAATCCCTAACCCTATTTCTATGATTTTCTATTCTATCCATTCTAACCCTATCTTTTTCTCTCCTCATTTTCTTTTCTCTCTATTTTTTTTTATACAGGTCAAAGTAGGGCAGCCATGGAGGAATGCATACTCAGGGTTTTCACACAAGGGTAAAGATTTCACTGATTTGTTTACCTCCCTTCTCTCTTTTTTTTGGTGCATATATATATATATATATATATATATATATATATATATATATATATATATATATATATATATAGACACACACACATAAATAATTACTTACAGGAAACCTCTAGTAAAATAACCAGAGATAAGAAGAATGGGTTAAAATGTATTTTGTTTATAAACTGTGTATAAATACGAGAGCATATGGATACAAAATTATTTGTATTGCAAAGATACAAGGGAGGTTGAGGGATATATATATTAAGAAATACATTGCAGGTCTCAAGTTAAACGACAGTCGAACTGACAAAGATTTCAGGACTGAGTTCATAGTCGAGCAGCGGCCATTGATGGCACTGTGCACCAAGGGTTAAAGAAAAAAAAAACAACAGGGGTGGGTCGTCTACCCACCCCCCACAGACTTAACAAAACTTTCAGGCCGATAGCCCCCCCTAATTTCGTCTCGCTGTAAGGCCAGTGAAAAAGCAGCCTATTAGGGCTTGTTGCTACAACAATAAATATAGTTTCTCCCCCTTTTTTAAAGGAATTGTTAATATCCTAAAACAACAACGATTATGATCTCTTTTTTAAAATTTTAAGCATTGCTAATATCTTTAAACAACAATGTTAAGTGATGCATTTTTGTGTATATATATATAGAGGCATAATAAATTCAGTAAGTAAAATACATGTAAAGGTAGGAATATATACACACACACACACCCATGATCACTATCAAATTCTATGAAGATACAATGCAGTAATAATTTTAACAGCACTACCCTAGAATTAATTACTCTTTCAATACACAATAATATTCCTTTCTCACCGAACTACAATGTATGAAAATACTTGACATGTATTGAATGCATTTTGTTTTTACATAGGAGCAATGATGCTATATTTTTTTGAACCATTACAATGCTAAACAACAACTTATATTTTCTTTTTTAAACCATTATAATGCTAAAAAAAAAACTTATATTTTCCTTGAATAACCAAAATACAAACACCACACATATACTTATATTTCTCTTTTGCAACAACATTAAAGGTAATGATACAAAAGTTTCTATCCTCTTCTAATTGAACCATTTTACAAAACCAAAGGAAAACATCAACAACACATTTCAATAAAACATGAATACATAAGAAGACTTGAGTTTACAAATAAAGCAAGAGAGCTCACTCTCACAATACTTTACAATGAGGTCTAATGACCATGGCTCTCAATAGCCAAACAAAATACACAACACATAATATGAAACTCTTCCTCCAAGCTCCCATAGCTAAAACACCAACCTGCAATAAAACACATGAGAGAAACTCCAAGCCACCAAAATTCTCTCCAGCCTACCATAGACCTGCAAGAGGGTCACCCCAAGCTTGGAGATGATCCACACATAGGTGCACACCACAAACATGACATAATGCAAACACTCAAACATGAAGAACAACACCCACCAAGGTTTAACAACACAAAATCCATAAAAATGGATTTGAGGGGGTAGGAGAGTGGACTCTCTCTACTCAAGAGGTTCACTCCTTTAAAACCAAATCTCATGATACTCCAAAACAAGGCCTCAAGCCTAAAACACCTGAATGAAAATATATCACTCCAAGGCAATCATGCCATAAAATATAATCACCATACTTCTCCAAATTGCCCTCAAGGCTATAATATGCCAATACAAAGAGGGTGACCTCTAGGAGGTTCACTCCTCGCCCACCCCTCACATGAATGGACACACCAAGAATGGTAGTCTCATTCAAACACCCATAAAATAAAACCCAACAACACCAAACAAATACAAACCCACAAAGAAACTTCAACCACACATAGAAAATTAAATACATGGGAAAGGATTCATGCCTTGAGGCTTACCTATGATAGCCCAATAATGGAAAAAAGTTGTAGAAGACCTCTCCAACCTCCTCCTTCAAGCCTTCCTTCCAAGATCTCCAAACTTACTCTCCAAAAACAGCTCCAAAATAACAAAAAAACAAGTGAAAGAACACCCTTCCTCTCTCAAAGAGGAAGTAATATAGGCTTCATTCCAAAGCCTTGAGGAATGAGAAGGTGACACATGTCACCTTCTACTTCCTCCTCCCAATCCACTTGCAAGGACCATGGAATGTGGAGGTGACATGTGTCACTCTCCTATCTATCCAAACCTCACTCTCTCCACATGTGCTCTCACACATGTGTGAGAACAAATGTGGAGAGGTGTCATCTCTCAAGATGGACTCCAAGAGGATAAGGAATGCCACATGTCATTACCCTATTCTTTAAAGGAAGCCCATTCACTCCAAGATGCTCTCACACATGTGTGAGAGCATTGGAGCTGGGTTCACACACTTGGGAGTGTTGAAGACTCCCCAAGTCTTCAAGGTGATGGGAATCCATGCCTTGGAAAGAGGAGTGGGTCATGTTTGAATGCATGACTCACCCACCACTCCATTTCAAATTTGAATTTCGTTCCTTTACTTCAGGCTAAACTTAAAGTGACTAGACAAAGGTTACCCTAGGGTTTGACATGCTCAAATGGGCCCTAGACCCTAGGGGTACCATCTAGGATCAATTTTAGCCCATAATAAACACCTTAGGAAGTAGAAAATAACATAAAATGGCCATCAAAATAAAAAAACACCAAGTGGTGTATATTAAATCACATATTTTTACAACACTTCAATCAAATAATACAAAAGAGGTGGAATCTAAACCAAATAATTAAAATGCATACATTTACGAAAGCATCATATAATTCACACATGATCTTGGTCCCTCTTGGGACTAGATTGATCTAACATGGGATTCACATTAGGTGTGGGATCGATCTCTGATTTTATGTGGCATGGAAAATCACTTGCGCACCTGAACAAACAGATTAATCCAACATATACATCATAGCTGAAGCAAGGAAAATGCATACACTCATGATATCGCATAATCATTTAAAACATTATTAAAATCACATAGCATCATTAATAAGATTTATAATTTAACTGCATTCCTATACACTAACTCAAGATCAAAATCACATAACAATTCCATTTAATAATTGCACAACTAATAACTCTAATAGCATCAGAATGAATGTCACATTTCAAATAATCATTAGTGAAATCTAAAATCAGGATATAGTCACACCACAACATACTAATCCAACCAAATCAAAATACAAGGATAGAGTCAAGAAAGTCTACATCTACAGGGTCTACAAATGCAACTAATCCAGACGCACAAGGGTGGGCCTCACAGAAACAAAGTATGAAGAGGTCTCTATAGAAGTTATGTAGAGTGGAGCCTAGGTAGGGCATGTGAGCAGTTTGACAAAGAGGAGTTGGCCAGTGTGTGGAGATGTGGAGAGGCTTGGTATGCCATGAGTTTGAAGAAATATGGTTGCATATTTTGAAGTGAAGGAATGTAGGTTATGAAGAGCTAAGAAGCTTCCAAGTAAGTGCATGTTTGAGAGAGACCATTGAAGGCTACTATTGTATATATGGTTGTCATTTTGATTTGAATTAATAAATTCTAAATTTTTGTTGCAATCTTGTATTGGTTTGGGTAGAATGTTTCTTGTAGGTGTTTTGTGTATTTGAGTGCTTGGTAACTCCGTGTGTTTGAGAATTGTTGTGAGTTGTTTGTGCAAGAGGGAGTTCCTTTTGCATCAATTATTCTTAGTGGAAGATAAGAAACCTTTCAGGTGTCCTTTCAAATTTGAAAATATGTGGATGAGGGATAACGATTTCTTGACAAATATAGAAATATGGTGGGATGAGGAGGGGCTAAAAGGTTCTAAAATGTTCTCTTTATTCACAAAATTAAAGAGAGTTAAGGAAAGAATTAGAGAGTTGAATAAAAGGCACTTTAAGGACATCTTCATTGAAAAGGTAGATATTGAGAAACAACTTGAAGAGGTTAATGAAAAAGTTCTTTCTCAAGCTATGGATCAAAATAGCTACTTAGAGGAGAAGTTATTCTTGGAAAGGTATGCAAAAATTATGAGTAGGGAAGAAATTTTTTGGAGACAAAAATCTAGAGAGTTATTGCTGGGCGATGGGGATATAAACAAAAAATACTTCCATAATTCAATGAAAGCAAGAAGACAACATAATAAGATCACAAAAATTACTAAATTTTATGGTAGAGAATGTGAAGAAGAACTTGAAATAAGGGAAGAAGTTGAAACACTTTTTGAGAGATTATTAAACAATTGGGAAAGTTTGGATTTGCTAAATCAAGGCAAAATTTTGGAGTGTATTCCTAGATTGGTTAAGGAGGAACATAACCAATTGTTGAAACTGTTGCACATATGTTACCTAAAGTTGTCACTAATGTGGTTGTCATTGATGTCAACACTTAGTTTGGGCTGTCATTAATGCTTATGTTGATGGTATACTATGATGGTGTGCTAACAGTGATGTTGCTAATATTCATGGTTGGATTGCATGCCTTGTTTAATGTTTATTAAAGTTGTACTGAGTATGTTTTTTGTCAATAGATATGATATCATGATGATATATTAAGATGAGAATTAGATGTATTAAGATGAGGATTAGAAGTAATGCTGAAGTTGGGGAGATGTTGTTGATGGTCTGTAGCATGTTGTACGCTCTCTCTTGTTGTTCCTGGGTTATGCTTTTGCCTGGCCGATTGAGGTATGTTGAAGGTGTATGCCACAAAGTCTTTGTTCTACAGAGTTGAAGGAGTGTTTGGAGATGTTGTATGGGTCATGCCAACTCATCTGGGAGAAGCACAAGTAATGTTTAATCTTCCATGAGTAACGCCAAGTTGTAACAGCTGAAATGTGCTACAAGCTTCATATTTTCTTGTTTAAGGCCGACCTATTTCAAATGTGTGAAGCGTGAAGATGTTATTCTTTAAAGGTTGATGTTGTGAAGGCTATTTAGGACTAGGTTAAGTGTGTGTTGGAATCTGCAAGGCATGTTCCTCTTATTGGTGTTGCGTATAGTTCATTTTAGGACTTGCCCTCTACACATTTCATGTTGTTTGATCTTTGGCCAACTTGTAATTGTAATATTCTTGTTTTCTTTGTCCGACATGCAAAGTAATCAATGTAATATCATGTATATATTGTAAACCTAGTTGATCTAGGTGAGGTGTGATTGTGAGTGGGAGTGTAAGAAGTTGAATGTGGATGTGTAATGCATTATGATGTGTGACTGAAAGAGAAAGAGCAGAAGTAATAGATCATGTCTGGACTCATCTTGAAGATATTTTTGAGATAGAAAGGAAGTGAAGAGTCTGCCTAATTGATTGTTGGAGGCAGTGAGCCAAAGGAAAAACTTCTTGAAGGTTAAAAGCAGTGAGTCAGTAAGCTGCAGAGAAGACATTTGAAGAAGTTGCAAAAGTTGTCAAAGCATAATTGCAATCATCAAAAGAGAAGTGAAATAGTAGAATTGCAATCATTAAAAGGATTGAGATTTATTGTCAGATTCAGACAGTAGAAGGACTATCATTCTGTAATCTTTTCTGAGTTTGTTCTCAGTTCAGGGAGTAGTTGCTTCCTTGGGTTGAAGCCCTAAAACAAAGTCTGCAAGGAGTTGCAGCTTCCTTGGGAGTGACCCTAAAACCTTTCTATAGGGAGTAGTATCCTCCTTAGGTTGTAGCCCTAAAACAAAATTGTAACTGTGATTCTTTGTGAGGCTGGATTAGGACAATACCTCCTAGAATCTTTTCTCACTGTGGTTTTTTCCCCTTGGGGATTTCCACATATATTTGGTGTTATGTGGTGTTGTGCATTGTGTTGATCTTTTATGTTTTTGTTAATGCTGTAAAGACTACGTTTCAGTTTCCTTCAGAAGGTTTGAGATTTGTTTTGAATATTGATTCACCCCCCTCTCAATATCAGGGTGTGTTCAACAGAAACAACCTTTTTCAGAAGAAGAGATCAAGGAGGTAGCTTTGCAACTACACTAAGATAAAGCACCTGGTCCAAATGGTTTCCCAGCAATTTTTTTCCATAAATTTTGGAGAATCATGGGTAAGGATATTTATGAGGCAGTGAAACAATCTAGAAGAAAGGGAAGATTACTAAAGCATTTGAATAACACATATATAACACTTATTCCCAAAAAGGATTAGGTGGTGAATTTTGATAATTTCAGGCCAATATCACTTTGTAACACGGTCTACAAAATATTTTCAAAAGTAGTGGCTAATAGGTTGAAAAGGACTTTACATGATATAATAGCAGAAGAATAAAGTGGCTTTGTGCTAGGTAGGTCAATTCTGGATGGGTCAATTATAGTGAGGCAATTCACTATTTGGGAGCTTCAAGGAGAAGTGGGATGATGGTGAAACTAGATATTAAGAGGGCTTGTGATAGACTAGATTGGAGATTTCTCTTTAAGGTGATGGAAGCTTTTGGATTCAATAGACAATGGTTAGATTGGATTTTTAGTTTTATGGCTAGTCCAAGATACTCAATTCTTATTAATGGAATTCCAAAAGGTTTTTTTGGTGCCTCGAGGGGTTTGAGACAAGGGGATCCTATTTCGCCCTATCTTTTCATAATCATGATAGATGCGTTTGGATTCTACATTTTGCAGGAGGTAGCTTTTGGAGAGTGGGAGGGGTTACAAATTGCTAGAAATGTTGAGAGAATTACACATCAGCAATTTGTTGATGATACGATGCTTTTTTGAATGGCTAAGAGAAGGGAATGTTTTTATATAAGGAGAGTGTTGGGAATATGCCTCTGCTTTGAGTCAATTTGTGAACCCATTGAAGTCTAAAATATTTTTCTTTTTTACTAAAGGGAGAAAGCAGAGGGAAATTCTCAAAATTTTGGATTTCAAGAAAGGTCTAATGCCTAGTAAATACCTAGGTCTCTCTCTTTTTGAGGGGGCTAAAAATCCAAGTTCTAGAACCCTCTAATAGACCAATGCTCTATGAGGATTGCTTCTTGGAATGGGAAGTGGTTGTCTTGGGTAGGTAGAGTCATCATGTTGAAGGCAGTGATATCTGTGATCCCAATCGTTATGCTCTCTTGTATCAAACTCCTGAAGATGGTTAATAATAAGTTAGAGCAAAAGATGAGAAATTGTTTTTGGCAAGGCAATTCAGAAGATAGGAAGTTTCCTCTGATAGCGTGGGAGAAGATTTACGGACCAAAGTAGGTGGGGGGACTGGGATTGAGAAACCAAATGATTCAAAATAAAGCTTGAGGAGAAAAGTTGTTGTGGGCCATGTATTCTAAGCCAAACTTGAAATGGGTGAAGATCCTTCAAAATAAATATCTTGATAATCAAAACAGGGATAGGATCCTAATGCCATTGGAATTAATAGATGGATCCTCTTTGAGGAACTTTTTAAAAGGTTGTAGACATAACCTGACTAACCATCTCACATGGGAACTTAGGAGTGGCAAATTGGTTCTATTTTGGGAAGATTCATGGACGAGTTACCCAAGCATTGACTCAATTGTGGATTGTGATAGAGCTAAATTATTTTTCTTAGATTTATGGGGCCAAAAGGTTGTTGATTATGTAGAGAATAGTGTGGTTAATGGCCTACTTAGTTGGTCTTGGAAATAGATGGAGGGTAGAGTTTGTCTGAGAGAAGAAGTGATCAAGATTAAATAGATTTTACAAAAGAGGAGAATTAATAATTTAGATTGGGAAGATAGTATTAAGTGGAATTGATCTAAGGATGGAGAATACAATGCAAAGGTAGGTTATTTGGTTGCTAAAGGGATATTTGAAAAAACAAAGTTACAAGTGCATTTATGTTGGAATAACCTTTGTTTTCCCAAAGTGGGAATATTTGCATGGGAAACATTGTAGAATCTAGGATTCTTACGATTGATAGATTCAAAAAAAGAGGGCATGCAAGCCTTCGCAGAAAAGAAGAAGAGATAGTTGATCATTTATTGTTTGGTTGTTAATTTTCTCAAGAATGTTATCCATGGCTATGTGCTAAATTGGGGTGGTTTGGGGTTTTGCCCAATGATATAAAGAGTCTGCTCAAATCTTGGCCAATTCTAAATAGAAGGGCATTTTACTCTTGTTTTTGGATTAATAGTCCCTCTATGGTGGTATGGGAAATTTGGAAAAAGAGGAATATAAGAATTTTTTAGGAGAAAGAGTTCACCATTGAAGGTTACAAATATAAATAGAAAGAGCCATAGTTGAAGTGGTGAACAATAGATTAATGAGAGGAGGTAGGGAAATAATTTTCATGATTGAAGATAATATATTTAGGAGAAAGTGGAGTGGACTGATTATTCCCCTTGTTAATGGGGTTGGTGGTGATAAGGACAAAAGAAGGAAATTGGAAGCTAGGTGGACTCTGCTAAAGGAGGGGTGGATGAAACTCAACTTTGATGAAGCCTCTTGAGGCAACCCTAGGGAATTAGGTGTAGGTTGTGTTATTAAGGATTGGAGAGGAATTGTTGTGGGTAAGGCTTCTAAGAGACTTAAGCTGGGTACTAATAACACAACTGAATTTCAAGCTTTGATTTTGGGATTAAGAATGTCTGACAAGTTAGGCCTTAGGAGGTTGACGATAAAGGGTGATTCCCAATTGGTGGTAAATGTGATGAGGAGGCAGGAAATGAAAAACTAGAAACTAAAGTTGCTTTTATATGAAGCTTTAGTTCTTATAAATAATTTGGATGCTTACACCATTAATCATGTGTATAGAGAATGTAATATGGAAGTGGACTCTTTGGCTAATGAAGATTTAGATCAGGATGAAGAGATAGTTATGGAATGAAATCATTTCTTTGAAAAGCTTTGTGTCAAATTGGGTGATATTCATTATGGAGAGTTGGGAGTAGGTTTATTCATGTGAAGAGTTGGTGGGAGGACAGATACAAAAATGACAATGTGTAGAAGATGGGGGATAATTATATCCCCCAGATTATCAACAATATTTAGTTTCATTGCTTTCTATGAATAAATAGAGGGGAGGCCAATGGATACGTCTATTCTATTGAAAGGCATTGAAAGACAAATGATATTTTGTGGTGGGATCTCTAAATAGAGGATGATGAAGACTTTTAGGTCGAAGAGTGGCATAGTCATGTTTGCCATTGAGTGTGTTAGGGGATGAATACATGGAGGCTAACAGGCACAGAGTAAATTCTGATGTTGTGGCTATGTTCGTGGTTTCTCTATCGGATATTGGTGAAAGCAAGGAAGATATAGAAGACATGGTGAGAGAATTTGTGTTCAAAGACTAGGGAGTGGGTTTGGATGAAGGGGTCAGTGAAAGAAGTTGGGTCTACTTTTTGGCCAAAAAGTGGAAGTGTTTTCCCTGATTTTCAGAATTTGTCACATTTGACCTTAAAATTTGAAGCACTTAGAGATGGAATCTTTAAAAAAGTCACTAAATATAAAATGTAGTACTTGGAGTCTAGTTTCCAAATATGTGATTTATTTCAATACCCAGATGGTACAAATTGATTTTCAATAGGCATTTCTAAAAACTACTATTTAAAAGTTATTTTTTTAACCATACCATGCGAGTGTACTACCAACATAATTTGACCTAAATAAAATTATTTTTCAAAATCCTTTTGGGAAAAGATGTGTAGTACAGTGAAATTTGATGAGGATATTTTTTTATAATTTTTTTCCAAATATATATTTTTTTATTAATTTTTTATTAGGCCTAATTGCTACTTTTGAAAACCCCTCATGTACGACCAACATAATTTGAGCAAAACAAATCGTAAAATTATTTTTTTTCTTCATTGTGTAAAGAATGATGTGTAGATTGATGACATATAATTTGTTTTTAAAAAAAATTTAAAAATTAAAAGTTATTAAAAAAATACAAACACCTGTTATTTCAAGTTTTTGGACTAGTTTGCTCATAAATTAAATAATAAAGAGAAAAACATGTCCAATAACAAAAAAAATTACATATTGGAAAACTAGACATTGTCATTTGTAATGGGTTTTCATTTCGTAAAAAAATTCAGAAAAAAAAAGGTCGTCAGCCATATAGGTAAACTCAGTCTTTCCTCTTGTTCTGTACTTAGAAAAGAACTTGCAGGTCCAAGGCTCAAGGTCGGCTAACCATGCCTATCTCAAGCCTAAAACCAAAGCAAAGGGAAGGGAAAAGGCGGTTGGTGATTTCAAAATTCATAAAATGGGTACCCATTTATAAACAAAATAGGTACCTCTTTATTAAAAAAATGGGTACCCATTGTATAACGAGTACTCGTTATTTTAAGAACGGGTACCCATTTCTATTATATCTATTATATAATGGGTGCCCATTCCTGTTGGTAATTTTTTTACCTGTGCGACTTCCCCTACATGCTGACCAAGTTTCTTGCTTTTACTCGAAGTCTTGGTGGTGGCTAGATTGGGTGTAGGGATTCCAATTGCAATGGATTTTCATAGAATTAATGAAACAAGAGACAATGTGGATTGGTGCCCATTTGTGACAGTGTCGAGAGCTTTTGTGGAGCAGGGGAGGAAACATAGGGTAGCAATGGGAGCAGGATTCCTGAAGAAGCTGATTGGAAAGGTAGAGGGGTATGAATGGATGAACAATTTCCTTAATTTTTACTACTAGGTGAACTTGGATGCATGAATGCAAGTATCTATTTGATGAAGTTTTTTTGTTTAAAACTGATATTGTAAATACTCTGTTATAATTATAGATGTATAAGGATAGAGTTGGTGGTGTGAACAGTCAATACTTTGTCATAGATCTATAGATGAATAAGGATATAGATAACAATTTGAATAGTTACAGTGTGTAGGAGGATTTAATAGTTATATAGACCAGGAAGAAATGGAGTCCTAGGTTTTGATACTCTATATTTAATTGCAGAGGAATGTAATGTTTTGTTTTGTATTAATGTTAATATCAATGCAAAAGGGAACTGCCCCCAAGGTAGTAGTTTACCAAACAAAATAATAATATTGGAGACAAATAAATAAAAACACAAAAATAAAAAAATATTCATAATAAAAAATTATTGGAGAAAAAAAGCTAATAATTTTTATTTATATTTTAGGGAAAGAACACAAAATCTATTGTAAAATATGTTTTCTTTCATTTTTTTATATAGGTTCAAAAAATTAAACTTAAACTACTCCAAGAGTTTGTTTTAAAATTAGAAAGTGTGGCTTGTAAGTATAACTTTAAGATAAAAGACTTCTTAAATAAAAAATAAATAATCAAGAAAAGAAATGATATAAAATGAAAAGTTAACTTGAGTTTTTTAAGAAATTATAATAGATATATGTGTTACTACATTAAAAAAATAGTGAACTTGAGTTTCCTAATGAATTATAATAGAAACATGTGTCTCCACTTAACTCATGTAGTTAAGTAATTTATATATTAATAATTTGTATTATATGAGGTAATTTTTTCTTTTCTAGAGTTTCTTAGGAGACCCATTTTATATGTAAATTTCCTCTAATGAATGTGGATCTAACCTTGTACTTACAAGTGTGGATCTATAATACATGTATTAAGAGAACCCTAGTTGATGACAGAGCAACTGCTAGCACCATTCCTTTCTCCCTTCTTGAAAGGATGTCATATGGACACACAAACATCATAGCCTATCATGATACTTTAAGAGGCTATGATAAATTAAAAGTAACCACAATTGGAAAAAATACCCTTTTAGTTTCTTTGTCACAAGACAATCCAACTATGTTCTACATCATTGACAAGGACACAAGCTATAATATGCTTCTTGGAATACCATGGATTCATAGAATGAAGGGATCCCTTCTACTTTGTTCTAGGAAGTTCATTTTCTGCACCTTGGGAAAGTCTATGTCACAAAAGGAGACCCTATGCCATTCAATATGTTGAAAATAGACCAAACATGCTAGAAGGATATACTCCTCTAGTGCCATCTAAGGAAACTATGCTGAGTGAGTCCTATAATCCATTAGAACTAGATGAGTCCTATACACCACTCACACACTCTAGTGAGTCTTACACTCGTCTATATTTGTTGACACAGATGGATTTTGATTATCATATTTAAATGCAAACTCTATTATTAATGAATAAACTAATGATTTGAAAGTTTCATCAAGAGCTTTCAAAGGTCTCAACAACTAAAATCAACCCTCGCTTGCCACCTCAATTCTATCAAATGACACTTGGCAACCACCCCAAGTTCAAATTGAATTGGTTGAAAGATTACCTAATGAAGATGAGGTGAGTGAAGGAAGATTTAGCAAATAAGAGAAGTTGTAGGTAATCATTGGTGAAGAGTATCTTACTATCCTTGAATTACACAAATTATATCAAATAATCAATGGACTTAAGATTAGAGCCCAAAGGAAAGACACATTTAACTTTTGTACCTCTAGAAGAGCACATGGACCTCAAACTCCCTTTGATTTCTTTTGATTTCTACAAAATGTTCAAGAGATACTTGAGGTTAGAATATACATGCAAGATGATTTTTACCTTGTGACTAAGCTATTATCAAATGATAGAACCCTATAGTAGACTCCATATCATCATCAGACATATCAATTCCTATCCCACCTCATGATAGCTCAACCTGTGCAATCAAGTACAAGTATTCCTACAAGACAATATGAACCAACATGTTCATTTAGAATCAGAGAGTTAGTGCTCAAAAGAGGAATCATTAAGAACAAGAGACATAGAAGAAAAATAAATTTTCAAGAGGACTAGAAAGGTCCATATGTATTAAGGAATATGCTAGAAACATTTCCTACCTCCTAAGCACCATGGAAGGACAAGACTTTGGTGAGATGGTTAATGTCTTTCACCTCAAGAAATATTATATTTAGAAAAACCATAAAAATCATAAAACATTGAAATACAAAAAATCATAATAATATGAAAATAAAAAAAAAACATGCATTTTCTTTTTGTTCACCATGCACTTTGTTTGTGACATGCTCTTGTTATATTTTTCTCTTAGAAAGGATTCTAAGGTTGTCTAGTATAGGTTGTTCTTTCTATGTCTTAGAGATTCCCTAAAACCATCATTATCCATTTGTCCTCTTTACATTCCCAACAAATTTAAGCAAAGTCAAACTTTTAGCTTCATATTGATCCTAGATTTAGAAAATCTTGCTATCAAGTCTAAGAAAAGAAAGTACAAAAATCTATAGTACCCAAGAGAAGCTCACAAGTAGACCTTCCCTAATCCTCCCTAGCAAGAGTGAAGTCCTAGAAGTTAGTCCAACTTTTGGTGGCACCCAACCCCTTATTCACCCAGCTAAAAATGTTAGGAGGATTAAAACTCCACAAAGCAATAAAAAAAGTCAAAATTAGAAGATAAAAAAAAGTCAAAAAAGAGAGAAAAAAAAGAATTACTACAAAAAATTCAAAAAGAAAGAAAATAAAATCAAAAAAGAGAGAAGAAAAGGAGAGGATTGTTGATGTCCATAATCTCAGATGGAGATAAATCCAAGCTTGAATCTACGAGGGTAGCATCCATAAGAGAAAATAAAAAATAGAGGTACAAAGCACACACATACACTAGTTGGGAAAATATGTGAATCTAGCTATCTTTTAGGGCCATCTTTTACTTTGGAGCCTTTCCTTTACCCTAGGTATAACTTTTTGTCCATCTATAATCTAAGTCTAGAAGGTGCTAATAAAATTTGTTTCTTGTCTATGTTGAAAACTAGTCAAATTATTTTGTCTAGATAAGGGTAAGTATTTACCCTTCTATAAAACTAAGTTTCAAAGTTTTTCTATCTCCTTCCCACTCATACTTGATTCCTAAATCTTATCTCAAACAACTTTAGTAGCTCACCCTATACTAGGTCAACTCACAATCATCTAAGTCAAAAATCCTACTTAAGAGCATTCACACTATTTGTTCAATTTCCATACATACAAAATAATAAAACATGTCATCTCATCATGGCATCTAGCATATAACACATAGTAATTTGCATCTCATATATATCATTTATGCATCCATACATATTACATACATTATAAAGGAAAAAGATAACAAAATAATATCATCATCATTTCATATGTGATCATAATAGGTGTGCATAAATATAAGCATCTGCACAAACATAGATAATAAATTCCTATCCAACCATGTGCACCGAAAGGAAAGAAAAGTAGAATGTGTCAACTAAGAGAGCATATTGATCAAAATAATACAAGTCTAATGTCATAAGTGTAAAAGAGCATTTAAGTACAATTTGCTCCATCAAGGGAGCCTAAAAGAGAAATGATAATTGTGGACAGGTGCATGCTAATATTCCCATGCAAGGGAGTAATTTTTCATAATATAATGCAATAAAGAAGGTCCCTCAAGGACATCTCTAACTAATGGAAACCTTGGGGCTCTTTCTCTTCTATTGTCTCTTACTATCTATAGCATTCAAAGGTCTAGGTGTCCTATGAGCGTGACTTGGGAAAGGGGCATGCCTATGCATCCACAATTGTGATGGTCCTGTAGTAGTGGCTAATGAAACTAAAAACTATCTTTAGACATTGAGGTTTTCCATATATCAAACACAGACATTCTCAACCTCCAATGTATCAATCTAGATCCACTAAGAAACTAAGTCCTGGACAACATGATAAGTTAGAGAAAGAATGTCAGTGTGACGACATACAAGGGTAGGTTATCCAACATCAATCAAAAGAGCCTACCTAGTGCATCTTCTTGTAGGGACCAAGAAATCCAAAAAAAGAATCTCTAATGAAGTCCCTTCACTCATCAGTAGTGCCTACAAGATGATATAAAGAGAGTATCAGTCCACATTAGAGTGAAATTAATCATGTTTAAAAAAGGAAGTATAAGAAAGAAATAGGAGTATATTAGTTAGTACTCATGAGGATCACCAAACTGCCATGATGGATCAATTGTACTCATCTCCTTCTCTACTATCCCTGAAAGTAAAGCAACATGATGTATAGGAGTGGTATGCACTATCACTACCTCTGCATCCTCACGAACTAGATCGTTTGATGCTAAGCCATCTATCTTCTCCCTAACTATGTAGTCCTCATCAAACTCATCCTCAATCTCCTTAGCTACCTCAACCACATGCCCCTCAGCCTGTTTGGCTCCTTGTTGTCTCTGTAGTGGTTGTGTAATCAAAACCCCTAGTGTAAGTATGACCCACTAAAATATCCCATGATACACATCTTTCATTTCCTGAATAGATCTATAACAAGGGGGCATTGGGGCATATTTTCTCAAATATCTCCATCAAATTGCTAATGCTCATGTTATAGGATTCTCTTTTGTCCTGCATTCCTATTTGTTAGGTGAATAACTCCTTGAAAGTAGATCCAAATTCCTCTATCACCTAGCCATAATCCCTCCAACTCTCTATATGGATCTACAATTATGTCTCCATCTATCAAAGTCACCATCATTGATGTAGTTGCATCAAAATGACCAACTTTATATCATTGCATAGATCTAAGAAGTGTCAAATCCAAAGGGGCCATCTCATGTTGAAATGGAAAAATATGCTTAAAGATCCACATCATGATAAGTGAAGGGTGGATGAAGGATAAAGTCCCTCATTATGCAATCTGATGCAAGTCTCAATAGATTAAGGGCAGTATATCAATAACCCATGTGAAGACTATGCTTCACTCTAAATGTTGTATGATTGGTACCCAACACCACCAAAGCATAGGAGTATTCTTGCCTCCCAAAAAATGAGAAGAAATTAAACCTATTAAGACCTTTTGTAAGAGTGGAATGTTGAGTCTAGGAATAGAGGTGAGTTGTACTTCAAGACAATCTATAGGATGGGTCACTTTCATCATCACAATCCTAGAAAGTCTTGTCCTCTAGAGAGTAGCATAGTCAATGTTAGAAAATTCCTCTAGAGATCTCAAAAACTAGGCTTTCTCTCGTGTAGCATGCTAGTGGATGTAGATGTCTTGTGAAAAAAATGCTAGGTCAGACCTTCATAAAATAAAAAAACCCTCAAAGCATAAAACTTTCAAAAACTCAAAAAAATTAGATATAGTCCTAGAAAACGTGCAATAAGTAAGAATTTCATCAAAATTAGAGAAATGATTAACCCTAGGGGTTGAAAATGCTAAATTTTGCCTCTAATCCTATCATAAAAATCTTTTCTAAGGTCTCTCATGTGACCTTCCCGGTCTCTTGGGCAACCTAAGATGAGCTAGTAGGGTCACCCAGGTGACCTACACTAGAAAAAGGGGTGCAACCTTGGATGATATCCAAGTGACCCCAGTTGGGCCAAAAAATTAAACATTAAGTAGAAAATATATAAATGAAAACACACAAGTGATAGAAAACCAAAACCTAGTTGAATGCAATAGATGATTTCAAGAATAACAGATAATTTTGAGAAAATTCAATAGAAGAAAACCTATGGCTTAGAGAGAATTTTTTTTCATTTCTTGTACTTGAAGCTAAGTTGTGACCATAATTATGATCTCCTTGTCACAAGCTTTCCATTGATTGCTCTTGTTGCCAACTTTTGCCTCTATTTTGTCATCTTCTCTTGTTTTCCCTCTTTCTTCTCCTCTTCCCTCTTAGCTTAGTTTGCATTTGTGAATGTGTTTGAGTGGCTTAGTTTATTTTATGCACTATTTTTTTCTTATTTTGTGTGTGCCTCTTCTAATGGCCATAAGTCTTCGTGATAAAGACTAGATGACATAGGTAAACTCAAAACTCTCACATTATTGGTATGCCCTCTTGTCTTTTTAAGTACTTGTTTTTAAATTGATCATATGTTGGATTAACGCTTGAATCTGTTCTATCTTTCAAGTCCAAATGTGGGACAACAAAAATAGGTAAGGCCATAATTTAGGAATTGTACCTACCTTCCATGTAGACTACTATCCCTGACGGGGCAAATATGTAAGTACTAAATTTGCGTTAGGCCTATATGGTGGTATGATGATGTGGTAGTCACAACTCATGACCCTCTTAGGTGTGATTTTACTTCTCCTAGTGTTTTCATGTCTTGATGACTTCCCCCTTTGTCTTTTGTCCCTCATGTTTTATCTTCTATCCAACTTTCCCTACCTTTTGAGTTGCTTTACTAACCCCTTCCATTTGCCTATTTAGGGTCAGGCCTTTTAGTCTTAGGGTCACCGCTAGTTTCTCTATGTTTCCTAGGTGATCTTGAATGGAAAAATGAGAGAACCTTCTTTCAAAATAGGTGACCATATCATTTTTTGATGTGCATGTTAACTCTTCATTTTATCTTTTCTTCTTTCTTTTTAGCTTGTTTTAACTTGTGTTTTATTCATGTCATCTCATCCATTTCTTGCTTTCATTCCTTTGTGAAATCATGATTGATTCTTATCTCTAAATTATTTCTTTTTTCTCTTTGAGTTCACTTTAGTTTTCTTGAGTTTTATTCTAATTTTCTTCTTATCTCTTCATCTATTCATGGAATTGTTTCTATTTCTACTCAAGTTCACTCCTTTGGATCTTATCTATTCCTCCATTACCTCCCATTTTTACCTATAAATACCTCTTCATTCCTTATTATTTTTCATATTTTGATCTTCGAATCCTCTCATATGCAAGCTTCTTAGTTTCTTCACAAGCTTCTTCCAAGCTTCTCTATAGGCCTTGAGCCTTATGTGACAAGATTTTGGCTTAGATATCCATAGGATAGATATCTCATAGAATATTTAGTTCATCCAAGCTTCTTGGACAAGCTTTGAGCCTCTTTTCTTTTTAAGCCATATAGGCCTTTGAGCTTCATTTCTTCTTGCTTTTTTGAATATCCTCACATCCTTATCCTTTTCCTATCATCAAGTGGAGTACCTAACTATTGTAGAGAAAGTTACCAGATAGCTAGACCTTTAAGGAGTTTTTTCTTGGCACCGTCGCCATCAAATATAGGTTCTTTAATTACATTTCTAGAGTAGAATTAGTAGTTAGAAAATATCATTTCTCTTGAGGAAATAAAATTTTTCTGTGTTTCTTCTTGATTTAATTGCTTTTCTAGTCTAGGAGAAATATTTTTACATTCTTAGATTAAATCACATCTTTCCTTTATTAGATTAAAATCATTGCAATATTTAAATAAAAAAATAAAAAATAAATAGATAAGTTGTATCTATGAAAAGATATTTAGTTGCATTCATATTTATTTCCTAGTAGTTAAATCATATTGAAATATTGGGAAAAGAACCAAAAGTTGCATGCATTCATATAGTTATAACTGGGTCTAGAGATCTCATTATCAACCATGCATAACTATCAACATACAAGTGTTAATCCCTCATTTTCACCACGAGGCATCCAAATCAAAACAATTCAACACAAGCCCTTAGTTTCATCTCAAGGCATAGAAAACACAATGCAAACCACAAAACACTGAAACATATAAATCTTCTCCACTAGGCACTCGATGTGCCCTAGTGTGAGAGAGGATTGGGTTAAACAAGTCTTAGAGGAAATAAGAGCTAATCTCCTAGAACAAGTAGATCCAATCAACATAGAAATTAAGGAACAAGAACAACTCCTTAGGAAAATTCTACAAGACAACAAGACAAGATGGTTGGAAGAACTTAGGAACTGAGAACACAAACTTAGTGAAATCTTGGAACTTGAATAAAGGAGAATTGAATTCTTTCATCTTTATGCTACAAATGAACTAGATCACCTTAGAGAAAGATACCCTCCAAGACATCTTGTTATCACAACAACACCCATACAAAGATCCAGGCAACAACAACAACAAATCAATGATAAAGATTGCAATGACAATGATAGATACCCAAAAAATAGGCATGATCACCTTGTCTGAGATCCATAAAGTCTTGCTCCTAAGGGAGAAAAATAGCACTTTGGTGTTGTCATTGCTCAACTAACTACTACCAAAATAGAATGAGTGACTAGAGGGCCATATCTGCAAGGGTTCCCAGTCTGATGTCTGATGTGCTACGTTGGTTCCTAGTTCATTTGTGTTGTGCTTGGCTCATGTTCTAAACATCACAATGACATGGGCTTGAATCTAAAAATATGTTTTAAATGAAAATTGAGGGTTTCCTTGCACTTAACAACTACTAATAAAAGGAGCATAATAAATTACACACAACATGAATTTAAATGGAGATGAAATATAGTTGTGTAGTGTAATGTTCATCAAATGCACTTGAGAGTTTAAAAATAGAAGGTAAAGAGTATAATTAAAAATTTACTAAAAATTTGACCCAAATTATTTATTTTTAACTTGTTTTTTATTTTATTTTATTCATTGTTGAAATCATGGGCACGTAGATATTAGAATGAGAATATTAAAACAAAAATAATAATAGTAAAATATATTGTATGAAAATATTGACAAATGCAATAAAAATGTATATTTTGTTAAATATTTTTTTTTATCAATTTTCTTTAAATCCACAACCATATTTTATATTTTTATTGTAATTAATAATGTACTTTAACAATTTTTTCACATAGATGGAACACATGGTAATTTTTCACTTAAAACATTTACTATACCTATGTTTAAACACATTTAAAGTTCTTAAAGTTGTGCACACCTATACACTTAAGTTTTTTAGGTTGTTCTAATGAGTCACACAAATTTATAGAAAATTGAGATCTACAGATAGATTTTATATTTTTTAATATTAATATCAATATTTAATAATTTAGTAGTAAGTAGGTTTAGTAAATTTTTTGGCATGTTTTATTAAATGTTCATTTCTATAAGAAAAAATAAGTTGCTAAAATTTAGTCATAAATTTAGCTTTATTTATAATATTCTATATATCATAAAATTCTAACATGTATTGCCTAACAATAATTGGAACTATGTATTGTAAACAAAACCCATCAACTATATCCATTAATGATGTGAGCATAGAGATATCCAAGCTTGTCAATCATCAATTGCATCCATTGTAGCAACATATTCAAAACTCTGTTTCTCCAATTAAAATGATCAAAACAAGATAAATGAATTTGTTTCTATTGTGTTGTAACTAAGGTAGTGATTTATACATAATATACAAAGTTCAAAATTAATAGACCCAACTAGAGGAAAATGCAATCCTAAATGAGTAAATGGATGATTGAAATTATTTGTTTTCTTATCCATTATATTTTGCACTTTGACATTTCCTTGAGATGGTAGAGATGGGTGACTATTTTTTTCCTAAAATCATATACTTTTTAGAAAAATTAATAATTTAAGCCTAAATAGATTCCATCTAAGGGAGTTTAATTGAAGTGGGTTAATTCAAACCTCCTTAGATCAAAACCCCTTTGATAGGCCCCCCAAGGGTTAAATCAAACCTCTCATGGAGTGTCCTTTGCACCTATAAAAATGCTAACAAAAAGTAAATTTTCCTCGCCTTTTAGGGGATCAAATGAAGTCATTTGAAAATTTCATTTTGTAAAATTATGCAGCCCTTAGTATTACCTTTACAAAAAATATAATATGTTTTATGTTTTCTTTAATATTATATATTTTTTAAATTTTATAATGAATATAGGTCCATGATGAAAAAATAATGACTTTGATTCAAGTCACTGGGAAGAATAACAAGCATTGTTAGAAAATCTAAAAAAAATGCATTGCACTCTAAATAGATGTCCTTGTGTTAATTAAATAATAATAATTTTAATATATATGCTAAGAGAAATGTGTTACGGAGTAATACAAGTCTAAGATTTTTGTTAGTGCTAATTCAAAAATTAATAATAATAAAATATTTAACAAAAAATTACCAAAAAAATATCCATGCACTAGACAATGGAGTTAATGATTTAATTCCAATAAATCATGGAAATTTTTTATTTGTATTGAAATTTGTGTGTTATGGAATAATGTCACTTAATAAAAAAAAATAAAAAATTGATTAAAAATAAAAAATAAAAAATGATAGAAATAATTCTTTAAAAATATTAAAAAACTATAGCTTGAATCTACATAAAATTCCACAACTCGTTAATTTACATCATCCTTAAATTCTTGACCATTTGTTACCTATAACTAATACAAATTTAAAAATGTTGAAAAATGTTGATATTGAGCATCCTACTTAGGCCAAAAAGTGGGACACACTATTGTGGGTTCACCCTAATGAAGTTGGCATCAATGAAAATTTGGTATTTGATAATGGCATGAATGAAGTGGGGTTCTAACATCATGAAGGATCACATGATTATTATTTGAGCATATAGTTTTAATTTACTCATATGGATAAGTGCAACACAATGTGGGCAATGCTCATTCCATGCCTTGCATGCTCTTGTTATCTACTACTCACTCCTCATAGAGGCTTGGTCATTCATGGAGCCAATTAACTAATGGAACAAATGCACATAGATTGCCTCATAAATTAAGGCAACTTAACTATGCTTAGCCAGAATGGAAACTTTCTTTAACTTTCTTTAGTAATCATTTATTATCGTACAAAGACTGTTCTTCTAGGACAAAAGCTAAAACCAGGGAAAAGCCTCTTATCTTGTGATAGAGATTTTATCTTTTGGATTGAGAAAAATATAGGTACTGGTCTATATAGACCCATAGATTTGCTAACTATTTTATTTGCAATCAAAATATTTGTGTGGGGGTGCATGTATGCTCAATTTGATGTGAGCAGGAAATTCAATATTGTAGTTGATGACCTTGAGCCTTAAATGATTTCTTACTCAAACTCCCTTTATTATGAAAATATGTATATGTTAAACCAAAATGGTTTATATGAACAATTATACTAGCATACCTATCTTTAAAAAATCTATGTAAAAGACACTGAGAGTTATCATTCTTGAGGCACCTATTCCCACTTTAATCACACATCTAGTAAAAAATAGGTGCCTTGAGAATAATAACTCTTTGTCTTTTACATAGATTTTTTAAAGATAGGTATGCTAGTTTATTTTACTTAAGAATTATTTTATTTACTACATACATACATGGACACATGACAAATCTAAGTAAATTTAATTTATTTCTTTATTTATCTTCTTCTATATTCTTTTCATTATTTTTCCCTTAAATGGACCATAGGCATGGTGAACCAAGCTAAATATGAGCAAGTAATAGATAAATTTTATTTATTTATTTATCTTCTTTTTTAGTTTGATGGTTCAAAATGTATTAGAATTTTTCTATTGTGTTTAAGAAAACTTAGCAGAGAGAAAATTAAAAAAAAAACTTAAATAAGAACAAAACAAATTATTTACTTCATATGTTTATTAATTTAAATTGAACTAATTTGTGAAGAACTATTTTGTAAAATTATTGTAAAAAGAACCTAATTTATAATTGCAACAAAGAAATTACTATCATTTTGCTTACAACAACCTTAAATCTTTTTGCTTTTTTTGAACTTTATATTCTTTTTCATCATTTATAAAGTATATAACTAGCATACCTATATTTAAAAAATATATCTAAAGTACACCGAGAGGTATCCTTCTCGAGGCGCCTATTCCACCTATGTGTGGTAAATTGATAAAAAAATAGGCACCTCAAGAAGGATATCTCTCGGCATACTTTAGATATATTTTTTAAATATAGGTATGCTAGTAGCATCCAGAGCAACAAGCCTAATTCTAATTATATTATATAATTATATAAATTATTATAATTATATAATATAATATTATCATATAGATTATATATATATTGATAAGTAAATAGCTGGTATGGGCCAGCACCCTTTGATTATAGAAACGGAATACAAAAAAGGAGGTATCCTTGCATAAGAGCCTTAGTCATCAAATTATTACATGGGTTTTAAAGCCAAAAACTATTGCAGTGTCAATAAACCAACCTTCCACTACTAATGATGACAAAAATAAAAATAGTCTGCGAGATGAAACAAAAAACTACCAACTAGAAAAAGACCTGAAAACTAGAAAACTCACGACCCATCCATTACACACAGCCTTGAACTACACCCCAGGGCACATGGTGGGAAGAACTAGACATAACCTCTCCTGAACGCACCTCCTGCTCCTCCTCTCACTTTGCCTTGTTCCTCATTAGGCAGACCTTTGCTGCCTGGATTTTCACCGGACAATCCTTCCTGCATTTTTTGTGTGTTGGGCCATCCGCAATCTCCTCCACATCCCTACTGTCCTCCTAAACCCAGTCTTCTCCACAGTCAGGGAGTAATGGAAAATCCACGTCTTTGTTCTCCTCCTCCATATCACTATCATAAGGAACCCAAAAGCCTTCCCTAGCCATGTAGGTGACCATCCAATCTTTCAACAGAAAAGGGAGGATTTTGGCTGCCCTCTGGAGAAAATCTAGATTTCGGTCCATGACCTCCACCCTATCCTCGAGATCCCCAGGGTCAATTGCGAAGACAATGGGAAATTTCTAAATTTCCTTACCACCTTTCCCTTTTCTCAGGTGGTACTGATACACCCAAGGAATCCTGTTGTTGCCATCTATATTATCTAAAACTGCATCAATTTCCCCCAAATATGCATGTTTGAAAAGTCTCTCGCATAGGTTCTTCACTTTTTCTTTAGACATTCCTCTGAAAATTACCAAGGCCATGAACATTGTTGCGATGTCAGTATTCACCCACAGCCTATGATAGTCCCAAATGAAGCCTAGGCCTAACACCTGTTTCACCGCATTCACCACCAGCACATGTTTAACTGAGATAATTCCTCGCAGTCATTTGTCTGTGATTTCCGCATGAAATGCCACCATTGCCACCATTGATTCTAGACAAATTGGGGTCTCCATAGTTTATGTTGTGCTGCCACCTTTGTCTCCTTTGCCTCTGCCTACACACCTTACCCTCCACAGCTAAACCAAAAGGCTTGCAATGAAAAAGAAATAATGGCGCATATCTTTTAACAAAAAAGAAGCATTAAAGGCACCCAGGGTTGCATGCCTTGAACCAGCAAGAGTACTTATGCAAAAAGACATCTTCCCTACTATTGGTATTTTTCCCAGACTAGATGCTTTTTCCCAGTTATCCCTACAAGGTAGCCATCATCGATAAATAGGATTCTCGGGCCAAGGGCCAACAGTATAGGAGATAGACTCTATAAATATCTCCTCTTCTTCTTTAGGCTCTGCAGAACCAAGGGGGTATTCCCTATTCAACACCTATAAAATGCATCTATGTATTTGCTGGGATGTTGACACAAAGCAGATAAATCCTCTATTGTGTAGACCAAGACTATAAGAGAAGTGCAAAGGGGCTAGCTTTGGGCCTATATTTAGTTGTAGACAGAGGATTTTGGATCGTAAACCTACTTCTAAAGTCCTAAAAGTTTGTATATGAAGTTTGAGTTTGATTTATATATGGATGCAAAACTAGGACCTTGATTGTGACCTCAATATAAGACTGGATTGGTGCCTATTTCAGGGATTGGAGTCAATAGACATACACATGTGAATGTACACATAAACCTATATTAATGACTGAGTTTCAAGGGGATTGTTTAGTATCTGCCTTAGAGATACCTCCCAGAATTGAGTATTCAGTTAACTTTGCTTAGAAGATCCTTACTACAATATATTCTTCTTAACACTTTAACCTAAAACATTTAATCTGCTCCTTGAGTAGAAGTAAAAGACCAAGCATTCAATAGCAAATCTATATTCAAGAATCTTAGACACCCCTTAGCTGTTTAGATTCAAAAGAAGAATACATTCAATTTGGAGACAAGTAACAGAACACATGCAATGAAGCATTACTCATTTAAATCAACATGAAACTAGTAAGTTTATGCATTAAACAGACAACATGAGATTCATAAAATCATAAAAACATCAAAAACAGGGCCACCAATGAAGTTGTATCTTATCACAGCACCAAAAACTTGTCTAATTTTCAACAACACAAATGAGTAACATGACCTGCTTAATACAACCAGAAAGTATACTCGGCAAATTAATTACATGGCACATCAAAAATTTGTTCAGACCATGCACCACAAAAATGGCGCTCAAATATTGTAGGCAACAGGCAGAAGGAATGGCGAGGAGGAACAAAACTCGGGCCCTGTGCCGCTGCTTGGGGACATTCCTCATAAAACTGGTAGTTGGCCCGTCACTCAATCCATCACATGTCTCTGCATGACCGCCATTAAAACCTCAACTACCCACAGAATGCAACAGCAGATGTGTCTAGAGGCTTTCTCGCTCAAAATGGCCGCAGACATAAGGAAAAAACCATCACCAAAGGTTCAAAACCCAACCGTCGATCCAAAATCCATCACTAAGATCAATGGTCCCAAAACATGCATGAAGAGTCACCAACCAATAATGTCATGCCACATAGGCACCTTGAACTTCTATCGCTGACCCTTTCTCCTTTCATTTCACTTTTATCGTACTTGTATATGAAAACCCAAATGCATATACATCATACAAGGCGGACGTCAAATACTATAGAACGAACTGGAGTTCGGTTAGGGTCTAGCTTGTATCTCCATCTTGCATCCATTGCATTGTATATTACACATATATAAGCACCAAACATATACAAGGCGGACTTCACTACATCTATCCATCGGATTTGAAAAACCTTCAAGTCTGGGCCTTGTATCCTCATGAGTTTGCATATCGGCACATATACAAGTGCAAATATAC
The DNA here is from genome assembly GCA_027924645.1 of Cunninghamia lanceolata. Lineage (NCBI taxonomy): Eukaryota > Viridiplantae > Streptophyta > Pinopsida > Cupressales > Cupressaceae > Cunninghamia > Cunninghamia lanceolata. The sequence continues at coordinate 10,127,582 of BSBN01001011.1, read as the reverse complement.
AAGTGGTGGGCCCGACCCATTTTCTCTCTCCTTTGCACATTTCCTTGCACATCGCATATACATTCTCCTTATACATACAAGGCAGATTTCAATGTTTATGAAGCTTGTTGAAGATACTTTGAAATCTGGCTTGCATCTTAACCCTTGTATCTTTCAAATGTACACTGGCACATACAAGCGCCCAATATACATGTTGCGGACCCTAAATTTTATTCACTGCATTTGATTTTCAATTAGGTCCAGAATGTATATTCCTCATTGTATATTTTGTTTGTATGCAAAATATACAAACACAAACATACAAGCAGGGAATCATTCTAGAATATGCGATGAATGCATAATTCCTATATGCCGAACAAGTTCAAACCCACTTGCACATACAAACAAGGAATCTTCCTCAGAATGCTCCTGCAATGTATCTAACCATTGTATGTGCGCCTGAATATATAATGCATATACATTCGACCCTATACATCCACGGGCCCCACCACATGCATCTCTGGCTCGCCACTGTAGCAAACGCATATTTGCATCTCCCTGTACATTTTTTTTTGCATATGACCCGATATACAAAGAGGGAATATTCTCAGAATCTTTTAGAAGATTCCCCTAATGTATATGCAACCCGATACACAACTAGAATGCATATAACTCAAATTTTTCACCATTTCTGGAAGCTAATTGAGATTTCACAGGCTTGTCAATAGACTTGATCACTTGCATATAAAGAAACTTGGTACTTTTCTCATGTGCGATGGGAAAAGACAGTAAAACATTGCACTAGGCTGGTCAAACCACGAACATTAAGGCATGGAGATGAAACATAGCAGCAGGGAACCTGTTATAGGAGGCCAACATCAGAACAAACAAAATAATGCAACAGACCAAGGAAGACAGAAACCTCAGGGTTCGAATGAGAAAACCTGCAAATGCCCAAGCTTAAAACCCCAAACATAAATGATTACAAACAGGCTCCGATTGGGGACGTGTAGGCGTAAGACTGCAGTAAGGATCAGACTACTCCAGGGCAAACCAGTCAAAACACAAAACATAGAACACGACTGACTATACAAGGCATATACAAAACACTTACACCTATTTTACAGTGTGCACATAGGGTATTCATTTATGTGAAAAAGGCTTTAATAAATTTACTGTGCACAGGCAATTCCAGTAGTTCACCATTTAGGGCTTGGAGAAAGTAAGAATCATTCTCATAGATATTGCCAATTTGATATGGACCAGTCCACAAGGGCTCAAATTTTCCATGCTTACCCTTTTCTTGGCTCCTTGCATTCCAAATTAGGACCAAGTCACCTATCTGAAACTTTCTTTCTATAGCCCTTTTATCAAACAGATATTTTACCTTTTGCTGCCTTTTGATGTTTGTTTTCTGTGCCTCCCTTCTCATTTCATCCAGTGCAACCAGCTGATTTATTCTTTCAGTCATTGGGTCTCCAATCTTCTCATCGTTCCCTTGGATGAATTTATAAACTGGTAGGAGGTTGTTCACAAGCAATCTAGCTACTACACCATATACTAATTCATAAGGTGACCTTCCAGTTGCTCTTTTCACTATCACCCTGTCAGCCCATAATGCCAACTTCAGCTTTGAGTCCCAAGACCTCTTGTTTTTATCTATCATCCTTTTGATGATTTTCATGAGACTTTTGTTGCTTGACTTTGCTTGACCATTCCCTTGTGGGTGGTATGGTGATGTATGAAACAAATCAATTCCATAATTGCTACAATAATTAATGAATTCACTAGACCTGAAGTACATTGCATTATCCATGACTACTTTTACCGGTACCCCAAATTTGGTAATAATATTCTCTAAAATAAAGTCCATCACCACTTTGCTTGTAGCTTTTTTGGTTGGAACGGCCTCAATCCATTTGGTGAAATAATTAGTGGCAACCGGAATCCAACTGTGTCCTCCACTTGATTTTTCTGAGATTTCCCCTATAAAATCAATTCCCCATTGCCAGAATGGAGCTTCTACAGTTATAGTCCTAAGGGGTAATGCACCTTCATATCTTAGCTTTCCTGAGAACCTTTGGCAAGTATCACATCTCCTTACCATTTTGTGTGCGTCTGAGAAGAGAGTTGGCCACCAATAGCCTACTCTAAAAATTTTGTGGGCTATTGTATGGGCAGCATAATGTCCACCACATACTCCATTGTGCATGTCACTGAGAATATTCTTAGCCTGATCCTCATTCACACATCTGAGAAATACACCGTCAGGGTTTTTCCAATACAACTCTCCTTGAACAATGATGTATTTAATAGCCTGTAGCTTCAAAGTTCTCTTCTGGATATCACTGAGGTGGGAAGGATAGTTCAAGTTTTGCAAATAATGTATTATGTCTTTATACCACTCAGATTCTAACATATTTATAACTTTATTATGCACTACATTCACTTGGCATGCCTCTAGATTTGACTGTGTCATCAATTTCGCCAAACCTTGTCCTCTTACCAATTTAGTGATCTGTATTTCAATGTTGAATTCCTGCAATTTGTTTATCCATCTGCATCTCCTTCCAGTCACCTCCTCCTGAGTGAAGATGTCCTTGACTGCTACATGAGGCACATACACAATTACTTGAGAGCCGACCAAATAGGGCCTGAAACTCTTGACTGCTCTAACCAGTGCATATGCCTATTTCTCCATGATGTCATACTTTAATTCAGCAGCCTGCAATGACTTACTAAAGAAAGCTATAGGTTGTTCAAACCCTTCATTTTTTTGCAATAGGCATGCAACAATAGTGTGAAAAGAAGCAAATGAAAATAATTGAAATGGCTTAGAAAAATTAGGAGATTTCAAAACAAGAGCCATCTTTATAGCTTCTTTTATGTTCTGAAATGATTTGGTTGCTTCATCTTCCCATTTGATAGTTGCATTTTTCTTCAGCATTTTAGAGATATCTCTAGTGGTCTCTGCAAAGTTAGGCACAAATCTTCTAACAAAATTAATTTGTCCAAAGAAGGACTGAACACCTTTCACTATTTTAGGGATCTAAATTTTATCAATTGCAGCCACCCTTTCAGGGTCAATCCTGACTCCATCCTTGGAAAATGTGCCCAAGCAATTTTCCTTCCACTACCCCAAAAGCACACTTCTTTGGGTTGAGTGAGATACCATACTCTAATGCTCTAATAAAAATCTGCTCCAGGTGCATGCAATGCTACTCTTCCTTTTTTGAATAAGCAGTCAAGTCATCTTGATATACAGCCAAGATTGAATCAATCAACCCTGCAAAAGCAACATCCATTGCCCTCTGAAATGTGGCACATGTATTTGTTAGTCCGAATGGCATCCTCACATATACATATGTTCCCCATGGAGTAGTGAAAGCAGTCTTAAATTGTTCAAATTCCTTTACTTTCACTTGATTGTACCCTAAAAATCCATCCATCATGGATAGAAGTTCATAGCCAGTCACCTTCTGCAACATGGCCTCCATGTTTGGCAATGGATAATTATCCTTCAAAGAAGACACATTTAAATTTGTAAAGTCCACACAAAGCCTTATGTCACCATTCTTTTTTCTAACTGGGACAAGGTTAGACACCCAAGTTGAGTGTCTGATAGGCATAATTATTCCAGCCTCCCTAAGCTTCATAAGTTCTTCTTGCATTTTAGGAGCTAAAGTAGGGTTGATAGGTCTTTGTTTTTGTCTGAATGGTTTAGCTTCTGGCTTCAAAGGGATTTCATGCTGGAATAGATCCTCTCTATAAGCTTTCAAGTCCTCATATGACCAGGCAAACACATGTTTATATTTTCTCAGTAATGTAATTAGCATAGCTCTGATGTGTGGTTTTAGATGTTTACCAATATATACCTTTTTGGGAGCATGAGATGTTCCCAAGTTTATCTCTTCTAAATCATTTTTGTTCGTTGGAGATGACTCTGTAACAAGTTGGTCCCTATTGTCAAAAACTCTCTCTAAAGCAACCAACCCTCTAGGGATCTTATTTGTCTTGAGTTGAATTATCTCCTTCCCTAAGAGAGTTTCTTTCCCATCTACAACTTCTATAAAGTTCTAAAAATCCATTTCCTGGTTCTCATACTCATCAATGTAATGTAGAAATCTCAGTAAATCTTTATCATCATCAAACACTTGCCAGCTGCATACATTATCTGGCACTGCAGGTCTAAGTTTGACTTCAACATTTGTTACATCTGATAGAGTGATATCATCTAGCCTTATGGCTACATTAGCCAGGAAATCTGCCCTGACATTTTTTGATCTCTCTATCCAGTTTATTGAAAAAGCATCAAACAATTCAATTGTATCTCAAACAACATGCTTATATTGCTTTAACCTTTTATTTTTTGAAGCATACTTATCTCTAACCTGGGAAACAATTAACTCTAAATCACCAAATACTTTGAGCATCTTAATTCCATGCTTCAGAGCTACATTCAATCCTAACAACAGAGCCTCATACTCTGCAATATTGTTTGTACAGGCAAACATTAGCAAGAATGAGAATTTTAGAAGCTTACCAGCTGGAGACAGAAACATAACTCCAACACTAGAGCCTTTTTTCAAACAAGCTCCATCAAAGTACATGGTCTATAGACCCTGTTGGTCAAACTCTTGAATGCACATGTCTCTCCCTTTACCCTCTTTATCATCTGAGACAACCCTGAGGTTTTCACAGTCAGTGTCCACAAAGCATATATGTTCGTCTGATTCTTGATCCTCCACTGTCTCTGATGACATTTCTTCTCTAATCAGTTTGACATCCTTGCCATTCATAGGGATCATAGAATATGACAAATCTAATTGCATACTTCCACCAATCAATGTTGCCCATCTTCTTGACAACAACATGCCATAATGTGGCTTGATATCAACAACTGTTATGTTCATTTTGTAGGTCTTCTCAGGATAAACTGCCAGTTTGAAATCAACATCCTTCATGATTCCAATGATAGGTACCTCCCTAGCATCCATTGCATAGCACTTCCCGCATGCCTTATCTATTTTTAACCCAGATTGCTGCATGATGGCCAAAGGCATGACGTTTGTGGACGCTCCTCAGTCAAGCATACAATTCTTAATTACTTTTCCATTTATGACAAGGGAGACATAAAATGGTTCCATTTGTGAAGGACATTTTTTCATGGTCATCCCCAGATACACCTCAGGAACCTCATCTTCATCAATGTACAGGGCCTGTTTCTTACCCTGAGGTTCATCACTCAACTTGGCTTGATAGGGTACTCCTGAAATTAAGGATACTGCTTTATTTTTGAATTATTCCACTTTCATCAGCTCCATCAGTGGAACAGAGACTTTTATCTGTGATAAGACTTGAGTGATGTCAAATGGAGCATAATTTTGAATAACAGTTGTAACTTGCTCCACCATTTTACCCTTATCCTGGGGTGACCCAGCCTTAGTTTTTATGGCTCCTTGACTGTCATTCTTGCCCTGAGAATTTTTATTTTGATCCTCAACCTGGGGAATTCTATTTTCTAGTCCTTGAGAATCATGACCTATTTTTTGCTTAAAATTTTGCTTGTTGTTGCTCCACTGTTTCTTTTGTGGTTCAATCCCTTTCTGACTGTGCACTGGTTGATTCATAGGAGTATTCTCTTGTTGGTGTGAGTTGCTTACTTAAGCTTTACCCCTTAGGTTGTAATTGCTTTTAACTTGAGCTACTGTTGCAGCTGTGAAGGCTCTAATTTCTTCATCAGAAGGTCTCCTCAAGTTATTCAAAAAATTGTGTGAATCTTGAGCATAGGCGTAGCTATCTTCCTCATCTTCATCATAGGGAAACTGCTGGCAGACCTGAACTTCATTATTCATGCTTGCATCAACATTGTGAGAAGAGTATTCTCTGTTTGTAGACAACATATTGACATTATCATCTTCCATGCAATGTGGCTCATTACATTCATCACAGGCAACAACATTATCATATAAAGACTGAGCAATCATACATTGTGACTGTGAGTGAGGCATCTGACATATGATGCACCATGGGGTGTCATTAACAATATTGATAGCCTTCTTCAAAGGATCAAGTGTTTCCCTTGCATTTTGAGTCCTTTGATTTGAGTTGTTATGTGGAAGAATAGGCTTACCATTATGCCAATTGGTATGATATGGCATGTCATGTAATAATGGTCTTCTTTCTTACCTTTGGTAAACTGGTCTGTCAGGACCTATCCCCTTCTCATTTTTAGCCATTCTATAACCTAGGTCCTTGATAATAGTTGTCAACTTATCTAATTTATCCTCAGAAGTAAATGTATTTCCTTGAACACTTTGAGATTTAGTGTTTGGATTTTGTAGAATCTTTACATCATCTCTTATGTTTGTCTTACCAGATGCTTTTCTATTCTTTTCAATATTTGTTGCTATTTTGAAAGCATCTCTGAGGCTGTGAGGACCCTTTTCTCTTAATCCATAAGTAGTTTTGGCAACAAAAGAATTTATGTACAACACTATGCACATAGGTTCATTAGGTCTCAAGTCCTGTGGCAATTTGTTCAATACCTTAGTAAATCTAGCATTGAAATCATCAACCTGTTCATTTGATCCTTTGGTTATGCTAGTAAATTCATTAATGAAGAAACTAGGATCAGTTTTGTCACCATATTGTTATTTAAATATCCTCCTGAAATCCTCCCATGATGGAATGCTTCTGTCAGGTAAACCTTTATACCATTCCTTGGCTTCATCAACTAAGGATTGCATAAATGATTTCATGAAAACATCCTCATGCTCAACCTCAAAGTTGTCCATGATATTTTGAAAAGCTTTTAAATGGTCTTCACCTGACACAGTATTATTTCCTAAAAATTTAGGCACTTGCAGCCTCACATGTTTGTCAATAGGATTGGGGTAACTAAGAATGCCATAAAAAACTAACTGCCTGAATCTATCTAGCTGCATAGGTTGTCTGCCAAATTGATTAACATTGGCATTTCTGTTTGCATTCTGATTTCTTACATTATTTAATGGTATTCTAGCATTATTTGCATTCTATCTTTGATCATCATGTTGATCTTGAACTTCATTTCTGTGGTGATTTCTCATCACATTTGCATTTTCAAGGGTAGGAATTGAATCATTCTGAGCAGTTCTCAGAGCTTGCACTTTCTGTTTCATGTCATCTCTAATTTTCATAGCCTGCAGATATTCTAATTTTGCTCTTAAGCTTTTGATTTCTTTAGCTAATTGTTCTTCTTTGGGCATAGAAGAGGATGGCCCCATTCCATTCTGATCATCATTATCTTCGTCCCTTGGAGACTCAGCCTCTTCAAATCTATCACTAGGATCCAAGAAAGGGCATTCTTGAAAAACTTCTGACCTTATTCTCAGAGCACCACCCTGCTGTTTCTCATATACATTTTGGATTTCAGCTTCTATGTTTGAAAAATAAGGCATTGTTTGCTCTAAAGATCCTAGATTATCTTGAATAAAATCATTTTTCCTGGGGCTAGGAGAACCATCTTGACTAGCTCAAACAATCCCTTTTTTCCTATACATCATTTTATGGGTAACTCTTCAAATAGAGTATTACGCTGAGATCTTCTCCCTTGTATACAAATTTTTACTTTACCAGTTGGGAGATTTGTTCGGAGTTGCCACCTATTACAAGGAATTATTTTCTTTTAAAATCAGGGTTCTTTCACAAAGCATTCCCCAATGGAGTCACCAATTTCTATTGCAACTCAGATGGGCAATAATTTACCAGGGTTGAAAAGATAATACTTTCACTTCACTTCACTTCCCCAGCAGAGTCACCAATTTCTGTTGGTATTTTTCCTAGACTGTATGCTTTTTCCTAGTTATCCCTACAAGGTAGCCATCATCGATCAACAGGATTTCTGGGCCAAGGGCCAACAGTATAGGAGATAGACTCTATAAATATCTCCTCTTCTTCTTTAAGCTTTGTAGAACCAAGGGGGTATTCCCTATTCAACACCTATAAAATGCATCTATGTATTTGCTGGGATGTTGACACAAAGCAGATAAATCCTCTATTGTGCAGACCAAGACTGTAAGATAAGTGTAAAGGGGCTATCTTTGGGCCTATATTCAATTGTAGATAGAGGATTTTGGATCTTAAAACTACTTCTAAAGTCCTAAAAGTTTGTATATGAAGTTTGAGTTTGATTTATATATGGATGCAAAACTAGGACCTTGATTGTGACCTCAATACAAGACTGGATCCGTGCCTATTTCAGGGCTTAGAGTCAATAGATATACACATGCGAATGTACACATAAACCTATATTAATGAGTGAGTTTCAAGGGGATTGTTCAATAGCTGCCTTAGAGATACCTCCCAGAATTGAGTATTCAGTTACCTTTGCTTAGAAGATCCTTATTGCAATATATTCTTCTTAACACTTTAACCTAAAATATTTAATCTACTCCTTGAGTAGAAGTAAAAGACCAAGCATTCAACATAGCAAATCTATATTCAAGAATCTTAGACACCCCTTAGCTGTTTAGATTCAAAAGAAGAATACATTCAATTTGGAGACAAGTAACAGAACACATGCAATGAAGCATTACTCATTTAAATCAATATGAAACTAGTAAGTTTATGCATTAAACAGACAACATGAGATTCGTAAACTCACAAAAACATCCAAAACAGGGCCACCAATGAAGTTGTATCTTATCACAACACCAAACATTTGTCCAGTTTTCAACAACACAAATGAGTAACACAACCTGCTTAATACAACCAGAAAGTGTACTCGACAAATTAATTACATGGCACATCAAAATTTTTGTCAGACCGTGCACCATAAAAATGGTGCTCAAAATACTGTAGGCAATAGGCAGAAGGAATGGCGAGGAGGAACAAAACTCAGGCCCCGTGCCTCTGTTTGGGGACATTCCTCATAAAACTGGTAGTTGGCCCGTCACTCAATCCATCGCATGTCTTTGCACGACCGCCATTAAAACCTGAACTACCCGTGGAATGCAACAACAGATGTGTCTGGAGGCTTTCCCGCTCAAAATGGCCGCAGACACAAGGAAAAAACCATCGCTGAAGGTTCAAAACCCAACCGTCAATCCAAAATCCATCGCTGAAATCAACATTCCCAAAACATGCATGAAGAGTTGCCAACCAATAATGTCATGCCACGTAGGCACCTTGACCTTCTATCGCTGACCCTTTCTCCTTTCATTTCATCTTTATCGCACTTGTATATGCAAACCTAAATGCATATACATCATACAAGGCAGATGTCAAATGCTATAGAATCAACTGGAGTTTGGTTCAGGTCTGGCTTGTATCTCCATCCTGCATCCATCGCATTGTATATTACACATATACAAGCACCAAACATATACAAGGCGGACTTCACTGCATCTATCCATCGGATTTGAAAAACGTTCAAGTCTGGGCCTTGTATCCTCATGAGTTTGCATATCGGCACATATACAAGTGCAAATATACAAGTGGTGGGCCCGACCCATTTTCTCTCTCCTATGCACATTTCCTTGCACATCGCATATACATTCTCCTTATACATACAAGGCAGATTTCAAAGTTTATGAAGCTTAGTAGTCATGGTATTTCCACAATCCATAATATGAGAATTCATTAGCTTCTGGTAAAAACTACACATTTTATGAAGCTTGCTGAAGATACTTTGAAATCTGGCTTGCATCTTAACCCTTGTATCTTTCAAATGTACACTGGCACATACAAGTGCCCAATATACATGCTACGGACCCTAAATTTTATTCACTGCATTTGATTTTCAATCGGCTCTGGAATGTATATTCCTCATTGTATATTTTGTTTGTATGCAGAATATACAAACACAAACATACAAGCAGGGAATCATTCTAGAATATGCGATGAATGCATAATTCATGTATGCCGAACATGTTCAAACTCACTTTCACATACAAACAAGGAATCTTCCTTAGAATGTTCCTACAATGTATCTAACCATTGTATGTGTGTCCGAATGTATAATGCATATGCATTCGACCCTATACATCCACAGGCCCCACCACATGCATCTCTGCCTCGCCATTGTAGCAAATGCATATTTGCATCTCCTTGTACATTTTGTTTTGTATATGACCCGATATACAAAGAGGGAATATTCTTGAAATCTTTCAGAATATTCCCCTAATGTATATGCAACCCGATACACAACTAGAATGCATATAACTCAAATTTTTCACCATTTCTGGAAGCCGATTGAGATTTCACAGGCTTGTCAACAGACTTGATCACTTGCATATAAAGAAACCTAGCACTTTTCTCATGTGCAATGGGAAAAGACAATAAAACATTGCAAAGGGCTGGTCAAACCACAAACATTAAGGCATGGAGATGAAACATAGCAGCAGGGAACCCCTTATAGGAGGCCAACATCAGAACAAACAAAACAATGCAACAGACCAAGGAAGACAGAAACCTCAGGGTTTGAATGAGAAAACCTGCAAACATCCAAGCTTAAAACCCCAAATATAAATGATTACCAACACCTGCCTCGAAAGATAACAACTTGTACTTCACCCGGATCACAAAAGGAATGAAATAACTCCTCCCTTGTCCTCTTGCTTGTGCTACTTACCTTGAAATGATCACCAACTTCACCGGGGGCACATTCCTACCGCAAACATGGAAAAGCAATCTACCAACTTATGCCAGCCTACGTCGTGACCTCCACAATAGGGCAGAATAATCAGTTGCCACCTCAGCACCACGAATGACAACGTCCACTCCCACACCGCTCGCCTATCTTCCTGAAGTTCGTCATCTATTGGCACACTTGTCCATTGGGGAAGAGTTGGACTATTTCACCCACAACCCCCCTCACCCTGCCACATCAGCGTCGAGCTGAGTTGCTGAGAACCCAGTCACCGAGGGCCCCCTACTTCACTAGAGCATCTGCCTCCAAGTCCTTCTTGATAAATGTGGCTCACTCAGAATTCCAAGAAGGACTCTGCAAGCCTTCTGATCAGAGGAAGCCAACATCGCAGAATCTATCTTGGAGTGTTGAAAGTCCTAATTGCATTAACTGTTAAAAGTGAAACTCCTTCTAGATGGACCTTCAGGGCACCCAGCACCTTACCCAATTCTAGACCTACAAGAGTTGCTTGAAATTCTGCAACATTATTCATCGCCTCACCAATGGAGGCTGAACACTGGACCAGAGTTCTCCCCTCTGAATCCCAGGCTATACACCCAATCCTAGCTCTACCTGGGTTCCCTAAACTTGCTCCATCAAAGTTTATATTAACCCACTCCAAATCTAGTTTCTGCCAAATAGTCTGCCTACGAGCCTCCAATCTTTGAATAGGATTCAAGTTACCTATTGCCGGGGCAATACCCAGGCCTTCGAAATTGTTGGTAAGCTCGATATCCCTGTTATTGAAGATGCTCTTAGATGACGGCCTGCCTTTGGCGGCTGCATTTGTCAGTTCCACAATTGTCCTTTCAATTTTCCTTAGGACCGAATCTCTGCCCATTACCTTTTCCTTAAAAATTTGCCTATTTCGCTCTTTCCATAATTCCCAGCAAATGGTGGAAGGGACGATCTGCCAAATACTACCCAAGGCCCCTTTGAAGTTCTTTCCCGGCCAGGTGTAAATCCACTCCTTCAAATTCTGGGACAAAGGAGACTACAGGCTCAACTTCCTCATGATCCCTTTCCAACAAAACTCTCCAAAGGGGCAACTGAGTAACAGATGATCCACAGACTCCTTATTTTTACAGAGTGTAGTGACTCGGGCCTCTAAAACCCAGCTTTCCCAACCTGTCCTATGTAAGAATTTTGTCCTGGATAGCCATCCATAGGAACACTCCTACCTTCAAGAGCACATTTTTGCCCCATAGCAGGTGTTTTAGCCAAAGCTAAATCATCTCAGCTCTTTCCTTGATCAAATAACCTATCTTTACCTTATATTCACCATCATCTGAAGCTGCCCATCTCAGAATATCATCACCTCTTGAGTCTAGAATTTTTCTCCCTTCTAGGATTATTCTTAGGGCTTCCTTCTGCTCGTCTGGGGCATTCAGTTCACTAAGATTCTTCCATCTCCATTGTTCTCCTTATGATCTAAAGTCACAAACTCTAGGGCCCCAGACTCTTGAAGATTCTCTTCTAGTTTCCTCCAAGTTGGGGAAGTTAACTAACTTAGGATGGCCATCCCATGAGTCCTGCCAAGAATGAGCCTTACCCCCACTATGGATTTCCCATGTGGCATGCTTTGCTATTATCTCTCTACTTTCACAGATAAAATTCCAAGCCGCTGAACCCCTTGGTGGATTCCTTACTCTTACTATTCCCTCTGGATCATTCGAATCCAGGTACTTTCTCTTAAGAATTCTCACCCATTTCCAATCTCTTGTGAACATGGCCTAGACTAATTTGGCCCCCATAGCCAGGTTCATCATCCTCATCTACCAAACCCCTGCACCTCCAGCTTGCTAGAGCTTACAAATCTTTTCCCAAGCTAAGAGGGGGATTTTATTTGTGTCATTCAGTTCGTTCCAAAAGAATCTACACATTATTTTATTGATTTGGTCCTCAATGCTAGCTGGGAGCTTCCAGCATGACATAGCATAAATTGGGATAGCTACCAAAACTGCCTTTATCATAAGCAGTCTTCCAGCCGAAGTTAACCACTTTCCCTTCCACATTTCCATTTTCTGTCTGCAGTTAACAACTAATTTCTCCCAATAGCTTTTCCTGTTAGCTCCTGTAAACATGGGCATTCCTAGTAATCTTCCAGGAAAGTTAGCCGCCCTCACTTCTAGAATTCTAGCTAACTCTCTTTGCAAACTGGGTTGAACATTTAGGAAGAAAACTTCTAACTTTCTCTAGTTTATGGCTTGACCTGAGACACTTCTGTAATCATCCAAAAACATCTTAATCCTTCTGGCTTCTACCCTAGTAGCTTGTTTGAAGAGGATGGTATCATCCACAAATTGTTGGTGAGTGCAGACTTCGACACCTGGGGCTACCTCCAAACCTTTCCAGACACCTTCTCTTCTAGCTCGACAAATCCTCCTACCAAGTGCTTCTACCATTTAAAGAAACAAAAAGGGAGAAAGAGGGTCCCCCTGTCTAATACCTCTAGAGGAGCTAAAGAAACCTTGGGAGACTCCATTTATCAATACTAAGAATTTAGGAGCCTTGATACATGAACTAATCCAATCTAGCCACTTGGGATCAAAACCAAATTTCCTTAACACTTCTAACAGAAATTGTCGATCCACTCGATCATATGCTTTTAGGATATCTAGCTTCACGATCATAATTGGGACTCAAAGTTTTCTGACTGTGTGGATTATGTCATGAGTAACAATTATTCCTTCTACAATGGATCTGCCTGGAATGAATCCACTATGATCTTCAAAAACGAGTTTATCAATCATTGCCTTCAATCTGTTAGCTATCACTTTTGTTACTATCTTGTAGAAAGTGTTGCAGAGCGAGATAGGTCTGTAGTCCACCATCTTTCTTGCTTCCTTTTTCTTGGGAATCAATGCAATAAAGGTGTGATTGAAAACTCCTAACATGGATGTTCTCCTTCTCGATTCTTCTACTGCCTTCAAGAGGTCATTTTTAATTATCTCCCAGCACTTTTGGTAAAAAAGGGCTAGGAAGCCATTCGGTCCTAGAGCCTTATCAACTCCGAGTTGAAATGTGGCTTTCTTCAATTCTTCCATGCTGATTTCCTTCAACAGTTCCTTGTTCTCCTCTTCTGACACCAAGGCTGGTATCTCCCCCAGAATTTCTTCCCTCTCCCTTCCCTGCATGAGATTTTCCTTTGAGAAGAGTTTTTCAAAATAGCTAACAGCTTCTTGAGAGATCTCCTCTTCCTTGCTAGCTACTGATCCATCCTCCTTTTCTAGCTCACCAATTCTATTTCTGCTTCTATTGGCCAAGGCCGTATTGTGAAAGTATTTAGTATTCCTATCCTCCTCCTTAAGCCAAACCTCCCAAGACTTTTGTCTCTAATGACACTCTATTCTAGCTAGAATTTCTTCTTGCTCTTCTTTTAGCCTTCTTTCGAGAAGGAACTCCTCCTGCCCCATACCTCTCTCTATGATCTTCTCATTTAGTTTTCTCATTTCTTCTTCCACTTTGTCCTTTTCCTCAAAAATGTTTTTAAAATGTTCATTATTCCAAACCTTTAACTTTGCCTTAATCTCTCTCAGTTTTTTATGGAAGATAAACATATGAGATTGATTCCCTCCATATGACTCTCTCCACCAATGAGCAATCTTACTCAGTAAATCTGGATCCCGAAGCCACATTTTTTCAAAATGGAAGGGGGCACCTCCATTAAAACCATCATTAACCATTTCAACTTGAATCGGGAAATGATCCGAGCCACTGTAGGGAAGAATTGAGGCCTCTATTAAGCTTACAATAAGTGACCAGTTTCCTTGTACCAAAAACCTATCCAGTTTCTCTGCAATGTTTGTAAAACCCATTCTCCTATTGGTCCAAGTAAAAATTCCATTCTTGGTTTGAATTTCTCTTAGTTCATTCTTATCCACAAACTCCTAAAAGTCCATCTAAACTCTTATTGTGACCCTAATTCCTCCTTTTTTCTCCTGATTATTTAGTGTGGCATTAAAGTCCCCTCCTATCAGTATGCAGTCCTGCTTGTGCTGATCTAAAAAATTTGAAAGCCTTTCCCAAACATTCCTCTTAGCAAATGTGCTCGTGGGCCCGTACACATTGACTAATTTGAAATCCCTATTGTTCTGAAAAAACTTTACCTTCACAGCTACCCAATTTTGGCTAGTTTCTATCACCTCACAACTTGCTTTACCTGGGTCCTAGATAATACCCAAACCACCTGAGGCCCCTTCAGCTTCCTCGAATTCTCCCCTCCACCCTTTCCAAAATCTCATTTTGTTTAACTGCTCTTCCCTCTTCCATTTTGTTTCTTGAATCAGGACAAAATTAGGTTTATTTGATTCCACTAGGTGCCTAAATAGGCGCCACTTGCTAGGGGCATTTAAGCCCCTAGCATTCCAACTTAATATCCTCATGCTCCCTTGGGAAGGGGTAATTCCTTCCCATTGCTCAGTGTTGTCTGATTAATTTTTGTTTACCCCTTAGCAGCCCTTGCCACCATTAATCTTTCCTTGTTAGATTTCCTTCCTCTTTGACAAGTGATATTAGTTCTAGGGGTTTTCCATTCTGACTAAGTTTGTTCCAGTCCCCTCTCCACTAGGCTGCCAATTTGACCATCTTCAAAGCTGCCTTCCTCCTCTAAGTCTATTATGGGGTCCTCCTGTTCACCTTCCTTTTCTTTCAAAAATCCTCCTGACACCTCGCTTCCTGCTCCCAGTCCTCCTTCTTGAATGTCCTCTAGGTTGGGGTAATCTTCCCTTGCCAATCCATCCCTTTTCTCTAGGATCTGCTCTTCTAGTGGAATTTCCTTTCCATCTTGCATCGAGACCTTCTGATCAACTCCTCTATCCACCACCCCAAAGTCCCAATCCTGGTGCCACATTGCATCCAGCAAATCTACCTCCCAGTTATCTTCCTCCTCCTTCCTCCTTTCTACTATCGAGGGTTTGGGTTTTCCTATTTTGTAAAGTCCGGGACCTCTTTCTCTAACCTCTATTACACATTTATCCTTTCCATGCATCATAGATCTGTAATTAGGGCACAGATTCATCTCATCTTCCCTTCTAACTTGTTGTATCCAGATTCCTACTTCTGATTCTAACTTAATTTTTGCTGGCAACATAACTTCATGATCAATTCTTATACACAGCCTGAAGTACGCACAGCATCTCCTATCTTCTTGAATGCTGTCTTGGAATTTGAATTTACCCAGCTTTCTTCCAATCATTTTTAGATCTTCCACATCCCAATATTCTGATGGAAGGTTGTAAAGACAAACCCAGGTATAGCTCTCTCCTAGAGTTTGATTGCTTGGGTCAAAATTTGGTTTCCATTCCACAATATGCATTTGTGAACCTCCCAGGAAAAAGGGACCCGAACCTAGGGCATCACTTTTTTCTGCCTTCATAGATAGGATTACCAAATAGTAATCATTTCGAAGTGCCCAAATCCCAATCTGGTGCCCCCATTTCTCCCAGCACCATTTTGAGATTTCTTCTTTGCTCAGCGAGGTCTCACCCCCCCATTTAATGAAAAATCATTTTTCCTTGAGCACATTTGTGGTTTTACCATTTGGATTAATTTTAACCAAAATAGGGTTTGGCTCTTGAGACATACTGTTTTGCCTAATTTCAACTTTTTCACCTCCTCCCTTGCTGCTGATTTGCTCTTCCTTCCAGACATCTGCTGCTCGCCATTGTTGGAATTCATCAATGTTCCTTTTTTTCCCAAACCACCCATTCGATCGCCCAAAATTCCTTCCCTTTCCTCTTCCTTGATTGATCCAAGGGGGTCCCTATCTGAATCTTCCTACCTTGGGCGCCTTGTAGTTCTGTCTATTATCTATGTCTCCAACGGGACTGGCTCCATCCTCCTTCGCGCCTATTTTCATAGAAAGGGTGTCGCTTATCTATCCATCTCCCATTTTCGAAAACCCATTGGGGTCTTGTTAGATCGCTTTCCATTCCCATTCCTTCTTCTGCATTGCTCCTTCCTCTATGTCTGAATCTTGCATGGAGGTCTTCGATTGGAAATTCTCGATCCACTTCATCGCCCTAGCTATTTCAAACTTTGAAGTCCGGCTTGCTCCTCCACTCGCCATTACCAAACCGTCTTGATTCCTGCTTGTCACTTTGCCAGCTGTAGCGTTTATGCTCCTTGCACTGCTGATCCTCGCACCTCTGCCCTTCAATCTGTGCCATTTTGTAATTTAATCCTTTGTTAAACAATTTCCACATTAATAACATTAAATAAACTAAATAAATTGAAAGAAAATATTATGCTTTTCAAGTGGATTTAATTTTAAACAAAACAACTAGATTAGATATATTATTATAATATATAATTATTATAATTATATATTATATTATTTAATGATTCTAATTGAAATAATATTATATATTATATTTAGGATTATAGTTAGGGGTTAAAATTGGGGTTAGGGTTACTATTTAGGTTAGACTTAGGGTCACAATTAGGGTTAGGGTTAGGGTTAGAACTATGGTTAGAATTGGAGTTAGGGTTAGCATTAGTGTTAGGATTAGGGTTAGGGTTAGGGTTAGGGTCAGGGTCAGGGTTAGAAATATAATTACGATAAAAATTAGAGTTGGGATTGTGGTTAGCATTAGGGTTAGTGTTATTATTAGAGTTATGACCAAAATTATGGTTAGAGTTATGTTAAATAAGGTTAGATTTAGCACTTTAAGATAACATTATAACATTATAATATTATATGATATTATAATATAATATATTATATATTATATTTTCAAAAATAATAATTATAATATATCAAATATGTGACAATATACATAATTTCATAATATATATTCTTCATTATCTTCATTGATAAAAATATATTATATATTATATAATATTATATACTATATTATATTATATATAATATATTATAATATGATATTATATTATAATGTAATATGTTATATACTATATTGATAAAATATATGATATATTATAATAACAAATATAATAAATATTTGATAATATATATGCCATTTGTCCATTGGCTTGTTGTCCATCTATTTGAAAGGAATTTTAGTTCTTATTTTTAATTTTGTTTACAGGAACCAAGAAGTTTCTTCAAACACATGTCAATATTGGAAAATGCCACTGCAAATGCTAGTGCCAAGAATGGTGTTTTGAAACACATGTTTTGAAGAGTTTTAAATGCCTCTTATTTATTAAGAGATTAGCGTACATTCCTTTCACCTTCCAGGTATATAATCCATTATAGCCCATATTTATTTGCTAGCTTTTATTTAGTTTTTTAAGATTGGAATCTTATTTCTTGTTTTTGAATTTTATGATTTTTGTTTACAGAATCTTATTTATGGAAATCTGAATCTTTCAGCCCCTTCCTGCCATTGTAGGAACACCTCTCGATGTAATTAATAAAATTAATAAAATAATCAAACTAATAAATTAATAAAATTTTACAATATATAAATATAATTAATAAAGTCATAAAATTTAAGAAATTTAAGATTACTATTATTTACTTAAAATTTATTTTATTTACTTTATGAGATTTTAGGTTAGAACTCTTTAAGAATAATTTTATAGTTTTATTTTTTTTAAATATATATGAGCTATTATTATTTACTTTAACACTTATTTTATTTACTAAGAGTTATTTTATTTTATTTTATTTACTTTATGTTATTTTATTTTAGAACTATTTAAAAATTATTTTATAGTGTTAGTTTTTTTAAATTTATATGTGGGCTATATTTTAATTTTATTATTTTATAGTTTGTCTTTTAAAATACATGTCAGCTATATTTTTGCTTTTGTTAACAATTTTTTTAACACACTCATGCCATTACACTCCACTCCATATTGCCACTGTAGTTACGCCTCTTGGCGTAATAATTCTTATTACATACATCTAGGATGGGAAGACATGGCTCTCTTTTTGAGATTCCACCTTCACTCTTTGCATCAATGATATTGTTGATTCGTTATTATCAAAGCTAGTTATAAAGCCCAAAAGAAGACCCAAATGGGTTTTAAAAATTGATCTTATTTTTCTTGCTATAGGCATCACATCACGTGTATATCTAGTGCTCTCGATGGTAGAAGGTCCGCAAGCTATTCGTCCATTATTTTTTCTATCCATCAATAGTAGCTAGGAGATCTCTAAGGATAAGACTTGTGGCATGTTTATTAGTGTGCATTTTGTTCTACCATAAGGGTGGGGTAGGGTGCTCTACGATGGTATAGTTAACTGTCTTGTCTTATGTGAGGTAGTGTTACTTGCATACACTACACAATTGGGAGATGCTCTCTTGATGGGTTCTAGGGACTAGGTGTGTGTGTCATGGTTGTTGAGTCTTTGTATGCTTTTCTTTTACATGAATGCCACTGTTGTTGTGATCTTGTAATGTATGATGTTCTTGTATTCTATGTTTGGTCTATATACTTGCTTTACGTGTGTGATTTGTGTATTTGAGTTGTGAATGCTTAAATTGTATGTTGTTATATGCTATTGCTCAAGGTGTTTGTGTATTTGATTTGTTGATTATATATGTTTGGATACTTGTGTTGTGATAGGGTTATGATGCATGTAGTATGGGATGCATGCATTCATACATTGGCATGTGTTCTTAGTAAGACATATAGCATCATGTGAAGAGAGCTTTCATAGTATGGGATGCGAGTAACAATTCATGTGTATGTTGGATATGGGCTTGGATATATAGTTCTACTTGGATGCATAGTTCTAAGTCAAACCTTGTAAGGTCGAAAGTACTTGTGGTTTTTATTGATGGTTGTATTTGGTCTATATGACTTTAATGTTTAAACTGTGGTCTCCATCATAAGAACCAAGTAGCCTAACCACTTGACAACACCTTACTTGATATTTACTTAAGAGTTATTTTATAGTTTTTTAATTTACTTAAATGTTATTTTATTAAATTTTATTTTTATTTACTTAAAAATTATTCTATAGTTTTAAGTTTTTTTTTTTTTTATGTTTTTATTTATTAATTGCTATTTTATAGTTTTAGTTTTAAAAAATAAGTGATCGGTTGGAAATAATTTTTTTAACATGGTCTACCACTGCAGTACACCTATGACGTAATTATAGCATTCCAACATAATACTACTTAACGATAATTGGAACTCTGCATTGTAAACAAAACCCGTCGATTATATCCATTCATTATGGGAACATAGCGCTGTCCGCACCTCGTCGATCATCGATTACATGCATTGCAATAACATATTCTAAACCCTGTTTCTCCACAGTAGTAACCAGACAATCTTCTTGTTCCTGCCGTGTTGTTCAATGTAACCAGTGCGCTGAATTATTCATCATATACATTAACAGACTCAACTAGAGGAGCATGCAAGCCTAAATAAGTGAATGAATGATGGAAATTGTTGGCATTCTTATCCACGTATTTTTATATTTACTTGCAGTGGCAGATGCGGGTGACTCGTTAAATTCTCGCAATGGACTGGGCGTCAATGAAACTTTGCTATCTAATAATAGCAAGTACGAAGTGGGGTTTTGGCCTATTGAAGGAGCATACCATTATTATTATTTGGTCATATCGTTTAACTTGCTATCTAATAATAGCAAGAATGTAGTGGCGTTTTGGCCATGGGACAAACACCGCCCTAACGTGGGCTGTGCCCGCTCCATGCCGTAAACGATCTTGTAAGCTGATGCTCCGTCGTCAAAGAGGGTTGGTCATTCATGGAACCAACTGGAACAGCGGCCACAATGGAAAACATGCACATATGGCTCGCCTCACAAACGAAGGCAACTTCATTGTGCTCGGCAGGAATGGAGATCGCCTTTGGGAGTCGTTTAATCAGCCTACAAATACTCTTCTTCCGGGACAAAAGATCAAACTAAGCCAAAACCCCAATAACTATATCGGAAACAACGCCTTCTCTAACTCCATCTTCGGAAATTGGCGAAATGGTTTCTTCCCAATCAAAACATCTGCGTGTGAGGGATGCTTGTACGCTCAACTTGATATGATGGGGAGGTTGAATCTTGTTCTTGATGGCCCTCAGCCTCAGACCGTTGCATACTGGAACTCCATTTATTATGGGAATACATCTGTTGTCAAAAAGGTATATATGGACTCTGGAGTTCCTGGTATGTACATCTGGGATGGGAACACATGGCAGCCTTCATGGGATTCCACCTTTACTCTCTGTCTCCAAGACTTGGTGGATTCACCCTCGCCAAATCCAGTTCTAAACCCAAAAAAAAAAATCCAAAGGGTTTAAACATTTTTTAATCTATTTGTCTGTAGGAATTTTTATATTGGGTGTTGGATTGTCTTACTGCACGCGGAAGATATTTAAGGACAGAAAAAAGGCAATATGGTTGCCCTTCTCTGAATCTGCTGCTCCTAGAGGATTCGGCTACAGGGCTCTGAAAATAGCGACTAGAAACTTCTCGGACAAGCTTGGTGGAGGGGGCTCTGGCTGTGTTTATAAAGGAAAACTCAGAAACAATACTCTTGTGGCTGTGAAGATTCTGGACAGGTCAAAGAAGGGCGAAAAAGAATTTGAAGCAGAGCTGATGAGCATTGGGTCTATTCACCATGTAAACCTGGTACGCCTTATTGGCTTCTGCATTGAGGGAAAGTATCGCAGACTGTTAGTGTACGAGTACATGGAGAACGGGTCTCTAGACAAGCATCTCTTCAGCACTACATCTGTCCTTCCATGGTCTGCACGCTTCAACATTGCTCTTGGCATAGCGAGAGGAATGAATTACTGTCATGACCATTGTCGATCGCGTATTGTGCACTGTGATTTGAAGCCCCAGAATGTCCTTCTGGACACCCAGTTGCTTCCTAAAATATCAGACTTTGGACTGGCAAAACTCATGTCGAGGGAACAAAGCTGCACTCTGACAGTTTCAAGAGGAACCGGGGGCTATCTCGCACCGGAGTGGATGAATGATGTGCCCATCACCGTGAAAGTAGATGTGTACAGCTATGGCCAAATGTTGTTGGAGGTCGTTAGTGGAAGGAAAAACTTTCTTCCCACTGCCAGCCCCAGTGAGCAGTATTATCCTCAGTGGTCCTTCAAGGAGACAGTGCAAGGAAATTTTGAGAGTGTATCAGATCTTAGGCTTGGAAGTGAGGTTGATCATCAACAAGTGGAACTGCTTGTGAAGGTAGCATTTTGGTGCGTTCAAGGGAACAGTGTCTCGAGGCCTTCCATGGAAGAAGTGGTACGAATGATAGAAGTGTCCGTGGATGTTTTGATGCCCCCCACATCCCAACGATCTTTCGTTCGAGGTAAACCTTTTTTCATGGGGGGATGATTCCGAGTGATACTCTCACATCTGTATTTCTTCCTATTGAAGGAACAACAGTATGGGATTTGCTTAGGAGTTGTCATGAATGTCTTCTACTATGAAAACAAGTTAAAAACTGAAAGGAATTACCAAAACGTAGTTTCACATAATCATAGTCAATTTAGGGGTGTAAAATGTATATATACACGTAAGAATGGTCGTAATTAGGTTAAGATTCCATGTGAGAGAGATGTTGAATTCTATCTCTAACATCTATGGGAAAATGTTTTGGGAATGATTTAATTTGATTGTTCTACTTTGTGAGTTGATTTTATGGCAAATATATTATTTTAAGAACTATAATATTGAGGCCAGCTTGCACGGTCAAAGAAATCTAAATAGATTATGACCAGGAATACAAACATATCCAAAAGCGGCTGTTTTAAAACATCATCCATTTCAACAGTTAAAAGTTAATTTTAGCCAAGAAAAATAGGACAAATATTTACCACTTTTTGTTGTGGATGAGGTGTAAAATTGCTATTGACTGTTTGACCATTGAAGTGGATGATATTTAAATAGAGCCCCCAAAAACTAAGATGTCACAAGGAAAAAGCAGGTAGGAGCTATTCTCAATTTCTCCCTACAAAACAGAATGCCTAAAATATCATAACATAATTTCTTCCTACAAAACAGCATGCCTAAAATATCACAACATACAAATCACCATACAAAACAGCATCATTGATACCATATTCACCATACAAAATGACATTCCCGTGATGGTACCCACAACAGCCATAAACTAACGTTCCAACCTCCGTTATCAAATTCAATTTTTTTAAATCTGCCGCCCAGTCAATTAAAGCCCAAAAAAAATATTTTAAATCTACATAACAATTACCTTAAAATCATTTTGTATGGAGAAAAGCCGCTGCCCTACACTCTCCGCCTGCTTTTCTCCCAGATGGAGCCACACCTCTTCGTCTCTCACGAATCTGAAAGACTCAATTCTCTTTATTGTGAGCAGCTCCCCCTTGCACAACTTTCTCATCTGCAATCTGTAGAAGAAGTCGTCTTCGATTCAACAACACATCCCTTGTCGTTGCCATGCTTCAAAATCTTCAAACTGATGAGGAAAAGGAATTGATAGCTTTAGGCAGGGCTCTAGTTCATGGCAGCAGCTATTCTTGGCGTTTGGGTGGTGGTGATGGTGCTGAGTGCAAACCAAGCAGCGAATGTGGTGAAATGCAATGATTGGCGGCATAGGAGGTGCTATGTCCTAAACAGTGTCAAGATAGCTCTGAGATGAATTGATCAATGCCAACATCATCTCTCAGGTATGGGTATTTTTTCTTGATTATAGCTGCTTGTTTAGCTTGGCCCTTCTTGCAAGATAAATTGCTTTTGTCCTCTAATATTCTATTTTTCCTAATGGCTTCAATTGAACACAATATAATCCTCTAATTTCTAGTGGATAAGCATTGCATCGTGTGTAGATATCCTACGTTTGAGTTTGTTAGGATCTGGTTGCCGGATGGATCAGATATGGACGAGGATTTTGCTTATGAATATATAAATAAATGGTTACAGGCACATTCATGGACCAGAATATTGCGTGCGGCCTCCAGATGCTTCAAAGAGTGCGGTCATTTGCTATGTGTTTTCTCGATCTGCCCAAGAAAATAATCCTGTCAAAGCCTCTGCATTAAAATAAGATGAAGCTCTAAGTTGCATATGTTTAGAGCTTCAATAAATAGAGTATATTTTGTTTTTTTATCAATACCTCCATACCTTTATAGTGGTAGTAGGTCAGATGGGGATGCTTCGTCAAAAGAACAAGTTTATGCAATTGGAGGGAGGGGCGGATCCCTGACGAAGAATCACATGTCCAAAGCTTTTGTCTGGTTTTTCTTTTCCATTCGGTTATCTGATCCCCAAGTTGGGTGGGTGATTTATAGACGTCCATTTGCGCTTTATGGCAATCACTCCTTGATGCCTAGAACGGGATTGACAGGAACGACCCGTCTACAATAGCACCTTTAGATCAAAAGCTTTCAAAGAAGGTGTTGCTGACCAACATGGATGATAGCCCTCCAACTTGATGGGGTTTGAACCTTGAACCCTCAGTGAGATTTTGTTTACTCATTTCCAAGCTTGCAGTAAGTTCTATGTTTTTCCTTCATTTACAGTTCAATCCACTATTTTTTATTAATACTTTGTAATTGAATGAGTTTGTTGTAATGGGACTTGCTAAATTATGACCTGAATCAATCTTGATTTTCAAGAATTCAATAATAGCTGCTATTCACTTTTCAAATTGTAATGTTTAGCTTGATTTTAAATGACTTCATATTGAAGTACATTGTAGAATTTGACTTGTTTGGCCTTCTCTCTTTAAAAGTTGTGATGGTTTATAAGGTATTCGACAAAACTTTAGGTTAAGAAGAGGGTTTAAGAATATGAGAATTTTTTAATTTAAATTGTAATTCATTTATGAAAAATATTAATTTATACACATGAAAAATAACATATATTACTATGTTGGAAACTTACAAATACGATATTATATTCTTCATACAAAATTGCACATATAAGCTATACTCATAGGACCCACAACAACCACTACCTGTAGCATTTCCATTTTTCTTTTCCATGGTCAAACTATTTTTTTCCCAATCAATTAAAAGCACCAATTTGTTTTTTTTAAATATTGTTTCTCCTACCACACCCTGCGCCTATATTAGGAAGAAATCAATAAGCCTAAATTCGTCATAACTCATTGAGTTTTTGTTCCAATAGCCAGTGCCTTTTTTCTTGCTCCAAGGGATCGATAAGCACGTGGGATTGGAATGGACTCCCTATCAACTTGTTGGGATAGAACTATGAATCATAGCATTGTTAGATTCGTTGGGTGTGTTGAAGATGACCTAGAATCAATACAGAACCTACACTTGGTTTATAGGGCAAGCCAATCTCAATAACCATGAAGGAATAGATCAAGAGTGGGATGAGATGCATAGGCAGTTGGGCCATGTCACCTTTGGGTGGTAGTCCCTATTAAGAAATAGTGAGCAAACATACACAAAATTAAACCATTATAGAATAATATAGTATTGTCTTCAGATGATTTTACAATGAAGTACATTGGCTTTTAAAAGCCTTGTTATTCCCGTATATAACTTCTTACAGGAAAGTAACTTCCCAAAACCTAACTTATAAACTAACATTTATTTAATATGCATAAACTAACAACGTAATATTATATACTATTATGCCAACATTCCCCCCCTTATTACATTGTTCCCACAAAAGTACCAGGAGACGCCCCCTGAATGCTAACATACTCAACAAAGCTGATTACATAATATGAATACATATTTTATAGAAGATCTTCTCCCAATCCTGAACCAAGTGAGGCTCCATCATGCTGTCTCGTCTACCCTCAGAAAGGCGTAGCTTCAAGCTGTGTTTTTGAGCTCTTTAGTCCCAAGCTCTCAAATCACAGAGTCTTGAATTATTCGATAATGGACCCTAAGAGATACGACAGATTTCTGCCATGTTGTCTAGTGACTGCGAAAGGGTATAATTCAAGATCATATACTCTTTGAAGCTCACTGGACAACAATCCATATTGAGCTCAACACCAAACCCCAAACCTGTCTCCAAAACAAAATCTTCACAAAACATACATTCTTCAAATCTGTCAGCTCTGTCAGCATCAACAAAGAAAAACAAAATAAGCAAAACCAAAAATGCTTCTCATGCAAAGCATCATCTCAAAGCGAGAAGCTAACTTGAGATGATGGAAAATCCTCCATCCTCCAATGTCACCTGCCTCCAATTTGATGTGGTTACACTTTATCCAACTGATGTTACATATGAGCCTTTGAAAACTCTATCAGGTGTAGTATAAATGGCCCCAAGAGCACAAACAATGTTTGATGTAGCCATGATAAAATAACTCCAATGTTTTCCACCATATTACTCCAAAGGTAAAAAATAAATTCTTTAAATATTTTAAATGCCCTTAAAAAAAGGAAACTACTTATGTCTCCCTTTCATAAAATTAAATATCTTCATAAAAATTCTACTACTTATGTCTCCCCACTTTTCTTTCTTTTTAAAACAATACTCTTTAAAAGATGAAAAATCTCTCCCTTTTTAAAAACTTTTCTTTTTAAATTTCTCCCAAGAAAGGTAAAAACTTTTCAATGTTTGTTTTAAACTTCATGAAACATAAACTTATTTTACTTCTCACGTAAGGTAAAAACTTTTCAATATTTGTTTTAAACTTCATGAAACATAAACTTATTTTACTTCTCACATATGTCTTTTACCCATCAACACATCTTTTTTCTTTTCACATTGGCTCACATTTCATAAAATATAACATTAATAAATTTCAGTCAATTTTTAAACTCACCCGAGGAATGTCTTCTATATGCTGCAATAATATATTCACAAGATGTTTTATTCTTTCATATGGGCAAACACTTTAACTACTTTCACCAAACTTCTATGCTTGGCATTCATGTAAATAAACTTGTTTCAACTCCCTACGTAGTCTTTCAAAATGCCTCATAATGAATGCCAGATGCCTTTGACAAATGCCTC
Source organism: Cunninghamia lanceolata (assembly GCA_027924645.1). Classification (NCBI taxonomy): domain Eukaryota; kingdom Viridiplantae; phylum Streptophyta; class Pinopsida; order Cupressales; family Cupressaceae; genus Cunninghamia; species Cunninghamia lanceolata. Next base: position 10,101,051 of record BSBN01001011.1, on the reverse strand, counting down.
ATCAAATCTTCAAGGCTTCAGAGGAATGTTCAATGCTTGACAACAGTTTATGCAGCAATTAAAAAAAATATGCTTAAATCTAAAAATTGTAGCAGCTAGCATCAAAATTCAATACTCCATAATTTAAAAATAATGGCACAACTCAGTCAAATTTACTCTTCCAAACATTGCACATCCTTTCAAAAATTTCAATACTTTAATAGTGTGCAGCACTTAGAAGTTCAACACCAAAATAAAATAGCAAACAAAGAGGATAATACTCTCCCCATAAGCAGCCTTCATTTCAATAGTTCTCCTAGTAGACACATCATCCGCAGCAAACATCTCTCTACGTTGCAGACATAACTGTCTTCTTCAAGACCATTTTTCAATCATAGGCACAGAGATATAATCAATGCTCTAATACCATATTAAGAAATGGTGAGCAAACATACACAAAATTAAACCATTATAGAATAATATAGTATTGTCTTTAGATGATTTTACAATGCAGTACATTGGCTTTTAAAAGCCTTGTTATTCCCATATATAACTTCTTACGGTAAAGTAACTTCCCAAAACTTAACTCATAAACTAACATTTATTTAATATGCATAAACTAACAATGTAATATTATATACTATTATGCCAACAGTCCCTACATAGGAGGAAGTAGAAGAATGTCGAATTGGATTTGGGTTGTTGATTAGGTAGAGATGGAGAAATGTGTTTTTCTTTTTAGAAATTTTGTGTTGATTAGGTAGAGTTGCACAAATGGACACAAATTTTGTGTTGATTAAATAGAGTTGCACAAATGTGTCTCCATTGGACATTATATAATGCTAGGTTTATTTTTTAAAAACTTTTTCTACTCCTCAAAGTTTAATTATCCTATTGGTTGCAGAAGTATCTCTCATCAAGGTAATACCACACAACACACTGGATATGTTAAAGATCCTTTAATGGGCATACAATACATTTTTGGAATAATATAAAATTAGTGAAACTATTAAAAATATTGGATATTCCCTAATAATGGGCTACATAAAAAAGGAGTTAGTGTGATGAAGAAGGAAGTGGCTATGCTCCATACAAAATAGCATGTCTAAGGCATCGTATCATTATTATAACATACAATAACATGCCAGAATCATACAACATAATATCATATTCTCCATACAAAACCACATGGCTATGATAATAGAACCCATAATAGCTACTAATGTTAATGTTTGGACCTTGTCATTTTCTATTTGACCATCCAAGTTTGAATCAATTTGTGTTTCCCATGGTCAAATTTAAATTTCACTCCTATGCAATCCATTCAAAGTGCACCTAAAACACAAGTAGATTTGTTAACTATTTGCAATCTACAAAGGGATTTGTTTACAAGAAAATTGGATTTATGCATACACATGTGATGGAAGAGTGTGATAAGGGAGGTTTCATGTGGCCTTGGGCTATGTGAGTATTTGTTGGAACTTATATACATGGTTCTTCATAGGCTTGACAGTTTTTACTAGAAAAGAGATGTTTGGGAAGAGTTGGAAGCAAGTGTGTAGGTTGTAATGATATGTCCTCACCTTCTCTTGGGGAAAGCAAAGGGCATTTGTTAATGGTTATGAGGAACAACATAGAGAGTAATAATAGTAATATTCATAACTAGGAAATTGTGAAAAGAGGCGCAGATTAAAGTTAAAGGACCATGAAGGGGTGTTATTGGAGGACATGACTAAGCATATTCAACTAAAATTCATGGTTTCTTCCATATCACCTAATATATCACTCAAATTGATATGTTGCGGAGTGGAGGAGTGGGTGTGCAATCAGTTACTGGTGCACTTAAACCATTAAATTCCTAAGGAATCTCTTTTAAATATTCACCAACCCATGGAATCTCTTCACCTCTATGATACTTTGAAGAGTAGACCACTCAAGAATTGTCTTAACATTTTCTAGATCTATGATCAATCCATATACTAAAATAACACTACCCAAGAATACCAACTTATCCTTGTAAAACTCACTCCTTTCAAGGTTGATAAATAACCTTTCTACTTTAAGTATGCCATGTATCACTCTCAAATGTTCTAGATGATCCTTCATATTTCTACTAAGAATCGAGATATCCTTAAAAAAAATGATAAAATCTACTAAATTGCTTGTGTGTTTGTGTATTTAAATTGTTGATTATGTATGTTTGGATACTTGTGCCAAGGTTAGGATGCATGTAGTATGGGTTGCGTAGTAAGCAAGATAGTGTCATGCAAAGAGAGATCTTTATAGTATGGGATGTGAGTAGCAATTCAAGTGAATGTTAGATATGTGCTTTGATGTATAGTTCTACTTGGATGCATAGTTCTAAGTCAAACCTTGTAGGTTTAAAAGGACTTGTGATTTTTATTGATGGTTGTATTTGATCTATGTGACTTTAATGTTTGAACTATGGTCTCCATCCTAAGAACCAAGTAGCCTAACCACTTAACCACACCTTATTTGATATTTAATTAAATTAATTATTTTTCAATTTTTTAATTTACTTACATGTTATTTTTTTTTTAATCAGTAAAGGCAGGTATAACCTGCATATTATTTCATTTATTCTCAAATTTAATCCATCTTCCAATTTTTCCTTCAAAATCAAATTCCACTTTAGTTACATTCAAATGACTATTACTAACCCACTACTTAACCTTGCTACCACTGCTAGTTACACAAGTTTCTACTTTAAGCATTTACTCATTTGCTTCATCTACAAAAGAACAAAAAATCCCTTGTCTATCCAAATACTCCGACATCTGTTTCACTTGATCAATTACCTTGACAAACTTATACTTGATGTCCCTATCCTAGCTTACCTCTCCTCATCTAGTTTTCCATACCGCGTGATAGTTTACCATGATGTATTTCCTAACTTCCTGAGATCCAAGCTTTCACACCTCTCCTCTATACTTAGCAGCCATCAAGAACATGTACCCATGCTATCTCGCATAGAACTTCTACAACCACTCTTCCTTTTTCTGAAGAGTTCCTCACCACCCAATTTGCCAGTATGACTGCCACTTCATTCCCTCCCCTGTAGGTATGTGAAATTTTGATGTCTCCAAAGCCCTCCAGGTTTTGTTTGATAATCTATACAAATTTGTTAATCCTCCACATCTGGGAATCACCATTTGAAATATCATTTACTATAATATGTGAATCATCCTCCAAATGTAATTTTCAAATAGAAAACTTTCTTACTAAATTTATTACTAGCAAAGTATCTTGTGCCTCAACCTCATCATTAGTACCATCTTATAATTTTTGAGCACCCACCAATACTATGTTACTTTAATCATCTCTAATAATGCACCCTACACCCGATGAGCCAGGATTCCCTTTTGCAACTCCATCAAAATTTGCCTTAATCCACCCTATTTTTGGCCTCTTTCATTCTATAACCTTTTCAAATGTTTTCAATGTGTTTCCACAATGTGACCCATATGTATATGGGAGTTTAAGCCTAGACCACTTCTGTTGTAGTGTACTATCTACTTGAAAAATGGATATTTACATGAATTTTGCTTTCCTACTATCGTATTGACCACTTCTGATATTGCCATCTCTATCTTTGCTAGCATGTGTTCAACACTTAATTCCTTACCTTGAAAAATTCTTCTATTATGTTCCTTCTAGAGTTCCCATATCAACATCAAAGGGCTTACCTGCCATATACATGAGAAGGATGATTTCTTTATATTCAATCTCCAACCCTAAAATATTTCCTTCAATGTTCGCGGACACGGTACCTGCCAGTTCAATTTCTTTAACAAGTGCAACTAGTAGTTATTTGCAAACTCACATTGCAATAGTAGTTGATCAAGCATTTATTCATTTCTCTTGCACATCACACAATGGTTTGGTCCTTGAATGGCTATTTTCTTGAGCCTTTCCCCTATCAAAATTCTCCCTCTCAAAGCCAACCATGTGAAGGAACCTACTTTAGGTAAGAATATTTTATTCTAGCATAAATGATTTGGCCATCCCATTCTTCCTCCAATAACCTATAACCAATCTTAACCTTGTAAATCCCATCCTTAGATCAACACCACACCACTTCATCACTACCTCCTACTAGTAACACTTTTTGGTCTTGTAAAATCTTGTAGAATGTGCTCTACTATTCCACTGTCAAATTCAGATCCTCAATAGGTTTCCAGATCCAATCTTCAATACCATCAACCAACTTCTTGATTACATAATCTTTAATCCATATCCCCAACTTTTCCTCTATTTCTCTTTGAATTTCTACTAAACTTACATCTCCTCTCAATACTGGATACCCTTCCCAAGAATCATCCTACAAATTATCTTTTTCACTTGAGCCCACTTGCCACATTAAATAATCTGTGACTACCTTTTTACATGAAATCATAAAATTTCAAATTGTCGAACCTTGAGGCGGGTTTTGAAATGTGAGAATCCTTTCTTTCTGTGTATTGTCTAGGTACTTTCTTTGGAGGATCCTCACCCACTTTTGCTCAGGTTTACTAACCATGCTCCAAATTAGTTTTGCTTCCAATGCTTCATTCATTAAGTTCCATTTCTGAAGCCCTAACCCTCCTATAAATTTTGGCTTGCACACTTTATCCCATGCCAACAATGGGACCTTCTCTTGCTCATTACTGCCATTCCAAAATAACTTCCTCTTTTTCTTCTCTATTACTGATATGATCTTTGTTGGCAGCTTTAGACACATCATGGAATATATGATGATTGATTTAAGCATTAGTATTTGCTCTACAAATGATAACCATCTTCCCTTCCATCCCTCCATTCTACCCAAGTATTTGTCCACGAAATGATTCCATAAATCAGACCTGCACGCACCTTCAAAGAGGGGTGCGAAGAAATTTCCCTGGCATCTTCCCTATCTTAATTCCAAGGATTCTACCTATTTCTATTTGCTTCTCCAACCTTGTGTTAAAGAAGAATATTTCTGATTTGTGCTAATTAACCTTCTAACCTGAAGCTAAACAATACTTTCCAAGTGAGGTTTTAATGACACATGCTTCTCTTGATGTAGATTCTCCCAAGAGAATCGTATCATCAACAAACTATTGATGTGTAACTACCTCCATGCCTTGTGCTATACACACTCCCGTCCATTTACCTTTAATTCTTGCCTTAGTTATGCATCTACTTAATACTTTAGCCATTATGATAAAAAGAAATGGAGACAAAGGGTCTCCTTGCTGAAGACATCTACTTGTTGAAAAGAAACCTTGTAGACTGCCATTTACTAAAATTGAGTACTTGGGTGTCTCGATGCAACTCTTCACCCATGAAATCCAAGAGGTGCTAAACCCAAATTTACTGAGTACTTTCAGCAGGAAGGATCTATCAACCTGGTTATAAGCCTTTCTAATAGCTAGCTTCACCAACATCCTATAAGTTTTGGCCTTCCATACTGTATATATTGCCTCATGTGCTATAATAATTCCTCCCACAATCGAGCGGTGTGAGATGAAACCACTTTGTTCCTCAAAAATAATAACATATAATATCTGCTTTAGCCTATTTGTCATTACTTTGGAAACCACCTTATAAGCCATATTGCATAAAGATATTGGCCAAAAGTCATCAAAGGTCTGAATGTCCTTCTTAGGGATAAGCACAATAAGAGTGTTATTCATGTCCCTCAGCATATAGGAGTGCACACGAGATTCCTCCACTACTTCCTAGAAATCTTCCTTAATGATTTCCAAACAAGTTTGAAAGAAGCTTGCAGGAAATCCGTCCGGTCCCAGAGCTTTGTCTTTGCTTAGCTAAAACACTGTTGACTTCCATCATTGACACAACCTTGTTTAGCCTTTGGTTCTACTATTCATTAAGCACCTTTGGGGTTAAATTTAACATTTCTTCCACTAAATCTTCTCTAGGTATGCTTTTTGTGTTGAGAAAATCATAAAAATACCTTATTGCTTATCTATTAACAACTTCTTGTTCTATAAGAATCTCATCTCCATTGTTCTTTATCTCAGAAATTTTATTTCTACTCCTAGTTTTCACTGAATTATGAAAAAACTTTGTATTACGATCCCCTTCTTTTAACCAGCACTCTAGAGATTTTTGCCGCCAAAAAATCTCCTCTCTAGCTAGAATTTCTAAATACTTACCATTAAGGTTGTTCTCTTGTTTAAAATCAAATTCATCCATACCATGAAGCAAAACCTTTACATGCAGTTGTTCCAACACTTCTTCCAACCTTGCTTTCTCTTCAAATATATCTTTAAAATGTTGTTTATTCCACTCTCGTGGGTTGCCCTTGATATATTGCATCTTTTTAAAGAATATGAATGCTTTAAATCCTTCCAGCTGAGGGGCATTCTTCCACCAATCCTCAATTGACAACTTCAGACTCTCGTCCCTCAACCACATATTCTCAAATTTAAATGGATTCCTAGCCGGAGCAACATCCTTGGACATTGAGAGAGAGATTGGGTAGTGGTCAGATCCTGAGACTACCAAGATAATGATTCCACCACATACAACTTATCACCCAATTTACCTGCCAAAAGGAAACGGTCCAATTTCTCCGCTATGTTTGCGAATCCCTTATGCCTCCTATTCATCCAAGTATACTTCCCATTCGTTATATAAACTTCCTGAAGACTATTCATTAAGACAAACTATTGAAAATCTAACTGAAGAATACTTGCCTTGTTGCGAACCCCTTATTTTCTTCACATGATAGGGTGGCATTGAAATCTCCCCTACTACCACCAATGCATCACCTAAAGATTGTAAAACCTCTGATAATTGTTTCCAAACTTCCCTTTTTTGACCTATACCCATGGGGCCATACACATTAATAATGAAGACCGGATCCTTCATTGATTCAGAATGCACTTTTAACAACTGCCAATGTCTGTTCTTCACCAAATCATATGCCTTCACTCTACAGGGACCCCACAGAAAAGCTAACCCACCTGAAGCACCATTAGCTTCCACAAAACTGCCCTTCCACTATTTTCATTTGCACATGAGTTTGTCTGCACTTACTTTATCCAGTTTAGTTTCTTGTAAAAGGATACAGTCTGATTGGGATTGATCAAACGCCTGCTTTATTAGTCACCTCTTGTCAGAGGCATTGCAGCCCCTGACATTCTAAGACAATGCAATCATGGCAACTCGGGAAGGGACATGCCCTTCTTGGATCTTAATTTTCTTTGCCCTTTTGCACTGCCAACCAATTCCAGTTTAACCTTATTTGATTTTCTTCCCCGTGCTTTCTTTTCACCAATCTTAATCTTACCATCTGTTGACATGCTCTTCTTTATGGTTCTTTTCTCCAAAATTCCTTCATCCATTTCACCATCTATGCTTTCTTCATCATCCGAAAAGCCACTATCTATGCCTTCTTTTTCCCTGTAGATTAGAGTTTCCAGTATACTATCTACACATGTGACATAACCTTGCAAGTCAATATTTGTCTATGATTTAGCTCTTTCCAAGCTATGCTTATGAAATAATGCTATTTCCTGTACTTGCTCTTCCATTATCCTACTAGTCGTAGCCTTGACTGCTATGCCCCCAAACTGAAGGGAGTTAGCTAAAACTAACAATCCCGCATTTGGAGTGTTCATTGGATCTACATTTGGAAGTGGAGGTAGTTCTGCTTGACTATTGTTTACCTTTGATTCTATGACTAGACCTTCATCCGGGTTAGATTTTGACTGATTTATAACTTGTTTAGCCAGCTGCACCTTCACCAGTTCCATTAATTTGCTTACCAGTACCTCATCGTCCAGTGTTTTCCCTTTCTTGCCACGAATGCAGTCAACACTTGTATGACTAGAGTCTTTATAAATGTTGCAGTTGGTAATACACTCTTCTACCGCGATCTGCTGCCTCCATATACCTTCATTTGTTTTGATCTCAATTTCTTTTGGAAGGGGGGAAATGGTTTCCATTTAATGCATATCCTCACATATATACTTAGATCTTTTTTATCTATTGCTTGGTCCGCTTTTACAAATGAGCCCAATCTATTTCCTATTAACTTCAAGGTTTCAATATCCCAATATTCTACAGTAAGACTGTGCAAACGGACCTAAACCGAAACCTCCTTTATCAATTCTTTCATCGGATTGAAGTTAGAAGCCCAATCTTTTATAAAGAAACACACTTCCTCCATTATGAAAGGCCCATTATTTAAAATCCATCGCTTTGTTCTTTTTGAATCACATTCTACAAAGAAAAAACCATTCAACATTGGTCTAAGTTTAATTTAAAGGGTCCCCATACCTCATCACACCATTTTCATACCTTGGAGAAATCTGCATGCTCCCCAGCCCATTTCATAAAAAATGCTTTTGCTTTGTACTCCTCAACTGCTTCCACCCACTCCTTACCAGCTATTTATCACGAGATGACTTGATCTTCCTTGACTGAGACCTCCAACTATTGTTGACTTTCTGACTTGTTAGAGTTTCCATATTTTGTTAAAAAGTTCATCTTCCTTCTAGTGTGGACCTGCAAACATTTTTCCATAGCCCCATCCTGGTGACCTAGGCCTAGCATTGTTATGTTGAGGAGGTCATGGCCCTGCCTTCCAAAACGGATCCTCCCAAACCCACAAACGAGCTTCTATCCTCCTGTTGCCATCAAATCTGGAAAAGAGAAGCCTTGCGTGGGGCTTGAAACATTCTTGCCGGCCACCATGACCCAAACCCTAGCCTGCCTCCTCTCCGCAACATGGTCCCGTACACATAGATCTATATTATTTAGAAGAGTATGAAGCCAGGGATTAGAATGTAGTCATCTTGTTCAAAGTAACGTACTTACATGTTATTTTATTATACTTTATTTTTTTTACTTATTAGTTATTCTATAGTTTTAATTATTTTTTTCGTATATTCAATTGCGTTATTATTTATTAAGTGCTATTTTATAGGCTTTAGTTTTAAAAAAAAAATGCTAGGTTCTAAATAATTTTTTGAACATGGTCTACTACTGCATAACACCTATGATGTAATTATAACATTCCAACAGAATACTACCTAACGATAATTGGAACTCTGCATTGTAAACAAAACCCGTCGATTATATCCATTAATGATGGGAACATAGAGCTGTCTGCAGCTCATCGATCATCGATTACATCCATTGCAACAATATATTCAAAACCATGTTTCTCCGATACAAACAAGACAACCTTCTTGTTTCTGCCGTGTTGTTCAATGTAACCAGTGCGCTGAATTATTCATCATATACCAAGTTCAAAATTAACAGACTCAACTAGAGGAGCATGAAAGCCTAAATTAGTGAATGAATGATGGAAATTGTTCGCATTCTTATCCATTTACTTTTATATTTACTTGCAGAGGCGGGTGACTCGTTAAATACTCACAATGAACTGGGCGTCAATGAAACTCTGCTATCTAATAATAGCAATTATGAAGTGGGGTTTTGGCCTATTGAAGGAGCATACCATTATTATTATTTGGTCATATCGTTTAACTTGCTATCTAATAATAGCAAGAATGTAGTGGCGTTTTGGCCTGTGGACAACACCGCCATAACGTGGGCTGTGCCCGCTCCATGCCGTAAACGATCTTGTAAGTTGATGCTCAGTCGTTAAAAAGGGTTGGTCATGTTGATAAGTGATGCTTGCATAGTTGCTTCAGTTCAGAGTTTGTTTTGTAGAAGTTTCTAAATAAGTTTTCTCATGTGTAATGCATGTTGAGGAAACAAAAGTGAAAATAGTTAGTTGTAGATTTTTTGTTTTTCTGCATGTAATAGTTTTAGAAGGTTTTCTAGATGTTATTTTTAATCCTTGTAATCTCTATAAAGAGATCCATTGAATCTCTTGTAAATTGAGGAAGTTAATTCAAGAAAATAAATAGATTTATTTCTACCTCCTAAATTGTGTGTTCAAGGTGTATATGGTGTTTTCTATTTGGCTGTAAGTTTATTCCTATTTCTAGGGTTGAAGTTATTATTTAAATTGGAAGAACAATGTTTTGATTTAATTTCAGAATCTTTATTTGGTATCAGAGAGAAGATTATTGTTTTTTGGGTTATAGAAGATTGTTGTCTGGGTTGTTTTTCAGTTGGTCATAGGAGAAGTGTGTAAATTTTTTTGAGCTATGGGAAAATAATTTTTGAGTAGATTCTTTGAAGAGCATGTTGTAGCAACAGTAGTGTAATCTTGAATGGCTTCATTAAGATGTTAGTGTGAATCCATTGGAAAAAAATTAGTAAAGGTAAGGTTTCTAAAAAAAAAGGTGTAATTTAATTGGTTTTTTTGTGTGGTTAAAATCAATGGAAAAGATTGGTAAAAAAGGAAAGAAAGAAAATGAAAATTTAATGTGTACAAAAGATCTTTTGGAGAAAGAATTGATAAAAGTTAAGAAGATTAATGTAGAATATATGGAAAGGATAAAGGAGTTAGGAAATGAAAGGTATGAAAACTTATGTGAAAATGATATTCTGGAAAATGAATTGGTGAATGAAGATTTAGAAGAAAAGATGAAGAAATTAGAAGAGGAAAATAGTGTACACAAAGAAGAAATATCAAAATTGAAAAAAGAAAATGAATGTTTGAGATTAAAGCCTTTAGTTTGTGAAGTCTCATGTGACACAGATTCTTTTGATGAATCATTTGGTAGGTTTGCTGGTGTTGCTTTTGCTGAAGAATGTAAGGAGGAAAATGATAATGAATTTGCTAACATAGCTAGTTGTTTTGATGATAATGTTGGTTTGAAAATCATGAAGAAAATTGGTTATAAAGGTGAAGGTTTGGGTAAGCATGAGCAAGGAATCAAAGAGCCCATTGAGTCAATTGTGAGGACTAAGCATAAAGGTCTTGGATATGTTAGAGGTAAAGGAAAAGAAGATATTACAAATAAAGGTACAAACAAATCAGTTCAAGAAAAGCAGAATGTAGAGTGTTTTCCTTGTAAGAGGCAAGGACATAAGAAGGAAACTTGCTGGGATCTTCATCCTTGTAGTATTTGTGGATTGAGGAATCATTCTGAAAAGATGTGTTGGAATAAAGAATGGAAGAAAGAATCTATGACAGATTGTACGCGGATGAATTATGAATGGATAGATGGATCAAATTGGAGAAAGGTCACGAGTGTGTTTTAAGAAGTTGTACCGGCATAAGTATTCACATGTTGAATAGGAAAAGAATCATGCAAAGATTGAATGTTCCAGTTGGGTGATTAATGATTGTTTGTTATGACTCAAAGGAAGTCATTGTCTTGTTGTATGAAAGAGTGATTTGCAATAGTTTTTGGTTGGAGGAAGTCTACAAGACATAGTACAACAATGATGATAATGGTAATGTTCAAAGATAGAAGGCACAGTTAGTTAGAAAAGGATTCCCTTGAGTCCCCTTCGCATCAACGGGGAGTACGTTGATAAGTTTCTAAATAAGTTTTCTCATGTGTAATGCATGTTGAGGAAACAAAAGTGAAAATAGTTAGATGCAGATTTTTTGTTTTTCTGCATGTAATAGTTTTAGAAGGTTTTCTAGATGTTATTTTTAATCCTTGTAATCTCTATAAAGAGATCCATTGAATCTCTTGTAAATTGAGGAAGTTAATTCAAGAAAACAAATAGATTTATTTCTACCTCCTAAATTGTGTGTGTTCAAGGTGTATATGGTGTTTTCTATTTGGCTGTAAGTTTATTCCTGTTTCTGGTGTTGAAGTTATTATTTAAATTGGAAGAACAATGTTTTGATTTAATTTCAGAATCTTCAGGTCATTCATGGAACTAACTAGACCAGTGGCCCCAATGGAAAACATGCATATATGGCTCGCCTCACGAACGAAGGCAACTTAATTGTGCTTGGCAGGAATGGAGATCTCCTTTGGGAGTCGTTTAATCATCCTACAAATACTCTTCTTCCAGGACAAAAGATCAAACTAAGCCAAAGCCTCAATGACCATGTTTGGAGATGGAACAACACCTTCTTTAACACCCTCTTAGGAGATTGGCGAACTGTTTTCTTCGCAATCAAAACATCTGTGTGTGAGGGATGCTTGTACGCTCAACTTGATATGAGCGGGAGATTAAATCTTGTTCTTGATGGCCCTCAGCCTCAGACCGTTGCATACTGGAACTCCTTTTATTATGGGAATACATCTGTTGTCAATAAGGTATATATGAACTCTGGAGTTCCTGGTATGTACATCTGGGATGGGAACACATGGCAGCCTTCCTGGGATTCCACCTTTACTCTCTGTCTCCAAGCCTTGGTGGATTCACCCTCGCCAAATCCAGTTCTAAAGCCCCAAACAAGATCCAAAGGGTTTAAACATTTTCTAATCTATTTGTCTTTAGGAATTTTTATATTGGGTGTTGGATTGTCTTACTGCATGTGGAAGATTTTTAAGAACAGAAAAAAGGCAATATCGTTGCCCTTCTCTGAATCTGTTGCTCCTACAAGATTCAGCTAGAGGGCTCTGAAAATAGCGACTAGAAACTTCTCGGACAAGCTTGGTGGAGGGGCCTCTGGTTGTGTTTATAAAGGAAAGCTCAGAAACAATACTCTTGTGGCTGTGAAGGTCCTGGACAGATCAAAGAAGGGCGAAAAAGAATTTGAAGCAGAGGTGATAACCATTGGTTCTATTCACCATGTAAACCTGGTACGCCTCATTGGCTTCTGCATCGAGGGAAAGCATCGCAGACTGTTAGTGTACGAGTACATGGAGAATGGGTCTCTAGACAAGCACCTCTTCAGCACTACATCTGTCCTTCCATGGCCTGCACGCTTCAACATTGCTCTTGGCATAGCGAGAGGAATGATTTACTGTCATGACCATTGTCGATCGCGTATTGTGCACTGCGATTTGAAGCCCCAGAATGTCCTTCTGGACACCCAGTTGCTTCCTAAAATATCAGACTTTGGACTGGCAAAACTGATGTCGAGGGAACAAAGCTGCACTCTGACAGTTGCAAGAGGAACCAGGGGCTATCTCGCACCGGAGTGGATGAATGATGTGCCCATCACCGTGAAAGTAGATGTGTACAGCTATGGCCAAATGTTGTTGGAGGTCGTTAGTGGAAGGAAAAACTTTCTTCCCAGTGCCGGCCCCAGTAAGCAGTATTATCCTCACTGGTCCTTCAACGAGACACTGCAAGGAAATATTAAGAGTGTATCAGATCCCAGGCTTGGAAGCGAGGTTGATCTTCAACAAGTGGAACTGCTTGTGAAGGTAGCATTTTGGTGTATTCAAGGGAACAGTGTCTCTAGGCCTTCCATGGAAGAAGTGGTACGAATGATAGAAGGGTCCGTGGATGTTTTGATGCCCCCACATCCCAACGATCTTTCGTTCCAGGTAAGCCTTTTATCATGGGGGGATGATTCCGAGTGATACTCTCACATCTTTATTTCTTCCTATTGAAGGAACAACTGTATGTTTAATACAGTTTTTGTTAATTATATAATATTAATTGGTAAAAAGTTATTTTTATTGCATAGTTATTTGATATTTATGAATTGTTGATAAAAATAATTTGGAAATAGAAACATTGCTTAGGAAAAAAATGTTTTTTATTTAATTAAAAATTCAGATTTTTGTACTATGAACTTTCATTTAGTTATAAAAAAGGTGTAGTATTGGTCTATGAACTAAAGCATATAACCATTCTAATGTATTTTTGAAATAGTGGAAGCATTAATATGTGATGTTTCTTAATTATCATTGTTATATTCTATATATTTAATTTGTGGGCTTTATGATATAGTACTATTAAATTTCACTCAATATAACATGAAGATGACATGGTAAATTAATGATCTTTGTGCCTATATGCAACATTGCTTTAATTTATTAAGAGCATTGGTGTCAAAATTAAATCTTATGAATATCATGAACTATTTTCTTAAAAACTTAAAAGTGAAAAATACTAAAACAACTATAAAAAAATTATAGTTATCAAGAAAATGTTTCTATTCAGTTACTTAGTTAACTTTTGATCTTGGGTTATAGATTTGAATCAAAAAATATATTTTAGAGGAAAATTAAAAGTTTCCTTACACTTAAAAATTACTAATAAAATTACTAATGAAAGGAGTATAATAGCTCATACACCAACATTTGAATTCAAATAGAGTTAAAAGATAATTGTATGACATAAAATTCACCAATGTATTTAAAAATTTTAAATTTAAAAAAATTAAAAGACTAAAATAAGAATTTGGTAAAAATTTGACACAAATTATTTATTTTTGATTTTTTTTAAATTTTATTTCATTCATTGTTCAAAGCAATAACACATACAAATTAGAACAAGAATACTAAAACAGAAATAATAATAGTAAATATTTAAATATCATATATATAGAATTTAGAAAACTCCATGATGCTGCAAGTGCTAAGATGTCCCACTCAAAATCCTCTCTGCTTGGTTGGGATGATGCTCCTCCATTATGGTTGGATAATGCTAAGTGACAATGGGGAACTCTTCCAAATTGGTGAGATTCCTTGGTATCCCCTTTTCTATCAGCCCATCATTGAGAGAGATGTGGGATTGGATTTTTTGAAAGATTAACAAGAAGCTTAGTATGTGGAATAAACAATATTTGTCAATGGCAGGCATGCTTCAAGTGTGCCAAAAGATTTTGTCCTCTTACTCCATATATTATGCTTCGTCCTGGTTTTTTGCAAGCTATCATGTGAACATAATCCATAAAGATGGGAAGAGAAATAAAAAGAGACATAAGGTTTCTTGGGAGTGGTGCTGCTTAAGTAAAAAATTGGGAGGTTTGGGGCTAAAAGACCTAAAAATCCAAGGTGCTACTTTGGACAAAGGATCAACTACAATATACATGGAAGATACAAAGACAGCTGGATTTTGGCCTCATGAATACAGGAAAGTGGAGCCTAGCTTCCATGAGAGATACATGTGTGACCAAAATAGGTACAACGAGGAACTAGTGAAGAACATGAGATGGACGCGATGGAATGTGTCTGTGAGAACTATGATATTGATAGTGACTTGCTCAAAACTTCTCCAAGACTTGGTACCTACAAGGAGTGGGGTTGCTTTGCCATCAGTGATATTAGAGGACAAGAGGAACATCAAAACTAGATGAATACTACAGATCCTATTCAAAGTGCTCAGAAGGTTTAGAATGAATTAAACGGGGATGTATAAAGAATTACATGGATAGAAGACAAGGAAAAAATGTTTTGATCAATATGAAATGTTAATAGATAAGTTTATATAGATATATCTGTTGTTGTAAAAAGTAGAACCTTAACTTGCAGTCTTTATAGATGGGCATATGACATAAATTGTATTTTGATGTGGCCTCCTTAGCCACCTAATGTACTCTTTTATTATTAGTAATCTATATGCAAGTTAAACAAGAACTCCATGATGCCTCCCAAACTCTAGCAAAGATCCTCGCCAGGTGAAATATCTAAATGCAATTCCATGATTTATTGAAATCTTTACTTTCTCACAAAGACAGAAAAACTACAATCTTTATGCACTCCTTTTGCAAAATCAATGATGTCTGTATGCTAAGGGAGTGGGAGTGTGGGTGGCACAGAGGATTTGCTTTCATTCAATTTTAGAGCCCCGCAAAGCCAGAGAGAGCCATTTAAGGAAATTAATGGAGACATTGTAGATAATAGGGAGATTTATGTGGGATTTGCCATACCCAGACCTATATTTTCTACCAAGACTAATTCCATGTAAATCCTCCATTATGGGTGGGAATAGTATGATTCATGGAGCAGGGAAGAAAGAGGACAATTCCATTTATACAGATTCAACTTTGAGTCCTAGCATACTTAGGCACATGGATCATACTTAGAAGCATTAATAAACCCTAGTCAAGTAGTTTTTAAGATCAACTTGATGATAAAAGAGTACTAGCTTTTCTCCAAGCTCTCCCATGAGACTTGATAATGCAAGGAATTATTTAGGGAGTACAAAATATCTTAACATGGCCTTGGCCTTATGTCCAAATAAAGGCTTTCACTTGGATCCCCTTATTGGCCACCCTACTAACTCCCTTGAAGTTATGGTGGATATGAATGGTGCTAACCCTAGAGGTATTAAGATTGCGATGGACAATTTAGGCAAGCATTCTACTTTTGGGCCAAGGATTCTAGAAACAATTCCTTAATTAATAATGGAGTCCAAAATTATGGACTACAAGGATTATTTGAGTGATAATGTTCTAATATGTAAATTTTATAAGTTTTGGTGATTGAAGTACATGAGTGGACCTTGAGGACCTAGAAGCATGCCTTGGAAGACAACATTTTTACTTACCCCTATGCCTATTGGGTTTTCTGATGCAGGAGCATCCAAAAGCTATTTCAATCGATCTAAGTCATTAGGTGTTGTCTCGTTAGTTACCAAAGGGTGTCAGTAGAGTTTACCACATTCTATCGCAAATGAAGATATGGCCTGGTGGCTTGAAAGTTAAGATAGAGACAACTATGACATATGTATGATCCAAGTTTTAGAGCATAAGAGTTACTGCAAGCACATCCAATGTCAGCAAACTGGAAACATGGCTACCACAATGTAAGGTGATTAGGTGTGAAACTCAAAGATGCCACATTTCACCGCAGTCATCTTTCTAATCCTACATTTAGGAGGATAAATAGAACTAGTCGGGAGGTATGTTTGATCCAAGTTTGAAGAGTTTTGAGTTACCAGATAAATGTCTAGAGGCATCAGAGTGAAGACTATGTTATCGGCTGCATGAAGAATGATTGTATAGAAGTTTGGGAGCTTATGCCAGTGATTTGGGATTGTGTTCCAAGAACTAAGATTGTCCAAAGGTAAATTGGGTCCAGTAGAGCTTATGATATGAAGTGCAAGGTGATATGTCATTCCTACATTACTGTAGATGATTTAGGAGCTGACAAGCAAAGTTATTTACATGTTTCATGTTACATGTTACATTTAGGCTAACAAATATGATGTTTAGAAGGTGTGCAGAGGATGTATATAAAGGATAGAAGATTGTTTCAAGGTGTGTGGGAGAATATGCAAAAAAGATGAATAATCCAGACATTCTGGAGGTGTTTTGAAACTGAAAGGCAGCAGAGAGAGTAGAGAATAGAGAAAGGAGAGGAGGGAAGATAGAGGAGATGGAAATATGATGTCGTGTTTCTCTTTAAATGAACCTTTTGTGAGCCTGGGTTGCGGCCTAGCATATGAAAAGCCCTAGAGACATATTTAATGTGTTTGAAGATCTAATAATATAAGGAGTACAATCTTTTGGAGGCTAGGTTTTTCCCTTTTAGGGTTTTCCCAGGATAAATCTTGTGTCCTATGATTATGGATCTTATGTTGTGCAATTGTTATGTTTGTGTTTCCATTTTGTTTCTATTGAGATTCTGAGATTGCATGGTTAAGGCTGCAGGGTTGGATAGTCCTTCATTGGATCCTCCATCCCTGATCACGTCAAGTGGTATTAGAGCTTGTTGCGGATTTGTTGGGAAGGTAGAATGTGTTGGAAGAACATGTGGAATCCCAAATTACAGTAAGTGCCACTCCAGAAGAAGAAAACCACCGCAAACAAAGAAGAATGACCATGGAAGGAAGATCAGAGCATGGAAGATTAGTGAAAGGAAAATTAGAGAAGGAAAGATCCAAACAAGTTAGTAGTTCAAGTTGACCATTGGTGTACAGTCTGAAGATTTTGCAAAAGGAGAGAAGTCACTACATAATTAAGGAGAATTGGAATCACTATAGCAAGTCTTGACACAGGTTACCTTTTCACATTAAATTGTTTGTATATTTTGTTTCAATGGGGAAGATTTGAAAAAGAGTGAAGAAAGAAAATGAAAACCTAATGTGCAAGACGGATATTCTGGAAGAAGAATTGTGAAAAATTCAAAGGTATAACTTAGAATTAATGGAGAAGATACGAGAACTAGGAGAACACAAACATGATCCTCTTGAAGAAGAACTAGAAAATGTGAAAAGGAGAAATAGAGAATTAGAAGAAGAGGTTAAGTTGGAAGAAGAATGCAAGTTGTTTGATAATATTGAAAACATGAACAAAGATCTAGAGGAAAATTTGGAGAAGTTGATAACAAAAAATAGTAAATACAAAAGAGTGAAATATTAGGATTGAAAGAACAACTTAATCAATTAGAGCAATCACTTGTAGCATGCAGGGAGGAAAATGAATGTCTAATATCTAAGTCTAAACTTTGTAATTTTTCTTATGATACTAAGGATTTGTGTGATACCACAGAAGCTTCTTTAGACAAGGAGGGTGAGGTTGAAGATAACAATGTAACTAAATCTGCAATTGTTGGTGATGGTGTTGACAAAGAGAGTTCTCAAAATAATGTTTGTTATAAAATCATGAGAAGAATGGATTATGAAGGAAAAGGATTGGGAAAGCATGATCAATGAATTATAGAACCCATTGAACCAATAGTGAGAGAAAGAAATTAGGGCCTTGAATATATCAGAGGTAAAGGGAATAAGGGTGTTGTCACAAGTTCAAAAAAATCAACTAAAAGAAGGCAATATATACAGTTTACTTATTGTAATAGACAAGCACATAGCAAAGGAATGTGTTGGGATTTACATCCTTGTAGTATTTGTGGGTTTTAAAATCACTCCGAGAAGTTGTGTTGGAACAAAATGTGGAAGGAGGGACCTATGACAAGTCGTATGTAAGTGAATTGTGGATGGGTCGATGGATCAAATTGGTGACATGTTACAATAATGATCAAAGGATTGTATGGACATCAGTATTCATGTATGGGAGAGAAGTCAAGTTAGCTAGTAAGGGAAAGAGAACATGGATCAAGATGCAAAGAAGGAAGACCACATGCAAAGCATAACGACTATGAGGAGAGAAGCTCTTACCAAAAGGAGAGAAATTCATACCACCAATGGAGAGATGATAGGAGTTTCTACTGCAATAATAGAGGAAGTCATAATTCTTACCACAATAAAGAATATTGAAGGGATGAAAGAGGATTTGATAGGAGATCATTTAGAGGAACATGTTTTCAAGTGTGGAGGTGAATAACATTGAGCATCAAATGTCACCGAGGGATCGTTAATAAGAGGGCAGAAAATAGTGCATGGAAAGTTTATGTGGAAGAAGAAAAGCTTATTGGATCACCAAGTTCAATAAGAAAACCAGAAGAGGTTGAATCATTGATTGTGAGGAGAGTTTTTTTGTAAACTAGAACAACTAAGGAACTGATGCAAGGGAAAAATTTTGTGTAAATTAGGAGCAAGGGGTTATGTTTGGAGCATAATAGAAAATAAGCCCATATTACAATGAAAGAAGAGATGATAAAGGATTCTACCACAAAAGAAGAAAAAATCACACCACAATAACATTCGAAGCATTTATAAGGAATTGGAGAGGAGTGTAGGGGAAATGTGTGTAGAGAAGGAACTAGATAAGTTATATGAACACAGAGAGAGATCACTTAGGATGTTTTGATTAACTAAGTACTAAATTGAGGTACCTTGCAAAGAGGACTTGCTCAAACCATTGACCATTGAGGTAGTTCAATGACTTGTAAGCAGAGTGTTGAACATAGACCACCGCAAAGAAGAACTTGAGGCAATCCACAAAGAAGTCCTATATAGACCGTCAATCGTGAGTTAGTGTAGTGATTTGTGAATGGATTGCTAAACCTATATGATGATTGAGGTATCTTGTAGACAGATCACCGAACTAAGGCAGTTGCAAGGATTTGGGAGTAGATTGTTATACTTATCAATTTGGTGAGTCTGATGTAGGGGCATCACTTTTCAATTAACCCCAAGAGGGTAAAAGTACAAACTTGTGTCACACTTTGGGCCATCTAAATAATTTCAGCCGAGTAGAATTTGGCCGAGTCAAATTGGGCCGAGTTACATTCGAATGAATCCACATGCCGCTTGTTTGGCACTGACGTGGCCCAAAAATTTAAGAACGTTTCCGTCGAGTAGGTTTCGGTAGAATCCATGAATATTAAAAGAAAAAAAAATAGTGGGCGTGGGTATTTTGTCTATTCAATTTTTTTTTTTTTTAAAAAGCACTCAAATAGTTTTGGCTGAAACCCATTCTACCGAAACTCATTCTATCAAATCTATCTAGGTGGCATCCTACTTGGTAGCCAAGTCACCATTTTTTCAAATTTTTTGAAACTTCCAACTTCTGGTAAATATTTCTGCAATCAAAATTATTTAAAAAGAAAAAAGAAAAATACCCTTTTATATATATATATATATATATATAATTGTATTTTGAGTAATTTTAGGATATAAATATTTGAAAATAATGCAAGTAGATTGTTCAAGTTCCAAAAGAGGCTGATTTGAAATTAAAAAAAAATAGTAAAACATGATAAAAAAATTAGAAAATATATGATGCCCTAGAGGAGAGAATCCTCTTCAAAAGGGTATAATTTGTTTTTTGAAAATGAAAAAAAATTAAATAATAGTTGATGTCAACAAAAAACTATCAAATTCAGGTAAGTTTGACTTTAAAACATTATTACAAGAAAAATATAGATAAAAAATTTGATTTTTTTTTCCATGCCCTAGATATTGAAGTCACCTATTTGGGGAAAAAATATCAGGAGAAAAAGCAATTTTTTTCTATTTGTTTCTTGACGTCAACTGAACGTCACTTTTTCTTCAAATTTTCAGCATTACAAAATCTGCTCTTAAATTGATAAAAAAAAATATCAAAACAATTTTAAAAAAATCTAAAAAATTACAAGAACAAGGTTCAACAAGATATCTACATTTTCTTCGTTTACATCATTTTGAAATTCAAAACATAAAGACCACTTTTATGTGGTCAAAGTTGAGATTTTTTTTTTATGTTGGCTAATTCCTTTATTATGTGTGACATAGGTTTGTGCTTTTACCCAACTTGAGTCTTCAATATAGGAGCATCTAGAAGCTATTTCAATTGATCTCAGTCATTGGGGTTGTTCTGTTAGTTACCAAAGGGTGTTGGTAGACTCTACCACATTCTACCACAAATGAAGATATGGCCTAGTGGCTTGAAAGTTAGATAGAGACATCTATGAGGTATGTATGATCCAAGTTTCAGAGCATAAGAGTTACCGCAAGGACATCCAAAGTCAATAGATTGGAAACAGTGCTCTCATAGTGTAAGGTGATTAGGTATGAAACTCAAAGTTGCCACATTTCACCACAGTTAGCTTTCTAGTCTTGCAGTTGGGAGAATAAATAGAACTAGTCAAGAGGTATGTTTGATCCAAGTTTCAGGAGGTTTGAGTTACTGAACAAATGTCTAGAGGCATCAGAGTGAAGACTATGTTACTGGCTGCATGAAGAATGATTGTATAGAAGTCTGGGAGCTTGCGCCAATGATTTGGGATTGTGCACCAAGAACTAAGATTGTGTGGAGGTAAATTGGCTCCAGTAGATCTTATGATATGAAGTGCAAGGTGATATCTCACTTCTACATTACCACGGATGATTTGGGAGCTGAGAAGCAAGGTTGGTTACACATTTCATGTTACATGTTACATTTAGGCTAACAAAGATGATGTTTAGAAGGCTTGTGGAGGATATATATGAAGCATAGAAGATTGTTTCAAGTTGTGTGGGAGAATATGGAAAACAATGAATAATCTAGAAATTACAGAGATGTTTTGAGCCTAGAAGGTAGGAGAGAGAGAGAGCAGATAATAGAGAAAGGAGAGGAGGGAAGACAGATGAAATGGAAATATGATGTTGAGTTTCTCTTTGAATGAACCTTTTGTGAGCTTGGGCTACGGTCTAGCACATGAAAATCCCTAGAGCTAGGCATATGTAATATGTTTGAAGATCGGATAATATATAAGGAGTAATATTTTGGAGGCTGGGTTTTTCCCTTTTAGGGTTTTTCAAGGATAAATATTGTATCCTATGACTATGTATCTTATGTTGTACAACTGTTATGTGTGTGTTTCCATTTTGTTTCTATTGAGATTATGAGGTTGCATGGTTAAGGCTGTAGGGTTGGATAGTCCTTCATTGGACCCTCCATCCCTGATTGCATCAATTTTCATTTTATATTTTGATTGAGTAAAACATAAAGAATTTGTTTGAAGGTTTGGTCCTTGAAGTTTGAAAGACATATATCAGGTTGTGAGATCCTTCTTTCAATCCTATAAATGATTCTTGCCCTACTTCTCTTTTCTAGGTAAGGCTACCTTATATAATGTTATAGTATTGGTAGACTTCCAGTTTGACTATGATTACAAATTCTTTAGGTAATATTTTGTTTTTCCAAAGAATTTATTTATAAAACATGCACTAGTTTCACCCATTTTTGTGTAGAGATGGATATGTGTAAGAATTTTCTAGAAGAAATTTCCTTGAGGGTTAGAGACAAATCATGGACATAATCATTGGATTATGATAATTTAAATTTTAGATTTAGAAGATGTTTTGGCTGAGGACACAATGCCCTCCAATGTTGTAGGAGTGATATTACAACCTTAGAGGACGAGGGCTTGAATGCCTTTCCTAAACTGGAACTTGGTGGGATGGGGTGAAACCGTATCATCATTTTATTGATTTGCATGCTAAGACTAGGGATGATCCTATTTCATGAAACTAAAATGTCACAAAGGTCAATGTGGCTTTTAGTATTGACTCTCCCCCAACTAAGTAGAAGGCTCATGAGATTACTTCTTTGGAGAAGAACTAGTGTGAGCTTGACACAGGGAGGTCAATTGTGGTTACCATCAAACTTTTGAGCATAGGTAGACAATATTGAACTTAGTGCAAGAATCCTCAAGGGGAAATCTAGAGTGTATAGAGGATGATATATTTGATTTACATATTGAGTCTCCAAAGGAGTAAGATTGGATTGTGGTAAAACAGTATAAGAAGGCTCCTTCTTTGAATAAAATTGAGCACCAATGGTGTGAAGATCTTTCAACTCTAGAAAGAACCCTTAGTTGGATCATTCTTTATCCTAGGAGTGTTGTGCATTGCCTCAAGAGGTAAGATTATAGTTGTATATGTTAGTTTCAGGTTGGAAGGATGTTTAGAATGATTGTAAGTTATTAAAGGCATGATGGATACGTCCATTTATTGATTCAATCTGGTGAACCCAAGGCTACCAAAATCTAGGCTTTTTTTGTAGCTCCTAGGTGACTAACCCAAGTTTACTAGCAAAAATAATAATAGTAAAAAAAATACTAAACTTAAAGATTAACAATTAAAAAATGTCCATTTTTCATAAGACTACCAATATACTTAGACAAATAATTTTATCAATTTTTCTTTAAAACCATAATGATATTTATTTTTTGATACTATAATTAATAATGGACTTTACCAATTATTTCACTTAGATGATCGACAATAATTTTTCACTTAAAAACATTTATTATTCTTATTTTTAAACACATCAATATTTTATAAAGTTGTATACACCTATACACCTAATTTTTCAGGGTGTTCTAATGAGTAACACAAATTAATAGAAAATTGAAATCTATAAATAGATTTTCCATTTCTTAAAATATTCTTATCAATATTTAATAATTAAATTTGTTGGATTATATTATTAAATGTTCATTTTGATAAGCTAAAATAAGTTGCTAAAATTTAGTCATATATTTGGCTTTATTTATAAGATTATATATATCATAAATTCTAACATCATAATGCCTAACAATAATTGGAACTATGCATTGTAGACAAAATCTATCTATTATATCTATTGATGATGGAAGAATGGAGATATCCAATCTTTCCAATTATTAATTACATCCTATAAGTCAAAAAAATGCACATCCTACAATTTTGACACTACAAATTATTCTTCGTATTTTAGTATTCACTCCTATTTCATGGACCACTTTAGTGCTCTTTCCTAGCTTGGTTCTGAAGATCTAGATCTGCCAAGTTTTATGTTGTTTTATGTGCTTGTGATTTATGAAGTGCATTTTGAATGTTTTTTATGTCTAATGTATCTATTTTGTAATGTTTCTCATTTTCTTCTTCTTTGATGGTAGTGTAGTTGCACGAATGTCTATGTAAGTGCACTAATGTTCCACCAACATATAATTGCTTGAGATTTATTTGTTTTTCAAACTTGTGCGTTTTCAACTTCCATTTAATTTTGTAACTATCATTTAGCCCAACATGTTGGGTTCCAACAATATTTTTGTAACATATCCTCTTGTTTGATTTGGATTTTTGAATTGATATTCCTCTTTCCTCATACATTGAGCTAGTTTTTATTATTGCATCTTCTTCATTCTTAGGCTCCCCTACAACACTAACATTCTACAGTAGCATCATGGTTCTTTTGTGTGTTTAGCTCCTCATATTATAAATCTTTTTGCATACTATTTGACTCATTCTCTTCAGATGGTTTCCTATACTTTCTTCTATTTCTTTGTTATTCTATATTTTAATGTAGACATCTAAAATTGACTAATGCATTTTTGTCATCACATCTCATCTATATCATTTTCCTAATCCATAAATTATTCCACTTATTCTATCCATATTAATTAAATAATTTGTAATTATTTAATTAATGAACTAACATTTCCTCCATGTATTAATTTCTATTTTCTCATCATAAGTAAATGAAATTAATATTTTATTTACTTTCCAAATTATCCATTATCCATGAATTTAATTTCTCTAATTCCTTCATTAATCACTCCCATAATTTTCTCCACTAATCATTCCCCTAATTTCCTCCGCTAGTCACTCTTCAATCAAAAGAGTTAACTATTCAATCAAAAAGTGTTAACTACAAAATCAATTTAGTTGACTAATTAATCAAATGACAAACTCATCAATTTAAATTTGTTAACTCCCTCATCAAATCCTCTTGATCAATTCCATCCATTGATCTTTCTAATCATCCTCCACTGTTGATCATTATGTTTCGAGAAACTATAAATTAATTTTCATGTAAGTCATGAAGGGACCACACATGCACATTTTTTTCAATTATACACTGTCATTTTATCATCATAAATCCATTATTGTATCAAAGTTATGCTGAATTGTTGAGCAATCTACATACAATCTTCAAGAACAACATACCATTTGAGCAAGCAAGAATCATTGTGAAAATATTGTTTTATCATTTGCATTTGATATGTTGCAACTAGAGGAGCATCCAAGCCTAAATAAGTGAATGAATGATGCAAATTGTTGGCATTTTTCTCCATCTACTTTTATATTTAATTGCAGTTGCAGAGGCGGGTGACTGGTTAAATCTTGGCAATGAACTGGGAGTCAATGAAACTCTGTTATCTAATAATAGCAAGTATGAAGTGGGGTTTTGGCCTTTTGAAGGATCATACAATTATCATCTTTTGGTCATATCGTTTGCCTTTGCTCCTAAGGACTACGGCCCACTTCGTGCCTTAATGAATCTTGTAAGCTAATGCTCAGTCGTCAAAGAGGGTTGGTCATCAATGGAGCAAACTGGACCAGCGGCCCCAGTGGAAGACACCCACATATGGCTCGCCTCACAAACGAAGGCAACTTAATTGTGCTTGGCAGGAATGGAGATCGCCTTTGGGAGTCGTTTAATCATCCTACAAATACTCTTCTTCCAGGACAAAAGATCAAACTAAGCCAAAGCCTCAATCACTATACTGGGAACAACACCTTTATTATCCTCGATCTCACCGACGTCTTTATTGGGAACGAGGCCGTCTTCAGAAATTGGCGAACTGTTTTCTTTGCAATCAAAACATCTGTATGACCAAATAATAATAATGGCATGATCCTTCAATAGGCCAAAACCTCACTTCATACTTGCTATTATTAGATATCAGAATTTCATTGACGCCCAGTCCATTGCGAGAATTTAACGAGTCAACCGCCTCTGCCACTGCAAGTAAATATAAAAGTAGATGGATTAGAATGCGAACAATTTCCATCATTCATTCACTTATTTAGGCTTGCATGCTCCTCTGGTTGAGTCTGTTAAATTTGAACATGGTATATGATGAATAATTCAGTGCACTGGTTACATTGAATAACACGGCAGAAACAAGTTGATTTGTCTTGTTTCTATCGCAGAAACAGGATTTTGAATATATTGTAGCAATGGATGTAATCGATGATCGGCGAGGTGCGGACAGCTCTATGTTCCCATCATTAATGGATATAATCGACGGGTTTTGTTTACAATGCAGAGTTCCGATTATCGTTAAGTAGTATTATGTTGGAATGTTATAATTACGTCATAGGTGTTCTGCAGTAAACATGTTTAAAAAAATATTTAGAACCTAACTAAAACTATAAAATAACACTTAATAAAAAAAACTAAAACTATATCATAACTCTTATATACTAAAATAGCATTTAAGTAAATTAAATAAAAAAAACTATAAAATAACACTTAAGTAAATATCAGGTAAGGTGTAGTCAAGTGGTTAGGTTACTTGGTTCTCATGATGGAGACCAAAGTTCAAACATTAAAGTCACATCGACCAAATACAACCATCAATAAAAATCACAAGTCCTTTCAACCCTACAAGGTTTGACATAGAACTTTGCATCCAAGTAGAACCATACATCCAAGACCATATACAACATCCACATGAATTGCTGCTCACATACCATACTATAAAAGCTCTCCTCATGTGATGTTATATGTCTTACTAAAGACACATGCCCAAGGTAGGACTACATACATTCTAATCTTAGCACAACACAAGTATTCAAACTTATATATAACAACAATTTGAATACACAAACACATAGAAAAGAAATAGCATACAACAACATATAATACAAACATTCACAACTCTAATGCACAAGCCACACACATAAGGCAATAGCATACAACATAGAATCCAAAATTTCACAATTTAAATACACAAGCTGCACACATAAAGCAAGTACACAGGAGATAACATAGAATACTTGAGCACATTATACATTACAAGATCACAACAACAATGACATTCATATAAAATAAAAGCACACAAAGACCCCACAACATGATACACACTTTGTCCCTTGGTTGAGAGTGTTCTTAATGTCTAGGGATTCTTTGTCCTTCTGCTAAGATTGAAAGAAAGTCATTAAATTTTGTTGTTGGTCATCAGAGAGTTTTGAAATGGCTTTGTTGAAACCATAGCAAGGTTTTGTGTCATGTCCTTTCATTCTATAAAATAAATAGTAGGCATTAGGGTTGTAGGGAAAGCAATTTAATCCTTGATACCCTTTTTGAGATTTTCACTGAGTCTTTTCATTTGATGAATTCCCAATGGTATTGATATCTCTATCTACCAAATTTTTCTTTCCTTTCACTTTTTTTGGGGAATCACATTCAGAATGTTTTTGAGTCATTAGTTTCCCATTTGCATCATAAGTCTTTCGTCCGCTATCAATGGTAGCTTGGTCAATACATTAATCACTCTCTAATGCTTCCTTATAGGACTTGTAGGGTAATATTTATACTTCTTTTCAAGTATCCATGTTAAGGGAATGCAAGAAAAGGTCACACAATTCTCTATGGTCCATGTTTGGGGCACTTTTCGAGGAATAGAGTACTTGTCTCTATCATGGAACAAAATTCTCCACTAATTTATTTGCATCTTGTTCATGGTTAAGAATTCATGTATTCTACTCTTGATGAGTTTGTTCATGTCAAATGCCATTACAAAATCTCCTCAAGTAATCAGTAATACTAATCTAGGACAATCCCTTTGAGTGTCTTTGGAAAAATTCTTGCCACAACTCCATCCCAAAGGAGTTCTCTTACAGTAGTTGTGTAGGCTTTAATATGCGAGTTAAGTTCTCCCTTTCCTTTGAACTTTGGCAAATCAAGGAGGGGTCATGGTAGTAGCACATTTCATATGGTGTGATCGAGGCGTTCTTCCAAATATTCAAGATAAGTTCCTAAGTCCTTTTGAGATTGTGGGGTTGAGAGCATTAACCCCATTGGTGGGCTTTGTTGATATTTATTTTGATAAATAGTCACTGCAGAGTAAGTTGATTGGTATTTTTGAATGGTTTGAAAGTTGTGCATTGGATGAGATCCATTTGGAACTATGTCATTTCTTCTAGTATGTAAATAGAAGTTTAGGTATGGGGGTTTTGAGATGCTCCTAGTCTTGATCCATTCTAACGTTGCACATATTATAATGTACCTTAGTTCATTTGTCTTGACGAGGTTTCTCTATTCATGCTATCTCTAATGTCATAGTCCATTGGACTAGCATTGCTCTGAGGTCTACAGTAGTGACAATTGCTATTCTTTGTACTTCTCCATTTTTTGGACTTTTGTGATTTGCTTCACTTAGTTGCTCTCTCAAGGCATTTTCTCATTGTTCTTCTTAACAAGTAACATGCAAGGCTTCTTGAGCTTCCCTAGCCTCTTGCAAGTGTTTTCCTAAGCAACTTACTTTATCATCTAAGTGTACTACTGTGTAATTTGTTGAGGTTTGATCCACTTGGTAGATTTATGATTACACTAGCACCTTAAGTGCTCTAGAGTGAGCAAGTTGAATCACTATTCCTTTCTCCCATGTGGGATTATTAAAAGTAAGAGAATGACAATGTTCTCTTTTATCATTTTTGTAGTTAGAGTCTTCATAATCAAACAATTGGTAACTTACCATTGGATTTGATGGCATATATCTATCAAAAGAAGGCATTTCAGGTTCTTTGGAGGGAATATTCCCTAGGTTGGCTTCAGATTTTATCATATTCAGGGGTGCCTTAGACACCATAGA
This sequence comes from Cunninghamia lanceolata, assembly GCA_027924645.1. NCBI lineage: Eukaryota > Viridiplantae > Streptophyta > Pinopsida > Cupressales > Cupressaceae > Cunninghamia > Cunninghamia lanceolata. The sequence goes on along the minus strand of BSBN01001011.1, from coordinate 10,072,372 downwards.
ATAAATGGAATGAAGGATCAAAAGGATTGAGATTATGAGAACAAAGATGAAAATGATGATGATGGCAATGGTAGAAAATGGGATCTGACGGGGATGAGAAAAACTCTCCCAAAAGGTTATGTTCTTCATGTCTGGTTCACCAAAATATGTGTGCTCCAAAACATGACTCAAGCACAACATGAATGAGTCAGCTCCAATATCACACATGAACTGCCTCCTTGCATTGGATGACCTCTTAGTCACTCTCAGTCTCATGGAAAAATCCATTTGAGAGGAGGTATAACCTAGGGATGGTTATGTTCACAGGAAATAGAATGTCGTAGAGGGCAGTTGGCTAGTCTGTGGGCCAAGTATGTGTTTATGTTTTAATAGTACATTCTATTATTGTTGTAGTGGAGATAACTATATGACCTAAAGGGTAACTAGTTTTAAGTCTCCTTTTGGGGTTTCTCATGTTCTAATGCCTAGTCCTAAGATAGTTTTTCTCATTGATTTCCCTAAAGCATTGTAATCTATTCTCATTTCCTTGTATGACCTATTGAATGTTATTTCTTTGTTGTAATATTATGAGAGTGTATTCGTGTTCTTCAACTATTTGTATTGTGTGTTGAGGCCTAAGGTGTATTTCCTACATTTCTTCGAGAATTACCTTAAGCAAGTCTTCCCTAATCGTTGGGCACATAAAATGCTTAAACTAGAGAGAGTTATGTTGACCTAGGTTTGACTTGGTGTTGATATTGGTTTCGTGTGTACCTTGTGATGTTATCAAGGGTTTAGTTCTCTAGATTTTCTATTGTTTTTGTATTTTTCTTATGCAATGCAACCTAGTATGAATGCAAACAATTTTTGATTATTTTTTCAAAAATTGAATATGTTACCAATTTTTCACCTACAACTCAAATTGGCAGACATGGTGTATCAAGTTCATTTTAGGATGAAAAGTTTAACATTTGTCTTCTATGATTATTTTGCATAGTTCAGTTTATCATTGTATGATAGAAGAGAGAATTTTAGTTCATCGTTTAATACATTACAGAATATTCATCAGTGACATAAGTTGTTTCATTTCATTACAATGATTATTCAATTTTACAAATGAGGTACACAAATGGAATAAACATTACATTGAATGAAAACAATAACAGATCAAGTGTCCCACACAAGCTGTGGGAATAGTTGAACCAGTACATCAAACACAATCTACTATGCAGCTGTAAAGTAAAGAAAGTAATGAAGCATATAAAACAGGGTATATCAATCATTGCCTGTGCTTGTTGGAGTTAGTTTGACCTTCTTGTAGCTATTCTTTGTTTCCAAGCTTTGTATGTACCTAGACCTGTAGTGATGGAGAAAAGAGGGGTTAGAGCTCACGATATGATCTTTTATATATACTTCATCAGACATAAGATAAACATAATATATTGTCTATGATGTACAAGATCAGAAAGTGAATCATCCTTAGGTGAGAGATGGAGAGAAATGAAACATCACTGAGCAATAATATTTTTAAAACTAATATGTTTGTTTCATGTGTAGGTATAGGTAAAGTCATGTTGTTGTTTTGAAGACATTTCAACATGTGGTGTAAAGTGGGCTCCCATGAGGGTTGAGCCCAGCATGCTGCCACTAAATTTCAAGGGGATTGAAACAGGAATACTTATTCAGACTATGCAAAGAGGAGCATTTCAACTGAAGGAGTAACTCGTAAAGTGTTTATAGAACATCAAGGTCACTATTCATTCATGACCATTAACTCAAACATTATGAGGTGAAAATCATAAATGAGTAGTGAGCTCATTCAAGGTAGCTCAATAAGGTACTCAGGAACAATTCATAATAAGTTGAGTTCATAATCATATGCTTATAGAGGCATGTTATCAAAGTCCTAGATAAGTCTTTAAGTACTGATATCAACAGTAAGAAAATGAATAGAAAGGAAGATCTAGAATGCTCATTGAACAAGTAGTCACTATATTGGAACATCAAAAGCATCAACAATGCAAGAGGCAGCCATTGATGCCATTAAGTATCATAGACTAATTCCAAGAAATATCATTACAAAGTGCATTCATGATGGAGCAACATCATCTCCATGAAGATTCAATGTCAAAGGACAGTCAAGTAAGGTACATGCTGAATGGAGCAATCACTTATTAGCATGAAATGGTCATATATCAGAAGGAAACCAAGATGAATGGAAACATATCAGATTCAAGAGAAGGAACAACCAAAGGACATCAATTGATTTGCTATCAGAGATAAATAGAATAGTCATTAAGGGCCGCATATCCATGAATTACATAGTGACAATGCTTTCTCTTACAAGGTTGGTAGTTTCCTAAAGAAAAGACATATCCAGAACAGTCTAGGAACAGCATCAAGAAATAACATGTGGTGCCTTTTTTCAACTGACCCTCTCTACGTAATGAGCAGTGACTGGCAATGATGTGAAAAGTAAGTAATGCTGATATGTGAAGAGATAGTACATGAAAGTATACAGTGCTTATCTAGTGAGTTCAATCATGAACTACATTAGCCTCATGACATATATTGCAGCAATTATAAAAAATGAGCATCATTATCATACGTTGTGGTTGGAGCTATAGTGCCATAATGATAAGGAATGTATGCGGTTAATGTTAATGGTGACCAGAAGGAAAAACAAATGGAGGTAAAATAGTAATATCTTGTTCATTATGAATCTTTTTTTCATATAATAATGCTGCTACAGAATCAATAAAGAGCCACGACTAGAAACTGCATTTTTCTCAAAATTCACATGTTCATTTGTATACATGTTCACAAAACTCAAGACATTGAATGATGAGGAAGCTCAATCAAAAGGAGGTTCAAGGATAATAACTGAATGGAGAGTTCAAGTGTGTAGAACATAGTAGCAAGTATACCATCAATAGTCACGGCCATAAAGTATGTGTTGCCACAACCTCAAAACCCATGTCAACTTTTATAGGGAGATCACAAATACAAAGATCATGCGTTTTGAATTCATAAGGGTTTGAGCAGCATGAGGGAACTTATGCTTTTAGATATACAGGAAATGATAAAAATGAAACTCATTTTATGCTATTACAACCTCAGCTTATGATTAAGTAAGTTTTTCTTCACATCAAATATAACCCATTTGGGGTTTTCAAGCTAGAACTATAGGTATAGAAGAAATTAAACTTTTGAGCTCATATAAAGTGATGAAATATCATAAATATATATTAGTATCATGGCCTTTGATGGACAGAATGATGTGAAGGGTAAGTAATGCTTATATGTGAAGAGATAGTACATGAAAGTATACAGTGCTTATGCAGTGAGTTCAATCATGAACTACATCAGCCTCATGATATATATTCCAGCAATTATAAAAAATGAGCATCATTATCATTCATTACAGTTGGAGCTATAGTGCCATAATGATAAGGAATGTATGAGGTTATCATTAATGGTGACCAAAAGGAAAAACAAATGGAGGTAAAACAATAATGTCTTGTTCATTATGAATCTTTTTTTCATATAATAATGCTACTACAGAATCAGTAAAGAGCCACGGCCGGAAACTACATTTTTCTCAAAATCCACATGTTCATTTGTATACATATTTACAAAACTCAAGACATAGAATGATGAGGAAGCTCGAATCAAAAGGAGGTTCAGGGATACTAACTGAATGGAGAGTTCGAGTGTGCAGAACATAGTGGTGAGTATACCATCAACAACCATGGCCATAAAGTATGTGTCTTCACAACCTCAAAACCCATGTCGACTTGTATATGGAGATCACAAATACAAAGATCATGCATTTTGAATTCATAAGGGTTAGAGCAGTATGAGGGTTCTACTTTCAGATATATAGGAAATGATAAAAATGAAACCCATTTTATGCTATTATAGCCTATGCCTATGATTAAGTAAGTATTTATTCATATCAAATAAAACCCATTTGGGGTTTTCAAGCTAGAACTGTAGGTATAGAAGAAATTAAACTTTCAAGCTCATATAAAGTGATAAAAGCTCAAAAATATATATCATTATCACAGCCTCTGATGGATAGAATGTATAGGAAAAATATAGTAAATAAAGGAGTTGTCAGAAATAAGAAACTACCTTTCATTTTTTGAGGAGTCATGTATCGAGGTCACAAGAGAATAGTTTTGTAGATGGCTCACGATGACCTCAAAGTAGCAGAGGAGGTAGATCAATAGAAGGAAGCAGAAACAAACAAACGTGTCAGAGAAATACAACAAGTCACGGCCTTATAGAAGTAAACACACAAATATATATATATATATATATATATATATATATATATATATATATATATATATATATATATATATATATATATATAGGAAGCAGAAACAAACAAACGTGTCAGAGAAATACAACAAGTCACGGCCTTATAGAAGCAAACACACAGAAATATATATATATATATATATATATATATATATATATATATATATATATTTGAAGCTTATGATAGAACAAAATATATATTTGAATGCATTCTTTCACACAACACCAAAACCCTTATCGGTTTAAATGGAGAAAGCTTCCGATACAGAAGAAAGGGAGGGTTTTAAATCCATTCAATCAAATGATGCTTAGAAATATGTGAAAATGTTATATACAACCATGACCTCTAAAAGCCTTGTCTACTCTCATGTGCCAGGGAGATACCCAAGAATAATGTAGGGTTTAAGAACAAAAAACTCACCTTGTTCTGTGTCGATAGAGATGTGGGTTTACCCACTTATTTTGCCTTTATTTTACCATCAAACCAACTCAGGGATATTTCTCATGGCAACCCAGAATACAGAGACAAGATATCATGTTGACAAAGGGAGAAGACAAAAATAGAAATGCATCAAAACCTGCTATAATCACAGCTAAAAACCCAATAGAAAGTTGTGATAACTGAAGAATATGGACCAAATATGACTTACCTCTCATTTCCTGTCAAAAATGTCTAAAGATTGCAGAGATATAGTGAGAAATCAAGTATTTTTCTAGTTCAATCCCTAGCCATGGTAGCAACTAGGTAGAAGAGCCAAAAATCCCAAAAGTGCAAAGTGAAAATAAGGCTGAGAAAGTAGGGCTGGGGTTTATTTTGTTTTAGGGTTTTCTCTTGCCCTAGGATCGAATGTGGTTTTTTTATCACATTGTTTTCATTTCCATATGCATTCACTAATACCCATGGGGTATGATGTTCATTTTGCCTTCACCTAGTGTCCTCATGACTAAGGACATGTCAAATGCCTTGGGTTTGTCTGTAGATACATTGCCTAGGTTTCATGCCTTAAAGGCTTATTTAGTCACCATTGAAGATGAACCAAAACACATGTGAAATGCATTAAGACCATTTGAATATTTAGTGCCTAGGCATTGTGCCTTAAAGGGATAATTTAGTCTCTTTTGAAGAAAGGATATAGATCATATGCCCTTAAGGATATTTTGCAGAAACAAATGAAAATAATCCTTATAGGCTTTTATTTTTTGCAAAACCATATATTATGTTTCCATATTTTAATGATTTTTATAGAAAATCATAATGTCATAGAGTGTAATATACTTGGCGAAGTAAAATAAATCCTTGTATTGTTATTCCTTGTAAAGAATCAAATCAGGATAAATCAAGAAATAAAGCTACTGATCATTGTAAAATGATATTTAAAGCAATGTTTCTATAAATTGCTTACAAATATTCATTATTTATGTAGTTAAAGCAAACATTATCTTTCTTTTTTAAGTTTGCTTTCATTTGGGAGGATATGGACAAAATGGAGTCTTTATTAGGCAGATAAAGCATGTTTTTTGGTGGGACCACCTTGGAGGAGTTTTTGGCAGCTTCCATTTCCAGTTTGGAAGCATTTGAGAGGGCTTTTTGACAGTGTTTCATAGGAGCTTGAAAATGGATTTGCATGACTATTTTTAGGAGCTTTTCCCAATTTTTCTGTTGGGAGATCCTTTGGGAGGCATATATTGGAGAAATATTAGTTTTCTTAGTCAGTTGATATCATTGTTTCTTCTCTCTTGAGCACAAGTAGAGAGTTTGTAGACATTTTTTACTTAGATTTTGTTAGATTTTCATGTACTCCTTTCAGTTCAATACAATAGAGCATTCCTATTTCACTTCTTTTGTCTTCATAGTTACAGTATTGATTTTATGTCTCTTTATGATAATAATTACTTTGTCCTTTGTCATGTCTCATTATTGTGGAACTATGCACAAATATTTCATATGATTCTGGTTGTATGTTGAGTTTAGATTAAGCCTTAATGTAAATTAATTTTGAATTGTATGTTCTAAGTGAGGTTGTGAGAGTTCATGTTTAAGGAGATATTTGTGAGTGAAAGTATTGACATAGGTTAGAAATCAGGAGCATATTTTGTTTAAGTTTGAATTCCATTTCAGTTCATCCTCTCACCTTTTCCCTCTGCAAATCATTTAAGTTAGAAAAAAATATTAGGAGAACCAGCTCACTCTAGAGGTTCACTCCAATTTTTAGGCAACCCATAGGCCTAGGAGTATTCCCATGTGTCAATAGATAGCTAAGTTAATAGCTTAGCATAGGGTGCATATCTAATTGATGTTAGAATAAATAAGTTATCTAATTAACTATGAAATGAAATATGAATGCAACGATATGTGTTTTTTCAAATGCAATCTAATGCTATGATTTTGTATTTTTATGGAGTGATTTTGAGTCTATTCCAAAAATTGAAATTACTTGAATTGAAATATAATCTATGAATTGAAGAAAATTTAATCTAAGAAATGCTAATCTAATTAAATCAAGACAAATCCTATCATGGAAAAAGAAACACAAAGATTACTTTCCCAAGAGCAAGTGTGTGATCTATTTAACTACTTGAAAGCTTGAAAAACCTAGTATCACTTCAGCACATGATCCTGGCATATCCTTAGAAGTCCTATAGTGCCAAACTCCTCTCCCCTATAGTAGTAGGGACCTCCTCTTCATAATAGGGATGAAGAAGAAACTTATTTGAATATGGATTGAGCTATGAAACCTATGATGAAACAATTTGAGCTATGAGAGCTATGAAGCATTAAGGCTTTGGATTTTGGAAGCGATGTTTGGATGATCATAACAATGCTATGAATATTTTGAAGCTTGGAAAACTAAGCCAAGAAGATTAAAAGGCTCACAAAGTTGTATGAAGAGCATAAGCATGCTATGGAGAGAAAAAGCAAGGTTGGAATGAGTATGTAACAATGAATTTTCCTTCCATAATGAATATAGGAGGGGGTATTTATAGATTTGAGAGCCTCATAAATGGTGGAGTTGATTGGTGAGTTAACTCAATTGATTGGAGAGTTAATAAAATTGATTGAAGAGTGAAGTGGTTTTATTAGGGAGTGAATAGGCCTTGAAATCTTATCAATGGAGGAGGAATGGAGTTAGCATAAGATAGATGGAAAGATAAGAATAGCTTAGTTTGGGCCACTAAGAATAGAGTGATTGGGAGTGGAGAATGAGTTAGATATAGACAAGGCTCACTATGGGTTGAAGAACCATGTAAATTAGACAAAAAATGGAGCTGATTTGGGCCCAAACTAAAGAGAAACATGAATGTTAAAACATGACTAGGTCGCTCAGGGGAGATTCACTTAAATGGTAGGGTTTCTTAGGAGAGATTTAGAAGTCAAATTAGGCAACCCACAAGGAATGGGCTCTTCAGTTGGTCGTAGGGGGTAAGATTGGACCTAAGGGGCTAAAAATTACTCCAAGGCTTGGAAACAAATTATTGGGTTTAAAGAGGGTGGGTCACCCAATTCACCAAGGTAAATTGACCCTGGGAGATCCACTTTAGTGGTTGGATCTCCACCATGAGATCTAGAAACCAAAGGGGGTGACCCAAAATTAAGAAAATGGGTATTGAAATTAATGGTTGGAGATGATCTAGGAAGTCAATTGGAAGCCTCTAGAGGGTTGAAATGGTTGAAAGGGCCTTAGAGAAAGTGAATTTCCCATCTTGTGATGTAGATAGGTTAGGTCAACAAGGTTAGAAAGTGAAAAAAATGAATTGTCGACATAAGGCAATTGGTGAAGATGTTGGACCTTGGAAGGTTGGTTAGGAGATAGGAGAGCTACAAACAAAGTGATGAACTTCAATCCACATGTTTCAAATAATAATACTACTGAGAGGTCATATTCATACACTTACACATGTATGTGTTTAGGACTATAGCTCATCATTGGATTACCATGTGGGATCATGTGCTTATAGGACCTTCCACCATTGAGAGCACTAGAGTTTCACATGATGGGGTACCTATAGCAAGAAAGAGCAAGCTTGATTCCTAAGCCAACTTTCTTAAGGGGATGATGTTTCGATGTGTTGGGACTAAAGTAGAGAAGGTAATGTCGAGATGTATCCATCCATGACAAGGACATCCAACCTCTTCGACTCCTTTAATTTTGTCACCTCTAATTGAAGTCAAGATATCAAAACTCCCATCCCTTAGGATAATCAAGTGTTGAAAATCTCCAAGGTAACTCCCATAAACCACTTACTCACATGACCACCTACCTAGTCTCATGAATAGAACCATGACATAAAGGATGTCACATAGTATAATCATCCATGACACAAATGATGTCACATAAATATAATCAATCATCACATAAAGGATGTCATATAAATATAATAAATCATGACAAAAAGGATGTCACCTAAATATAATAAATCATGACAAAAAGGATGCCACATAATAAATAGAATCACTAATAAGACTTAATTCTTATATATCAACAGAGATAGAGAGACTAATTTATTTATATATCATAATTTACAAACTATGTATGGCTATGCTTTTAGGAGGATTCAAAAATATTGTCTATGCACCTTCCTAATAATTTCAAAGAAACCTAGTTCATGAAAGAAAAGTTATAAAAGACATAATAGACTATTTTTCATGTCAATTTAACCAATTTCAATAAAAATAGTAAACCTATTTTAATCCCAAAAGATATAATAAAAAATAAATGTATAAAACTTGGTGGAAATGTTTATACCATAGTTTTAAACCATATATCTAAAAATTAGAAATACCCAGATAATTGTTCTAGGGATATGGTTAAATCAATGCACATTGCTACTTTTCAAAACAACTAGTTCACTAGCGAACCACACACCTAAGTCTAATGATATTATATTTGAGAGTCCTTTAGTGGATGTGTATATGATAGTTTTGATGCCATAGTTGGAATTTTTGACTTCCATTATTACTTCATTTGTTTTCCCAACTTAATTTGGGCAGAGAATACCTCTTTAATGGGATAGTGTTATTATGTTCTATAATGCTTTTTAGATTGCATGTGTAGGATACGATTATCCTATTTATGCTCATATAAATCTAAATTGGTTTGGTATTATGTATTATATCCTTGGGGAGTTGATTCTATTTATTTATGACATTTATGTTAGGAATTTGCAGGTTCAATAAAAGCAATTCCACATAACCCAAAAGGAGAATATGATGCATACAAGTAACCATAATGTAAAGATCAAATGACAAACACAAGATAACACAAGATATACCCTAGGAAAACCATCAAGAGGGAAAAACCTGACATCCAAAAACATCCACACTCAAATGTATTATTCAACAAAAAGATACTACAATATATTCTCATGAGTCTCCATGAATACCTCTAAAACATCAAGCTCCTCCAATGCATCCTCCATGTTTCCAAGAATGAATCCACACATTCCATGCCATGCTTCATAAAATGCACTCACAAGAGAAAAATCAATACAACAACCTCTCACAAAACCTCCCGTACACCAACAATAATGAATCAGCCAACCCACAACTAATGACCATGTGCTTACTTTTATAGACCAAGCTCACACAAATACAAGTAGTAGTACTAACCCCCACATTTAGTTATCGGTACTATGTTTTCCTAATAATTAAATGATTACAAATAAAAAATTAATTACTCTGTGTCGCACACACATAAAATAATCAATTCAATGTTACATACAACATTTACAAGTGGCACCCAAATAATTATCTAATGTGGTTAAACACATAAATTAAGATGCACCATAAATAAATATTTATTTTACATGAATAAAATAATGCAATGTTATGCAAGGTGTACACCACTTATTTCCCAACAATTTATTGTTTCACAACTAGTTCTATTTATTTGTGACATCTATTGTGTCATGGTTGATTATATTTATGTTATATCATTTATGTCATGGTTCTACTCATGAGAGTAGTGAGATGGTCATATGAGTAAGCATTTTATGAGAGATTTCTTGGAGCTTCTCATCACTTGATTATCCTAAGGAGTAGGATGATTATATCTTGACTTCCATTGGAGTTGACAAGATTAAAGGATTGGGAGAGGTTGTTGTCCTTGTCATGGGTGGATACATCCTAGCACCATCTTCTCTACATTGGTCCCAACACATTGAGACATCATCCTGTTAATAAAGTTGGTCAAAGAATTGAGTTTGTTCTTTCTTTCTATAGGAATCACATCATGTAGAAGGTCTATAGGTTGTTTATGCATTATTTTTGCCATCCATGTCACTACTATCTAGGATATCTCTAAGGATAAGACTTGTAGCTTGTTTATTAGTGTGTATTATGTTCTTTTTCTAAGGGTCGGGTAGGGTGCTCTATGGAGGTATAGTTAATCTTCTTGTCTTATGTGATGTTGTGGTACTTGGGTACACTACACAATGGGGAGATGCCCTCTCGATGGGTTTTTGGGACCAGGTGCATGTGTCATGGTTGTGGAGTCTTTGTGTGCTTTTATTTTATATGAATATAATTGTTGTTGTGATCTTGTAATGTATGATGTGCTTGTATTCTATGTTTGTTCTATGTACTTTCTTTATGTGTGTGTCTTGTGTATTTGAGTTATGAATGCTTGGATTGCATGTTGTTATATGCTATTGCTTGTGTGTTTGTGTATTTAAGTTGTTGATTATATATGTTTGGATACTTGTGTTGTGCTAAGGATAGGATGCATGTACTATGGGATGCATGCAATCATACCTTACGATCTTGGGGTGTGTCCACTCCATGTCACAAATGAACTTGTAAGATGACGCTCAGTCGTAAAAGAGGGTTGGTCATCAATGGAACCAACTAGACTAGTGGCGCCAATGGAACAGATGAACATATGGCTCACCTCAAAAATGAAGGCAACTTAATTGTGCTTGGTAGGAATGGAGATCTCCTTTGGGAGTCATTTAATCATCCTACAAACACTTTTCTTCCAGGACAAAAGATCAAACTAAACCAAGGCCCCAATAACTATATCGGGAACAATGCCTTCTTTAACGTCATCTTCGAACATTGGCGAAATGGTTTCTTCTCAGTCAAAACATCTATGTGTGAGGGATGCTTGTACGCTCAACTTGGTATGAGCAGGAGGTTAAATCTTGTTCTTGATGGCCCTTAGCCTCAGACCATTGCATATTGGAACTCCATTTATTATGGGAATACATTTGTTGTAAATATGGTATATAAGAACTCTAGAGTTCTTGGTATGTACATCTGGGATGGGAACACATGGCAGCCTTCATATGATTCCATCTTTACTCTCTGTCTCCAAGACTTGGTGGATACACCCCCGCCAGAGCCCAAAAAAAGATCCAAAGGGTTAAAACAATCTTTAGTCTATTATTCTGTAGGAATTTGTATATTGGGTGTTGGATTGTCTTACTGCATGTGGAAGATATTTAAGAATAGAAAAAGGCATTATTGTTGCCCATCTCCGAATGTGCTACTCCTACAAGATTTGGCTACAAGGCTTTGAAAATAGCAACTAGAAACTTCTCAGACAAGCTTGGTGGAGGAGGCTCTAGTTGTGTTTATAAAGGAAAGGTCAGAAACAACACTCTTGTGGCTGTGAGGATCCTAGATAGATCAAAGCAGGGCAAAAAGGAATTTGAAGTAGAGGTGATGAGCATTGGCTCTATTCACCATGTAAACTTGGTACACCTTATTGGCTTCTGCATTGAGGGAAAGCATCACAGACTGTTAGTGTATGAGGTACATAAAGAATGGGTCTCTAGACAAGTACCTCTTCAACACTACGTATGTCCTTCCATGGCCTGCATGCTTCAACATTGCTCTTGGCATAGAGAGAGGAAAGAATTACACTTAATGACCATTGTCGATCACGTATTGTGCAATGTGATTTGAAGCCCTAGAATGTCCTTTTGGACACCTAGTTGCTTCCTATAATATCAGACTTTGGACTAGCAAAGCTGATGTCAAGAGAACAAAGTGGCACTCTTATAGTTGCAAGAGGATCTAGGGGCTATCTCACACTGGAGTGGATAAATGATGTACCCAACATCGTGAAAGTGGATGTGTATAGCTATGGCCAAATGTTGTTAGAGGTCGTTAGTGGAAGAAAAAACTTTCTTCCTAGTGCTAGCCCCAGTAAGCAATATTATCCTCACTGGTCCTTTAAGGAGACACTGCAAGGAAATATTGAGACTATGTCAAATCCTAGGCTTGGAAGTGAAGTTGATCTTCAACAAGTGGAATTATTAGAAGAGACTATGTCAGATCCTAATGTGAAGGTAGCATTTTATAGTTGGTGACATTATCAGACTTTTAGAGACTATTGTTCCATTATGCAGATTTGATTATATCTCCTAACTTTTGGTTTGACATTTATTAGACATGTGGTGATTTGGTTCGATCATATTTTGATGTTATGATGATGTTATATATATGAGATATAGTTGATAATGATTATTGAGGTGATTTCAAGTTCATTATGTGGATATAGTATTTGATGATGATCATGAGACATTAGATACAAGAGGCAATTTTAATATTAAATTATGTTGTAAATGATTAATGATGTATGCAATGACATGAATTTAATTTTAGTTGCTTTGGCTATGATTATCCATGTTGTGATTGACACTTGATCTAGTTGTGCTTATATTCCCAGGCCATGGGAAATTGGAGGTAGTGTTCACACATATGTTATTCCCTGTGAAACTGATCCATTCCCAAGAGGGATGAGGATCACGTGTGATCTGATGTTACTTGCATGTATGCTTAAATTATTTATTTTGGCCTAGTGACCCCTTTCTTAGTTGATTTATATCATGTTTGTAAATTTATAATTGTTTTAAACCACTTGGTATTATTTTTATTTATGGGCCATTTAAAAGTGAATTTATGCCTCCCTAGGTGTACTTTAGTGTCCCAAAACTTACCCTTGGTGGTTATCCTTGGGTCTAGGGTCAATTTTGACTAACTAATCTTAGGGTAACTCACTATTGGTCACTCTAAACTAAGGTTTAGTCAAAGTGACGAATTTTAAAATGGCTAAGGGTGGGAGATGAGTCATGCTTTGGGAACGACCCATCTCCCTTCCCAAAGTTTGGGGATCCCTTCACCAAGAAGACTTGGGAGGTCTCCAAGACTCCCAAGTGTGTGGGATCTCCCTCCAAGGCTCTCACACATGTGTGAGAGCATCTTGGAGGGAGATGGCTCTCTTGGAGAATAAGAGGATGCCATATGGCATCCCTTATCCTCATGGAGGCTTGAAGGGAATTGCCACCTCTCCACTTGGTCTCTCACACATGTGTGAGAGCACAAGTGGATAAGGTGAGGGATAGAATGGTATTGGAGGGTGACACTTGTCACCCTCACACTCCTTCTCCTTTGCAAGTGGCATGGGATGAGGAAGGAGAAGGTGACAAGTGTCACCTTCTCATTCCTCAAGGCCAAATTGGAAGGCCTAAATTACCTCCTCTTGGAGAGGAGTTTGGGGTTCTTTTTTTTGGAAAATTTCTTTTATTCTTGGAGGTTTTGAGAGTGTTAGAGAAAATTTGGAGAGTTGGAGAAATTCCTGGGAAGCTTGGAGCTCTTCATCAAATGTGCTTTCATTTTAGGCCTTTTGAAGCTAAGCTCCATAGCTATGGCCATTACCCCTTTTTGCTTATGTTTTCTTTTGTGTGTGTAATTGCATACTATGTGGGTTGCCATTTTATTTTTGTGTGGGATGGGTGTGGTGAGAGTACCACCATTTTGGAGGAAAGGCTCAACTAGTTTGGGGTAGGGGAGAGTGAACCTCTTCGAGGTCATCTCCTTGTGTTGCACTATTTTTAGCCTTGAGGGTATCATAAGAGTTTTGGAAACAATATGTGATTTGGCATGAGTGCCATTGTAATTTTTGAGTTTTGGTCGAAAATGTGTTTGGCTTGAGGCCTTGTGATTTTTGAGACCTTTGGAATTCTTGGGGTGGCCTCTTGAGTTGAGGGGTCCACTTCCCTACCCCCTCCAAACTCATTTATCGAGTTTTGTTATGTGTAAATCCTTGGGAGTAATTTTTGTGTGTTTGTGAAACCGTGTGATTCCTACCTCCCCAGCTCAGGGGTGACCCACTAGTAGGTCTATGGTAGGGAGGAGGGCATTCCTTCATGGCTTGGTTCCCCATTGTTGTGTATTTTATTGTAGGTTTATAGTGGTAGAAAATGGAGTTTGGTGAAGTCCATTTTTTTGGTGTTTTGGCATTATCTTGTTGGTTGGTTTTGAGATGCCATGGCCTTGAAGGCCTCATTGTATTTGGTTGTAAAAATAATTATTGTTCCCCTTTGTATTGTTGTTGAAAGAAATTAAATGTGAGTTTTGCTTGTAGTGATTTTGTAAAATATGTTTTATATGTTGTAGTGTTAGTGTGTCATGGGAGATTTACCAAGGAGAAAAATATATAGTTGTTGTTCTTTTAATTAAAATCTCTCTCTCTCTCTCTATATATATATATATATATATATGCTGTAGTTAGCTTTCTGTGAAATGTTCAAAGAGAAGAAAAAAAAAAGAATAGTGCTGCTGATGTAATTCATTTTGTAAACCAAAGAAAATGCCAGGTTATCTCATGTGGAAGATTAGCTTCAAGAAATGTATATTTGGAATATTGTTTAAGTGTTTATGGAAATCTGTCAATGAAAATATAAAGTGCTGTTATGTATTTCAAAGAAAATAAATGCTCCTTAACTTGTTGATTGTGCCTATGTGGTTGTTGAAAGTTTGGCAAAAGAAATTTTATATTACTTTACAAGCTATATCTTGGTCTCATAGAAAATGAAAGTAGGATTGCATATTTACTATTATAAAAAAAAGTATTATGCTCCATTTTGTATGTTGTCAAAAGGCAAAAAAAAAATAGTTAGTTCCTATGTTTACTTTTACAAAAAAAAATTATTTATAATAGTAAACCTATCCCTTTCATTTCAAGATAAATAATATAATAGTGGTTGTCATAAGTTTTTTTTAAAAATGGTTATAATATTTCACATTGGAGTGGTGGTTATATATATATATATATATATATATATATATATATATATATATATATATATATATATATATGTTAGATCAGAATTAAATAGCATCATATAATACATAGATCGAACCCCATCTATATTTTTTAGTGCTGTTTAATGAAAATCAAACTGTAGAAGGCCGAACCCTGGCCATGGTTAAGGGTGTTAAGAGTTTTAGTTTTAAAACAAAAAAAAAGAATAGTTTTGTGGACGACGGCCAAGGTCGCCGCCCACCAAACTCATTGTTATTACAGCGGGTGTGGGGAGGGGGCCGAGCCCCCACCCATAGTCTTGGGTGTGGGTGGGGACTCGGTCCCCTCCCCACACCCGCCTCCTTCAAAGCTTGGCATTGTCATAAATGAAACCGCCCACGGCGGTGGCACTATGGGGTATCTCCACCTCTCCTCTCAACGTTTCTGCCCGCCGTTTTCGTTGGCCTATGTGGATTTGAATACTTGTTTATACCTGCAAATCATTACATATATATATTGTTAACTCTGTATTTTGTAGCTCAAAACAAAAGTATTTCCATCTCAGATTTAGGGTAACTGTATATATATTTATATATATGCATATACTCATAGAGTGTTCACACACACACACACACACACACACATATATATATATATATATATTGTTTTTTTTTTAAAAAGAGAAAACTCTACATATATACACAAAAAGAATATACCTCTGTATGAGAAAGTATTTTGGGCTGCCATGGAGGAGAAGACTTCACCCTATAAACAAAATGGAGAAAACAAAACAAGAGGAAAGAATGTTGAGGAGAAAACAAAAGAATAAGATAGGGTTTTTGCCATAAGTAAATAATAGAATATGAATAGGGCTTTCATTGAGGAAACAAATAAGATAATGTTAGGGCTTAGTTGATGAGTGAGTGGGATATTAGAGTTTTTAATTTAATTATTTCTTTTATTTTCCTTCCATGTGCATGGGAAACTAAGTTTCCCTCTCCTTTGCCTTTTTGGCCTTTTTGATTTATTTGACCTTCTTTGTGTTTTATTCAATTTGTGTTTAATATTCTTTTGGGGTCTAGATTTTTAAATTCCATGTGGAATTTATTCTTGTGGGAATGGGAATTGTTTTATTTTAATGGGATACTACATCCCTTGGTCTTTTAATTAAGTTGGCATCCTTATTATTTTCTAGTTGATTTTCATTTAATTTTATTGGGAGACCTTGTGTTTTAAATTCTTTGTTATTTAATCGACTTGATCCCGGAGGGGATGTTTTAATTTATTCCCTTTTTCTATCTTTTTAACTTGAGTTAATCAATAAATATAATTGTTGAAATTATATTTATTAAAGGACTTAAGTATTGAGTTTTAAATTGGTTATTTATTTTAATTCAAATATTATTATATTTTGTTGAGTGGTTATATTTACATTGACCTTGGGATGATTTAATTTATTTTTTATACTTTGTTTATTTAATTTTTGCCTTAATTATTTTCACAGAGAAATCTTTTAAAATATTTATTTCAATTATTGAAAACGCGTTATGCTGTCGAATTTTTCCTAAATTTTAGGGTTTTATCTTTATAACATTTTTACGACTTTTATTTTATCATTCCACTTCTTCATGCAACCATCATATCATGGAAGTGCTATTTTTATTTGATTTTATTTATACATTAGAATTAGGGTTTGATTTTGATCCAGTCGAAATCATCTCACTCACCTAGGAAACCTAGGGTTTGAATTAAATCAGTTCTAACCCTAGAAGTAGCTCTCATCTCATTGCTTAACCCCCAAGTTGGCTATCATCATGCAAGGGATTGCATAGGTAGATGCACTTCCCCAAGTATCGATTGACATGTTTACGCCTTATGCGTATTGCCACCGAGCACGCAGACACGTGCAAGGGGGTTTCTAGGGACACGTGAAATTTTTTTTGATATTTCGTGTCATGACCACATGACACATGTGTTGCGTGTCATGACCGCATGAGAAATGTAGGCATGACATTTGGTATCTGATCCCAATTTTAAACATTGGGCTTGTTTAGGGCACATTATTATTCCACAACTTTGATTAATTTGTGGTTACCTTATTTTTTGTAGGATGCCTCCCCGACGAGTTCGACGAGTGCGTTCATACTGCATGGAGTCCGTAGAGGTTCATAGTGACTCTTCAGATGAGGGACAGGCACCGCTGGTCCCATAGGTGCCGCAGGCACCACCGGTCCCACAGGTGCTGCAGGTACCACCGGCCCTACCTATACTAGATATTGGGTCACAGATATTACAGGCTCTACAGGCAGTGTTAAATAGACTACCACTAGCCGCAGTTGAGCCACACATAGAGCCACGTGTTCAGCCCTACATTGATCTGCGAGAGGAACCACATGTGGAGCCAGGAGCAGAGTCACATGTGGAGCCCCGCGTCAAACCCTGAGAGGCACCACGTGTGGAGCTGTATGTTGAGGTACCAGATACGATGGTAGAGGAGGTTGGATCAGCCTACAAGGCCCATAGCAGGAGCCCTCCACATCATGCTAGGCATGAGGAGACAGTGCGAGTGGAGCAGATTGTTCACAGACCTTATGATTATTATACGGATGAGCCTATTAGAGGGAACAAAGACCAAGGAGATCCCATCAGGGATTTGTTGAGGCTGAATCCACCTACATTCATCAGGACCACAGAGGGAGCTGAGGCAGAGGCCTGCATCATTAGCTTAGACAGATGCTTTGCATTGCATCCTTATGAGGGCAACATAAAGGCACATGTGGCAGTCCACCTGTTGTGAGATGCAATAGCTACTTGGTGGTTCACTAAGGAGTGCAAGCGCCATCTATCATTAGACACACTCACATGGGAGACTTTCATTAAGCGTTTCAATGCGTGGTATTTATCAGATCACTACAGGCAGCGTCGCATAGATGATTTTCATGAACTTCAGCAGAGAGGGCTTACTATTGTTTAGTATGAGGGTAGATTCATCGAGTTGTCTCAATATGCAGAGTATATCCATGATGAGAAACTCCTGGTTCATAAGTTTATCAGAGGATTAAACCATAGCATAGCAAGGGCTGTACGCATGGCAGACACCCAGACATTGTGTGATGTTGCCGAGAAGGCATACATAGCTGAGGAGATATAGGGACAAGGGCACAGTTCATGCCCTCAGTTTTAGGATCATGGGCAACATCAACAGAGTTACCATAGACCACCACTGCCACCTTAGAGAGGAGGATTTAGTTTTGCATCCTTACCTCCTAGGCCCCCACAACAGCAATAGCCGTAGCAGCAGCAAAGATCCAGGCCACAATAGAGGGCACATGGGGAGCATAATCGAGGTTGGCAGCAGCAGAGCCCATGCAGAGATCAGAGGTAGCAGGGACCACTTGTGGGACCCACGAGGTTGCAGCAGTCATACAAAGGTTCACAAGGGTCCACATGTAGATTTAGACAGCAAAAGTTGAGTATGACTCAGACTGGATAGGTGCATGCTAGGGGCCCATGTTATGTGTGTGGTGGAGCGGGACATCTAGCCAGAGAGCATCCATAGGGCTTTACAACAGGGGCAACCTTGTACAAGAGGATCAGAGGAGACGGTTGGAGATGTGGGTAGATCCCACTATATGTTCACAATGGTTGATAACTGCCAGGCTAATTTTTAGGCATTGGTGATTGAGACATCAGGTATAATAGGGGGTGTCCCTGTTTCTATTCTTTTTGACTCTGGTGCTACTAACTGTTTCATATCTCCATCGTTAGTGGCTCATTGCAGGCTAGTGGCCTCTAGGCAAGGTGATAGGTGGGTGGTTGAGTTGGCCTCAGGGACCAAGATGATAGTAGATGCCTTAGTCCATGACTGTGAGATATCTTTGGGACCCTTTGCCATAGTTTGTGACCTTAGAGTTATGACATTAGGATCCTATGATGTGGTTTTGGGTATGGACTGGCTTGCGGCTCATCGAGCCAAGCAAGATTGTCACCGAAAGGCGATTAGCTACATAGATGATCATGGTACATTAGTTGAGATAATGGGCATTCAAAAGCCCACAACAGTGCATATGATATCCATTCAGCAGCTTAAGCGCTGCATGTAGAAGGGATGCCAGATGTTTTCTATTACAGTGAGTGACATATCAGAGGACGAGCCTGTGGCATCTTTGGATGACCATCCCATCCTGAGAGAGTTTGCTGATGTATTTCCAGCAGAGTTACTAAAGATGCCACCCCTTCGTGAGGTAGACTTTCATATTGACTTAGTGCCGAGTGCCAAGCCAATGTCTCGTGAACCCTACATGATGACCACTCATGAGCTCACAGAGCTCAAGTTGCAGCTTGAGGACTTGCACAAGAAGGGGCACATCTGACCAAGCATTTCACCTTGTGGCGCTCCTGTCATCTTCATGAAGAAGAAAGATGGGTCTCTTCATTTATGCATGGATTATAGGCAGTTGAATAAGGTGATGGTGAAGAACTATTATCCTCTGCCCAGGATTGATGATCTCTTCGATCAGATGCAGGGAGCTAGGGTGTTCTCTAAGATTGACCTGAAGTCCAATTACCATGAGTTGCGTATCACAGAGGCGAACATCCATAAGACCACCTTCCGAACTCGATATGGCCACTATTAGTTCACTGTGGTCCCCTTCGGTTTGACAAACACCCCTGCAGTGTTCATGAGTCTCATGAATGGGGTGTTCCATACCTACTTGGATTAGTTTGTGATTATTTTTCTCGATGACATATTGATCTATTCGCGGACCGAGGAGGAGCATGAGGAGCACCTACGTTAGGTTCTACAATGTTTGAGGGAGCATAATCTTTATGAGAACTTAGCGAAGTGTACATTTTTAGGGATAGAGGTACAGTACTTAGGGCACATCCTATCTGGCGATGGTATCTCAATAGATCCATCGAAGATCAGGGCTATCAGAGATTGGCTAGCACCCATCAGTGCGATAGAGATCAGGAGTTTTATGGGATTAGCTGGTTATTACCATAGATTTGTTGAGGGTTTATCTCGGATAGTACACCCCATCACTTCCCTTTAGCGGAAAGGGAAGAGTTTTTTTTGGACTGAGTAGTGTGAGAGGGCCTTTGGGGTCCTCAAGGAGCATTTTACCAGCACTCCCATTTTAACGGTTCCTGATCCAACAATAGATTTTATGGTTTTCATGGATGCATCACTTGAGGGTTTGGGAGCCATACTTATGTAGGGTGGTAGAGTGATCACGTATGAGTCACGAAATCTCAAGACCCATGAGCTGAACTACCCCACTCACAATTTGGAACTTGCAGCAATGGTTCATACCCTAGTCCGTTGGAGACATTTCTTATTGGGTCGTTACTTTGAGCTTCATTTAGATCATCACAGCCCTCAGTACATATTCACACAGCTGAATCTAAACACCCGTCAATGGTGTTGGATGGAGTTTCTTTGCGAGTATGACTTTGATGTCCATTATATCAAAGGGAAGGAGAACGTAGTTGCTGACGCATTGAGTCGAAGGCGCCACAAGATCTTGACCTTGACTCTAAATGTGGACTTGAGAGGACACATTATTTAGCATATATCTGAGGATGAGTGGTTTCTTAAGGTACAATAGGAGATCCGTTCACAGAGGGCCCTTGTGGGTAAGTTTGCAGGGTACTCACTTGAGGCAGATAGGTTACTTCGTCATCAACAATGCATCTATGTACTCCGCATAGGTGACCTACGTACTATAGTGTTATCAGAGGCTCAAAGAGCACCATATGTGGCACATCTGGGGGTGAAGAAGATGCATGCCGACCTTTGACAGTTGTACCATTGGGCGGGTATGAGATGGGATATTGCAGAGTTTGTTGCTCAATGCCTTAAGTGTCAGAGGGTCAAGGCTGAGCATCAGCATCTAGCGGGTCTTTTATACCCTCACGAGATACTTGAGTGGAAATGGGACACTATTTCCATGGATTTCATTATTGGTCTTCCTATGTCTTCACGTCGCCATGATGCCATCATGGTGACAGTTGACAAGTTGACCAAGGTGGCGCATTTCTCACCTGTACACATGATGCACAATGCACCAACAGTGGCGAGAGTATTCTTGGAAGATATTGTGAGATTACATGGGGTACCTCGCTGCATCATTTCTAGCAGGGATTCAATGTTCACTTTAGCCTTTTGGGGAGCTTTGCAGCAGGCGTTGGGAACACAACTCAACTTTAGTTCTGTATATCACCCCAAGACAGATGGATAGACAGAGCGGGTGAATTAGGTGTTAGAGGACATACTTCGTATGTATGTTATGAACCATCAGTCTAGATGGGAGGAGTACCTATATCTAGTTGAGTTTGCCTACAATAATGGACATCACAGCTCGTTGGGTATGCCTCCCTTTCAGGTTTTATAGGATAGACCATGTAGGACACCATTGAGTTGGGATTGGATAGAGGACAAGGTTGCCATTGGTCTAGAGTTGGTTCAGGATATGGAGCAGTAGGTCACACTGATTAGGCAGAGGCTTCAGGAGGCACAAGATAGACAGAAGAAGTATGCTGATGCTAAGAGACTTGATCGGAGCTTCTTAGTTGGGGATAGAGTATTCCTTAGAGTGTGGCCACACAAGAGTCCAATCCGTTATGGAAAGTGCTCTAAGCTTGCACCACAGTTTGTAGGACCTTTTGAGATCTTGGAGCGGATAGGACCTGTTGCCTATTGTCTAGCATTGCCACCAAGCATGTCATGTATCCACGATGTCTTTCATATTTATGTATTGAGGCAATATATATCTAATTTATCTCATGTATTGGACTAGAGTGCCTAAAGGTAGAGGCGAACGGGCAGTTGGCTTTGGAGCCAATTCGCATATTGGCTCATCAAACGGTAGGCATTTGAGATCGAGAGCTGGACCAGGTTAGGGTCTAGTGGGATCATTATGATGAGGTCACAGTGACTTGGGAGGATGCAGCTAGCTTGAGGGCACACTATCCTCACCTTTTTGATGACTTCCAAGAGGAAGTTTAGTCTTAGGGGGGAGGATGTGAGGATGATTATTTTCACTTCCTTATTTTGATCGTTTTACATTACAGTTGGTGACATTATCAGACTTTTAGAGACTATTGTTCCATTATGTAGATTTGATTATATCTCCTAACTTTTGGTTTGACATTTATTAGACATGTGGTGATTTGGTTCGATCATATTTTGATGTTATGATGATGTTATATATATGAGATGTAGTTGATAATGATTATTGAGGTGATTTCAAGTTCATTATGTTGATATAGTATTTGATGATGATTATGAGACATTAGATAGAAGAGGCAGTTTTAATATTAAATTATGTTGTAAATGATTAATGATGTATGCAATGACATGAATTTAATTTCAGTTGCTTCGGCTATGATTATCCATGATGTGATTGACACTTGATCTAGTTGTGCAGGATTATATTCCTAGGCCACGGGAAATCAGAGGTAGTATTCACACAGATGTTATTCCCTGTGAAACTGATCCATTCCCAAGAGGGATGAGGATCATGTGTGATTGGATGTTGCTTGCGTGAATGCTTAAATTATTTATTTTGGCCTAGTGACCCCTTTCTTAGTTGATTTATATCATGTGTTGTATATTTATAATTATTTTACATCACTTCGTATTATTTTTATTTATGGGCCATTTAAAAGTGAATTTATGCCTCCCTAGGTGTACCTTAGTGTCCCAAAACATACCCTTGGTGGTTACCCTTGGGTCTAGGGTCAATTTTAACTAAACCTTAGGGTAACTCATTTTTGGTCACTCTAAACTGAGGTTTAGTCAAAGTGACTAATTTTGAAATGCCTAAGGGTGGGAGATGAGTCATGCTTTGGGAACGACCCATCTCCCTTCCCAAATTTTGGGAATCCCTTCACCGAGAAGACTTGGGAGGTCTCCAAGACTCCCAAGTGTGTGAGATCTCCCTCCAAGGCTCTCACACATGTGTGAGAGCATCTTGGAGGGAGATGGCTCTCTTGGAGAATAAGAGGATGCCATATGGCATCCCTTATCCTAATGGAGGCTTGAAGGGAATTGCCACCTCACCACTTGGTCTCTCACACATGTGTGAGAGTACAAGTGGATAAGGTGAGGGATAGAATGGTATTAGAGGGTGACACTTGTCACTCTCACACTCCTTCTCCCTTGCAAGTGGCATGGGATGAGGAAGGAGAAGGTGACAAGTGTCACCTTCTCATTTCTCAAGGCCAAATTGGAAGGCCTATATTACCTCCTCTTGGAGAGGAGTGTGGGGTTTTTCTTTTTTTAGAAAATTTCTTTTATTCTTGGATGTTTTGAGAGTGTTAGAGAAAATTTGGAGAGTTGGAGAAATTCTTGGGAAGCTTGGAGCTCTTCATCAAACGTGCTTCCATTTTAGGGCTTTTGAAAGTAAGCTCCATGGCTATGGCCATTACCCCTTTTTGCTTATGTTTTCTTTTGTGTATGTAATTGCATACTATGTGGGTTGTCATTTTATTTTTGTGTGGGATGGGTGTGGTGAAAGCACCTCCATTTTGGAGGAAAGGCTCAGCTAGTTTGGGGTAGGGGAGAGTGAATCTCCTTGAGGTCATTTCTTTGTGTTGCACTATTTTTAGCCTTGAGGGCATCATAAGAGTTTTGGAAACAATATGTGATTTGGCATGAGTGCCATTGTAATTTTTGAGTTTTGGTGGAAAATGTGTTTGGCTTGAGGCCTTGGGATTTTTGAGACCTTTGGATTTCTTGGGGTGGCCTCTTGAGTTGAGGGGTCCACTTCCCTATCCCCTCCAAACTTATTTATTGAGTTTTATTATGTGCAAAGCCTTGGGAGTAATTTTTGTGTGTTTGGTGCTTCCATTGTTGTGGTGTGTTTGTGAAACCGTGTGATTCCTACCTCTCCAACTCGGGGGTGACCCACTAGTGGGTCTATGGTAGGGAGGAGGGCATTCCTTCATGGCTTGGTTCTCCATTTTTGTGTATTTTATTGCAGGTCTATAGTGGTAGAAAAAGGAGCTTGGTGAAGTCCATTTTTTTTGGTGTTTTGGCATTATCTTGTTGGCTAGTTTTGAGATGCCATGGCCTTGAAAGCCTCATTGTATTTGGTTGTAAAAACAATTATTGTTCCCCTTTGTATTGTTGTTGAAACAAATGAAATGGAAGTTTTTCTTGTAGTGATTTTGTAAAATATGTATTATATGTTGTAGTTTTAGTGTGTTATGGGAGATTTGCCAAGGAGGAAAATAGATAGTTGTTGTTCTTATATATATATATATATATATATATATATATATATATATATAGTTAGCTTTCTGTGAAATGTTCAAAGAGAATAAAAAAATAGAATAGTGCTGCTAAAGTACTTCATTTTGTAAATAAATGTGGAAGATTAGCTTCGAGAAATGTATATTTGCAATATTGTTTTTAAGTGTTTATAGAAATTTGTCAATGAAAATATAAAGTGTTGTTATGTATTTCAAAGAAAATAAATGCTCCTTAACTTGCTGATTGTGCCTATGTGGTTGTTGAAAGTTTGACAAGAGAAATTTTATATTGCTTTACAAGCTATATCTTGTTCTCACAGAAAATGAAAGCAGGATTGCATATTTACTATTATAAAAAAAAGTATTATGCTCCATTTTGTATTCTATCAAAAGGCAAAAAAAAAATAGTTAGTTGCTATGTTTACTTTTGCAAACAAAAAAATTATTTATAATAGTAAACTTGTCCCTTTCATTTCAAGATAAATAATATAATAGTGGTTCTCATAAGTTTTTTTTTAAAATCTGGTTATACTATTTCACCTTGGAGTGGTGGTTATATATATAGTAGATAAAAATTAAATAGCATCATATATTACATAGATCGAACCCCATCTATATTTTTTAGTGTTGTTTAATGAAAATTGAACTGTAGAAGGCCGAACCTTGGCCATGGTTAAGGGTGTTAATAGTTTTAGTTTTAAAACAAAAAAAAAAAGAATAGTTTGGTGGACGAAGTCCAAGGCCACTGCCCACCAAAATCCTTGTTATTGTAGTGGGTGTGGGGAGGAGGCCGAGCCCCCATGCACAGCCTTGGGTGTGGGTGGGGACTCGGTCCCCTCCCCACACCACACCTCCTTCAAAGCTTGGCACTGTCGTAAATGAAACCCCCCACGGCGGCGGCGATGTGGGGTATCTCCGCCGCTCCACTCAATGTTTCTGCCCGCCATTTTCATCGGCCTCTATGGTTTTGAATACTTGTTTATACCTGCAAATCATTATAGAAATATACATACATACATACATACATACATACATACATACATACATACATATATATATATATATATATATATATATATATATATATATATATATATATATATATATATATATATATATATATAGTTAACTCTGCATTTTGCCATAAGGAAATAATAGAATATGAATATGGCTTTCATTGAGGAAACAAATAAGATAATGTTAGGGCTTAGTTGGTGAGTGAGTGGGATATTAGAGTTTTTAATATAATTATTTCTTTTATTTTCCTTCCATGTGCACGGGAAACTAAGTTTCCCTCTCCTTTGCCTTTTTGGCCTTTTTGATTTATTTGACCTTCTTTGTGTTTTATTCAGTTTGTGTTTAATATTCTTTTGGGGTCTAGATTTTTAAATTCCATGTGGAATTTATTCTTGTGGGAATGGGAATTTTTTTATTTTAATGGGATACTACATCCCTTGGCCTTTTAATTAAGTTGGCATCCTTATTATTTTCTAGTGGATTTTAATTTAATTTTACTGGGAGACCTTGTGTTTTAAATTCTTTGTTATTTAATCGACTTGATCCCGGAGGGAATGTTTTAATTTATTCCCTTTTTCTATCTTTTTAACTTGAGTTAATTAATAAATATAATTGTTAAAATTATATTTATTAAAGGAGTTAAGTATTGAGTTTTAAATTGGTCATTTATTTTAATTCAAATTTTATTATATTTTGTTGAGTGGTTATATTTACGTTGACCTTGGGATGATTTAATTTATTTTTTTATACTTTATTTATTTAATTTTTGCATTAATTATTTTCACGGAGAAATCTTTTAAAATATTTATTTCAATTATTGAAAACACATTATGCTGTCAAATTTTTCCCAGATTTTAGGGTTTTATCTTTATAACGTTTTTATGACTTTCATTTTATCATTCCACTTCTTCATGCGACCATCATATCATTGAAGCGCTATTTTTATCAGATTTTATTTATACATTAGAATTGGGGTTTGATTTCGATCTAGTCAAAATCATCTCACTCACTTAGAAAACCTAGGGTTTGAATTAAATCAGTTCTAACTCTAGAAGCGGCACTCATCGCGTTGCCTAACACCCTAGTCGGCTATCATCACATAGGAGATTGTGTAGGTGGATACACTTCCCCAAGTATTGATTGACATGTTTACGCCTTATGTGTATTTCCACCGAGCACACAGACGTGTGTGAGGGGGTTTCTAGGGACACATGGAAAAGTTTTTGATATTTTGTGTCATGACCACATGACAAATATGGACATGACACATGTGTTGCGTGTCGTGACCACATGGGAAATGTGGGAATGACACATTCTAATGTATTTTCAAACTAGTGGAAGCACTAATATGTGATGTTTCTTAGTTATCATTCTTATATGGTGTAGGCGCACCTTGACAAATTGATACTTCCATAGGAGTTTGATTCAATTTTAAATGATTCAATATTGTATTGAGGTCTATCAAGTCATTTTTATGTGTTTAGGTCAATAGGAGTTTCAAATATGCAAAATATTGCAAACCATGTAAAGGTTGTCAATGTAAAATTGGAAAAAAGATGTAGAATGAGGGAAGGTGAAGAGTCATTTGGCTCTTGGTTCGTTCCAAGGAAGTTAGGAACTAAAGAGTCATGATGTAATGCCTTTAAAAGGCCTTGTATCCATTTGTGAAGACAAGAGGGGAGAAGGTTGGAGAATGTGGGTTGTTACATTTTGATGTGATATCAATAAAAGATACCCTTGTTTCTGCATTTCTGAATGTTAAACTGCTGTTTCAAAGATTGGTACAGATTTGTATAGATTTTATATGATTATAATGTGGTATGGATGGAAAGTGTATTGAGTCTACTTTCCATTTCTTTTTGTTGCATCAAATTTTATTAAGATTTGAATAAGTTATGGCATTTTTATTGAGGGTAGGTCTGTAGAGTTTAATTTTCAAAAAATGTAGTCTGAAAATATGCATGGTACAGCCTGGTACAGCCTCACATTGATGCATATAATAGATGGATGGAAAGATATGTGTTTCTAGTTTACAATTCTTTTGGTTTGGTATAATTTTATTAATTTTTGTGAGAGATATTATAATTTTGGTGAGGGCAGGTCTGAACGCTGCCTAGTTTTTGTAGTTTTGGGAAAAGAGTCATAACTTTCTCTCCTACCATTGGATCTTCATGAAAATTGGATGAAAAGTCTGTATTAATGTTCTCGTCGACATGACCAAAGCAATTGGATTAATTCTTTGATTTGTTAATATTATTGAGGATAGTTTTGGTCCTCTTACCTCTGCATCATATTGGTATCAGAGCTGGAGAAAGATTTGGGTGGTGTGTATTTGTTTCCTATCACTGAGAAGGTAGGTGAAGAACTAAAGGAAACCTAAAGAGTTGTGTTGGTGACTATTATTTTGTTTGCTATGTTGTTTGGTTGTAGGTGCTTGGTCCATCTAGCTGCGAGAAAGAAGTTCCTGAGGTTGTGTGTTTGGGCAGACAAGATGAGGTCTGTCATGACCATTCTCCAATGGAGATTAGGCTAGATAAGGGTGTAGAGAGAAACCACTAAGGAGAGAGTGGTAGGTACATCACCAGGATCTGCTGTTGGGTGAGATGAATGGTTTGGTGAGTTGGTTTGTTATGAAGCAGTGAGAGAGATGGAGACCTGACTGAAAAAGCACTTGATGTTGTAGCCTGAAGAGTACTCCACTGATGGGAGTAGAGGGAGCCTGAAGATGCTCTAAGATGATGGTAGTTCAGATTTTGTTGGTTGGTTGGTCACCTTTCTATTTGTGTGAAGATTGAAACCTGAAGTTAAAGATGAAGAGACAGACAGAGATGCAAAAAAAGAGTTTTGTTTTGCAGATACATTTCCAAGGGACTTGGAAATCTTTGTTGGTTGGTTGTATGGTGCAGGCGCACCTTGACAAATTGATACTTCCATAGGAGTTTGATTCAATTTTAAATGATTCAATATTGTATTGAGGTCCATCAAGTCATTTTTATGTGTTTAGGTCAATAGGAGTTTCAGATATGCAAAATATTGCAAACCATGTAAAGGTTGTCAATGTAAAATTAGAAAAAAGATGTAGAATGAGGGAAGGTGAAGAGTCATTTGGCTCTTGGTTCGTTCCAAGGAAGTTAGGAACTAAAGAGTAATGATGTAATGCCTATAAAAGGCCTTGTATCCATTTGTGAAGGCAAGAGGGGAGAAGGTTGGGGAATGTGGGTTGTTATATTTTGATGTGATATCAATAAAAGATACCCTTGTTTCTGCATTTCTGAATGTTAAACTGCTGTTTCAGAGATTGGTACAGATCTATATGGATTTTATATGACCAGAATGTGGTATGGATGGAAAGCATATTGAGTCTACTTTCCATTTCTTTTTGTTGCATCAAATTTTATTAAGATTTGAATAAGTTATGGCATTTTTATTGAGGGTAGGTCTACAGAGTTTAATTTTCTAAAAATGCAGTCTAAAAATATGCATGGTACGGCCTGGTACAGCCTCACATTGATGCATATAATAGATGGATGGAAAGATACATATTTCTAGTTTACAATTCTTTTGGTTTGGTATAATTTCATTAAGTTTTGTGAGAGATATTGTAATTTTGGTGAGGGCAGGTCTGAACGCTGCCTAGGGTTTGTAGTTTTGGGAAAAGAGTCATAACTTTCTCTCCTACCATTGGATCTTCATGAAAATTGGATGAAAAGTCTGTATTAATGTTCTCTTCAACATGACTAAAGCAATTGGATTAGTTCTTTGATTTGTTAATATTATTGAGGATAGTTTTGGTCCTCCTACCTCTGCATCATTATATTCCATATAATTTAATTTGTGGGCTTTATGATATAGTACTTTTAAATTTCATTCAACATAACATGAGAATGACATGGTAAATTAGTGATCTATGTGCCTATATGCAACATTGCGTTAGTTTATTAAGAACATTCATGTCATAATTAAATCTTATGGATATCATGAACTATTTTCTTAAAATTTAAAATTAGAAAAAATAAAACAACTATAAAAGATTACAATTATCATGAAAATGTTTCTATTGAGTTAACTTTTGATCTTGCATCATAGACTTGAATCAAAAATATATATTTTAGAGGAAAATGGAAGGTTTCCTTACACTTGAAAAATACTAATAAAAGAAGTATAATAACTCCCAAACCAACAATTGAATTTAAATGGAGATAAAAGATAGTTATGTAGCATAAAGTTCAACAATGTATTTTAAATTTTGAAATTAAAAAAGTTAAAGAGTAGAATTAGAATTTAGTAAAAATTTGATCCAAATTATTTATTTTTGACTTGTTTTTTATTTTATTACACCCAAGGCATTCCATTTATGAAATGGATGACCACCCTTGATAGATCAAAGGCTAATATTTACACTAGAGCAGGGAAGACAATTGAAATATCTTCATCTGTTGCCTTCACCATTTTTTTCCATTGCCATATTTCTCTTCTCCTCTCCTGTTAAAAAGTGAAAATTTTGCACGCCATTCCCAATGGAAGCTGCTACGATATCATGGTTACTAAGCTACCTAAAAAAGGTTGAAAACATGGGGAATCACCGGTGGTCCAAAGTGGTGGTGAACGAGGTGTTAGATCGGAGGAAGAAGACATGGATGAAGCAAAACATCAAGTGGTTGGGAAAATGGGACATTAAGTTGCATGAGTGTCCTAACACCATAGAGGAAATAAAAAAGTTTGTGTTAGAAAAATTTAGGATTGCCATGTGGACAAATCAGATTGGGCATAAAAAAATGTATTATATTAAAGAGTTCAATCCCACTTGGGAGCATGGGAATAAAGTATACTTAAGTGCCGATCTTAAAGGTAAGGATAGGCTCTTAATGGCACAATTGAGGACCAGTTCACACCATCTTAGGTGCAAAACTAGTAGATGAATGGTTCCCAAGGAAAGGTGGGAAGATAGGACTTGCATTTTCTGTAATGATAGAGCGGTTGAAACTGAGCGGCACTTCATTAGGGAGTGTGATGTGTACAAGGATATCCGTATGCAATAGGATAACAATGTGAATGTTGGTAGTTTTAGTGAATTATTTGAGGAAGAGAGGCTTCACAACACAGCCTGGTTGTTGGTAAAGATTCATAGGAGGTGGGATGACATCGAAAGGAACCTGAAGAAATCCTAGTGCATTTGACACTTGGTCCCATAGACTATTTGGTCTCGTGGATGTTATTAAAACTCATTCATTCATTCAATGTAGGTTTCAAAAATGGTGAATTCTCATCTAGAGGAATATAGTTGTGTAATTTTTAATTAGTAAATGTGATCTCCTTTGCACAGTGAAAAATATTAAGATAATTTATAATATTTCGTTTAAAGGAAACATTAAATATCTATTTTCTAATTTGGAAATTTTAACTTTAGTTATAATTTAACAAATGTCATAAAACCTTCATGTTGTTTATAATGGATATCATTAATTCATTTATTTTAGATTTTAAAACATTATTTTTAAAGTCTTTTTTATTGTATATTTTTAAAATGGATTTTATTATATATCAATAATTATACACCATATGTTTTTAAATTAAATAACAAATATATATATATATATAGATATTTTATATAAATATTGTTTTAAAGAAAGGTAGTGAAACACCTATACTATATTAGATAAAATGTAATTACAATAGCCAAAAAAAAGTATGACCAAGAATGTATCGTCTGGTTTTAGTCTTGCTTAATATAGAGCTCGCCTATAGGAGACAGGGAAAATAGAGAGAAAAAACCAAAAAGATCAAAACCAAACATAAACATACAACCAAAACTGAGCTTCTAATCAGAATTTGAGTCATGATGTTCCTCCAAAGGTGGCATGGAAAAGGGAAAGGAAAAGGATGGGGTGCTTGGAGCTCATGGGGGACCTGGAACCATGTCAGGGGCATGATGGTGCTGAAAATGGAAAGCATTGAAGACCTCTTTGGCCTTGTCCACAAGCCGTTCAGGAAGCTAAAAACTATGAGCATTGAGAGGCCAATTGAAAGCATTTGCATAGTCCACCCTAAGAACCCTCTAGAGACCCGTATACACGTAGGCTACATGATGTGAGGATTGAAGGATCTATCAATCAAAGATGCCTCTAATAGGTTATGTTCCTTCTTGAAAGTCATAAACTGCCAGTGTTGTGTGCCATTTTTCTGCATTAAAAATGAAGAGTGCACAAGGTTGAAACCAATTGCATGTGTGTATTCCTGATCCTGAGAAATATCAAAGATATTAGAGATAAATGTCAAGACAATCTTAGGTCTCTTTACCTGCCTATCCTTAGGATGAAAAAGATAGTACCCCAGCACACAACGGACTACAAACTCTATATTATTGCAGTCAATTTTGAGTACCTCGCTAAGATACACTGTGTTCAGTGTGTCATGGTATGTTGATTCTCCAACCAGAGGAGTGTTAAAATAAGAAAAATCAAATTTGTCTTTGTTTGTTGGGAATGTTTCCAAAACACTTTTCTACATTTCTTTTTCTTTTTGGGAAGTTTCCCATCTTTGCTTTTAGTTTACTTTTTAGTATGTTTTATCTATATATTTCAGTTTCCTTTCAATAAAGTTTGTTGAAGACATTTTTGCAGCAAGCATATCAAATTTCTTCTCTGTCTCTCTTGTTCTAAGTTATATATATTTTTCTGTGTACTGGCATTTGTTTTTAGTTTAATTTTTTCTAACATATGGTATCAGAGCTAGGTTTGAAATGACAACAAATGTTAACAGTACATAGCTGCAAATTCCTAAATTTAATGGGGAAAATTATGATTTTTGGAGTTTTCAGATGAAGATTCTGTTCAGGTCACAGGAGCTATGGGATCTTATGCAGAATGGGTATGTAGAACCAGTAGATGCAGTAGCATTAGCAGCCCTCACACAAAATGAAAGGGATTTACTGCAAGATAATCAGAAAAAAGATTAGAAAGCAATATTATTCATAGTGCAGGGTCTTGATGAAACTCTCCTTCCAAGAGTTACAACCACTTCAAAGGCCAAAGAAGCATGGGATCTCCTTGCACAATCATTTCAAGGTATAGAAAAAGTAAGAATAGTTCACCTTCAAATGCTTAGAAAAGATTTTAAAATTTTGCAAATGTCAGATTCAGAAAGTTTAGGAGATTTCTTTACTCATACAATGGGTATAGTTAATAAGATGAAATCAAATGGTGAGGTTGTAACTAATCAGAAAATTGCTAAATTTTTTTAAAGAAGTTTGCCTGAAAAATATGATTCTGTAGTTATAGCTATTGAAGAATCAAAAGATCTAACATCTTTATCTGTAGATGAGCTTATGGGTTCATTATACACACATGAACATAGAATAAATAAATCAACAAAGGAGCCACTTGAGAAATCTTTAAAGACAAAGGTATCCTTGAAAGAAAAAGAAATAGCACCAGAATCATCTTCAGCACAAAGAGGAAGAGGTAGAAATTGAAGAGGAAGAGGAGGACGTTTTCAACAAAGAGGCAGAGGTTAAAAAGGCAATAGAAGTGATGAAGAAAATTGTTGTTACACTCAAGCAAGAGGTAGAGGCAGAGAAAATTTTCAGCAAAGAGGTAGAGGTTTTCAGAGGTATGATAAATCATCTATTCAATGTTATTACTATCAAAAGTATGGACATTTTGCAGCTGAATGTAGGAAAAAGATTGTAGATGAAAGTAAACAAGAAGCCCAATATGCAAATGAAGGTGAAGGGCAGGAAGGATATGTCTTGCTAACATGCAGCACAAAGGAGGAAGTAAATGATGACAAATGGTATGTTGACAGTGGGTGCAGTAATCATATGACAGGACACAAAGATATATTTCAGAATTTGGATGAGTCCATCAAATATGAAGTCAAGATGGGAAATAATACAATTGCACCGGTCATGGGGAAAGGGAGGATATTAATCACAACAAGACAAGGTGAGAAAAAATATATTGGTGATGTATTTTATGTACCAGGCTTAAATCATAACTTGTTAAGTGTAGGTCAACTTGTGCAAAAAGGCCACATTGTCAAATTTGAAAATGGTTCATGCATTATTGTTGATGGTAAAAATAAGCTGATAAACAAAATACCCATGACTGCTAATAAGATGTTTTCCCTTAGTATTAGAAACAATATGCATTTAAGTTTCAATGCTCTTGTAAAAGACACACAGTGGTTATGGCATCTTAGGTTTGGTCATTTGAATTTTGGTGGACTAAATCTTTTGCATAAAAAGAACATGGTAACAGGTTTACCATTTATCCAAAGACCAAATGAAGAATGTGAAGATTGTATTGTTGGGAAGCACCATAGAGAACCCTTTCCAGTAAGGGATTCTTGGAGAGCTTTAGAGCCATTAGAGCTAGTTCACTCAGATCTATGTGGACCAATTCAGGTTGCTTCATTATCTGGTATGAGATATTTTTTGACATTTATTGATGACTATAGTAGGAAACTCTAGGTGTACCCTTTGAAAAATAAATCTGTTACTTTCAAGAAATTCAGAGAATTTAAAGAATTAGTTGAGAAGCAAAGTGGTTATTTTCTCAAAATTTTAAGGACTGATAGGGGTGGAGAGTATATTTCACATGATTTTCATAATTATTGTATTGAAAAGGGCATAAAAAGGCAGCTAACAACAAGGTATACACCTCAGCAAAATGGTGTAGCTAAGAGAAAAAATAGAACAATTTTAGATATGGTAAGGAGTATGCTTAATGTTAAGAATTTACCTAGAGTTTTTTGGGTAGAAGCAGTTTGTTGTGCAGGTTATATTTTGAATAGATGTCCTACAAACTCAATTTGGGGCATGACACCAGAAGAAGCATGGGGAGGATACAAACCCTGGGTAGATCATTTAAGAATTTTTGGTTGTATTGTTTATTCTCATGTTCTAGATGCACTTAGAAAGAAATTGGATGATAAGGCAGAAAAATGTATCTTTGTTGGATACAGTGAAGAATCCAAGGCATACAGGTTGTACAATATAGAGACAAAAAAATTGGTGATAAGTAGAGATGTAAAGTTTCTTGAAGATCAGGAGTGGTGTTAGAGATTGGAAGAGAAATATCAACAAGTTAACATTGAAGATGAAGCTGCAAATCAACAACAAAATTCAGTTGTTAACACAGGAGCCAGAGCCAGTAGTTGTAGCATTCAACAATCTGCATTAAGAAGAAGCTCTTCTTCATTAGAAGGTAGTCTTTCTCCACCAAGTCATAGACATGTTTCATCAAGTAGTTCTTCATCATCCACCTCAGAATCTCCAAAAAGGTGGCAGAAATCAAGGTGTTTGTCTGACATATATCAAGAAATAATAAAGGTAAATGAAGATATTTGTCATTTTGCATTTTTTGTTGATAGTGATCCTGTTACATTTTAAGAAGCTATAAATGATGATAAATGGATTAAAGCTGTGAATGAAGAAATTGCAGCCATAGAAAAGAATCAAACTTGGGAAATTGTAGATCTCCCTAAACATAAGAAGCTAATTGGAGTAAAGTGGGTGTATAAAACAAAGTACAATGAGCAAGGTAAAGTGAATAAATACAAGGCAGGTTGGTAGTGAAGGGCTACAAACTAAAATCAGGTATTGATTATAATGAAGTTTTTGCACCTGTTGCTAGAATGGATACTATTCGCATGATTTTAGCTCTTTCAGCACAAAAGGGTTGGAAAGTTTTTCATATGGATGTAAAATCAACATTCTTAAATGGTGTATTGGAGGAAGAAATTTACATTGAGCAACCACCTGGTTTTGAGATTAAAGGTCAAAAAGGGAAGGTGCTCAAACTAAAGAAAGCTTTGTATGATTTAAAGCAAGCACCTAGAGTTTGGTATGAAATGATTGAATCATATTTTTAAAAAAATAGTTTTGAAAAATGCCCTTATGAGCCCACCTTATTCATAAAACAAAATTAGCAAGGAGATGTTATGATAGTTTGTATTTATGTTGATGATTTGCTTTATACTGGAAATAATGAAAACATGCTTAGAGAATTTTTAGTGGCAATGAAGAGTGAATTTGAGATGACTGATCTTGGTTTGTTGCACTATTATCTTGGTCTTGAAGTAACACAAAATAGTGATGGGATTTTTATTTTACAAGAAAAATATGCAACTGATATTTTGAAAAGGTTCAAGATGGAAAATAGAAAACTAGAAATTACGCCTATTGCCATGGGTGTGAAGTTGAGTAAAAATGATGAAAGCAAAAAGGTAGATTCTACTTTATATAAAAGTTTGGTTGGAAGTTTAAAGTACTTAACTGCAACAAGACCAGATATCATGTATGCAGTAAGCTTGATAAGCAGGTTCATGGAGGATCCACATGATACTCATCTACAAGTAGGTAAAAGAATACTAAGGTATGTGAAAGGGACTGCAAATCATGGAATTTTTTATGAAAAGAAGGGTGTTTTGAGGTTAACTTATACAGATAGTGATTGGGCTGGAAATCAAGATGATAGGAAAAGTACTTTTGGATATGCTTTTAATCTTGGGTCAGGTGTAATTTCATGGTCTTCAAAGAAACAACCCATTGTTGCATTGTCCTCAGCAGAAGCAGAAGATGTGGCAGCCACTTCAGCAGGTTGTCAAACAGTTTGGTTACGAAGGATGCTTGAAGCATTGATGTAGCCCCAAATGGAAGAAACAATTATATTTTGTGATAATCAATCAGCCATTGCACTTTCTAAAAATCCAGTCTTTCATGGAAGAAGCAAGCACATAGACATCAAATTTCATTTCATAGAGAGCTGGTTAAAAATAATGAAATCAAATTTTTTTATTGTAGGTCCAAAGATCAGGTCGCTGACATTTTGACAAAACCTTTGAAAGAAGAAGATTTCAATGGACTGAAGAATCTTTTAGGGATGAGAAGCTGTCCCACAAATCAGATTTTAGGGAGGATGTTAAAATAAGAAAAATCAGATTTGTCTTTGTTTGTTGGGAATGTTTCCCAAACACTTTCTACATTTCTTTTTCTGTTTGGGAAAGTTTCCCATCTTTTCTTTTAGTTTACTTTTTAGTATGTTTTATATATATATTTCAGTTTCCTTTCAATAAAGTTTGTTGAAGACAATTTTGTAGCAAGCATATCAAATTTCTTCTCTGTCTCTCTTGTTTTAAGTTATATATATTTTTCTCTAGTTTATTTTCTGTGTATTGGCATTTGTTTTTATTTTAATTTTTTTTAACAAGGAGGAAGAAAATCATGCATGTTTGGTTCCCAAAGACCCATAGGGAGCAAAAGATAATAGGAAGAGGCCAACAATAGAAATTTACTTGGTAGAAGTATGTAAAGAGATATCTTGGCAGAATTTAAAGGAGGAGAATAGAGATATGTTGCATCACCAAAGCAACAGAATTAAAAAGACGAGTGCAATCGAGTACCAGAAAGACGACGTGGCCAGAGAAGCAAAACTTGTCATTCAAACACCTTGAGGAAAGCCTAAGAGCCAATCTGGAGTCTGTCACGGCAAGATCACAATAGTAATGGCACATGATAGAAGCCACCTGATATCTCCGATGGGAATCCTTGATTGTTGAGAGATGTCATGTTGCATACAAATAGAGAATTAGAAATTATGGAGAGGCTGCGGAGCCCAATGGTGAATTGATCATCCCTTGCATGAGATTACTTCTCCACCAAACAAGAGTTAATATGTAAGGCCTAATCATTTCTTATGTATTAAAAGATATAATATTATATGAGAAATTATTATTTAGAATTATTTTAACCTATTTTTAGATTATGAAAATATGGGTGACAGAAAATTGAAGTGTAGGAGTCATTCTAGACGTGTTAGTGGAATAGGTGGATATGGGTACTTTCCAATTTTATTTATGGACACATATTCAATATGCAGGGGGAGGTGGCAGAGATTAGCATCCTCATCGTTGCAGCAATGGCCTGTTTGAAAACATCAAGGTAGCTGGAAGGTTATGCACAGATGCTTGGAATGAGGAGAACTTATTCCCTGTAAAATTGCTTGATTTTATTTGATAACGGCCATTGTTCATAATCATTTACTAAGTTATCATTGTGGTTGTATGCCTCCAATTCGTATAGGAGAAGCAGATGATTATACTCATATCTACTTGACTAACTAGGTTGTAGAATTAGGTTTAAATCTGCCAATCTGTATATGCGTCATAACCTGCAATCATGCATTTTTTGATTCGACCATTCTTGAGACTTTGATCTAATTGATTACGTGTTTCATATATGTTTCTCCTTTTCATTTGCATGTAGTCCAAGGAATTTCAAAACTATATTATCTGGTATATTTTGCCTCCTTTATGCTTGAAACATGTCCTTACCTATATTAAAATGGCACAACAGGGAGGATGCTGGTAAGTGTCGCAACATTGTTTTTCTTAAGGCTTCTAAATCCTTTTCAACAAATCCATTGCGAGCAGACCCTGCAATCATTGCAGTCTAAAACAATACATTTCTAACTATTCATGCTCTTTGTCTCCGGTTCCGTATTGCAGGCTTGACTACCATTTAATGCTTGTTATGAGTTTTCTGTGATTAGCTACTTTCCGTGGGATGACGTCTCTTAGAAGAATTTTGTCACTAGTACACATTCTTTGCCTTTGATTCCACATTTTACATGCATTTCAGGGTACTCCAATTATAACATCTGATTTAACTCTTCCGTTACTCCTAGTTGTGCAGCTGGGTGAACACTGGCATTGGATGGGAGTCTGATTTTCTTTTATCTATAGCATGAAAGTTTCTAAAACCCTTTCAACATTTCCATATTTATTCCGCATACAATGAATAATTAAGATAGGTTATAGAATGCATTCCCTCTTCTGGAAAATAACCTTCGTTTTGCTTTCATGAATGGGTCTTCTTTACATTGATTAATTCATCATCAAATCTTATGATGGCGCGAGCACAATACTTGGTTAGATTATTTCTGTGGGCATCTTAATGATAGAGTTAGGGTGTCTTCAAGATAGCCAGCGAATTTTAGAAAGTCACCCATGCACCCATAACATTTATACCATAAGAATTTCTCATGTAACTAATGTACATTAACCAACATGGCGCCTTATGTCTTGTTCAAATCCAGAGATCATTGTATTCGATGTGATGATATTGCTAGAGCCATTGCATGTATGATACGATCTCTAGATTTTGATGCATGATTGTTATGTCCTTTGTGATGTCTACTTAGTTTAATTGCTTTTAAGTGGTATTTGTATAGCTATAAACTTTGTTTTTAGTGCTCTATTTTTATGGCGTTTCAAGATTAGACGTGTATCATTATTATTTTATCCATATCGGATTTTCTTTATCAGCGCCATGCTCGCCGATTCTTCGAAACAAATCAAAAGTAAATGTTGGTCTGACCCCTTTTAAATCAGTATGTTCTATAAGGTTTTGTTGTGTGATATGAAACCTACTCGGGCTATGCAATATCTCTAGTGTATAACCACTTCCTTTTGAGACTTTAAACTTTTAAGTTGATGTATCATAGCACTTTTTGTCTCATTGTCTTAATTGAAAACCATGCATCACATGAAGATTTTAGTCTTCGTAGCTAGTCTAGGCCTCCCCTTTTGGCTAGCATGTCGATCAAAGTGTTTCTAATTCCCAGGTGCAAAGCCCAACGTTTGAATGCTGTATAAAACTTAGCCGCAAGCATCTTAGAATGGTATGAAACTTAGAAGTATAAATTTATCGTATGCTTTGTAATATTTATTTATATATATCTATATGGTTGCATTTGTATCGATCTTCTAACAAATCTATCATTTTGATTATTAATATAATATATATTTTACAAATCAGCTTGTTTCTATTTCGTATCTTTCTACTTTAATGTAACTTGATATCTTTTGCTAAATCAACTCATCTTTATTCTAGACCATCTATACTGTGGCTCCCATCTGGCAAAATAATTATGTCTTGATGATGCTACCGTTACCTTGTACTACAGATTCTTTTAGATTCGAAACGTTTATAATCTATTCTTTAAAATCAATCTTTATTATATGGTTTTGGCTGCATTAGTAGTTTCAAATATTATTAAATGTTAGATTTGTCACGTAAATGAAAAAAATAGCCAAAGTTGGTAAAAGGATAAAAACTAGTCGACATATTAAAAAGGTTATATATATGGTTTTGGCTGCATTAGTAGTTTCAAATATTATTAAATGTCAGATTTGTCACGTAAATGAAAAAAAATAGCTAAAGTTGGTAAAAAGTTGGTAAAAAGGATAAAAACTAGTCAACATACTAAAAAGGTTATATATATATATATATATATATATATATATATATATATATATATATATATATATATATATATAATTGCTTCTCTAAACGTTCTCATGCATAGTAGGATATGGCGTAGTTTATGACGAGTTTATAGTTTGTCTATATTAATATATGGTCACTATATAACCATAGTGATACGAGTTATTGATTGGTGCTTCCAATTGTTTACTTTAAGTAATTGATAACATTGCTAGAAATACTAGTATATTTATATTGTAAAAAATATATCTATAGTAGCTGAAAGATATGTTCCAAATTCTTTTTTTTGGTTTTTGGTTTTTATTTTTTTATTTTTTATACGTATTTTGGTTTAAAATAGTAAAAGCATTTTTGAGGAAGGAGGCAATATAAATAGATTGAATGTGTGTCTTTTCATATGCCATTTCGTAATGTTTCTATTTCTTTCATCTTAGTGCATAGTGATGGCTTCTTTGAAACTGCCATCCACCTTTCTTTCCATCTGTATTTTCTTTCTTTTTTATTCCTTTCACCTTCTTTTTTTTGGTTTTTTTAATTTGTGGAGTGACTATTTGGTTTTTTTAATAAAGATTCTAGATTGGAATCTTCTAAGTTTACATAG
Source organism: Cunninghamia lanceolata (assembly GCA_027924645.1). Lineage (NCBI taxonomy): Eukaryota > Viridiplantae > Streptophyta > Pinopsida > Cupressales > Cupressaceae > Cunninghamia > Cunninghamia lanceolata. Next base: position 10,031,868 of record BSBN01001011.1, on the reverse strand, counting down.
AAATTCAGAATCTTTTAGCTCCCATCTGTTCTATGAATGTAGGAATGCCTCTCGGCGTGATAACTTATTCTTTTAAATTTATAGCTCTAGAAGTATTGATCTCTTAATCAAGTATAGGGTTAGATGATGTTATTGTTAATTAACCCCTTGTGTAAGCTATATTGAAGAGTGACCAGATGGAGGATTATTGGAAATTCTTAATTATTGGTTTATCTCTTAGTGATTTGTCTTCCAAATGAGTGTAATTGTATTACATGATCCTTAATGATGAAATTAAGTTTGATATCCTATTGAATATTATAAAGGAAAATGTATTAGATGTTTAAGGTTGTAGATGGTATCTCTTTACTTAAGAAAGATAGTTTTTTGGTATGTTTAAGAAGGTTTTGACTTTGCATTGTAATGATTGAGGTGGAAGACCCTACTTTTATTTAGAATGGATTGCTAACTAATGGTTTTTGGTTATGAAGTTGTCTAGTTGAGGTTAAGGAAATTTGATGACCCGTCACATTTTGTATGACAAGAATATCTATTTAATTGATTGCTCATTATCATTAACATATGAAGCCATTTTTGGTTGCAAGCTCAAGTCCTCGAACTATGAAGTCTTTGCGCTATGAGTACATAGGCAAGGCTATCATGAGCCCTCGAAATATTAGGTTGGCCCCTTAGGGCCTTAGTTCCATTATCTTGTACAAAAAGAAATTGATTTCGATTATGACTTTGCAGTACTAATGTTTACATTTAGATGTGCAGATATAGGTCTGTTACATGCAACCCATTGGAGCTAATGAAGTATCTCCCACTATGTGAATGTATAATCATATGTCCACTACTATAAATGTGTATAACTGTATACAGAACATTTGAATCTTAAATCTTCATTTATGATTAATGTATCTAAACTTTAGTTTAATAGGAAGTTATTTTGGTAGAGCGATTTAAATTTTCTCTTGTAATTGTATTTCTTTCATTATTTCCTTTCCAATTTAATTAATTATTGATATTTGTTGTTAATATCCTGAGTGGGCATTACATAGGTATCAGAGCACCAGGTTGCAACACTTGGGAGCTTTGGGGTAAAAGTATTGGTGACGTAAACCCATTTTTGGGTCTCATCATGGTAAGTAGAGGTAAATTTTGATTGAGTAATGATACATAATGGGCCTCTAGTAAATTAATTTCAACTTATATACAAATATGTTCATAGATGTATTCTTGGAATTGTAAGTTTTTGTAATATTAATTAATGATTTATATTAAACATGTATATTTATCACGTTAATCTATGATGATATTAACAAACTTATGTGTTTGGTGATGGTGTTGTGGCTAGATTGTATGGGAGATGGGTGGATGGTTGATTGGTTGTGATTTGGGAGCTACGTTTTGGGAGCTACATGTGTTTTGGGAGCTACAGGGACTTATGCCCCTTTGGGGTACTTATGGTGTGGTGTTGGTGTTGTGGGAGTTGTGTGTTGTGGGAGTTACATGTGCTCTATGGGAGCTATTGTTGTATTATGCCCTTTGGGGTACTCATGGTGTTGGTGTTGTGGATGATAATGATTGGGAGTTGTTGTTGTTGCTCTATGTGAGCTATTATTATTTGTTAATGGGAGCTACTGGGAGCTACTAATTTGTGGGAGTTGTTGTTTCTCTATGTGAGCTATTATTTTGTTTATGGGAGCTACTAAGAGCTACTACTTTGTGGGAGTTGTTTCTCTATGTGAGCTATTATTTTGTTTATGGAAGCTATTATTGTGTTATGCCCCTTTGGGGATATTCATAGTATTGGTATTGGTCAAGTGTTGATAATGATGTGTGGAGTTATTATTTTATGGGAGTTATTCTGTGTGTGATGGGAGCTACTATTGTATGGGAGCTATTGTTGTAAGGGAGCTACATTTTTATTTTTAAAAAGGAGTTTTATAAACTTTTATTATTCATAACTGTTGAATGCTCATAATTGCATAAGTTTCATTATCAACTTCTTTTGTGGTACATGGTGGAGTTCCATGTGGTTTAAGACCATCACATTCCCCTCAGCCCCTTAGGTGGCTCATTTGAAGTCATGAAGTGATTGAGATGTTTAGTTTTGTGAGAATATTTGAAATTTTTATTTTTCTATTTTCTCTTTTGTTTTAGTAAGCTAGAAGATTGAAGATTTCTTTAAGATATTTGGTTGTTTATTGTCCTTTTGGCTCAAGGACTATTCTATTAAGGTTTTTGGTTTTAATTTGAACTATTGTTTTTCTAATTAATTTGTTTTTATATGAAGATTTATTTATTGATTTTATTTGAAATCTTTACTCATTGGAAACTTCTGTATTTTGAGGCTTATTCAGTGTTTATTGATGATGGCTTGTGTGGAATAATGTGAATTGTGTAGATTTCCATACCCAAGAGAGGTACCTGACATGTTGTATATGGGAGTAGATGGCCTGGGGAATGTTTATTGTGAAATTGTGTAAGATCTATTCTATGGTATTATGGTTCTATTTGGTACTAATTATCCCAATCCCATTGAAAGTATACATGATGTATAGAATTGATATCCGTGATGATTAATGTTAAGAGTTGTTATAAAAGAATATGCTATAATGAATTTGATTATCAGTAATATATTGATGATATAAATATGCTTCTAAGATAAGTTATTATGATATTACAAAATTCTAATGGAAAGAATGGTATTTTCTAATTGTTGTAGTTTCTTGGGAAAGTTTTATGGGCTGAGCCTAACTTGGATAGCCAAGGTAAGAAAAATAAATTATATTTCTATTTTATGATTTAAATGAATGTAGCAACTAAATTTTGAAGAAATCTATTTTTTATTATTTGCATATTTAATTTGCCAAGAATGATAAATTCTTACATGAGCATTGTTATGTTGCCTTAAATTGGTGTTATGATGGAAAGAATTATTGGGAGTTGATTGCTCTTTGGAGTTTTCTAGGAGATTGTTATTTAAAGGTGCTTTGGGAGATCATTTTTTTATGGTGTTTGGGAGATAATTATTATTGTTGGTAGATTATTGTTTCTAGGAGTTGATGCTAAAGGGAGATTTTGGGAGTTATGATTAAGGGAGTTAATGTTTAATGGGAGTTTGATGCTTATGGGAGTTATTGATTTTTATTGTAAAAGAAAGTGATATAAATATGTGAATTTGATTCTTGAAAAAATGGATTTGTAATTTGTTTAATATGTTGTACAACAAGAAAATGCTTCTATTTAATTGCTCGGCTAGGTGGTGAGCAAATATGGATTTCTTTGCATTTTCCTTATTTGGTGATGTAGGTTTCCAGTTTTATACTATTGCCTGATGGCAAAAAGACTATCTAGTCGACTTAGTAAATTTTTGGATGAAAACCAACTTTTGTTGGATATGTGGAAGTTAGGAAATATTCATTTCTCTTGATGACTTCAAGGAGGAAGTCCATTTTTAGGGGGGGAGTATGTAAGGCCTAATCATTTCTTATGTAATTAATACATTTTAAGATTACATTAGAAATTATTATTTAGAATTATTTTAACCTAGTTTTAGATTATGAAAATATGGGTGAGGGAAAATTGAAGTGGAAGAGTCGTTCTGGATGTTACAAGAAAGAGAGTTAGTTGAATAGTGGGATATCGGTAATTTCCAATTTTATTTATGGACACATATTCAAGATGCAGGGGGAGGTAGCAGATATTGGCATCCTCATCATTGCAACAATTGCCTGCTTGACCACATCAAGGTAGCTAGAAGGTTATGTGCAAATGCTTGGTATGAGGAGAACTTATTCCCTATAAAATTGTTTGATTTTATTTGATAATGGCCATTGTTCATAATCATTTACTAAGTTATCATTGTAGTTGTAAGCCTCCAATTCATATAGGAGAAACAGATGATTATACTCATATCTACTTGACTGACTAGGTTGTAGAATTAGCTTTACATCTACCAATCTATATATGTGTCATAACCTGTAATCATGCATTTTTTATTCGACCATTCTTGAGACTTCAATCTAATTGATTACGTGTTTCATCTGTGTTTCTCTTTTTCATTTGCATTTAGTCCAAGGAATTTCAAAAGTATATTATCTGGTATATTTTGCCTCCCTTATGCTTGAAAGATGTCCTTACCTATATTAAAATGACACAACAAGGAGGATGCTGGCAAGTGTCACAACATTATTTTTCTTAAGGTTTCAAAATCCTTTTCAACAAATCCATTGTGAGCAGACCCTGCAATCATTGCAGTCTAAGAGAATACATTTCTAACTATTCATGCTCTTTGTCACTAGTTCTCTATTCAGGCTTGACTACCATTTAATTCTTTTTATGAGTTTTTTGTGATTAACTACTTTCCTTGGAATGTCATCTCTTAGAAGAATTTTGTCACCAATACACATTCTTTGCCTTTGATTCCACATTTTACATGCATGTCAAGGCACTCCAATTATAACATCTGATTTAACTCTACTATTACTCCTAGTTGCGCAACTGGGTGAACACTAGCATTGGATGGGAGTCTTATTTTCTTTTATCTATAGCATGAAAGTTTATAAAATGCTTTCAACATTTCCATATTTATTTTGCATACAAGGAATAATTAAGATAGGTTGTAGAATGCATTCCCTCTTCTGGCAAATAATCTTCATTTTTCTTTGATGAATGAGTCTTCTTTACATTGATTAATTCATCATCAAATCTTATGATGGCGCGAGCCCAATACTTGGTTAGATTGTTTTTATGGGCATCTTAATGATAGAGTTAGGGTGTATTCAAGATAGGTAGTAGATTTGAGAAATTCATCCATGCACCCATAACATTTATACCATAAGAATTTCTTATGCGACTAACGTACATTAACTAGCATGGGGCCTTATGTCTTGTTCAAATCTAGTGATCATTGTATTCCATGCAATGATATTGATCGAGCCATGACATGTCTGATATGATCTCTGGATTTTGATGCATGATTGTTATGTCCTTTGTGATGTCTTCTTAGTTTAATTGCTTTTAAGTGGTATTTGCACTATTATAAACTTTGTTTTTAGTGCTCTATTTTTATGGCATTTCAAAATTAGAAGTCCATCACATCACTACCTTATTATTGTAATTGTATCATTATTATTTCATCCATATTGGCTTTTTCTTTATCAGTGCCATGCTCACCGATTCTTCGAAACAAATCAATAGTAAATGTTGGTCTGACCCTGTACACTCAAAATCGTGACTCTGGTTGCCTTGGGTTGTCGAGTCAGATTTCAGCATGCACATGGACCCTTTCCCTCCTTTCCATGGGGTGATCTGCCACATCACTCTTGCTCACGTGGAATTAGCTAGTCTCAAGAGGAGGTGAGACATGACGAGGGTCTGGCTCATTGGAGAGATGGGCTTCATTGAGAGGGGTTGGCAAGTACTATGGCCTTTGTTGTTGTGTGCTTAGTTGTATGTTTCATTCGATTGTTGTTGTAGTTGAGATAACTCTATGACTTGAAGGGTCACTAGTTTCTCTTCTTCTATTTGAATTTCTAAGATTCCACTTCTGTGTGGGTAAGCGATTGTTCTTATTGATGTTCTCTTGTCTTTGTAAGTGTTGAATGAGTTCTTGTTGTATATGTCATTGTCTAGTTTCTTCTAACAATAAGAGGATGAATGGGTCTCCTTGTGGTAGAACAAATGTTTCTTGTTGTGGTCTTGGATGGATCTCATGGATCTCATCATGAATAGCCCTCACCCACACTCTTCTCACTCCTAAGCACATTTGTGAATCAAAATAGAGGTAAATGTGTGATTACTAGCGTTAACTAGATCTAGGGTTTTAACCTAGGGTTTGACTTTATGTTTTGACTTTGTTTGTACCTCGTGATGAGATCAATGGTTTGATTGGATTGTTTAACTATGGTTACCTCATGATGGAATCGAGGGTTTACAATTTTGTCTATTATAGGGTTTCTATATGCATGCAAACTAAATGAAATGCAAGATGCTTTTTTGGTATTTTTTAGTATTTTGAAAATAGAAGTGCTTTTAATCTATGAAAAGGAAATATGTATGCAATTCTATATGACTTTTTTGATGCAAAATTAACCTATATTTTTTTGTGTTTTCGATGATTTTAATGCAATCTAATCTAATGAAAAGGGAAAATGCTTCTTCTAACGATCTAGGTCTAGAGATACGAAAGCAACTAATCTAACATGAAAGATCTAATTATCAAGGAAAAAGCAATGATTTACTATTTCCAAGAGCAAATTTGATTCTCTAATTACTATTAATTGAACAAAAATAATGAAGGAATCTGAGAGGAATGAAGATTTGTTGACTCCACTACCCTCAACAATCCTTGTAAATGGCAACCTCAAATCCTTTTGTGGCAGCGAGTGATCCTCTTGACAACAAAATGACATGAAGAAGCAAAAAGAAGCTTTGATGAAGGTTGTATGAGCTCAATGAGAGCTTGGATTGAGCATAATGACATAGAATGAAGAAGCGTGATGCTACTTGGTTGAACAAATAAAGAAAAAGGCACCTTCATCCTGTAAGAGCATTGGAAAGCTAAGTTGGAGAGAAAAATTGGTAAGAGTTGTGTGCACAATGAATTTTCCTTCGTGGAAGAGCTTTGAAGCTATGCAACAATGAAATCTTTGAAGATTTGAAGAAATAAAGAAAGAAATGAGGAAAAAGGCTCAAAGGCTTGTGAAGAAGCTTGAAAAAGCTTGTGAAGATGAGAAGAGTATTCTCAACTTGTTCAACTTGGAAAATAATGAAGAGGTGTGGGGTATTTATAGGTTGGAAGAAGGGATGAGAGGTGGAATTGATGGAGAAGTTAACTCATTTGATTGATGAGTTAACAAGGATTGATTGGGGAGTTAAAAAGGTTGATTACCAAATGAACTGAGCTAACTATGGAGTGATAAATCAATTATAACTTATCACTGAAGAGGAATTGGAGATGTGAGGATGGATGAGATTAATTGATGAGTTAATTATAGATCAAATGGAGTAAATTATGCATGTGTGGGTGTATGAAATAGTTAACAATACATTAGGGATCAAAAACCATGCAAATAGAAAGAAAAATAGGTGAAAACATAGCAAAAATGAGAGAGAAACTCAAGTTTTTTCGTAGCTGTAAAAATGGCAGGGTCAACTCTTTTACCAGTAGGGTTGCCCCTGGGTGACCATGGGTTGCCCAAGGGTCAACTTTAGGTCACTCGGGGGAGATCCGGGCTGGACAGGGTTAGATGTAGAAAAATAGGCTGGGAGATGCAAGAAGAGAAGAAAAGGAGGGGTTCTGCATCAAGAAATAGGCTAGTTATGTGGAAGAATCCAAATCTCCACTTGTGTCAGCAAGATTTCCCCAGGGAGATCTAAAAACAATAGGGGGAGATTTGGATAGGTTGAGCGAAACTGAAAACTGAAAGTGGGAGATGGATAAGGAGACCTCTATAAGGCTTCTAGGAGGTGCACAAGATGAAAAACATAGGGGAGAGGTGAAAAATCACCTCCAAGACACTCACAAGGCTTAGGAACAATGTCAAAATCTTAGAAAATGCAAGTCAACAAGTGTTGCAACAAGTGTCAAAAATCATCGCAAACGGGGAGAGAGAGAAATCGACAAAGAAGAAACAACACAAGATAAGAAAAGAGGACACGTCATCAAGAGGCTCGCTACTTAAAGGATGTTATTTCATGCTTACATGTACGTGACAAGGATTTGAATCATCATAGGGGTCCTCATGGAGGCTGTGCGTGATTTTTGTGCTTATATATTTGCCCCCTTGAGGATAGTAGTCTACATGAAAGGTAGGTACTGTTCCCAAACTAGACCTTATTTGTTGTCGATTTTCCCACAATTGTACCTACAATAAATAGTATTAGTTTGGCATTTGAATATATCAAAATGAATAATAAAAACTGAAATGATGAACTTACCATGGATCGTTTGAGTTCGACTAGTTGTTTGCCTTTGTCGATTTGAACCTGAAGGGATGAGAGCATGCAAAACAATGCATGGAAGATGCATAAAAGAAATAGAACACATGCTAAGCTAGAGAGGAGGAGAATAGATTCTCCTTTTGTTGGAGATTTGGAAGAATGTATTTGATTTTTAGGGATTTTGATGTTTTACAAATTTTTTTTTTAGGTTTTTCTGATTTTTCTAATTTTTATGGTTTTTGTGGAGATTTTGCAAAGGTTTGATTTGATACTCCTTGAGGTTTTTGAGAGACCTATATTTAAGATATTCCCCTTGCATGGGGAGACTCGTGTACTTGATTACATAAGTTTGCTCTTTTGACTTGTTAGAGGAGTGATTTATGCTCAGACATTGTTTTACACTTTATTGTTACAAGACCTGACTCGATGAGATCCATATATAGCTTTAGTTGACATCTTGTACTTCACTTTCCCTCTTGTGGATATGGTTGGATAGAGCTTTTATTTTTCTTACGAGAATGCATACCTAGGATTATCACATATGGATGATGCAATTTATTTTTGTCTTTTTCGGAATATATATATGAATGCAGGTGATGATATGCAGATGCAAGAACACAAGTGATGCTGAAATGAAACTTTTAATCTTATTGAAAGTCATGAGATATGACATTTGACTTTATTGCTTTGAGACTCTTTTTTTTTTATTTTGGCATGAATGCAATGTGGAACAAACAATGTGACTGCTCTTAAATATGATTTTCAATTCAGGAGATTGCAAGTTGTCCTGATAGAAGAGACCTAATCAAGGCTGTGATATAGGATTTAAAAACTCAAGTGGGGAGCGGGAATGAAGATGGATTGTTTCTAATTTTTGACTTTGCTAGAGGCTAAACACTGATCCTTATCTAGATGAGACAATTTGACAAGCTTTCAACTTTAGACAAGTAGCAAATTTTATAGGTGTTTGCTAGACTTAGATCATAGATGGAAAGCAAGGTAGACCCGGGGTAGAGGATAAATGGAAAAGAACAAGGATCCCTTGGTAGAAGATGATCCTAGAGACTACTAGACTCTTCAGTTTTTATCAGCTAGTGCGTGTGTGTTTTGTACCTTTCTTTCTCTGTTAGAATGTCACCCTCAAAGCGTTGAGCTTAGACTAATCTTCACCCAAGAGTACAAACATTCAACAATCTTATCTCTTTCACTCTTTTTTGTATCTCTTTTTTTTTAATTTTTCTCATTTTTTAAGATTTTTTTACTTTTCAAGAAATGAATGCTTTTTGGAACATTTGCTATGTAATGCTTTGATCTCTCAATTCTCACTTTTCAATACTCTTATTTTGATCACTCTTTTTTTTTAATTCACTCAGATCTTAGATTGCTTCCTTCAAAGTTTTGATCTTCTTGACGTTTTTGGCCAAGAAAGATAAGGGGTTGAGCACCACCTAAAGTTTTTATAATCTGATTAGACTTCTCTACTAATAGGGAAGAAATGGGAAAGTCTACCTGTAAGCTTCCTTTGAACACTGTAGGTTTGAATATTAACTTTGTTTAGGCCTAACATCCTGACTCATTAAGACTGGGATCAATGTAAAGCTAAGAGCTAGGTTTTGATTAGAATCGCTAGGAATGAAAAGGGGATAATGGTGATTGTGAAAAATGGGGAATCTCTAGGTCTTGAAAGGATGATGCATATCTAGACAACATTAGACTCCTTACTAAAAAGAGAATAGTACAAGAGCAAGTCAGTGACTATAATGCAAGATGAATAAAATGAAATCGAAATGCAAGAAACAAATTGTTTTTGACATTTTTATTTTTTATAATATTTTACATTTTATGATTTTTTATGAGATACTAAACTCTTCTCCTTCCATAATGCACAAGAGGTAGAGTCATTTCTAATGTCTTCCTTAACTATTTGTAGACCTATCCAATTTGATCTAAACTTCACTTGAAAGTTTTTGCAAGGACACTCAAAGACTTGGTGTAAAAATGTCCTTGTATTTAGTGAGGAGTTTCATGTACTCACATGTTTCATTGTTTGATGATTTGCCCCCTAGCTTTACCATTTTATGTTCTTATTGAGTTCCCATGTTTGTTTTGAAAATTTGAAGGGCAATTTGAGTTGGTGTTGACTCTCCTAGTTTCTATGTGGATTCTGGTTCTTCTTCTTTAGTCATGATTTCAACCATAGGGATGTCTATCTCTGGTTCAATTGGAATGGCCGCTAAGTTTAATGGAGTGTAAGAATTTGTTAATTGGGATCCAAGGGGAATTCTCCTGTTGTCCCCTTTTTTATACATTTTGAGGTCTTGTTTACGTTCACAATTTGTTTTGACGTCTCTTCTTTTTCAAAAGTGTTGATTTTTGGGTCACTAGAGGTTTCCATGGACTTTCCCTTCTTTTTGACTTGTTCAACTCTATAAAGGCTAAAAGGATTAGGATCTCCTTTGATGACGTGGGTTTGTCCCATGTATAAGAAGTGTAATTCTTGAAATAATGTGGAGCGAATGGCCCTCATCCTATGGATCCAAGGCCTTCCTAGGATCATGTTGTAAGTGGTTTCTTCATTGATGACATAAAATTCAGTTGGGAGGGTTTTAGGACCCAATGTGATTTGAAGATTGACCTTACCCATGGTTTGAGTGTTTGGATTATCATGAATTCTAAGAATAGAAGTTTGTTTTGTGATTTGTGTTTCATTGTAATCCATTCTTTGAAGAAGTGAAAAGGAGACTATGTTGATTATAGACCCATCATCGATCATTACATGTTTAATGGAACAGTCTTGGACTTGGATTATCAGATGGAGGGGGAGGTCACCTTGTTTGGTTGTCATTGTCTAAGGGTAACTTTTCAAAATCAAATGTTGAAGAAGAACTCTTTTCACTTGGAGTGTCTTGAACTAGATGGCTTAGATCTAAGGATTTGAGGAGAGCATTCTTGTGCATAGGAGAACTCTTGATAAGCTCTAGCATGTGAGAAAAAATTGAATTGTTGGAGTCATCTGGTTGTTCTGGTCCTTGTATGACACAAATTTCTTGATCTTTATCTAATTCCACAAGGCCTAAGGTTTTTTGATCAAAGGTGTTGGGACTAAGTTCTTCATCTTGTGAGAATGTGTTCATGAACACTTTTTGTTGACGTTTTGGGAGATATGGTATGAAACGATGGTACCCTCAACATGACTTGATATCATGCCCCCTTCTCTTGTGAAATGAGCAATATTTATCATGATTGTGATCTTGAGGTTTATGATGATTGTTGTATGAATGCTGGTTGATTTTTGGGGGATAGTTGGTATTTTCATTTCCCAAATTTGTATGACTATTGTAGTCATAATTGTCATTCCCTAATGGTGAAGTGTTTGTTGACCTATCTATGTCTTGATCATTTGTCTAGTATTTGTTATTTGTATCATTGTTCATCAACCTTCCATTGGCATCATATTCCCTTCTTCCACTATCAATAGTAGCTTAGTCAATTCTAAGGGCACTTTCAAGTGCTTCTTCGTATGATTTGTAGGGGAGTTTTTGGACATCTTCTCTCATGTCCTTGTTGAGAGCATACAAGAAGAGATCGCACAGTTCTCAATGATCCATGTTTAGAGCACTGGTTGAAGAATAAAGAACTTTTCTCCATTGTGTGATAAAATGTGCAATTGACTCATTGGCTTCTTGTTTGATTTGTTAAAAATTCTCATATTCTTGTCTTGACCAATTTGTTTATGTCAAAGGCAACCACAAATTGATTAATGAGTTACCTAAAAGAGTGGATTGATGCTTCTGGAAGTTGATAGTACCAATCTAGAGCGATACCCTTGAAAGTTTTTGGAAAAATATTTGCTACCACCCCATCCCAAGGAAGGAGTTCTCGCACTGCCATGATGTAAGCCTTGATATGAGAGTTAGGATCACCCTCTCCTTTAAATTTTGGAAGTTCAGGGAGAGGCCGTGGTAGTATATCCTGACGAATGTTGTAGTCAAGAGGCTCCTTTAAATGCTCAAGGTATGTTCCTAGGAGGGAGTTATGTGTAGAGGATTTTGTTCCTCCAAACATTAGCCCTTTGAATGGAGCTTGTTGTGTTTTTTGAAAGGGTATGCTAGATTGCTGATATCCCAAAAAAGTTGGATTACTAGATGCCATCATGTTTATGTTTTGAAGATTGGGTGGGATCATTTGAGGTTGATCTTGCATCATAGGAATCCCACCTATTTGATTGAGACATGTCATGTTGGATTGTGAGGGCAAGGGAGGCCTGAATGTTTCATGTAAGTTTTGATGAGGGGGATTTTCTGTTGCCCCCTAGTTTGATTCAATCTTATCAATGAAATGATTTCCCTGTGCCCTAGGTTTTTATTAAATTTTACTTTGACAACCATTTCTAGCGTCAAGGGTCCTGATTCGTTGGACCAATTTTTCTATAAGGCATGTTGGTGAGGCTTCTTCCATTCTTTGAGTTTTATAACCTTGAGATGGATTGCTTTGTGTTGGGGTTTGACTAACCCTACTTGTTCCTTTTAATGACACTTCACATGTCATGGATTTTTTATCTTGATGTATTACATGTGGAGGTTTTTGTGCCCCCCAAGCTTCCCATAAGCATTTCTTTCCGTAACACACCTCATTGTCTATTTGGGTGGCTATTTCCCTTTGGCTTGTTACGAATTGGTCATGTTGATAGGTTGTGCATTCTTGGCAAGTTTTGATTTCCTCAAGTTGAATGACCATGTCTTCATATGTGGGGTTGTTAAAAACCAAGAATTTGTGGGGTGTCTATTGGATGTCCCTTGAATTTGAATCCATCCCAAAAGGATTTATTGAATGAAAGTAGGATCTTGCAATAAAATGCAAAAAGCTCAACCAAAAGGTTTTTTCTCTTCATGTTAGGTTCACCAAAATATGTACGCTCAAAATCATGACTCCAGTTGCCTGGGTATGTTGGGTTAGATTTTGGCATGCACATGGACCCTTTCCCTCCTTGCCACGGGGCAATCTGCCACTTCACTCTCTCTCACGTCGAATTAGCCAGTCGTGAGGAGGTGAGACACGGCAGTGGTCTGGATCGTTGGAGAGCTGGACTTTGCAGACAGGGGTTGGCAAGTACTGTGGTCTTTGTTGTTGTGTGCTTAGTTGTATGTTTCATTTGATTGTTGTTGTAGTTGAGACAACCCTATGACCTGAAGGTTCACTAGTTTTTCTTCTTCTATTTGGATTTCTAAGATTCCACCTCTATGTGGGTAAGCGATTGTTCTCATTGATGTCCTCTTGTCTTTGTAAGTGTTGAACAAGTTCTTGTTGTATCTAGTGTTGTCTAGTTTCTTCTAACAATAAGAGGATGAATGGGTCTCCTTGTGGTAGAACAAATGTTTCTCATTGTGGTCTTGGATGGATCTCTTCGATCTCATCATGGATAGCCCTCACCCACTTTCCTCTCACTCCTAAGTAGATTAGTGAATCATGATAGAGGTAAATGTGTGATTACTAGCCTTAACTAGATCTAGGGTTTAGTTGACCTAGGGTTTAAATTTATGTTTTGATTTTGTTTCTACCTCGTGATGAGATTGAGGGTTTGATTGGATTATTTAACTGTGGTTACCTCATGATGGAATTGAGGGTTTGCAATTTTGTCTATCCTAGGGTTTCTATATGCATGCAAGCTAAATGATATGCAAGACCTTTTTTTGGTAGTTTTTAGTATTTTAGAAATAGAAATGCTTCTAATCTATGAAAAGGAAATATGTATGCAATTCTATATGACTTTTCTGATGCAAAATTAACCTATGTTTTTTGTGTTTTCAATTATTTTAATGCAATCTAATCTAATGAAAAGGGAAAATGCTTCTTCTAACAATCTAGATCTAGAGATACAAAAGAATCTAATCTAACATGCAAGATCTAATTATCGAAGAAAAAGCAATGTTTGACTGTTCCCAAGAGCAAATTTGATTCTCTAATTGCTATTAATTGAACAAAAACAATGAAGGAACCTGAGAGAAATGAAGATTTGTTGACTCCACTACCCTCGGCAATCCTTGTAATTGGCAACCTTGAATCCTTTTGTGGCAGTGAGTGATCCTCTTGACAACAAAACGACATGAACAATGAAAAGGAAATATGTATGCAATTCTATATGACTTTTCTGATGTAAAATTAACCTATGTTTTTTGTGTTTTCAATTATTTTAATGCAATCTAATCTAATGAAAAGGTAAAATGCTTCTTCTAACAATCTAGATTTAGAGATACAAAAGCAACTAATCTAACATGCAAGATCTAATTATCAAAGAAAAAGTGATGTTTGACTGTTCCCAAGAGCAAATTTGATTCTCTAATTACTATTAATTGAACAAAAACAATGAAGGAACCTGAGAGAAATGAAGATTTGTTGACTCCACTACCCTCGGCAATCCTTGTAATTGGTAACCTCAAATCCTTTTGTGGCAACGATTGATCCTCTTGACAACAAAACGACACGAAGAAGCAAAAAGAAGATTTGATGAAGCTTGTATGAGATCAATGAGAGCTTGGATTGAGCACAATGGCATAGAATGAAGCAGCGTGATGCTAATTGGTTGAACAAATAAAGCAAAAGGCACCTTCATCCTGTAAGAGCATTTGAATGCTAAGTTAGAGAGCAAAATTGGCAAGAGCTATGTGTATAATGAATTTGACTCTGTGGAAGAGATTTGAATCTATGAACAATGAAAGCTTTGAAGCTTTGAAGAAACAAAGAAAGAAATGAGGAAAAAGGCTCAAAGGTCTGTGATGAAGCTTGAAAAAGCTTGTGAAGATGAGAAGAGTATTCTCCAACTTTCTCAACTTGTAAAGTAATGAAGAGGTGAGGGGTATTTATAGGTTGGAAGAAGTGATGAGAAGTCAAATTGATTAAGAAGTTAACTCATTTGATTGATGAGTTAACAAGGATTGATTGGGGAGTTAACAAGGTTGATTACCTAGTGAACTCAACTAACTATGGAGTGATAAATCAATTATAGCTTACTACTGAAGAGGAATTGGAGATGTGAGGATGTATGAGATTGACTACGGAGTTAATTATAGATCAAATGGAGTTAATTATGCATGTGTGGGTGCATGAAATAGTTAACTCTATATTAGGGATAAAAAACCATGCAAATAGAAAGAAAAACGGGTGAAAATAGAGCAATAATGAGAGCGAAACTTGAGTTTTTCCGCTGCTACAAAAATGGTAGGGTCACCCCTTTTTCTAGTAGGGTCACCCCTGGGTGACCATGGGTTACTTGGGGGGAAACCCTAGGTCGCCCGGGGGAGATCCGAGCTGGGTAGGGTCAAATGCAGAAAAAGAGGCTATGAGATGCAAGAAGAGAAGAAAAGGAGGGGTTCTGCATCAAGAAATAGGTTAGTTATTTGGAAGAATCCAAATCTCCACTTGCATTAGTAGGATCTCCTGGGGGAGATCTAGAAATTATAGGGGAAGATTTGGATTGGTTGAGCGAAACTAAAAACTGAAAGTGGGAGATGGATAAGGAGACCTCTAGAAGGCTTATAGGAGGTGCACAAGATGAAAAACACAGGGGAGAGGTGAAAACTCAGCTCCAAGACACTCACAAGGCTTAGGAGCAAGGTCAAAAGCTCAAAAAATGCAAGTTGATAAGTGTCGTAACAAGTATCGAAAAGCATTGCAAACGAGGAGAGAGAGAAATTGACAAAGGAGAAACAACACAAGACAAGAAAAGAGGACATGTCATCAAGAGGCTTACTACTTAAAGGACTTTATTTCATGCTTACATGTACATGACAAGGATTTGAATCATCATAGGGGTCCTCGTGGAGGCTGTGCGTGATTTTTGTGCTTATGGACCCCTTTTAAATGAGTATGTTCTATAAGGTTTTGTTATGTGATATGAAACCTACTCTAGCTATGCAATACCTCTAGTGTATAACTGCTTTCTTTTGAGACTTTAAACTTTTAAGTTGATGTATCATAGCGCTTTTGATCTCATTGTCTTAATTTAAAACCATGCATCACATGAAGATTTTAGTCTATGTAGCTTGTCGATCAAAGTGTTTCTAACTCCCGGGTGTAAAGCCTAATGTTTGAATGCTGTATAAAACTTAGCTGCAAGCATCTTAGAATGGTATGAAACTTAGAAGTATAAATTTATTGTATGCTTGGTAATATTTATTTATATATATCTATATGGTTGCGTTTGTAACTTTCTACTTTAATGTAACTTGATATCTTTTGCTAAATCAACTTATCTTTATTCTAGACCATCTATACTGTGGCTCCCATCTAGAAAAATAATTATGTGAGATAAAAATATTTTGATGCATATCTTGATGATGCTACTGTTACCTTGTACTATAGATTCTTTTAGATTCGAAACGTTTGTCATATTTTCTTTAAAATCAATCTTTATTATTGTTATCAATCAGGATTACACCCTTGGCAAATATAAACTTAGCTATCCTATTGCAAAGTGGGAACACTCCTAGGCTGTCAGTTGCCTAAAAATTGGAGTGAACCTCCAGAGTGAGCCGTTTCTCCTAATGAATTTCTAATCTAAGTGACTTTCTAGGAAAAGGGATAGAAGGATAACTGAAAGGAAATAGATAACTAAAATTAACTCCTAAGGTGATGCACCAATACTTAAACTCCTACCAGATCTTACTCACAATTAGTTCACAGAACTATAACTCTCACAACCCCTTGATTATACTTAATTCATTAATATTTCACATGAAGGTTCATTTGAACACAACATGCAGCCTAAATCAAATAAAATATTCACATACCCATCACAAAATTAAGACAAAACAGAGGATAAATAACTATCACAATGCAATATCAAATCAACTTTGCAAATGAGTAGACAAATGGGAAGAACAATTGCTGCTCTATAAACTGGAAGGAATAATGAGTACAAAACTAAAGTACAACTCTCTCAGTGTGAGAGGGAGACTTTGAAAATCTAAACTTTGATCTCTAACTTCTAACTCTCACCCTTAGAAAGAACTAGCTATCTCCAATATATCCTGTCCAAAAGATCTCCCAGAAAGGCTGAGAAAAAAGATCCTAAAAATAACCATGCCAATCCATTTTTGAGCTCCTCAGAAAAGTTGACAAAAGCCCACCAAACTGCCTCTAAACTATAAAAACAATCTCCCAAAAAGTCCTCCAATGTGGCCCCACCAGAAAATATGTTTTGTCTGCTCCAAAAAAATTCAATCTTTTGTCCATATCTGCCCCAAAAGAAAGCAAACTAAAGAAAACAAGATATTGTTTGCTTTATCTATTTTAACTGCATAAAATAGTTTTAATTTTAAAGAAATTTATAAATCATTGCTTTAAAACAAAACTTTAGATTGAGATTACAGTTTTATTATTTTCCCTAATCTACCTAGATTTGATTTTTTACAAAAAATGACAAGGTCATATGTGGCATTTCGCCAAGTATATTAAATTACATGGCATTTGATTTTTCTATAAAAAAACATAAAAAATTATACCAAGGCATTATTAAAGTTGATAAAAATAAAAAATGTTTGGGGCTTATCCTTCACTTGACTTTGCATAAAATTATATCTAGGGGCATATAGAGTTTTCTCAAAAGGGAGTGAGTGAGTTTTGAGGTAAAAAGTGATCAAACAGTCTTTAGGCATAAAGCCTAGGCAATGAACAGACCAAAAGGACCTAATACACTTCATATTCAAAGTTGTGGGGATCCTAAGGCATTTGTAAAAGAACCCTAATACCATGAAGGGTATTAGTCAGAGCATGGAAAAATAAAAGAGATGTGATAAAAATCCCATCTTTGATCCTAGGGTAAGAGGAAACCCTAAAACAAAACAAGTCCTCGCCCTGAATTTTCAGGCTCATTTGACACTTTTCAATTTTTGTGAGATGGCTCTCTGCTGTGGCCACCATAGGGTTAGGGTTTTAGCTAGAAAAAATGCTTGAATTCTTACTGTGTCTCTGTATTCTTCATACATTTTGACAGGAAAAAAAAGGTAAGACTAAATTTGCAGCCATCTAAATAATTTTCTTTTCTTTCTTTGAGGCAAAAACTTGGCCTTTCAGCTACGACTGTGCTTCACTGATACATTTCCTTTGTGTTCTCTGCATACCTTCTGTATCACCATACTCTGTCTCTTGTGTGGACCGCCATTATTGACTTGGTCGAGCTCTATTTGAAAGTAAAACTTGCGGCCTTTACTCGGAAACAAAAAGGTAAGCTCTTACTCAAACCTGCATATATTTCCTTACTAGTTTATGGCTTTCTAGCCTCACCCTTCATAACATAGGTTCAACTTATTTTCAATATGAAATCACTTGGTTTGTGTATATGCTCATTCTCCATGTTTTCCTTCTTTATCTGCAATTATAGTTTGAAACCCCAAGTGGGTATTCTCTCTTATGAGGAAACGGCTTACTCCATTACTGGCACGTGACTATGACTAGCACTCTATGTTGAAATAAGGGCTGACAACTAAGAGGGAGGGGGTGAATCAGTTGTCTCAAAACTTTAATACTTGCTGCAATTAATTCATTTTTTTAACAGATTAAGGATGTAACCATGAAAGTGTAAATCAAAGACACATAAGCAGAAGTACAATTAACACACTTAACACCAAGATTTTTGATGTGGAAACCTGGTTAAGGGAAAAACCACGGTGGGGGTTAACCCACAAGAAATTATACTATGTTAAAAGTATTACAAATGGGGAAGGCACATGCCTTCAGAGCTCACTACCCAGAGCTCACTGCTCTAAGAGGCTCACTGCCTACAGAAATGATTACAAGAAGATAAAAAAATGTTTGAAGTGATGGATAGCATCTACCAATGCTAAAATTTAGTTCTGGATAAGCACAAAATACTGATCTTACACACTTCATCCTTATTCTGCCCTGTTTCACTTTTCTACCATAATCTGGGCTTAGATATTTTCCTTCGCACTTCTTCTACTCTTTTTCACACTTACTCCATCACCACATCTCACTCTATCTCTGTAAGACTCGAATCCATTGGCTATATATATCCGCATCAAGAAATTTTATCAACTGTAGTCAGCTCAGCGAAAACTTGGAGTATTTATGAAGACCTCTGCTTTGTTGGCTGAATCCATGCATAATCAGCAACGTGAACCAAAAACTTGTGTTCTCAAATCATCAACCATGTTGGCCAATACCAACAACTTTTCTTCATCCAGACCAAAATCAAATACTAGGTCGGTCTATTCTTCTTCTGACTGTAGTGACTAACTAGAGCCTGATACTCAAATGCTTATAGCTTTTGAATCCTTCATCACCAGAGACTAAATTCCTAGATTTAGATAGTCCTAACAATCCTTATTACTCCCTCAGATCCACTACACATTGTGATTTACTACCGGAGAGATCCAGACTAAGATACCGGACCCTGTCACATGCTCTATTTCTGACTCCCAGACTTAGACAAATCCTCACTCGAACTTCTGGTATGAACAAATCATGTAATGCGGATGTGTAGGATAGACTCAATGACAACACCTGTCATGCATAGTAGTGTCTCTTTCCAACAATTTCCCCCTTTGGTATTGATTGCAACACTTAGTGAAAAATGACCAAGTATCAGAACAACTCCCCCTTTCTATGTACACTTGTGCTTTTCACTGTTCTCCAAAGCTCCCCTTTTGTTGGATTCCTTATTTTTCATTGCTCTTCACTCCCCCTTTGACATCAATGGCAAAGGGTGGGTTCCACAAATCAAAATTTACAGAAAAATTTTGTATACCAAGCCGCATATGTATAGACAATCCTTAGGTCCTATTTACATATACTTGAGTACATCTCCAAAAATGTTCTTCAATTGTGCTAGCTTGCTATCCCAGCTCTTCTTTATAGAATTTAAAATTGAGATGTGAGCACTGAAGAGAAATGCTTGTGACTCTATCGTCTGCAGATTAATGGGATCATTTGACTGAGCTCCAGCTTGGGCTTCAGTTAAGGCATTGAACATTGCTTCCATTTTGGGGGAAATTAGTCCCCGGAGCTCACTCATCCTTGTGTCTATGCTCTCCTTTTCTTTTGTCAATTTCTTTATATCTTCAATTAGGATGATCGTTTGACACTCTTGGCTCATCACTGACACTATCAGAGGATCAAAAGATTGGGATATATTTGACATTTTTTCTTTAGACTCTTTTATTTTTATTTCAATGTCCTCTATAGCTTTAGGACAAGGAAAACAAAATTTATATACATTCCCTCCTTATATAAGAGCATTTTGAATATTCTTTATACTGGCATCTAGCACCATTCTATCAACTCCAATCAAACCTTTAAGAGCATCAAATCTTTCATCATTGAATTCCTTTTGGACCTTGACCTCTGTAGACTTCTCTAAAGATTTGAAATTAGAGCTTATCGAGTTTATCAAGTTCTTTGACTATCCGGAGGGGGATGCAGAAGAATCCTTCTGGTATGTTGGCATGATTTTCTCTAAAATCCTTGATGCCAGACCAAGTAGCTTACTGTCTTCTATGTGAGACTTTAGTATATCTTCTCTTGCTTTGGCTTGAGCTATAGAAGCCAATTTTATCTTCTGCACCAGAGATAAGGTATCAAAGTTTATTGGACATTGAATTATGTCCTGATCTTCTTCAATTTGTTTGTCTCTCTCCAAAATCTCCTTCACTGCTTCTGTAGTGTCTCTTGCCCAAAATGATGATGTATATGTTTGATCCTTACTAGCACTATCAGCCAGATTGTTCTATTTGGGCTCTTCATCATTCTTTGTAGTTTCTTTTTCCTTTTCATTCTTCTCCTTAACCTCTTCTAGTTCACGGTCCTTAGCCTTTTTTTGTTTCATGCTCTTCAATCTTCAATGAGTCATCTTCAATTTGATCATCTATTTCTATATTCATCTCTATATCCTTTTTGTCATAATGATCTGAAGGAGTTAAAATACCTCCTGCATTAGTAGTTTCATCTATAATCTTTTCATCTTCCTTGTTTATTGTTTCCTCCTTGGGGATAGAGGAGTCATCTAATCCAGTTTGTTGTTCATCCATCTGCTGCTCTTCATCATCCAGGACTAGTGTGTCATAAAGAACTTGTTCTTATCCAATGCTTTTCTCAAAATTTGTTCAGTTTCTTAAACTACTTCTATTTCTTCAATCATCAGTTTATTCATTCTTGTCTTACTTTTAAATTCATTTTTGACCTCCTTAAAAAATTTATCTGCTTCTCTACTAGAGATTACCAGACATAGGGTGGTCAACACATGTTCCCTCAGCTCCATATTTTTTGACTTGGCAACTTCATTTCTTATTTCTAGGATGTATCTTAAGCCTTTTGGAACTTCTGACAAAATTTCTACCAGTGCTTGATTGAATACATTCAAGTATTTGATAGTGGCTTCTTCCAAAAGTCTTTTGTCAGTGTCATTGTAAAGATGATAGAATTTAGTCAATGGTTTTAAATTCCCATCAACGGAGATTGTCTTGACAACATTTTTCATAGAAGGAATTTGCTTCTTAACATCAGCCTCTGATTCCTGCCTCTTATTTGTCTTCTTGCTTTTGGAAGGCTTCTCTTCAGATACTTTAACAACTTTAGCACATGTGGCCTTTAGCTCCTTAAGCCCATCATCTGAGTCTGTCTTTTCTTCATCCTCAATTTCCAAACTATCATATGATCTCTTGGCCTTTACTTTAATTTTTTTCTTTTCCTTACCAGATGATATGTCTTCTGGTTTCTCAAATTTGGTAGGTTTTGGGGCAATAGGGACAACAATAGAGCTCCTAGTGCTCCTTGATGTGGAAGAGGATTCTACCAGAGCACTTACTTGTTTCTTATCCTGCTTTTTCCTCTCAGCCTTTTCAGTTCTTTCCCTAAATTGCCTCACAACTTCCTTGGTGAGGCCTAGATTCTCGGCCAACTGCTCAACTTCTTTCCTCACTTTCCTATTGGTTTTAGGTTTTCTAAGATCAACATGTAGTTTAATACTTAGTTCCTCATATGTCCCAAATCTTTTAACTGTTGTGTCCTTTGGCTTACTCAAAAGGTGTTGAGCATACATATTCAAGAATTTCTCATCTACCTCTTACCCCATGGGCATGATCCAAATAGTTCCAGGTTCTCCTACTTCCATTAAGCACTGATCAGTGTCCACCATGAAACATATTTCATTCTTGTACTTCTCAACAATCGATTTAGGGATTCTTTCTCTAGAATGCATCATATTCTGAAAATTCTTAAAGTATCCCCAGATTGCAGTCTTCTGTGCTTTATAGTCACCAATGCTATGTAGATGATCTCTGATCTGAATAGCAACTGGCTCATCATTAGTCTAGTGCACACCCTTTACTCCAGACCTTACTTCATTCATAAAGTAGAAAAATAAACATAGAACTAATGTGTCATATTTAAAGGTGTTTTTCTTATCCTTTTTTATTTTGTTTAAGTTCTCAATTAGTTGGTTCTGCAATAATTCACATAAGTCATAATCTGTATTTTCCTTTATCATTTTGTATGCAGCATATATGGTCGTTCGGGAGATAGAGTTCTCCCTGCTAGAATGATAAATTTTGTAACCAATTACCATTGAAGAAAACTTGACATCTAGATCAATAATATCATTGATGGTCATTGCCCTTTTGTCAAATTTGGCACCGGTTGCATCAGTCACAGTCTGGTTCTTCACAGATTTCAGCAAGTGTAAACCACTGGTTGAATTCAACCCAGTCACAATCTTGATAGCATCCTTTGTAATTTTGAATGGTTTCAACAGCCACAAAAACTCATCATGCATTTAGCTTAAAACATACTGGACCCATTCGTCTTCATCGAATGTTGGAAACCCCATAATCTAAATGAAATGTTTATCATGCAGTGCCTTATACTCAGGTTTAAGATCATGATTTTCATCCCTTAGATGACTCTCAAACAAATCTACAAACCTTGAGTCCCCAAATTCATCTATGCTCACATGAACATAGACCCTAATATCTTCAACATGTAGCACACCATATCGAACACTTGAAAATGCACCTAATGGGTCGACTTCTATTGATTTATGTGGATGCTTCTTAAATTTGGGTCAAGGCCTTTTAGTAATATCAACAACCAAAGGTGTAGCCATTGCAAAAGATTACAAGTTCAAGGCTTCGCAGATAAATACCTTTTTCACGAAATTAGGGTTGGTGGACAAATTTGCCGGTCGCACTTCAATTCCTTGAAATCTTAGCTCAGACGCTATTCTTCTTGCTCTCTTTGAATGCAAAGTGTTTCAAATGAATAGTGAATGACCTTTTTATGCACCGCAAAACCTAATTTGCCTTTGTAATAAATGCTCTGCCCTAATACATCTGGTTGCTCTGTTTCTGTATATAGTCGATCTTCAATTGTTTCACAAATCAAAATATCTACTTCTTTTCATCCATAAATCCTTTCAAATGACCTGTAATAACCCAAATTATTTTTTCACATTATGCTAGATTCAGGCACCCACTTATTGGCTAGGGGAATTTGATTTTTTATGCATCTCCACCTAAGCGAGAGCTCCTAATTCAATTCCCAGAGGAATTGTCAGCACCGGATTCTAGTGCGGACCCATTACTATTATTCATAACACTTTTCTTGACCCATGTCTTGCTCATTTCATTCTAGATCTCATTCGCATCAATTTTGCTCTTGCCTTTGTCTTGTCTTTGCTCATTCGGTTTTCTATTTACCGGATCTCTTCTTTCATTATTCTTGCTTCTGCAGAATTTTGCAAAATGACCGGATTGGTTACAATTGAAGCACACAACATTTCTTTGGCCATTTGATTGATTTCCTCTTGATCTGCACTGATTAGCCATATGTTCAATTCTATTGCATGCAAAGCATTTGCCATTGAAAGAATTGCTATTTCCTCTATTGTTAGAGTTATTCATTATCATACTTATGCATTCATTAGATCTATGACCATACCTCTTGCACTTGAAGCATTGATTAGAGAAGGATGGACCACTTTGATTTATTTTTCTTCTACACTAAGTAGCTTTATGACCAAATTTATTGCAATTGAAACAATTTCTATTGAAAGATGGATACTTTTGAGCATTAGGTTGTCTTATCGAAGGTCTTCTAGGTTTGTTTCTCCCATTCCTTGATTGAGAATTTCTTTATCTAGATCTAGAGCTTTCACCTTTCTCATACCCAAGACCATGCTTATCATCAACCTTCTTCTGACTCTTAAGCAGTACTTCAAATTTAGCTGAGCTTACCTTGAACTTCTCCTTGTATTCATTTGCAATTTCTAGGTCATGTCTAAGAGTGACAATTTGTCTTTCAAGTTCCTCCTCTTTATATCTATATTCATGTAGATCAGATTTTAGGTGGCCAATTGTTCTGTCCATTTTGCAGTATTCTTCTATTTTTTCTTTCAGAGTTTGATTCATGTCTTTTTCAGTCTTCTTCCTTTCCTCAATTCCTTTGGTTAGCCTCATCACCCCAGATTCCATCTCATGTTTTAGAACAAAAACTTCTTTTGTTAACTTCTCACATTCCTTTGTCTTTTCTTCCAAAGCCTCATTCATGTCATTTTCTTCAGTAAGATTAGCCAGCTGATGAAGTAGCTCATTCCTTTTCTCCATTGATTTCTTTAATTTTTCTTTTAGCAAGTTAATGCAATCATCAGCATCCTTGAGGTTCGCTTTTAGGTCATCTATTTCTGCTTTCGACCAATCAAGATCTTCTAAAGCCAATTGAAGTTGTTCTCTAAGTGAACCCATTGAAACTCCTTCCCAGATCTTCCTTAAGTTGTTAAGCTTCTTCCAAGAGACTTGGCTCTGATACCAATTGTTGAAATAAGGGTTGATAAATAAGGGGGGTGAATTAGTTGTCTCAAAACTTTAATACTTGCTGCAATTAATTCTTTTTTTAATAGATTAAGGATGTAACCATGAAAGCATAAATCAAAGACACATAAGAAGAAGTACAATTAACACACTTGACACCAAGATTTTTGACATAGAAACCTAGTAAAGGGAAAAACCATGGTGGGGGTTAAGCCACAAGAAATTATACTCTGTTAAAAGTATTACAAATGGGGAAGGCACATGCCTTCAGAGCTCACTGCTCCAAGAGGTTCATTGCCTACATAAATGATTACATGAAGATAACAGAATGTTTGAACTGATGGATAACATCTACCAATGTAGAAATTCAGTTCCGGTTAAGCACAGAATACTGATCTTACACACTTCATCCTTATTCTGCCCTGTTTGACTTTTTTCCCATAATCAAGGCTTAGATCTTTTCCTTTGCACTTCTTCTTCTCTTTTTCCAACTTACTTCATCACCACATCTCACTCTATCTCCATAACACTCGAATCCATCAGCTATATATATCCGCATCAAGAAATTTTATCAACAGTAGTTGGCTCAGAGAAAACTTAGAGCATTTATGAAGACCTCTGCTCTGTCCACTGAATCCATACATAATCAGCAACACGGACCAAAAACTTGTGTTCTCAAATCATCAACCATGTTGGCCAATACCAACAACTTTTCTTCATTCGGACAAAAATCAAATACTAGGTCGGCTTGTTCTTCTTCTAACTATACTAACTAACTGGAGCCCGATACTCAAATGCTTATAGCTTTTGAATCCTTCATCACTGAAGGCTAAATTCCTAGATTTAGATAGTCCTAACAATCCTTATTACTCCCTTAGATCCACTACACATTGTGATTTACTACTGGAGAGATCCAGACTAAGATACCGGACCCTATCACATGCTCTATTTCTGACTCTTGGACTTAGACAAGTCCTCACTCTGACTTCCGGTATGAACAAATCATGTAATGTGGATGTGTAGGATAGACTTAGTTTCCATCAATGACAACACTTGTCATGCGTAGCAATGTCTTTTGCCAACACTTTGAGCGTCTCTTTTTTTTAAAGACTCAAAATCTTCATTTTCTCAATATTTCTCTTGTATGCACTCGAACTCTTTATCTCAAGAGCCTGGAATATCTCCTCTACTCCGCATCTGTCTTTTCTTCATGAACATTGACATGAGTATTAGACACTAATGAAGAGAAACCCCTCTTTGGCTGCAGCTATGTATAACACTCTGAGCATGAAATGATAACAAAACCCAGATGGGTTCAAGCACCATATAAAAAAAAATGAATTTTGTTATTATCATTTCCTATATATGAGATAAAATGGGTTCAAAAATTCATATACAGTGAGCTTCATTTGCCTTTTTATGTATCAATGAACTTTCGTAGGCATTATGCTAGGCATGGGCCTTCCTTTAGCACTATGCAAGACCATTATTTGATGTTGGTGTTCCTCTTTGAATCTTACTTCCTAAATGTTTAGGGTAAAATTGGATTTTGTTAACCTTTTATTGTTTAGATGTTAAAACCCTCCTTTCCACTAAACATTGAAGGATCTAAGTGGCAAGCACTATCATACCCTAGGTCACTTACAAATGAAGGGAAACTTGAATTAGGGAATTAATTATCAAATTTTCCTTCTCCTATGTTCAATTGACCATTAAAACCTAAATTATGCAAATATGACAACAAATGAATGAATTACAGAAAAATCTCTTGTAGACAAGAGTAAAATATTGAATTACAGAATACATGTTTTCAGGGTTCCAAGGCGGAATAGTCAAGGACTAAGGTGCGGGTACCCAAGTCCAAGGTACCTACCTTTTTAGGGAATCTAGACCTCATTCTGACATTGATCAACCCTGTAACTTTTGTTTCCTGAGATCTATCTACAGAGGACACTGGTGCGAGTACCCAAGTCCTGGAAATGCTTCTTTGTCTAATTTTTCTTCAGATCATGAATCCTTAATGTCTGCTAAGCCTTCCTGTAACTCCACTTCTTTCGGATGTGACACCTGTAACCCTCAATCACAAGACTTGGTTTGGGGGTTGTGGTGTTTAGAGGTTTGCCTCAGTTAAGCCCCAGAGGACACTTAAGTCTCCAAACACCATTGTCAGATAAAGAGGGCATGCCCTTGTGAGGCAGAGGCCAAAAACCAAAGGAATCAATGATAAAAACATAATGATATGTCACCTTGTAGTGAAGCTCTCATGGAGGAAGATGCTCTTCATGCCATGAGGAAATTGATGCTCAAATCTACAAATATCAACACATAAAACATACAAGTCTGCTCTTGCAACACAATAGAAAGCCTTGAATCACCTTGAGAACACTTGAGTATCACAATTGCCATCTAGTTTACAAATGAATGCGTAAGCATGCTTATATATGCAACTACAAGCATTCCCGCCAAGATTTTAAAAATCAAACTTTACCGTGTCGACAAAAGAACCAAATAACTATCATTAACCGACACCTAGAAATTAGGGCTACCCCAAAATAGGGCAAGACTAGGGCGTGGGTGCCCAAGTCCCCCCTATTTTTGGGCAGGGTACATTTCAAGGGGTCCTCCTAGGTCCCATTTGCCATGAAACCTAGGTGTCATTCCATTAGGATGCCAAAATATGAACTAAGATGTCCTAAATGCATGCTAAAGACCCAGGAGCTAAACCTTATGAGGGAAAAGCCCCCAAGGGAACATTTTTTGGTGTTACATTTAGCCCCCACTTTAATGTATGTATAAACAAAAGGCCAATACATGCATTAAAGTAAGGTCACAAACACAACAAACACATAAAGCACGAAGAAGACATGCCAATCATGCAGAAGACAATAACAGGCATAGAAAACACGGAGAAATCAATTACAGTCACGCAAAACATGGAGAATACAATCAATGCATAGAAGACACATTAATGCATGGAAGACAGAAATGATATCTTTTCTTTTCTTTTTCTCATATCTATGAAATGCAAATGCAAGTACTGGAAAGTAAACAAATCTCCCATAATATAGCATGCACTACCCTAGGGCACAGGTCTTAGTATATATGGGGCAACATACACGCAAGACACGCAAAACCTTCCAAAATGCATACCGCATATGGGGTAACAAACATGCCAAACAAAACAAGAACGCCAAAACACACACACTTGAAGACATGGAGAAAACACGGCAGACAAGTGATGGTGTGTTCCCTATTTCTAGGCTCATCACCGTCTCAGCCACATTACAGGCACACACCAACAATTGGGCTTCGCCACAACAATCACTGAAAACACACTTAAGGGTTGAGTTAGTCACAGAACTGCTCCTCGCCTCCGCAGAGGACTTTTGAAAATGCAACCCCATCCGCATCAAGGAGACACCTTACGGTGAAAAGGAAGCATGGCATACCACCCCACCCGCATTACAGAGATGCCTTACAGTGAAAAGGATGTATGATCTCAAAAGTATACAACCCCACCTGCATCACAAAGATGATTTACAGTGAAAAGGAGGTATACGCAATAGATAGATTGATTGATTGCAAATAAACTTAGGATGTAGGAAGTACCCAACGTACTAGCCTACACCTGAGGACAAGCACATTGCTAACACCTATAATAGATAGCGTACCTTATATATGCCCCCACCTTAAGGTGGTTTATATCAGTTATCAATATCAAGGATGTTAAGGTAGGAAGAAAAAACACAAGGTAACACCAACTTTTGCAAAGCCCATGCCCCCCGGAGGTGACATGTACTTTACGATCGCCAAATGTTCCCACAAACACATCCCTGAAAGAAACATGTTAGTGTCTACAAGATCATGATAATAAACAACAATAATGCATATGATTAACCACACAAAGAGCCAAGGTTATACAATGAATTTAGAGTTCGAGGATAACCATAGGGCTATATCACGAAGCTCTCCAAATCGAGTACCACCAAGGCCAGATTCAAAGGCAAACAAAGGTGCATAGAGTAGCAGTATTGTTAAGGTTTGTAAATGCGATAGAAACATCATGAAATTAACTACATGGAAAGCACGAGTACTTCCACTAGCCAAGCGTCAGATAAAATATACAACCCCATTGTCATATTAGGAACTAAGTCAATTTTTTCATTTCTCTCCAAAGGGACACTAGGTCTGCATTAGTATAAATATTTGTCGTCATCCGCTTGTTAGATGGAAACACTAGAGGAAGGGAAATAATAAATAAGAGAGGAGAAACAAGTGTCTTAGGGACAGTCATGTAGGAGGGTGCCCTCAAGTCACTAACCACAACACTATGTCCATAAGACACAACAAACAACAATAAAATCAGAGAGGCAATATAGAAGAATGATGATACAAATAGAAGAAGGTCACAACAGAGGCAGTCTCTTGGTATCACGAACCTTACAGGAGAATCTGAGGTCATCCCAGGAGGCCTAAACAACATATAACACATCGCGGGGGAAGTACATCATGAGAGAGATAAATGGTTAGAGATACTTACCTGGGAGCACCATCGTTAAGAACATACACATCTAGGATACCTCTCATGTCATTATGATATTGTATTAAGTTTAGGATGACAAGAGGCTTTCTTTTCTTTAAAAGGATTATATCCAATGCCACTTGAGTAATGTGTTGAAGCAGATTCTATAGGTACTCAAATTCCTTGTTGATTTACATCGCATCCCTTACCTACATAGTCGTTATGTTTATACAAAATTTGAAATCCATGACCATATAGAGAATCCAATTCCTTAGAGGAAGGTGAAGCCTCATAGGTATTGTAATTTGTAGTATAAGTTAGAGTATTGTCTTTATTTTCAACCAAGGGGACTTTAGGTTTTTTAGGTGCTTGAAAAGATTTCTTAGGTGGTATTGATGCCACTTTGATTCGTCAAGGCTGTTAATTTTATATTTCCCCATACTGCAAAGATTAAAATATAATGGGACCCAATCATCACCAAAGAGTGCATTCGATGTTCTAGAGTCTTGTATAACATTATCTATTGATGAATCAGCTCGTGAACTGTTTAAACTCGTATGATTGTAAACTAGTTTTTGATTTTCAATGTGTAAGTAGTTATCTGGTCCAGGATCAACATGAATAGTATGAAGTTTACCTTTGAATATAAATTTGATTGAACGATGCAAGGTGGAAGGAACTGCCCCCAATGCATGAATCCAAGGTCTACCAAGAATCATGTTGTAAGATAAAGAACAAGGCATGACATGAATCAGGGTAGGCACAAGCACAGGTCCTATTTGTATAGGTAGAGCTATAGTGCCCACGGATTGTCGTCTGACATTATCAAAGCCATGAACGCTAATGCCATTTGGTGTGATTTGTGATGTGTCAACCTTGATTTTGTCTAGTAGGTCAATGCTACAAACATTAAGAGCTGATCCATTGTCAATCATAACTCATTTTACAAACGTTCTATTTATTATGACAGAGATCATAAGTGGATCATATTGGTTTTGAACTTCAATTGATGGTAATTCATGTGGCTGAAAGAGAATATTTGTTTTTGTCGCATGCATACTATCCAATACGGTTGCTACATCATTAGGCTTAGCAGTAGGTGGCACAATAACCTTTTGTAGAGCTTCTTGGACCATTCCATGGTATGTAGGCGATGTTTCTATTAAATCCCAAAGAGAGATCTTAGCCGGAGTAGTGCGAAGCTGTTTGACAAGATCATACCCTTGATCACTTTTATGAGAAAGACGAGGTGGTTGAGAGGGCATAGGTTGAGAACATGGAAGAGAGACAGGCACATGTGGTGCCTTCTTACTTTGCTTGTTATTATGGGTGTTGTATGCATGAGCAATCACATTATGGTGTGGTTGTTGTAATGCATTTTGAACACCTTGAACCATAATCACTAGTTTTAAGCAAGAGGGTGCACTAAGTGCCCCTTAGACAATCATTTTAGGAATATTTCTATGAAGTCCATTAACGATTATTGAATTAACATTGTTTTCCTCTTGATTGCACCCAATATCCATCACCAAAAGATTTAATGTGAGAGACCTCTTATCATCCACTAATTCTACATCTTGGCTAGGGAGAGCAATGGGATGAGAGGAAGGTACATCATCATACTCTATGGTGGAAAAGGGCTTTTCACTCTCATCTTTCTCATGAGTATTCCTAGAGATGAAGTTGGTTAAATCTTCTAATATCAAAGGATATGCTCCTATGAGTAAAGTGAAGCTACTAAAATCATGTGTATAAAAAAGTAATTGCAAATCATACATAGAACATATAGAAGCATCAATACCATTGATATAAGCTATGTGTTATAGAACACGAGGATTCTCATTAGTGAAATTAGCAAAATTTTCAAAATCTAGCATATACTCATGTAAAGATTTTAGAGATGAATAACATGAAGATGCCATAATGAAATGCAAAATCATATTTTAACAATTTTCCAAGAGTATACAAAAGATAAGTGCAAACTATATGCAAAATAACCTAAAATGCTTGATTTTTTTGTACTTTTTCAATGCAAATATATGAAAGAAAAGGTGTTGTAAGGATTTTTATCAGGGGCAGCAAATAATATGTCTAATATCAGTCCAATACATAAATAAGATCCTTTACAATATACTTTTGATGCAAATCTAAGATGATGCCAAGTCAAATTATAGTGAAAATATGTCAAAATAAGCACTTTTTCACCAAAATTCAAATGCAAAAGAGCATGACAAAGAATGTTGTGAGGAAGATGATGATGGACAGAAAATAATATTAGTAATAATAGCCACTTGGTGCCAAAATACCCAACACAACACACTTTTGGTGCTACTTAAGGTAAACCCCTAGTGAAAATATAGCAAAATCTGTAATTTTTCACGGTTTTTCAATTCCAAGGCCTAGAAAAGGAAGTGTTGTAATGAATTTTAGGAGGTATAGCAAATAATATCAATAATATCAGTCACCTCAATCCATAAAATTTGTCACAACATGCTTGGACTACAAACTAGGTCAAACCCTAGGGCCAAAATAGCCAAAATGTGTAGTTTTTCACCAAATTTTTACTATAAGAGCCCGATAAAAGGGTGTTGTGAATC